>CM061154.1:20464857-22864857 GCA_030710495.1 Labroides dimidiatus
AGAGGCAAAGGTGGGTTGATCAGTGCAGGTTCGTCATTGTATCATCCGATACATTTAGGAGCTTCGAGTGCTATGTGAAGTCAGACTCTTATCTTTATTTGATTTGGACAACCTTTAGCTTCTCTGGGCTGATTGTAATGTCTGAGCAGTTTGTACCACAATGACCTTCTGATAGATCATTAGCCACGCAGACTTAAATGTTAGAGTGACCCTGGGTTAAAAATGAGCTGAGTAATGTCAAATCTCAACAGAATAAAACGCTTAAACCTCAGTGTAAAGTAATGGTTAGGATTTGTCTTATAAATGCAAACCTCTGGCTTTTTTTTTTTTTCCCTTTTTTTGAAATCTATTTGCATACATTATTTCAGAGATAAGAGGGTCTTGATTTTAAATCTGACAGGATAATTATCTTTGCTTTGCTTTACAAAATCATAAAATAAAGGAAACACAGTGGGTGGAAAGAGGGGTGAACATATCAAAGTCTGATTTACTTCAACTGATTGCAAAGTTCTGGTATTTTCTGCACAAGTAAAATCAAAAACTCCACAGACTCTCTGTCCTTTGGCAGAAGAGCTCTGCAGAGCAGCCAAGTACCACCCATGAAACTTCATGTTGTGTCACTTTAAAGGACAAAGATTGTTGCGTGGATTGTGAAAGTCGCTCTTAAACTCAGTTTGCAATTAAATATGTTGATTACAGTATGTTTGCAGATTCAAAAATTCAGTTTTTTCTTCTTTTTTGAGACCTTGTGTTAGCGTAGATTTTACATTTCGTGTTTTCTCATGAACAGTACTCTGTGCTTCACAAATTAATAGAAGAGTGATGAATTTGCTTAGATTTTACGTAGTCCAGTCGTTATGATCATTTTATCCTTAATGGTTTATTGAAACAAAGCCTCTGATTGGACTCAAGTGTGATAAAGCAGTGAATCATATTAAAGCCTCAATGAAGAGTACCCTTAAATATGATAGTGAAGTGTAACCCTCCATCTGTATTTGGTTCATGTGTACTTTCAAAGGGATCAGGTTAGTTGAGCCTATATTCCCACAAGGTGGCACCCTTGGGCTCTTTTATCAGTTATTGGTCTCAAATATGTATATTTTTTTTATCAGTTGTGTAACCCATAAATAGTAGAGCCTTAAAAAGTTCATGAAAATAGCTACTTAACTTTGTAATGTTGGTGTTTAAGATAAATTCCACTGTATGTTCCTGTACTGTGCATAACTTTAAGTGAACATGATGAAGCTGGTTTTATTTTCCCCAAAAAAGAAAAGAAACAAAAATAGGGGGGAAAAAAATCTCTCTTTCTTTTTTCCAAAAAAAAAAGTTTGTATTAAATTAAAAGGCAACTTTGTAACTTTAACATTAGTGTAACAAGATAAAACATTGCATTTCAAGAGAAATTCATACACTTGTCACAACACTTTCTAATTACTATTTTTTTCTTAAAACAAACAGAAATGCATTAATAATGGAATTCTTATGAGCAAAACAAGACAAAAAGGAACAAAACGTCTCTGTGGTGCAGGATAAATATCATAAAATAGTCAAAGAAATGAACAGGATTCTTTGCAGCTGCCTTTGACAGGAAGAACAAAAATGGAAAATTTAATCATTTGAAATATTTTGGATTCCAAACACAATATAAACCTAAAGCAGTTTGACGTTTTCCAAAGAGACAACCCACTTTCCTTTTCCAGGTGCCCTTGACAGCTCTGCCAAACAAAAGTCCTGATCAATTTCCGGCTCAATAAGCTCTTAATTAAGTGAATCAAAGTGATTTGTCCACCTCGCTTTGTCTAAAGCATGACAGGAACTGGAGCACAGATCGGCCTCCCTTCACAGAGACTCTTCAAACGTATCAATGTTAATTTAAAAATTGACAACTGAAGGACCGATGTTTCAGAGAGCACAAGCAGTGAGAGAAGGACAAAATCCTTGCTTCTCTTGGCAGATCGTATCTAAATGGGGCTGTTCTGTCAGTTCATGAAGCCCAGTCTGTGCAGTTTGAGATGAAACTCCTCATCGTTCAAGCACTTACAGTATATTCTTTCTTCTGCCTCCTGAAATCCACCAAAGTGCAGTGCATCTTTATTGTCCACACGATCCTTCTCGTCGATTAAGAAGCCACAGCTTTCTTCTGTTGGCCTTTAATAATGATTTCTAAGACGTTGGTTAGATCCATCATTTTAGCGAGCATATCCATGATGTCAGGATGATCTCTGGCTCCGCTGATGAACTCCTCCAGTGTCAGCTCACCTGAGCACACAAGAAGCACGGATGAAAACCCTGTCTTACATTTTCTTGAGAAAAAAACAAAACATCCTAGATATTTTAATGACAAAACTGATGATAGTTTTTCTAAGTTTACTCTGCTCAAGATTGGTACGAATTAACCATCATTATCACTTTCTAAATGTGTTGAGAATGAAGTCTTACCTTCCCCGTTCACATCGATCTTCTCATATACAATGGTCACAATCTCTTCTGGAGGGATATCATAACTTCTGGTGATGTCTTGAATAGCCTGACGGAGAACATAACAGTTATTTCATGCACACTTGCAAAAGCCAGAAATTTACCTGTCCAGACACCCAGCTGCTGGATGCTGGGACTACATGAGCTTCAATATGTCACCACATTTTTTTTTTTTAACATACAAAACGCATGTTAAAAATATATGTTAATATGGTCTTGACCTGTGGAAGAGCCTACAGGTGAAAATATAATACCAGCAAGGTCAAATGTCATGTAACCTGTAGGGTGATTATGTTGTGTATTCCTTCGTGACTGAAAATGATCACTAGCAAGGCCAATTTTAGACTCCAGGTTAGATAAGAAGACCCCTGGATTAAGTGTCATGTCTAGTCCCCTGTCCAGCTAAACTCTCCTCTGCTCATTCAGAGTGTGGCAGCTAAGCTTTGGGATTCAGGACACTGTCAGCAACTTGGTTCTCGTGGTCATAATAAAACATTCAGCAATTTCTACTTTACCTTGAATATAGTCTCCATCTCTTCTTTGTCAATTTTCCCATTTCCATCTTGATCAAAGAGCTTGAAGTACCACTTTAGCTTCTGGTTAATTTCTCCTTTCAGCAGCAGACTTATTCCTGCAATGTATTCTACAAAGTCTATGTAGCCATCCTGTGAAAAAAAAACATGAAAAAGCAGTTAGAGGAAGAAAATTAATTCACTCATCAATGTAAACAGAAAACATCCACAAGGGAAGATGTACCATGTAAGATTTTATGAATGGAATCAAGGGCTACAGAGTGTTTGTAAATCCAAGGTAATAATGAATAGCAGATACCATAAATGCACTTCTGAAGTACAATTACTTTTCAACCCCAGATATGTGAAAGAGTTAAGGACTCACATTGCAGAAACAGGTTAACCTCAGTTCATCCCTGTTAAAATGCCACAGATCTCTATAATCTCCCTGCAGTCCTTTTAAATGTTACTCTCTCTCCTCAGTAAACCATTAGAAATACTACAGCTGGACTCTTAATCACAGCAAAGTTTGGAACTGACACACAAAACAAAAGATACTGATCCTATTGATTGATTTAAGCGTAAGTGTCTCATCAGTTTGGGAAACCAAAGTGACAACACTTTTCAAGTAGAAGATGTCTGTGCAACAGAATTGATGTCTGTTTTCTTACCCCGTCCATGTCAAAGGTGAAGAAGACTTGGTCAACATAGCTGTGTGCCTCCTCTGTCATACCATTCATCTCCAGCATGGTCTTCAGCTCAAAGAGCGTGATGAGCCCTGAAGGAGACTCCCGCATGAATTTGGTGTACCAGTGGTGCATATCCTCCTCCAGGATATCATCCAGGCTGGAGCAGTGGGAGCCCATAGTTCCTCCACGAGGATGATTTCGTCCAGAATCTTTCAAAGTGCAGGTGGTAAGGTCTGGATGAAAGAGGAGAGAGTCCGTACGGATCACTAGCAACACTGAGGTCTGGCAGGAAACTCGAGCAATGAACGCCTTAATCTTTAAGTCGTGGGACAGCCAAAAGAAGAGATAACCCCTTAATGGGATAACTGGAGAAGTCTTCCTGGAACCATAGGGCGTTGCATGCTCAGTGACTGGAGCCCACTTCAGTCATAAAGCATGCAATGATGGTATCAGGTTTACAGAGGTACAGAGTCAGTAATTCACATGTGGGTTACAAGATTGCATTTGTTTGCAAAATTTCTACAACCATTTGCCTGCATATATTTAATTTTTTCCTTTGTCTTTTAAACAGTATCCACTGGGTTTGTGGTAAGCTATTCACTGCCCTGAACACATAAAAACACATAATATTAAAATCACCTTCCAATCTGCATGTTATACAGGATTTCACAGAAGTTACAACAAAGCTTAAGAGGAATTCTTCAGGGAATTACCACAGGGAATTCCCTCTAGGTACCGACTTATCCTCTTTACATAAATGCAAAGGAGTTATTCCTGACCCACAAACACACATACAAGCCTCTTATGAAAAATTACATAAAAAAAGTTATTTTTACATGTGATATTTATGGACATGCAGAGAAAGCATGCATTGGGGAAACAGAGTTATATGTACATTTGTGCACATGTTTGAAATCAATTAAATTAATGTTTGGTTTGTTGTATTTAGCCTATGAGTAATAAAGTCTGACTTTTCCTTTAACTTCTATTTGAAGAATATCTTTAAAAATATCATTAAAAAAACTTCATTGTAAAGTAGCATTAGGGTTATCAAGCTGACTGATATGCATGGCATTATACACAAAACTGTCACCACAGTTTATTGAAGTGTGTGAAGGATCTAGGTCATGCTAATTCAAGTTAGCAGCAGTTTTGTAAATAAAGCTACCGCTGCTGACACTGACCATTACCTACATTGCGTGGTGGTACAGGCTGTATGGCAAGAGGTGGATGGTGGAGGGTAGAGATGGCCAAATTATTAAATTTGTATTGTGGCTTTAATCTGGGAAGAAACGTGCCGATGGGGTTGAGGATGATGCAAGCACGAGCACCATAGAGGAGGAGAGCGAGCCAAACAAAGGTGCTAACAGTAACGCCGTTAGCACCAGTCAGGTACCAGAGCATCTGTTAGCAGCAGCAAACGGTATAAATCAGTGAGGAAATATCACTTCAACTACATGAAACTTGGATTTATGTATAGTTAATTGTACATCTATTTTAGTACAATTTTTACTTAACTTTTAGGTGCGATACATTTATGGTACAGTTTATTTTAGTGTCTTACATTTAACCATGGTGTTAATGTTCAAATTGTGTATTTCTATTCTATAACTAAAATGCTTATGAGAATAAAGCCCTCATTAACCTCAACCTCATTATTGAACTGTACATAGATTTAGCTGAATACTCTGGCCAACAGAACTACTTGATTTATATCAGTCATCATGGTGGCAAAGTACTTTCTGAGGTGGTAATTGTGTAAAAAGTTTGAGAACCACTGCTCTAGGTCATGCTCCATATGGCCAAAGCACATGAGTGGGCAGTCCAGGTTCAAGTCCGGCCTGTAGCGACTTTCCCACATGTCACTCCCCACCATCACCTTGATTCCTGCACTGTCCTGTCCGCTCACTATAAGACATAGTTTTAGTTTGTGTTTTAGCATTTAGCCTATGCTATCACACTCCAGTTTACCTCTTCTGTCCTTTTTCTGTCTGACAGTTCAGCTCCAGTCTCCAGCAGAGAAAAATACAAATCTCTCTTCTCACTAATAAACTTCATCAGCTGACGTGGTGTTGTCATAGAGACGTTGACATCCTGGAAATCAGTCTGTTCCTGTCTTACCCAATCAGGAAGCTAAGAAATAGCATTAGAAGTAACCTATATAAATGCTGATAATCTCATGTTAAGTTGCGGATCAGACATATATCTAGAAGTGAGACTTTTTAGAGATCACTTAGAAAGTTCTCACAGTCCTTTTAAAAGACAAATCCTTGGCAGAAGATGAAAGATTTTTGTCTGTTCATTCAAAAGTCATCTTTAAGTTCACAAAGAAATGTTTTTGATCAATGATATTTGAGTTGTTTTGGTTTCTATCACATCAACAGACTTGCTTTGATACTTTCTGTTGTAGTTTTTAGTGTAGAACACACCAATTTGGAAATTTGTCTTTAGTTTTGAGGAAATCCTGCAAACAGTAACACCAACATCCCCCTTTAATTTCAACAACTGGACGAAGAAACACTGAAACATCTCAGTGAATCTAAATATGTAGGTTGTATATGTATGTTGTATCGAGTTTGAAAAAAAAACCCTGCATGATAAATTATACTGAAATACCTGTTCTTCTCTTTTCTATCTTTTCAAGTAAATGTTTAGAAACTGT
The DNA here is from genome assembly GCA_030710495.1 of Labroides dimidiatus. Lineage (NCBI taxonomy): Eukaryota > Metazoa > Chordata > Actinopteri > Labriformes > Labridae > Labroides > Labroides dimidiatus. The sequence goes on from CM061154.1 coordinate 20,471,199, forward strand.
TTAGTTACTTCAATTTATATGAAATACCAAAGCATTCAAAAAAAGATCAATAAAACCCGATCATATTATTCTATTTTGAAGTAAGTTGTCTGTGATAAATTTTCAATCAGTAAAAGTGTTTCAAACAGTGCACAATCATGCAGAATGGATGAATACATGCTTAATCAGCACTGGTGAACCATGACTGACCTTTGAGGTTTAAGAACGCGACATGCGAGTGAAGTCTGTTCAAACTCACCGAGCAATCAAAGCTCAGAGTGCCTGCTATAGTAAATCTGGCTTCAGGAGATTAACTTTTCTTTAAATAGGACAGAGAAGCTGGACCACCAGTGATAGAGACCCTACCAGTGTATAGACCGGTAGGGACAAGGTGCACGCTAGAGCAGGATCCATGCTGCTGCTCAGTGCCACGGCACCAGATCACACAACAGATTAAGGAAAGTTTACTCTTTCAGATCAAAGATAGACACCATCACAGAATATACCTTTTATAATCCCTAGCATAGTGAATTGACTTGTCCAAGTCAGTAAATCTGGTCTTAACAGGAAAGTTAATTTTTCTTGATTTGAGCATAAAAAGCAGGTGGTGTAATTCAGCTTCATTCTTCTGATCTGTCATCATCTCTTTGATACCACTCCTGAGTTACTCTTTAAACATGACCTTTTGACCAGCATGTGACTCTCATGCAGCAGAGGAGTGCATACAAAAACATATTTCCCTTTTAGGAGTGAAAGGAAATGAGGGTCAGGGAACTGACTAAGATTAGCGTTTACGCTGAACACATGCCAAGGTAAACAAACTCATATTTGTTTTCCATAACAGAGACACGTGTCTTATATGGAGCAGCTGGTTAAGAGTTTTTTTCCACCTTAAATTTCATGAAAACTAAAGTTTCTCAATTAGGGCATCATATTGTGGTTATGAATCCTTATAAGAAAGAAAAAGACAAGCTGTGTCTAAAATGGAACTGAAGGAGGTGACCCTTCATGTTCTGCTTTACATCAGTGAAGACAGTAAAAAAAAATATGATCATGAAAATAAAATTATATTTTTTTTACATTACAGGCCTTACACATGTATCTTATGATCAAACCATAACCATAACATGTGTTTCACCTCAAACATGAACTGATTTTCTAAAAAGGCAGTCAGTGTTTTTGTTGGGTCAAACCTTTCACAAAGTCTTGTGCAGCCAGCTCTTGCAAGGGCTAATCAACAACCACCTGCCGGAACAATTAGTCTTTGTTACCAGACAATTGGAATAAAGTTAAATCACAGCTGTAATCGCATTACAGGACAAACGTGTGGGCATTACAACAGACAGGAAACAGGCTACATCCGAGTTACTGACACAGTTTTAACTGGTAAACACACACAACACCACCAGTGTTAAAAAAAAAAAAAAAAAAGAACACAAGCTGCCATTAACACGTCTGAAGGGTAAGATATGAACGACTATCCTCAAAGACTCAGAGGAGGCAAGAGAGACGAAATGAAAGGAGGTAGAAAGTCTGGGACATGTACTCCCTCTAGTGTTCAACCATAAAAAATCATTAAAGCAGATTTAGCATGCTTCGAACTGCACCCTGCTTTATTTTTCAAACAGTAGGAGTGTTAAAATGTGCAGATTCTAGCTGGAAACTCAAAACAGAATGTTTTCTACATGCATGCAACGTAAGCTTACGGTTTATTTCCCTGAACCGCTCTCCGAGGCTGATTTCCCTAAATTGTTTGCTGCTCTCAAAAGGCAAATACTTTAAAAGCATTCAACAGTTTTGGTTTGTAAATCATGACTGGCACAGACAAGCACTTATATTTTCTTTAAAAATACAGATATCCAGCTGAGGGGGTTGTGCAATGAATCCATTATTCAGTGCATGAATCACAGTGATAGGAAATCAGGTAAATAATTACCAGCAGTGGATTTAAACAATACTTTTACAGATAAAAAAAAAAGGCACAGTAAGGATGAGTGAAACCTCAAATAAAACATGAATAATTTCCTGATATATAATCCATAAAGTACAGATTTTTCTGTACATTCTCTTTCAAGTTAAATCAAACAGCCAAGACGGTGGACAAATGTCTGTTTCACCTGACGATTCCTTTACTCCTGATTGTATTTAATTAAGATCCGTCTGTAAAATCCTATTAAGCAGATCAGACAATCAGATCGTCCACATGACCTACAGCCCTAATGGGCTTACGTGATGGCAGTCATGTAGTTTCCTGTGGTCAAGCTGTATCATGTGCAACTTCTGCACAGACTCACGGGAGGATCCCACAGAAGTGTGATCTCACAGATCATATGCTCCAAACCTCACCTCACCTCACTGAAGGTGGCCCTGTGTTTGTGACATGTCTCCCATCAATGACGAGGACAAGGAGACACTTAAAGTCTGTCAGTGAAAATTTAAGACTACTGTTTTAAAAACATGTTCAGGGAAATGGGATTGATGTACATCAGCTCTGACTCCGACTCCTGGTCGTAGAGAAACTGTCTGAGCACGTTGTACACCATTTCCCTGCTCAGAGTGAATTTCCTCAGCTGATCTTGTTGTTTTTCAGGCATGAGAAATTTCAGCTGGTAGTCGGCTATGACTGATCCGTTCCTGTGGGGAGAGGGAGAGGAAGACAGCCACTGAAGCTTACAACAGTATTAAAAAAAAACAAAAACAAAAAACAATAGTCAACGTGTTTCGTCTTCAGGGTGAGCCTGAAGTTTGTTTACCTGAAAGCTTGTATCTCAGCTTCTGAGAAGTAGCGTCCCAGAGCAGGGGAGGATCTGTAGAGGTCAGCAAGCTGGGTGGGGCAGGGTTAGGAATGTAAACAAACAAAAGCTGTGAAATGTGTTTGGTTGAGACCAACACACATTACTTTTCTTTTTTCTTTCTACAGCAGAGGGGTTTTGATTTGAGTTCCGTGTGAGAGATTAAACCTGCCACAGGGGGGTTCAAAGCTTTTAATGAGAGCAGCAAAACAGGTTTCTGTTTGGTGAAGCTCGTGGCTATGCTGTCTCGTTAAGCAGACAGATTTTTCTTTTGACTTGAACTTTAGTTTTAGATCAGGTCAGGTATGCAGCTTTGGTTAATGAAGCTATTAAATCTGATATCTGTAAAGCCTTCAAAGCAAACATAATGTCAGCCCTTAGGTAAACATATCAAGTAGGTGTTGCCGCCTGGAAATAACTGACACCACAGCTAAAGCAAAGGAATAAATGAGTCAACAATATGGTATTTGAAAGCATATTTGACAACTGAGCTGCAAACGTGAGCAATAAATTGAAAAAACAAGTACCTGAATATAAAAAATAGGCTGTACCTTTTCCTGCAGGTCAGTCGCAAGTGTTTGGCTTTCGTTGAAGGATAGCGTTAAAAGTCTCTCTGTGAAGGCCTGATTGGGTAATTGGAAGCTTCCATTGAAATACAAAGGAAACTTGAACAACGATGGGTCAAATTTCTCATCCACATCCTCATGGATCACTGCGCAAAAAAGGAAATAGCACTTTTCATTTCAGTGAGAGACTACAGTGCAAGATGTAACTGATCACTATCATTTCCTGCTATCTGTGACACACAAAACATCAAGTAACACTCCTAAATAAACAACACACTCTTACCTGAACATATTAGCAGAGAAATTATAATTGCAGCAAAGATGAGAAAAAAGACAAAGAGGATGGCCATCCAAAGTCTGAATCTCCAGAAGATGACTTCATTTAGCTCTCTCTTCAGTCTTTTCACCTAAAATAAAAATTAAAACAAATTTTCAAGATGTGCATTACTGATTTATCTTCATTATTTTTAGCTGTACTATCCCTTTTGGTTTCATACGGATTAACAGGAAAACAGTGTAGTGACTTATCACAAAGTCACAGAAAAGTTGCACTTCCTTTATTCCCGGAATAGAAAGAAATACAAGAAAACATCAGACTTTTTTTTTAACTGAGAGCTTTCATACCTCTCGATGAGAATTTCCCAGAGAGCTTAGAGAACCTGCTGAACCACGACAGGGTACTGTCTCCCCATTTCCACGCGCAACCTGTTGAAAAGAGTCAAACAGTAGCATTTAATCATTTTACATGTGAAAATATTGGCGTATACTGTAAATAAGTAAATACCACAAAAAAAGAGAACCATTTTTTTAATGAAAAGCTTTTTCAGATACTCTCAATGAAAGCATTTATTATTTTTTTCACCTCTCCTGAAGTATCTCCTGGGTGTCGTTGGGGTGCTGCTGTTCCAGTGGCTATCGACTCCCCATTATGACCGTCAGTCTGACCACATAACAATAAATAAACAGTATATCACATCAGTCATCAGCTTTAAGATACAAGGATAGATGTTGTCTTTATTCACTTTTAGCAATGCTGTTTAAGATAGACTCCAATGCAAGATATTGACAAATCAAACTCTTTTTTGGGGGGCTATGATCTGAGGAAATGGAGCGTACGTGTCATTTAAACAAACTGTGAACCTAAAAAACACAGAGGCCTACAAAAGTATATCACTGGTAAAATCTCACCTGTACAGACAACAACACATCTGCCTCTGTTGCATCAGGGTCCATGTTGGTCACACTTTCCCCGTTACCTGCTGTCACCTAGGAGCAGAGGATAGTGCACTGAGTTTCAATTAATTATTGAGGGCAAACCAAATGCTTTGTCTCGTGTTTTTTTTTCTTGAGCTAATGTGTAAAGAAAATAGAAAATATTGTAAAAGATGTCCACCTGTGTCATTCTGCTCATATCATCTGACTAACAACACAGCCAGGGAAACAATCAATTGTTTACTATTATATAAGACATAGAAAATTACATTTGATGGCTCAAAATAAGGAGTTTCTTTAAATTGTGATAACAATCAAAATTCTATGATGTTTACAAATTAAATGAGAGGGCTGATGGTTTCAGTTTTAATATTGTGTGGGAATCTACCCTACACAGCCTACAGTAGCTTTAACAGGAAAAAATACACCACGCCGTTATGGATATGATGCCCTTGTCATTATAATCACAATTTAATATTTGCTTTACTGCCTAACCCTATCATACACCATCAGTCGTAAAACGACTATTACCCACTGTTTTAATTGTGTTTTTCTTTTTATTCTGCTGGAAAGGAGACTCTTTTAGGCCAACAGACGGACTTACCCTTTCATTTGTCAAATATGGAGCTCCATGGTCTCCATTAGTCCGAATTGCCTGCATCTCAATGTCCATGTTGAATTCCTGTCACAGTCAATCCTCAGCCTGGTCAAGTCCCAACCATACAGTCTATGGTCCAAACCCGGAAGTGACTATTAGTTATAACTTTTAATAACGAAACCGCAGTGTCCGCGGGACTATCAACGCACCATCACGGGTCAAAAAGGCAACAATTCCTAGAAAACAACAAGTGACAGAGGTGGCTCACATTGTCGGAGCTGACAACTCGAAAGAGAAGGATATGTTTCTACTCTCACCCACCGATCGTCCCTTTTCCCAGACCGCCAGGTGAGTTCCTTGAAGTTTCGGTAGGTGACGTCGGAAGGCGTTGACATGTGAAGAGCAGTGGGTGGAAACGTTACTGTTACCGACGAGTCCGACAGAAGCCTGCTGTTCTTTAATCTTATTGTTTTGGTTCTCTTAGAGTCACTTAAGGTAAAAACTGCGCGTTAATACCACAAGTTTGTTCTAAGAAGGGCATGTAAAGGCATTTGAGCTGCGCCACACGGATCCGTTTTTCCCTCAGGTGAATGCATGGAGGATTTTATGAACCCAATATTTACTTAACCAAAGCAGGCTTCCTGTGATGGAGCGAATGACTGTTTCAAGTGGTTCATGCTATTTACTCTGCCTGTCTCTGATACATGTGACACCTGCAAGGACCCCTGCTAAGAATCACTCAACTATTTGTAATGCACCTTTCATACAAATAAATGCAGTTCAATGTATGCCATAGAGATTGAAAAAATAAAATACAATCAACTAAAAAATTTAACACATTCACAACCCCCACAAATAAATAAATGAATGAATGAATGAATGAATAAAAAGAATAACGGCAAAAACGTATTAAAGTAAAGACTTTAACACACTCCTTTAAAAAATATAGTTATCAAGACAGTTTAGAAATTATTATTATTATTATTATTATTAATAATAATAATAATAATAATAATAATAATAATAATAATAATAATAATAATAATAATCTTACACGTTTAAGTTCTGATGTAATTTTAAAGCGCATGAGTAGTTCATTGCTCTAACTGAAGTTCTACATTGTGACCAGAAGGGGTCGACACAGGCCACAGGTAAAAACAAATAGAAAACTCCCTGCAGGCAAACAGTGTAGGCTGTGTTCGCACAGGTATTTTCAGTCACTGAATATTTCTCTGCTTACGTTTGTGGGAAAAACTATTTGACTCCAAATATAAATGATCAAACTGGTGAGGTGATTCAGTATAACAGGACATTTTAGCATGAGCTGAAACCTAAGGCATGGCCTTGGAATGTTTCTTCTGGGGTCTTAATTTAATCTGTATCACTTTCTACATCAGTGAATTAAATGCATCATTCAATAACAAACTATTTTGAAAGTTTGATCAACACACAGCTTCAACCTCCTGATATGTATATATAATAAATCAAAATTTAACTTGAAGGTCCTCTACACGGAAAATATGACAAATAATGTTTGTAGACCTGATGGATACCTGAGGCTGCTTGTTGCACAGTTTGTAAAGTTGTCTTAAATTCCAGTGATGATAATCTGACAAGCCTTTGTAACACTTCACAGATGGTGATGCTGAGACTCATCCAAGCCACACAGCTGAACCACATGTTAAGGTTTCAACAACATTTTATTGACAAAACAATAAAATATTTTTATCTCTTCAGATGCCCGTGCAGTGTCAAGCATCCTTTGGAGCACCTTCACCCCTCAAAATGCACGTCATATAGACAAAGAATGAATGACGACAACCTTAACAATCCCAAAAGCAATAATCTAAGCGAGAACCCAGTAAAAACAAATTAGCTTTAAATGACGGAGCGAACTTGAGTGTGATCCTTCTCATCTCTGTGGAGAGTTGAACTGATTTGGGATGAACACAAAAGCTGTTTAATGACCAATAAAACTTCCTGGATTTTGGGATTGGGAGTCTGTTCGCTTAGGCACCACTCCAAAAAGCAACTAATTCAAATCATACATATGTAAGTTAGCTTTATTCTTATATAAGAATATTTTCTTTATATTATTTCACATAACTGCAGATGACCTGAGCTGACAGTAGCTCTGATTTTGGTATTTTGCAGAATCCAAAATTAAAGACGAACAGAGAAGTACTGTTCAACATCAAACATCAAAATAAAGAAAGGAAAAAAAAACATTACAGATTAATACATTTCAATCAAGTGATTGTTGTTTATGATGTTAAAACATTTTTATATCTGTTTGTTTGTGAGGTCAGAGGATAGATTTGCCTCTGCACATGACATTTCTGACATGAAAGTGCACTCTCAAAAAATTCTTTGACTCATGTCAAATACAGCAAGGAAGAAAATGCAACTTTTTTTTTCAGACAGCGTGGTGTTAATTCCCTCGGTCAGATATTCATACAGTATCAACTGTAACGGCCGTTTTCATGTGCAGAGAGCAGCTGCTTCTGAAAACCCTCCAGTGTTCACAGACCTGTTATACTGACAGCAGGAAGAGGGTGACGGAGGAAAACAAAGTCAGTACCAAGACATTTAAAACTTTCCTGTATTGTTTGAAAAGTGCTCAGAGTCAAAGCACTGGATAACTTTTAGATATATTCTTTCTCAGACATTCACAGCTGACAGCTCAATATTTGCTTATTGGCCTCCTCCTCCATCATCTCCTCCTGCCCCTCTTCTGTCTTCACATCGCTCTCGGTCTGCTTGGTGGTGTAAGGCTCTGCTGGCCGCTCTTCCTCCTCAGCCGTCTCAGACATCTGATTGGTTTTGTGCTCCTCCATTAGACCCCCACTGATTTCTGGGTTACTCTCTGCTGCCTTATCTTCCTCTTTTTCACAGTCTCTGTCCTCTTCGACTTCTTTTAGACTGGCTGGCTGTCTGCTTTCGTCTTCCTCTGCTGGGCTATTGAATACCTGGTCCTCCCCATTTTCTCTTGGTTTGTTCAGTTCACATGGGGACAGAGTGTTTCCAAAGAGACCAGCCTCCTCTCCAGCTGACCTCCTGTGCTGCCTTGTAGGTGGGCGTCTCTTGAATGATAGTCGTGCACGAGTCTGTGTGGAAAAAGAAAATGAGCTCCAACACTGGAAAGAAATATTTTGCATTTGAAACTTAAACATATTTACTCAATACTAATTAACTTATCTTAAATGAATAGTTTCTCTGAACTATCTAAGTCTAATCTACTCATGCGTGAGGAAAGGGCACGAATGGCACCAAGGGACTATTAACTAGGCTAAGGGGATTACGGCCTCATCCCCCTTGCAGCAGCATCCATGCACTACAGGGGCATGTTGCCTGAGCTTAGCTGAGGCCTGCTTAAAGAGAAGCTGCAGGACACCCACTGCAAAACATGTCAGCAGGGACGGTGCCATGTGTCCGGCTGTGATGTCACAGCTCACTTGGCAGATTGTGTGGGAAACACTGAAGGGGCCTCAATGTGTCAACAGACCATGTTTGTTATTCTGTGCCTCAGAGTTTGTGCAAAAACACACACACGGTCATATGAAACAGAGGTGATGTGCTAACCACTCAAATGATCTTATCAAGCTGTAATTTCAGTGCCAAAAATCCAGGAAATTGCAGGATATGTGGTGAGAAATTGCTCATTCTTCGCACTTAATACTGTCAAGCGTGTGTAGATTACACTAGTCTGCACGTTTACCTTGTTGAAACTAGGCAGAGGAGTTCCCTCAGGAGGACTGCTGAAGCTGACGGGTTCCTCCTCTTCGCTGGACTGATGTGAGGACCTCAGGTTGGGGCTGAGGGGGCCCAGCGGGCTGCAGGACGAGGTAGGGGATGACGGTGCAGGTTGGAGCTTCACTTCTGGGTTTTTGGGTGAAGGCAGCAGAGATGTGGGGGATAGAGCGAGGTTGGCCTGCAGGAGGGGGGAAGGAAAGGAGATCCTGAAGCCTGGGCACAGTAATCTCTTGAGGACATTGTGTTCAATAAAACCTGCCAAATAGTGCCTTACATTTACAGCGTTTTTTAAACTTCATACTGTCAAATGTGAAACTTCTTTACAAACCCAAATGGAAAACTTTGCTTTACCAAAGAATAAATAAATAGCAGGTACTATATGAGAGAGCAATGAGCCATATTAAATTTAATGAGAGACATTTTTAAGAAACAGAAGTGTTGGAATATTTAACATTCTAACATAAAGTAAAAGTAAACATCAGTATATAAAAAAACAAACAAATATTGAGTGAAAATACTGACTAAGAATATGCAAAGATAGTTGCACAATAACATTTGAACCCTATTTTTTTTCCCACAATGTGCAGTAAATACCACAAGATGAGTAATGTACAGGTAGACACATAAGGCTGTCTCATTTCACAGGTCACGTTCCTATTTTGAAAACACACTGCTTGTGTTTTGAATGTCCTCACGTTCCCTCTTAGGAGTGAGAAACAACACCTGCACTCCATAAAGAAAGCTGCATGTGTCGCAGCCTGTGGGGTTTTAGTCAGTTTGTCTTTAAACACTGACTCATTACGTTTTAGCATTTTTCCAATAAAAGATCTGATAAAAAAAGATTGATTTGTCTTTCCCTGAATTTAATTTATCACCTATATTTAACCTGACACATCCAGCACACTAAGTCAGCCCATTAACCACAGTGAAGTCCAGAGGAGAGACTCCTACCTGCACTGGTGAGAAGAAGAAAAGGGAGAAGCGGCAGCCTTTTTGTCCCATTGCTGCCCACAGAGTAAATTACTAACTAAAGGAGCGATGGTGGCGAGTTAGAGCCTCACCAGAGGCTGAGTGGACCCTTATCTTATTAGCTTGTTAATCTGAGCCGATTGAGGCATCAGGACCAGCCCTTCCCCTCTCTGCCAGCGTACAAGCAGCTGAAGCACCAGTGTTAGCTGAACAATAGGGGGCAGCCATGCTTTAAACATCTCCAGAATCTATACACCTCATGACTCTGTACAATAACATAAACTCATAATGTTCATTTAACATCAGATGCATTTACCTGAAGCTTCTCAATGATAGCCGAGTTCTTCATCTTGATTTTGAAGGGATTTGAGGAAACGTTTGTTTTCTGCAGGAAAACAGAACAGAGTTTATGAGCAGAGAGTTTTCACAGTCTGACAGTTACAGAACAGCAGAAACAAAAGCCCAATATTAATGCTTCCACTGTTTCTTTTAAATTAAATTTTTTGAGCTTTTCTGTCTTTATTTAGAGATGACAGTGGATAATAGAACAAAACAAGGTGAGAGAGGGAAGGGACATTAAGAAGTAGTCGCAGGATGGATCCAAACCATGTATGGTAAAAAGACATAGTCCCCATGACGTCACCCTCAGTTTCTGATATAGAATTTTGAAGAAAATCTTGGAAATAAGGCAGGCTTTGAACCTCCTAACCAACATCTACAGGGCGCCCACCTGTCAGTAAACTAAGCTGTGCTACTGATTGGGTGAACTTGCGACCTTTAAAACAGCTGAGTTAGCAAAATATCTAACTTAGTGAAATTAGTCATTTCTGGGCTGTAAATATATTTAATTCTGCTGTAGAAATCATCTTTTTTGGCTTGGTGTGTATGTGTTTTCCAGTACTTCTGGAGCCAGCCCCAAGCGAATACTCAAAACTGCTGTTTTAGCATTGCCTCATATTTTTAGACCTGAGGTTGACACTTGATATGATATGATATGATATGATATGATATGATATGATATGATATGATATGATATGATATGATATGATATGATACGATATGATACAATATGATACGATATGATATGATATGATATGATATGATATGATATGATATGATATGATATGATATGATATGATACGATACAATATGATACGATATGATGCGATACGATACACAATACAACACAATACAATACAATATAATAGAACATCTAAACACACAAGCAATAACCTGTTATTTTGTGCTTGTGACATATTAGTTTTAATATTGTTCATGTGTCTCTATTTGTAAACAGGTTTATCAGAAATGTTTCTTTGAACTCGACAGTGTTTAAATAATCATTCCAACCACGACTCACCCATTTTAAATTAAAGGCTGCAGGAAAAAAAAGTGGTAAATGGATGATTTTTTTTTTTACAGAGCAGTGTCTATTGTGTTGAGATAAGGAGGTTGCATTTAAATAAGCATGGAAATGTGTTTTCCAAAGACCACCTCTGTTTATCAAAAAGAAAGATTTGTAGCGACTAAGTTAGGAAGAAAACAAGCAAATACTCACATCTGATTCCCCACTGTCTTCTTTTTGATTGTGCAACTTGAGGGAACAAGGAGGTCTTCTTCGAAACTAAAATCAACACAGAGGTGGAAATGTGAACACACATAGATGTACACACATAGATCAGCCATAGTATTATGACCACTGAGTTTTGATGCAGTCAGAATCTTTCACTAATCTGAGCCTCAGAAGCTCTTTTGTTGGATTAGATCCTAACCCTCATGCTCATCAGTGAGCCTTCGTGGCCTATGACCCCTTCACTGGCTCATCATTTTTCCTCTGAATCACTTGTGCTTGGTACTGACCCCTGCAGAACACTTGCAGCTTTGGAGATGTTTGGGCAGCTGTTAACCATAAAAATTTGTCCACTGTCAAAGTCGCCCACATCCTAATTCTTGCTCATTTTGCTGCCTTCAACACATCAACTTAGGGTGAAAACTTGTTAAAACAGATGTTAGTCACTTTTTCTGCTTGTGGTCGTAATGCTGTGGCTGACCGTTCTTTATCTTCATACATGACACAAATAGTACCTCATCATTTGAAGAGGGCATGGGTAGAATATGACCTTTGAACCTTCCAGCCAGCTCAGCCACAGAGGGCTTGGATGGAGAATCCTTCTGGAAAAGAAAGACCATCAGTCAAAAACTGTGCAGCCATCGTCTGTGCAGGGATTTACGAGACAGAGACAGCTTTAATAACAATATGTAATCATCGAGCATGACTCAACGAGGAGTTGTTCTCAGATAACAAACATGTTTCACTTCCTCCACAGGAAAATGCAGATGGGTTGAGAAACACGTCAGGAAGGGAGCCTTAGCAAACAAAAGAAAACAAATCCACCACTGTGATGTCTTCAAAACTGTCCTCGGAGGAGCTCATCTCTGCTTATTGAGTATTTTGTGAAACAGGAAATGAGCCCCTCTCTCTCTCTCCACAGCTGTTTAACATCACCCTGCAGCCTGTGACATGAGGGACCTGTCCTTGCAGCCTCACACTGTTATCACTTCTTGGCTTCTCTTCTTTCAGGCTCTCCCACTATTCCCCGGCTGATTGCTACACTTCCCTCCTCGGCAGGGCTCTTTCATGACTATTAGTTCACTTCACATATCTGTGGCTTAAGTGATAAGTTGGCTGATGGCAGCCAACTGGAATGTGCATGGACGAAAGTCTTGAACACAACATGTACGTGTTGCTCCGTTTTTTAGGATCTAGTCAGTTAAGTGCTAAGTATTTAGCCTTTGATTGGTTCAAGGTGTTTGTTTACAACTGTCCCAGGATGACACACAGGTTCTGATGTTTTGCACCATGCTCCAGATGCTTGTGGTATTCCTCTTTGTCTCTTCTAGCTTTCCTATAAAACTTATTTCCAGCCTACTTTTATTGACAGCTAAGAAACTCATGTCTGACTTCACAGCTGCCAGTTCTGTCACATTTCCTTGATGTGCACTTTCAGTTCTCCTCCCAGTCAGTCTGTCTGCACTGTTTGAGCTGTAACCCATGGAAACATGGATCCTACACATTCTTCGTTTAATCACATGCTTTATTCTCTCCCGTCCTTTGTTCTTATATGACCTCACCACCTTCTCCCCTCCACCCAAACATTACAGCATCAGCAAGCCCCACGGTACCTCTGTGCTACATCTGCGTCCAAATCCTCACCCCAGCCCTTTTCCTGAGCTCTCTTTTCTCATCCATGATAAATAGCAATCATCAGGGACCACCCACACCCTCCACAAACATTTTTGTATAACCTCTATTTGTTTAACACTTTCCTGTCCTTTGACAATAAATGCTCCTTCAGAGCAAAACTGTAGCCACAACAGCACGGGAAAGGAAGTTCAGGCTTTGTTCGTGTTAAATTGTTGCTCTAATGTTTTCAGTAAAGAAAATCACGCCTTCAGGTTTTCTTTTGTCCTAAAATATGCAGTCAGAGTTATTGTTTTCTACTCTTTATACTGTTTAGTAGTTGTGAAAGTTTGCTCTGGAGTACAATCATCATTATTGTCACTTTTTCGATAACTAAAACAAATCTTGGTGATGTACAGTTTGATTATTCTGGCAATGACACAGAGTGACTTGCAAAGTGACTCGAGAGCTACATGAAGACTTAAAACTCTTCTGCAGGATAAACCGTTCATCAGCTTTATGGTTGGTTCAGATCCTTTAATATCAGCTAGTGTGTCTTTTCAGAGAAAGCCCCTATCTTTAATGAGCTTCTTCATGTGGAATGAAAAGTTTTATTCATGTTCATGTTCAATCAAAATAGCAGTTATATATCAAGGTTTCTAAAGAAATAGGTTCCTCATTCAAAACATAAACTATACACAGTTTAATTTTCTTCCAAATACTTCAGGTTGCAAATGGGGTGGAAAATTTCCAGTAAATTACAGGAAAGCTTCCTGAAATTTTCCATGGGAATTTTAGCTCAGGAATATTGGAAACTTTCAGTTTTGTTGCCATCAACTTAAATGATTTTTTTCTAAAAATAAATAAATAAATAAATCACAAGGCTTGCAAATTCTGGATTTTTTTTTTTCCGTTATCAACTTGATTTAAAAATATTGCATTAGGCAGGTTTGCAGGCATGTCTGCTTTTAAAAAAAACCCTAAAAAATTCTAGAAAATTCCCAGAAATTCCCCATTTATTTCAGAAAATTCCCATGAAAAGTTTCCAAATTTGAAAATTCTCAAAATTTTGCGACCCTTCTCACCGTGTTATAATTAACCTGTTGACAAGTTTATGTAAACAGCCTTCAGTTATACTTCAATGATTCCCCTTACCATTTCACTGATATAACAGGGAAAAAAAAGACGTTTATTAAGCCATAAAAGGACTTCACTGGGTTATCAGTGTTGTGCATAGTTAACTCAGCTGGGACCCCAAGCTCTGAGGAAGACTGGGAAACTTTGGTTCACTGCAGGAGAGAGGAGGGCAAACTATTTCTGGGGCTCTTGGCCTGGGAAAAAGCCCCGGAGCTGTGAGAGCTGCAGGGATCACAGCTCTGCTCTGTAACCCCTCGGCTCCTCAGAGAGAGTGTCCCTGGATATACTCGACCACATCTGAAACCTACTGTAATCTCATATACAGTGCAATGGAGCATGTTTAAACATGGAAACTATGAAAAACAAGCATCTTACAGCAGAGCCTTACACATGTGATTAACAGGCCTCTAAAAAGAGACAAGTTATTTCTGAACTTCTCTGGAAAAAGCTCCTTCAGATGTCGCTCATTTTACAGTTAGACTTAAAGCTATATTCATGTTTATTTATAGGACAAACAAAAGAAATCTTGTGAAAAATACACCACAGCTGAATTATTAAAACCACCTTCTTTATTCTGTGAAGGTACCAAAACTAGTCTGACTCCACAAGACCTCTGGAGGTGTTTTTGTGGCATTTGGCTCCAAGAAGTTAACACTAGATCCCTTAAGTGGCAAGGTGGGGTCTTGTTGTTTCAGCAAATCCCACAGATGCTTGGTCAGAACCAGATATGGGAGATTTGAGGTCTGAGTCAACACTTCGAACTCTTCATGTTTCTTAAAACATTACTCAACTACTTTTTGCAGAAATGCAAACGCATAATCTGCTAAAAAACAGCCCCGGTGTGCTCTGATGTCGTACTTTCGTAAGAAGAAATAACATTTCCAGTATGTCAACAGCTCTTTTCTGGAAATAAATGAGGGTTTGGTGCCCATGTCTCTGTCCTTCGTTAACAAGATGGCTTTTCTTGGGCTTTTTTGGTTGGGTGCTCACCACCCTGTCCTGGGAACACCCAAGACTTGTTATGGAAGTTTTCAGATCCTTATCCTTTACCCTGCTCCCTTGAGCAGAATCACATTTATCTCTGTGTACATGTCTTTAAATATCCAAGAAACATCTGCTTCATATTTACTGTATCAAAAAAAATCTACAGCAGTGTTGCAGGAAAAGTTAATATTCCTAATGAAAGAATAAGCAAAGGTTAATCTGACCCAGCATCCTAATTTCCAAGCCATGGATGGAAACACGAGGTTTACTGTATGACGAACAGACGTGGAGAGAGAACACGGAGATAAACATATCACACAAAGCCGACCATTGTCTACTCCTGTGACTCTTATTTCCAGAGGCAGGGGAGAAGAAGCACATGATATCAGTCTCAGTAAATCTAACATATCTGCTTGACATAACAGCAGCGGTCAGAGAGCAGCAGGCCATGTAATCTTCCACAGAGCTGATGAAGATGATGCCTGGCTCAGGATCTTTAACCCCTCTCTGAATCCTCATAAGCTCTCTGTGGTGAGCCTAACACAGAAAAGATCTTTGATAAATAAAACAGTCTAAGCGTAGCTGTTCAGACAGATCTTTCTCAACTCTAGTTTTGTAAGTCAGAATGTTCTGCGACGGGGGAAACCACCTCACTTTAGTGAGCAGCTCCCTTCTTGTTAAGTGTTACGAGAGCAGACGGGCACCTTCTCACTTGATGCCAGTCCAGGAAAACATTATGTGATTTGGACTGGACCTCACCTGAATATCACACTTTTCCAAAGCCTTCACCGACACTGTGTTTGTGTGCTGTTGTATGTGACGTGTATGTGTTAAAGTACACTAGAAGGACCCTAAATCAGAGGGATGAAGTAAACTGACTATCTCATCGAGAAGTCATTGCTTTCTCCTGCATCAGAGAGAAAACGGAGACAATTATAACAGGAGAGATGGGTAATAAAATCAAATAAAACATGCTGTTCCAAGATATTTCTATAAAACCTGTTTTCTGTTATCAGTCAAGAATCAAAGAAGCTTTTAAGATATGGTGTAAAATTGTAGTTCGCTAAACAAATTGAGCAGATGACGCAAAAAAAAGTTATCAAAAAATGTAAACAGCTCACAGCACGCAGCACGTCCTCCCAGTGTTTGAAGCTAAGTAGGCCTGCTTTTTTACCAGCATGTGTTGGGGATTCTGTGTGGTGCTCTGGTATCCTCATCCCCTCTGATGCAGCAATCAAGGAGACAAAAACCATCTGGACTTTGGATCAGATAGTTAACGCTGAAGCTGTGCAGCATGGATGTGGAATGACTTCATTCAATGACGTCCTGCATCTTCACCACTAAAACAGAGTGTGGATCTGAAGCCGCAGTGTTTGGCCTCCATTCATCCATTAGGAGTGTGCTTTCATGCCATAGGATAAAATCCTCTACTGCACTAAGGGAACGAGGAGTTACACGTAAAAGGTTGTGGTGGGTGGAGTAGTGTTGTGAATGGATTCAGTGTTGGAATTTGTCTGATAACGTGTAATTCCTTTTTCTAATCCGATGTTAAAGAACTTTGTGGAGAATAAGGATCGGATTCTTTAGGCTGTGCTGAAGGAGAAATTCCTTTTCCTGGTTTCAGAAAGCAGCCCATGAAAAATACATATCACTATTTATTAAAAAAAAAGTTTTATGACAGGTTAAAGAGGCTGTGAGGTCTATCTGTTTGAAGTGGATTGCAGCAACACCTTTTGGCTGGAATCGTGCGCACAGTCGTGACGACTGATTCTTAACAAGGCATGCTTGTTTTGGAGATGAATGGAGATCAGATCTCCTTTTTAACACTACTTTTCTTTGTTCAAAACAACTTTTTATACAACACAGCAAGGTAAGGTATTTATCAACAGCTACGCAGCGCTGTTGTTTGAAACGTGACAACAAGTAAACTTTGTCAGTTTGTAGTTTAGTAGCCGGCTACCTTAGTGCTGCTCACAGCCGGTGCTCTGAGATGTAGCCAAAGGCTAATGTGTAGCATTAGTGAATTCTTATGTCCTGCTCATCTACCAAGCAGAGCTAACTTAACCTCACTCTTCATTTATTGACAGATTCTCAATTTTGAGCAGATCACTGCAGTAAAACTGCTGCATGTGGACTGGAATGAACATTATCATAAACAGCCGTGTTTTAGCCTTTAGCTGGTTTAGCCCTTAGCTGGTTCTCTGTCACTCTCCTGTTTAGCTTTCTTCTGCTCCTCTGTATTTTTTCTGTCCGACAGTTCAGGGCCAGTTTCCTCTATTTCTACTAAATAAATAACAGAGTCCAGTTCTGTCCGACACAATCAGGAAGCTAAGAAATAGAATTAGAAATAACCTGTATTGGTGATGATAATCTTGTTTTAAATTGGATTATGATCAGGCATATATCTAGAAGTGAGGCTTTTTCAAGATCACTTAGAAAGTCCTCACAGTCCCTTTAATGGAAAGAACCAGATATATGTGCTCGTTTGAAATTTGAGACCAGCAACAGATACCAAAACGCTCAGATGGGGATGTCTACCATTGTGTTGCATCACCTCTTCTCTGAACAATGCTATATACACATGTGGAGACAGAGGAGATCAGTTTCTGGAGATCTAGAAATTTAAAGATTATCAGTGTTCTGTTGTCACTAGCTCAACATTTTTTTTCTGTGGTTGCTGGTACCGAATTTATGAGCAAATATTATTAAATTATTATTAAATATATAATATTATATTCATTAAAACAAACATATTTTCCAGTTGCAACATTTGATATGCTGTTTTTGAAACTGAAATCCAAGTTGGCGATGACACGTAGGCCATCAAAACCTGTTTTTTAAACATCTTATGTGGGGTCTCAACTCTTTAGGAAATGGGGTTGTACATGCAGCTTGCATCATGTTTGCACTCCTTTTTGCCAAAAAAGGAAATAAAGAGCATGGTTGGATGCCAAATTCAGGGGAGGGTGTTTAAGGGGTTGCAGGCAGAATGAGTTAACTGTTTCTTAAGAGAGATTCAGAGGTAAGGCATGAAGTCATTATTGTATTGTTTTTTTTGGACTTTTTACTTCATCTTACATTATGTAGCATTTTAAATCTGTCTGCACCTATCTCAGATTTATAGATGGTACATTCTGACTAAATGCAGCCTGGTTTTGATTCTGCAGATCTGCACCTTTCACTGAGTCTGCATGTGAACGTTCATGATTTTTTTTAAAATTCACAAGCAATTGTTTTGTTGTGGTCCTCTAACAGATCTCAGCGTCTGCCTCATTATCTCCTCTGTGGTTCCCACCCTAGATATCTCTCTGCCCCACACACTGCTTAAGTCTGATACTCAGGGGAGGCGGAGCCTGTCAGAACATCATCCCTGATAGCAGACACACAACAGGAAAAACACACTTTGTGCATATTTTAAGGGCCTAGAATATCAGCATGTATTAACTCTGTGTATGAAAACAGAACAGCCCCTCTGCAGCTGAAAATCAAACTAGGGGCTTCGGTTATTAAAGCTTTATGAAGCATTTAATTGGTCATAAAGGTAAAAAACACATCTGCCAGAGAGCTGTATGGAACAAGCACAGGCAGCAAATCAGTGTAAACCTTTCCAAATGACAGCACAACCAAAATGAAGATTAACTTAAAGGAATTCTTCAACTATGACAAAGTATGTAAATGCTGCATTCTGCAAGCCTGTGCACACACTGGAGACAGAAAGTTAATACATCTCCTGTAGGTCAGAGCCTGTTGGAGCTGGTTCTGTATGTCATCACCTTCAGGGTACAAAGCTGCACGCAAAAAAAATAATTTTGACACAGTTTGACTTCAATTCTGTGAGTTCCTCCAAGTCCTTTGAGAAAAAAACAACTTTTTTGTCATTTTAAAAAATTTGAAAGCCATACTTAAAATTTCATGAACCCAGTTCAGGTGACCCAAAGGTTTTCCCACCTCTTCTTTAAGTGCATTCCACGTTTCTGACACATTACCACCTCAATATATCAGTAAAGAGTGACACATTCCTCACACTTTCATAGCATGAAAGAACATGATTCTGCAGATTCTCTACGCTTCCTGCAGTTTTCTTCTGCTTTCTGGCTGATTTTTGAAACTGTATGTTTGGATTAGTACAGTGTGTTGTGGCTTCAGAAAATTCTTGGGTGTACAGCATATGAAGAAAGAAAAAAACAAAGCAGTTTTAGTTTTTGAACTAGGGAAGCTGAAGAGAAAATCAAATTATTTTTGAGTCACATGCTGGTTTGCTTGATCAAAACTATGTGCTTTTCCTCCAGCGTGTCACGTTATCAGAAGCCTTCAAGTCACAGGACTCTAATAAATTTTAGAAGCTGTAAAATCAGCTTACATACCTTGAAATGTGATCTGAGGAGTTATCAAAGCATAACGGCAGTAACTCTGAGAAAGTTTCTGAGGCTTTCCTTGATGCTGATATTTTTACATTACTCTAAGCCTCATGGTCTCTTTGGTGTCTTAGAGTTACAACCCAAACTCTAATGAAGTTGGGACATTGTGTAAAATGGAAATAAAAGCTGAATACAAGATTTGAAAATCTTTTTTAACCTTTATTCACTTGAGTACACTACAAAGACAATATATTTATAGTTCAAACTGATAAAATTTTTGTGTTTTTGCAGGGGCATGTTTACCACTGTGTTACATCACCTTTCCTTTTAAAAACACTCAATAAGCATTTGTGAACTGAGAAAACTAATTGTTGAAGCTTTGGAGGTGGAATTCTTTCCCATTCTTACTTTATGTACAACTTCAGTTGCTCAACAGTCTGGGGTCTCCATTGTCATATTTTGTGCTTCATAATGCTCCACACATTTTCAAAGGGAGACAGGTCTGGACTGCAGGCAAGCCAGTCTAGTACCAGCACTCTTTTACTACTCTTGCTGAAATAAGCAGGGACGTCCCTGAAAAAGACGTGGCTTGGATGGCAGCATGTGTTGCTCCAAAACCTCTACATAGCTTTCAACATTAATGGAGCCTTCGCAGATGGTCAAGTTAGCCATGCCATGGGCAATAACACCCCCATACCATCACAGATGCTGGCTTTTGAACTTTGTGCTGATAATAATCTGGATTTTCCCTAAACTTCTTTGCAAATTGTACATTTAGAAACATTGTTCTTAAACTGTTGGACTATTTGCTCATGCAGTTGTTCACAAAGTGGTGGACCTCACCCCATGCTTGCTTATGAACGATGTCATTTGGGGATGCTCTTTTTATACCCAATCATGACACTCGCCTGTTTCCAATTAACCTGTTCACCTGTGGAATGTTCCAAACAGGTGTTTTTTGAGCATTCCTTAACTTTCCCAGTCTTTTTTTGCCCCTGTCCCAGCTTTTTTTGGAACCTTGTTGCAGGCATCAAATTCAAGATAAGTGAATCTTTAAAAAAAAAAATCAGTTTGATCAATAAATCTTTGTTTGATCTTTGTAGTGTGTTCAACTGAATATGGGTTAAATAGGATTTGGAAACCATTGTATTCTGTTTTTCTGTACGTTTTACACAACATCCCAACTTCACTCGAATGGTGATTGTAGATCTTAGATTTTGTCTAGAACCTCTAATACACAATCTCAAGAAGATAACCATTCCCCTTGTTTCCCCCATGCTACTGAACATACTGGTTCCAGTGGGCGAGACTGCAGTGCTAATATTGGCTGTACTATAAGCAGGCGGAGTGGAAGCCTTGGTTCAAAATAATAACATGTGTGACGCTATTTAAATGACATAATGTGGCAAAGCAAAAGGGGAAAAACACTAACTCTTTAGGAAACGTCTGGCTGGTTCCTCTGTCATTGGCTTCTTAACTTTACAATCATTACATAATAAATGTGCTCACCATATGCTTGGCAAGGCAATCCCAAATACTCACTCCTCAAGCTGTCATGTTGTTTTTCCATCAAAGGAAACCCCACCCCCACCCCGAAAAACCCCACATCCCAGCAAACACATACAGTACAGGACCTCAGGCATGTGCACACACACACACACACACACACACACACACACACACACACACACACACACACACACACACACACACACACACACACACACACACACACACACACACAAGTGAAAAACAGAATCCAGTTAGTCTACATGTTCCGAAGAGGGAGACACAAAAACTTCAGAGTTTCCATGTGCTAATCTCCTCTTAAGAGCATTGCAAACATGAACAGCTCTTTCCTAAAGCTGCAAACACACAGCAGAGTTAAAACAAATGTCACTGAAGGGTCCGGCTAAAGTGGTTTAAGTGACAGTGAGTCTCAGCCTGACATTAGAGGCTGGTTTACGCTTGTTTATGGGCGCTTCAGGCAGAATGTCATCAATCAAACTCAAACCGAGCAAAGTGTCTCCTCCCTCACAGCTGGTCCCTGCACCGGTGAACCGGTAAGAATGCTCAGCAACCAGGAAGTGACGGACTTCAATAACCCTTCAGAGAAAAACTCAAACTGTGTTGGCAGAAAAAAATCATTTCATTAGCTTCACTGATGTCACAACACCGACAACGCATTTCATCATCTATCATCACTTTAAAGGAAGCTTCTGACAAATGAATGAGTGAAATGTCCAAAACTTCAAACACCTGTATTAGACTAGATTAAGACATCCAAAGGTGTGAATTCAAGTCTGAAAACCACCTCACTGTGATGGGAGGGTAACATTTCCCCAACAACATGTACAAAAACTGTTTCAAATAAAAAATCGTTAGATTTCAGAACAAACATTAAATCTATTTATATCATGTCCAGTAAAAAAATTAATTTTAAAAACTGAAGCCCAAGAATATTTATGTGGATACCTAAGGATGTTCTTTACATGCTGTAGGGAAAAAAGGGCGTTTCTTCTCCTAGAAGTTTAAGGGAACAGCATGTTTTCAGGGAGTAGACCACAATCCTACAGCAAAAATATATGTGACACCTAAATTTGCACGAAGAAGCACACTTTCTCTTTTTTTAGCCTCAGAGCAAGTAAAGTACAGTTCAGTCTTTGACAAGAAAAACCACGGCTGAGGTCATCATGGGTTCAGAGTTACTTATCATGACAAAAATCAGACATACACAGAAAAAATATATATATTCAAATTTGAAGGGAACACCAATGAGGAGCTTTAGCTCCATGCATTCTGCACACATGCAAACTTTTGCTGATGACAGATGTTCTGTCAGCTGTGTTTCCTTCCTCTTACACAGTGCTGACTTGTCATGGAGTCCTTACCACAAGTCTATTTGAGACTGCAGCAGCCTGAAGCTCAAACACACTGAGCCAAATGAATGCCAGAGGCGAAACCTTCCTGCTTTGGGGGAATCTGCGTGTTGTGGTGTGTTTGTATGTTTGTGTCTGGGTGTGTATGCAAGATAATTAAAGATCAACACCCTCAGGAAAGAGAGGCACATTTATCTTTTCATCAAGTTTGAAATGACTAAGAAAATGTTCTGTCTATTATAGCTCACATAAAACGTGTAAGGCCAAAACAAAAGTTTGGTAGCCAAAATTTAAAGAATATTTCACATTTGCAGTGACATAATTGCAATGACCAGAGTTCATCCCTTCTTCCACAAACACAGCAGATACTGATGACATAGACTTTTAAAGAAGCTCACTATAAAGTCATTAAATGATGTAATGCTTCACTTTCAACCACACATGACTGCACAAAGCCACATTCATCCTAAAAACATCTGCTTAAGTAGCCTGAAAGTACAGACTCCAACAACAAACTGGGCTCAAAGTCACATAATCGTTACCTCCATCCTGGGGAATGTGCCAAAGATCGTCCCCTCGTGCTTTTTTTTTCCTGTTTTCGGCCTCTTGGAGCAGACTGTCTGCTGGTTTTCAGGAGACTGAGGTGCTCAGCGGGCACAGAGAGGAGCTCTGTGTTTATATCTGGAGCCAAATCACACTCATGAGGGAGGAGTGGACAACTTTTACGCGTCTGTGACTCTCAGAGCGCAGTCAAGTTCTTGGAGTTAGAAGTACTGCTTCTGCTAAAGACTTTCAGAATAAAGGTCAGCTATGAAGGCCCCAGGAACAAACCAAGTCAAGTCAAGAGTTTAACCATTTGATTGAGGAACAAATGCTTTTAGTTTGAAGGTAATGTTTTGAAACATATTTTAGTCTGTATTTACTCAGCTGTGAGCGCCAACTTCAGGGCGCGAAATCGCGCAGTCCTAATGGAAGTAGATTGTGTGCAGCTATTCAACTTCACTCCTGCTCACAACAAATACAACTTGATATGTACGGAAAATTTCCGAATTATAACGAGTTATTTGAACTTAACTCACAGTTGCAGTTATTATTATTATTATTATTATTATTATTATTATTATTATTATTATTATTATTATTATTATTATTATTATTATTATTATTATTTTGTTTAGTTACGTCAAGGTGAGAAGTTGACAACTTTTATTTAAAAAAATAAACACAAGTCTAAAAATGGCAAAATAGTAATAGTTAAGATTATAAATAAGCATTTCTTTCTGTTTGTTCAGGATTTGAAGTTGGTCCAGATCAAAGTGTGCTCATGCTGAATTATCTACAGCTACAGCCTTGTTTCCTTCCTCATACTCCATCATATTCAGGATTATTGCAAGTTGCTTTCACCTCAGCACATTTTAACAATGCTGCTTCCTCTCTCCTCACCTCCTTTCCCCTCTCATAGAGAAACTGCCTTTGAATAATCCAGTTTCTTGGTTTGAGTTTCCATGTGAAGGTAAAATAAATGGGAGTAACTCTGCAGTCCTGAGACCAGGAGGAAGCTGAGAGAGTCCATCATGTGGTTTGTGGTGTGGGAACGTAGAGCAGCTATCTAATGGACAGCTTTCTAACTCACCAACAACACCCCACACATCTGCAGAAGAGGCTGTTTCCTGCTGCTCCAGTGACCACACATTCATCCTTATCTTTATGAGTTCATCGTGGAGAGACATAACATCACTGATACAGAATGAACTGCTGAATCTGAACAGAAAAGTTTTTCTGATTGTTTTGAAAACTCAAAATGTGTTTTAATGTACGTTGTCTCTGTTTACCTGTAAAAAAAAGCTAAACAAAAGTGACCCTTTTTTAATCTGATTTCCAAAGAGTTAACATCGTTCTTACAGTTCTCACTAAAACAAGCCTCCAACCTGCAGTGAACTCCTTTAAAATAGAGTGAACAAATCAGAGCATTGACTCTCTGTGTGAAATGGTTCATTAAACAGTGGAAGCTGTTTCTTGTGGGCATTAGAGAACAGCTTGATCAATTCAGTATATATAAATCAGACTTATTATCTTTATTACTGCCATTGAAAGACGCTTGGAAGCACTTTAGGACTGCAGGCTTGTTTTGAGAAGGCAGAGGAAAATTTATGGAGGTTGTCTTGAGAGACAATAAGAGCACAGAGTGAGTTGGTGCAGATGTGTTTCACCCTCTGCAGTGTAATCTGGATCCCTAAACTGTGTCTGTTATTAAGAATTTGTTTCAAGGTTAAATAAAAAAGTAGGATTTGGAGGCAGAAGGGCTGGAAGAATACAAGACAGAATTATCTGTCAAAATAATGGAGAGAACATCAGGCTTTTATACTGAGGTTGATGTGCTCAGCCTCCTCTGCTGCTGTGAAGGAAGCCAGTCACACCCCCTGCCACACAAACACCCTGCAGGAGAGGAGACAACAGGAAAGAGAGCAGGAGAGAGAACACATGACCTTCAAACAAACACAGAATCATCACATATATCCCCCAGCACTTTTCTTATGGTCGAAACTTAACCTTGAAGTCAGCCAAGGATGGAAAATTGGAACAGTGGAGGAGGATACATGGCACCAGAGGCCACAGAGACATCAGAAACCTAAGGAAAAAAATCAGTGAATCCCTGCAAACTTTCAGGAAAGATTAGCAGTATCCTCTCCTAAACATCCTCTATTTAAGCTCAGCTTCCTGTTGCTACACACATGGACCAGTAGGCAGAGGGAGCAAAACAGGAAGTTAACGTGTGTCGCTGATAATTTGTGGAAACAGTCTTCAAAGGGGAGGAGATGAGATTTTTTTTTTCTTTTACCCAAAAAAGAAGAGTTTATAAAGCTAAAAAGAAAAAAAAAACTTGAGAGATCACAGCCCTTGAAATATTTCTCCTACTGTTATTTGCCTTCACACAAGTAAGTGCACTTTTAAGTTCATGCTGGCAGCAGTGTCCTCTAGCTCCCCCCTCTGTCAAAAAACACCATTACACAAAAATGACCTCTGCAGAAGATGTTAGGAACTTTATTTCCAATAAAATATCAACTTAAATGACAGTATGCAATCTAAAGAGATGGAGGAATCAGAAAATGTTAGAAAGAGGATGAATGTGGCATCTTTAAGGAAATATGTATTAGTTAGTATTATCCGCAAGCCTCCCCACGTTTGTGGATTGAATTTTTTCCCCAATCTGTAGAAGTCATTACATTTCTTCATAATACAATTGTAATCCCTTTTCTATGTGTAGAAAAAGAGAGAGCAGTCAGAGTGAAGTTTTGTGCATTAATTTGGAAAATGTATTTTATAAAAAAGTTGCTCAACAACAGACATTAAGACTGTCTGCAAAAAAAGCCTTGAGGTAAAGGAAAAACTGATTGTATTGTAACATCATACTTGTTGTTTGATGTCTTAACAGCTTTAAGAAAGACAAAAAAAAACAACAACTTTGAAGAGGAAAATTTAATTTGAAAATCTTTTGTTTTAAGAGCTTATTTCATAATTCAAATAAATGTCTGTTACAAAAGCACCAGAGGTGTGTGTTTGTCAGTGCTGATGAAAAAAAGAGTCAGCGCCTGCAGAGTGGGGCCAAAAACAAACAAACTGTTTATTTCTAAACCTGAACAATTTGAGTTGGTGTGAAAAAGGCCTGAGGGAGGTGATGACAGCTCCGGCCGGCAAACCACTCTCAGACTCTCTCTTTATTATCTGTAAGGAAAATAACCAACAGAGGAGTCATGCAGCCTGCTGATCTCTCCCCAGGTGATGGCAGAATGATTTGAGGTATCTTTTCCTCGCTGCTTCAGCTCCTCTGGCAGAGATGAATGACTTGGTAAAAGAAAAAAAAAAGTGTCATGAGGATGAGTCAGCCCTGCGCGACTTTTTCTCTTTGTATTTGTGCAAACCAAGGCCTCATGATTCATGGGCCAAATCATGACAGTTCTTTTTAAAGGACAAGATTTATGGCAGACTGACCCTGGAAAACTCTGGGTTTATTTTTGGGTTAGACATTGTTCGGGTTAAAAATACGTAGCTCTGACATTAACTTTTCTTTTTCCAGAGCACGAAAGTGAATGATTTCTAATCTGAAATGCAACATCAAAGCACATTTTCACAATGGTGTCAAGATTATGCAAGTGAAGGCAATAAAAGCAATAAGCTCTGCTGCTGCTGACAACCTAATATCTTTTTCCTCTTGGAAATGCACTTAGAGCAGCCATTACTTTGAATATGGTGATGCAGGGATGTTGGCTGCCAGCAGAAATCTAACTCAGAGCTCAGTTAATGTAATACTAGTGTCAGATTACATGTGATGATCAGCACGTACGCTGCCCCAAAACCTTAAGGCTCAGGTGGCCTCTGGTACCTACATCGACAACAACTGCTCCATTTCCATAGTAAGCTGCTTTTATCAAGTTGATGATCCACACTGAACAGCTAATGGCCCACAGCTAATGGGGTTTACTTGTTTTGTTTTTCTTGATTAATGAGAACATCCAACAAACAGTGTGATAACAATTGTTTACCAAACATTAAATAACTTCAATCTTACATGAGAAGCTGAAACACAATTAAATATCATAAATGAGCATTTCATTCCAACCGTGACGGACACCATCTGTCATTAACACAGTGGGATTGCTTATTAATTAACAATTATGCCTGTGGTTGATTATTTTTAATGTAATTGTTGTGTTCAACACATGCTGACATGAAACAAGAAATGAACATGAAGTGGAGGTAAATCTTTCTGCATTACGGCGTCTTCAGGACTCCTTTTCCTGTTTTCTTGTGAAAGTAATTTAAATGAGATACTTTGTTTTAAATGATTTACAGGGAATCTGATTTTGCATTGAAAGCTGTTCAGAGCTCATCCTTTTGTTCACCTTAAATATAAAATAGACTAAAACAGTCCTCTCCAAATCTTCAGCAAGTTTCCTCTTTCACTGTAACTCCTGAGCTTCAAAAGACCACATATCAAACGTGTCCCTTGGTGAGACAATAAAGTGTGAGATAATTCCTTCCTCAGACTCCCGACAGGCTCTCATTCAAGGTAGAGACGTGACAGAGCTGTCTCTGGCCCAGCTGGGCTTGTCTGGGCTGCTGGTGGAGCAAGAAGAGGCGTTTGGCTGCAGCCCGGTACTTTCGAGACATGAGGTTGTAGACGACGGGGTTGATAGAAGCGCTGAGGTAGCAGAGAACCATGGAGGCCATGTTGAAGTTCTGACTCAGCATGGCTGTGTCGTAGTCATCCACCTGCGCAAAGAGGTTCCTGCCAATGTGGTAGGGCAGCCAGCAGATGATGAAGGCCAGCACCACCACAACTGAAGGAGAAAAAGATGAGGGGGGATGAGACTCATTTCAGAAGAGAAAGAAATTGCACCTGACACATAAATCTCTTTAAGTGCACATTTTTATACACCTCCAAAAGATTAAAAACACATCATCAAGAAATATTACAAATATTACAAATGTGGCTTTATTTCAAAGGGAAATCATGATGGGGCATTGTTTAAAAAAAAAAAGGAAATAATCTACCAAAACAGGAATTACCTTAATCTTTGTGCTATTTTGAGTTAAGAATCTCTTTCAGCTCTTTATAATAAAAAAAAAAAAAATGGTTTTTTTTGTTGTTTTTTTTGTACTCTTACACTCTTATCTATTTTATTCTAAGTATTTATAATCTTATTGCTGTTTCAGTTCTTGTTTTCAGTTCTTTAGATGGCCCCAGGAGCACCCCACAAGAGTTTTCAGAGAATCTCCCTCCCAAGATCTATAAATAAATAAATAAATAAATAAATAAATAAATATGTATATATATATATATATATATATATATATATATATATATATATATATATATATATATATATATATATATATATATATATATATATATATATATATATATATATAAAGCTGATGCAAGAAGGGAGTGTAAACTGGCACATGTGGTCCAGACTGTATAACAAATAGACGTACTCTCTGTAATACTGTAATGTCACCCATCCATTTCTGAAAGGAGTTTTGAAACAAATTGTTGGTGGGGGCCATATTGGAAATGGGGTGGGCTTTGAGCTTCCACACAAATAACTATAGGACGCCTGCCTGTCAATCAGCTCAGCTGTGCCTCTGATTGGACAAACTCAAGATATTTATATCTTCTAAACTCCCGAGTTTTTGTACCAGGCTATAAACACCATTCTTGCTGTGAAATTGATCTTTTAATTCCAGCCTCAAGCAGAAACTTTATGAACTGCACTTTTTTTGCACTACCTTATATTTCTAAGACCAGAGGTTGCTGCTCAGGTCCAAAACAATCGAAGAGCTACTGAGGTTCAAGCTGCTGAAAAAGTTAACCCTGCTGGACTGAAAGGTGTCAGTGCACACAGAGCATTGCTGAGTTGCTGCAAACTGGTCAGGGTGTCCACGCTGACCCGTGTCTGCCCTTAAAGAGACCTTCAGTGGACATGTAAGTATTAGAGCTGGACCACAAAGAAATGAAAGAAGAACCCGTTTCCCCTGTTTGCCTCTATGAGGACTTTTAACCTTTTATGAGAGGTAAAAGTCAAAAGTAGAAAAGTGAATAAAAGATGGTTTCTTTGCACTCATGACACAAGAAACCCTTTAAATAATATTTGTGATGATTTGTTATGAATCTCTTCATCAAAAGTTCATTTCAGTGTAATGAAAATGAAATTTATAAAGACTGCACGAGAATGACTTTCATTTAAATTATACAACCAATACTTTGTTTTAATTTCAAAGTGCACAGTTCAATACACATTAAAAACCGCATGTGGGAAATAACCTGCATCAGCTTTATAACACTGCCAGGTAACATTACAGTCCTGCAGGGCTCTTTAATAACAAGAGGAGGATTAAAATTTAGTTTTTCAGCCTCTTTGAGTAACCTGTGATCTACGGCCTGTGGTTGCACTTGACATTTATTAACGACCAGCAGCGATTTACACGAAAAGAGCTTCCCTTTAAGCCCACTCACAACCACTCTCACTTAATGTAATTGGCTCCCACGATAAAATCACACTTTCACAGCAGGCATGTAAGAGAGCTAATGAGAGCATATATAAAACAGAAAAGTTGTGAAGAAAACATCACACATCAGATCGGTTTAATTTCTCATTAAAAGTGACAATCTGGTGTCTTTTGAGGTAAACACTGAGTCACTGGTAACGATTGAGACACTCCTCCAGATAAAAACACCATCAATTCGTCTGATGGAGGCAGTAATTCAGTGAGGATAATAAATGTCAGTTCAATAATTAAAAGAGAGGTACATTTGGGTCATAAAACACTGAGCTATAGATCGAACACCTACACCGTGGATTCAGGGAGTGGAGGGATGTGATTGTGTCACACAGGAACAACAGCCACATATTTCCATTAAGTCTGATTCATGAAGGCTTCTGATGACAATCCAATTTAGGATTCAACAAATGTGCAACAAGTCTGACGACATGAGCTCTGTGCAACGTGTGTTCAGCTAATGAGCAGCTTCATATCCTCATGGATGCTCCATGATTGAAAATTTGGTTAATACAGAAGGGCAATGCACAGTCTTCCACTGTAAAACAAGGTTTCCTGCAAACTGTGCCAGAGCTGCGGATGAGCAGTGGCAGGACGTGACTGGCTTCAGACAAAACAGAATAATTAACTGGCTGATATCAGCATGAACACAGCAGCTTTCTCATCCCAAAACTTACAGGTTAAAGAAGCAAAATGCTCGGGAAAAAAATTACACTGAACTGGATGAGAGTGCTTTGTGGTTTTAATGGGAAACAAATCACAACACAAGTGAAAGATAAACATGCCACTCACCCAGGATCTTCACTGTTTGCCTGTGTGATCTTTCCCGTGCCAGAGCACACGGGCCTTGCAGATCATTTTTGCTCTTCCACAACTTGCACCCAATGGACCCGTAAAGGAAGATGAGGCAGAACATGGGGCAGAAAAAGTAAGTAGTGGACACCCAGAGCATAATATGCAGCTGTCCGGAGCTGATAGCATAGCTGGTGTGCTTGCACTGCCCTGTATTGTAGTCTGGGTGTGTGTCGTTGTCGTACTCCACCCCAAGCAGGAAGAGCGTAGGAGCTGCAGAGACCAGAGCGAAGCCCCACAGAGCAAAGATGATGTACTGGACTCTTCGTCGGGTCACCAGCACCTTGCTCCTCAGAGGGAAGCTGATAGCCAGGTAGCGCTCGATGCTGAGAGCGGTGATGTGGAGGATAGTGGCCGAGGTGCAGCCCTCAAAGATGTAGTGATAGAAACGACACACCACCTCCCCAAACAGCCAGGGCACGTACTTCCACAGGCGGTAGAGGTCAAAGGGCAAGCAGAGGAAGATGATTAGGTCAGACACCGCCATGCTGGAGAGGTAGAGGTTGGTGGTGGTCTTCATATCCTTGAAGTGCTGGATGATGAGGATGGTCATGGTGTTTCCTGTCACCCCGATGATGAAGATGAGGATGCAGATGACGGTGACGGGGATGAGGGTGGAGGTAGGGAAGAGGGAGCCCTCGAAGAGGTGGTCTTCTATGTTGAGGTGATCCATGGTCTCTGCTTTATTGGCATGAGGGTCCACCTGGGGTCTGGTCCAGGGCATGCTGACTCCCACAGGTGTTGACAGAGTGACGGGTGAGACTCTTGTAGAAGCTGAGGAGGAAAATGAGACTTTAACAGTTTCTACTCATGTGGAATTTAAATTTAAAGTTAATAAATCAAATTATAAATTGAAGATTTGAGCCAGTATTTTCTTCTGGCAGGGGAAGATTTTGGTTTCTTAAGTTTTATTTATATTACAACCAATTTCAGATGAATCTTGAAACTTGCTTTCAGTAAAAAAAAAATTCGTAAAGGACTTGAAATCAACACTTTATTCCAGTCAGTTTCATTATGGTTTTAAATGGTTTTACACATTTTCTTCTGAACTCTGACAAAGTTGCACCAGTACATGTCTGCCGTTTTTTATAGATCATGTAGAAATTAATGGGAAAACAATGGATGTCCGGGAAATAATACCAAACTTTGAAAGCAAGCATTAAATTTCAATGAATAAACTTCAGATTAATTATAAGCAAGTATCAGTAAAAGGGCTCAAAAATGCAAGATCACTTTAGAAATAAATTTACTCATGTAAAAGACGTCTTACCTTTACAGCTGAGCAGGATCTCCCAACTTTTAAACTTTTTCTCAGCCTCCCTTGAGTCACTTTGCATCGACGGAGAGCAGCAGCCACAGGAAGGTCTCATGAAGTGGCAGAGCCGGTCTCTGATGCTTCATAACCAGTCAAGCTACGTAGAAAGGAGCACCTCCTCCACAGCACCCGGAGGAGTCAGGGTGCAGCGGGGAGGCTGCCTGCTGCGTGTATGTGTGTCTAAGTAATCTCCCGTAATCTAATGATGACAGGATGGATGTCAGGAAAACGCAAAAGACTGAGGGGAAAAGAGCCGAGGGAACCCCTTTCCATCACTGCTGCCTCTCTGAGAGAGTAAATGCAGACTGAGCATCAATGCATAATAAATACTCTTATAAATCAGCTCTTATAACTGAATTAGCGAACGCATCAATCACTGGAATTTCTGCATGTTTGCCAGCCCGTCTAGAGATGAAGAATGAGTTCTGTGTTTGCCTCATCTGTCTCTGCTTGGCTTCATCACTCCACACACCCTCCGGTTTACTCTTCCTCCTCATCCTCATGTTTACTATCAGGCTTGTTATAATAAACCTGTCTTCAACAATGGAGGTGAAAGAGGGATGGCGTTTTAAGGGGTTAACATAAACTTTGGCCCATACCTGGAGATGTAAAGGGCTTGAAAAAGTTGTGACAGACATTTTTGGCTGAGTTGAGTTGAAAATCTGACTGTGACTGAATGAAACTGGGAGTCAAAGTCCATCTGAGGTGAAAAGTCAGGTCATCAGTGTTAAATGACAGCTGTTGTTTTGGTGAAATCTGAACCTTTTAGTTTAAATCCCACAGATCCCTAAAGTCAGAAAGTTTTTGTCTGATTTATGTTTTTTTTCCTTTGAGAAAAAGTGTTAAAAGCTTTCTTTCTTTTTTAGATCAATAAGACAATTAGATATCTGTTCCTTCTTTGCGTGAAATACATCAGTTCCTGCTCCAGCAGTTTTCCTGTTGAGAAATATTAATCACTAAAGCCACCGTGACCTCCTGGATGACCATGGTGTGCCCTGTTGGTTCACAGCCATCACATCCATTAGATCTCACTGAACCTTTTTAACCAGTCACACTGACACCAGACCATATTTGTGTGTTTACACAGAACTGACCCAGAGCTGGATGCGGCTTTTAGACCTCAGACCAGGGGGCAGCAGGAACGTCCATCCACGGTCATTGTTTAGCTCTGTCAAAGCAGCACGACAGGGAGAGCTTGTTTGGCCCCCCTCTTTTTTTTTTTTAAAGGAAATCCAGTCTTTCTATCTCTCAACACGAGCTGATGTTGCACACAGAACGGTGACAGAGAGGAGAGGCCACTTTCACCCTCATTAATCATGGCTCTCTTGTTTACACCACTTACAAGTGCCTGAGCAGTGAGTGGGGACTCTAATATCTCATGAAAAGCTTTAATTCAACACTGACTCATCAACACATTAACACAAATACGGCTTATTGTGTCAGTCTGAATATATGTAATAAAGAAGATGAATCCCTACAGTTAGGACATCAGGAAGCATTCATATTTGCTTGATTAATGGTTCACTCGTGTTCTTCTAAATTATTGGACTAAAGATTCTTTAGAGATCACAATAGATGTGGGAAAAATCAAAACCATTAAATTAGACAAATAAATTGAAGACAAATGCCTCACTTTGTGAAACCTGTGTCCGCCACGATTTGGATAGTTACCCAGATGAACACAAGGTGGATATTTCATTTTTTTAATGACAAATTTAACAAAACAACTGAAACCTCATAAATGTTCTGATCATTTTGGACACCATATGTTTGAAGTTTCCAGGTAGAGCCCTGGCAGCCAATCACAAACAGGTTCCATCATTACCACCGTTTACTGGACGAGTGATTGAAAAATATATGGCCAAACTTGAAAACATGATTAAGAATTATAAATCTTTTATTGTGCATGGATCCTTTGTAGATATCATGGCTATACAGATACACTTTAGATACATATCTATGATTATACATTTTCCCATAACGAACATTTTAAAGTGATATGTCTGGTAGTATGTATAGTATAACAAATTTCATTTTGGAATGTACGGTGTATGAGGTAACTGCAAACATTAAAATTACATAAAAATGGTCTCTATTTTTGTGCATATTTTACTCATTTTTGTAGCATTTTGTTAATCTCCCCAACCAAAGGTAGTACGCCCAGGGTGAAGAGGTGTTAAAATGGCACACGTTGCAATCGCTATCAAAAATAGTAATTTGAATTCTTTAAATGACAAAGAGAAGACATCTGCAGAATGTCTGAAAGACCAAATCATGTAATTATCCAAGACATTTAGCAAGGTACCTGTTATTTTCTTTTTTTACATTAGCAACAGCAGTTATCTGCCCAAAACCAAACGACACTAGACCCTACAACCAGATTACCACTGAACACTCAGTGTGAGCAGTCTGTTACGAATACTTAACACACAGAGAAAAGGCAAATTTAGATGAACAGGAAGTACATGATATAACACATTTTGTATCTGCCATTTCCATTCCATGATTCATGGGTACTCAGGATTTATTATTTTCTCTGGAGAGTATTAACTTATATTACCTTCATATTATAAAAATAATATATACTTCACACATGTAGAACCTGACAGAAGAAATCAAGAGAAATCATAAGTAATACACTGAACTACTTTCCATTTCTTTCCTGATTACATAGGTTTACTAACATCAAAATAATGCTGCAAAAGTAAAAGTAAATAAAACACATTTTAGTGTATTTTTTCTAACACTAAAAGAAAAAACATGAGAAATTAAGAAAATTCTCCCGAGATTTTTTTCCTCTCCAATTAAGGCCTCTGAAACAACTGGTACATACTTTTTTTTTAAATCCGTTTTTTTTTTTCCATTTTTTTCTGCTGAGATAGATCAGCTGTTTCAGCGACGCATCATGTGGTACTACACATTTTAAAACACCCAAAACACTAGTAGGGCTTGCACAATCTCAAAGTGTGTTCTATAAAATGTATCACAAGACCAAGACGCAGTCAGTCAAGGTTTTCTTTCACTAAGGTGCAAAATCAATTACTGGGAAAAAAACAAACAAGAACAGAACAGAACAAAACATACATGTAAGCATACATTTTTTGTGCTGAACAACAATATTTCGGAGTAAAGCAGCAGTATAACTATATGATAGTAAAAATAATTAGAATTCACTGTTTGTTTGGTTTTTGTTTGTATTCTATCTTTCTACAGAACCCTTTTTTCCTCAAACTTACAGGTCCTTGTGTCTTCACTGTACAAAAATATACTAACATTTCTCCAGTCATTTTTGCATCCTTAAACATTCTGAACATCAAAAAGGTTGGAAAGTGCTAAATGAACGCTCTACTATGTGAGATTTTAATTCTTTCTTCTCTCACTAGACCCCTCAAACTCCAGCAGGGGGTAAAGTCCCTTCATCTGGCCCTGCAGCCCTCCCAGCTGTGTACCTCTGTGGCACTAACTACTAACAGTATACACATCTGGACACACACACACACACCCCACTGTGCAAACACTGGCCCACCAGGTCCCAGGATCCAATAGCACATAGGCTAAAGAAACACCTACATACTATTTTTGGAACACATCTATCAAAAACAGCTTCATACTGGACACATAAATGGAAATATAAATAATGACTATTTCTATACACATATATTTATATATATACTGTAATCAACAAGTACATGAGTCAAAGCGCCCCTTCTCCCAACCCCTCTCCCAAAAAACAAACCATATTCCAGCTCCTTCTGAGTTCCTTTTGCACAGGAAGCCGATCATGATGGAACAGAAACCAAACTGAACAACAGATACCACAAAGTTGGGGCAGGGCGACAAAGGCAGGAGAGTCAACAAGGTATCACAGGTGTCAAAGAAGGTGTTAAATCCCCATTTCTCACTGCTATTCAGCTCTCACTAACCAGCCCTAATGTAAATACTCTGTTAACAACAGAAAACAGTGAGTACAAAACAAAGAATACAAAACAGAGAGGGGGGGTGAGGGGATAAAGCTATAACCCTGCAGCTGGGTGCTGCAAACTGCTCATTTGATGACAAAGTACTGGATGACAAAAGCAATGAGGATAGCAATGACCGCAAAAACCATGAGGAGGAGGAAAGCGCACTGCTCGTCCGTCAGGCTTCGTCGGGATCGGTTCGACTCCATGCAGGCTCTGGACCCCGAGCCTGCCGCGCTGCCGCTTGAAGCCACGTCGTTCCGCTGGGGAGAAAGGGTCACTGTGACGCTGTAGGGACCGCTCAGCTCAGGTGCATCCTGACACTGCCTGATAGCACACACCCGGAAACGGTAGTCGCTGTTGGGCTGCAGGTTCTGGACATGGAAGGATGTGGCAGAGCCTTTATAGGTCTGTGGATGGGAGGGAGGAAGAGGGATTAAAAACATGAGAATGAAGCCTGGTTTTGGTTTTTAGGTAGAACTATCTGTCCTCATATTGTACTATTTTGTTTCATACCAATCCTGCTGGAAACACTTTTGTTAAAGTGCGGCATTTTTGGTCGTATTTACACACTACACTAAATCTAATATGAACAGAGCTGAATTTAATCCTTTAATGCCTGACCTATCAAAAAATGGCCAGAAAGTCTTTTTTTTTAACTAAGATTTTTATTAACCCTTTAACAAAATTTCACAAAGAAATATAGCTACATCATTTTGTTTATGATATATTTTTTTGTATCATATTTGAAACAATTGGCGGGGCAAATATGCATTGTTATTCTTACCACAACTTCTTGAAAATTAGCAATGAAAAAAACTCTTTTTCTCAGAGCAGCTGTTTTAAAAAGAGTCAAAAAAAAAACAACTTTAGCTGCCTGTAGTGGAATGAGAATCCTCAAAGGGGTAGAAAACATGTATCAGTTCTTACACAAATGGTTTTAAAGGGTATTATTTATCATCTTGATGAGATGGAGGTCTTTAAAACCCATGTATCAAATATGATATGTTCAGCAGTTGAGGGTTAAATCCATTTTTGTGATGACATCAGTTTTAGAAAATGTCCAGACACTGGGTGTTAAGTAGGAATTCTGACTGTAATCTCATACTTTCTTCCTCAGAATAATAATAATGGCCAAAATCAATTTACTGTAAGAAAACTGAGAAAGCCTGATCTTTTTAGCTGCTTTATTGTCTTCTAAGATACTCAACTATTTCTTCAAACTGAAAAATTAAACCTAAAACACTCCTTAACATATTCATTTTTTTCTGTTTATACAATTGGACTATAAAAAAAAAATCAACGCTGAAGAGGACAACAATTACAGCAGGGTAGAATCAATTTGTTTTACTGGATTTACACAAGAAAACAGATGAAAAGATTTCGCACCATGTATTATACACTAGCTTCTCTACCCCCTGGGTGGTGCAAAGACTGAAGCAAACTGCCTCAGCCACACTCCTGCTCTCAGCAAATGAATAATTCCCCTTTCTCAAACAGGGCCTTTGAGTCAAGGCCACTGAGGCTGACAATAAAGACGGAAACAAACTCGGGCTCGATGACAGCCTCATATTTCAAGTGTCTGATTCAATAGCCATGTATGATGTGGTGAGATTAGCATAGCCCGCTGAGGCCATTACTCCACGTTAACATGGCTGGAGGCCACGAAGAGGGATGGATGTGGAGGCAGGGGCTCGACACCTGGAATACTTCATGGATCAATGACCTTTGCATAATGGACAATTTAAAGCCAGTGGTGACAAATACGGAGCACTTCAAAGCCGCAGTGAACACATTAAGGCTTCGGATCTATCTGTGTCCTGATCTACTTAAAGGAGCCACTGTGATGGAGAATCTTTACACAACAATGTGCATACCTGTTTGAAATCAGAGTTTCCCACCATGCATTGCAAGGTGTAGACGATTGGATCCCCTTTCATTGGTGACAGGGCCTCCCATGTGACTTCACAAGAGTTGTCATCCAGACGCTCCACTTTAGGGGCTGAAAGGGAAAAGTGTAGATGTGATGAGAGATATCTGCAATAACTGGACAGGGTGTCAAAGCTTTGAATACTCTGATGCTAAAAGTTAAATCAAGGACAAAACAGACAGTTTCAACAGAACTTTGTGCAGTGAACTTTTTTTTTCTGAATTAAAGCTTTGAGGTATGTTTTCAAAGTAAGTAACAATTTGCTTTAGTACTGGCTGTAACTATGTTTGGTGACTCAGCTGATGAAGTGAGAGTGAATTCTAGATGACTGTATGCAACTTTTACTCATTAGTGAAGTGGTATAACTATGAGTCATGCTTTTCTTTGGGTGGGTGGCATGACAAGCATAAACAACAAAAATAGCTTCTTCTTTGAACTGCTGAAGTGCCCTGTGAATGATCAAAGAATACAAGAGGATTTAAAGATGCTGCTTTAACGGTTTGTCTGAATGGTTAAGAGTTCACTTCACTGTGTGAGGATGCAAACAGTGCTAAGTAACACTGACAACCTGGCACATGACTGTCTGATCCAAAGAAGGTGCTGCAAGGAGAATAAAGCCCACATACTCATTACTGACTGCAATATGTGGGATCAAAACAGGCTTTGCAGAGACTGCTTGAGAGCAGAGCAGAGCAGAGCGCTGAACAACCCCCACTCACGATGACGGACAGACGGAGAGAAACAGACTGAGACGGTCTTAATCAAATGCGAGTCGATTGGTTCAACTGAGGTTAAAAGCACAGCACACTGGTGTCTGTACGTCAGATAAAAAGAGCTGATCCACATTTTGGATAAAGGCAGAGACAAAAAGAGAAAAGAAAAGGCTGCCACTGTACCTTTCACAGGAGCTGGAGGAGAGCGCGGGGTGGTGAATGTGTAAACATCAGAGAAGGGCCCTTCGCCCGCCTCATTAAAGGCCTGGATGCGGAACGTATAAGAGGTAGACTCATTAAGCCTCTGGACTTTGTGTGTGTGGCATGGTCCTTTATACAAGGATATAAATCTGCAATGACAGGAACATGAAGAAAGAAAGGAATTAATGAGTAAAAGGGTAAAGATGACAAAATGCAAACGAGATATGCGACTCCTCTGTCAAGAAATATACAGTGGATCATCAGTCGCTGTCTCCTTGTCTCCGTTACTTTCTGAATACCCTCGATACAGTCACCCACAGCCTTTGCCTCTTCTCTTATCACTTCATCTCCCGCCACTTCCTGTGCCTGACTAATGGGCCACTAACCTGCCGCTCTTGTCCCCCATCTGCAGCTGATACTGAAGAGCATCTGAGGTGGAAGCTTTGGCTGGGCCGTCGCCCCACTTGAGCCTGAGGGTCTGGTGGCTGAAGGCGGTACACTCCAGGCGGGGGGGCTGAGGGGGCAGAGGCTTCGTCTTCAGCTTAAAGGTGTGACTAAAGGGGCCTGCTCCCAGGCTGTTCAGGGCTTGGATTCTGATCCTGGGGATGAAGAAGAGGTATGAAGATCAAAGAGGAGGACTGAGCTGACCTGAGTGGGAAGATTATTGGCTTAAACAGTATTTCACCGCTTTGGATGGTTTGATGCTCAGTCTCGGTGAATGTGCAGTCATAATAGATCATTGTAGTTTGATGTAGTTTCTCTAAACTGTGGAACAAACACTGTCTGTTCCAATCGCAGAGCCAAATACACCAAAGACAAAATGTGTTGCTTTCTTTGGCTCGTTAAACAGAGGGTGATTTGTAAAAAAAAAAAAAAAAAAAAAAAAAAAATATTGGTTTCACATCTGAGAGACTCAGCTTTATCCAAAATACACAAACCTGTAGCTGGTGTCAGGCTGCAGATGCTGCATGATGTGTTTGGTAACAGGACCGACGACAACAGGCTGGCGCTCTCCGAGGTCGATCAGGTAAGATGTGATCTCAGAGCCATGGTCGCATGGGGGGTCCCAGCTGATACCCAGGCAGGTGGACGGGGAGTAGAACAGTGGTGGCCGGTAATCACTTTCTTCATCTTCCTCATCTTCGTCTGCATCCGCTGGAATCTCGAACCTCTGCATCTCCGACTCCTTCAGCACATAGATGTTGCTGACTGCTGCAGGCACGGAGCAGGGTGTCTGGCACAACACCGCTTCACTGAAGGGCCCCACGCCAGCGATGTTCACAGCCTGCACACCAGGAAGACACAAAGGGTACAATGTGAAAATATACGTGTAATGTTCATGATCAGCCACAGGGTGGTGTTCTCATGTAAACATCTTGACTCACGGTCATATTATCTTTTCTTTCAAGCTAATCTGTGAAGTGAAAGAATGAAAACAACATTTTTCTTCATGATGTGAAAGTCTGGTTCTATAGTCTGTCCTTAGTGTAATATTTAGGGAGACTCTGAAGGCAGCATGAGAACATCCTGATCTGTGGACCGATGGTAGACGCAAAGAAACTGAACACACAGCAGGTAATAACCCATGAGCCCCAGCTCTCTCCTCTTCTGTTAAACTGCAAAAGAAATCGAAAGTAGAGCCTGAAATCCGGTCCAGACCAGACCCAAAGGACATTTTAATGCCAGACTGTGTCTCTTTGACACTCACTTCAGCTTTGTTGGTCACAGTCTAAAAATGTCTTCAGTGCAACAACTCAAGTGAGAAATAGAATATCCTGCTGCTCTATCAGCCTGTTCATAATGATTATGAAACCAGTGTTTGAAGGAGGATCTCATCAAGTGACCCATACGAGTCAGTAATCACAGGGGAGCAAAAATTAAACTTTTATCAAAAAACTAAATCCTTAGACCCATAACTTTTTACCATGCAGTTGTAAAAATGCAGAAAAAAAATCAAGCAAAACACAGCTGCGATGCAAACTGCTCAAGCAGTGTTTGTTTCATAATAATTAAGATTTGACTCCAGGAACAGATGTTAATTAAAAAGATCCAACTGTTTCTTCTCACCTGTACCCTGCAGAAGTAGTTGGTTGCAGGAAGCAGCCCTTTCATTTCATGGCTCAGCCCTGGTCCGCTGTAACACACCTGCATGGTGCCCTCAGCAGCACCCCACTCTAGCCGAAACTCTGTCACTGGAGCACCGTTACTGGGAGGGGCCTGGAGGGAAATCAAAAGTTATAACCCTTGTGTCACCGAGAGCGCAGTTGGAAAACAATGTAGATGTGGAATAAGTAGGAAACAGGAAGTGCTGCTGATCCTACCTCCCAGTTCACAACAACACAGCTGGGGGATCTGCATGTGGTAGAAGGAGCCTTGCACTGCTCAGGGGCCCCGGGGCCTGTCGTAACTTCATATCGCTCAGAGAGAGGTCCAAACTGTCCGTAAAGAAGTACAAAGCTTCATCAATATAAGTACAAAATTCAGGTTACAATATTTATACCTTATCTAAAACAAAGACACTACTTTCTCTTTGTAATGATCGATCCTTTTTAACTGCTTTCTCACCCCAGCTTTGTTTGCTGCCTTGAGCCGGAAGCTGTAGGTTTTACCAGGCATTAAGCCTCCCACAGAGCAGTCCAGCTCTGGACCCTGGTAAACCTCTCTGCTCTCCTCAGACAGCTGCCCACTCACTTCTACACTGTAGCAGGACACTGCACTGCCTCCGTCTACCTGAGGGGGACCTGGAAATATTGAGAAACCAAAAAATTATTTATATCTTATCTGATACAGAATAAAAACAAAGATGAGATTTAAAACGGATTAAAAAAATAAATGAAAACACTGTGATCA
Organism: Labroides dimidiatus; assembly: GCA_030710495.1. Lineage (NCBI taxonomy): Eukaryota > Metazoa > Chordata > Actinopteri > Labriformes > Labridae > Labroides > Labroides dimidiatus. The sequence continues at coordinate 20,512,489 of CM061154.1, forward strand.
AAACTCACAGTTTCAAGGTAGTTTGCGAGACAAATAAATACATCAGCAGAAGCAAGAACGCATCCCACACAGATCTGAGTCGGAGAGGAATGACTCACCCCAGCGCAGTTGCACTTCCCTGGCTTTGGGCTTGCCCACCAGCCGAGGGGGCTGGCAAGGCCCTGGGGGCACTGCGGGAGTCTGGACCTGCAGGGTTTCCGACAGCTTGCAAGAGAAGGCGACACACCAATTAAGATCCAGAGGGGGGAAAAAACAGCAAATTGACAATCTACCCCCTCCCCTCTCCTTTTTCTCTCATACAGCACAAAAACATGAAAAACACAGACACACACACACACACATATTATTGGACTAATTCAGACCACAATAAACAGATGTAAACCTGTACACAGAGAAATATGCGGCAGTTCTTACAAAGGCAACAATTACATTAAAAAAGAGATCATCTGTAGAGCGAGGAAAAAAAAAAACCTTCTCCAGACTCTCAACTTCAGTGACAAAAGGCAAACATGTGAGTGTTATGTCACACTGCGCTGCACCAAAAGGCGGGATCTTGCCGCCATGAGTCATGTTTCTTCACAAGGCCCATCATGAATAAATGCATGCACTAACAGCTGATGAAGAAATTAATGAAGAGTGTCTGTGAACTGAGCTAATTAAGAAAAAACATCCTCTGACACATGCAGGCAGGGTTAATCGATTAGCTGGCTTTGTCTTGTACTTACACAAAACGAAGCATAGTCTAATCTGCCAATACAGGACACTGGCTGAATGACAATTCCCTATTAAAATGCCACATAAATAGAGTGCAGATCTAGAATTATTCATGTAGAAATGATCAGATTAAGCATAGGGTGTGGTGAGACTCTTCCTGCCAGGCCTGAAAATAACAAGTGAATGTAACAGCTGAGGGATGAGTTGATAGTTTGAGAGCAATAGTGAGAATATAAGTTTACACTTTTTGTCCTTTTGAGATAAATAAAGGAGGAGCAGGCATGAAAATATGTGTCCTAGTAGCAGGGTTAATAAGCAATCACAGCATTTGCTCTGAGTTATGAGCTGTTAAAAACAGTTTTGCAAACTCCTAGGGAGCATGCGGCAAAAAACACATAAGGGTGGGCATGACTGTTTGCATATGTGCTGATGCTGAATGACTCACCGGGCTCTGCCCCCCCTCGCTCATGCAGTAGACTCGCGTCTGGTAGGAGCAGCCGGGTTTCAAGCCTTCACACACGTGCTCCATAGCTGGCCCCGAGTAAACCAGCTCCCACGACATACCTACAAACAAACACGACACAGATTTGAATTCTCTAGAGGGAGATGTTTTTCTGATTTCAAAAACATTATCATCATCATTTGCAACTCACCGCTCAAGCCTTCAGACAGCTCCACAACATACTTTGTGACTTCTGTTCCTCCAGTATCTTTTGGGGGCTCTGAATTACAAACAAACGAGATCAAACTGTATGAGCAGATTTCCTCAACGATGACCCTTAAAACTCTGTTTTTATGTCTAAACCAGCAGAAACCTTCATCTAAACCCATTATTGTTTATTAAATACAAAAAATACAAAAATTTACTTTGCAGAAAGGCAAAAATTTCAGAGCTGAAGAAACGTTTTTATTTTGAGAACTAGAAGCAAAGACCCAGTAGAGCTGTGAGTGATGTGTTTGTCCAGTGAGGATTTGGGAGAAATCATCTCCTTGTCTGAATATTGTGAGGAACTGTCAATTATCCCCTGTACACACTACATGGAATACCATCTGTCTCTGGCAGATTTAACTATGGTCAGTCAGAACTCAGTGAGAAAAATAAAGCTGTGTAAGGTATAAAACTAATGGAGCGGGAAATGCTCACCCCACGCCATCTTGAAGCTGTTGGGCAGGACTCTCCCTTTGATGACAGGCCTGCAGGGACTGCTGGGTCTGTCTGGGTTTGTGATGAACTCAACCACCTGGCTAGGGTTACTCTTCCCCTCTGAGTTGTATGCCGCCACCTGGAGGATAAGCACAAACACAGGCAGTCATATTTTCACTGTCATAGTAGTATAAAGACTCAGTGAGAGCTAGTACACACAAGTTGTTATGTTTCCTGATAACAAGCTCTGACTAGACTCAGAAAGGTAATGGAGGGGTCTGATTGGCTGGACATATACCCCCCGACTGAAATGGCCACAGAGGAAATACAACATTATCACAAAGATCCAGCTCCTTCCATCAGCAAACACATTTTCACAAAACTGTTTAGAAGCCCTGAGCACTGCAATCAAAAAACGAGGCAATAAGCTTAAGAGGCATTTTATTTTATTGTTGCACGTCTGCGATAATAGGCAGATCTCTGTGAGCCTGCTGAGTACAGCTCATACACATACTGCACCAAGACAAACCTGCACAGCACCCAGCCTCCCCTCACACTGCGCAGCAGGATAATTGGAAATGATGGAGGGAGAGAGGGCTGTGGGTGACTAATTATCATTTCTGTCATTTGGGCATATGGTGGGCACAAAAGACCTCCCTGTCAATGTCATGTTTGGGATTGATGCTGCACTGATTCTTTTTTAGGTGTGTGAACAATAAATTAACCATTTAACACATTAACTTTAGTTTAGTGGTACTGTAGCTGGACTAACACATAGAAAACATTTTATCAACTGCAGACTGAAACCAGGTTTGAATCCCTATGCTTCACCTTTGCTGTACAAGCTAACTGGTGATTACAAACTTGATACAGTTGTTGATAACACTTCAACATAAGTTTTCTAATTGTAGCTGCTCATCACTTGCAATTTCCAGAAGTATCTGCTCCGTCTGTAGCCAACTGCTCAATGCCAATTCCCTTTCAAAAGCCAAGGACATTTCATCAAACATTTACTCTTACTCAAAGACAAAGAGTACAGTACTTTCCAGTATTCCAGACATGAAACAGTATTTTCTGTCTGGATGGTATATGCAGATTGCAAAAAACAGCTCAGGGTTTTGTTTTTTTTTTGCACTGAAGTGTATTAAACACCTTTATTGGTGAGAAGGCTAAACATAAGCATCATTTCTCAATAGACTGTAAATTATAACAAAGTAGTTACTGTTTGTCGTCAGGTACTTATGAAGGTCTCATATGGACAAATAAGAGCCCATGAATAATTTAAAGGGAAAAGGCACAATTTTTTGCATGATCAGAGCTAACCAGTCTGGTTACTCTTAACTGGAGTTTAAATATTTCCCCTTTTACTGAGATATCTTTGATAATGGGTTTTTAAATAATAAGAGAAAACAGTCTTGTGTGTTCAGAGTCTTTAGAAAAAAAAGTAAAGATGCAAATGTCTGTATGAAAGAGGGAGGAAATGAGGAGAGACGAGCAGTGACATGAAGAGGAAGTCACTTGTTTGTCCCCAAACTCAGTCACATTACCGCCAGCCAAAGAGCCATTGTGGCTCAAAGGCTTTGGCTGGCAAGCTTCTCACAGAGGCCCTGCATGTGATGAGCAGTAGAGTTCTGGTCTTTATGCTGTCTGTCACCCATTGCCCTTATGAAGAATCCTGCAAACAAATGAGTCATAGGACCACTGTGAGCCTAAGCTCCTTCCCTTCCCGGGGCCTGTCCCCTTTGCAAACACACGCCGTGCCAAATCAAACCTATGTATCACCTGCTCTGATGGGCTTCCTTACCCGAAACTTGTACTTGGTGCTCCTGTGGAGATTCCTGACAGTGCAGGAAAGCTCGTCCCCATCGTAGCTTGGCTGGAAGCCATATCCCTGCAACAATGACGGATGACAGAAAGAGAGAGAAAAAAACAAGCAGGTGAGCAATGACTAAACAAGACAAGTATTGTGGCACAAAAACAAAGTGGTGTGCTGGAGACAAACAGCTATAGGGGGTGAGGGAACTTATTGTGATTTTACTGTCTGTGTGTTACTGCTTGAGGGGGGCAGGCAGAGGTGACAGTAGCTATAAATGTCAAAAAACTATAAGAGCAAACCACCGAGGCGTCACAAAAAAGAAGAGAAATCAATTTGACTGGAGAGGATTCAAATCACTGAGAAGATGCATGGACCAATATGTAGCTTTAAAAGCATGAACCAAGAAGATGGATGTGATTATGATCTGACAAGAAATGTATATCGTGTATTTATAACGTGGCATATTACCTGACTTTAAGTCAAAGGAATGAGCTCATAAACTCTGCCCACTGAGAAGCCTCTGACAGAGGAGGTAAAAAATGTGTGAGGTATTTGCGGATGTGTGCTCTGTCATCTCCGTGCCTCAGACACAAACAAGCAGCTGTTTTCTTTGTTTTACAAAAAGAGAGACATACCGAGCCTTCCTCCTCCATCTCTAAGATATAGTAGATGTCATCCTCTTTTGGAGAGCTGGTGGGTCGCTGCCACTTCAGACACAGCCAGGTCACACCTGCCATCTCCAGCTCTGGAGGGAAGGGTGGCATTGGCACACTGCATGAGGTGAACAGGTCCACCTCTTCACTGAACTCGCTGGGGAGGGCAAAGAGAGAGAGAGAGAGAGAGAGAGAGAGAGAGAGAGAGAGAGAGAGAGAGAGAGAGAGAGAGAGAGAGAGAGAGGAAGGGAGGGAGGGAGAGAAAAAGGAAGGAAAGGCTCAAAAATTAGCACACAGGTGGAGACAGTGAATGGAAAAAACTGACATAAAAATAGATGATGTGGAGGGTTACTTCAGGGAACAGTTTAGCATTTCAAGGCACCTACCTTACACCCAAGTCATTTTTTGCTGCAAGGCGGAAGGCGTATCTTGAAGCTGGAGACAGCTTGAGCACTCTGTACTGCTTCTGAGGTCCATAGTAGCACTGCTCAAAAATCCCAGTGCCCTTCCCCTTGAGAAAGAAAAGCACAACACTTCAGTAGTAATAACTTAGAGAGACAATTTCAAATACAACATGGATGGTGGATAATTACCTCATCCCACTGAAGAACATAGTTTTGGATTTTTGATCCGTTGTCACACGGAGCCTGTGGACAAACCATTGAGTTTGATTTTTTTTTTTAGCATACTGAAACAAACTGAACACGATAACATCTCATAAAACATTAAAAACAGAGCCAGAGCAGATTTATGGGAAACTGCAGTTCATCAACTGGCCACTTGAGGCTGGCTTTATAAAGGCTGGGTTATGGTTTCCATAAGAACGTGACGCATGGAATCAGCACCAGAGAAAGGATGTGGCTTTTATACTTTATAACACTTCACGTGGGGTTGGTTCCCAAACTGCAGCAGACGGTGTATCACAAACGCACATCTATCACAGTACTAAACTAGCCATTTTTTTTAACAACCATTTACAACATTTTTTGCCAATTCCTCTTCTCTGCCAAGTTTGGCTGCAATTTCACACCAGAAATTGTTCATCACACGGTTATTACGGTGATCTCAGTGTGGTGAATCATATAAATGCCAGTATTATTTGTAATTCAGATGCTAGGAGCTCTTTTTTGTCCGCCACGTGTCTCCATGCGGAAGTTAGAAAATTTAGGAAATTTTCTGCTTGAAAAGGACTTCACAAGGGGGCAAGGCTGCTAAGCTGACCTCATTCATCCGCATGGAGTCATGCAGACCTCGCGGATGTGTCAAGCAAAAACCAAGCTACACCAACACATTTCTCTTACAGTAGAGTTTCATAAAAAGGCAAAAAATATGTTAAAGCTATCCTACAGAAAATCTGTATAAGTTAAGTAACGGTTTGGAAAGACATTCTCATGAAACACCAGTGATCCCATTGTCTTAATGTTTTTTGGTTTCTGTCAAACAGACTGTCACACACTGTAGCTTCTGCTCCTCTACTCTGGAACCTGGGGTTTAAAATCAATCTCCATCATCCTGTTCTTACCTTCCAATGGAGCACAAGTGAGTTCTTGGTTCCGCTCGATTTCCTTGGAGGATTTGGAGGATCTGGCTCACAGCTTTCAGTAGTGAAGCTCACAGCCTCAGATGGGCTTCCCTGTAAACAGTTACACATGGCCTGGACCCTGAGGAAAAGATACGCAAATGTTCTTAAATGTTCTTGCATAAAACAAAAATTTGCTAAAACTCAACATCTATCTCCTCTTTTCCATCTAACTCAACCAGCTCTTTCCTGGACTCTATTCTAAATCTTAATCCATTGAGCTTGTTTATTCCTTGTTAACTCTTATGACTTGAAAACTTTGACTTGGTTAAAGAACTGTTGGGAAGAAGAATTGGGGACAAAGTTTTTTAACAAAGACACATTAGAAAATACACTCTTCTTCTATTTGCTTAAGACACGCTGTGATTTAATTCAAGGTTTTGCATCAGCTCCAGTGGTCCAAAGTTAGGTTATAGCTGTGAGAAAGAAAGCTCAAAGTCTAGGTAATATCCAAGATGGTCCTGTCCAATGATTGGTTTCATTTGACTGTATCAGGAATAGATGGGTGAAGTCGCAGAAACTATGTCCATGTTTTATACAGTCTATAAAGCTATTGAAATTATAAATTAGAACTGATGACCCTGTGACATTCTAGGTAATCTTCTATTGATTTATTTATTTATTTTTATTGTATGTAAACATGCATGTATGTGTCTATGTTTTTTTTTTTACCTTACTGTATTTATTTCATGTGTTTTGGTTTTAATTTAATCTTTTTACATTCTATTTTAACTTCTTAAGTAAGGTACATTGGGAGAGGGGCTCTGTTGGAGCTATGGCTGTGGGGGAGGGTCACTGTTCAGAATGAGACACCACTGATCTTTATATGTTTGTTTATGTATAACTGTTAGAAAAGAATGAAAACCTTGAAACCCCCTCAAAAAAAGTGCCAAAAGTCTGTGCGTGGGGTGGGGCTATACCAACCTGACATGATAGTCTGTTGCTGGTCGGAGGTCTTCCAAAGTAGCACTTAGTTCTTCCCCACTGCAACAAAGAGAAAGAAAAATTCTTCAGTGTTGTAACAAATATATACATCAGAGAAACATCTGAGAACAATTTATAATCTGCCAGTACTCACCAGTACATGCTTTTGTACTTCCCATCTTTTCCGCTAAAAGAGACTGAGACCTCATAGCTGAAGGGGTCCGGGGGGTTACAGTCATCCGCCACATCACCATTCTCGCTGTCTTGCTTTGTGGGCGCGCTCCAGCTGACTGAAACTGTTCTTGCCTGGATGTCTGATACCTATTATAAAAGAATGAAAGTTTCATGGATCACTATTCATAGCTCATTAAGTATCGTTCAGCAGGATGTGAAATCCCAATCTCTCTTTCTTCTGTTTTCAGTCAAAAATAACAGAGTAAGGTAGAGACAAGGAGAAACAGATCAAAACATTGTTGCTGGTGCCACTTTAGGAAAAGATTTGGCAGGTATGTGCTGTGCAGCCCAAAGATTTTTCATCCTGTTTTGAGATGGTTTAAAAATAGTCTGAGCTTGCCTGAGCTAAGAGGGGTTCATACGTGGAAGAACTCAATCAGGTCAGGTCTGCACCTTCTGTGCCCTCAGGGGCCCACCTTACTTCTTAACTTCCCACAGTTACAGTTCTCTAACAAACCAGTGTGGCAGCAAGATGGAAAAATTCACTTTCCCTTGAAGCTTAACCTTCTCTGTACTTATCCTTCATCTTCTCAAAGAGCATGTTTTTCTACTTTTAAAAGGAGTTTAAACTTTAAAAGGAAATTTGGGAATTTTTTAAAAACATAAATTTGTCAAAGATATATAAAAAAATGCACTAGTAAAAAAAGAGACCTCAATAATTGTTTCATTGAAAGTGAGTATGTATTTTAAAGTAGAGCTCTAATCGTTCCCTTACTGCTTGCGTAGTTATTAGGTGGCACATTTGGGAATAGAGATACATGCTACTCAGCAGCTTTAACTCCATTAGCAACATTTCAACAGGAACATTAATAGAGTGTTTAATGATGCGACATATCTGCGCCATTACTGGATGGGCTCGGCAATTAATCAAAAAAGCACTGAAACCAACATTTAGATCCCCTAGCTGTTATCTTGCCAGTGTCTACAATGTTTTTTTAATTAACTCTTAGCACCAATAAAATCCTTCAAAATGTTTGAACTAATGTTAAGAAAATAACTGAGGTCAGTGCTTACCACTGGTTTACTGATGGTACTCAATAGTGCTTGCAGAGCCTGAGCATCTTCGTCCAGCTCTGAGGAGAGAAAAATAAAACTGTTAAATGTAATAGAATAGGATACATCTTTTTGTATCATTTTGCTTGAAAACAACTGTCATAAATACATCTGCAGAATAAGTGGGTTTTTTTTGCACAAGAAATTAATATTACATAAAAAATTTGATGAGCGCATGCACCATAGTACTGTATGTTACTTCAAATACAGAAAACAGTTGATGATTTCTGCAAGTAGGTGTACGGAAAAAAATACAGTTATCAATATTCGTCTGAATGAGTTGTAAAATATAAGCATATGGAAAATCAGCAAAAAATCCAATATTGTGCATCCCCAGTTGTTACTAAGTAGCCAAACTAGCCGGCTGTTTAGATACATTTGCAAGCTCTTGTGCCCTTCAAATCAAAATCAACAATCTGATCTCAACGTTATAACGTTTTTTTGTAGTATTATTTTCCTTTACATCTGCAGAAGTAACCAGTTCTTTAATTTTGCACTACTGTAGCAAAGTATTAGTGTTAAACTCTATGATTAATGAGCAGTCAGGGTTTATGTAATTAGCACTAATATTGGCCAAATTTCTGAACTTGCTGCTCCTAATGAGCCACTGTCCTCTGTTCCCCGAGCATAAACACAACATTCTCAACATCCGGAAATCGTTGTGTGTCAGCCAAATTGTAAAGTTCCCCAAACCTCTACCCTTCAACTTCCTTACCTCCTGACTCTCCGTTTTTCCCCCTGGCTGTCTGCCTGTCAGAGCCAACCACTGCATGGCTGAGCTGCCCCTGCTCTGCCTCCAGCCCTTTCCCTCCGACACCGTTGTGAATGTCCACAGTCTGAGGGCTGCTGCAAGTCTTCTGTGGTGAAGGGGGAGGGCTGTCCTTCATCTGCCCTCCTCCCCCGCCTCCCTGACGCTCCTTCAGTTTCTTTTGCAGACGCTCATACGTTTTGCTAGTTCTGTCATCTCTGTGAACAAACGGCGGGCGTCCGTGTTGGGAGTGAGAATCTGCAGAGACTTGTGGAGGAAAAAGACGACTGTGAGTACGGATGCAGACATGGCTTGAAGGGATTTGGTGGCAGCTAGAAAAAAAGGGTCTGACAAGACCACTGATATAAGTCTGAACATACAAATGAACAAACCAGGTGTGAAGTAAACTCTGTTACATTAATTAAATGACACACTGGAACAGTTTCACATTGATTATTTGACTCAAGCGTTGAGTTGTCATAAATAACAGACGCTGCTAAATTTGGCTCACCCTGCTCTGAGTGGATATGAGCTGGATGGTACTGGGAGATGTACTGAGAGCTCATGTCGCCCACGCCCCCTGCCATGCCCGTGTACAGATGGGGGGGTGGGGGCATCATGGCAGGGTGTGGGATGAAGGCAGGCAGGTGGGCGTGGGGTGGAGGTGGAGGGTGGTGGAGGGGGGAGTGGCCCCCCGGGTGGAACTCTGGTTGCTGAGGTAAAACCAGGACCCGCCGCACTCCATTCTCCTCTATGATCTGGAAGGAAACCAACGAGGGTGAGGACTACAGAGATCACAGCTGCCGTGAGTTTATCAAGACGCTGATCAGAACCATTTAACTCGTACCTGTGATACGTATCCAGGAGGCACAAAGATTGGAGGCACTGAACCATTTGGAGACATCATGGGAACCTGAGCAGGACCTGTTGGAAAAGTAGGAGTAAGATCAAACTCTCCTTTCAAAACAACTGTTTTATCTGTGCTTCATGTATTAGGAGTATTAGGGGGGGCTATGGACTCTGATCAGATATTTCACATTTTCTGTGAATGATTAACTCCGATCTGATCCCAATAGCTGCATGATTGATAAAAACTGTCTCAAATTCTTCAGAAACAGTAATTTTTCTTTTTGGACAGATGATTGTAGGAGTATCAGAGAAAAAAGCCAAATCTAACCATGACCCTGTGCCTGCTGATAAATTAAGATTCAAGTAAAAGACCAACCCAGAAAGAATTCAAATGACATAAAAAAGCAACAAACGATATTGGATAAACTGATCCAAAAGCATCATCAATCCCAAACTTTTCAAAATGACATTGAACTTTTCTTGAAGATTAATTTTCTCGACTTCAATCCCAATATCCCTGAGACTGTTTAATCTGTATTTCCAGGATTTCAATTGCTCATCTTTGTTCTGTTAAACTGTCCAATCAGTTCTTTGTACTGCTGCACCTGTCAGTCACTCTCATTATTATTTTTTTGGCTGATAATTAATGTACTTAACCTCGAAAACCCTTGCCACCTACAAGAACACCTCATATCTCTCCAAACAGAGCATATAACACCAGCCTGGTTTTTAATAGAGCACACCCACGAGTTTCCTCTGCGGGGAGAAATCTGCACATAGCTGAATCACTCTACAAAACCAGCTGCATATTCATTTACACTTTCTTTTATTAAATACCTCTAACTCCGAAAAGGCACTGAAATGCATTTTTAATACACTGGCTAAAGCAAGAAGAAAAGTGCTGAGAAACAAAGTTTCCTGTGTGGCTCTGTTGTAGGGGCCAATGCAGCGGCTTAGCTCAGCTCAGAGAAGTGACAGCTCAGCAGAAAGCCTGAGAGAGAAAGAGAGGGGAACCTCTGCCAAGTTTGCAGATTCGCACATTTCTCCTCCTAGAACGTAAGACATAAACAGTCGGCGCCCCAAACACATAATGTCACGCAGGGGAGCAAACAGATCTACAACACACACTGACCTCCCGACATCCTGTTAGCGTTCCAGTTTTCCTTCATGATGTCAATGTCGGAGTAATAAGTCAGAAAGCACTTCTAAACAAGAAGCCATAATAGGCCCTTGACTACTAACTGGTCTCTGGCCTGTAGGATGATTCATTGAAACATCCCACTTTGAACCTAAAGCGCCACCCCCTCAGGTGCTGAAGTCCAGATTCCGACTCACAGGAGAGAGAGAGAGAGAAAGAGAGTGGGGATCTAATGAGGAGGATGTGATAAATATAGAATACGCCTTCAGTGTGAAACGGAGTCATTCAGAGTCTTTGAATTCACAGATTTCCTCGGCTTCAGTTTTTTTCCTAAAAGAAACATAATTGATTACTTATAAAAACCTTCACAGTCTGAAATAAAGCGCCAAGGTTTTCAAAAAGTCTCACTCTTCAAAAAGAAAAAACATCTTTCATGGATGACCTCTGCTCCACTCTTTTATAAACCCAGTTCTGACGATTTTAGGGGGGGGGCGAGGAATGGGCTGCAGGGTAGGGAAAGGGTGAAGTTGTTCTCCATGTTCATGCATGGGTTCCCTCCAGCTTCCTCCATAAACATGCTCATCAGGTTAACTGGTGATTCTAAATTGCCCGTGGGTGTGAGTGTGTGCATGAAAGGTTGTCTGTCTCTGTGTGTCAGCCCTGTGACTGGGTGTACCCTGCCGAACCTGAACTGGATAAGTGGTATAGAAGAGGAATGAATGAATGAATGAATGAATGAAAAAAGAACAGTCAAAGTAAACTTGAAGCTGCAGGTGACGGATGCACTTTTTGTGAACCAGACAGGCCTACAACTAATGATTATTTTCATAATAGATTAATCCATCGATTACTCTCTTGATTAATCGAGTAGTTGTTTGGTCCATAAAATGTCAGAAAATCGTGAAAAATGTCTTGTAGTCCAAGATCACGTCATCATATGTCTTGTTTGCAAACCGAGGATGTTCAAGACTCATAGAGAAGCAAAGAAATCAGAAAATATTCACATTTATGAAGCTGAAATTAGAGAATTTGGTCTTCCTCTTCTTAAATAATCACTTAAACCGATTAATACATTATCAAAATAATTAAATTAATCTAGTAATCAATTAATAATTAATTATTCGATTGATTGTTGTGGCGCTAGAACCAGATAACAATCACCATGAGGAATATTACAGTGCTAGATCTGTACTAACACTACAATACAGAGTGGCTGAAGTCAGGTTTACAGAGCTGAGCTGATCAGTATTGACTAAACCAATAATTATACTCCAAGCCCTTAATACAAATAACAAAAATAATGAAGTTGTAAACATGCAGATACTAAAGACTAACATTTGATCTCGCACTGAGAAGACTTATCTTCGCAGGTTTCACTGCGCTTTATTTAGCAGCTACTTATTGTCATTTCCTGTGCAACTCAGGAAATATAAGCTGATACTTCTCTTTTTTTGTATTCTTGCACATGGCTAGCCGCTGCACATTATGTCCCTGGAAATGTCCCCCAAAAGCCAAACAAGCCAAGAAGAAAAAAGGGCAAAAAGAAGGGAAACCAAGGTAAACACTGGTTTGAAACTTTTCACACAAGACACCACGAGTGTACGGTTATCTCATTGTATATTTTTCATTGTTTCGATTGTGAGAAGTTAGGGATGTCACATGGTGTGCATTTTTAAAACTGAATTTCATTTTAAATATAAATGAAGCTTAACATTAGCTGGACAGCGATTCTTTACTTTTGTTTGCTGAAATAATTTTGGACGATGCTGTAGAGGTCGAGCAGCAAAGAAACATAATTGGACTTGACAGATAGCAGGTAGTCCTCTGATTCTGAAATCAAAAGGGCAACGGGTTTTGAAGGCCCACTCAGAGCTCAGAGCCAGCAGACTGATACAAGGTCTCATTTCCTTCAGTTCAGGGAGCATGGGAGAGCTCAGCCTGAATGACGGCAGTCACACTGCTTCTGCTCCTAATGATTTCAGATAAAATCATTTGTGTGGGATTTCAAAGTATGTCCGGCTACCTCCACTCACTTTAAGGCTAACAAATGAAAAGGTGCTTACAGCAGGTGCCGCTGTGCACCTGCGACTGATCTGAACAACTCCGGTGACAGCCAATGCTGACTAACAGGAAATCTGATGAATCATATTAACACTCGTCATGTCTTTGTTTTTTCCGTTTACAGGCTTTGTATGCACCAACATGGGGAGTGTAAAGAGAAGAGGACAAGCAGAAAGCATGGGGTGAGGGAGGAAGGATGAGGGAGCAACACACATCTGAGGAGAGACAGAAAAGGAGAGAGGAGAGGTAGGGTGGAGAATGGGGGGAAAAAACACCCACTCTTTTGCATCAGACTGACGCACGAGTGCTGACAGAGATCAGATAGAAAAGGCCACATCCCCTCCCCTCTCTCCCTCCCCTCCCCCTGAGTCAACTGGAGCACTGGTTGTGCTGACGTGGCCATGGAGTGCCAGCCTTCCAGAGGAAGCAGCCACGGGAAAAACATCAGTCCTCCTCCTCAAACGGCAGGCGGCTACTGAGCCAGGAATAGCCACAAACAAGCTGCCTGTTTTGGCAGTGTAAACAGAGACAAGGCAACACTTAGGAAACACCATCATCTCCTGTCAACATCACATAACCCGTCCTCACCTCCCCACCTCCTGAGGCGGGCTCACAGGATCAAATGGGGCAGTGTCTTAGTCTAGAGGAAGCTGGATGTTACTGTGGGGAGATGGGGATAATTGTTCAGGTTGGGTAAGAACAAAAGAAGAGACGATCATAGACCAGACGTGTCTCCCCCCTCCACACACAGACACACACAAATAAGCTTGGTGAGGCCACTTTGAGCAACAACCTGTTTCTTCTTGTCTGAAAATAGACACAGATCTTCACAAACAAGTGGGACTTCATGCAGGTTTAACCAAAGCATACTGAAAATAGAGGAGAGCTGCCAGACGTGGCTCTGAAAGCAACAATCCAAGCAAACCTACAGGTTTAATCGGATGTACGAATGAACCCTCAATTAACCACGGGATCACAGACAGCAGAGACGAGTTGGAGGAGAGCTGGTGAGTGCACAGAGACGGGAGGACAGGAGTGAGACGAGTAGTGACACTCTTAGCGTAGTTTCATATGGGAGCTTTCAGGAAGCTCTCAATGGCAAAATGATGATCACTGGGCCTATAAAGATGAAGCGTCTCGATTATTAATTAGATCTAATAAATTGGCTCCATCCACAAATAAAGAGGAGAGGGGACAAGCTCAGGAGGGTGAGCAGACTTAGTGACAGAGGTTAACACTCCCGGCTGAGAAATCAACTGTCAATGATAAAAACTAATAATTGTTCGTATTTAGAGGCCTGACCCTGTAATTCAAGTGATGATACTGGGGTAAATGTCTCTCAAAGCATGGCACGGCACATTTCCCTTGCAGGCAGGAAAGATCTTCCATCAATTAAGTGGATGGTAATTTTCAGTAAGCGTAACATTCTATTAGCAGATTAGGAAGGATGTGTACACTCTTCCTCCGCCTGGCTTCTTCTTCACGACATGCCTGTTAGCATCCAGCCGCTGTAAATCCAGGCACAAAGAGGATGGAAGAGAATGGAAACACAGTGCACAGGCATGCAGTGGTGATGTGTGTGCAAACAGGAGCCAGAGGCCGGAAGCTAGACAGTAAACAACAGAACACCTTAATAAGAATCATCATTATTGTATGTGTTAGTCGACTCCGTCTGAGTTCCTGATATTTTAAGGCAAACACGTTTTCCCCGCAGCCCCACTGGCATAGATGACGTGTACAGAAGGGGGGGGGTGAGTAACCTTCATGCTTGTGCTTTTTACAGAACATCACACTTCTGCTGCTCTGCTAAACGGAAGAAGGATTTTTTTTTGAATAATGAATTGTTTGCCTCGGCCCAGGAAATGACGATTTCACCCTAAAACCAGTATCGCCCTCAAAACAAGAAGCTGACCTTACAAAACCGGGGGAAGTGGTTATTTAACAAGCACAAAAACAGCTGAGTGGATATGCTCTGGACATCCCAAGCCTGGCTAAACATAGAACAAAAACAAGAGAATTTTTAACACCTCTCTTCATCTTTTTTCATCTACTTCATGCTTCCTACCTCCCCCTTGGTATGAATACAGCAATGGGAGAATGAGTCACAAGCTCAGTCATTCTTGGAGCTACACACTGCAGAAGCTGTGAATGAACCATGCCTCTGTGTGTGTGTGTGTGTGTGTGTGTCCTCATGCACATGTTTTTTTGCATGCGTTTAGTGTTAGGTGAGGGGGGAGAAGAAAATTCATGTGCTAATGTGTCTAATGTTTGTGCTCCAATTAATGAGCCATATGTGAGGTGTTTTGTTTTTTTTTTTACAGGGAGCTGGAACACGCAACCAACACACAACTATACGAATAGTCTCCAATCTTAAAAGTCATGGTTGTGCAAATCCAGGCATCTTTTATATGCGTTTTATTCACTGTTAAATAATTGACTGATGGAAGAACCTAAGCACCCAGCCCTGCTAGTGCAAGGCCATTGTTACATGATGGTTCTGTGTCCTTGCTGCCCACTCGTCACCAACAACTTGGACTCAATGAAAAGATTTGGATATATAGAGGGGTGGGAAACGTTAAGAGGGAGAGGGGTGTCAAAGACAACAGGCAGATACTTATATTTTTCCTTCAGTAACTGCTTGCAATTTAAATTTATTTCTTATCTTTAACTGCAGGATTTAGGACGACTCTCCACTGATTGTAAAACAGTGTGGTAAGAGCTGCTGGATTTTTAATTGTAAAACTTTTCCGCGTGTAACCAAATTCAAGACTGTAAGAGAAAACAGACAGTCTGAAAATAAGTCTACCCAGCATCCAAACCTTATTGGTCTTTCATTGGCTCCTGATTGAGGCATGAAGCATTTGGATACACACTTGCCTCTGAGGTTGGTTAACACACAATACCACCAAATACTTTTGAGAAAAAAACAGAACATACTGGTCCTTGCTATTCAACAGCTTGGCCTGTTTTCAGCAGATCCTTGACAGTAAAAGCAGCCTTCAATAGACACATTTATAATTTAGCAGAAATACTTCCTCAAAGTAAACTCAAGGGTAATATCTCCATATCTTGTTAAAAAAAAACTTCAATAAAGATAATAAACTGCAAAAAATGGGGGAATATGTCCACAGCCTCGTAATAAATGAAAAGAAAGCACTTCACAGTCGAGTTATCAGAGATAAGAATACAACAAAGATCGAAACATGGGCTGACTGACACACCAGCATCCGACAAAGACGGTCAAGGACACTGGCATCATGGATACAAAAGCCTGGGCTCACATACAAATGCAAAACAGACACACACATACACACTCACACCCATAATCTTTAGCTCCCTGTTGAGATGCCAGAATAACTGCCTTGGCTTTAGAGGGAGAAAGCACATCTCTATCAGGCTCAATAAGCCTAGTGGAACTAGACGGTGCTTTAAGCTATCAACCAGAGGCTGAATCCTCCAAAGTGATGTGAATCAGTGGCAGCCTAATTCAGATGAAGAAGTGGGTCTAATCAACCCAATGGTCCGGATGCGACTTGCCTCATCACTGAGCCTATCAGGTGGTCTTTAATGCAGTGACAGTGAAACAGCCAACAGATATTCGACAGTAGGCTGATAAAGGCCTGGGCTAAGAAGGCTTGTCTCCTCACATATGGAACTCCCTTTATGGCGTGAGCAGGAAGATGCTAAATGGCTACTCTAATTAGCCTCTCTTGCTCAAGGCCTCCCCACCACCACCACCACCTTCCAAGGCAGATATTACAAAGGCAAATGCCTTTTATAAACTGTTTTTTACAAGACTGTCGGTTCATATTAGGCAGGCTGTCATGCGCTAAAGAACAGCAATTATGCACATCCAGCTGCTAAAAATACAGACTGAATACACAAATTGGTTAGGAGATGGATCAAACCCTGAGAAATGTACGTGAACTAGATCATCCTGGCACTGTTACACTAAAACACTGTCCCTGTCAGCTGGGGTTAAAGCTGAAAGCATGCCTATGTACAAGAGACACAGCAGTGGAGAGGGCTAGTATGATGTTGTGAACACACAACAACCAAACCAAATAACCCCATGTGCATACACACATGTCCGTGCGCGCGCGCACACACACACACACACACACTCACACTCACACACACTCTTCTTCCTCCCTCCTTGCACCGCAGGCAGTGAGTCATCCCTCTATTCACGTCACTGAGAGATGAGTGCAGCCTGTGACAGGCCAGTTAGTAGCAGTCACACTGATCTATGTGGCACCTCTCAGCTCTTTGTTTCTCCTCTGATGGAGAGACCATGTATGCTCACTCCCCATTAGGAAGGTTTACTCAGCTCATAATGGGAGGCCGGGGTGGGAGCTCAGTCAGAGAGGAGTAGGGAGAAGAGCCCCTGCGTGAGTGTACTGTATGATGACTTCCTGCCAGGGCGGCATCACTTTTTTTTTGCAACCTGGATGCAGACGTTCAAAGTCACCAACATATGATGCCTTATGCTATTCAAACACATCAAAAGACAGGGTGTCATCAAAATGTACAGACATGGTGACCCAGTGTTGAGTAATTGGCACTGTGTGATCCATACATCATGTTTTAGGTTCATACTGAAATGTTAGGTAACAGCAGGCTGTGCACAGTAATTCACAAACATCTGTCATGATGTCAACCATTAGTTTGGTTTACTTTTCTTTATCGAATCAAACTGAGCGTATGAGTAAAAAAGGAGCGGCCGGTGAGCTCACAGAAATGTCAGGGCACAGAGGGATGTCCGCTTACTGTGCCTTAAACAAAGTAAATCATGTTTTAGATCCGTGTTTCACCAAGCAACATTTATCGCAGTCGTTTACAACTACGGCCCCACAGCTCTGCCTCCAACGAATACTCCAGCTGTCTCCTGTTCACAATTTCAGAGGCGTGCTGGAGCCAGACTTCATTGTTGCTGTCACAAAGCCAGTGCAATCAGCATCTACTGAAGAAAAGGAAATGACTGTCATCAGGACAAATACCAATGTGTAACAAATCTTACTCAAACACAGCCTTTCTGCTCTGACTCGCACCACACTGTAATTATACCATATGCTTATTTTACTCTAATAGTCTATCAGTGCATGTTTCTTATTATCATCTGTCAAATAAAGCAAGAGGCGCACTTTGCCAAACGACATCCAGATAGCACAGCCAACGAAGAAAAAATATATTTTTTTGGACACAAGAGAATGAAAGTTAAGAGGGAAAAAGCAGGGTGACACATCTGTTTTGCGATAATAATAAAACAGATGCAATAATGTGAAAAGTGCACTTATACAACTTATTCTTCAGGATGTATATTTATCTGTGCTGGCTGGAAACTTCAGGTGCAGTTATGTCACTGAGCAGTCGAGGCGCTGTGAGATATGACTGTCATCCCGTCATCACCTCTGTGCAAATACGTCAATGCTCCCCTGGCCAAGCCACTCAGCTTTTCACTGCACACGTGGAGGAAATGCAGGGAATCAAGATGAAGGGGAATGAGGTTTATCAAATAATTTGCTCTTTTTTTTGTTACCAGATTATAAATCTAACAACCTCT
Organism: Labroides dimidiatus; assembly: GCA_030710495.1. Taxonomy (NCBI): domain Eukaryota; kingdom Metazoa; phylum Chordata; class Actinopteri; order Labriformes; family Labridae; genus Labroides; species Labroides dimidiatus. The sequence continues at coordinate 20,530,965 of CM061154.1, forward strand.
AAGATATTCAAAGTTAATCTTCAGCATAAAACTTGAATTTATAAAATTATGACTACTTTAACCCACATACAAACTTCGCTGTTTTCCACAAATAAACCTAAATCAGGTCAAAACTAAAAAAGGAAACTTGTGTTTCATTGAGGGCTCCACATTGTCCATGCCCAACCCTAACCCCAACCCTAACCCTTTCATTTTATTCTACAATTTGGGAATATACCTGTCAGTCTAACCTGATATATGCTTGACGCATTCCTGAGGTCCGTGTGGGCGAATGACGTCATTTTAACAGCCTCGCCCTTTCGCACGGTCCTTTTAAAATTGAAAATTGAAAATTTCCCAACGCGCATCTCCAAAAAAATTCTAGCTTCCACACGGAAACGCGTGGACAAGCAGGGGCTCCTCATGTCCGAAGTACAACAATTCCTGGCATGAAATTGTGGCCAAACTTGTCAGAGAAGAGGAATTTGTGAACTGTATGTATGTAACTGTATGAACAACCGCTTCCTTTTTTAGTTTAGCGCTGTGGTAGACGTGTGTTTGTGACACACCGCCCTCTGCAGTTTGGGAACAGATTCCGCATTGAGTGTGAAAAAGCATCACGCGGATCTCACATGTCCAATTTGCGGAAAGCATAATCAGCCCTTCATACGCTATGCTGCTAAAGCTAATATACTCTCCTTACTGAACACATTGTATGAGCCAAGACTTGCATACTTAGGTTAGCTATAGAAAGACAGTAACTGAGTAGTTTTATGAGCTAATTCACCAGCAAATGCTAACTGAAGGTAGATTAAACTATTACTGCAGCTTCACAGTGTGGAGTGCTGTGAGTTTATGTCACAAGGTGTTTCAAGCAAGATGTTTAATTCTTTCACAGACAGCTAGAATGTGAAATGTAACTTCTTTGTTTGTTTAGAGACTGATCTAGGGAAAGCTTACTAAACACATGGAGCGCTGAAAAGAGAGTGTGAATTTGTGAGATGCCTATTCCAGATTTAGCTAACATAAAAATCTTAATGGTTCTCCTATTACAAATATTAAGGGCAGTAATAGAAGTCATGTTATTCTGACAATTGAAACGTAACTGAAGCAGAACAAAGAAAACAGGCTGAGGAATAAAAAAAAAAAGCCATAGGTCACACAAAATGTGACTCTAGTCTACTAAAACAGTATTTTAATCGAATCATGCAGAGTGTAAATAGCGATATTTTTTGTTTCTAAGTGAAAGTTGCATTAAAAATGAAATGATTTTTTCATCTAATATACAAAACCTTAAATTTCAATTCCATGTTTTGCAAATTTCTTCTTTGCTCAGTGTCGGGTTAGTTGGGTCAGTGATGTAATAAACCTAATATGTTGTCCATTTTTAAATGAACTACCACTGTGTCCCCTGGTCTAAGGCTAGGTTACTTCATGTGAACTCAAAAGCAGATTTGGTTTATAGTCGATGTTCAACCGTTCTAAAGTTTCACCTTGGTGCCTGATGCGTTTTTTTTGACTTTTTTGTAGATGGCAATGTTTTAGCTGGGCACTCAGCTTTTCAAGTGAGAAATATATTTCAGCGAGCTTTCAACAGCTCTGTGAAGAGTGCAGTCAAGAAGGCATTTGTCTTACAGCCATAATGCCCTAAAACTCACAGTGATAGTGAGCTGTCTTCTCTCTCTGGAACACTCAGAACGGTGGAGCTTTGCCCAAAAAATGTACAACATTATGTGAAGCATTTCACAGTCAAGGCAAGTACGGATAAGTTTAGCATTCAATAAGCATGTGCACATGTTGCTTTCATCATTTTTAGGAGGTAGTATTTGGGGCTGAAAGATTTTGGAGGGGGGGGGGTCTCCTCTGCATTATTCACAAAACACAAGCAAAAAAATCATTCTATAGTATGACCAACACGACAAAGGACACTATCAACATATAAACAATTCTTTCCTTGATGGTAGAGGTTTTAGCCTTGTGGTGCTTTCTTAAAGGCTGGAACAGGTTTGTAGTGTTGCCCCTTGTTGTAGCTACAGTAGCCAGGCATGTTTTGCATAATAATTTCCGCTGTGCCGCATTTTCTTTCCTAAATCCAAAATAGGTCCACACAACCAACGTACTATTCCTCTTTAACATCAAAGTCGCCTCTTCTCTGTCCTCTCTCAGGTCTTCTGCTGAGGCCATTTTTAATGATGTCAACAACACAACAAATCAAAACTTAGCATGACTGAAGTTGTTTTCTTCATCCTCGCTCGCATGTGTCTTGTTCTTCTTCTGAGAATTTTGGCTGTTGGCAAACCAGCTGAAAGGTGCATTACCTCCACCTACTGCATGCATGCCTTTACTAGTTAAAAAATTGTATTCTATTACATTGCGATGCCGGTTTAAATCCAATTAACTGTTAGTAGTAGTATCAGGGCTTGTTTTTAATCAGCTTGCTGCTTCGTGATTGCCTTGTCTAAGCCTCATATTCAAACAAAGTTTCAATCAGTATAAAACATTTACATGTATGCATGTATGACCGGCGCCTTTTAAAAATGTTTTGATGAGTAGAAATTAAAGCTTTCATAATAAACAGATGTTGATTTTGTTAAAGTCATTACAACAGGATCAGTCAACATAAGCATCAAAACCCTAAAGCCCACTTTAATAATAGAGGGGGTTTCTTACCTGTGATACACTGAAACTGACCATCCTCTCGTCGAATAGTGAAGGCCTCACCTGGGTTTACCTGCACCAGGATTACCTGTGGCGAAACAAAACAGATTTTTATTTGACTTATAATTAATGTTTATATCTTAACTTGTTAGTAAACAAGTTGGAGTTATAAAACAAAAGCTGCTGCTGATTTTCGTAGGAGTTGCAAGTTGCAAATTTTCCTACATGGCTGGAGTGTGAGTATAACAACATTTCTAGTGTTACACTTACAATACAGACAAATCAAATCCATAGTGGGGAAAAAGTTGTATTGCATTTCTCTTAAAAAAATCATCACAACATTAATAAATACCAGAACTCTACTTCCTGTCACACTAGATTAACACTTCTGATAGCTATAAAGTACAAAAGAATCAGCAAAACTGACAGACAGAGCAGGCTGAGGTGGTAAAAAACTACTTTCTTAAGAACAGACTGCTGTCAGATTTCATCTAAAATCCCCAAATAATCAGTGTCAACTTCAATCAATTCCAAGACATACTTTGAATCTACACCTAAAATAACAGTTTGATAAATTTGGACAAATCTGAGTTCAAATCTTTGTTTTCTGTAAAGAACAGCCCGTCAATCTTATGAACATTCACACCACACTGCTTCAATATAAAGAAAAAAATGAAGAAAGAAAAACATCAATTCTTTATCCCACTCTTTACAAGCTCCTTTATCATAAACCACTTAATGTGTGAACTTAAAACCTTCAAAAAAATGAAGCTTTGAAATTCAACTCTTCCATCACATATTTTTTGATATTCCTTGTTGCTAACAAGCTTTAAGATTGAGTTTAACAGATCTAAACTGTTATTATCTGGTACCTTTTCATAGAGTTCGTCATTGCTGTTGGAAACATCAGGTACACGATGCTACCCTACACTGAGTCATGCTGCTTTTGTCATTACAAAAGATATGAGCATCAGAGCTGAAGTACAAAAAAGTCAATACAAAAAGAAAAAAAATATCAACATTTTTTACAATTTTACTCTTTTTGACAGAAGCAGAAGACACCTTAGAGAACAAAGGGAGAGAGAGTATTTTTCCAAATCAACAGGTTGAACAAAGTTAATAAACAACAACAGAAACTTCTCTCTAGAAATGTAAAATTCATCACTCTTGACTTGCTCTGATAAACTCTGAAACAAACACACACAGCTTGGTTTCTGTTGCCCGACGATGCGTGTGGGCGTTCATTACCTCACTCTTGTGGAAGTCGCTGTCATAGAATCTACACTCCCCTGGCAAAGGGCTTTGGCTATGGTTCTCTTCAAGCACAGAAATCATCAGCACCTCCATCTCTGACACTGCTTCCATTCATGTGCTCAGCAGGGAGAGGAAAGAACCCTTTGACTGCCACACACACACAAGCTCATATGCTCGTACACACCCACACAGACAGCGTCAGCAGTGTGGATGATGGTGGTAAGGGTGAGGGTGGGAGAATAGGAGGGGGATGCATAGTCCAGGGAGGTCTAATTGAATCAAAGTCTCGGCACTTCACAGTCTGGTGCATGTGCATGTTTGTCATCTGTGGGAAAAAAACAACTACACCAGCTAACTCCTTAAATCTCAGCATTAGATGTAGCATCTGATATCAGAACTGACATGTGCATAAGATCAAAAGGAAGGAAATTCAGCTCGCAAAAGATCCGACTGCTACTTACTGTTGCCCGCATCGCTTCTCATTCAGGCGCTGTATTCACGCAGTCACATATGCTCCAGGGTCTAACAGACCCTCCACAACTTCACCCAGCCCTCATGGAAAATCACATGACCTACGTTGCCAATACATCTGGCCGGTTTGGTCTTTAACACCCTCCACTTGCTTCAACTCCTGCACAAAATCCAGAGAGAATCTGGCGAGAGGCGAGGAGTGCAGCAGGAAGGAGCTATGTAGGCGGATGGGGCTCAGTCTCTCCCGGCTGGATGCAGCCTTCACAGAAAGTGTGGCGTGTATCTCATGTTTGCTTAGCCTGGTCCAGCCTCATCTGCTCCATAGCAGCATTCGCTGCAGCAGGCGGCTTGTTCACTCTTGCCTCTGGCTCCCGTGCAGCCTCCCTACTGTCAGTATCCACAGCAACCCCTTCAACAAATAAGCCACAGCGATGTCCGTGCCAAACCTTTGGAGAAGGGATTGAAACCTTATCAGCAGTGGCCACACTCCGGAAAGGGAGGCAGATGAACCCAAGAAAACAGGACCAGTGTGAGAAAGACTGGATGATGCCTCAGTTTGCTTTCAGTTTTCTTCTTGCCTCTGTCACTGACTCTGTGCCAGCTGAGTTAACGCCTGCTGTGCTCCTTAATATGGTTAATTTCAAAAGCATTCCACCGGGGTGTGATCATAGCACAACTGAGCCGACAAAGGTACAAGAGTTCCACAGCGTGGGGAGTCTTTTGTTCTGCCTTTTTTTTTTTCACAACAACAACAATGGCGTGAGGGAGCCGAGCGACCCACGCAGCTTCTGAGGCTGACATATACGACTACACTACCGTCCCTCTCCCTTTCTGCCTTCTCTCCCTCCCCCTCATACTCTCTCTGGCTCCCTCTCCCATTCACAAAGCGACATGCCATACACCCTCTCTTAATGCTCCGATCGATGTGAGAGGAGATGAGGTGGTGGGAGTTCAATTGCGGAGCTCCAGCACTGGCGACAATTGCCCCCTCCAGTTCTCTACTGTTTTCAAAGATCACAAAGCAGCCTACTGACAATCAAAACAGGGGCACTGTTTGTACAGCCACACAATAAACAGATCACAAGTATTCACTGCTTCCGAACATCTGTCCTCATTCATTCTAAATGGATCATTCCTTAAAGCGACAGTACTGATCACTTGATCACCATGTGCAAAGTTAGCAGATGCTCTGCGTTAGCGGTGCTGAGCATGGACTGCACATGGTAGATTCTCCACATATGAACATATTTGTTTCACTCTGTGATTAATGAATAAAGTTGGATGGAAAGGATTAGAATCATTGAACTGCATGCAGATATATGCAGAAAAAATGTGTCTGGAAGAAGATGGTGTGGGATAAAGAAACAAAACAAAACCGTGTACGTGCTATGCACAATAACAGGTGTAAATATAGGAGTAATCAAGTATAGTATTATGATGCAAGATGAATGGATTATTTTGTATTTACACACAAATTTATCATCACACCAGCATGTAGCTATTATTATGAACAATTGCTATCTAAATGAAGTTAGTACAACCAATAGTAGGGCTCTGTTCTACATTCTTGAGATTCTATTTAACAAACAGCAGACACTTCAGAAGCCTCCCTGAAACTTTACCTCCTCTTTCTCCTAAAAAAAAAAAAACAAAAAACAAAAACACCCCCCCCCCCCCCCCTTTGATAATCGATTAATAGGTTCAAGTAATTATTTAAGAAAAAGACATCCAAATTCTCTAATTTCAGCTTCGTAAATGTAAATATTTTCTGTCTTCTTTATGAAAGTCCTGAATATCTTTGGTTTGCAAAAAGATATCGGATGAAGTCATCGTGGACTCCAAGAAACATTGACATTTTTCACATTTTTTTCTGACATTTTCTGGACACAACAGCTACTCTGTTAACCGATAGGATAATTAATTGATTTATTGATCATGAAAATAATCATTAGTTGCATGTTATATATGGACATCCCATAATTGATCTGGAGTCACAGCACAGCCTTACTATGTCTAATGAAGTGATGTGTAACAGCAACCAGAAGCAACGGGTAGACAGAACATAGTAAAACTAAATACTTAGAAGTGAACCACCTGCCATCCTTATAAGCCTGCTAATAGTCAAGCGTACAAGACAGCAGTAATGGAGGCAGCCAACGCAACACATCTCGTCTTTGAGCTGCTAAAATGTAGAAACATTTCACTTTAACACTGCAATGAAAAGAGCTGCCCGCAAAATCTGCAAATCATACCTTGCTTCTCACAGGAGCATTGCAGTAATTCACAAGTATTCGTAGAGCAGGCAGGCTGGATTCTGCTCCTTTGAATAACAACTGACAGTCCAAAGTTAGAATCACACTGTGTGATTTTTCTCTTATTTACATTCTCAGTCCTTCAGCTTAAAACCTTTCACCACTTCATCTTTCTCTCCTTCTCATCTCTTCTCACTCCTCTCTTCACTAAACAGCATAGACTCTTAAAAGACTTCCAATAGTACACAAAGCACACAGGAAAATCAAATAATCCATCTAACATGAATGGAGCTGCAGCTATCGAATATTTTGGTATTGGAGTATTCTACTGAAAATTCTATCGATTAATCAAATAAAACATATTTTTGTTTAGTCAAAGAGCAAGTATTTTTCACATGAAATTTAATTCAAACAAATGAAAAAGAAGTGACTTTGGGTAGTATATTTTAAGTTTAATGAGCTCTGACTAAAACTGAGACATCTGAGTTAGAAATAAGACGTATTCTTGATAAGATTTTGAGTCTTTGCAGAGTTCAAACTAAAATTATGATACCTGCTGTATTAGAGCACATCAGGCACCACTGCTACTTCTTAGTCCGGGTGAAATACCAGCTTCGAGCTTAATTAAACCATTCCTCAGGGTGGAGGTAATTACTCCATCATTTTTTGTCATCGAGGTACTTGAATTATTCGAGGAATCGTTCAGCCCTAAACATGAACACAAGGCATGTTGAAGGACATTACAGAGTTGAGGTTTGAATTAAGATTAATTAAGAGCAGTCTGAATTAAAAGCAGGTTTTAAGTTTGAAAGAGTGACAATAAACCCAAAAACTGATGGCTAAAAGAAAGCCATTCATTATCTGGTTTGTCATTTAAATCTTCCATGAACTGATCCACAGTCAAAATACTCATCAGTTATAGTCAAACCTAAGGTTTCAGGTTCAACTTTAATCATCTTTGTTATACCAAGTTTAATTCAAAGTATATTAGAGCTCATAATCTAAAGAGGCTAATGTTTAAACACTAGTCTGACTTCATTTGGGAGCGGATGCTCTCTTAAGCTGTGAGGATGCTGCAAAGGTTACTTTTCACACAGCTGAATAAGCAGCATCATGTGTGATGGTTTCCTGGTCACAGTCACAAGAGTCATCATTCAAACTGTGATCCATTTAGAGTAAAAACGTACATCAGAGGAATAGAGACAGTGAAAATCACATTTACTGCCACCAATTCATAAACAACATGTCCCAAAGTTCCCACCATTGGAAAGATGTGAGTCTGTGCCTAAAGCCCGGTGCAAAATGAGTGTGTGGATCAATTAACACACCCTCTCACACAGACAGGCACTGCTGTGTTTTATTACCCCAGAGAATGGGCCTGCTCTCCCTGTTCATGGCTGTTAGCTCTGACGTTTTTCAGTCGTTGGTGACTCAGAGTTCAGGTTTCTCACTGTTTGTTCCTCTTAATTGTTTACTGCGCGTTGATGTGACATAGCAGCTGGGTGAACTGGAAACTAAGGCCAAACGACAGTGGGAAAATCCTGCCAGTGTCGGAACTAGCCAGGAACTAACGTAGGTGATGGCATATGCTTACGTGTGCACAACTAATACAGGGCAATTTGATGATCCTCCACCCGCCGGGAGTCCCTGGAAACGCAGCATGACAGGACAGTGGGAAAGAACAGGTAGGGAATAAAACCTTTCCAAGAGGTGTTTGTGCCGTGGAAGGTTCTCATAAATATCTGTTATCAGTATTGCGTCACAGAATAGAATCTGCTTTACATATTTATGAGGCAATTTACGTAATGTCTTTGCTCAGCCAACCTCATCCAGCCATCTATCTAAAACCTGACCTGCACATTATTTTACACCAACCTTTAACCAGACCATTAACTGGGAGATCGCCTGTATTGTCCCCATCTATAGAGGCCGCAGAATAGTGTCCCAGACTAGACAAACTAGTAACATGCCAGTTTTTGTATTTGGTGTATAGTGTAGCGTGCCAAGTCAAAAAACAGAATTTGTGTAGATAGATGTTTATGACAGTAGAAACTCAACAAATGGAGGACCATACTTATCCTGAATCACAGGAAGTAACTCTTCTTTGAAGGCCACGGTCACCTCACTATTAAGCGGGATGGGCAATTAAGTATTTTAATGCAGAATGTAACTGCTACATATTGCTAAATACTCCCATTTCTTCATGCAATATCTTTAAATGGTAATGATTTTGGCTTTATATAGAAATATTATAGTATTTCATTTAGTTTAACTAGAGCTATAACATTAATACCATTCAATAATGTCTGCTTCAGGGAGAAGTTCTTAAAATATACATTTCTTTCCCGATTTGTATGTCTGAGTCTACTGTGTCTGAGCGTGACTCAGGTGTTCCAGAGGTAACAGGTTGTATAAATTTTCTCTCAGAGCTCCTTTTACTACAGTTGGACTCGTCTTTTCTGTTCGATCAGACACCATTATTCTTCAGCACATGGATTCTGAAATACTCAGATGCATCGGTGCAAACTCTGGACATGCTGTCTTGCACTTACCCTCTCCTCACGACTTCATCTTTCATCTGGCTGCCCTACCACACAACCCAGACTTGTGAAGTGCTGTGGACTGTAGTCGTTCCAGAGGAATTTCTCATCACAGCCATGCAACTTTGAGTTCCAGTTCAGAGCTATGGCTTACAGCAGATGGATACTTTGTCTGGTCAGTCAATCTGCTCTGGTCAAAGTCCAGAGATAGAGTTTACCACTATTTTTTTTAGTAGAGCCTCAAGATCCTCTTGTGACTTTCATATTAAGATTCATGCATTATGCTTAATGTTTGTGTAATTCCAGTGATTCAAAAAGACAGAAATAATTGATGAATCTGAATTCAGATTTTGACATTTAAAATGCTGATTTAAACTTTACATAATCGTGTTGAAAAAGCTTTTTCCAAAACAGTGCACACTACTGGACATTTAATTTAATTATTTCTACAACCATAAAGTAGACATTTTTGGAGGCTTTTGAAATACGAAGCTGTCAGGCCCTGATTTGAGCTAATGCAGTACTTAATTATAAATGCTGGTTTTTGAGTGGGGCTCAGTTCAGTTGAAGTATTTACTAATTTGCTTGATAAAATATTATTAAACACCTTGGTCCGACTGGAACTTTGGTGCAGTAATGGTTTTATGATTTGTCTCACTAGCTTAGAAGAAAGTGTCCTAAACACAGCTGAGTCACACACAGTCCTCCTCCTCACAATCGTTGACAAATAGTGGGCTCACCCCCATCTTCAAAGATGATTCAGTGGCAGACCAAGAGACAGGCAGTGTGGGTTGCTTTTTCTTTTTTTTTTTCCACAAAGCAAGCCCTCTGGTAACTTGTGATGGGCACATATCCAAGGCCCTGTCTCCTGTGTCTGGCTATAGCATACAAGGCCAGCACCAAGACGGCTGAGTCGGGAATGAGGTCTCACTATCCCACGGTAACATAAGCCCACGCATGGCACGTAGCCACCAGCAGACCACGCACTCATGGCTGTGTGCTCCCTGTTCAATTTGTGGAATAACTATTTAATGCTGAGTGTTCTCTCTCACTTTCTCACAACCCCAGAAAGCAAACAGAATGTGTTTCAATTTGAATCAAGGACAATTTAATACAATAAAACCTGGCTGAATCTGTACCACTCCATTAACTTTTTTTGTCAGGCCTCTTTTAAAAGCTTTGCTGTTTTTAAAAGTCATGTAATTAAGCACTCTTCCTGTCGGGCGTGTTTGTTCCCAGAAAAGCGTCTCTGACAATGACTACTCAACAAGAAGTTAGAACAGAGTGAAAATAACGGTCAGTGAACCATTTCTACTGATGGCTCATCAAATTCTTCTCCAGGTGTTTTTATCACTTACAGTCTCGTAAGCACAGAACAAACTTAAAACCCATCCAAATGAGGAACATAAAAACACAAGCACAAAGGACATCAAGACCTGAAACCGAAGGTCTAATGAAGAAGAGTAATGTACAAAATGAAAAATATGTGAGGACCCATCAGCGCATATGCCATTAGCTAGGCTTAAACATTGACAGAAACACACTGATTCATCTGTAACCAATTTAGCAACAAACCAAACATCATGAGCAGAAAAATCTAGGAGGGGTGGGGTGGGGGCTAAATGGATGGAAGCAGTGATTCATACTGTAGCCAAAGTCATCTCTATAAAGGAATCATCTCAGGTAATGACCCCAAGACAACAGCTTCCTCTCTGAGTCAGAATAATTGGTCCAACAGAGCGTTAATACCACGCCAAGACTGGGATAAAGAAACCATGAACAAAGAATGTGGTGTCCTTGCAGCTCCTTCAGTTAAAGGTCAGAGACGACGGGGTCAGCTATCGCTGTGAATCCTCTTCACTGTCACCGCTGTCCTGCCTTGCTCTGTCAGGGCCCAGACCTCTCCAGTGGTTCCTGCTCCTCACTCTGCAGCTGTCGGTATATTTACACACCTCCCCAGATGCACAACACTACATTTTATTCAAAGAAATACACTGGCAAATGTTCTTGAAAGAGAGTGCTCCATCAAAGCAAAACAAATCTCAAAATGAAGCAGCAGAGGATTCAAATTCTTTGGTATCGTGAAAAAAGGGCATTATCTCAGATCAAATCATCTTTGTTATATTTGCTGTTACAAGGCACTAAGATCTGACTTTATCTGAGAAAGCACTGAAGTAAGTGCCTGCCTAAATAAGTTAACTTACACCGCTAAAAAGGGAAGGAAAAGAAAGGAGTTACACAATCAAAATTACAGGCACTATCCAAATAATAATCCCAAACAAGTTTTTTTTTGTAATAATCTTCAAACAAAGGCAAAAGTAACTCTGTACAGATGTCAGTAACACACTTTAGACTGTTATATCCGAGTGGGTGGGCTTGTATGAACCAGTGCTTTTCACTTTGATCATTCTAACATGGATAAACAACGTGACAGACACAAGTCTGTATAACTGTCTATCCCTAAGCAATAATTTCAAATTCTTTCTGACAGAAGATGTTAATCTGAGGTAAGGTAACCATGCCAGCATTACCCATCATGCACTCACACCTTGCTTCCCACTGTCAAAAAGACATCCAACCATAATGCATTGCTGAACAATGGCTTCTGATGAATCATACTAACCCTGACGTTGCAGTGCATAATATCTAGTTCTGACAGTAATTTCCTGTAGAAAAAAAAATGCAAGGGACAATTCTGTACAAATTGTTCTTTCTGGACAGTTAGCTATTTTTGGTATTGCAGAAGGCACAATCTACTGTGGCAACAGGCTGCATCTTCACTGGTCTCACTATTTGATCCGATTACGATTATCCTGTCTTCGATTCGACCCAATTTGATGCATCACGGTTTATTACAACAGTTTACATCTTGAAGTCTTGTGACAGGAAACAAACTATGTTTTCATCAACAAAGACAAGCAAGTAGTTGAGATGTATCAACTAATCTCTATGGGAATACGAGAATCACCTACTTCTCAATTAATAACAAACAAGTATTGATTTTATGTTTTGAATGTTGAAGTACAACTAAAGATAGCTTATAAAAAAGTATTTTTGGTGCATGGCAGCAGTGTTTAAATATTAGTTTTAAATGGGTTTTTTAAATGCTTCAGTGTGGTTTGTTTTTTATCACTATTATCATTAGGTTTGTCCCCTTTTTGTTAAAGCCTTGGTCTGTTTATCCTGTTGTTTTAATACATACAAATAAGCAAAAGTAAATTCCATTTATTGGGGTGTGGGCTCACATAATTCATGCCCCCCTGCATAAGTCAGTGCCCTGGATGGGGCACCCCAGTCTAAAAAGTCTAGATAGCCCCTGTTTGCCAGCACGTACCTCACTGCAGGTATGTTATGATGCTTTGCTTATCATCGGATGGATTTATGCAGATTGGAGGGTTCAACTTATGGAATAGACAGAGTTACAGTGCAACAAGTTTGTAAACACCAAGACTAAACTTTCCCCAGGTAAAAGTTTAACAACTTTAGAAGTATTTATGGCCACGTATTGTACTGCTCTCTCTTGCTCTATCTCTCTCTCCAACGTGGATCACCCATCGGCAACCGGTCTCCCTCCCCGCAGTCAATATTCACTAATTATGATCCATTCATATCACCAAAAAAGAGGGGTGTTTCTTTAGTAGAGTGAGGTGTCAATCATTAGTCTGATACTCTACATGTGAACCTAAGAGGGTCCCAGCTTCGTAAGCGTTTCAGTAAAAGATAATTACCAACCTCCTCTAAAGTGCAAGATAGAAATCAGAATCTTAGAGGAATATTTGTTTGCATATATCAAAGTCTTTGCACTGCAAGGACATACACACACACACACACACATACACGCACGCACACACACACCTACAAACATACATTCAGGGAGTCAGAGCAGCTGACGGGCATTTGTTTGTAAACACAGATACACAGATGCACATTTCACCATTTAAATTGCAGATTGTGTCTTTGTTTGCTATCGGGTTACTGTTGGCTAAATTAAAAACTTTTATGTGATATATATATATATATATATATATATATATATATATATATATATATATATATATATACACACCATCACAGATGCTGGCTTTTCAACTTTGTGCTGTTGAAAAATATGTTGAAAAACACTGCTCTTTAGCTGTTGGACTATTTGCTCACACAGTTGTTCACAAAGAGGGGAACCTCCCCCCATCCTTGCTTTTGAACAACTGACCCTTTCAGGGATGCTCCTTTTATACCCAATCATGATACTCATCTGTTTTAACCTATTCATCTATGGAATCTTTGTACTGTATTCAATTGAAAAAAGGTTTAACAGGATTTGCAAATCATTGTATTTTTATTTACACTTTATACAAGGTCTCAAATTCACTGGAATTGAGGTTGTAAACTACAAGGATTTCGCCATTTATTATATAAGTATTTTAAGCAACCGCTATTAAATCAAATTTTATATGCATGTAAACCAAATGAATCAAATCTTAGCTCAAGTGGAGACATGCATCTAGGTATAAATACACTTGTAGAGGGAAAGATAAAGCCATCATGCTTTTGATAAAAAAACAGAATCAGAACTGCTATGTTATCTGTGTGTTATCTGATACTTGTTTTTCCTCCCCACTGGAGCACACTGCAGTACATTTCAGGGATTTTGAACATGCAGTGTCTCAAATTGGCCTGAGCAGCAGGGTAGTAATGATGTAAGCAGGGAAGGTACAGCTACATTTTATTCCTCTAGATTTCATAAAACAGTGCAAACACTGACCAGGGCCCAGTACAGGTAATCGGGTAACCTTTGTGGGAGGTGGTAAGGTAACTGAATTCCATGAGAACAACACCCTTACAGCCCAACAGCACTGGCAAAATTTGATCTCCTCGTGAACAAAGCCTAATTCAGGTGAGGGTTTTTCCACTGTGGAAAATGACAAGACGGCTGGAAAGGTGTGTTTATTGGGCAGTGCTAATATTAGCAAGTCTTATCTGTACAAACTGCACAAGACTGAGGAAATGACGGAAAAGATATCACAGTGGGTTCCATGATGTCCCCCAGGAAGGCACGGAAACTTAAGCAAATTGAACAGATGACCCTCAAAATGACAGGAAAATCACAGAGGCTTGTCAGGGCCACTCAGTCTCACTCTGACACTGACAAGTGATGCTCTGTGCCCATGATGCAAACCCTGCTATCAAAACTGAGACTTGAGTGGATCAAAACCAAGAAGCATCTGTTGCCTGTGAAATAAATGCCTGTTTGCTCCACTAGCAAATGAAGTGAGAACAGTGAATCTATTTGGTTATCTCGGTACTGATCTGAGTAAATGCCATATGTGCACATTTTGTAAAGTGTTTACAAACCACCGAACACACAAGGTTTCATAAGATAGATACCCCAGGCTTTTGTAAGACACATCTATTAAAACACTCAATGAGGTTGAATCCATGGCAACACAACATACCGCAAGATGTAAATGGAAACTAGCTGTGTTTCAGGTACTGCAATCCCAATAACAGGGGGAGCTATACTATTACAATAATAAGAAACTGATCACAATTTTTTCATGACACAAAAGGCCCCGTCTACAGCCTCTGCTGGTCAGAATAACAAACCAAAATCCACATGAATGTTTCCCCACATGTGCTATCAAACCAAAAGCCATCCCACTCGCAATTTAAGCGCACAAGAGATACAAGTGCAATTGTCTATTCATGTAATGCATTGCAGACTTCTATTTTTGCAGTGCAGCAAAGGGTTACTGTAGTACAGTGATTACTTTCAACAAGAGCAACAAAGCAGCACATGCTTTCAAATGGCATGCCCAGCTTCTCTGAACACACAGCAGTTCAACAGCAGAGAGCAGAGGCCACAGCAATCTAAAAACATTTATCTGAAACAGTATTTATCTGCAGGTAGTGCTGAGCCAGTTTGCTAAAAGCCAACAAAGCAGGCTTGATTCAGCAAGTGTGAGTAAAAGCAAAAAGACATGAAAGCAACAGGGTCTGAGTGTACCTGCTGAGGGCCCTCCCCGTTGACCATAGCTGGGGGTGGTGGCGAGGCCAGGATTGGGAGTTCAGGGCTGAGAAGCTGGCCGGACTCCAGAGGTGGGGTGTGGTCTGCCATGTCTCCCTCATTCACACCACTGAAGAGGTGCTCCTGCAGAAAACACAATCACTGTCAACGGAAATGCACCAAGAAAACCACAAAGGAAACCACAAAGACCTGTGGAATCATTCTCTTGAGTCTGCTAGCCAGTCATTTGACCCGTGCTGAGAGCTACATTTATTCCCACTGGATGTAGCTTC
Source organism: Labroides dimidiatus (assembly GCA_030710495.1). Classification (NCBI taxonomy): domain Eukaryota; kingdom Metazoa; phylum Chordata; class Actinopteri; order Labriformes; family Labridae; genus Labroides; species Labroides dimidiatus. The sequence continues at coordinate 20,546,413 of CM061154.1, forward strand.
TTTTTCCCCTCTTCTGCTTCACAGCTTAACCGTACCATCATCCATAACAGAGGAACAAATATATCTATAAATATGTCCATAAACTTGGTTTTGCCTCAATGATTATGTCTCAATTTTAAGCATCTGTTTGGGTTTATCTCTAGTTATGTATCATGTACTTACAGAGCACACAAATAAAACAACACTGTGCATTTCAGCTTGTTTAAAGGTAGTGTTGGTCATCAGAGTAAGATACATTTTTTGTTATACTGGTTACAATGATCTTTCTGTCCTGATGGCAATCATTACATGATGTGTTCTTAAAATAGAGTGAAAAATATCAGCTGCTTACAGCAGGAGTAAACCTGGGAAAACACAAAACAATCGTAGCGTTTCAGATCCAATTTATTAAACCAATCAAATCCTGTCCTGCCATTCCGCCCGCCTCCTGTGCGTACATTTCAACAGAGTGCACTGGCCCTGATTCAATCCGCATAGCCATGGGTTGAATGGCAGGAAAGTACCCGATTACTGATAACGATGTGCTGTGGACTGGTTTTGAGTCTTTGGTTTTTAATCAGTGACGATCATATGATCACGAATCAGCAGCATTTGTGCATGTGAGGGTGTTGTTTTTGAGGAGCTCCAAGTGAGGGTGGGCGGGGGCTAAACGGAGTCCTGAGGAGATGCTACATTCAAATTCATGCTAGTTTTCTGTGACTACCAACCCTGCCTTTAAGTGTAAAATGCTGCATGAGTGTCTCGATTTAAGACTTCATAAGAATATGACTTGCATTCAGTGCAAATTGACACACACCACAAGTAATTTTCAAAAACAAGTTTTTTTTGTTTGACTGCATCAATCATTGATCAAGCTTGGTCAACTTCCTCATCCAAACCAAACAGACCTGATCATGGATCACAGAGATAATGTCTCTCATACTCGTGTGCCTGAGCCAGTGTACTGAAGCAGGGGAATTAATCAGGAAACAGAGATAAATGTGATCTCCAGACAGTGCTTTTCTCAGTCATTGTTGAAGCAATGCAAATTGAATCATGAGCAAAATCTTAGCAAAAGTTTTTTTAGTTTAATGCAGGAAAAAAACCTTTAAAAATATACTCTTAAAATAAAAAACAAACAAGACTAAAAAATATATATACACAACAAAAAGTAAAATTGACAGAAGGAAGACCTTCATTTAAAAGAATTGGCAACAATTTCCCTTTTACTACTGGCTTTTGAGAATTGTTCTTTAATTAAAGAGAGATGAAAAACTAGGCAGCAGGTGATAGACTTGGTTGTGCAAGATGTCTGACATATTAAAGAGTGAGCAAACAACAGCTCTTTACAGTGGTTCAGGGAACATTTGAATACAGAGGGTATGCAAATAATTTAATAAAACATTTACCGGTATATATAAATTGATGTGTGTGCCTAAAACATCCAAAGCTGATGAACTAAGGCAAATGATGTCGCTTAATTCAAGGTGTCAAACATAAATCAGCAAAAGCAATGACTTTATACTGCATTCAATCACACTCCATGATGGAAAAAAGAGAAACAATTTAATTTAAGCCACTGCAATTAAATAAAATGAGTTAATAGTCAAAGGGCTAAGCTGAGGACACCATACTTGGAGAAAAAAAGTAAAAGCATTTAATGGCTAACAAGAACAATGTTTGAATAAAGACAGAGCACCATGAGAGTGTAACATGTGTCCTTGAACCTAATTAGAATCCAGCGCATGCGCCCCTAAACCTCACGGTGATCTGGCTTATCTGTTAGCTTTAGCCCCTCCCCTCCTTAAGCTTAACCCACACAGTCAGTTTACAGCGGGATGGTCAATGAACTAAGTTTAAGGGGACTATTATCTTTTAGAAAAAATGTCAACAGCACAAGATTACCCTAGTGTTCCTGACACTCTTTTAAAGACTGGTCCCTCCTGCAGGCATTTGATTTCTTGACAGTCGTTTTAAGTACCTAACATATTTATTTATACACCTTGAAAACACAATCCATGTGTTTGTTTAGCACGCACTTTAAACTGCTACTGAGAGTTCAGTTTGAGAAGAAGTACGTGTTTCTTTTGGGTCCCAGTTTCTCTTCTTTACACTTGCCCCTAAACTTGTACATCTCAGAGACTTTGCAGTTTGAAAAAGTGGCACACATAGAATAAACATTTGTGGGTGTTGCTGTTGTTGTTCTATTGTGTTGACTGAAAGATTACAGTTACCTGTACTGCCTGAGGGAGTGCCACATTACCCGTGTTAAAATAGGAACAGGAGTAATTATGTAGTGTTATTACTTTGTCTCTTTAGGAAAACATTTGGCTGAGAAAAGCTGAAAGTACAACACCATCTGACTCTGTTTTTAAACTCTGATTGCAGTCCCATCAAACTACAGTCTGTGCACAGCTTCTCCTGTTGCAGCACAATGAACACTACTTGTATTCAGAAACTGTGGTGACATCTGTTGTTGACTTGGCTGTATATCTTATATTTGACTGTGACTGAGAGAGCAGTTGATAAGAACACAGCTGGTTTTCAGTTTCTGTTTTGGGAAAACACCCTGCACAGGTAGAATAATGGAATAATCTGTGTAGCTAAACCCTTTATATTTTCAGTGGTTTCAAGTATGATACACAGGGTGGCTGAAGTAAAGGTAAAAGGAGGCCTCAAGTATATGTTAACATAATGTGATATCACAAGATTTCAAGCGAAGCTGAAACACCTGCAGATACTTTCTTTGAATCCTTGCACAACTGGTGCATTCAGAGCATGAACAATTTACATACCATAGCGGCATTTTTCATCAACAGAACCAATTTTCCATTTCTTTATCAGAATCTCAGCATGACTGATTGGCACTTAAAAAATCTCTGAAGAACTTTTAATATTATTTTCCTGAAACACGCAGGGCTCTCTTCAGAGCTAAGAAATTCACTGACTATTTACACACAGTCATTTAAACCTGTGTGTTTCAACCTGTGTGATTTTCAGGCCAACAAAGGAAAAGTAAACTTTTGATAAGAGTAATTTAAGTCGGCATTGTGATTTAAAAAGGGCATAAATATACATAATATTAACAAATGGCTTCACCCGACCACTATCACTGCATAAAGGACAGGTTCTCTGCATGATCATTTTCTAGTGTCAGATTTTCAAAAAAAAAAAAAAAAAAAACCAATATTTCTCCACTTCTGCAAGGATATTGTAAACTTATGAGCACAACAGTGTTTTACATAACCTGTCGTTGCAAGTGTCTTGTCTCTACGTCATTTAGATAAGTGTTTCCTGGTCTAACACCTATGGATAAATACATAATTTCTTACGGGGCCGAATTTGCTCAGGTAGCTTTAACAACAACGTTAGCAACCTCGTAGCCGCGTCAATTGTTTATTATAGCTACAGGTGTGAACTGTAAATGACACGTTAGCAGCACGCTATTTAGTTTTAACATACGTCTGGATTGTGCTCGTTAACCGATGATAAATACAGGCTTCATTTCTCCAAGAGACACGCTTGATATATCGTATTAAGTCAGCAACACAAGTCAAGCTAACGTACTCACTCAGTCAGTCGGCACAGCAGCAGTCGACTTCACTGACACGCCGCTACACAGTGATGATTCCGATGCAGCAGTATGAGAAATGTTGAACGTCAGCGTGCTCCGGTGACCAGCTATTTTCTGCAACACCTGAGACGAATAACTTCCTAGCTACATAGATAAACAGAGGACAAGGCAAGATGTGACATGCTAACGTAAGCTACTAATGCTACCCAGCTAATAGTTAGCCAGATGAATATGTGCTATCTTCGTAATACGAGCAACGATTACTAGTATTGACTACACCTAAAATAAATCGAAGTAACAAGCGAGCAACAGCGACGATGTCAGGTATCGATAGTTTCAGCTGAACTGCTAAGTTTACCGAGACAACTTTCCATCTAACCCTGCTTCTTGCATAAAAGTCAGGAATTTCGCCATCGCTCACAGGGCTCTCTGTGCGCATGCGTGTTACAGCAAATCATGACGGATCCCAAATTCCAAGATAGCGAAGAGCGACATTTATTAAAGACGTTTATATTTTGGAAACCGCTTTACAATGTTTAAACACCGTTACTTTTGAGAATATGACCCAAATCCAGTGCTGTTATGATCTTAGACCCTGTATTTTCAATTACATGTCATTGTTTAAGGAAGACTCTAAGGTTGACGTGTCTCTGATTGGTTTGTCGTAAACAAATGTCGTGTTTTTGTGGAATAGAGTCAGCCTAAATTGTGCTTGTAAAGAATTTGTTTTTGCTTCATATTGTTCTCGGATGTCCGGAAAAACGGCGAACCATGACTGGGTTTTTAAGAAAAAAAATTAGTCCACCTTAATAGCATCTCATCTCTTTTAAGGCGTACGTGCGTAGCTTTCATTCATATTTTCCCCATCTCTCCATAATATAACTGTGGAGCAATGAAAGGTGCAAGACTTAATACCAATTATTATCCCCACAGTTATTAGATAAATTGTTTGGCATTTTTTATAAACATAATTAGGCTAAATCAAACCCTGCTTTTTTCAAATTTACACAAAAAGGAACTGAAATAAACTGGAAAAATAACAGAACAAAACAATAGTTTCCGCAGCATTTTAATTAGTGGTATTAAAATGATATACTCAGATTTAATAGGCTATTTTCAACCCACAAAACATACGTGTACATATACTGCATTTTTTTTTATCCATCCAAGGAAAACAGGAATCGGTGTATTTGTAATATTATTTTACAGTTTATCTTCTGAAGCACAATTAAATAATTCAAACCTTACAAAATCATACCAGGTATCATGTACTGCTTTGCATTAAGCCTATTACTATCCATGGCTCCATCTGCTGGAAATATAAAGGTGTACAATGCTGTTTCTCCCTAATTAGTCCATGAAATATGTATTGAAAGCAACCACCATCAGCACCATCTTCCTCTTCTATACTGTTTATCCTGTTCAGGGTCCATCAGCATCATTAAAATGCAATAAACCCTTAAGGGAAAAATACAACTAGTGCATGCTGCTTTTCTTACTTTCTTTAATATTGTTTGTTTATTTTTTCTTAGTGATGCCTATTAAGCAGCCTACTATGATGTATAAATGAAGTTTTCAGAAAAAAATCATACAAGAAGAACACGGAGAAAAACTCTCAAGATACTTGCTCTTAAGTGTCTGATCCTCAGCAAGATTCATCATCTGCATTCCTCACATGCCAATCTCCTGTGTCCACCTCACAGAACCAAGCACTGAATCTGGGGAGACAGAGTATTTTCCATAACCAGCCCCTCTCTCTGGAACTCACTCCCCATATCGTCAAAATTGCTCTGATCCATCCACTTTCAAATCCATTTAAAAAAAAAAAATCACCCCTGTAAGTTAGTTTTAATGTGTGATTGTACTTTTTTTCATTTATGTGAATTTTTGTTTAATAATAGTTTAATGGTTGTTCAGTGTGTTTTAGTTTTGAAAAGACCAACACTGAAAAATCCAAATAAAGTTGTAGTTTGTTGCATGATCTGTTTCCCAATATCTGGAGGGGGTTTAAAAACAGAAATCAGACATTTTTAAAGAAGAAATTTATTGACAACCTGATTTTGAAACAGGTGATAAAGCATATGCCTTTTAAATGTGGCTTGATTTCCTCTCTTTTGTTAAGAGACAAGATCTTACGGTTTAACCATTGTTTGATCCTCTACAGGAATCAGCATACCTGCAACATGGTATATAGCAGGGTAAACCTGAAAATAAAGGACAAATGGGACACAATATGGGTGAAGATGAGGGGACACCAGCACAGAAAAATCTAAATTGAATTGTAGTTTTTGGAGCAATCTGCATCAGATTTTTGGAGGTGATTTAAAAACAGAAATCAGACCTTTTAAAAGAAGAACTTGGGTCATTTAAAATGTTAACACGTGATAAAGCATATAACAATCAATCAGTCAATCAATATACCCTTTTGAAGGTGGCTTAGTCTTCACGCTTTCGTTGTAAGCCCGAATCCACTTAAAAACGAAAATATCTTTGCAGTACGTATTTTTCAATAATTCATTTCAGAAGCTAAAAACCACGGCCTGACTCACTCTACTTTTTGACATTTTGTGAATGACAGATTAGAGTCTCTCAGCTCCGGTGCTCCGTGAACGCACCATCCATCTACAGGAAGTGATACTGTGGTGTGTTTTGTCAGTCGGTTGTGTAGCGACGAAAGCTAACTATCACGAGCTGCAACTTATGTCTACCAACAGTCAATACCAGGCAGCCAAAATGAGAACACGAGCACATTGATTCTTTAAATATGTTTGCAGATTTTTTACAGATGTTTCAGTGTTCACTGAGTAAAAAACGACATCGCGGTCGAAAGAGGAGCTAGAACAACAGCAAGGTAACGTCAACAGTTTAAACCGTTAGCGGCTCCCAGCAGCAACAACACCCTAAATTCTCATTATTTTAGCTTCATGGTTATGTTTTTTGACAGCTAGACTCCCTGTGTTGGTTAAAACTACAATATTACCATTCATGCTGCTTGCTGGGTCATCCTGTCTGCATGTATGATAATACAAAACGCACTGTTTCTTTGCGGCGTTTACTCGTGTCCTCTCCAGCATTTGTTGGTTTGAAGGGTTAATAAATAACCGCAATGGGCCGGTAGATTGGGTTGATTTTCATTCAATCTGGATTTATGCCTAGAACAACACTGTGCTTATCGTTCACTTCTAAACATTGCAGTGTTGACAACTCTGGCAGGAACTTCTGGGGATGTTTCATGTAGGCCTGTGTTCTTTATATCTAAAATGATATGTGCACAAGGAAGACAGCTTTACATTAGAAGATCATTAGGCTTTCCTGACACACACAGAAAGTGATAAAGTCAAGTTGAGAAGATAATCTCTTTTAAACAAATAAGCCCAAGAACGATTTAAAAACCATTTCTATAAGCTGGTTATACCACCCTGAGAACATTATGGTACAAAGAAAGCAACTCCTTTGACCCATATATTGTTTGTGGTATTGGAGACATTGTGTCTGGCTTTAGTTATGGTGACCCAAGGAAGGATGTAGAGGTGACCTGAGGTAGACTTCATACATTTCCTCACACATCCAAATGGGTTTACCCTAGTCAGCAGGTTGTGTTTTAATCTCAGTGTCTACTAAACTGAGCTCATTGCCTCGTTTTTCCACTATGGGCTGGGCAGTGCTGAATCATGAAAAAAAAAGTGGATTTATTGACATCACTTCACTTTATGTATTTGTTTCTACAGACTGAACAAGACTTGATTTCCAGTTGATTGTAGGGTTTCATTTTGCAGCTGTCAAGTTTGGCTTATTATGATGTAATTATTTGCCATTTTCTTTTTTCTTTGCCTTTTTAACTGTACTCTAAAAACAACATTAGTCATTGTAATCAAAAGAGTTCTAAATATGCAAAGAATCGTTTATATAAACATTATAAATATAGATTACTGTCATTAATCAACACTTAAAATCAGCTTTAGTTAGATGATAAAAATGAAGGAAAAATACTCTATGGATGACCCGATTCACATCTGGTTTTTTTTGTTTTTTTTTTTTTTGCTCTTTGTTCCACAGCTAAGTATTATGCTGGACGTGGGGAAGTGGCCAGTGTTTGCCCTCCTTCCTCCTGAGGAGTTGCGGCTTATCCGGCAAGCTTGTGTCTTTGGCAGTGCTGCAAATGAAGCCCTGTATGTCACAGTTAATGATGAGGTAAGACTTGGCCTTTGGATGTATGCGTTAATCCTCCTGTTTACCCCAGCATATGTTGTTGAGACTTGATGGAATATATTTTTTACCATACAAGTCTGATATAGTTTTTATTTATTTATTCATTTTCTTCATAAAGATCTAGCAAAAAAAAAAAAACAAACAAACAAAAAAAAACATCCTGCAGGCCTCCCAGTCTTAGACGGATACAGGTTGCAGTTCCAGTTTCAGGGATAAGCAGATAGAATGAGGCTATCTTTAGCCATACAGACCTAATACCCAAGCAAGCTCCATTTTTATCCTGTGGAGAGGTGTAGAGCATGCCTCATCTATCCACCCTCTCTCATATGTTTCTCCCTGTGGCACAAACAGGTTATGATTCAGAGCAGTCACCTGTGGTTTAAAATATTTTGATGGATCTCTCTTGAAATGATAATACATAACATTTTCTACTTTTCCTTTGTGCAGTCCTTACTTTAGATGAAATTATTCAATAATGCTCACAAACATTCTTGGAGATCAGATGCAGAAGTGTTCTGAAAGACAATCTTACAAAAGATTCACGTTTGATTTGGTTAAGAATTGCAAAAAGTAGCAGTTATTTTTTAAACTATTTACAGAAAACTGTCCAAATCTTGCACCAAATGTGAAGTTAAAAGGAAAGTTTTCCCCACCATTAATGAAATGAGAGATGATAAGATGTCACATACGGTCATCAAATACTTTATGTTCTCTGAGTAACCATTTTTAACCATTTAATATCAGAATGTTTCATTTATTTATTTGTTATTGCAGGTAATGGTTTATCTGTGATGTTTGCTCTCTACAGGTGTTTGCTCTAGGCACTAACTGCAGTGGATGTTTAGGACTTGGAGACCTTCAAAGCACTATTGAGCCACGCAGGATTGATGTCTTGTGTGGAAAAAAGATTGTGTCCCTGAGCTATGGAACAGGACCACATGTGGTTATCGCCACTTCAGGTAATTCAGTTGCAAAAACTTATTTGTCCCTGAGGGAAGCTTTCTTCAGGAATAAAATGACAATTTAGTGTTGCTGCTGGACATAAATGATCACAAATCAAGCATGAATCGGGGATTCAGCCCAAAAAAATTAAGTGGAAGGTTTGCATGCTGACATCTAGCGTCTTGCTTCGTTGAGGTTGAAGTAACTTCTTCCTTTTTTATGGGTTAACTAGACAAACCGAAGACAATATGCACCTGATATAAAAGACTAAAACCTTAACAGCATCTGGAAACGTTAAAAAAAGATTTTCTTGTTGTCCTCATCAGTTATTCAATTACATGACCTATTTATTGATGTCAAAACGAAAGCAGGTTATCTTTTAAATAGCAGCTTTATTTATTTATTTATGGGGCTTTTAGTTTAAACATTTGGTACACAGATTGTCCGTCAGAACATAACCCACATGATTGTTAAATGTCCCTGCTTCTTTGTAGATGGAGAGGTGTTTGCTTGGGGCCATAATGGCTACAGTCAACTTGGCAACGGGACCACCAACCATGGGCTCACCCCTGCCCTAGTGTCCACCAATCTTTTGAGTAAGAGAGTAACAGAGGTGGCCTGTGGCTCCCACCACACTATTGCTCTCACAACCGATGGAGAGGTAACCTATCATCTGTTTTGTACTTCATTTCTTTTTTTCTCTGTGTATTTATCTTGACTGTGACCTCTCATCGCCATGCTCAGGTTTACGCATGGGGTTACAACAACTCAGGCCAAGTAGGTTCAGGATCAACTGCCAACCAGCCAACACCGCGCCGGGTCAGCAGCTGCCTGCAGAACAAAGTGGTTGTTAACATCGCCTGTGGTCAGTTATGCTCTATGGCTGTGCTGGACAATGGAGAGGTAATAGGTCACAATCTGCAAATATTAAGCATGAACAAAAGAATTAATGCTCTTATTGAGTCAGGTGTTTGGGGTTGCAACACTTATTTTACTATTTATATTAGAATTCATCAAACATCTGTTCTTCAAAATCATCAAATATCTGTTCTTTAACTTGGTTTGACCATATCATGAAGCAATCATTTCAAAGTATTCTCATCGAGAGAATCATGGCTGAGACAAAGAGATCAAACATATGAGGGGAGGAAGAAGTCGAGCTTTGAGATTATATGAAGAGGCACAGTGCCTGAGATCAGTATTACACTATTACTTTAAAGCATAGGCTAATGTAAACTTGATTCAGAGTTAATGATGAAACAAACTGTGCAACATAAAATATTTTCATTCAAGTTAACCTTAATGAGTTCTTACATTTAGGACATGTTGCAAAATACACATATAACCACTAAACAAAGAAGCATGCGATAGGAAGAGAAAACCTACAGGAAACTTAATCTATAAACAAAATAGAAACATTTCCTCAGGCTGTCATTCCCTTGAATAAACATGAATTCATTCTTCGTTTGTAGATTTATGGTTGGGGATACAATTGCAATGGACAGCTGGGTTTGGGCAACAATGGAAATCAGCAAACCCCCTGCAGGATTGCTGCTCTTCAGGGTGTCAACATTGTCCAGGTAAGAACCTCAAGCAAAACTTCAAAAGCTCTGATTTTGTCTACATACTGTACATCCTAAAATATAAACTGCAGTAATAATAATGACAACAAAGTACTGGTCTTTGTTTGAGAATTCACAGTATTTCAGGAAGCATTCAGCTTGATGCCACTCTTCCCTTCTCACTCAGGTTTCCTGTGGATATGCACACACGTTGGCACTTACAGATGAAGGGTTTGTTTACGCCTGGGGGGCCAACTCATACGGGCAGTTGGGAACGGGAAATAAAAGCAATCAAGCTCTACCCACTTTGATAAACACAGACAAGGAGAGGTGAGTACCCTGTGTTCATCCCAGAGTTATTAAGCAAAAAAATCTCTCTGCTTTAACAACAGGTCACAGGAGGCTGCCTAACAAGAACCTGACAAAATGATGGAGGTGTTGAATTTCTTTGAAGCATTTATGGTTTAACATCACAGAGATTAACTGATGACATTAGAGGCATGATTAGAGAGGTGTTACAAGCTAAAGAGTGTTTTCCCTACATGTCTATGATAGGATACCCCTCTGCCTTTAGGTGAGAAGAATATACAATAGTAGCACTGAATGGTTAATTCTAATTTTATCGCCAGGATGGTGGAGGTGGCTGCATGTCACACCAGCCACACATCAGCTGCCAAGACCCAGAGCGGGCAGGTTCTGATGTGGGGTCAGTGTCGGGGTCAGGCTGTGGCCAGCCCCCACCTCACCCATTTCAGCAGCACTGATGATGTGTTTGCCTGCTTTGCCACACCGGCAGTCACATGGCACCTCCTCTCAGTAGGTAAGAGAGTGATTAGAATAAGAACATTTAAACAAAGGGAAAAAAGTTGTTGGATTCAGACATCATAAGAGGTTTTTGTTCGTTAAGTCAAGTTGTAAAGCATTTTTCTCTACCTCTCTATATTTTTGCCAGATGGTGATGACTACCTGACGGTGGCCCAGTCTTTGAAGAAGGAGTTTGACAGCCCGGAGATTTCAGACCTGAAGTTTTTGGTTGATGGGAAGTGTATCCATGTTCACAAAGCTCTGCTGAAAATCAGGTAAAGGAAATAAGGATGCTTAGAGTTCAAATTTAAGTTTAAGTTGTTTATCTTATTGACCTTTACAAGTTTTTTTTTATTTAAATTGCAAAACAACACAGATTTAGTCTGGCTACAGACTAACTACTGTGTATCTGGTTAACAATTGAAAGATTGCCTGGCACACAAAAAACATCAATTTAATTAAATTTAATGGTGAGTAAACACAAATCGAATTAAGAACCAATTTTATTTGCATGTGACAGGAACAGAGACCCTGTCTCCAGATTTTAATCTTTCATGCGCTCTTTCTCTTTGCTTGAATCTCCTTTGAAGAAGAGATTTCTTTCCCTTCCTTGTTCCAGCAGCTTGCCTCTCCATCCTGACTTTCCCTTTGGTCACATGAATTTATTTTTGTCATTCAGGGGGGAGTTCACGGGGAGTAAATTGCAGTGGCTAATAGCCCCGAGAATTGTGCATCACACGCCCCCGCTAACTGCAATGTCTCAAGGTCTAATTCACAAAGGAAACTGCAGTAATGATATTCAAGTGCAAAATTGCACAAAGTTCTCTTTTTACGAATCAGACCCTCAGAGTGCTTTGTCATTGGTGATGGAGGAATTTGGTGAACTGCTCTAAACTGTTCAGACTGACAGAAATGTACTTTGAAATTTCACAATCCTCCAAATGTTATTGCTATTTTATATGCTGATGATACTGTTTACATAAAGATTAATCATTCACCTGAGTGTGCATCCAGCTGAGTTATCTTCAATTGATACTGAAGTTAGTATACACATTGAGCGCTGTGTCGCCTAAATTTAAACTCCGTCTGTGAGACAGTGTTTCCTCGTCTTTCCTGTTAATGTCACAGGGAAGCAAAGACAGTCCTATTGTTTCCGGCTTTTCTTTTTATAACCACACTTGTATACAAAGTATCTGCATTCCAGTCGCTGCTCTCTGCGCTGTCAGTAGGACGGAGCCAGACTGTCTGCGACGTCAACCTTGAAGCACACGCAGATCACATGCAAATGATATGTTCAAGATGCACTAAGAGAATGAACACTCTGTTTGTTTAACCATGCCTGGAGAAAAAAACAATGAGGTAGTTTTTTCTGAGGAAGAAAGCATTAAAAGTGTGTGTGTGTGGGGGGGTTGGTAATGAGTATTCATAATGTAGAGGCCCATAAGGAATAATTATGGAAAAAGTCTGTTGGCTACATTTGTTGGCAAAGTGCCTTTGTTTTTTTACCTGAGGAAATAATGAGAGTCTTAAGTAAGAACACAAGAATAAATGAATATATTTTATTTCTACCTTGAAGCATTTTTATTGTAGCAGTCACAAGAGCCACAGCTGTTAAGGGTCACAAACTTTTGTAATTGTGTGACTCAGGTAAAGAAAAATTGGGGGGACGAAAGAGTCTGATTTACATGGAAATGAAGCAAAAAAAAACCTATTCAGAAACTGTAAACAACAACTACCCATATTCTACAGAATGACTGTTAAAATTTGCAGTCTCAAGTACGTTATCTAAAATGAATGGTCACTGCTGTGCTATCTTTATTCGTGTCACAAGAGAGGTCTACTCCTTTCCCTCCTCGTCTAGGTGTGAACATTTCCGTGCACTGCTGAACGAGACAGATGAGGAAACCATAGAAATTCACCAGTTCTCATACCTGGTGTACCGAGCCTTTCTTGAATACCTCTACACAGACACTATTAACCTGCCACCAGAGGATGCTATTGGTAAGTTTAGTGAGAGCACTGATGAAACCTGAAAGCAGTCTGTGCTGACGTCCTGAACACTCTCACCGTGTCTTCTTCCTTTGTTTACAGGGTTGTTAGACTTGGCCACATTCTACCGTGAGACAAGGCTGAAGAGACTTTGCCAGGAAACCATCAAGAGAGGCATTTCTGAGGAGAACGCCATCACTCTGCTCTCTGCTGCCGTCAAGTATGAGGCGCGGGTAAGCTTATAGCCCCTGGCACATAGTCAAACACCGTGGTGGTGGGGGCCTTCTTAGTAGCTAGTCAGTTGTACTCCTCAGCACTGATCAGACAGCCCTCTTCATTTTTAGGATCTGGAGGAGTTCTGCTTCAAGTTTTGTGTCAACCACCTAACAGCTGTCACGCAGACCCAGGCCTTTGCAGACATGGACCACGACCTGCTCAAGAACTTCATTAGTAAAGCCAGCCGATATGGGGCCTTCAAAAACTGACTAGCTCGCCCCTGTGGGGATGGATGCAACGCAATGAGGGTTAAGCTCACTGAAATCCTGAGAGACGACTGTAGACCAAAGTAAACACCGGACTCTTCAGTGCTTCAAAGCTTTTGTGGCTGAGAGGTTAACAGTTTCAGGTTACCCTCTAACTGATGCTTCTGTGTTACAACCCAAACACAGCAGCTGATGTTGGCGGTTGTTGGGTCACACGGCTCTGTCAGTCACAAGGTGTGCAGAGGTTAAACAGGAAGATGTGCCACAAGGGTTTTCTTTCTGTTGACTTTCTCACTCATAAAATTCTTCGCAGCGAAGTATTTGTCTGAATTCTCTGTTCAAGCAAATCAGCGTAAAGCGGAAGTACAGAGGCTAACCTCACGTCAAGAACCAGCTCTGTTCCAAAATTCTTGACACTTCTTCTGATTCATTTCACTATAAGGGTCCTGGAATGAGGGCACCGTTAAATTTTATCACACTGCCTTTTACTAGCTAGTAAAACATATGATCAATGCCTATGTTGCTCTGTTATGTAGTATATCTGATAGAGCTGCTGTGAAAATGCTTTGCAGAACGATAACCAACCCAGATAACTGCACACAATATCCGGATTACTGTAAATCATTGTTAGTGTCAGCGTTTCAAAGACATTTAAAGGAATATAATCTTGATTTGTTTTTGTAAAAACGCTTCAGTTTAGTTTCACAGAACTATAATTTTAAATCCTGTTATTGTTCAGTACCATGGGAATGAACACCTCTGCAACTTACAGCAACCAGTGACTGCAGAAAGTGAGGAGCCAAACCAGTCAGATGTGAATTATTCCTTAAGATTGTGCTGCTTTTCTCTGACGCCTTGAATCTCAAACTTCCTGGATTGAGAATAAGTATTTAGCAAAGAAAAACATTTAAGCTGTTCTTGTGTTTTGGATGAAAAAAAAAAACAAACTTGACACCTTTTTGAACAATTTTGGGTTATATCTAATCAATGCTAATATGTGTTCTTTTACATAACTTAATGTTTTATTTTTCCACTGTTTTATTTGTTCTTCACCTTTTACATTCAAACGCATTGTTACCCTTAAATATTAGCACAGACTTATATTTGCACTGTTCCTGACAACAGTCCCACCATTAGTAGATGGATGAGAGGCGATGCAGTAAGTTACCCGTCGGGAGAGATGAGGACATCATCCAGCGTGTTTACTTGTGTGTCTGACTAAGGAAAGCATAATGTTGATTCCTGTGTAGCCTGTTGTTGATGTTGAACTGTAAGAGCAGCTGATTTTATAGTTGTTCTCATTGCAGTTTGAAATGTTTACAAAAGTTTCTTTGTTGTTTTTACACAGCAATCTTTTGCTCAATTTTACAAGGTTATTTTTTAATGTGTTGCCCTAGATAGCACCTTGTGTTCATAAAAAATAAAGGCTCAGTAAAATTGCCAACAAGTCTGATTTAGGACCCCAGGCTCTTAAAATGTTACCTGATAATTCCGCAAAAGCTCCTTTAAGAATGTAGCAAACTACTTTTACTTTAACAAGCCAATTCTTTTATTTTTTGGAATGTTTTGATAAATACTATAAATGCCTGTGTTTTCATTTTGTACAGAATATGCTGTAAGCTGCTAGCTCTGGCATAAAGGGTGACATTTGATAATCTCAAAAAACATTAAAGTCAATAACTCTACAACTATGTTTTTGTTATTGCTCTTTGTATCAATGGTGCCCAAATGAATAGTTTTTGAAGAAGGTATTTAACGTGCTTAAATTCATTTCTGTATAATGTGCAATCAGCCACCAACACGCGAGCAATGATTTATTTCATTCACAGTAGTATAGCAGCCAGTGGGGGGCAGTGTGGATATTTTTTCAGACTCCTGACTTCAGAGCCTTCTGAACACCAAGAGATGATGTTAAGGTGGCCATATGTTAGTACATTTCCCCTGAAAAAAATCCCACAATATTTAATATTGTTTGAAAAGCATGTTTGTTTAAAAAAAATGCAAACATAAACCTTGCAAATGTTGTTTTAAATCATGTCCTACTTCATAAATAGCTTATAATACTTCTAGAGTGCAGAAAAGGAAATCCAGCACAATTGAAGTGTAGTGATCATAAATTTTCAAATATCTGGCTCTTGGAGGCTGTCCAAGAATCTGTTGATTTCTCTTTCATGTAGTCCGTAGTAAGAGTAAGTTTCAGTCTTTGCAGACAGGATGTTTCATAATGTGATGAAAGTCAGATCAGCAGCTCACACATTATGATTCAGTTACTTGAGTAAGCTTATTTCTGCTCTCAGACCAAATGACGTTTGATACAGATTGATTTTAATGTTCTGGTGTATCTTTAATTGGTCACGTATGTGTGAAGAAGTGTGATTTACTCTTTTTTTTCTGTAACATGCAAAGTTATTTATTTTGCAAGGGCTTTGAATAATACATTGTAGAATGAGGCTTTCAGTGACAATGACATGCTAATATGTTGGATAACGTGCCTGACACAAGTGAAGCAGTTTAACAGGAGGAAGTGTAAACAGCTGCCAACAGTAACTGGCACTCTACCATGGTCACCCCCCCCCCCCCCCCCCCCCACACACACACACACTAAATATGGATTCGGTCCATATCGATATGGATATGGTCAAGAGAAAGCTTTAACTTCATGAAATTCAAAGAAGTGGCAAAGTGTACTTTGACCATTTCTTCATTCAAATCAGCAGATTGCAGGTTTTGTATTTTGAGAAACAGTCTGATGTCTCTGTTGAGCTGATCCTGCCAGTAAAAAAAAATAGTTTAGAAAAAAATCTTTATTTCTGTTTTGATTTAGGAATTTAAAGTTGAATGAACTGAAGTTTCAGAAGAGTTCAAGAACCTTAAAAGTCTGCGTAACATCGTTGACTTAATGTTCCCTCTGTGTTTTCTTTCTGGTTTATTTTCACACATTTCTGATAAGGAGTGGCCTGCAGTATTTCTGCCTGAGACCAAGTTTAAAAATAGCACACCGACCTCCGTGCTGTGGCCTTGTAATGTGAAAGTTGTGATGGAGAAGAGCTGCACATGATCAGGTTAAAAGTTTTCTTCTTGGTCTCTGTAGGTCTGCAGCTCCTGTGTGGTCTACTCACTGTTCTGATTGCATCACATCTTATTAGCGTACCACTTTTTGTCTGTATTAAACTGCTCATTCATATTTCTGAGTTTTTTTTTTCTTGAGTATCTGTGAAGCCAGTAAACAAACATCAGCTGGCCTGTGTTACTCACAGACATAACTGAAATACTTCTCTACAGCTACTCAAGCATGCAGTTCAGCTTGTTTCCCCTGCGGGACAAAATTAAAATCAGCAGTTCATCAGTCTGCTCGCTCAGGATGACAATGTACCCTGAGACATACTAATGAATGATAAAAGAAAGTCAAACCTTCTGTGTTGCTATTTCTGGTCAAAGAGGACTTAGTTTGTTCATATCAGCTCAGTTTTATCCAGAAAAGGGGAACTGCAGCCAAGGTTTTTAAATTCCAAACATGGAGTTTGGCTTGGCGGTCACAGGAAACTGGATGACCCTGCTCATGTTGGTTTTCAATGAAGCAGAGCTCAACTTTAAGACTTGTGGTTTAAGGCACATACCGTTTACTTACATGCAACCCTGTGTGCTGGATTTAAGTCAAAAACACCATAGATAAGACTTTACATAAGCTACACAGGAATTTACAATCTGGTCTGAAGATTTTCTTCTTTGTGTTCTTAATTCACATTACACATTTCAGTCATTCATACTGAGCAGGTCAGTTTTTTCTGTTTTGATTTAAGTGTTATATTTAGTATTTCTAGCACACACACTGAGTCTTTGATCATCTTACAGAACTTGTTTTTATCCCTACTGAGGACAAGTTGACCCTGAGATAGTTAAAATAGCTTTTTATAATGCTCTTCTTGGAGTGAGAGGAGTTGAAGTATTTGTAGGTGAGGAGTATTTGTTTAACAAAGCAGTCAAAAGCTCTTAGTTGATAAGGTCGTGTGTGTGTGTGTGTGTGTGTGTGGGGGGGGGGGGGGGGTGCAGTGACCTTCAAAGACCTACAGCAGCACTTTCTTCTCTTCTGTTTTTTACTCTCAGGTCTATGATTTACACTTTGTTGTAGTGAGTCTAACTGTTTGAACAAGTGTGCTCTCTCTAAAAAAAAAAAGTAAAGATAAAGACACCAAAGCTGGCATCCTCACTATCTTTGACTAGCTCATGTCTCATTTCCACTTGAGGCGGTGAAGCAGGTGGAAAATCAGCTGTTTCTGAGATGCAATCTCTTTTAGACTTCTGTTTCTTGGTAAATGATAATCTTAAATCTCTAGTTCTTAAACCTGCAGAAAAAAAACATCATGTTAGGGCTTGCGCTACACTGTCTGAGACTTTCTGTGTTTCCTGGACCACTTGCTCATTTATATAGACTGCAGTCCTGTCTGGTTTCACTTATTTGTTTGTGTTTTGGCACAACATTTGGATCTTCTCTGTTTCCAAGGTGAAACCACAGAACGAGAAGAAAGCCCCTTCGAGTGAAAATCGGGCCTTTTTGCCAAGTTCGTCCGTTTTTGTGTTGGTGCTGGTTAATTTGGAGAGATGGGATGAATGAATGTTACATGTGAGACTAAAATCCAAACAACGTACAAAGTCCAGCCTTTTAAAGAAGTTTTAAGTGCTTAAACAAATTAAAATTAAAATTAGTAGACATTTTGAAATTGGTCCTCAGCTGAAAGTTACTCTGCTGTTTTTCTACTTTGAGTTGTGTGAAGAAAGATGTGTGTGGGAGTGTTTGTATGTTTTTCTTCTTGCAGCACACATTGACAGTTATTTTGCACCACATGCTAGATGTTGCTCCAGTTCTGGTCGTGTGGTTTTCAGAGAGAGGTTTTGTAACTTACTTTCTTTCTATCTTGATTCACAGGTCAGTATAGGAAACAGTGTTTGTTTGCATTCTGGCTGATATTTAGATGAGATGATTCACAAACAAACATGTGTCTAAACACTTGATATGGAGACAACAGTAGGCGGTGGCTGGAAATTAACAGACACTACAAGCCGAGCTAAGAGTTCTTCATCAAAACTTACTTCATAAAGAAATATAATTTGAACAATTTCCTGTTGTGAAATGTCAAACAGATTGCTTACTGTCATCTGTGTCATAATATTTATGACATATCTGAGTCCACGGCTGACTCCCATTGATGATTATTACACAACAATATTATGTCACCTGTGATCCCTCACATGCATTTTTCTGTTGTGTTTAAAGCCTCCAGTCTTGGCCTTGGGGGTACCAGACAGTTTCCTGGCATTGTGAGAAATTTAACAGTCCAAGGATTTCAGGCACATGTTTTTGTTTAGTGACCACATACTTGCATGTGAAGAGCTTGTTTTTATGTGCTGGATGGAACTATTTCGCGAGTGAAGGACAATAGTGCAGGTTTTTCTGTGTTCTCCAGCGTTTCTCTCCAGCCTTGATGATGTTTATTTTGTGGTGAGCTGACACAAAGAGAGGCACACTGGCCATTAAACACCCACTGTCTCTTTGATTCTCTGCAAGATTTTCCTTCATTTGTTTGGTTATTATTGGTTACTCTCTGAAGTTCAAAATGAACCGTCTTTACTTCAGTGTCATGTTCCTGAGCTGAAATCCACATGTTTGTATGAGCGGAGTCAGTTCCAACGGGGGAAATATTACTGTAACAAATACAACAGCATCTGAACAGCTCGTCTAGTCTCTGTGTGTGGTTTTGGCTGGCATACAAATCTTTCATCTCCCACTCATTTATTTTCTGACTGGAAACCCCGTACAGGTACCACACTTCCTATGTGACACAGAAACAGTGACACACAGTACTCAGTCACCGCTGAGAGTGCTTTCAAGATGTCCCAGACAAATTATTTATAAACTTGACATTCCTCTGTACTAAGCTACTTCAGTCCCAACAAAAGCTCCAATGTTTGTACTGACTGCTAAGAGGGGACTTTCTCCTATAGAAGAACTTGTACGCTTCATGCAGAGCAGAGAAAGGAGAAAGCTGTGGGCCCAGACTGACAGGGCCTGAATAGAGACAGCTTTCTGTTCTGTCTCATTCCTGATGTCAACTTTCAAAATAAAACTCTGTTCTCCTGAAACCGGCTGCTGCCCACACAGGCTGTAAAAAACAAGAGGACAGTTTAACGCTCTTGTTCATCCCTTCAGACCTGTGGAGGCAGTCACCTCAGGCTGATGCTTTGTTTGAGTGAACTTCTCAGGCACTTTGACCTGCGGTCCTGATGAACAGCTCAACTGATAGAAGAAAAACTAATCAAGTAACATTCCATTTAAACACAAAGTCACAAAGAGTTTTCTTTTTTTTTCTCTGAAAAAACTGCACAGAGGTGAAAGATTGAAATACAATGACCAAAATTTAAACATACTCTGTTCTAACACTGTAAAAATCAAAACTTAAAATTGTCAAAAATGATTTTTTGGTTCAGGAAACAAAAAAAAGTACTGTTGTGTTGCAAACTACTTCAAAGTATAGTTAACTCAACTACCTATATTAAGTTTGTTGCATAAAGTTGGTCTCATTTTCATAAGTTAAAACTTAAGCAATTCTTCAGCAAAGAGCAGGATCTCCAACTCAAATCTACAGGGGTCTTCATCTACAGGTCAATTTTCCACATGTGCCACCATCTCCAATGTTCTCCTGTCTAGTATGGATTTTATCGCCATAAAGGTGAATATTTTTGTTTAAATATTGTTATAAATGTTCAGTTAGTCACCTGATCGTGAGGTGATTAGTTTGTGGGTTTGGGAATTTGTGGGATGGCAATAATTAAATAAATAGACAGATTCATAAATAAATAAATAAATAAATAAATAAATAAATAAATAAATAAATAAATAAATAAATAAATAAATAAATAGACAGATTCATAAATAAATAGACAGATTCATAAATAAATAAATAAATAAATAGATAGATAGATAGATAGATAGATAGATAGATAGATAGATAGATAGATAGATAGATAGATAGATAGATAGATAGATAGATAGATAGATAGATAGATAGATAGATATGTCAACATGTTCCATGTAAATGTATTAAGTTAGTTGAAAACAATAACTTTAGGGTCAACTAAGTTAAACTTGAAATTTTTGCCTTTAACTAACACTAATATGTTTATGACATGGAAACATCTGAAATAATAAATTGAATTAAAGTCAGCGTTTCATTTTTTGATTGTACCATAATAGCCTGTGCAACCAGTGTATGTGTGGGTGGGTGAAAGAGACAAGAAGTGAAACTTTTCTGAACAAAAAGTAATAAGCTGGAGCTACGTTGACATTTCAGAATTCTTAGTGTGTAGATCTCAAAATTTTAAGTTACATTAGAAATGAATAAGAAGTTATCTAAAAAAAAAAAAAACTTATTAGTTGGCCTCAAATTCAAAAACAGTGTAGATAGCTGCCTTGAAATTTTAAGTTTACACAACTTTTTGGGTTTTTTCTTTTTTGCAGTGTAGACGTGCATTCAAAATCAAAGCTCCTTTAGGAGATGTTAGCTTGTAATGAAACAGACTGAGATTAAAAGTGATGCTTTTTTATGACAACAAAAGGAAATGAGACAATCAGCAAAAAGTCTGAAAATATCTTTTTGGGCAAATTTATTGTCAGTTTCCATTCTGAAGCAACTTTTGATATTGTTTATCGAACAGCCACATTAAATAAATGAAAAACATGTACAAGACAAGAGCAGGGAAAGTACAGGAGATTTACAAGGGGCGCCAAAATCAACATAAATGAAAAGTTCCTTCGAGGAGCTTTAAAGACACCATTAAAGACTACTATAGAGGATATTTCAGATTGTTTTGATTCTGCAATTGGACATGGGGTTTTTTTCTGCTACATCTCCCAAGACCATCACCTGATGTGGTAAAGATATGGCTCTTACAAAAGCCAAGTGAATGTAGTACAGATTTTCTTTTTGATTCTTCATTTCTGTGTTTAAAAATCTTTCTGCAGGTTGCATGTCAGTCATATTTCTAACAACAAAAAATTTTTCAAACTCTGATTTATCATGAGAAATAGGCAAACAAAGGGGGATCAGACATACAAGTTTAACATCAGCCATCCCGGTGTCATGATGTGAACTCCTGTGTCTCAATACAACTCTGACTAATATAGATATACACACAGTTTCACTCACATACATATAAATCCTGTTCCCAGCCATTTTACTCCGTAACTGAGTAAATCCCTGGTTGCGGAGTTTATCCGTCTAAAACAACAATTCAACAGAAAAGTCTTTTAGCTAATCCGGCTCTAGTATCAGACATGAGTACAAAACATAATGCTAGAGAAAATTAAATCCTTCTGCTTACTAACTCACCTCAAACTTACCTCAGCTTTACCAAAACAGCTTTAAACACGACCACATCCTGAAGAGAAAGAAGTACAAGAGTGAGACTGTTTTGAAAACTGTGAAAGAAAAAAAAAACTCTTAACAGTTTAATGAAAAATTCAAACTTTAAGGCGCATTTCTTTGACGTGGGATAGGTCAGCTTTCATTGGTTTCTAAATCTAGCTGCAGGTCAGAGTCGCCTCTTTCTACTGCTGTAGTATTTCTTGACATCATCTTTCAAGTTTACTGCTCTGACAGCCGCTTACTATGGTCACAAACATGTTTACTCTTTGATAAAAACACATACAGAACAAAAAGGTTAGATTTGTTAATAGAAAGATTCAAAGTTCATACAGCCTCTCACCAAGCAGCAGAATAAAAATAGTCTTGATGCAAAAACTGTTTCACTGTACAGCTGTAGATGAAAGTCCATACCTCTTAAATGTGGAGTAGTCTGCAAAGTTTAAGAAATGTCACATTCCACTATTATTTCAATACACATACCAAAAATCTCCACATCTTCTTTTCTTTTGGTTTAACTTGTTTTTCAGTTTAATAAAAGATAAAAGTCTGATATTCTGAAATACAGCAGGAGTAAACCAACATTCAACCAAAGTTTTTAGCAAATGTAAGAAAACAAAGCTGATAAAAACAGTTTTACAAGCTATATTCAGGCGCCACATCAAATATTAGTTTTATTGTTTGCAGTCTTTCTGCTAACTTAAAAAAGAAAATAGGACAAGTTCTCTTCTATAAATTAAAATCCAGATGATAAAAATGTGTTTACACAGAGCTGAGAATTGTAGACTAATTCACAGCCACCATTTTTAATTTTTCCCTCCTAAGACAGAGTTGTTTTGGTGAATTCCTCTTTTAATTGTAGCAGCAGACAAAGGAGTAGGAGGAGTTGGAGGAGAGGCAGTGGGAGGGGTTACTACAGCTGCTCTCCCTCCCTCCTAAAGTACAAAAACTGTCTGTGATACCGGCACAAAGGAGAACTAGAGCTGTGTGAGCGTGTTGTGAGCTGACCCAAAGCTTGTGAGGCTGTCAGAAAGAGAGACAGACAGACAGACTGAGGAAACAGAGAGAGAAGTAGAAACTGAGTGAGTCAGTTATTTAGTCAAAGAAACAAAAAGAGAAAAAGAGGGGAAGGGGAGTACAGGAAACAGACCCTGGGGACAAACACATTGTGACACACAGACCAGGAGCACGGGCTCTCACTCTGGCTTCAGTTGTACTCCTGAGAAGAAGCCTGGTGGTTTTGTGGGAAGGACTAAGTGAGAGGTTGAAAGCTAATGACAGCTTTTCTGTTTTGGGAGTGGAAGGGACGTGAACACTGAGCTGAGATTACACAGAGACAAGATTTTAACCATGAGGACATCTCTCTAACGGACCTGTGTGTGGATATGTCATCATTCCTTCTGTGGACTCAGCAGCTCGTGGTGTGAGGACTTTTGGGACACATTTGAGTGACTGGTTTATCTGAGTAAGTAACACCCAGACTGCAGCTTGTTGGGGTTCAGCCTGTTGGAGACAGAGCAGGGGGAGGGGAGGGTGCTCCAGCCTGGATCTCTGTCCTCTGGGAGGCTCCATTCAACATGAGTTAACCCCAGATTACTGCATCAAGCAAAGGGAGAGAATCATGTCGACCATGTGCAGCAGTCCTCTCTTACATGGACGGCTGTGTTTGAAAGAAAGCTTTTGTGCTGACGGCCTGGCTGACCAGAGTGTCTTTCAATGCTTCCTTGCATAGGACAGACTGATGAACCCTCCATTCATGGTGAATTAATTGTTCCGGGAAGTCCTTTCATTATAAAGATTTTACATAACACACCCCCTCATCTACCCTCTCTGTGACTCAGAATGTACAACAACACTGTCCTGCTTGAAGCAGCAAACAACTCCACCTGCATCAAGAATGATGGCTTCAAGTACCCGCTGTACAGTACTGTGTTCAGTATTGTGTTCGTGGTGGGACTCATCACCAATGTTGTGGCCATTTACATCTTCACCTGCTCTCTGAAGCTGAGGAACGAGACCACCACCTACATGATAAACCTGGTGATGTCTGACCTGCTGTTTGTCTTCACGCTGCCCCTGAGAGTCTTCTACTTCATCAACCAGAACTGGCCTTTTGGGGGTGTGCTCTGCAAGTTCTCTGTCTCTCTTTTCTACACCAACATGTACGGCAGCATTCTGTTCCTCACTTGTATCAGCGTGGATCGCTTTCTGGCCATCGTGCACCCTTTTCGCTCGAGGGCTATCAGGACTAAGCGCAATGCTCGGATAGTGTGTATAGCTGTCTGGGTGCTGGTGCTCTCTGGGAGTCTCCCCACAGGGTTCATGTTGGAGACCACTTCACGCAGCAACAACGACTCGAACGCCACTTTCTGCTTCGAGAACTTCTCCTCCAATCAGTGGAAATCTCACCTCTCCAAGGTGGTGATCTTCATCGAGACCGTGGGCTTCATCATCCCGCTGCTGCTCAACGTTTGTTGCTCCATCATGGTGCTCCAGACCCTGCGTCGCCCCCAGACCATCAGTCGAGGTGGGAAGCTGAACAAGACAAAGATCTTGCGAATGATAATTGTTCACCTCTTCATTTTTTGCTTCTGCTTCATCCCCTACAACGTAAACCTGGTTTTCTATTCCCTGGTCCGCACCAAAACTTTGAAAGGTTGCTTTGCGGAGTCAGTGGTCCGCACCATCTACCCCATAGCGCTCTGCATCGCTGTCTCTAACTGCTGCTTTGACCCCATTATTTACTATTTCACATCAGAGACCATCCAGAACTCCATCAAGAGGAAGTCTCAGGTGAGCCGCTTGTATGACGTCAAGTTCTCCGAGGCCCTGCAGTCAGAGACCAGCTCCAACCTGCAGTGCAGCCTGAGGAATCTCAAAGCTAAAGTCTTCCACAATGAGTCCACAGTGTGACAGTGAGATTGCCACACTCGACATGAAAGATCCTGAAATCCCTCGATAGATAAACAAACCTCCACGAGACAATGGGAAAGGATTTTTTGGAGTGCTCTCTGGAGCACCTGCCAAAGAAGTGTTATCATCCTCTCAGGGCAAACGTCTGGGCCTGTTGCTGACAACCTCGGCTCTGCAGTATTAATGCTATAAGACTCTTTGTTCACATCTGTGGATCTGCTCACTGGTTTCCCTTTTCTGTGGAATATATTTTAATTGTGTTAAGCACAATTACTCTGCCAGTGACCTGGAAGGGAATGTGATCACTGAACAGCAGGACATCTGTCATATATTGAATGCTACATGTGCCTGTGTATCTGTACATTTCTGTGGTAAGTTGTGGTGCTAACTTTAGAATAGTATCTATTAAGTTAACATAAAGTTATATCAAGCTTTAGACTGAACAGGGCTTTGTTTTTTTTAAATTGTGAATCACAAATAGGTCACTGAAGTGCCTCTTTTGTTTGTTGTGGCATTTCTTTGCAGACTCTTTGTCTTCATGGACCGTTTAATGCACTGACACAGACTTTCACATGCTGCACTCGTGCCACAGTAATGAATAATAAAGGTCATGTTCTGGCTGAAACAAGCACCTGGAACCTCTTTCTGTTCAAACATACAGTAACAGGTTGTTGGAAAAACTCTCTGTGGTTCAGCATTATGAGACCATATGACGAGCAGGTGCGACTTCCCTCCTTGTAACTGCCGAAACCTCGTATTTATCGCTTGTTTGTCCTGCATGCAAATGCAGAGGTGAAGAAGTGGAAGTAGAACGTCTGATGGAGTCTGTCTGACTCCCTCTAGGGAGTGTCAGCTTCCTGTGTGGCAACCAGTGCTTGGAGGAGAGGAAGTATTTATTAAGAGCAACTGACAAACAGAGTGTTCAAATTTCCAGACATACATTAAACAAACAGGGATCTCAATGTCGGATAAAGCAATGCATCAAAACAGTTTAAGTCTTCTGTACGCTATAATCATGTCTGCTCAAACATAAAGCTGATATACTAGCAAGGATATGCAGCAGTGTGGTTTCTTATGTTTAACTAAACCCGGATAGGAATCCCATTTTATCATCCCGTTTCCTCCTCCACGAGAACACGCTGTGTTTAATATCATCACAGACAAGGCTACTCCTCTGCTCCAGAACAGTACGGTCAGTCCGGCTACACAATAAATCAGGATGTCTTTGATCAACAAAGGATAACAGTCCAAACAGTCCTGTGGCTTCAAATAATAATAATGCATTTCACACACCCTTTTACATTCATAAAACATCAAATTGAACTGAATATTAAAAGACCAGAAAACCAGATGTGTGAAATATTTGTCCCGCTGTGGACAAATTTACAAGTGATATGCCATCAGTGAGGCGTGCACACAGCGTGAGAGTGAATAACATGAAGCACATGGTGCTCTAACTTTATTGACATAGCCTGAAGGTCAGTCAGCGGCTCTTTATTCAAACCCCACCTATAACTCTGCTTCAGAGGCCATGTGAGCCAGCCGAGGACGGGGTTAAAGACCCGGCTGTTGTGAAAACAAACAGGAACAATTTGACACTCGTCTTATGCGCAGGAGGTGTTCCCGATCCTGCGTCTTTAACTGAGTGACTAAGACTTAAAGAAGACTTTCCCAGACGTCTGAAAGTCTCATTTCAATAAGAAAGATCACGTTATGATAAACTGTATGATTGAGTTAAGTGGTGTGTATTCAACTGCTATCTGACCGCCAGCTGTTCAGTGCTGCTGTCCTGTGGGTCAAAAGTCATAGCAGAAACAGAGGGAGACAGGCTCACAGGAACATAAATGCTGTTAAGACGCATTAAAACATTTACCTTCCAAACTTCTTCAGCAAATGTTTACCACAAACAGTTTAATAAAAGAGGAAGCCTGATTGGTCCTTACTTTAATATTAACATTTCAACATCTCTACAGAAGATGAGTCAGCGTCTTCCTCACGCTTTATGACTGACGTAACTCATAGTTCCTGTTTTACAGTGAACGTGTTCTAAAATGAAGAAGAAATCTAAAGTTTCCCAGTTTGAAGCTCTCTGTATCATAGGTCACCCCCCTCACGTGAGCCCTGCAGGCTCCTCTGCGTACACAACAGTTATCTAATCAGTCTGACCTCTTCTTCTCAGCAGGCTGCAGAGTGAGAAAACACAGACGCTGCACTGTTTGCCATCACTTATGTTCTGATCTGCAATGCTCCGGTCCTTTCAGATAAACATGTGCATCACCGTGTGCTTTCATAGTACAAGACAGGCTGACGAACAGATCCATTCAAAACGTAAATCCTTGATAAATATGTTTCGAACATAAAACTGCTGAAGTGATTCATGAGTGTTTGATGCTCAAACGTTACACATAAACAGCTGCATCTGTCAGTGCCATCCTGCAAGTCTTACTGGAGACAAAAACAAGTCTGAATCTGGCCTCTTAGTCATAGCTGAAGGTTCCCTTGTGGAAAATCCTGCTTGTTTTCTCCACTGAACCTCTTAATAGCTGCTTTGAAGTGCTGTCAGTCCCAACCGACTGGAGATCCTCTGGTGTGTTGAGCGCTCGTGTCAGGAGTAATTTCTGCTGGGGCGTTAACACGGACCTCACGATGTTTGTGCTTTCGGGGAAGAGAGTTTTGAGCAGGGTTCAGGGGGTGAGACAGGGGTGAGGTCCTAGTCCTTAGATTCACTCCACAGCTTCTGATCACATGACAAGAGAAGCGTCTGTCCTGCTAAATGGATTCAGGGGGAAGGGAGTCTTTACTGAGAATAATCAACCATTTTCCCTGTGTGGTTCTCAGGATGAATTCAAGAGGAAATGGCTGTTATTACCCCACTCATTTAGCTATCTGCACTATTTTCCTACAATTACAGCAACATCACATTCCACATCTCTGCGTTTTATAGCCCCACCTTGTTTTGGGGGATAAACAGGTATTATTTTCACTCCATAAAAAAAATGTTTGAAATCCTCTTGGGAGAAAATTATGTGCTTACAAGACAACATTCCTGACTGGGCAGGAGAAGGTAATAAAAGCACACAATGCAGGAGAAAAGAACATTGCATTAAGTAATCATTAGTCAGGATGTGGTTTAACAAAAAAGAAGGATCAGGATTGTGCAGCACAACAGCCTCGAAAATCAGACACAGCACTGAGCTAATAACCAACGCTGGAATGAGCTCAGTGTCTGCGAGGAGGGAGGTAGGCTAAATAACGGCACCAACCACTCACATATAATCCTCCCTAACTCCCTGTCGCCTCAGTCCACAAACAGGCATTATCAATCCCTACAGGAGCTATTTGACCAGATCAGCTTTTAGTTACATAACTTTTCAGGAATGAAACAGAAAGCATAAACAGCACGTTGATGAAGCACTCCCTTCATCTGGGTGCTGTTATGTTTACCAAAACATGTTTGCAGTGTGTGTGTGTGTGCGTGTGCGTGCGCGTGTGTGTGTGTGTGCAGAACAGTAAAGTTCATGCTAGATTCAAGCAGGAAATGTGACTAGGGCACTTTTCAGGCACATTCACAAAGGGAGCATGTACAATGCCTGTCATTCTTCCCTTTAAGTGACCGGATGAGTCTTTCACCTTCAGGCAAGAATTAGCAGTCTGACTGGGACTGGTGGCGGGAGCATTATGGGATTCTGAAACTTCCTGTGATATTCCTTGAATCTGGAACAGGGTGATTGATGGAAAAGTTTAAAATGTGTTTCAAACTGAAGAAAGTCATGCATGGAGTTTTGTAATTTAATAAAATCAGATAACTAACAAGATATTTCCTCATCTTCAGGCCTGTAAGTGGGAATGCCCATTCTCGTTTTGATTATGATACATAGATTTTTTTTTTTGTCATGCATATTTTCTATTCTACGTTTGCATGAGTGATCATGATGATATTGTTTGAGTGTTGAAATCCCTCTGAAGTGCATCTGCTGTTTCCTCTAAATCCAACAAGTCCCAGCATGAAATTTCATCAGTTGGAAGAAGGGTTAACAGTTCTACATAAATCCATCTGGGAATTCCCACACACTCACACACTTTAACACGCAGACACACACAGGAGCTTTTATGTTTCCTGGTTGACAGATTTATTTTCTGGTGAAATAAATCTATTATCCACTAAAGCTCTATGAAAAGCAGGCCCTCTAAAGACAGGTGAGATACAACAACCCTCCCTAAGTCTTCTGTCTTTCCTCTGAGTGTTT
Source organism: Labroides dimidiatus (assembly GCA_030710495.1). Lineage (NCBI taxonomy): Eukaryota > Metazoa > Chordata > Actinopteri > Labriformes > Labridae > Labroides > Labroides dimidiatus. The sequence goes on from CM061154.1 coordinate 20,575,531, forward strand.
CAGCTTGACTAAACAGGTTATTATAGTCTGTTTAAGGAAACAGAGAGTTCATGATTAGCTGTGTTCTGCTTGATGGGACAGGCCGGGATCTCCTAAGCTGGGAGGCCTTCCCCTGGAAACTCCTGGGGATTTAAACAAAGTCTGACCAACCAATGTGAACACACTAATCCTCTCTTGTAGCAGCAGCAGCAGCAGCCTCTAAGCAGAGCGGATGGCCCACGGATGTGACTGACAGTCTCCGGAGAGAAAGGAGAGGTCAGCAGGTCAAACCTGAAATCAACAACATGTCCTACATGTCATGTGGAGGAGCTGGTAAAAAAGTTATAACATCAAATCTGGTATGAAATGTATTTTTGAAGATGCAATAAATTCATGCATTAAGCACCATGTTAACACATTTAAAAATAATATGTTAAATGAACAATATGTAAACTTACACACAAAAAAGGACTCAGATAAGACGGAGAATTTAGTTTTAGTAAATTACAATGTGAACAGGCTGCTGTAATTTTACAGTATTTAACATTTATTTACAGTACCATTTTCCCCCACAATCCTTTGCTGTTTACAATAATATATGGAAAAGACCTCTCCCAGTAAGTTACTGCAGATATGATGGTAAAATACGGGAGAACAGGGTTGGTTGTCACATTCATTATATCGCACCACCAGAGGGCGCTGTCTCTCGAATTGCGGTATGGAAAATTATGGGATTGGGATCAGAGCTCACTTACATAGTTTTCTCTGGAGTAGGACACTTTGTTGTGTTTTTCATGTCAAATTGTAAATATTCAACTCCTCAGTATTTTTCTTCCAAGATTTTACACAATGACATTATAACAGAACAGTTGTTAGCAAAAGTTGATATTGTTATTAGTTAGCTAAGTAGTTTTTACACAGCTTTTAGCTTTGATGCTAACAAGAAATTCCAGTTGGGATTGGTTGTCACATACATATGTATATCTTATATACCGTAGGCTGGTCTAAAGATGTTTTTCCTGTTCATGTTCTTTGCCTATTTTGTGTTAAGCTATTTTGTGTTGCATTATTTTATGTATTTGTCAACATGTCAGTGCAGTTAAACTTTCAAATTTAGTTCAGTCTTTCTGCCTTTTTGAAAGATTTTTCCCATTAAATAGCATTGTTTCAAACAACCTCAGTGTGTGTGACAACCATTCCTGGGATTCTGTGATTGCTAATTAACTCTTTGTTATAATGAGTTGGAAATTAAGAGGGAAGTACTTTTCAAGCCAACACCCTAAGCTTCAGTTTAATGTAGGAGTGACGACTGAAAGATGTTTTGATGATGAACAATTCATACTAAAGTAAAAAGTGTGACAGCTAACCCCTTTCTCCCCTACTGTTTAAATAACAACAAATCAGTTACGGTGTAAATAATCAATACTGTTTGTTCAGGCATTTTAAGAGAGACACGTTTATAGTTTTAAACCACTGCTGATAAGTCCTTATCTGTGTGTTCGCAGTACATTACTTTTCTGTGTCCTCTCTCACGTTTGTAAAGAATGCAGAGAAACCAAAGAGCTGTTCGGGTAAACACTTACTAAAGAATGAAATCCATCTTTCAGGTTTTATCCGACGGCTCCACTCAGCACCTGGCAGGATTAGTGATACCCGGGCGGAGCACAGTTTCATAAACAAATGCCCATTGCAGCCTCCCCGGCACAGCCACACATAAAAGCTGACACTCACAGGTCAGCCTGGAGGTCAGCGAGTTCTCTGTGAGGAATTTCTACAGAGCCTCTCAGACCACACAGTCCTCTTCCTCTCCTCCTCAGCAGAACTCTGTCTCCTTTAACCACAAAATCACCCTTTGAATTCCCCATTTGATCATCAGACTTTAGTCCAAAAGCCACAATTTTTTTCTTTATTTTTTGTTATTATATGGATGTTTTAACCGAAAAGAGTTTGGCAAGCTCACAACAACTTAACCTCCTGAGAACCAAGCTTTTGTTTTGTGTGCATTTTTCATTTCTCTTTGCTATTTGGGATAAGTAAGACATAATAGTAATACTACTACAAACTAAATGCGTTTTTGGTACAATAAGTTATTGGTTATTAGTCTGATTAGTTAGTTTTTGGTGTTATTGTGCATAAATACACTGGTTTCATTCAAAAAAAAAAATGACGTAACAGTCTCCTCAAATGTATGCAATAGGTCAAAGTTTAAAAAAATGAAGGATCATGGTCTGAGAGGCAGAACTATAATGTCCTCGTATGAGTATGCAGGGTCTCAGGAGGGTAAAAATGAACCCTCAAAACACGGCCTCCACATCCTTTTGACCCAGGCTCCTGTAGAGGCCCTTCATTTATTGACACTCTGGCCTCAGGGTGCGAAGGACACGGCTTGTCGATACCCTTGAGGTTATCTCCATCGCCTAAAACACACACAATTAGCTTCATGTAACACAGATAAGAGAAAGATAATTCCCCTGCACGAAGTACCATACAGCAAGAAATTTATATCCAAACAGAACAAAAAGTTTGAGCAACTCAGAGTTTCTTAATTTCCCATTTTCACACAGCTTCTCCTTTTTCTTGAATTCCTTCAGTTCTGTGAATTGTTACAAAAACCTTAAAACAACAAAGATTTCTTCAGTCTTGGTATTTATTGTCACCTCACAACCACAACATAATACTGAAGTCAGTAGGAAAATTTACATTACTGTGGCATCAACTTGTAACTTTCAACGGTTCGACGTGTGTATTTCCAGCCTACAAGGGAATCTCTAAAAAAATAAGTTTCATTTCTTGAGAATCATCTGGCGATGGCATTAATGGAAACTGTGTGTGTCTATCCTAATTGGGAAAAACACCTCAGTTGCCTACATGTTGAACACAAAAACCACACATAACAGCCTGCTGTTTCACTTTGTGCAATATTTCCAGTTATGCAGATATGCTTTGAGTGCCGGGAAAGTCCAAGTGGCATGAAAGATAAAGAGATAAACCATTAACTTGGTGTTGATCTTTGTTTCAATGACACAGAGTTACATAAGCAGCTGATTGAAACTGTAAAATGACTCTAAAGCGCTCTGTCTTTATATTTCAACCAAAGACCAACGATAAGAATAACGCCCACAGTCTACCTCATATTTATCTTTACACAATCACGTTAAGGGATTCTGATCACAGGTCGTACAAAACATAAGCAGGCTGGGTGTGATGTGACAGAAAAAAGCAGAGGAGGAAAAGTGAAAGGATGGAAGTGTTTCGATCTGCATCAGTTAAAGTGAATCACAGACACAAGCTCAGATCTGCTTTGTCCCTGAGCAAGAGGAGCAATGACGTTATCATGCATTTTTTTTTTTTCTGTATGCTCAGTATATAGAATAGAATAGAATAGAATAGAATAGAATAGAATAGAATAGAATAGAAAGCCTTTCTTGTCATTACATGAATTGCACACAATGAAATTATCAAGATTTCCATGAAAAGTTTCAGCTACTGTGGCATTATTCTAGTCTGTGTGAGCAACAAAACAATCTGTAAAAAAATAAAAAGAGAGTTTTATTATTTTAAACTAGATTAAAACATAAAGATACAATCAAATGGTACTTTAAAATCTATTTAAAGGTGGTCAGTTGGTAAAACTGAAAAATGTTCACTGTAAAAGTGAAAGTTACAATGATTTTAAGCCAACTGACCCCTCAAATAAAGTGAAAACATTGATGTCCCTGGTGTACTGACTTGATGAAATGAAATATAATAAATAAACTTTGAGATGACTCTTTAACTGGTTAAAAATGTTTTAAAAAAATATCATATAAAATACTATGACACCAACGGAAATGCAAGCTACATATTTAAACAAACACAGAAAAATGTAGTTCTCACTGAATCAGAAGCAGTGGCGTGCACAGATTTTTTTTAAAGGGCAGGGGCAACAAGTAAAAAAAAGGCACATACAGCACGTTCTGGCCACTGAAGAGGGCAATAAGTTTCGGTTGTTTTCAATAACACTTTGGAAGTGATTATGTTATACAAATGGCACATAATAAAGCTTATTATTATGATTAAAAACAGCAGTTTAGAGGCAAGGAGGGCACTTTAGCATGTCTTGGCTCCTAAGGGGGCACTTTAGTGCGTGTTTTTCAAGAATTAGGCCATCCCCACCTCCCTGTGCACACCACTGTTCAGAGGTATGCTTTTCAGGACTTCAAGTCACTTCTGCTATTGATCTATTATCGGCCTAAAGGAAGCATGACAAGGGGATACGACAGCAAACTGTGACCCTGCCTAAGGTGTGGCGACCCAGTGAGTGGCAAAAATCATGTGAGACACAAACAATAGCAGGAGTTAAAAAACCGCAAATGTCCTGATAACCTTCGGAGAGCTGTCACAGTTCTGCTCTGCCCTACTTTTCATAGCCCTGGATCCAAATTTAACCGTTCCTGACCTTTTCACTTTATGCGGCTGATGGATTGTGGAGTTCCACGGCAAACCCTGTTCGGCCACACCAGCCCCCATTGTCTGATAGAGAGCAACACAACACTGTCACGAGACAATGGCGGGTCACTGCAGAGGGCTTGAAATAATCATAACAATGACAGCTCCCTTATTTATAGCTGCAAAGAGACTTGGGACTGCAGCACTTGAGTGTTTTGTTATTAACAGGAAGAGCTGCTCCCTGAAGAATAAACAGCACTTCACTTCACGGAGTGAGTCATAGCAGCAGGCTTCATTGTTTCCTTCACTTTGCAGCTGATAGCATTAAGGCTATAACCAAAACTAATGCAGCAGAACATCTCACATAAGGAACAAACCATAAGGTGCCAGAGAAATGTGTGAAATGTGTTCAGCAGAAAACAAAAAGTCTTTCGAAGCATCCGTGTGCAGACAGAGATCACGGGGGGTCATCGTGCATCTGCAGAGCTCTTCCTGTGGGATTTGCTCAGAAAGGAGGCCACACAAACAGGCAGTGTGACAGACAAAAAAGGGGACCAGAGATTGTCACAGATAACAGGCATCAATATTTCATCAAGCATGGAGGACAGGAGCTCAGCAAGACGAGCAGGAAGAGAATCATTGGCACCTTCCAGATCACACCTCTACTGTGGGCTTAAGGTGAAGCCTCAGAAACTCTGAATAGGTGCTGAAACGCAGGATGTAACACCTTTAGTATCAGGGCCTCTCAAAGGTAAAACAAACAGAATAGGACTGAGGGGGAAAGGTTACATGAGTTGCTAAGTTCCACTGTTTTGCTCTTTTGTTGTTATTGTTCTGCTCAGCTAGCACGTGAGCTTTGTTACCACAATGTTGTGGTTGCACCGTACTTTTCTTGCAAACCCAGCAGCCTGGTTACTGACATACTCTCGCCTCCATCATGTGGTGCCACAGTTGTCCTCTCATTATCTGTTTCAGTCAGCACAATGCGTCATAACATCAAAATGTTTCAAAATAAAAGCTGCGTTTCGTCTTTGACCTCACGGTGAGCAGTCGAGAGCTGCACGCACGAGCTGTTCATTCAAAGAGAACTTTCTTCTCTGACCCATTTATAGCCAATGAGATACAACAGACACAACTTCACATCCTTCCTGCAAGAGGAAGCCCCTGTTCATCTGCTCGCTTGACTCGAGATTTTCTGAACTACAACATCATAAAACTGTTCAGTCAGGAGTTTTTTTTTTTTTTTCAAGCCAGGTCTTTCACCTTTGACCCGACAGAGAAAGAAGAGCACAAAATAACAGGAACACCTGCAAGACGATAAACCAGTAGCCCTGTAATAAATCATTGATTCAAGCTTGTGTTATTGGATTCACGTGTTTCTTTTCTACTTTATAATTTCTTAAGGTTTTTGTGCAATTTTTTACTTTGCTTCTGCATTTTGGGACAAATTCTTCTAGATTTATTACTTCCTGTGATGGTACATGCAAAGAAAACAGACTGATGAACAAAACAGACTCTTTAGAGAATAATAAGGCCTGAAATACAAGAATGTTTAGTACAGAAAAAGTGAGCAACGCTTCAGAAAAAGTCAGTCGAAATAACATGTTGCACCCTTGAGCATAATTGTGCGAACCACATGTAAATACCTCCTTGGAACAGTCCTGGTTTATGAGCGTGGACATTGAGGTGGATCAGTTTTTCTCTTTCTGTACCTTCATTTTGGGAGCGTGAAATACTCTTAGACAGAAAACACTCATGGTACTCAGTTTCTTCCATCTTACTCTCTAAGTAAAGACATTAAAAGCCTAGAAATGGTCCTCTTAATGTTTTAGTCTCAATTTAATCTCAAACATCCTGATTAAAATCTTTATGCGACAAACAAACCTAAAACTAGGCCAACTTCACTTAGAAAAAAAATGTAAAGTAATTAATGTTTGCTCCATAGATGCTTAGGTTTAAAAATTTAAACCCACCAAGACACTCGCCTCCCAGACTCGTCTGTCTTAATTAAATTGCTGAGGGTTTCTCAACAGCCCTCCTATCTTCAGGACACAGCATGGGAGTGTTTTAGCTCAGCCTTTTTCCACCACTTTATCTCTTTCTATGCTAAATATGGACATCTCTGGAGGTAAAAGGGAAGCATAATGAAAATATTAAAAAAAAGAATAAAAAAAAAAAAGAGCAGGGGGCTGGAGAGTGAGCCCTGGAGGGGGATTCAGTGTGGCGCTAAGATAAGCGGCGAGCTGTGGCCTCAGGCTTCCTCAATAAAACACATTATGTACAGATATCTGGCAGAAGTCTTTCATATAGCTGAGCCCTCCTTGTCAGCCAATCAGAGGCCTCGCTCTCTGGAGGAACTTTAGCAGCAAGATAATCCATCCCTGATGTGACTGTTGGTGAATCAGCACCGCTGTGTTGACTAAAGGATCTCTAGTATCTGTATCCTGTTGGAGCCAAACGGTCATGGGCGAGGCTTGCGTTTTGTTTAATGGTTTCCAAATGTGTGGTTGAGTTTCTATTCTTCAATAAGCAGCTTTAATCTGGGAAAACAAAGAGAGTAACAGGCTCTGCTAGTTTCCTTTCATTAGGTGCCTTTTTTGCCTGCCGGGTGACAAAATCAGGAACAAAGTCCTCTTCATTTGCATACAAACCAGGCCCTGTAACCAGAAATGATTCTAAAAATAAGGTCTGTTTGAAAATGATTCCTATTATATCTAATCCACGATCTCGCTTTTATCACTCCTTCCTCTCTAAAAGCATCATGAATGATTGCATCTCCCCCTAGTGGTTCATCATGAACACTGGCTGCAGGAAGTAGCAGCTCTGTCATCTGTCTGCAGCTCTGTGATCAGGGAAAATTAAAAATAACACCCCAGCTAAAGGAGAATAAAAGACAAAGAACACAGATGACCAAACATGTTTAGTCTACTTTTCATACAGCAGAGGAAATAAGACATCAAACGAGAAGCGGGCCGGCTGAAATGTTGTGACCCCACTGAGACCCAGCTGCTCTGAGTCTAATATTTCCTGCTTCCCCGACAGGCCAAAAAAAGGCTCCAGGCGGCTTCAATCTACTGGGAATGTTATCACTTGTAATGTGAACAGTAGACAGCAGATGTTCGAATTGCATTTGAGAAAAGAACGCGCACACAACTTTTAGATGTGTCTGAGAAAAAGAGGTTTTATGACAACAAGATGAGCAGAAGAAAGATTAAATTACAGTGTTTTGTTACAACAGTTCAACAAGTTCATAAATAACAGTGCAGTGCATAAACCTAACACTATCCAAAGAAAAAAACAACTTAACTGACTTTTTGTAAACTTGGATTAAAGCTGCATTCAAATCTGTCCTCAAATAAGTCCTTAATGTTCTGAAACCATCTTCTCAACTTCCTCTATCCAGTCACATGGAGAGTCTTCCTCAAAGTCTCTGTGGAGAGAAGACAGACAGTACGATGATATCTCACTTTAATTTAATTTGGATTTGATTCATATCAAATTCTGCACATTCAATAAATACCAAACATGGTTTCAGACAGAACTCTCTTTACAGATCTGTGATTTGTTGCTCATGAAAGTGAAAAATGTGGCTCTGAAACGCTTTCTTTATGCTTTTGAAATCTTAAAAGTGAGTACAAAACATAAATTATTCATTCACACTTATCTCTGCATACCCCCTTCTTCATATCTTATAACTGTAGCATATAAATGCTCAATTGTCCATAAAAGATGTTTACATAAAAGGACTAAAGTACTGACTCCCTTAATAAAACAAAATCTTGTAGGGACATAAACCATCAGGATGTCCAAATAAAACATAAAAGCTTCAGGTGTTTCTCTTTCTGCCCTGTTGGTACAAAAGCGAATGAGTTAGGTTAAACATACTCATTAGCCTCATAGCACAAATACCTAAATCAAAGAAATTTAAATAAAATAAATAAGTTAACAATGGTAATATGGATAAAAACACAATATTATAAATAGTAATAAAAAATAACAAATTTATTCTTTTCTAAAAACTTTGAAATATGACTTTGAAATATGAAATATGATATTGATCCTTGGTAGTATCATGTTAAAAAGTCAATACACTGTGTAACTTACGTGTCCTCATCATCAGAGCGAGGCCGCAGCCGTTCCTCATCCACAGTCACCTCTGGCTCAGGACCATCTGTGCTGTCACCCCGTGACTGGGAGAGCGGGCCCACCAGAGGGTCCTCACCTGAAAATTAACAGCACTCAGCTTCAGAAGCTCCTCCGAAGGTATTAAAATAATGTGTTCAGAAAACAACAAACCACCTGTGTTTATCAAGAAGGTGCTGAAGGCTCGGTTCAGCTGGGCTTTCTCTAACAGACTTAGGAGTCTCTCAGGAGGATCTGTGGCCCATTGTCTCCTCTGCTTGCTCTCCCCCTCATCTTCTTCTGACACTTCTGAAAAACAAACAGATTCAACCTCCTCTGTTTGATGTCATGTATTAATCTCCAATTGACAGAAGCAAAAACGCTGAACCTGTGTTGGTTTGGCTGGTTGATGCCATGCTCTCGGATGAGACGAGGCTGGCGTTAGCCAACATGTGTAGCACGGTGTCTGACGGCTCAGCATTCCACTGCTTTCGAGGACCAGGATCTCTGCTTTCACAGTGAGCCTCAGAGGACTCCACTCCTAAAGTAAATGTTACATTGATCATTTTTTCTGTGAAATTTGTTGTTTGCATTTGTATTCTGCAGACAATGCATGAGAAGAAAAATCAATAAGAGATGGAAGAGAAGGAGACATTTAAAGCAAAGAAAAGGTGCTTAAAGTAGAACATGATTTTAAGATTGATCAGAACACTTCATTGATTTTCACTTTGTTTTGTGCAAGATCTCCCTTCCATCTGACATGTCAAAGAAACTAGGAAAGAACAGAACTGCTCAGAAGATGATATTTTTCCTCTGTATCCACGTTAAGAATTTAAGTCTCTGTCTAGAATAAACTCATATCAAACTAGGGGTTGATGGTGGGGTGCATTTCCTTTCAGCAAATGCTGAATGTTGAAATGCTGAGCCCTAACCCTTTAAGACATCATCAGCTTTGTGGTTTCCATGTTGATAGAATATAAACAAACAGGTTTCCCTCTATCGGTGACCTTTGACCAGTCCTATTTATTCCCGCGGTCCCTTATGATGCTTTGTGGTTTCCACAGTGACAGATAATTTCCATTCATTTTAACAAAACGGAAAATGCTGAATAGTAAAAAAGTAGAAGGGTTAGAAATTTTAAAATCATACAGGCACAATTCTCCTGAACATGCTGAACATTTTAAAATCTGAACAGTGGAAATCTGTAAAAAAGAATTGTTGGAGGACTAGCGAGCCACAAAAACATACAAACGAATAAGCAGAAAGATTATAATAATGAATATATTATAATCTATATATATGAGACAATGTATATGTATAATCATGCAACATGTATAATCATTCCAATCTTGATAAACCTTAATTAAAGTTATGTGGTTGTGAATGGCAGCAGTAAATCTCTAACTCTACCTTCAAATGTTGATGTTTTCATTAAACTCTTCTCTCCCAGCAGATCAGCCACCTTCTGTCCCTCATCCCTGTTCCACCGACCCTTTCGTCTCCCCTGTTGCTCCGTCTCTATTGCCTGTAAAAGATTCAGAGTGATGCACTAAATCAAACTCTGCATCTGCTCAGCAGCCATCTGAACCAACAGCAGTTTGTCAAAGGTCAGATTCCACACGGGGTCAACGCAGCTGGGGGAGTTGTGTAAGACTTTAAATTCTTGCTTTGACACCATGTTGTGACAGAATGTCATTTTGATGGATGGCCAGCCATAAAAAAATCACTGGATCATGGATTAACCGCTTCAGCAACTGTCACTGTGTGTGAAGCTCTTCCGGAGAGAGATGCACTTTTAAAAAGCACAGGTGTGTTTTCACCTGAGAGGGCAGATGTATGCGCAGGAGTCTGGAAACACGGTGAGATGTTAGGATGGTGTGCAGGGATGGCCGGTCTTTGGGGTTTGTCTTGAACATCTGCTTCATTAAATACTGCAGCTCATAGGGCAGGTGTTTGGGGAGGGGAGGGTACGCACCCCGACACACCTTCAGGATCAGACTCTTCCAGCTGGGGGCCTGGAACTGAAGAGGAGAGGGAGGAGAGCTCAGACAACAAACCACACCACAACATCTGATCCATAAAAAAATACACTGCTGATAATCCAAGTCAGCTGAAGACACTGCGCCTCCATTGCTCTACAACAAAGCTTCTCAGTATCCCAGTGAGCAACAACATAATAACTGTGAGAAACTGCAATAAAAACAAAGAATTTTTTAAACACTGATTCGATGACAATGTTTTGAGGGAGGCCCACAGTCAAACCCTCGCTACACAGAGAGAGGAGAATGAGGGACATACCGGGTGTCGCAGGGTACAGAGTTCGTAGAGGACACAGCCCAGAGACCACACATCACTGAAAAACACACAAACACTCACATGCCTATTTGTTCACAGCAGACGTTCGTCATGTACTGGCACAGTCTGAATGATACATCACTGGTTAGCCCACACATGAGTTACATAACCACTGTTAAGCAGAGAGCACAGACTGTTTCGGAAAAAAAAAAGAAAATCTCTTCTTTGTTGGTGCATTTATTGACAAACCTGCTTACAAGACTGTCTAATGAGAAGCAGTGTGTTCACGAGCTCTGCTAACTGAAAAACAGGTCAGAAAGGGATGTTAGAAAAATCCTGGAATCGTTAAATGGTTAAATACACAGCAGCAGCTAGGTCCCAGATTTTAAAAACTTCCCTTTTAGGTGGCATTTTACGATGTTTTGAAAACTATTGCAGCTCCACACTGGGCAACAATAACATCTAGTGTAGTAATCATGTATATAAACTATGATGGGAACATGCTGTGTTATTGTCTTGCAAGAAAACTCACTTTTCGATATATGAGTGCAGATAATTGTTTATATAAATAAACTAATGAAAAATATTACCTCCTTTTTCATCCACCAATTTAGGTCTGAATATTGACAAAACAATATGCATGTATATGGCCTCATCTTAACAGTCACTTACAATGAGAGTATCATCTGCCTCTGTTTGCCTGTGTTGCTTTATACAAGGTTGTAAATATTGCTTACCAATTAATGCAAATGATGCAGTGATTGCTTGGAAGGAAGTAATCAAAGTTAATAGGGTCCAATTTAATTCAAATTGGAACGCTCACAAACCTCTTATTGTTGTATGGCTTGTTGTCCCAGATTTCTGGAGCCACATAATATGGTGTGCCAACATATGTATGAGCGTAGGCCTTCGAGCTGCGAACAAAAAAAAAAGATTACAAAACCAATCTATGTGAAAATGCAAGCAGTGAGTCTAAAATAATAAAAAACAACTATAAATTACCACCTGTGTCTTCCTGTACCTGTTCAGAATACATGCCGAACCAAAGTCCCCAAGCTTGATTGTCCCATTATCTGTCAGGAAAATGTTCTGGGTGAGGAAATGAGGGAGAAGTGATGACTTAACATCAAGCAAAAACAAGAACAGCCAACCATGGCAGAATGATAGTATTATGCATTCGTGGGACAATAATGTTTTGATCTTATCCAGATCAGCAATTTCATCATTGTTCATTTCACTCTGCATCGCTCACACTGATGAGATTTTATCAACATGCGTCCATCCAATAAAATGAATAATTTACTTCTCTTTTGGAGTCAGAGGACATAAACAACCAATCTTCCTCTCAATGTCTAAACAAGACAACATTTTCGAACCTGTAACAAAATCTGTGATAAGAAAGCAATTGCAACAAATTTCAGACCACATTACCTTGGACTTTAGATCTCTGTGTAGCACCCGTCTGTCATGGATGTGGTTTGCAGCAGAGCACATTTGGGCAAACCACTTTAAGATCTAGATAAATAAATAAAAAATAAATTGAGCAGCATTTAATATTGAGGGAAAAACGAAAAAAAAAAGTTCCAGGTAGTTGATCCCTACATCATCAAGACAGAACTGTGTGGTTTTCTGTTGCTGGATCCTCAGGAGCAGGTCCCCTCCACTGCAGTACTCCATAACAATCCACAGCAAGTCATCAGCTGAACAAGCACAATCAAATAGACTTTTTACAATCCAAAAGATAATACATGGATATCAAAAGAGTCCAGCATGCCTTAATGAGTTACAAAGGGAGTACTGAGTGTGTGTGGGTGTGAATACCTTCAATGGCTTCTTTGAAGGCTACAATATTTGGATGTTTCATTCTGGATAGCAGCACAGCTTCTCTCCTCGGTTTTTCCAATTTGGACTGGTTCTATAAAAATGGAAATATAAGCATGAGCGCATTCTTTACTATGTATAACACGTCTCTGAGGAGGAGGCAACAATTTGGAAGGCTATCAGCACTGTGCAAATAACATTTCCATATTAGACTCCAAACCATACAAAACAGTCTGAGTTCACAATAGGGTGTAACAGTGACGTTTCGCTTGTGAAATCCAATTCTCAGTTTTATTACTATTACAATTTCGTTGTCTGCATTGAAGGTTCCAGTCAAAATCCAAATTATCCACCCCACAGTTGAAGCTGAAGTCACAGATACCGCATATCACTCCCCTTACCTTTGGCAGCTGAATCTCTTTGACCACATATTTCTCCTGATTACTTTCACTGCGAACTAACAAAGCCCGTCCGAATGATCCCTCTCCGATGACTCTCTGCACTAAGTACCTTTCCATATTTTTTTAATTCAAAAAGGAATTAAAAAAAAAAGAAATCAGTTAACCATGTAGGAGCAGCTGATTAAGCCAATAGAGCTTGAACCATACATGACGATTTTCTGAGCGACTTTGACTTTAGTGCTCACATAAGTTCATCCAATCCGTGATGAAAGACTTGACATACAAAATCATTGATCAGGAGCTCATGTTGAAGATTGGCCGATACTTCCGTATTATTGTATGACGTAGACAAGGATATACTACTCGGTATCGCCACTGGATGGCGATAAATCACCGATCAGTCGACAATTTCAAAAACAGTCATAAACATGTATAAAGGTTTGTCCAATGTTATACTTTTATTTTTGTTTCACATTGTCTTAATTTACTTTAACAACGTTGCAAAATTTGATTTTAAGTAAAGCAAAAGAAAAGAAAAGTTAGCGTGATCACGTGATACTTAAAGAAGTGTCACGTGACATACTGCCAGAGCCCGGATAGCTCAGTCGGTAGAGCATCAGACTTTTAATCTGAGGGTCCAGGGTTCAAGTCCCTGTTCGGGCGAACATAGTTTTAAACAAGAAGTGCGAATGTTCCTCATAACACAACATGAACTAAGTACTACACAAACGTGATATAAGTCTACTACGAATTCGTTGGCCACAATAACGCTTGGTTCTAAACTAATAGAAAAAAATCGAACATATTTCTTTTTTTATTTACTATTTCAATGCAAACACCTTGATAAGTGAGCCCCAGAGTGAAAAGTATGAAAATTCCACTATAGATTCATAATGAAGCTTTCCTAGCGATTTTCCCAATTCCATTTCGTCCCTTTCGAAGCCCCTACCTCAAATCACACCCACCGCAGCATCTCCATCTTTTGCAACAAGTTGCGTTACAGGGGTTTGATCTTTTATCTTTCTTTCCGAACCAATTACCAATTACGTTGCAGGGATTAAATTTTTTTTCTTCAACCCCGTCCAACTCCGAATTTTCAGCCAATTGTATTGCGCAGATTCCATTTTTTCAGCCCTCCTATGGCTCCTCAGCCAATTGCATACTGTGGATTTAAACTTTGGCTTCGCCCATAGACTGTATGGGCTTCGCCGTACCGCGGCGGCCCTGTTCGGGTCAAGATGGTAAAGAAGTGAAGCTTCGGGTCCAGTCCAACGTCATCCGTCCTTCTTTGGAATCGAGGGGATGTTCTTCCCATGAAGCCAAGGCACACTGGCCCGGGTCCATGTTCGGGTAAATATAATATTAAACCCTTAAGTGTATTGCTTATAAGACTACATGAGTTAACTAAGTCACCTTTAGACAACATAAGTCTATGACAAGTCAATTGGACGGAATAACACCCCATTGCATACAAATGGAGATTAAGACTGGGCTAAATCCTAGCTGACTGAATGAGAAAAATGCCTGGGCACAGTTTAATAGCAAATCAACTATCGAGAGTCAGGTCTTGAACACCTGAAAAAACGGGGGGGGTTGTGGGCACTTGATGGCAGAGTACATGTGACCCAACAAACGTTAAGCATTTCTTCGCACTAAATGTGGTTACTCCTTCTTCTTTAAATTCTTGCTTTTGCTGTTCGTCGCTTTGGAAAAAGCGTCTGCTAAATTAAATTGTTGAATTGTCGAAAGAAATTTTTTTTAAAAATAAAAAAAATGAATAAAACTGTTGACAGAGTCTACTCTACGTGTTCTTGACCAAACTGTGCTGCCCCGGAGTCTCGAAGCCCGGATAGCTCAGTCGGTAGAGCATCAGACTTTTAATCTGAGGGTCCAGGGTTCAAGTCCCTGTTCGGGCGGTATTCCGTTTTAACATTTCTGCTTGGACCTGCCCTAACGTTGATTTGGGACAAGAAATGACATGATTTGGAAGTACCAGAGAGTGTATCAGAGAGTGACTGAATGGCCATAGAAATACGGAAATAAATGTGGAAATCCATACATGAACAACTTAAATGTGCACATTTACAAATATATAAACTGAAAGTATGCATGACTGATCAACTGAGGATTTAGATAGATTAAATAAAGTAAGCTCATTACAACATAAACTGTAAGGATTTAGTTATATAATTTTTTATATATCAATTGATTATCTATATAACGATATATCGATCTAATATTTAGAGATTTATTTATTTCTAATCATGTCATTTTATTCTCCATTAACATTATTCTGTGGTCATCTTTAACTGGGGAGCATCAGTGCACCATTTAAACACATGATGGTACATCACAAACCTTGTTCAAGGTAAAGAGTTTGTAAGAGACTGAGTCAACCGGCACAAGGTAATTTGTTTGAATTTGAATGCATTCTAGGATAGTCCCTTGGGATGCAACATCCCAATTTTATCATGGTTATAGCTCTAATGCTATGTCACTCTTCACCCAATGAAAGTTTTTCCCCTAAGGGAAGTTAAAATGCATCATTAAATCATTTCTTACATAAAATAGAGAATACTTTAAGTAAAGACAGAAATTTATCAACTATTTATAAAAGCTTTTAGGCTGAACTTTGTTTCAGGTGTCCTGACAGTCTAATTTATTCAATCCATACATTTTACATTCATGATATAGTAAAAATAAAGGCTGTACATGCCTGACAAAACTATTTCTACATGAACAGTTTTTACTGTTACACAGTGTAATAAGAAGAAGTTTGTTATAAGTCTGTTATAAGTCAAGCAACTTTTAAAATCTGCTTAGAACTATACTTTTGTGTGAACTCAGTCAGCACATATTTAAAGTGTCTGTTTTAGTCGTATAGGAGCTTGAACTTGTAGACACGCTGATACGGTTCATTTATTTTAAGCACCATCCTGCTAACATCTTTTTGCTGCTCCTCCCAAATCCTCCAACCCGAAATGACTGCTAAGTGGGACCAAATGTCCAATATTTGCCTAATTACCTCCTCTCCGGCAGAGCTATACATGCACCTTTCAGCAAATAGTGTCCCGCTGGAGGGAAGTAATGACAATAATGAGGTAAATATTGGGCATGGTGCAACAGTGTGTCTACAGCATCTGAATGTGCTGCACAAGCTGTTTGCAGGAGTGTGATTGGCATTTTATGCAGGTTTTGAAACTGTCTCTGAGAGGAGACCTGGACAAACAACAGCCGGGCTTCTACTGATGCAAACATGATGGCAGTAGTTCATGTTATTACATCCAAGACTGTGGCTTTTGACTTGAGGCAAAAATCAAACAGAAAATATTAAGCTTCAAATTTTTGTAGGATTTCTTTCAGTAACAAGCTGAGCTTATGGTTAACGTTACCTTTCTTCCTCACAGGCCGCCTCTTTTTTTTTTTTTTTTTTTTTCCTTTCTATCAAAAACAGGACAACACAAAGCTCTTCACTTTGCCGTCTGGAGTTTTGTACCTGCTGAAACAGACGGTCAATCAGAAAGTAGGCCAAATACATCCCACAGCTAGGATTTACATGAGATTAAACCAAAAGCAAGTTTTTGGAAACCAGTTATAAAAGAAAAACAACACACACACACACACACACACACACACACACACACACACACACACACACACACACACACGCACACACACACACAGAAATAATGCAAATTCTGTCAATAACAGATTTTATCACACACTTCATGATGCTTGGTTCCACTTTTACAGGAACAAGAAGTCCTCCTCCACAAATAAAATCTGAATAAAATGAGTGTGAAGTCTACACCAGACTATTCTTTCATCGAAATGTGAAGTTGTAACTTTGAAATCTTTGACTACAAATGTGAAGGTATGATGTTTTTGGAGCAGGATTTTGCGTTTCTACAAGAAAATACATGGTGTCTCTGTCGCCGTGCGAACATTTAAATGCAGAATCACAACATCTGGCATCAGTCAGATGCTGTGACACTTCTCTTAGTTTGTGCTGCTTCAGATCTGACAGACGACTGACATGAAGCATCTGTGGGGTCATAAATATTCAGAATGAATGACATTAAGATCCCCCAGAGTGGAGGTTTCTCAACTCGTGATGGGTTGGGACTTCACATGGGCCTGCTTTTTAAACAGTGCCATATTGGGGATTTGCAAAAGTTATTCATGACTGTTCTTTCTTTCTTTTTTCTTTTTTTTTGTTTGTTTGTTTGTTGTATGTGAGTAATTTTTACATCAGACCTTCATAAGTGCAGAATTTTAGAATTCAACAGAGTAACCCTAATGTGATCGCAAAATATTTTAGAACAGTGTAATAATATCTGTAATTTTGATGGGCGGCCTGAGAAGCTGGGAATGAACGTCCCTCAGAGACCCATCAAAATCAGAGACAGATTAGATACTAAGTAATAAAACACATGGAAATAATACCGTAACAAAACTTAGATTTAATACCTTGTCTCCCAACTGACACTAAGTGGAAAAGACAAATTAAGACAGCAAAGCTTCATTCTTAAATGCATTTCCTGTGAGGAATAATCAAATGGAAACTGTAGAGATTAAAGAATTTGTGTTTAGACTTGTACTACTGATATAATAAATAAAATCACAGGGCATTAGTATAATGATTATTCATGTCCTTCCTATGTCTTCTAAAATAAGATTTACATCAGAGGCACAAAGCTGTGATTTATCATTGAGCATCTTTATAGTTGTTGAAGGTGACTTTTGTGGTAAAGTTCAGTCCAAGTGAGCATCACATTACAGAGGTTTTATCGCATCTCCTAACCTCAGATCATGATCTGATCCCAAGGTAATTACCTCGTATTCTGTCTCCTTGTCCCTCTGTTTCAGTCCATTGTCTTCAGAGCTGTTTATCTGTTTATCCTTCATAGAGGTGGGAGAGAGATCTGGATGCCTTTTATTCATTTTTAATGGAGAGAAATCCTTCACGATTCATCAAATACTGACGCATAAGAAGAAATTTCCCTCATGTTAGCAAATGAGAGTCTCTGTAGCAGTTACACAGAAATTAGAGAGACTAGCATTGTTTTCAGTTTCTAGTGCAGGAGCTTCAGTCTGACCTGTACTGCATCAAAGTTTGCACATGTGTGGGCTTGATACTTGAGATAAATTCAATTTTACACCAACATTGACTTAAACCTTAACATAAGAAATAAAGCGTGTAACTACTTACAACTGCTCAATGAAGTGTAATTTTTGGTGTTTTTTATGGGGAGAAAGTGACGGAACCTTAAAGCTGCGATGACCAAATACGACCAGTAGGAGGCAGAAGAATACAAAAACAAGCAGGAGACCCACACTTTGCATCTAATTAAGATGTGATGGGCATCATCCCACTGCATTTAAAGAGCAAAGTGCCAACAATTACCTTTTATCTCTTTGGTTTATGTATTCAGTCTCTGTGATCAAATAAACCTGCATTCAGTCTGCCTGGAGCACTTCCTGTCTCTATGTGGTGTTTTCCACTGGCATTCAAGAGGCTTGTGAGGTATTTTGGACATTTACCACACGGTTGCACCACATGCAGCACATGTGGTAAGTTACAGCAGAACGGTCGGTGCTGTGGTAGATGTCCTGAAATTCCACACGAGCCTCAGAGTTCAGCAGAAATACCAGAGGAAATTGTCGCAAAGATACTAGAAGTACCAAAGGAAATGACCTGGAAGCTCAGGGTACCAGGACACGTTGCACCACCTGGGACTTTTATGGTGGTTTAGTCTCACCCTTTTATCAGCAATATTATAGACAGGTGTAGTGAGCCTTATAATTATGGTACATAAAGCAGCCGAACACCCTTCATTTACAGACGTTATTTTACATAAACACAGTGTAGAGACCCTAATCTGCAGTTAAACAAAGACTGGGACTTTCTTTGAGACAGGCTATTAGTTTCTTAAATATAGAACCCATCATAGCATTGTTGCTTTGCTTTGACTAATTTGACAAAACAGCAGTTTAAATTGGGTCAGTGGTTACAGAGGATTAAAGGATCAAGGCTGCATTCTTTAATAGGAGCTGAACTGTTTGCCTAAACCTGGATAAATACTGATGGTCAGAGCGCTTTTTGTGCCTGTTGACATGCTGGGATTATTTTTTTTTAATCAAAGACCTCCTGGAAGAGCTCAGCTGGGTCAACCTTTTGGGAGCAGGTGATGCTCTGTTTATGAGTAATATCCTTTTCAAGCATGAGAGGAGCATGGTTTTAAAACAGAATTACAACAGCAGCAGGTCTGGAGTCCGTTGCTCACGACTCTTTGCTCTGTTTCTTCTCCTCTCTAGCAGAGTTGATTACGCTGAACAGAGGCTCTGTGTTTTGACAAGGTTTAGATAGCAGCTTAGAGACTGCTGCTCTTGCATCTTTGCATATCTCATAATACAGTATGGTTTGCATAGGGCTGTGAAATGTTTGCATTCTTGTGAATGTCTGTTGCAGTCTATCTCTATAGAGGTTTGAGTTCCCTGGAGTAAAGCTGTTTTTTTTAACCCCTTTAAGTACTGTAAACTTCATTCAGGGTTTTCATTCAGTGTTCAAATGGAAAGTGTGTCATCTCTGCAAACTTTAAGAAGCTTGGTACTTTCTATTCTTTGAAAAAGTGCCAGAGGTATGATTTCAGCTCTCTGGAAAATGTGTGGTAGTACTTCATAGCCTCCAAAAAAGATAAAGCTGCTGTTCCCAGGTCTCACCCTTGCTGTGAAAAAATGCCACTCCCTGAGAGCAGCTTCAAAGGCAATGCCAAACTGCATCCTATAGTTTTTCATTGAAGTATAAGCTGTGCATAGAAAGACATCTGCAGAAAGAAACCTACGCATTTCTACTCCTGCTTCTTTCATCTGATCCCTCAGTGCCACTCTTCCCCAACCAGGAAATAACTTGGAGGAGATGATGGAAATAAGTGGTGAAGAGGGGTTTGGGGATTTTGAAGTTTAATACTAGTCTGTCACAAAAAAATTGCTGTCCGTTATTGCTGAAGTGTTGCAGACGTAGCCTTCAGGTTTACTTTATAACTGATGTCAGAGAAGGCAGGTAAGGCAAGCATTTGCATTTGAAAGCAAAGAAACAGCTACTGAGATCTCACTGAGTGTGGCCAGAGATGCAACATTTTTAAATTTTTAAAAAATTATGAAACAACATTGACTTTTCTGCCCTATTTAGATAAACATTAAATTTGATTTCAGCAAGAGCTTCATCCTGCATGCACATCACTGATAACCCTGAGCTACAACCTGTTTTTTCTTGATTTGTTTGTTCTTTCACTTTGAATACCCTGCATAACCATGCCACACATAGACTCATATAGCCTTAGACTTATTATTGTTATTTTTTTCAATCTCAAATTCAGTTTCTTGTGGTATTTTACTCTGACATGGCAATAAATTCTACTTATCCTTTGTTTTGTACACTTTGTACGAAGTGAGCGGGAAGGACAAAAGTTTATGTGCGTAGAGGGGCTGCGTAAGACTCCAGGACGGGATGCTTTATGGGCGGAGCTTTGGCAGCACCTCTGACGAGGGTATTTTGGCATCAAAACCACTCAGTGTCAAAAGGAGAAGCCACACTGTCCATTCTCTTTACAGTCTATGATGCCACACACAAACAGCTGATTTTGACTTCTCTCTCTAATATCTCTTTTTGACTCTAAGATTTTGTTTCACAGGTTGATTTCCACTTTATCATCCTGTCCACATAAACATTTTGTCAAAACAAAGAAGAACAGCGCAGGTGTAGAAATGAAAATGAAGTAATGAAAGTGGCATTCAGGGGAGGGTGTTGTAATTTGTCTTCTGGCTCACTCTCACGCTGTCAGGGCTTCCTGAATAAAACCAGGGCATTGTTAATATAATTACCCTCACCTGCTTTACTAATCATAAATCCATCTTCTTCAAATTGTTCCTGGAATAGCTCTGCTTCATTCAAACCTGACATTAATTAAATTTTTCTCTAAAGAGCTCCGCCGTGCATTCTTCTTTTGTGTTGAGATCAGCCATTCGTGCTGAGATTCGCTAAGAGGCCTGACATCAAACTTTCACCAACGTTAACGCTGACTTAATATCAGAGTGGAGTCAGTCATCTGTTCCCGGCACTAACTCTTTGTACTGTGGCCTTTCATGTCAGTACAGTTTAAAAAAGTTCACACTTTTTGGTTCTTGGAAAGGTTGTTGCATCCTTTGGTCATGTCCAGATTGGAAACAGTCTGGGTGAAGATTTCATGTTTGACAGAGTGGCAAATATTTCCGCTTTATTTTACTGTTGCACATTGATGTTGGCACATTTTTAATTTCACATAATTAAAGGAAAAAAATATTTCCATTCACCTGTTTTACACTAGTCATAATATGTTAGGGATATTGTTATTTACAGTGAGTGTTTTACCTATTTGGTTTGAATTTTAGGGAAATCAGGAATAGTTCCCTTTGATATTATTATTAATGAATGAGAAGAAACACCATTTTCATTCGTTCAGTATTTTCTTACCCCAACAATTTAGATAATAACAAAGATAGCCCCAAATAACCAAAACTGACAAAGTTAGTAGCTGGTGTTTCCACCATTTGCCACAATGACAGCTTGAAACCTCTGCCAGGTCACGTGGGGGTGAGGTACGAGCATCCAGTCTCTGCTTCAGCTGGTCCCAGACGTGCTCTATGGGGTTCAGGTCAGGGGGCATTGCTGGCCACACCATATGAGGCACTCTGACATCCTGAAGTCAAGCTGTGACAATTCTGGCACGATGTGGTGGAGCTTTATCATCCATGAACAGAAAGTTGGGGTGTGTGCTGGTGGAATTGGGGGATGATGATGGGTTCTGTGATGTCTCTGAGGTAAAACCGTGTAGTGACAGAGCCATCTACAATCACCAAATCGGTTTTGTGCTGACTGGCAATGTCTGCCCAGACTGTTGCACCTCTTCCACCAAAGCGAAACCTGGGGACCATGTTGACCTCAGTGTATCACTAACCTTGCCTTCTCCAGTAATGCTGACAACCATCACTTCTGTGCAAGGTGACCCAACACTCATCAGTGAACAGGACAGTACACCACTGCTACATTGTCTAGGTCATATGGTCTTGTGCCCCCTGCAAACGGTCATGGCAGTGTCTTGGTGTCAGTGGAGTCAGTTGCAATGGTCATCTGGCTTTAAGCCAAAGCAGTGGAGTCAGTTGTAAATGGTTTGTCTGGATACCCTAGTACCCCTCACTTCTTGTAAACAGGCCTGCAGCTGTGTGGCAGTTGCATAACAGTGTCTGAGTGCATAGGTCCTTAGGTACTGGTCATCTAATACAACTGCCTCCTTATCCCAAAAATCACTGAAGTGAAACAAACACCTTATGTATGAAATCCATTGAGAACCTCACGATATCCCTAACTTATTATGAGTAGTGTACTTCCCAGCATTAAATATCACACCCATGTCATCTCTGCATACTCAAGTTAGAGGCACAAATCCCCCAGCTTCCGAACTCAATCTCTCGGCTGAAAACAAGAATAGGGCTTGGGTTATAAGTGCTAACTACAAACACCTTGGAGGCAAACTTTGACACAGCGAGTATGAGCCAATCACAGCACAGGAAGGTGTGATTCACCAGAGCCCTGCTGGGAAAAGAATAACTCTAAGAAGACGTGCAATCATCATGAATTCTGAACACCTGTGTTGGCATGAATCGTCTATAAAATGAAGACTGGCACAATTAATCTTGAGTAGCTCATGTCTCATAAATATTCTCCTTTATTGTGGAGATTCACTCAAAGTGCTGTTTGTAAATGCTGCTAACCACAGACGCTCTGCATCCCTGCAGGTGAACCAGTGAACCTTGAGTTGTAATCCACATGAGCATGGAATAACAGCCTTTTGATCCTCTTTGCTGATGCAGTTTGTCTGGTGCATGTTATCATGGATTCCTTTTGTGTCCCTGTCAACATAAACCCTATAAATGCCAGAGCTCTGGAGGCTGATGCACAGTTGTTTGAACGTTCCTCTTTGAACAGCAGGACGTTAAATACTAAGCAAAGAACAAAGAACAGAACATATTCATGGAATATTAATTTCTTTGCCCAAACATCTCAGCTTTCTGTATATCATGGCTTGTTATTGCATTCTGGTTAATGTGAAACACCCCTGTGACTGTGTGCTGATAACTCACTCACATATTATCTCCACAGCCCGTACACTCACCTGTAATAATCCACAACACTGCAGAGAGCGGGATGAGGGTGACAGCCCTCTATTTTGGTAAACAGCCTCTACATGATTGCAGTCATGGCTCACTCTCTTGTTTTCCTGCGGCAATATCAATTATTTAGTATCTTTATGGAGATTGGTATTATGGTAGCACAAAACCTTTTTTAAGCAGAGTTGCTCTTAAGGGCAGTAATTATCTAGAAAGGGTACTGTCAGGGAAGGGAAATTAATTAGAAAGAATTAATTGATGTGGAAGTATCTAACTGGCTGCCAAGGTGGAACTCTCTGAAGGTGATTCAGAGCTTTTGCCTTAAAAAATCTGATCACCAACACTACTAAAAAAAAAACCCACTGTACCTGCGGTGTGAATCCACTAAATAAGCTAAAACTGCATTTTTGTTGGCAATGTTTATAATGCTATCCAAGCGTTATGCTGACAATTGCAGACCTTCCTAGAGTTGTATCACATTACAACCAGAGGCTGGAGAAAAACAGAAAAACATTTAAAGATGAGATCAAAGTAAGAGGCAACATCTGGTAGAGGAAAATGAAGCCTATGCGGAAGTGCTAAAAGTTGCTGTTCATCGAGAATCCGCTAGAGGCTGGCTGCAGAAAGATCAGAAGCCACATACACACCAAGCCAAGAAAAAAACAGACTTTTACGGCATTAAAGAGGCTCAACTCAGCTCACGTGACTGACAGCCACCGTATAGCTGTTAGAAAGGAAGCTCAAAGCCCACGCCATATCCAATATGGCCCTGTCCAAGGGTTGGCTTCATTTGGCTCTATCAGGTACAGATGGGTGACATCGCAGAGACTACGTCCATATTTTATACAGTCTATGGATAAAAGTCATATACTATATGATTTTTTTTATGATTAAATGATTATTTTGGCTACATTTAGCAGGTTTTGGCTATAATGAACTGTAAACTGTGTGATTTATCACCTCAGCCATAGTGATGTCATCCATTGGTTCCTTAAGACATGTTACGAAGCTCAACAATGGGGGACACCAAAAAGCTGGAGTCGTCTACCTACTGGAGCTGAAACAGTTTTACTTCACTTTACATGCTTGCTGGAAAGTGCAAATTTTTAGGTTTCTAACGCCATTTAAATTTTGATTTACAGTACAGTGTTACAGTAATAACACTCTGGCCAAGGTAAATGTAGTGTTGGTGCTATCACAGTAGGTAAAAGGTTTTAATATTGTTTTTTTTTTTGGAGCTAGCCTCAAGTGGACACTCAAGGAACTGCAGGAATTATTTTTAGCTCTGCATTCCTTTCATTTGTCTACAGGGTATCAGGAATCAAACAAAGAAGTTTTATTTTCGAGCAGATTTCAGACTCACTTCTTGCGAAGACTTTATTTTGCCTTTATTGGATAGAGAACGGAGGGAGAAATGCAACAAATGGCAATGGCAAAGTGCTGAACAATCTCCTATTTCAACAAAGACAGTGGCTATATAGACTGATACCTTTTTAAACACTAGGCTAACAGCACCCCAGCCTCACTGCTAAAGTGTTTGCCAGTAAAAAATCAGTGTTTGCTTCTCACTGGTGTTGAAATATTAAAAGTGCTCACAGTAAACAGCAGCTGTAGTCAACTTGAATACACATCAGTCGTATCTCTCCTTTTTCTCCTGAGCTGCTGATGAGAGGAGTTGAACGTTCTGGTTGCCACACATTTTCCATGTTTTAAGCCCATCAGCCACCAACGAGTTACAAGACCTCAGATTGTATCGCGCAGCCTGTCAGTATGAGGTGCGGGTGCTGATAGAAAGGAGGGAACGCTCCAGTTGACCCCAATGTGTCAGCGTCTGCTGATGAGGCATCTGGTTGACACTCTGTAACAATCACGGGCGATATCAATCAGCAGCAGATCAGAGAGGCAGTAACATGCAGAGGAGCTATGCTAACGTTTTAAACAGAGCTGGTACGGAGGGAGATTTCTCAAGTGAGGACCAAAAGAAGGGAGGGGAGTTACTATTATCTGGGGGCTGCTGCACATTGTGAGAAAATGGGCATGCTAATGAGGGCAATGCATGGAGAACAGCTGCATCGTAAATGAGCTGACTTTGAACGCCTGGGTTTGGATAATCTCTGAAGTGTTGTTTGGTAATCAAAAGGAGAGACAGAGAAAAAACGGACTAAAAATAGTAACAGAAACCTCAGCACGGCTCAGGCCCCTGTTGACACACATACAGCTGTGCTAATTGCTATGAAAAGGTTACCATTACTCTTTCTTCACACTTTGAAGGCCCGGTGAGGAACCACTGAGCTGACGGATGCACCACCGCTCAGCATCCCAGCGTATGAAGACTCAACGTCTCAGACTTTGTCTGAAACACTCCGACACTTTGAAGTTCAGCAACCTGGTCAAAAGAGAAATAATCCGGCAGGAGGTCACAGGATTTACTTCATCAATAAAAGAGAAAAGTTAAATTCACAGCACTGCCCTGCCTTATCCTCTTTATCGATTCGGGGGGGGGGAAAGGACTCCCACATGCAGTGAACACTACCAAGATCAAGAGGTCATGGGAAAAGCTTTGAGGAATGCAAGCATAGGCCTGTTCCCTTTACCTCAGGGTGTTCTCTGCTCCTAAAATAACAATCCTCAGCCAGAATTCAATAAACATTTATTTACAAAACCAAAATAAAATGACAAAGAATAACTTGAGGAGTGAATACAAAACATGTGCTAATATGATAAAATACATTATCATACACAACGTATACTTTATGAATGTGTTAAATAAACTCTGCTTACATTTCTTGTAATCTGAAAAGGCTGAGTCAAGGAAGCAGGCAGCCAGTGTGGGATTGCTTTACATTATAGGGATTATTGCATTTCAGTTTGTATTTAAGGCAAGGATGAGACATGAAGAGGAGACAGAAACACTTCACGTTACAATGAAGCAATATTACTTTTCTCTTCATCACAGGGCACACTATCACATAAACACCTATGACTGAAGAAGAGGAAGACAAAAACAGAGAATATTCTTCTGGTTAAAGAAATAGTCATGTAACATTTTTTTTTTACAAATAGTATTGGTCCATACATTTTTCATATAAGAACAGCTTTTAAGAGCAGACCCAGTTTTCAAAGCCATGTGTTTGTGCTGCATAATGAAACAGTCCCTGCAGTTGTCTGATGAGTTGTGTCCATGATGTGCAGAGCACCAGAACGACTTGCTGTCTTTGGTGCCTGATGTGCTGTACTGGTTCGAGTCCTCACAGTCAGAGTCCTCTCTCGTTCTTCTGGAGGTCTCTGCTCGTCTCCCTCCCCCCGATCCTCTAGTCAGTATGGATACTGCTTCTGCTTCTTCCCCGCGAAACAGGACAGCCAGGTGCACAACAGCATGGCAGTCGCCGCCCCGGCTCCGGTGCAGTAATACGCCCAGCCAATCTGGCAGGACCCTGCCGAGGAAAGAAGAGGATTCTGGGTGATATCTTTTCACACTTTATTGTATCTGTCTTTCAGCAGGGTATCACAAAAACCCATTCATCCTTTCAACGGTATATGAACAGATAAGAGTTTGGCGGAGGAACAACTGATTTGTTTTGGTTTAACCAGAAGAGACCAGAATGGTTGACTGTACATTTAGAGATTATTTTTAATGAATGAATGAAGGAAAGGAAACTGCTTTTAAATCCAACATCACCCCTGAAATAAAAGGAAAAATACTTCAATTCAGAGGAGCTCAAGCTTAAAAGTATTATGAGATTAAATAAATAAAGTGCAGGAGGATGAGCACCGTTAATATTTACAGGATTAGAGACATTCTGGTTTTAATGAGCCTTTTACCCAGCACTGTATTATGGTGTACACATTGTCTGTCTAAATGAGTTAACAGCTCTCGCTGAACCTTAGTGCATAATTCATTATTCAGCAATGCACCAAATGAGGAACATGGCCACTGTTAGACATGTCTGTGATCTTTGGAGGTTGTAAAACTGTTGTTTGGTTTTCTTTAAACATGAAAGGAAATGCATGGAGTGGGAGTGACATCCTTCTACTAACACAAGCTTAAAAGTTCATTTTAATAACAGAACATGAGCATTTTAGATGTGCCATCTGCTTTTTCTAACTGTTAAACAAAAGTATTAAAGTAAATACCCCTCGACTGGATTAATCAATAACTTAAAATGCAAGTCACATTCATACTGAAGAAGAGTGCTTTAAGTGGGCTGGTATGCTCTGATATGTAATAGCACCATTTCTAAATTTAACCCCTCTGCGAGCGGGGACTTTTCAGCACACCAGGACTCCAGGCACCATTTCCTGTACTCTCCAGACTACAGTTTCTCTCAGGGTCTGGGATTTATGACACTACTTAAGATACATTACCCATGGTGCACTACATTATGCTTGCGTCCTTTTATGGGAGTAACAGGATGCTTGCTCGCTTTCGGCCAGCTGTTTTTTCAGGAAAGTTAACTCCTGCAACCAAAAGTAACCAAAGTAGTAAACTGTAAAGAAGTTTGAGGATGCAGAGATGCAGAGTTTCTTAAAATCAGCGTTATCTTCTATTGTGCTGCACAATTTGGGAGAATTGTGCAATTGTGTGAAAACAAATACTAATTTTATACATTTTGAATTTTAAAATACAAATAATAGAAGGTTGTACAGTACTTTTTTGGTGCACTACAGCACTGTTCTGTTAAATTTTGGTTTCAAACAAACAAACAAACAAAAAACAAAACAATGTCAAAATTATTTTTTGTATGTTTTATGTCTTTGGAGCACAAAATACTTTCGAGCTGTAATCAGGTTTAATTCAGTTCAACGTATTTTCAATCAGATATAGCAACTCAAATGTGCTCTGCCAAACGCTTGAGTAGAAAGGGTTAAATGCTTTGTTTTTGTCTAGTTTGTTTTTGATTTTTTATTTTATATTTTGTTAAAAGTTTAGCCTGTTGATCCTGTATTTTTGATACATATAAATAAGCAAAAATAAATGCCATGGTTGGGTCACCCCAGTTTAAAAGATCTGGGCACACCTCCTGCCTGTCAGCTTGTACATCGTTGCAGATACGTTATGTTTTTTTTTTCTCATCAACAAAAAGTGGGACAGTACAGGTCGGTAATTTGGGGACCTGTCCCGGTTTAGTCAAAGGAAATGCCACAAAATATGTACTGTACAAAGACAACCTGAACTGAACTGAACCACTTGGTGGAAACAGGACTTGTATGTTCTGTAAAATATTTTAGGCAAACTTCTTAAAAGTGCCAGGTGGAAAACGGAATACTGAAGGAAATGGCTTTGAATTTTTGCTGAGGGTCTAGCTTAAATTAAACTAAACAGGCCAATGAGTGAACAAGGAGAGTACTGGCACATTTCTCTGAAGCCCTGCCTCAGACTCGACATTTCTCTCCCTCCTGTGAAAAAATTCACATTGTTGTAACAAATGCACTGAACATAGTTAAAGCTCATTTGTGAACAGGCAGTCTGGTATGTGAAAAATGTACTCCCACTATAGGCTGCTGGCTTTTGAAAATACAGTAGAGACAAAAAATGCTGAAACTGAGCCAAGAGCTGAGAGACAAATTCAAATTAAGACCCAACCACAAGATGCATCTTCTGTTTCACTCAGATT
Organism: Labroides dimidiatus; assembly: GCA_030710495.1. NCBI lineage: Eukaryota > Metazoa > Chordata > Actinopteri > Labriformes > Labridae > Labroides > Labroides dimidiatus. The sequence continues at coordinate 20,604,398 of CM061154.1, forward strand.
AAATTATCCAAATCATTACACAAAGATGTGACCTAAATCTGACTCTCAATTTGTAGAACTTTGTAATGGCCATCAAGACACCTCATTAAAGCGTCAAATTTAAGGGGAATATCTGATTAAATATCATTATTATCTAATTACCAGCTTGGCTGGAGGACGACGAGGCGTCCCATTAACAATTCATATCAACATGTCTCCCACCGCTGAAATCAGATTCAGATCTTCTCATTTCTGTCGCTCCTTCAAAAGAAGACTTGGATTTTCATGAATGTACTCTGTGGACTTCAGCTGGATCACTTTCCCTACATTTTTCATCTTAGACATACACACCTGCAGCTCAAAGTCTTCTTTGAGTGACTGCTGCTCTGACTGCTCTAGTCATGATTAAGAAGCGAGTGCGTGAGAGGAAGATTCAAAAGCTCTCACTGAGAGAACGCATTGTTTGTGTGAAGCTCGCTGTTCTCCGGGGACAACATCACAGTGTTCCTGTCAAGAGCACATCCAACAAGGAGGGGGATCTGAGATAACTGGTGCTGTTTCCAGCAGGCTGACTTCACATGACGGAGGCAGAGAGGATGCAAACAAAGTTGTTAACAACAATTTATACAGACTGCACGTCTGTTCTTTCAAAGTGAAAATCACTAAATTATACGACATAATTGCCTCTGCTGACATTTCAGTAATGAACAGGACGTTTAGGAATTTCAATCAGCAGGAGTTATGTCTGTCTAAATTATACTTAATGATTTAGATTTAAATGTTAAAAATGTCACATCTATCTACTGATTAAATGCAGCTGCTGTCATTCACGTTAAACTTTTATAGTTCTTTAGTGGGTTCGTTTGTCTTTCTGCCCTCAGTAACAGCCTCGGACCAGTTTGTCATGAAATAAGAGATTAGTATTGATGGGAAAAAGGTTCTCTTGTTTCTCTGTTGGGTCAAAGGACCCCTTGGGTAACACTTTAATGATTATAGCTCATGGTTGGATTTCCTAATACTTGGCTCTGGATATAAGGGGTCTGCAGTGAGTGATGGTCACACTGACCTCCATCTTAACTCTTTCGTTGTTCCTTCGGATCTGTGGATATCAGATTTGTGACGACTTGAATCTGATCTCTGGTGGTCAAATTTTGAGGTGTTTCCTTCTTTTTTATGCAAATGTATATTTAACTTTGAAAATGTATCCAGAGTAGCACCTGTTTGTATCACTCAAAGAAATCTACCACCCCAATTCTAATGAAGTTAGGAGGTTGTGTAAAACGTTAATAGAAAAGAATACAATGATTTGCAAATCCTTTTTGATCTATATTCAAAATATTTGTTGTTCAAGATATTTGTTGTTAAACTGATAAATCTTATTGTTTTTCTGCAAATATTTACTCATTTTTAGTTTGAAACATTTCACAGGGAAAATGGGTTAATTGGAAACAGATGAGCGTCATGATTGGCTATAAAAGGAACATCCCTGATAGGCTCAGTCGTTCACAAGCAAGGATGGGGTGATGTTTACCATTATGTGAACAACTGTGTGAGCAAATAGTCCAACAGTTTAACAACAATGTTTCTCAATGTACAATTGCAAAGAAATTAGGGATTTCATCATCTACGGTCCATAATATCATCAAAAGATTCAGAGAATCTGGAGAAATCTCTGCAGGTAAGCAGCAAGGCTGAAAAGAAACATGTCTGTGACATCATTGTGTAAAGGTTAAACAGTATTTGCAAACCATTGTATTCTGTTTTTTTTTCTGTTAACACAACCTCCCAACTTCATTGGAATTGTGGTTGAATGAGCTATTTCTGCCTGCCTGCCTGTTGTTTATTATTATTTTTATCTGTAGAGGGATGAATCTAACAAAACTGCTCACAGCTGTAAATAAAGTGAAACACAGAATAGATCCTAGTGTGTGATTTCTCCTCTCTTACTCTGGATTCATCGATGCACCTTAACAGAGCTTTGTCATCCCGCATTATCTAAGGCGGATCATCACAAACAGAGAGAACAGGATTCAGTGATATCTACAACTATTAAATTTATGTATCCAAAGATATGATCCATATTTTTTTTCTTGTACCATCTTCAAGTTGAGATGTTTACATTGAACCCTTTATACAGCACAATCCTATCCTCACAGGGAATTGGAGGATGATCCAGGTGAATTTTAATGACTGCATCTATTTTACCAAGCATCTCCCTTGTCATCCTTTCCTCCCTTCTTTATACACCCAGTATTTGGGCAGAAAAAAACAGTTTAGATTTTTTTCTATCTTTTTTTTACTTCAAGAGCTGTGAGGTGGTTATGAATAGAAATGTTCTGGAGCAATTCATTTTTGTGTGAGTTAATTGAACACTTTTTTTCATTCTGACTAGTCAAAAGGTCAGAAAAAGAAAAGCAGAAACAGGATTACAGAGTCTGCAGGAGACAGTAGCTAATGTTAGCAGTGCTGGCACCTCTAGCTTTAAGACCTCCATGCAGGCTAACACTAGCGTGCTACGCATTGCTCTAGTGAAGTGGTTATTCATCAGTTTGACCAGATACAGCCTGTGTACAACTTTATCCACATCTTCTTGATCAAAGATTCAACAAATTGCACCACGCTGCAAAACGCCCCTCCGTTGTGTCAGCTAAGCTTGTTTTGTGTCTGGATAGTAGAGCTAACCAGGGCTCCAGCTCCAGCTAGTGGTGGGTGGTTGTGCTACAACTAAAACACAACATGTAACCAGCACTGTAAGCCTATTAATTGTAATAACTCATATGAAAGATTAGAAATCCTGGTGCCAGACGCATTGACCCAAACAGAAAGTATCATGAGAATCAAACATCACAAAGGTTCTTCACACCTTTTCTTATTGCGTAGTTTATAGTTAGTTTTATAGTTATTTAGTGCAGAGGTTTGCAAACTTTTCTCCCTTTGACCCCCAAAATTTCACTACCAATATGTGCACATATTGCCTTGTTTCCTAATTTAACCCACTGACACTCAGTACATTCACATGCACAGCGGTCCAACTAAGGTCATATCTTGATTGCAAAATCAGATGCAAATGCAGAAAAGAAAATCAGGCTTTTGGCTAAGAACGTCTCACTCCACTTCAATAGGCAGTGCTGTGTCCTTTTTTTGATACGGGAAGCTGCGTGCATATCAAACAAGTTTCGGTTCACCTGAAGAGGAAAAGATTCTAATAACGATGGCTGAGATGGATTGAGCTGTAGCTCTTTATGTTTTTATTTACGTATGTTCAATGGTGGTCATCTACTGATGACCTCTTCTGGGTAAATTTGCTCCTGCTGAACGTCGAGGCATGCCGAGTTTTGCTGAATCCAACCATACTTGGAGAGCAATCACGTGATCTAGGTGTGTCGACGGTCCGTTCTCAGTTTGATGAGGCTGTTTACATTCATTTCAATAGTCCAAACTCATGCTGACTAAGCTCATAGTCTGATTTCTTAAGCTGCATGTAAATTTATTGACTGATGTTGTTATCATTATCGGTTTTGCCTGATCTCGTGATAGAAACAAGCAACCAGCTCTAAGGCAACAGGCCAGCAGGTGACCTACCACATTATGTAAACCAGAGGCCTCTTGATGACAGTATAAATATATTAATTTATTTTTGTTTGCAGTTAACTGACAGTAAACACAATCAACATAAAAACTTTGAATAACTTAAGTTTTTAAACTTTGATGAAAAATACAAATACATAATGCATACACAACAACAAGCTGACAGTAAACACAGTCTTTAACTCATTTATCTTTTATCTGTAACTCATTTGCTAGTCTTGTCTCATTTAGTACTAAGGATGTGAAACTAACATCTGTAAGCCTCTTTTCTGTGCCAGCATGTTGTATTTAATCTGCCTGGTGAACATGCATCTCACATTTACAGAACTGGCAGAACACGATTGTGTTATCTTCCACCTGAGGTCATATCCAGTCTTTCGATGCACTCTCTTTCTCCCACTCTTTATTATATTTCTTCCCATATTATTCGCCACTTTTTTCCGCTTATTGTTACTCTGTCACTGACTCTTAGTTGTTGATTTGCATGTGAGTGTGGGTGTGGGAACTAACCAGGAAACAGGGGTGTGGACAAGTTCTGGGAAAGGACAAACTATCGTTCGTGCTGTCGCGTTTGGGGATCATACAGGCAGCAAAACAAGCCCAAAAACCCACAATGCGCAACTGATAAGATTTTCAAGCAACTTTACAGAAAAACAAGCCTAAAGTCGCTTATATTAAACAGACTTGGCAACATTGATCATTATCCTGGTGTAGTCACATGATCAGGGTCTTGTTTCAACAAAGAAATGCGGAAATCGGATCAAACATTTTCTGTTTACATGGTTTTATTTAAGATTAAACGACTATTTTTTTATATTTGTAGAATAATCGATGAATTATGCATGTAACTGTTGTAACCAAACTTAGTGTTTCAATGTTAAATCTAATTTAAGTTATATATTTGTGTTTTATATTACATATATTGTAAGAAGCTTTATTTTGAACAGGGTGCTTTTATTTTGATATTGCCTGTCAATCAAGCAGGAGTCAGATGCATGCGTTTCGGCACTGAACGGAGCAGAGAGAAAAGGTGCTCATGCATGATAACAGCTGATAACAGCCAAATTTTTACAGATTTTTTTTTAGGAAAAAGCTGTGAATAAATCAGTAAAGAGAAAGCCACTTGTGTCTGTCCGTGCTTGAAGGGAACTCCAACGCACTTCTAAACAGTTGTTGATTTTGCAAGTCATTTAATGCCCCCTCTATTAGTGTTTTGCAACCTTCCACTTTGGAAACCCCTGATCTAGTTTCATAAGAGCATAGAATAGAAACTAACTTGAACTGTGCTGACTAAAGTTTTAAAAGCTATTAGATAAAAATTAAAAGTGCCAGAGGTGTCAGTCATCTTATTAGAAAAGTTATGAACAGTCTTACCAGTTTGATAAACTTTGTCTTTGACATTCAGTTTGAGTATGAGGTTCTTACTAAATAATTTAATGCATTAATTAAATAAAAAAGATACTCTAAGATTAGATGTACAAGTAGGAGTACCAGCGGAGGGAAAAACTCCCCCACCTGTCTGATACAGTAACATATAACTGTCTGTGAGATAGTCCTGAGAACAGCAGCTGAATACAGAGCACAAATCAAACTTCTGCTTATTCTCAGCACATATTTATGACAGTGAAATACTTCAGAAATACATTGGATGACTTTTGGTGTTGTGTGGGCCTGTTTTCACCATGAAAAAGGCTGAATCTGTTCTGACTTTCTATTGTTTCATTGTCTTATCTGTGCTGGGGCTGGTGGCTTCAGCTAACACAAGACAAATTTACATGGTCATGGTTGAAGAATCAGTGTGATTTAGTCTCTGTGCACAGGCTCCAGATGTTGGTCTGTGTGTGTGTGTGAGTGTGTGTGTGTGTGTGTGTGTGTGTGTGTGTGTTGGATCCGCCTGCTAAACGTACCTAGCTGAAACTGGTCCGAGCTGTTGTTGCAGGTCTGCTGTACCTCCTCGCTGTCCCATCCCAGAGGATAGAGTGCACAGCCGGATCCGATGAGCAGACCTGAGAAGGAGAGAAGGAGAGTGAGTCAGTGATTAGAATTCGCAGAGGAGCATCACGCAACACGGCTGCAGGTTGAGAGGACACCGTCTGTGAGGGTGAAACTGCAGTAAGGACAAACAGCGACCACACGGTGTTCTCTCAGCTGCTCTTAAAGAAGGTCAACATTGTTTTTTAGAGAGCTTCCTCACTGTGGGTTTGAATTATTTATAAATTTTGTGATTCATGAGGAAAAAAACTACAAAAAAAGGGTTGTTTTTGTCTTTGTGCAGACATCCAGGTAGGTGAACTGCATGTGAAGTCTGGTTTGGTGTGGATTCCTTCTCACTTTTGGCTAACGTCATAATAAGCTGCTGCTGTCAGGCAGACTGATGTGTGTGACATCACCGCTGTGGCTTGCTTTCACTTTATCATCCATTTTCAGCAGATCCTGACAGGGACCGGTTCTGACCTGCTCCAGCAGTTTTTACCTCTGAACAACACTCCTTTGTGGAATAACACGCATCGTGATTTTAACACTTCATCACATTTATTCAGCAACAAAACAAAGTGCTCCTCTGCCAGCAGCTCATAAAATAGCGGCAAATGAACGACGAGCATATGCAAATAGCTTGGCAATTTCTCACAGAGGCAACAGCGAGAAAAACAAGCATTTCCCGTACGCAATAATTACTGTAAAACTCCAGAAAATCCTTGAGGGACTGCTTTATGTCGGTGATTAAAGAGACTTATGAGTGCGCTTAAGCTGCACACAGAGACAAGAGTAAAATCTAGTCAAGGCCATTACATTAAGGATTAATATCCACAATATTAGCCTGTAGCCAGGTCTTGACAAGTTATTCCCAGAATGCCAAGGCCTGTCTCTTGAAATTACCCTGTGGGGCCCCCTGGTAGGTGGCTCTGCCATCACATTAGCTTAATCCCCCTCCGTCGTGTCTGCCCTGCTATCAGTTTTTGGGATGTGATGATGGCAGCACAGGCAGGGAATGCCAGAAAGCCCTGCCTTCCAACCAGGACTGCCGAACTACATCTAGGCCAGATAACGAGAAGAAATTAATCCACATGCTAATGCAGACAGGCTCCACAAAGCAGCTAACATCAGAGGTGATTGAAGTGAAAGGATGGTGGTGCTGGTGGGGGGGGGGGGGGGGGGTCTTTGTTTTTAGCGGTCACAGTAAGAAGGATGGAGAAAGTCACGGGGCTGAGCTCTGGAAGAAAAATAGAGAGGCTGATGATGATGACGGCACCTGTGGTAGAAAATCAATCGGGTGAAAATGCCAGCATGTTGATGAGAGTGAAGGGGTATAAAAAGGCTCTGTGTCATTACAGCTCAGGATCAGAGGGAAACCTGGGATTGTTACTCGAAGAAGAAACTCGCCCGTTTCTTCTCCTAACCTTTAAGAGAACTTCAGAAGAATTTCTGCTTCGAGATCTAAAATTACTACCTAAGCTTGAGCAGTGGAGCAAGAGTTACATGGGAGCCTTTGTTGTGAGTCTTGGTGCGAGCAGGTGAACAGACAAACCTCAGGATCCTCTGAGGTGCAGAGGTGAATTCAGGAGCCTCGGAGCAGTCCCTAAAATATCCTCTGTTATATAATGTTATGCAGCGTGTTTTGATTCAAATTTGTAACAATTAGGACTGTAAAGCATCTGAGCATTTTAATGTATTCATGATTAATATTTAACAAAATCAAATATTCCCTTTCAAGTGTTGTGTAATGCAGAGAGATACAGCAGCATGTAATCAAATCTAATATCTTTGCAGCACAAGGAGGGAACAAATAATGCAGAACGTGCCTTTGTTTCCCAGAGATATTGTTATTCCATCCCACGCAACTGTTATATTTCCACTTATGAAATCAGGATTTATGAGGTTCTCCAATCAGTCTTTGATTAACACATTTGTTAAAATCATCTAAACTGTAGAGCGCCGCAGCTTCTGTGGCACGCAGGCAGGCACCTCAGAGAGAAGGAATGGGGGAAGAGAGACTTCAGAGCATATTTTCCACATCAGGTCAGATCATGATGTCAACAGAGAAAGAAAAAAAAGGAGAGACTGCAGACAGGAGACAAAAGCTCAGTTCCATTGTGTAACCACAATAAACCCTCAAAGGTTTGCAGGTGAGGAGTCTGTTGTTTTTGGGGGGATAAACTCAGTGAGCCTCCAGCAGGAGAAATCAATGTGAGCACTCACATGTTCCCGTGGCACCACCGACAAACACTAAAAAAAATAAATAAATGAATGAAGCACATATGTGAGAAGCAGAGAAACAGAAATAAATCACATCGCTAAGGTGTAACTCGATTCCATATGTGTTCCTACGTCTCCCTTTTTGCTTTAATTCATTCGACTGATTTCTTTTTCTACGGTTAATTCCTTCGAATCCCATCCTCCACACTCGTATGTGGGTTAAGTGAGCAGCAGAGGTTGGAGGCTGCTGACTGGGATGTGGGAGAAAGATTAACAGGAATGCAAAATGTTTTTTTTTTTTCCCTCATGATGTTTACGTTATGCTGCAAAGATTCGTGGACTTGTGAAGGCTGCCTCCCCGGGGCTTTGATTCTCCATGCAGAAACCCTTCACATACCCTCAGCTGACTCCTGATCCTCACAAACACACTCTGGGATTTGTGTCATTTAGCATGTAGGTGTCAGACACAGGAGAGCTTGTGCATCATGTTCGTCTTTGACCCTTCCAAAATGCTTTTTCGTGACCTCCAATCACAATTCGCACAGAGACACTTTTTTATTATGTAATTGGTGTTTTTTATGTCATTTTCTGAATTCCCAGAAATTCTTTGTGCTAAATCTGCTGTTCTGACCCCCAAGCTTCAGAAGAGCTCAACTAACAGACACGCTACAACCAAGTGGCAACTCCCGGTCTGAAAATATGAGATATGTGCTAAAGTCTGCTGTTCCTCAAGTGTCCACTTGAGGCTGGCTCCGGAAGTACCGGTAGTCACATACACACCAAGCCAAAAAAAGCCGTTTTCACAGCCAAAATAAGCACATTTACAGTCTGGTACAAAGAATGTCTCCCGTCTGAATCGCTAATTTCGCTAACGGCACGCACTGCACAGGGGGTGAATTTTTTTCTAACTTGGCAGATTCGACAATATTAAGATTGTCAGTTCATCCAATCAGAGGCACAGCTCAGATCATGTGACTGTGAAGCGTCCTATGGCTGTTACTGTGGAGACTCAAAGCCTGCCTCATTTCCAATATGGCCGCGCAGGCCGTTTTGCTTCAAAAGTCTGTTTCAGAAACAGATGGGTGACATCGCAGAGACTACGTCCATTAATTACAGTCTATGGCTACAACCCAAGCTCTACCCCACATGATCAACTTCAGGACATGAGATAAAACCTGCAGAAAACCAAATGTTGCTGCAGCTGAAAGCAGAATCCTCTCCATGTAAACATGGACAAAATGTTCACTGGTCACAAAATAAAGAAGCTCTTCAGGGAAATAAAGTGTTACTAGAATGTCACAGGTAGAACAATGGAGCAGAATTGGAACAACAAACAAAGTGCATCATTACATAAAAGTGAGGCACAATCACATCAATGTTATCCGGAGATGGAACCTGCCCAAACAACCTGCTCCTACAATAAAAAACACACCAATTTTGGCCTCCACAATGGCGCTTTTGTGAATTTCATTTCACCAAACCACAGACAGGTTCTTATCTCTTTCAGACACGATCAACTTCAACGAGCGGCTCATTTCTCTGCGAGCAGATGGTCTCATGATGAAATCATTGCAGAACTCCTCTGAGCAGAGAAGCGAAAGTCACCAGAAGGCTGTTAACAGCAGCTACACAGAAACTACATGACAATGTGGAACAGAAGGACAGAGAGGATCATAAATGTGAGAAATCTGCCGTCCAGAGAGTTATTAAAGACCACAATAAGGAGCCTCCCTCTGGCAGCAGAAACAGCTCCCTCAGGTCGAACTCTGGGATGCCCTCAGCTTTCTGGAAGATGAGGAGATGTTTGAGTGTTTCTCCTTTAACACAGCCTGAGGGGTTTGTTTGTTTATTTTGCTTGCTTTTGCTACCAAACACTTTTTGTTAAATCTTAGCCCGTTTCAGAGTCCTGTTTCAGTTGCTATGACAGCACACTGATGTTTGATAGTCTTTCTAGCAGAGGAGGAAAACTGGAAGAGCAGAGGGTCAGCGAGAGCGCACAGAGCGGGATCTGAGAGGCCAGACAACTTATTCACAGATAGAGTTTCAATTGATCTCCATGTACTCCACATCCAGAAGACAATCAGAGGCCTAATGGCTTCTCTGAAAGCCTCTTCTATAAACTGGGACAGAGTTCACATAAATGGACTAAACCAAATACAATCAGCCTCACATATCAGTCTTCGATCCAGACAATCTGCTATAATATAGTGAAACTTCCTCTGCATGTCCTTGCCTCAGATTTCATCACTGTAGTTGAGCTCACTTTGGAAATGGCATTCTGGCGCTCTGAGAGGTGCTTTATTCCATCAGAGCTGCTCTATTGTTCCCCGTCTTTTTTTTTTTGTCAACGCTTTCTACCTGAATGAAAGACTATCCCCTTTTCATATCCCCCCTCACTCTCTGATTTGGGGAGGGCTGATGCCCTTTTGTCAAGCATTCCTGCTCTCTGTCAAGAACCGAGGAATTTCTTTACCCTCTTTAGTGCCCCAAGACAATACCATTCAAGGTTATCATTCAAGAGGCCAAAGAGGACGGGGGAGAAAAGGGCTGCCGCTAAGCTGAAGGGAGGTTTGGTGGCCGGGGAATTGAAGCGCGGATGTGCGTGAATGAGCCAGCTAAATGTAAGACATTCCCTTCTGGGCCTGGATGATCATCTGAAAGAGGGAAGACGATGTAAGAGCATCCCCACCAGGGAGGGACAGCCTGTGCACCAAAATAAAACCCACCTTCATGTGCCCTTTGGTCTTTTTTTGTCTTCAAATCCGTATTTTCTTCCAAAGATAGTTTTCTGTAGACAAGTACAGAGTAATGGAAAGTTCACCTCATGACATACTTTGAGACATTTATGAAATAAAGGTTTTATGATTTAATGCAAATAAAAATCCCATGCATTTTCACAGCATCCTTCTCACTGGTACTTTTTGGTGTTAGCCATTCACTCCTTTCACCTTCTGTAATTATTACCATAGTTTCTCTGAGTCCATTTTGCAGGGGGTAAATTGCTTTTGCACAGGCAGAAACAGCGTGTAATTTCACATCTCATCTCATGGATATCATCTATACAGGGTGTCCATAAATTCTCTTGAACAATTTGAAAAATAATTACAAAGGCATTTCTAGGATATCTTCATCAGATTTGTTACTTGCACTCAGCAGTGATCAAAGTTTTTAATCACATTGCATTGGTGTATTACAGGTGTCCTGTTGATAAAAGAGGTTCTGCTAAATGAACCCCTAAAAAAAGCAACTCCTCAAGAAATGGCACAATGTGTGGGATGGTTTATTGAAAAAGAAATCACGTACACAGACTCAGATGTTAAAAATATTGTGTATAGAAGGATACACTGATCTCAAGCAAAAGATCACTGATGCCATTGCAACCACTGATTAGGCAATGCTACAGCCAACATTGCAAATACGTCATCCATATTATCTTGGTTTTTTTTTTGCAATTTCTTTTAAACTGTTATATCTTTTAACTGTTGTTGAAGTGTTTTCAACTTTGTTTTATACAGCATCCTTGGATGCCTTGAAATAAAATGTTTTAATATTATTATCACTATTATCATCATTAAATTGAGTACCATCTTGATGTAATTTGTGCAACTAAAGCCTCGTTTCCGCCAAACAGTCCAGTATGGATAAGCAAAGTTTGTTATGAGTCTGATCAGTAAATCTTGATCCTGTTTGCGTTTCCACAGCCAACTGTGTCCTTCTTGGTAGGCGGTGCGTAAACTGGAGGCTGATAGTCATGTCAGCTACATGATAGCGTGACAGCATAGCAGAGCAACATTGTACCCCGCTAATAAATCAAACGAAGAAGAAAAACGTGACAGTAAAAATAAATAAATAAATAAATAATTATCTTCATGAAGTTGAATGGAGATGTAAACATGGCAGGGTTATGTGTTGTTCTTTATTACCGCTATTGCACAGGAAGTGATGATTCTTTTGACCAATCAGTGGACTGCAGTGTTTCTGGCTCCACCTTCTGGCCCTGCCATACCGAACTAAACTGTTTGGTGGAAACAGGGGCTTTAATGGTACCAAGAGATGTATCAAATTCTGTTAATTTGTTTTTGTGATTTTATTTTTAAATTGTAAAGACACTAAAGAAACATTTGTTTTATAATTAACAGAAATCTTCCAGCACCCCGATGAAAATAATTAAATCCAACGCTCTGAAATCTGAGGCTGTCTCATGCCTTATACGAGCCTGTCCAAATATTTTAATCAGACAGAACTAAATGACTGGATGGTTCACCTGCCAGTAAACATACACACCTGCCAAACCGCGCACACATTAAGTGTGAGCGGAGTTTTCTTCAAGCTAAAGCAAATGTGCACAGAACTGGCAGAGATGAGTATTTGGATACTGTTAAGGATGACAGTAATGTGCTGGGCTCGTCTCATGAACTCATCACACACCATCTGTGTACCGTCAGAATTTAAATCACTCTGTACGAGCTGTCAGTTACTGCAAACCTAAGTTTTCTAAAACTGCACCTTCAAAATAAAAGCCTTTGAAGGTTGGACTGTGTGATCTTTATGCAGAAGTAGTTTATCCTGATGAATGAACCTACGGTTATGGACTCCACAGTAAGTGTATGCATCCTTGAATGAAGGGGTAGTGAGGAAAATATGAGAAAAAGCACCTTGACCAAGCATTTACACCCTTAGGGACGTAAAGAAATACACTTATTAACGTAGTTATTCCCGTAAACCGTAAGTGTGTGATATATTGGAGCTTTAGGCGATGACAGTGAAGGTGTTTCAGTCCTGCAGCATCACTCGAGCTTGCACATTTCATGAGACTAACCTGTTAACTGAAACACCTTCTGCAAGCTCAGGCATGTTTTTACCAGCGTGTGAAACACAAAGCACACTTCCACATGCACAACTTGCATTCCTGCTTTTTTGAACCGTTTGATTCTCCACCTGTCACTGGAGGAGAATTAACATGATTGTTTTCAAAAGCTGCCTCCTTTGTGAACACTTTTCCCTGCTAAGAGTGAGAATAGGATCTGGAGATTCAGTGGAAATGTTGGAGGATATTCAAAGACAGAAGCTGTTTTTCAGTACATGTGATGTGTTGTGATGCAGATGGTGACGATCAATCAAAAGTTATGAGCCTAAAGTTAACTCAGTTATGTTTTTCTGCATGTATAAAAAGCCAGAGATAGTTAAACTAGTCTTGATTTATCTTGTTTTTAAGCATGTCAACTTGCTTAATTTGCATTTTCTTCTGCACAGCAACAGAGGTGTGATCAAGAAGAGGTTTTTCTGGTTGAACAATACTGTATACTGTCTGTATTATTTCTGTATCTCACTGTGTGATGACAGATTACACACAAGATCCCTGTGCTGGCTCCATTTCATCTTTCTTTGTATTCTGTTTGCTTTACAACTTGAATATCAAACACAGTTAAGTGTATTAGTGTCCAGGGCAGAGAGAACAGAGCTGTGTGACAAACAGGCTCCACATCAGCCTCTGACTCTTCATCCAGAGTGTGACCACTCTCTCCGTGACATATTTCTCCCTCTTTCTCTCTGGTATTTCTACACCAGAGGCAAGAGGGAAAAGGTCAAACTACTACAAAACACCATCAGATAACTTGACAAGCCTCATTGTTGGGTCGTGTTCATGTGAAGTCTGCATTGTTGCGCTTTCATGTTAACTGCAAACAGGCTTTTCTTTCATGGCTGCTTTTTATTGCCTCTTGGCTTTATCTGCTTTATCTATTGACTTCTTGGACTTATCAGCAGAAAATTTTCTGAACAGCGCCATGTTGTGAATTTAAATTCAGGTTTCTAAAGGTCTCTGATTGGTCTAAGATCACAATGAGTCCAGATTGTTTCACACATGCGTGTTCACAAACGTCCCTCACAGGATGATGTTTCTTTCTGTCAGATAAGACACATGGTACAAAATGATGGCACATTAATACTTTTCTCATGATGAATGATCTGATGTGACTCGTTTCTTTGTCGTTTTAATGACCACTGACTAGTCTAAGGCCCCGTTTATACGACAACGGTAACAGGGTGAAATGCAAAAGTTTTGTTGCATTTTGGCCTCTCGTTTCAAAACGGCCTCCAGAGTGGAATTTTTCTGAAATGCTTCAGCCTCCGTTGCTGTATAAACGGCAAGCCGGCATTTTCAGTGAAAACGCTGATGTCACTCTCCGTTTTGTGCGTGCGCATTCCACTTTCGTTGTGAGAACTTTTGCGAACCGGACAACAAAAACGGTTTGCTTGTGCTGCTTAATCTGCTGACTGCCTTTCAACAAAACGTGTATCTGTTGCTCCACTTCTGCACTCTAGATAAGATGTATTTAATATATCTACCAGACAATCAGCCCGCCTCTTCTTCGGCGGCAAACTACCAATAGACCCTACAGTTATATCGCCACCTACAGGCCTTGTATGCATACTACAGTGTTTTCAGTCCTACTGTGTTTTCATATTAACGCAGATTTGTTTCTCCGCATTTTTTGTGTTTTTGAGTGAAATGCTTCGAAGCGTTCTCATATAAACGGGGCCTAAAGGTAAGAAGACTCTCAGGAAACTGTTGACAATCTAACTGATCACAGTCACAGTTTGGTACATTGCAGCCACAGCAAAGGACAAACGCAGGCTGCAGCGCATCATCCACTATCCTAAGAAGGTGATTGGCTGCAACCTACCATCTCTACACAACCTGTGCACATCCAGGAAACCTGAGGCGTGCAGGTAAGATTGTGGCCAACCCCTCTCACCCTGCTCATGGACTGTTAAAGACTCTCCCCACTGGTAAAGAGGTTGCGGTCAATCAAGACCGAGCGCCACAAGAATAGTTTCTTCCTTTCTGCCATCAGCCTGATGAAAAATGTTCACTGTATTTTAGAAGTTGTACAGACGCTGGTTGTAGGACATGTCATTTCCCTCCCTCATCCCATATTTCCCATTTCTTTCATGCCGCTGTAACAAAAACAGACATGAAGCCCAAAAATTAATCCCTGGATTAAAACTACTGTTTTGTTGCAACCCCTCAATGCAAAGCAGAACAAGCTATCGAAGTCCAGCAATCACTTTAAATGTAACAATGTCACATTTGATACATACTCCCAAGAAAATGGCTAAAAACAAGCCCAAAGCGATGCAGCCTGTGCTGATTTGTTAGCTTGTGCCACTTTTCTGTAACACAGCTTCATTTCTCTGATGTCCACCCATCAGTCACCCTCACACGCCCTGGGCAGAAACACCAGCTTGTGTTGTATTGATCAGTCTCAGAGCTTTTTCTACAGGCGTTCCGTAAAGAGCTGGTCTTATCTAATCACACCGTTCATTTGTCACACAGTTTCCAACTACAACTGGTAATTAATAAACAGGCCAATTACCATCACAAAATGAACCTCTGGTCCATTAAACAGTGTGTACACATAAAAGCAGAAAAGCATTCGTTTAACGGCTGCGGAGCCCGACACGGCTCATGAAGATGAAACAGAGTTCTGCTAAATACGAGGAGAATAACTTTCAAAAAGATAAGAACATCGTCTGGATGCATGAGAAAACTGAGCTTTTCACAAGAGGGCTCAGATATTTTCTGCATGCCTCACTCTTTCCAGCTACAAACCCACGCCTCCCTGCGACCTCCACCGCGACTCCTCTGAACTCAGATTGCAAATTGGACATTTTTTCCCTACTTCCTTCCAGCAGAGAAGTCAAATAAGAGTTGTAACAAAGGATTGAATTCTGCAGCGTCTAGGAGAAATTCCTCATCTGGCTCTTCCAAAATGTTGCACAATGGTCACTCTTTGCTGGACAAGTGCTGGAATTTGAAGCGTGAAGAAGAGTAGAAACAACCACTTACTGCCGCCAATTTGTAGCATTGGTATTTTCACTGAACTTAAAAGGAAGATTAGCTTTTATAAGATGCAGCCGTATTTGAATTACTGTTTGTAACAGTGTGAGGCTTCATGGCAGGGCTTGGCAATAAGCCTCTTTACTTTCATATGAGATAGAGTCAGAGCCAAGTTACAGTTAAACTTGTTTTTCTGCCTCATTTAATGGAAAATTCACAATTATAAAAAGTCAGAATAGGAAAAAATGCCAAAACAGATCAAGACCATTCCTATCAAACTTCTTTTTGAATTACCTGCAGGCTAGTCTTGAACTTAAGTTTAAAAGGGTTTACTGTGCTATCTCTTGGACCGTGCAAGGAGAACAACAAAGCTAAAGGGTGAGGAAATCCTCCTGAGGGCAGGATCCACTTTATAGGGTCCTACAAGTGTAGCTCCCTAACTAGGTCATGTCTGATGTGTTGAGCAGCCGCCTCCTTCAGCTGACAGATCCTGACAGAAAAGCATGACATCAGGCCACGTGTCTAAAAGTCAGAGTCTACCTACAGCCTCCACATTCCCCTCACAATGAGTCTCACACAAAGCCTTCTAAGGGTGAGGAGAATCAAAGACGCTGAACTCTCTACACTTTCAAATTCATGTTAATATCATCCAAATATGCAATGAATGTTTCAGCATCCTCCACACAGACTCTGCCAGACATCAAAATGCCTCTCTGACAGTACTGGGGCTCATCATGTGAGTGAGCAGCTCCATACTGCAAACACAAAGAGCTTCCTTTCAAAACACAATGCAACGCTTCAGGGATCGAGCAAAAAGCTGACTCCCGCTGCCAAATGTACAAAGTACTCTGTAGCATGTTTTAAAAAGCTGCTCTGATGCATTCATGCTGTTTTCTGGGACATAACCCAGGGCAGCCTATCCCCCCCTCCAGGACGGAGTTAAAGCAGCCTTACCTAACTCTCCCAGAAAACACCAGATACCCCTCGTACTAACAGGTCACTTTCGCTCCCAGAACTTCATTGTGTAGGTGTAATGTGAAAACCATTCAGTGAGACTGGAAACCTCTGCAGAATGAGAGGCTCATTCTAAAGAGTCGAAAAGTTGAAGACTTTGACGCAACACAAGTTACACATAAACTTAAGGCAAAGAGGAGAGAAAAGCAGCTGCTTTGCAGTTTCAAGAGGGAAATTTTAAAATGAAGTACCTTTTTATTAAAGATGTTAAAGACCCTGTGAGGATTTTCTAAGTAATCTTGAGAAAGTCTCACTTCTTCCTGATTGTAATCCAGATTTAAAATGAGATTATCAGTGCTTAAATAAGTGATTTTAGTATGCTCTTTAACAGTGTCCCTATCGGGGTCATCCCTAATGACAACATCACGTTCAGATTCACGTTTCACATTACGGACACGTCTTAGGCCCATTTATGCTCAATGTAAATGGCTGGCTGTGCTCTACATTAATTTTGTCTGTATTTCTGCACATTTCCATAAAGCTTACGGACCAAACGGAGCAGTACCACCCCAAACTGCTGTTACTACCTGATACATTGCTCTAGTGTGACAGGAAAATGAAATAACAATGGCTGAACCTTTTGAAGAAAAACTTTGCGAGTTGGTGAGAAACTGCTGCTCCGTTTTTTTGTATTTCATGCAAGAGGTACATTCGCATTACTTCCTCCACAGTCGCCATGTTTGTTTTTGAGTTTGTTGTTGTCATAAACTGTTGACTCTGGGCTTTCTGTTTTTTTTTTTTTTTTTTTTTCACAGACTGCATTTCCCATGAGCACTGTCACCAACTGTTGTAAAGATGTTGAAAAGTGTCTTCTTGAGACACTTTCCGAAACTGTACCGGGTCCTAGACCTGTTAACATTGACCCAACATCAAAACAAGATGAGAAGTCTTATCTCCACAAGAACAATCATCCTTCCACTTTTAAGCTAATATCTAGTCGCTAAGCTCTACGAGGGGAGTTTTGAACATCACCTCCTAAAGTTGGGTGCTGAATATCAGCTCAGTCTTTCTGTGTGTGTGAAAATCTGACCAGATTACAGGCACTGATATTCAGTGTAAAGATATGGCCGCTATTGAAGTGGATAATATCATTTTAATGCCTTAAAGAGGTATCAAAATAAGAACGAGACTGTTTCAGTATCAGTTAAAAACTCCTTGCCGTGCCTTGAAGGAAAAAGTCTGACATTCTGGTAAAAAAGCACTTTATCGACTCAATGCCAGGAGTCAGCTGAAAAAAAAAAAAATCAATACTGCTTTTATTTCTGCTCTGTGAATTTGAAGTCAAAATCTGCAGCCTGTTAGCTTAGCTTAGCACAAAGGCTGGAAAATGGGGAGCTCGTCTGAGTCTGACATTAGAATAGACTGAAATTGATTTGGAGATCCTGCTGTGCTAGTTTTTTCTGTGTGTAGGCTTTATGCTAAGCTACGCTAACGTGCTGATGGCAAAAACTGGAGTTCATATTCATTCAGAATGAAACAGGATGAGGATTTCTAAACTATGCTTGTTTCTCTGCCTCCTCCTGCCCAAACTACTTTAATTAAAAAATCTCAACACCTCTGGGTTCACGAGCTGTCACAGCCCTGATATTTTTTTTTAAAATGGCAGCTCTCTGGGAAGATACCGTTCAAAACTTTCCTCTCATTTTTCTGTCAGAGGCAGATAAAGGTTATGTGATGATGCTCAGGTTGTTTCTCTTTCATCGCTTGCTGTTTTGGTGACATTTCAAAGCCCTTGAGAAAGAGGAGAAAAGGTGAATTGAGAACGCATTATGTAACATGTCAAGTAATCTGTGAGCAGTACAATAGGGCAATACAACAAAGAGGCTGGGATCAGGTTGTGCAGGGATGTGTGTGTCGGGTTATGCATGAATGTGTGTGTGCTTTTGACATTTATATGATATTAAATTGGTATTGTAATCCTACATAATCATATCATATCTGGTTTATCCTGTCCGCTCAAGGATGAAAAGCCATTTCTGCCCTGATGACTCCACAGATTGAAACCAAACAGATGTCAAGAAAAAGGCCACCAATTTCGTTTTCTGAGAAGACGTAACATTTTTATACCGCCATGCCATTTCAGACAGCATGGTTTAAAAAAAGCAGAGGGGGTAAATTGATGCTGATGTTATTATGTTGAGATAAATGTACAGACTGCAGCCTCCCAGAGAAGCCTTGTCTTCTTAACAATGCTGTTAGGGAGTCATTTGAAGCCACTGGTAATAAAATAACATCCACAATAAAGTGAAGCTGCTGACTGCACGGAAAAGAGACATGAGCAGTGACTCTTGTTTATTTCAGTTTGGTGTTAAAAACGTCTGCTGTTGCGAAACATGTGCTGGGAGATGCAAAGCGCTCGGAGGCTTTCCCCAAACCGATGATTATTTTTCGCGTCGGGGCTAAATGTGATGACTTGGTTCTTGTATTGACAGGCACTTTCATTAAATCTCCATCATGATAAACAGTTTGTCAGCTAAGCCCTGAGGCAGAGTTAATCAGAAACGCTTAAGGCAAAGGAATAAAAGCAGTGGGGTGAGCGTGAACCACACAAATTAAAACCCGGAGGGTTCAGACTAGCAGGTGGGCTGAAAATTAAACAGTTTATATGGGTAATTATAAAGAATACAGACAACTCCCATAATTACCTGGAATGAATCTGTGGTTTTCCTTTATTTACTCCTGCGTCCGTTTAGGAAAAGTCGTAAAAAGACGAAGGGATGCAGAATAACAATGCAGCAATTATTCAGCAGCATGTGTTTTTAATAAGATGAGCGCATTAAAACAGGACGGCGCCCCAGCTGAGTTTCTTTTACAGTCCTTCAGATAATACAGACTTAACACCTCTATTACACAACCTTCACAAACATATGGCTTCAATCAGGCTGCAGGCCTTTGTGTCAGAAGAGTCAGGGGATGGCATGAATCCACAGATTATGGCACCGGAGCAAGGACGAATGAAAATCAATAGTACCCCGAGTCCTCTGAGATCTTTCACTGAGGGAAAACTGAGAAGAAAAACAGAACCATCAGATGTGGGAACAACACTCTTTATGCACCAGCGGTTTGCTCAAACACAGAGGCTGTGTGGAGAGAAATGCCACTTTCACTGCCTTTTTCTCAATTTATAGGAGACTAATAGAGGAGGCTCGGTGTGCAGACCTCATGTAATAAATCATTTTCTGCTTTTTTTTTTTCCTTACAGACATCAGGAATAGTAAATTACACTCAGCATCCCGCTTACAAGTCAAGTGAAATGTTTATAGTTTGTCACTTTGCAAAAGCTAAACCTCAAATTGCCTCCTGAGGAGTTCACAACCTCCCTCTACAGTTTCCTCCAGCTTTATAACAAAGAGAAAAACTCACAGCAACAAAGAGTGTGATGCCATGCGATGCCGAAAACAAATTCAATTTGCATGGGATTAGTAAGTTTCATCCAGCAACCTCTGACTTCTCCGAGCTGCGGCAGGTAATTTGCAGTGGAATTTGACTGAAATTATCACCATGACGGACTCACATCAGGATTAAAATCTTCAGTGATCTCCCTCAATTATACAAATCACTTTCCAACCTCGGGATATATTAGTTCTGTGCAAATAGAGCTTTATAAAGTTCAATCAGTATTCATGAACATGATCGACTCTCTTCACAGGCTTAAAATGAGAGATAAAACTTGGGTCTGCAGCAGCAGCTGATGATCTGAGATCTACTTTGCCGGGTGAAACTGAAATTACTTTGTTTCATTAAAAGCCTTCCAGCGACGAGGCAGAGATATTTGCTGCTGTCATGCATTTACAAAGAGTCCCATTCATGTCCACAATATGTCTTGTGATTGAATCAATGTGGCTTTCTGAAGGAGCTCTCAAATTAGAGCAGAACCATCCAGAATCATGCACGCATAAACTTTATTTTCAGAGCTGAATCGGTTTCTCCTTGATGTTGATTACTGTAGCTGTGCTATGGCTGCCTCACAGTGACTAGAAACGCTGCAGAGGGTGTCCAAATGTACCAGTGAACATTTCAGAGCTAGTCAGGCTGATTGATTGAGCCATAAAGAGTTTGTCCGTGGGCTAACAGGCCTCGGATAAAAGATTAGGAGTCTGTTGAGTCTTGATTAATGTTGGAGGATATAACCTCTGGCCAGTGGTGCTGAAAGATTTATATAAACAGGGCCTCTGCTGTGAAATATACGCACGCTGGATTGGAGCGATTCAGACAGAGTCAGTGAGGGTGAAACAATCACAGGGTATCCCCAGGACAGAAGCTGAATCAAAACAGAAATATAACAAGTCCATAATGAGACAAACAAGTGTAATAACTGACGAATGAAGCAGGACAGCAACGAGAGCGAGGAAACCGACTCAGAGGCAGCAACCCCAATTTCATTCCGCCGTTTTCTCAATCAGAAGGAATGTGACATGGTTTTGTGTGTGTATGGGGGGGAGTGGGTTCCTCCACATATTCATACAGGACCTTGTCAGTGTCGAGCCCTGCCCCACCCCCTGGACTTCGCCTGCCTGATTAGTATTCAGTGAATTCATTAAGACACAATCACTGGTGCCTGGGAACATGGGAACTGGAGTTGGAGGAGAGGTTGAGTTCAGCCCACTGGGTGAGTCCTGCACCCTCCCCCCCTTGAACCTGAAGGTTAGCATGTCCTTCCTCTGCTAGTGATCTGATGATCACAGCGCTTCAGAGTGTGTGGGAGGGGGGAGGGGGGTGTGTTTGCACATGCTGTGTTGTTGCCAGCATGCAAAGATGAGTCTGAGAAAAATGTGAGGTTTGACTTTTAGCTTGATTGTCCCCAAAGGCAATCACCCACTATCCATCACCCATGGGGAGGGGGGTTTGTTGTGCTGTGTTATAATATACTGTTTCTCCTTGTGAGCTATAAAAAATATAAATGAGCGCAGACTTTGTAGCCTGCAGACCATCCATCGCTCAAAAGTTGCACCCTTACCCCCACAAACCCATCTCTACTACTATTAAAATCAATGTAGAGATGAATGGACGGAAGAATCAGAGGGGGAACACCAGGTAGAAAACTCTTCCGGCGGCTCCGATGGTTCATACGTTAAAGAGGTGCGCTTTGGTTGCATCCCGGCAAACTGGCGATGAATCATTCCCCGGGGAAGCACTTACAGACTTCAGGCCATTTAATGAAAAACACCAAAAAAACCTGTCCTGCATGAAAGCTGCACTATCATAAATCAAAGGTGAGGGGGAAATACCGCACGCAAACCCAACACAGTTTGGTTTAACCCTCCTCTAACTGCTGGACTGTGAGCGGTGGGTTTCCTGCATCTTGCTGTTATCGTTTAAATACAAATCTCTGCTTCCTCACCTCCTACCACAGAGAAGGATTTCATAATGTGAGAGGATTTCAAACAGAGAGAGAAAAAATAAAAACACTCCCTCAGGGTTTAATATCACAATCTGTGCTGCTCTCTGTTGCTTATAGTGGTCTCCTGTTGCTGAGGAAAGATCCTTTGCACACACCAATTTTAAAGGTGTTCACATCTGAAGCTAATTATCATTAAAAAAAAAAACTAAACAAAGGAAAAATCCGAAAGGAGCTGTTCTGAGTTGATCCCAGAGAGGAATCTGTGCCATATCCTGAAGCTTCTTTCTGTTTTCCTCCATCACAATGAAGAAGAAAGACTTTGATCATTCACTGTGTCTCACTCACCAAGAGGAGAGGAAAAACAGAGCCAGGGCATAAGAGCTGGGTTTCCCCACACAGGGGAGTGTGCAGAGCAGAGGAAAACGGGATGAACAGCTATGAAAAGAAAAGTGGAAAAAAAAAAACACCAGAAGCTGCAACACATCTGAAAGGAAGCCAAGCTGCTGAGGCAAGAGTTAAATTAAACAAAGTGCTGAACCTTTTCTGACACAGAGCAGACTCAAATGGTGATAAAAAAAAGAGTGGAAATTGAGTCATCAGAGAAAGAGAAAATCTCCAACAATGAGAACAATGCTGTCTTTCAAAATACAGGAGGTGATTGTATGAGTATTTGAGAATTAGACCACAATCTTATGCATCATTGTGGTTTCTTAGTCCTTTTTGCACCAGTTTTTCTCGTGGCGCCAGAGTACGCTTTCCTTCAGCCTCAGAAGATGCTACTCCATGCATGGCAGCACATCCTGGAAGCATGAACATGACAGCACAAGTGAGTCGATACACACACCCAGGTTCCACTTTTTCTTACATTTAAAGAGGAAGGAGTTCTTCAAAGTTGGGTCAACAGAGCTGATAGAGAGTAGAGGAGGATCTGTGGGGGCTGAAAAATATTTTGTCAGGATGAAGAGGGAGGGATAGGGGAGGAAGAAAAACAACAAGGAAGGCGTTTGTGAGAAACTTTTCAACGGTTTTAAACAGCTAAATCATGCTTTCAAGTCAATGTGAGCTGTGTGTAGTAAGCGAAACAGCATACGCAGCTTATTATTCATAATAAATCTGAATAAAAGAGAAAAGCAGAGTACGAACTCCGACAATAAATCACACTACAGAACAAAGGCACTAATTCAAGGAGTAAAAAACATTAAGAGAGATATATGCGATACGCTCCAGTGGAGACACAAAGGAAGGAAGTGTGCGCCCGTGAACGTGAGCGAGTGCATGAGTAAGATCAGAGGCATGTTGCAAAGGTTTAAGGTAGCCATTACTGCTGAGTGTAGCAGCAATGGGATTAGAGGTACCCGGAGGGCACAGATGGCACCAAAATCCTCAGAGTCTTTCTGAAAAGGTCACACAAAATAGAGAAGAGAAAACCCCCCACCTACACAGCCACCCATTCAGAGCTGCTAACAGATTCCTCAGGCTGCTTTCTCCTCAGGCTTTTAGTCCCTCGTCAATCCTCTGAAAGCTCCACAATCATTTCTTTTCTACAGGAGTGTAACAAGAGAACGGGGCAGAAATGCCTTTAAAATGTCAAAACGGCAGCGGACCTTCACCGGCAGTGTCATTGATAAGAATTTAAAAAGAAGCTTGCGGCGCTTTAGGGGAAACAGATTTTTATCAGAGCTCTTTTGTTGGGGTGTTTAATGGGACAGGACACAGGAGGGAAAAGATGCAGAGTGATGTATTGAAAGACATTAGTCTTTATGGCCATGCGGGGGAACAAATGAATCACTGTGCACCTCGTAATTTACTCTGAAGGTCATGTTTGACCCTTTCTGTTCTCATCCTTTCATTCATTCGTCTCCGTCATGCCGCAGGTTCTGGTTTTGCAGCTTTTGTTTTCTGCGTTTGGAGAATCACATTCTTCTCTTGTCTTGTTTTGCCTACTCTGCTGCGTCTGTGTGTTTCCTGCCACCATACGCTGTTTCATCCCCGGGCGCTGGCTCTTTCACCAGCACCATATGGCAAGGCCAACCAGGCAGGCAGGCAGCGCTCCGCGAGACTCTCCCAGCATCTCCGCTCTCCGTGTTTGCTTTGAGGGATCCAATAAACTACTTACAGAGGGACTTCTCTCTGAATAAAGAATGTACAGAAACAGACCATCTCACAGGCTGTCTGTGCACAGCAAGGCAGCCAAAGCAATTAAACTAGAGTATGGAGGCTTAATGAACACCAGGTGGGTCATACTTCTGCTGGTGACCAATCTCTGACCTTAAGACAGAGCTTCTTCATGAGTCACAGCAGACATTTTGAGAGAAGCGAGTATAATTTCAATCCTTGTGTCCCTCCGGCATCACAAAAAGTACCTTGCTTACTTTTGAGCATCTGTATTTTAATATTTGCTCCCCATTGAGGCATGATATTGGAGCGGGACAAATAAACCTTAAGTACTGAGTTTCCATTTAGAAATATAAACATGCAGCATATCAGCAACGTAGAGAAATGCCCTGAGAGATGCAGCCAGAGAAAGAAAACCAGAGTTATTATTTGTGCATCATGAAGCCATTATTAAATATCTCCTCTCAGGAAGTTACAGTTTGTCTGGAAGCTGCAAATCTGCAGTCCTTCCTTCAGTAAGCAGCTTGTAAATGCAGAAAACACCGGCTGAGAATGGCCTGAGCCTGACAGCTGGCAAAGCAATCACTGAACTATGGGGAGCAGTTTGGATGAAGACGTGGGTCAAAGCTGTCTGCGCTCTAAAACCTGGAGAAGAATCCACTTTAACAAGATGTTGTGGCTGTAAAATGTATCAAACTCTGGGTTCAGTTCCGAGAAAACTGACACAAAACACTTGTTTTTTTGTTTCATTTAGTTTGAAGTTAAATTGGAAATCAGACAGAGTGTGATGACAGCCGGGTGAGTGGTGTGTTCGCTCAGTCAGGTGCAGGGAGGGTTTATAATGCTCCATGAGTGACGGAGCGACCTGTCAGTCAACTGTTACAGCACCGCTCAAATTCCTGCCAGACCATAATGACTGAAATTTGAGGGCTGGCTGTGTGAGCAAACTATTTTATTCCAAAAACACAGAAATTACAAGGTGCAGTGCGGCGGTATTTTGGTCAGCACAGACTGGACTGCTGCACTTCACCTTGGCAACACAACACGAAAACTCGCCCATCAGTTCCTCAACTTGGAAGCGAGGCCGCACAGAGGCTATTTGGGAGGAAAACAAACATCCAACACCTTAGTTAATGTATTTGACCTTCTGTTTGTTCTGACAAATAGCTTTTTCTCCCCTCATTTGGGCAGCAGCGGTGTTAAAATGAGACCAAACTGTGGAAGAAAAGAGTGGAACCAGAAGTGGAGAGATAGCTGCAAATAGACTCACCCACCCTGGTGGCAGACAGGCATGTGGAGAATGTGTTATAATGTGAAGATGACACATTCATATACCCGAGGATACACTTTATGTGTTGGGGGTGCTACTGGAAGCTCATTTCCCATGGGGAAGTGTTAGAAGCATATCTTCACTCTGCAAAAACATCCTGTTAGAGGGAAACTGAACTCTGATTTGACCTATTTGGGATGAAAACCTTCTTCTTATGAATCAAAGAAACTCTTTCTGTAACATTAGACTTCATAAACTCTTTCCAAAAATCTTTTTCTACAAGACTCTCAGAAGGAGCTCGGTTATTTCAAGGAAAATATAAAATACATTATGCAGTGACTGACACTGAGTGAAGACGTGACTCGTGACGGAGGGCGAGCACCACCCCTGACATCTGTGACTGATTACGAGTTGTAATGTCAGGGTGATAAATGTGTGAACATGAGGCAGTGATGAATTTTACACTGCTCCCCATGGAGCAGGGACCTTCCATTACACGTCTTATTACTGTCTCTGCCTCCTGATGGCTTAATTGATCCTCGCAGGCCAACAAAGACAACACTCCATCCACCCAAAGCTCATGATACCTGATAGGATGAGAGGAAAAATGACCACAGCAGCTTTGAGCTCAACTAGCCTCTTGTTCAACATTTAATTAAGCCTCTGAGTCTGTTGTAATATCGAGCAGTTGCCGGACCATAAAGGTGAAATGCAGTGTTTTATAACATAACTTAATTCTCATTGGATTCTTCTTGTTTTCCCTCGGCAGAGCAAACACTGACACGGGGCCACCGCTGTGATTGGCAAGTCCTGCTGCCATGGGCTTCCTCTGCTGCGGTGCGTGCTAAACTGAGCGCCTTCATGGTTGAATTCAGAGGAGAAATGCAAAGCATGGAGAAACAGCTCTCCCTTCTACCCGCAGAGGTTGACCACAGCATATGTTGCTGCTTATTATTCCCTGTGTCTGCCCGTTTTCCATTGTATTTATAGCAGGAGGAACTTGATTTAGATCTGCTCCATCTGGCGATTCGCTGAAGGGATGGGTGCCACATCTTCCACTCTCGTGTGTAATCTCCCCCACTCTGCTTACTGGCCTTTATTTAAAAAAGATGGTAAATGAGATAGCAGGGCGTCACTCTCTCTCTCTCTCTCTCCATCTTCCTCCCTGACACCAGCTGCTGTTGCTGCACACTTTATGTTGCTGCCTGGCTAGGAGGCACTTAGAAGGAGGGGGTCTCTGGAGCTTGTGGAGGTGTTAAAAAAAAAAAAATCCCTCCCACTTTCTCTGGTGGTATGCAAAGATTCCACAGGCGGCCTCCAGAGCCCCTTTCCTTCAACAACCCTCCCCCATCAACCTTCAGCAGCTGTGAAAGAGAAGGAGAACCAGTGGAGGTAACCGAGCTGGGCTTTGGGGCACAGAGGAGGAAGAAGCTGATTAAAAACCGTCTTCGCCCTCTGACTTCCACATCTGACTCTCCTTTTTAGCTCAACATAAAGATGTGCAGGCTTTTCAAGGATTTGTACCTACAAATGGAGCGGGTGTAGGTGGCGGTTTCTTTCATTTCATGTAAATGCACTCTGCAGGGAATGTAGGGCAGGAAAACCGGCCAAAGATGATATTTTGATTTAATGAAGTCTCTGAATATTTTAGACAGCTATAAGCAAAAGAGGGTCTAAATAAAATTCTCTGTATGTGTTCCTGGAAATTGCAGCAACCCATACATGAGCCCATTTCCACCATAATTACATTCCAGAAGAGATCAAACTACCTTTTAATGGGAAGGAAAGTCATAGCAACGGACAAGTGGTAATGTGATCCTCTCTCCATGACTGACACTCAATTCAAATCTTTCTTTAAACGCCCTTATTTCATTACCCTCTAATGTATTCTTCACTCACTGTGTGAGTGCAGTGAGGAGAGATGAGGAAGAGGACGGTTAAAGATGAGCTGCTATCTCTAAGCCTCATTTCATGGTTTATTTTATTCGGCAGAATTATATTAAAAACATTAAATTGGGTTATTTCTAATCAGATGATTAATCAGCATCTGGCTGCAGCTGAAAAAAAAGGCTGTTTGTCTCCTTCACTGTGGTGTGAAGTTTGTTAAAGCTGTGTTTGACTTCCTCTCTAAAAGAACAAACTCTTGAGCTCGGCCTCCAGCAGCTTTGTCAGCTTTGTCTGAGGCAACGTGTCAGTCACTTTGCCACAATTGCAAGACTTTCTGAACGTACTCGCCAGGGTAAATAAGCGACCGGGAGTGTGGCCGTCTTTGTGCTGCAGGATGGAGGAGCTCTCACTTTGAAACTACTCAGGGAGTGTCCAAACCATCAGCGAGACTGTCCTCAGTTTCATCCAGAAAGTTTACTGTAAAAATGATGCTTGCTGTACGTTTTCTAGTGAACAAAAAAATGAGATGGAAGAGATTTTTTTAATCCATGGGAAACTGTTCATGGAAAAACTTGCAAAAGCCAAACTTCCATGCAAAAACAGAACTAGAATGACTTGCAAACATTTCTTTGTTTCCCTTAAATCTCAGTTTAATAGAGAACAAACACATGGGCGTGCAGCATGTTTGGCAGCCTCTGTGCCGTGTGCGTGTGCGTTTGCATAAATGCGAGGTTGATTGTTTGCTCCAATCTGGCGACATGACAGCAGAATGACTGAAATTTACAGCAGGAAGAAAACAAAAATGTTTAGTGTTGTTTTAGCAAACATTTATGCATGATATGCCGGCAGCTTCCAAATCAGAATGAAACCTGAAAGTGAAACAGGAAAACTGCCCAAACAGCTCAGGAAACTGACTTCCTGAGATGTTTGCTTGTCCGCACTTCTCAGAGCGCGCGCGGTCACGCCTGCTTGATGCCCCAGCGGAGGCTTTAGGCCTCCCACGGGGAAAAAGGGCTGTCCTCTCTGATTTTAATTTGCACGCTCACAAACAGAGCAGAGAGGAGAGACAGGCTGCTTCTCGGGTGCCCACCTGGTGACCAGCTGAAGGCTCCAGGGTGCAGAACGCCGTCCTATCTCTGCATAAGTAAGCATGAGAGGACAGGAGTGAGGCTGGCCCCTGCCTGCAGCCTGTCGTGAAGACGGATGATGCAATGGTGCAGGGCCTGGGGCCCCCGAGCTCCCTGCAGGGACCTCACTATTGGGCTGGTAGATTAGGTCTGGATCACACTTGACATGCTATAGCAGAAAGCAATGTGATGGTGTAAAGAGAGTGCAGGGGGGGAGTGTTTTTTCTCTACTTGTGGAGTGAGAAGCCAACATGTGAGCCTTTCTACAAAGCACTACAGCTTTACTCAATATCTACAGGTGAAATAGCTTTTATCATTCGATTTATTACCATTATTTCCTGCAAAATAATTACCTAGTGCAGGCTTCTGAACTGTGAACACTCTCCCTTTTCACCCGACTTTGGATATTGGACTTTTGGACAAACAAGTAATTTAAAGGCGTCACCTTAGGCTCTGGGAAATGAGTTTCAGCCCTCTACATATCATTATTGATCATGAAAAACCCTTTAGAGCCGATGCCTTTTCATTTGTATCGTTAGGCTACAAGAACATAATAATAACAGGACCAATTGTTTCATGTTATCGCTGAAAAGAGCGCATTAGCAGCCACTCAAGCGACAACAGCCCATTTTCCCCATGTTCACCTCACCGCCCCCACCTATTACAGCGTGTTCAAGATATATAGCCAGCTATATACATGCCAATGAATCACCGTGTGGCGCTGCACGCGACACGTTGCCCTTGGTTGTGTGTTACTTCTCAAGCTCAAGGTCTAACAAGAGGGTAATTATCACAAAGTGCTGAGATAGAGGCGGATGTTGGCGGGTGATATGTTAAAGCAAGGTGTGAGGAGAGATTCCCTAATTGTTCGGCGTGCTTTGTGGGATCAATCATCAAGACATGAGATTAAAAAAAAAAAAAAAGAAGAAGGTTAACAGCTAAATGTGGGAGAAAGACGATAAATGTAGATCCAGATTTCCAAAGAAAAGTGGAGAAAAATGCAGGTTATCGTCATTTGAGACAAATAATCATCTTCAGCTTGCTCAGGTAAGAGTGTTTATCTCTCTTCGTGGATCAATAAGACGCCCTGTGCCTGTTAGTGTCTGAGTCTCTGGTCTGCTCCATCCCTCTGCCTCCCTCTCCACTCCTGTGTAGCTGCCTGCAGGGCTCGCCAAGGGGAACAG
This sequence comes from Labroides dimidiatus, assembly GCA_030710495.1. Lineage (NCBI taxonomy): Eukaryota > Metazoa > Chordata > Actinopteri > Labriformes > Labridae > Labroides > Labroides dimidiatus. Next base: position 20,633,940 of record CM061154.1, read on the forward strand.
AGCACGCTCAGAACAACAAAGTTTAGAAGCAAGGACACTCCTGGGCTCCCAGCTGACGGATGTGGGCTTTGATCATGATTACAGCTCTCTGTGGCTCAGGGCAGGTGTCTTCCACACTCAGAAACTCCCTGCTGAGAGCCCGTCAATACCCAGCAAGAAGGATGACTGCTTAAATACTTTGGCTCTGTGACAACACACATTTAAACACTTTTTCCTTCTATACAAGCCAACTTTGAATCATTGTTTTGTTTTGATACGATCCAAGAAAGAGGATGTTTGTAAAAAAAAAAAAAACCCTTGGGACCGTCTGACTGTGTTTCAGAAAAGAAGCACATTTTCTCTATAAAGGAAATCAAAATTTCTCTCCTGAAGAAGTTTATGAGAACCGCGAGCGAGCGACTTAATCCCGCTCATGTATCTGTTTCTCTTATCAAACTGCACAGGTTTTTACTCTGGGCTTTATTGACTATCCCTCATGCTCTGCAGCAGCGAGAACCAATTCAAAGTGACGACGCTGAGAGTAATTGTGAACCAGCATCCTGTATTTTGTGTGAAGTTTAGAGTGGCGTATGTGTAGAGAAGAAGTGCGTCTTTTCAAACTGAACGAGTGCCACCGGGGAAATCTCCATGCATCAGCTGCCAGTGGCTGGCTGACAACTGCTGGAGAGAAGTGCTCAGCTCCTCTCAACTCTTTTCGATCTAAGTGCCTCTGGAGGGTGGAGCACAAATCTGTGGATTGACCAGTGGCTCCAAATTTAACACTTTTTCTTTAGCATTAACTCTTTTTGGAAGGAGAGAGCAGCTGCGACTCACATGCAGGCTCCTTTCAAATTTATTCCTCGCCGATCCCTCCCCTGCCAAGAAATATACATATTTTCAGTAAACTGTGTAATTAAAGTGGAATTGCTTTGATAAATTAAGCATTATGAAGGCAAACTTCCCTAAACAAACACAGCAGACTGTTTTAAAAATCTCTTTTATTATTTCTTGTTTGGTGGTCTTACACTAACTACCAGATGTCCAGCTGTGTGCCACACTGACAGCACTAACTTTTAAGTAATTTAAACATCCAGACTTTGGTTGCAGGTCAAACAACCTGAGATCAAGAGGTCTTTTTAGACACTTTGCAACATCATTTAACAATCACGCTGACTGATGTTTATTGTAGAGGAGACATATTTAAGAGCTTGTTCAGTAGATTTTGATGAAGAGGCGCAGCTCTCTCCATGCAGACTGATCCAAAAGTTGCTCTAATCGTTCAGCCTGCCTGCGCCAAGATACATAATAAAACCCTGCTCATGTCCTAGAGGACATTTCCCGCTCAGATCAGCAGCCTGCCAGTCCACATGCTTTTCAGCTGTTCCTCTGCCTTTTTGACAGCAAAGTAATGGATAACTCATCTTCAACTGCTTTGCCTGAGGAAGAGGAATCTAAATGATCTCAGAGCTGCAGACACAGAGGAGGCTGGAAGGGGGAGATGCTGAGATAATAATGGACATTTAGTGGTCAAAACCCAGCAGGATATTGCAGGGTCTCTCTAGGCAACACGCAGCAGCGTACGGCTTTATTGACATTTTGTGCATGCAGCTCAGCTCGGGGTAGCCGGATGGTTTACAGACTCACCTCAATGTCACTGCTGTTCATGGCTGGTGTGCAGAGTAGCTGAATGACGGATGTCAGACTCGCCCACCTCTGTAACAGCCCCCTCTGAACCTCACAGCAGAGAGCTGATGCATTTACAGAGGCGGAAAAACAATATTGAGTAACAGTTGAGTGACTGTGCGAGAGAGACGTCTGTGTAACATGGAATCAAAAATCAGACATCAAGCAGGCAATCAAAACAGAACAACCTAAGCCTCGTCCACTCGCTGTGTGATTGACAGCCTGCACCATGTTATCAGCTGGAGTGCCTGTGACTCCTCGGCTCCTATTATCTCCCTCTTTGCACATGACGAGCCGCTCTGCATCCATCATGAGTGGGGGCTGAGTGCTCTCCGTTTGAAAAGGGGGGGAAAAAAAAAGAAAAGAAGCCCACTCTGGCCGGCCACTTACTCTGTGGTTATCTTCAAACGTCAGATGGAGAAGCACATCATGGTCAGGCTGAAACATGTTGGGCAGAACAGCTTTGAAGGACTTCACTTTCTGATCCAGCAAGCTCTCTCAGGGATTCAGTAACGTGAGGGAAGAATAACACTGAGACTTCTAAGCTGTATCACTTTGTCAGAGCAGTTCACCCCCGCCACTGAACCCATGATGTTATGACAAGCAATCAGTTAGATCTCCTTTTATTTATGTTATTACATCTTCTTGATGTAATCACATGAAGTGTTCACGCTTTGTGAGGGAGACAAACTGAATCTGAAAGCTTTCCTGACAATTGTCTAATGAAAGTCATATTTTTCAGTTTTGCTGTGTTTCAATAGAGAGGGAGGGAGTCACCATGGAGGGGAGTGCCGAAAAAAAGAGCAGCGCTAGAGTCGCACTATCAGGACAGACGTGATCGCGATGAATTCACTAATGATCAAGTCTTTTAGCTGGCGCTGCAGGAGATAAGTAGATGTAAGTGATCGGGCCAAGGGTTTGGCTCCACTTCTAATCACTCTGTAATTACAAATCCTTTACTCTGCTTCACCTTTACAGGTTTCATCCTGCCCTTTAGTCGTGTCTGTTAAAAGCTTCTGGTTTCCTTCCAACTCACCACCGAATGGTGCGTATAAACAGGCAGACTGTAGGACAAGCGTAGAGAAGATTGAATAAGGCTTGTGTGTTTCATTAAAAAAAGATCAATAATTTTTCAGATGGTGGATGGAAGAAGCAGCTAAAACACTGCCAGAGTAATCCATTTGATCACATTTCTTCTTGGAATGGATTCAGATTGCTTTCTGCTTTGTTTAAATGAAAGTCAAAACACAAAGCAGACAGTGACGGCGGTCAGCGTTTGAGATGTGATTAAGTTGGAGACAGTAAATTGGTGTTCTCATTTGCTGTGAGTCCATACGGTGGGAGAATAACTCACATCTAATCATCTTCGTCCATCTCCCACAAGAGACTTCAGCACAAGCATCAGCAGGAATATGAGATTAAACCACCCCGAGTTCAGTCACAGTCTGACTCCGAGTCACTCCCGCAAAAACTTCCTGTATTAATCCACGGGAAGTGTAACTACAGCCAGGTCGCTGTTGCTATGGGAACCCCCCTCCTCCCTCCCTAGGGGGACAATGGGCTAAGAACTGGTTGCAGTTGGCATGTCAGGCCTGAGAGAACAACACTGGGGGGCTCAGACTGGTCCAGACCCGGAGCCTGAGCAGAGAGCAGAGTCACTACACTGGATCAAAGAGAACCTTTGTTTCCCAGCTCCCTTTGCAAAACTCTCCACTTTCCTTTTTCATTCCATTCCTTTTATTTTTCCTGCAACATTTTGTTTCTGTTCCAGTGAAAAAGGACATGCACATGAGTCAGGCGAGTGAAACAGCAAAGAGAATAAGTAAGTAATGGTAATGAAGTGCCTGAAAGCTGCAGAGGCAGAGGCGGAGTGGGCGTGGAGGGCAGATTGTCTTGCTAATGTTCTCTGCTATTCTAACAGGTGAGGAAAGAGATAAGGTATCACAGCTGATATCTTCATCCTCACCTTTGATCCAGCTTCTCTCTAACCACATCTGAGATGACTTTTCAGAGACGATCCTCTGAGTTAGACTCTTATTTCAGCTCCATACCGCTCTGCTTCACAACCCTATATATGGCCATCAGCTGCAGCAGATCTTCATAAACACACACAAATATGGGTAGATCTCCTCTTCTGTCCTGTTTATAGCCTCCTCCAGCTCTGCTGAGATGAAACTTGCTTTGTGCATTCCTGAGATCTTGTGTTATGTTTCCACTGGGCTGCTTTTTTGGAGAGTGGCTCAGAATGTATTCAGCAGCTTTGTCTTGCATTAAACTGAAAAGGCGTCCCACCTCAGAGCTTCTCATTTCAGAGCACTCTCAAAAACGTTGTCTGCTGGCTGAATGGAGTAAAAGTCTTCAAATGACTTGAAGCTCTCCCTGTCTGGGTTTTGTTTATGTCTTACTGTGCTGCAGCTGGAGTTTGATCTCTTTTGGGTTCACAGGAAGGCCAGTGAACAGGGTGCTGTTTGACAACAATCTGCTCGGAGATGACAAAAATAGGCTTTGGCAGCTGGACTGATTATTTGCAAAAGAGTGGCGTGTTGTGTCTTGAATGTGAGGAAAACTGAAGCCTCACGTGTTTATTTTAAGCATCAGACACTAGCCAATGCAAGACTCCGGGGATTTCTGCAAATGTTGACCCTCCCTCCCTCCTTCTCCTTTGGGTCTGCACCCCATGCTGCTGTGGAAACAAGATCTCATAATGGGAGAGCCCACCCAACTGCTGCCGACCAGCTGGAATGAGAGTCTGAGAAGCAAAATAAAACTGGAGTCACACTGCGTCGCCATCCACCCAAACACTAAACCCTGCCCGGTCTACACCAGTACAGACGTGGGCCTCAAAATGGAGATTATTCTTCAGCTTATGTCAGCCTTCTGGAAACTGAGGAATGCACACTTTTTCTTCCCTGAATCATAATTTCATGCAGCACAATTACAAGGTTGTCATTTTATGGTAATGACGGGAGTGACATTCTGCTTATTCCTACACCAAGGTGCCTTTGATGTTGTGTTTCTGCAAGGCTTCAAAAAAACCCCACAATCCACACACCTCTCCTTCAAATGAAGTCTTATTTGTATTGATCAGTGAACAAACAAACACTCACCATCTCGAGGGTCTTGCTGCCTCTAATTTATATAAGCTGAGCACATAAGGGAAAAATCTGTGGCTCTGTTAGCATGCACAATCGCAAGCTAAATATAGATTTTACCGTGCTGCTGTAAAGACAACAAAAGGAAAGCTGTGAAATTTATTCAATTCAAACACTTTCTCTTGTGTAACACATGCAGACCAGCTCATTAAAAGCCTCTCAAATTAAACTTGTAGTAGTGCTGAGGATGGGGAGTGGGGTGTGTGTGTGTGTGTGTGTGTGTGTGAAGGGGGTGGAATATATTTACCCTAAATTCCCAGCATTACTTAAGGCAGACAGAAAAGACCGGTGCTGGTCGCAGCACACGAGACGTGAACACAGAGGGAGCTGCACGCAGGCGACACTACAGGCTCTCTCACAAAAAACACACAGACCTACAAGAGGGAGCCGATTCACACTTTACAAAAAGACACATGTCCCTTTCACACATCGTCAGTAGTCACAGACAGACAGCGGGAAGCTTGTGACAGACAAATGTGTGTGCACAGGTGACCTTTGTCCTCTAATCTGATCTTCAGCTGTCTTTTACGCTGCCTTCACCTGTCTGTGCATGCATGCGTGCGTGCATGAGGGACAGACTTTTTCCCAGAGCTGTACACTGACCCTGATTTAATTCTCCTGGAAACAGAGGCGGCTCTTTTCCACACATTACCATCTATGAGAGCTCTGGCTCTTCACTGGGCTCTTGAAGCTATTCCTGGCCCTTCAGGGTCGAGATGCAGGAGATACTCAGACACATGGAGTCAGATTAGATGGTACAATCTCAAATCAAAAGGGGACAAAAGGACAAAAAAATGGACTAATTCTTCTGTGTGTGTTCACTCTGCCTCATACGGATATGGAGGTTTACAATATAATGCATGTATGGTTTGAGGCTATAGAAACCAAAGACAGGCAATTACTATGGACTCCTTTGCCAAAAATAAACTGCTCTCCAGGCTATTTTACGTTGCTGTTTTATTTTCAGATTTGTCTCCATACATCCAGACGTATTCTATTTCCATGCTGGCCTGCTATTTGACCCAAAAGACAAAGGCACAAAAGACTATTGACCCCACGTTCCCCCTCACTAGGAAAACCAGGGTATAATTAACTGTAGTGTTAAAAGTGCCTGTGAGACTGTGAAACAGGGTCTGAATACTGAGAGAACCGCTTCATCCCACAGGGCTCAGACCCAATCCATCCAATCCATACTTATTCATTTATTCAGCCGACTCATGGCCTCCTACTCCCTCAGAGATGTCTTACAGGTCAAACGTGAGCTTTCTGTCTTCTTCATCACTAATTAGACATAACATGTGCTAAAGTTCAGAAAAACAGTTTCTTCCTCCCACTTGTTCTGTTTTTGTTTCTAATCACACCGTCGGATTTATCCGCCAAGCAAACAAGGACTCAGACGGCTCAAGCTGCAGGAGAGGGGGTTTATTCTTGTATCCCTACCTGTGACTAAAGTATGGCTCACCATAAATACAGGCCGGGGCTTTGACACCCAACATGCCCTCCACAATGTGTGTCAGCGGCGATACAGAGAAGCAGGAGCCTCCACCATCTGTTAAGCATCTGTCTGAGCTGTGATTCATCCCTTCACACATATCCGCTGCTTTAGGTGTCAGCAGGAAAGACGTGATATGTGTTAACAATTACTATTCTGTCTGCTTCACCTTCTGTTAAAGCAGAGGAAAACATCCTGGTTAATCAGCGCAGGAAAATTAATCAGGCTCCTGAGCTGTAAATCTGCAGCTCACAATCATTTCCTATATTAATGGAAATGTCAGTTAGATTCTTAGTCAAGGAGGGTCAGTCACTTTGTTTCAGACAGAAATATCTCCACGACTCTCGGATGGATAGATATTAAACTTTGAGCATTAAGTTTTCCTCAAATGATCTGCAGGTTTTTCATCCAGTGCCATCAGATTCTTAATTTGTGCAGTGGTTCATCAGTGATGTTTTCAACTACGACCTCATACCACCTAAAGGGGGGTACCTTTCCGACCAAGTACGGACAACGCCCTGTTATCTTATGTCTTATAAGTTTATCCTATCAGATTATCCTGTGGTCTGAGGTGTGCTAAGATTGAAGTTTTCCCAATAATCGGCTTCGAAACGGGTAGGGCATACACTTGTAAATATTAAACTTGTTCGACATTTACAACCCAAAATCTTCATGTGTGTGGGGAAAGCCGACTCCCCCCAAGTCATGACTCTGTGAGTTGTGACGTAGAATGGAATGTAGCCAATCAGGAGGTGAACTGACTAAGGAACGAGGAAGCAGACGTAAACAAATCAAGTATGGCTGACCTCACACAGAAAGTTTGTGAGGAAAGTCTGTGATCCTGCCATCTCCAGGATTTTCTTCTTTTTGGTTTATGAATTTCCTTTTCCATGTTGTGCTTGGTGTTAGCTGATTGCTGCTATCTGTTGCTATGTTTTTCTTCTACGTTTTTGTTAGATCACACAAGATTTCTGTCTTGGAGGACGAGATTCTAGATGGGTAGTGAGACAGAATCGTTATGCGTGTGGTGAGCTGTGTTGAGATTATCGGAGCACATCACACACAGTGTGATCAAAACTGTTCAATGCCCGATTTTTTATCTTTACGTGTGGTGTCTCTAACAGATAAAAAATCTCTTTGGATTTAGAAAATCTTTATGTGTGTACACCCCTTAAGCTTTTGTGCTAACAAGCTTTGCTGGTGGTAACATTTAGCTCAATGCACTAAAGTTGCAAAGTGCAGCCTCAATGAGCTGCAAGCATGGCCAAGAAGACCAATCAATCCAGTTGAGTTTGCAGCTGATAAGTCAATAAAACGTCAAAAACACTAACTGAATTTAACAAACAAAAAATTGGCTTGTTTTGTGTGACCAAAAGCACTTTGAATTTAGAATAATTTAAAAAATGTTCCCATTTTAGAGGCTGGAAGACCACAAATGTTCGACACCGCTGTTTATTCAATTTTGTCTAAATTATCGATAAGCAAGGCCAAACCAACCCCGAGAACTGCCATGCTGCCTCGCTCTGTGCTTTTACTGCCACTTTAAGGCCAGACACAAACACAGAGACAGCAGACACGTTTTTGGAACAGTTCCTTTCGAGTGACAAAAAACAACCCGTAACGCAGCACGCCAGCTTCCATGGCAGTGAAAACAATGACTTAACAGAGGAATAGACTGAAATAACCCTTCCGTCTGTCCTTTGGTTTCCCAGACTTCCTGTTTGACAAAACTAAATCCCAGTTGATGCCGGGCTTTCCGCCCTGTTTCTCTTCGTTTCTGTCTCTCTCTTTTTCTTTCATCTGTTCTCTCTTTCTGGTTTTCTGGCTGAGCCCAGGTCCACTCTTCGGGTCACTGGGTACCAGCCCAATCTATTTTTCTCCCTGCTTGCAGACAGCAATAAGCACTGGAGGAGAGTGAGGGAAGGAGCCGTGGAAGGAGAGAGGAAGGACACGGAGAGGTGGACAGAAAGCAGAAATAGGGGGAAGGTGAAAAGAGCCTGAAATAGAGAGTTTAAGAGTTGGAGCACCGGAAATGATACTCAAGTAACCAGAAAGGTTAAAAAGAGGCGCATCCGAGTTCATCCAGAGGAAGATTGAAGGGTGAGGCAGAAAGATAGACCAAAACTAGGAAAATACAAAGTGCCTATGGCGCACCGGCTACGTCTCACTGCTCTCCAGCTCCAAACACTCTTGTGGTGACATTGGAGGGGGGTTTGAGGGAACTGTATGTTGAGCAAAAAAATAGCTGCCTGGTTGAATGAGCACGTTGCAGTGTAGCGAGAGAGGCAAGAGAGGTCTGCTTTTTGGGTGATCAATCAACCCAGCGGAAGAGACGTCCACTTTATAACCATCAGTGGCCGGAAACGTAAGCAGCGAAGAGTGAGGTAGCGTTTAAAAACCATTACACAGAGACCGTCTGTATTTAAAAGGCCTGGCTTCTCCTTCTAAACATACGGGCTGCTGCAATCTCATTGGCTTTTTGCAATGCTTACATGGCAGATGAGACAGAGTAGTCCATCATCATTGCAGCAAACTGGCAGGCGTGCAACGGTGAAGGAATACAGAACGGGTTTTGGAGGTAAAAGGAGAACAGTGCGTGTTTCACCTTGGAAATGTCTCCTGATTTGACATCTTTAGACAATGACTGTCAAGATGCACCAAACCAGACAGGATGTTTCCTCAGAAAAATGAGCTCTTCATCCCAGAGTCATCCTCGTATGGATGCAATTTCATTTTGTTGTACCTCTTGAAAATGAGTGCTGGTGCTGAGAGGGGAGTGGAAGTACACATTCTGGGACTGGGCGGGATCCAGCTGGCAGGGACTCTCAAAGCCGACACAAGGACAAAGCTCCTGGCTGTGCTGGTATGGCTCTCAAACAGGACAACACACTCTGCTGCCAAATAGCCCTTGGCGGCAATATAGAAGCCACAATGGCAGCCCATCTGTAATTTATTTACATGTCTTTAAATTCACTGCTCCTGCTCATGCCCTTGACATAGACTCTGAGCTGCAGAGGTGGTAAATCCAATTCCATCTGGCCTCAGCACATGACCAACATACTGTATTACATGCCGAGTGTCTGTGTGTGTGTGTGTGTTACAAGTCCCCTCTGGGTGAAAACACAGCTACTCCAGGAAGGGATACACACACTGAAGCAAAAGTCCCAGAGTTAAGGGTATTTCATGTCCATTCTGTGGCCTCATATTGTTCATTTACTGACACTCCACACCACTGTGAGCAAACAGGCTGCTCTCACAGAGGTATAAACACAGCCAATCAGCCAGAAAACAAAACGGAGAAGCTTTCCCAGAAGGCAACACAGCCAATTATTTGACAGTTCAGATCAACTGCAGCTTTAGCAGAGGCTGGCGAAGTGTTCAACCAGCACAGCCAACAAGCCAGCACAAAACGGAGGCTAAACCTAGTGTGTCACATTGCCCCCTCCCCCAAAAACAAGTCCTTTTACACTGACACGCCAGCCTCATTTTGTTTTATCTCATTCATTTATTCATTCATTTGTGAATTTATGTCCACTTTCACTGCCTTTGACGCTAAAGTCTTGAATAAAAGTTATGAAAGTAGAACCAAAAAGCTTTGCATCTGGTGAGAAGATCCTCTTGTCAAATAAAGGACAAGTTTGTCTTCTCATTCTGAGATGAGAGCATCAAACCACCAAAGCATGAGAAAACCCACATTTTCAGATCTCATTCCATCAAAGGGCTGCCAAAACTCAGGGGTAATATTTAATGTAAAAGAAATTAAATGTCTTCAATCAATAATGAATGCTTTTAGCCTATTCCACAGAGATGACTTAGATGATCCTCCCTAAACACAGAGTGTTTTTACTCCTCCAAACAATGACAGACAAAATTAGCCTCTATAGATCCCCTTCTGCCAACAACCTTCCCCATACGGCAGTGAAACATGCTGCGTCGTGCTCTTTTTTTTCCTCATCCCTCTGGGACTCAAAGGTCCGCTCCTCCTCTGAAACAGCAGCAGCCCATGTGAAGTCCTCTGCTTGTACCCTACATTATGTTCCTGCAAACTCCCTGAAAAAAAGACAAGAGCAGCCCTTCATGCATCATATCGTTTGTCTCGCCTTCAAGGACGCAGGAGTTCAAAACCATCTCAATAAAAAACAGCCAGAAAGCCTATATCCTGCAGCTCTGAGCAGCTATATCTTCTGACATTTTTATCAAGGGGAGAAACCATTTCAATCCTGCTGACATTCTCTGCAGGTCAAGGCAATATTTTTGAGGGATTTCAGGCTGGTCATGCCTCTTCATTGCCTCTCCTTACGCTTCTGGTGCTGTTGTTTGAGCTTGGATTGCTGAAATATCAATCATGGTGATCTTTTTTTTTTTTTTAAGGTTGACAGCAAACAGGGCATTGTTGTTGATGTAAACTGCAGTAAACATTCCCTAATATAAAGGTAATGGCCTCTGAGAACAGAGCTTCAGGTGGGAAGGAGCTGACATCTTTACATGGAAAATGAGGCACTTGACAGTTTAGCATAAGATGCCAAAATTTCACTCACAAATCATCCAAAAGTTCTACTGACGTCGTAAAAGTAAGTTTCAGAGATGTGAGCGAGCTGTCTGTAACCTCTCTGTTACCTGCAGTAGGTATCTTTCAATCATCGTTAAACAAGACATAAAACCCTGTTTTTAACCTCTAATAACCAATGAAAAAGAAACTTTTCAGAAAAAAGAGGACTTGGACACAATGAAGCCTAATAATATCTAGATATCACCACAGCACATGGATGTAAGACACATTTCTACAAGGTGTATTAATTTTTTTAATGTTTGACCACATCCCATCTGGAATGAATGGGAAGATGTAGTTTTTGACCTATACTGCAGCCAGTCACCAGGGGGAGCAGTTTTTTGTAGCAACCTCACTTTGAGCCAAGCAAGATGACATTTTTTTCTTACAGTTTATGGGAGGACCAATTGGAGGACTGGATGATGACTGCAGCTCAAGCACTTAAGGACAGAGTCTTTGTACCGTCTGCAATGGTTTGCAAAAAGGAGGCAAGGATGAGTAGAGAACTTGTGATGCATCCTAAACATCCACCAACTTCTACAGACCACAATTACAGTCAAAGACAGTGTGAAAACCAAGCAAAGAAGGCAAAATAATCAAATACTCTGACCTTTCAGAATCAAATCTATAGAAGAACAGCAGACTGCACGGACCAGGTACAGTTTTTCCAAAGTGCACCGAGGAATATTAATCTGCTGTTTGGTAACAAAAGGAAATGTCAATTCGAGACATCAACCAGCAAAATGTCAAATTAGACTAAACCCAAACTGCTTATCATATGAAAAGAGTGAAATTATGGAAGAAAAGAGACCTTAAAGCACTGATGAAAGGCATTCCTAAGCTCTGAGGGCAAATCCATAGAATAAAATAGTGTACATAGAGGTCTTAAATCTTCTCTGTTGCAAACAAATGTTCCTCCTGCTGAGCTCAGCTCCACTTGAGGCACCCAAAAGACAAAGCATTTATCTGCAAAGGGGGGGTCAAAATCCCTGACAACCAAATCCAAGTGAAGAATCTTATAATGTCTGCACCTCCCCTCAGAGCCACTGACATATTGAGTCTGCACTGCTGCATAACTAAACAAAACTACAGTGAAGGGAGTTGTTTAATGTAAGCAGCACAGAGTTCTCAGGCCTTTGATTTATGAGCCAGAACGGCCTCATGGTCTCACACTCACTATCAGGCTCTCTAGGTCTCCGCCATTACCAATTAAGCAGCTCTGGACCTTAAAAAGGGTATTATAGGAGGTAAACAACAACACCAGCAACAGTAACAGTTTGGTTTTGAGTTCAGTTATTCTTCCAGTCTGGCTGCAGCTAATGAGATAAGGCAGTGATAAATCCTAAAAGCTTTAATCTATTTGATGGGATTGAGATAAATTACAGAGAGATATAGAGTGGATGTTTCACTTGTGGCAGCCTGAGGCCCGGTCCTCTCTGAGACACTCTTCATTAGTGTCCAACAATAGGAGCAAGGAGGACACAAAAGGAGAAAGACACTGGCATCAGACTGTGAACCATGAGGCTCCTGTTGAATTCACATGCATTGCCTCACTGACTCCTCGCCTCATTTACTCCCTCTCTCAGGTCCTGCTAATCGCCGAGATTTGATCATATCTCTCTGCACACATCCCCCCTTTTTCTCCCTGTGGGTCTTTATTTCTCTGCAAGGTTCTTGGTTAATAAGGAGTGAATGTCGAATGCTTCAATCATCAGGTATTTTCCATCTCTCTCTCTCTAAACTTACCCTCCTCGCCTCGACATTTCCACTCCCTTTGTAAAGTGATCGAAGACAAAACAGGGAGCAGCCCATTGAGCTTCCCAAACGTGTCACTCCCAATTAGGCCTTCAGAGACGTCTCTGCCCTTTGGATCACACACATCCATGCAAAGAACCGAGCGGTGCCCTCTGAACTGAACCCCACAGTCCTTTGCTCCATCTAAATTCATGCGTGTCTGGATTTGAGAGTCTACGAAGCAGAGAAATCACAAGAAAGACAGACGTGGATTTTTTAATCCTCTCACCAGAAATAGCAGCTTGCTGTAATTCTGGATGTGTGGGGTTGCTGTGAGCTTTAAAGGAGCTCTCCTTACATAAAAGTGCACATTTCTGAATAAACTAGCCAGCCTTCACCTTCATCATCCTCCATATTATACATCATTAATACTGATGTTCCTAAGCAGTTAAACCCCTTAGAAGTAGGACATGGTGCGATGTGGTGGTCCTCTGCAGATTTATCCCTCTGAAAAACCTGCCAGCTCTGTCAAATCTGCCTGCAACCTGCTTCTCTGTCACATCACTTCCTTAAAGCTGAGCTGAAGTGATGGGGATTGCAAATAGCAGGCTGGTGAGCCACAGTATGTGAGAGAACATTTTGGAGTTAATGAGAGGGCTGGAGCACCGCAGCTTCTTAAACTAGGGCAGAGAAACTCACAGCTTCAATGGAAGCCTTCCCTCAGACCTCACGTCCCCGGAGAACACAAGAGCAGAACCCACTGCGCACACACACACAAAGCTGGTGTCGTGTGGAGCTGCATCCACTTACCGTAATCAAACAAACAAACACACAAAAAGTCTTTTATTGTCAGAACTGAATTGTGGACAGTACTCTATTTTTGAAAAGAGGGAGAGCAAGGGTTGCTTTTCAACTTCAAGCGGCACATTCTGGATCAGCTCCAGAGCAAAGACAAACACTGATGTATTTCAAGCATGGTTGTAACCCAAATAAAACTCACTTTTCCATCATTTCATCATCCGAACAAACACAAGAAAGACAGGAACGGATGCCAAAAGTTGGTTGCACATAAGGGAAAGTAAGTAAAGTGTAAGGAGGTGTTTTTTTTCCTTTAACAAATCAAACATTGTCTCTAATACACAACATCTGTGATGCATTCAACTTGTCTTCAAAGAACCAAAATGTCAGAAAATGTGTCTTTAGCCTTTCTGCTTCTACTAAACTTGACTTGAGCCTGTTTCATTACTTTCTGCAGAACTCTGATTCAATTCAGTACCAAACTGTGCTTGCTATTGTTAAAATCTGTAAAGTATGATCACAAACATCCTACAACAGGAGACTGTTCATAGTACAGCCAAGTATCCAAGGAAACAACAGCCTTTTCCGGTCTAGCAGCAGGTTTGCCGACAAAGAGGTGACAGCCAGAGGTGAAACTGTCATGATTATCATTATTTTATGCTCCTTTGTTTCCTCGCCAGCATGATTTGTTTTTAAGGACTGACTACTTTAAATCTAGACCATATCTCAACCAGGCTTGTTTGCAGATCTGATGTACACAAAAAATGTATACAGACTGCTATATTTAAATACACAGAACATTTACGTGGGACGAAACATCACCAATGTGACAGCATGTGTGGACCCAGTAACAACAAAAGCATAAGTGACTTTTTTATGCTGGTGGTGATGCAGCTTTCTGATGCGAAATCAGGAGAGCTTGAGATCAGTCATCTCACCCACAAGTTCCAGTCCAAACCTTCTCCCCTCCAGACTAACTCACTGACAGAAGATCGCCCATGGATGAGGAAGTGTATCAGAGCTTAGCCACTCTGGCGCAAATTTTTTCAAAATTTTTCTTTTATAATTCTTGCCTGTACACACTTTTAGAGAAACATCTAAAGCTGAGAATGAAAAAAAGACTTCAGACCAAAAGTTCAAAATTTCTTGAAGAAAACATCATGAGCTTCTTGTAATCTACCCAATCAAAACAAGCCACTTCGAAATATTTGATCTGAAAGTTCAAAACTTGACAGCCAAAGATCTCTGCGAGGCTGCAATCACTTCAGACAGACAGGCTGTGGATTGTAACTTGTTTGCAGGAACAAAAAACAAGCACAAAAAACTCACCTCCAACAAACTGGATGCCTCCAGCCACGCGCCCGATTGTGCGTGAGATGAGGTCAGAGATGCAGCAGCCCATGAGAGCTGTGAGCGCCACCAGCAGGAGGAGGCCACACCCGACCCCTGTCACCACCGTGCAGATCCTCCACTCCAGACTGGGGATGCCGTGGAAGGAAGCATAGCGCCCACACTGCTCCAACATCACGGTGGCCTGCCTCTCCTCATCTCTGACCGGGTAGGAGCAGCGCCTGAAGGTGCCAAAGGACACAGGCTTGTCCATCTGTGTCCCCAGCAGCCAGTAGGGCATGAAGAAGCCGACGCAGGAGGCAGCAGCACACAGCAGAGACAGCAGGGCCCAGATAACACCAGTACATGTCAGACTGGACGCCATGGTAAACAGTCTGTGAACGGTTCACACAGTCACTGAACCACCAGCACTTTTATGAGCAGTCACTGTGTGCAGGAAGTCTGGCAGTGAGCATTTAACACCAGCAGTCTTCACCTCGTCAGAGACTCTGGGTCCCTGTCAGGAGAGAGAGAAAGATTCAGACTGAGCTCTGACAGACAAATCATCTGCAGGAACAAGCTGCTGGCTTTGGCACGAAATGCATCAGCTAGACAAGTAGAAAACCAGAAACTTTTCTTGGATTAGGATACATCTTTCCTCAATGATCATAAGAAAAAAAATCTTAATGAGCATATAAAAAGCCTCATTGGTTGGACATATATTCATATCTGTTTTATATGACTTGAGGAGCTCAGAAGATAAGAAATGAATTTACAACCACGATAAATAACATTTTTTTCCCTTATAACCTTCATACAGCTCTGATCTGATTCACAGTAGCATTTGTTTTTATTAAACACAGCTTGAGATTTACAAGCTCACTTTTCTCCTTCACACTTATTGATTTGAGACTGCTGGCGGTGCTGTTGGAGGAATTTTAATAAATATTAAAAGTAATAACTTACAAAACATGAGGAATAAAGGGGGCCATTTATTGGATAACACTCTCTAGTAGAAGAAAGATAGTGTGGATGTAATTTGGGAACAGAGAAAATGCATCTACCACAATATAGCCTATAACGGAAATGTATTTAACAGTTAATCCCAAAGTTTGACCTTCAAAGGAAAAAAGTACTTCCAGTTAAAGTGCCTTCTCAAGAAATGAGCGATGACACTTCTCCCAGATAATAGCGCTCTAATAACTGAGCTTAAAAGTGATTACAGGCAACAAACATAAAAACACAGCCCCTAATATGTTACATGAGACTTCAGATAATAGGAACACTCACAACAATATCACATAACCACAGGAATATGGAAGTGAGCTCCAAACTCTCCCCTGCAGGAGCAGCCTTCGCAGCCACATATGAGGTTGTAGTGATTTCTCGTCGGGGTGACCTCACGCTGTGTTATCGCAGGGCTCACACTGTCGGAATGTTAATAACGAAAACAGGGCATAGAAAGGAAATGAAGAAGAGAGCTTACATGCTGAGAGACCTCCGGAAAAAGGTGGGCTCGGTGAACACTTGGTGCTTATTTCCATCTGCCGAGTCCAGCTGTTTGGTCTTAAAGCAAACTTTTCTTCAGTCGAAAAAAGGGTAAAAACGCCTTGGATGAACAGGTAAATCCTAAAAGTGACCAAATGATCTGTTTACGAATCACTTCCTCCTCGTTACTACATTCAGTTGAGGAAAAAAATCAATAATTTACTCCAGAGTGCTGTACAAACGTGCCGCGCTGACTGACTGGACTCCTGAATGCTTCCACATTCCTGCTCAGAGCGAGTGCAAGAGCGAGAGAGAGAGAGAGAGAGAGAGAGAGAGAGAGAGAGAGAGAGAGAGAGAGAGAGAGAGAGAGAGAGAGAGAGAGGGCGGGGAGGGGGCGAGTCCATGAAACACTCTCGGGAGGTGACCATCAATCACGCAAATCCCCACCCATAGGCTGGACTCACCACTACTATCATTCTCTACATGCTCACGATGCGTTCAGCGATACCTCGGAAACTGTTACAATAGACCTCAAATTAACAGTCCTCAAAAACGAGAAAAATCAAGTCATAAAATTAAAATTCTTTGTTGATTAACGACGATTTTGTTGTTGCATTACGACCTAACGACTGACCCTGTCTTTTTTGACATTGTTTGTATAAAAAATAGTTAAAAGTTTTAAGCTATCCTCGTGCAAATTTTTAAAATACAGTTTCCTAGCATCATCTTTGATGTTTTAAATTGAAGAGTTGAACTATAAAAACTGTATGAAGTGTATAGTATAAAAAGGTAGAAGAGATGTTTAACTTCCAGTGAGACATTTCTTCATATAGCTCCTGTAATACAATATGGTATTTTGAAACCTATTGAACTGTCTTGCAGCCTGCTTCAATCTGTCTTAAATCAAAGGCAAATTGTATGATAAAGATGTGGTTCATTCATCAGTATCTTTTTCGGTCAAAACAACATTACAGACTCAAATAAAAGTTTTAGTTGGATTTTACACAGTAATTAAAACTTACTTTCTTACTTTGCCCTTTTTGTGGATGTGCTGTAACACTGCTCGTCAGGGATCCTTTGACATTGTTATTACAGGTGGCTTTACCAAGTCCCCAGGTATTTAGAAAATTGCATCACTAAAGGTCAACCAGATAGTCTGAGTAGTATCTCCAGTCCGATGGAACAAAGAATCTGTAATAAACGGTTGGTTATATACACAATTCCGCTGACGTGGGTTATATAACTTAACACACACACTAGAATACATTTTGCTGCGAGATGTTAAATTTTACATTTCCAACTGCCTCTAAACGCGGCATTTCTTGTCACTCTTAACGTCAAGAAGCCCATAATGTGTGTGTGTGTGTGTGTGTGTGTGTGTGTGTGTGTGTGTGTGTGTGTGTGTGTGTGTGCGTGTGTGTGCGTGCGTGCATGTGTGTGTGTGTGTGTGTGCGTGCGTGTGTGTGTGTGTGTTTGTGAGAGAGAGGGGGGGGGAGAGAAGGAGAGAGAGAAATGAATATGAATAAGAATATAAACATGGCAACTTGTTAGACTTGATAAATGACACGGAAACTATTACTTGTAGCAGAATATGTGTTATTTAATTTATTACTTGGAATAATTAAATACACAAAACGGGAGGTAAAGTTAGTGAAATATTGTCTGAAAACTTACCAATATTAGTATTATCATACTTGTGTGGGTGATGTCTTTACTTTAAAATAACGTTTTTTGATCTGCGCAGCGGAACATTCCGTTGGTTCAGATTGTCGTACCGACCGGACGTTAATTCCGGATGGACCAAAACATCCGCGAAAGTTGACGTGGAGGCTCAGCCATGGCAGATACTAAGGTAGAAATGTCATCTGACAACTCAACCGTGATTCAGAACCCAAATGCTCCTTCCCAACCCAACAACCCGCTGTCGAGGAAACTCAACAAAATATTGGAGACGAGGCTTGATAATGATAAGGTGAGTGTGAATCCTTAGCTTCTCACAGGCTAGCTAATGGAGCTAGCTCCGTCTCAACCATCCAGGATCCTGCTGTTACGAAATATTTTCTTCAACCCATGGGGTACTGTTCACAGGTAATATCACTTTTACTCTCAGCATGCGGTAAAGGAAAGCGATCGAGTGTGATTTGGAAGCTTTTATTATGTGTGAGCTTTATTTGTACGCTGCTGCGGATGTTGCTCATCGTTTGAATATTAAAGTACCGGGGGTCCAAACTTGTTTTAAAAGTGAGAAAAATCTTCTTAATGTTCCCCAAACCGTCCCCTGTAGTCCACTTGCTTTAACTCTACTTAAATAATTTGCCTGCAAGCGGAATAGATTCTCAGGGATAGCAAACTTGGCACAGCGACTCGACTAACTTTCGATGTAATTTCCATTCTGTGCTTTCAGGAGATGCTGGAGGCTCTGAAGGCGCTTTCCGTGTTCTTCACTGAGAACAGTTTGCGCACCAGGAGAAATCTTCGTGGAGACATCGAGAGAAGAAGCCTGGGGATCAACGAGGAGTTTGCACGAATATTTAAAGAAGTAAAAGAGGTAGAAAGAAAGTTTTGCATTAACATAAGCAGCTCTCAGGTATTTCTTAAATTAATCAGCCTGTGCAGGGATTACTTTAATTAAATGTCTAGCCTTGGTATTTTGGAACAAACTAATAGATCATTATGTGCACCAAGGGATGCCATTTGTGCAATGTAAGCTAAAGGAGTGATGTGCATTCACATACAATGAACTGTGTCAGGTTGAACCTCATAACCTTTCATTCATGCAATGCACTTAGTATTTAAATAGAAATAGTAGTGCATCACTGCTGCTGTAACTGTGACTTAACCCTCTTGACAGGAGCTTGAAAGTGTTAATGAAGATGTCCTAGCCATGAGCACCTGCTGTGAAGAAATGACTAATAGATTAAAGGTACAGTTTTTCAATCTTTTTTTGTTAGAAATCAATTTTTATACATCTATTTTACAAAGTTAAACCACCCATAACATCTATAAAGGGAGATATAATCATGTGGACTTGGTATTAGTTTGACATTTGTGTTATTCTTAGAATGTTTTCTTTTTATGTATTAAAATGTGGTCACTCTTCTTCAACAGGCTGCAAAAGAACAAACTCAAGACCTCATAGTAAAAACCAACAAACTGCAGGGAGAAAAGTGAGTAGATCCTGAAGGGGCAAACATTTTATTTATTTATATTTGTGTGAAGAGTGAAGAGTGGTGTGCATCTACTCTTATTTTTAAACTCACCTAACGCACATTTATTTGAAATAAGGTGGGCATCACATCCTGACACTTTTGTTTGCTAAGGGATTGCTTCATTTGGCTGACTGAGGAACTTCATAGACATGTCTCATAAGTTTTAACCAACGGCTTAAGATTTTCTTTTGCCTCCATGGTTTCAGATGTGATATTCACAGAGTTATCAGAAATGTACGCTCCAAAACCCAAAAGTTATTTTGTGACCACCTGGAGAACTACAGTTAACAGATTATCTGAAAATCGTATTTTTAAGTCTGCTACTTCTGAGACAGAGGATTATTTTTTTTTAATGAAATTATAATGTGAGCGCCTATTGCATATATCAAAGAGATGGCCTGAATCTTTTACTTTGCTGTCAGACTTTTGTCAATTAATGATTGATTGATTGATTTCCTGAACAGTATTGCAAGTCATCCCAAAACATTCAGTAATGATCAAAACAAAAACAGATGAACTTCTGGTTTTTAGTTTTGAATATAAATGCGAGATTTGATTTTGCATTGCAAGCATACACTGGTCATCCATTGTGAATAAAACATAGTCACCAAAATGTTCCATTGGACAATATTATGAGGCATCTGGCCCAGACTTATGTGTCAGAATAAAGAATGTCGAGGAGATGGTTAAGATAGGATGAAAACTTTGTTCTAAATTAACTGCAGAAAGTTCAAAGAAACCTCATATCGCCTTTTCAACACTTATCTTTCCTGAGGCTAAAAGTCATTTTGGAAACCCATCACATACGTCCCTGATAGGCATCTTCATCAGTCCGGAGCCAGACACCTTCATTTTCTCGTTTTAGTGTCCTGTTTCAATAGAGAAATTACCTCTTTTACTGTTCAGGCCGGTTTCCAGAATGAAATCACTTTAATCAAAATACACAGCAGGAATAAGGTGGTTACAGCCGGTCATAAGCTTTTACAGCTCGCATATTATTTGGGAAGTGAGCTCTCATCTAATGCTCTTGTGTCATTTCTCAGCTGTTAATTAAAGCAGCTTAGATCAAAACAGACTTTACATTTAAATGATTCACTGATAGTTTAAATTATTTGCACATGTAAAAGCGCACCCTGCCAAGTTGGACTCAAGCACACTTCTGGTCTGTGAAATGCAGCCCGTCTTTGGAGTCAGAAGTTTGAGAGATTTGATGCAGGGCAAGAAGAGCTGGCATGCACATCTTATTTCTGATGAGGAGGAATAAATGATTCATGAGGCCAATGAATATTTCTCCTGCAGTTGACTATTTGCATAAGGAGGCCAGCGATCATCATAAATGGAGCCTCATTTGTTTTATTCGTCTTGTCCTGTGATGTTTGGTCTTCAGATAAACATCAAAGTGTTTCCTGTTTACCCTGCCATGCTCCCTGATCTCACTGAAGTAGACTATTATTACTAGAGAGGAGCCCATCAATGTGTTCATATATATGAGTGTGTGCATTGAGATTTGCTGACAACGCGTATTAAGAGCCATCAAATATGCAGATTGAATATATACAGCTCCCCATGATATCTGATGGGGAGCAGTCAGTTGGTGTTCCTTTACCCGGTTGCATCTCTTTGAATACTAATAGATTTCTTTTGACAACCTGCCAATAAAATAATTTAGGTGTCATAAATTTACAAGTTCTGGCCCCCAGAGTGTTGACAGAGACGTGAAAATAAAAACGCCCGCTCCTCTTCATGGATAGCTGGGGACTGGAGTGGGGTTCATTAGCATTTGTGGCGGCTCTGACCCCGGTGCTCTGTGACCTTGTGATGTGACATACAGAGACAGGGGCGAACTTAACGTAGATTTCTGGCAAAAGACAGAGCTCACTGCTGTGATGGGCGGCTGCAATTCCATGCTCTGCTGGCACAGCTCCAGCTCCTCCTTGACGACAAGGTGACAAAGGAGGGGAGGGAGTGAGGTTGAGAATAACGGAGATAGAGCTCCAAATGTGAGAGCAGCTGAAGGCACCTATGGGGATAAAGGCAGAAGTGAAAATGGTCAGACAGCGAATTGACTTAAGTCATATCACTGTCAGTGCAGGTCTTGTTGGAGGTAATGGTCAGAGGTTTTACATGAGTGCTGCTCTGAGCGGCTCCCTGCATTGTCTGTTTCTTTGCATAGTGGTTCCACTGGGACCCGCTGTCTGTCTGCATGACATTTTCATTCGCAGAACCACAATGACCCCACAGGCAGATGGGATATTGACTGCACGCTGGGCTTTGACCTTGTCTTTAGCTATTTGGTCTCAGAAGAGCTGCCAGAAGAAGTGTGCATTCAAGCTGTCCTCCTTCAGCCACCTCCACTCGGCCCACTGCTTCTGTCTTTTCAGGTCACAGAGTACTCTGCAATCTGGAGCCAGGATCTTTTTTTATGATTCCCCTGTTGACGTGTATTATAGCAGTGCTACAACTGCAGCATAGCCCAACATATTGTGCTTATAGGGCAGCTCTGTGGAGAGAGTACAGTCTTTCGAAGCTCTCTCTGTGTATTTACACACAGAGCAGGCCCGTCCTGGACTGTTTGCTATCTTATCTGCCACTGTCACCGTATCATTTGCCAGCTCTAATGAATCGAAAGCAAAAGCAGGTTGCTTACAGCTTGTGAGAGGGGAGCCATTGAGTCTGTGTTTGTCTGCTGCCTTTCAGAAGTGCTGCTCTTTGTTTGGGGCTGGTCCTGTTCAAAGAGGCTGTCAGCAGACACAGTAAATTAGTGTTGTGTGTTGTTCCATAATGAAACGTAATGCCACCCACCTGCTCTGCCCTGAGTGATCTTTGCCTTACTGTGACATGTTATCTGCTGAACAAGTTGAGACGTCTCACAGACGGATGTTTCAGTCGTCAGTGTGACAGCACAGCTACCCGAAGGGCTCTGAATTTGGGGTTAGCTCTGTCAGGACTAAGTTGCATGAACAACGATAATGTTGTCAAATTGTGGGCAGTCCCACTTATTAACAGAGGTTTATGTTAATCCAAAGGATTTTTTTTACGACTGATTAGTTTCACTAAAAAATGTGACTCATCTACTTTTCTATTTAAAAAAAATAAAAACTAACTTGGCAAAATTTCAAAACTATGTACACTTGAATCAAGATCTACAATACAGAGGACCATCTCTTTGGAACAAATTAGTCATCACTCTACAGTCAGCATCTACATTAACGTCATTTAAAAGACAATTAAAGAGGTCATTACTGTGATGGTTATTAGATTTGGTTGAATTATTTTATGACACGTAATCTTTTTTGTTATTGATTGTTTATGTTGTTATTGTTATGTTTTGTTTTAGTTAACCCAAATTGCTGCCTAGATTAACTCTTTTTCAGGGAGGTATTTTGATAAGCCCTTTATTGGCTTCCACCCTCCCTTGCACAATGCTTTCTTAAGTGATCTTGTAATTGTTACCCATTTTATCATGTGCAAATGAATAAACGAAAACTAAAATTTAAGAACCACAATTGAGATCTGCCTGCATGGGGCTCAGGCAGAAACAGTTTTTACAGGAACTCCTGTAGAACATCATGAGTGATTAGCCTTTAGCTTTATCTACATTATTTAAACTGAAATAAACCAAATTACTTCTCAATGATTCCTGTTTAGGTCATTTAAGAGCTCCCAAGCCCCCAAGAGAACAATCAGGAACGTTCAGCGTGTAAATGACAACCTGTGTAAAATGACACTTGAGCTTTATTAAGGCTCTGCTGGCTGTTAATGAGGCCCTGGCTGTGAGTCTGCCTTTGTATTGTCTGATGACCGGCTGTGACCGTGCTCTGTGATCACTGGTGCGAGGCTAACCAACAGCTTTGTGGATGCCAAATTTCCGTGCAGGCTTTTGAAACAGCCCCTAATAGTTTTTAATGGACCATCGACTCACACGGTTCTCAAGTCCTGCATGGGAGAGAATATTCACTCGTTTCAAGATGATTAGCAGTCCGTGTTCGCATTAAAATAAAAAACAAAAATTGACTTTCTTTTAGTGACTTTTATTTAGTCAAACAACAGCTCTTAAGTTTGGCAAATGTAATTTACATATTCAACTCTGTATAAATAAACTTTAGAGACAGTTTAGCTCTGTGACACACCTCACAGGTGTGATTGATAATTTCACAGTTTCAGTTTGACAGAGCCGTTAATGAGACCATGCTCTGTTATATTGCTTGAAGGGTAAATACACCGCAGGTCTTAGCCCGACTCCTCCTACTTTGTAATTGGGAAAAAAAGGCTATTAAGTGGGAAAGGGGGCGTGGATGTGTGAAGCTGAGGTTGCTCGGTGACATTGATTAGAAGGTGTTTTCTTGTTTAAAATTCATGAAGTAAATCAGTCTCTACTGATGGAGTATTTGTCAGCTTTTGCCCGGGGAGTTCAGCGCTGTTTTAAAACAGCTGACACATTTTTTAGTCACAGATTTTTACAACCTGGTGAAAAACAGGGCTATTAATTCTTACAGTGTCCAGTGACCTTAAATAATTCAAATAATTTTCTACCTTCAAGTGGTTTCTAACACAAATGGAGAGAGGAATCTGCACGTTTTTCGTCGTGTAAATCTGTGTAAACTAGATGTAATTTTACTTTGCCGTCATTGGCTTTTCTTCAACAACATCTTGGAGTTATTTCCTCTGAACCTCTGGTCTGATGCCTCCACACGTTCGTCTGCAGTGTGGCGTTGCCATCCACTCCAGTTTGCTGTCTCTCTCTGGTATTTGGTAATTGCAGTCTGGAGAAGAATGTGTCATGTCCTGACAGCGCTGTGGAAAACGATCCTGCTGCTCCGCTGTTCCCTCGCCAGCCGTTGCTCTGCTGCTACAGCTCCCACAATCCCCCTCTCCTCGCCTTGTACAGGCGTGTGCAGCCTGTCTGTTGCTGTGATTTACATCCTGGAGGAACAGGTCTGTCACTTGCGGACTGAATATGAGAGACTGGGGGCAGATCTTATCTCAGAGGTGAATTTTCAGGAAAGTTTGGCGTGTGTGGGGTTTTCGCTGCGGGTGCTGCAGAGTTACACATTTTCATAGAAAGACGGTTAAAATTAAAAGAGTGAACAGTTGCTGCTTTGAATTTGTGATCAGCTTATTCTAACTGTGCCTCCAGTATGTTATCATTGCGAAGATCTATGATAGGAAAGCTTTAGAAGAAACTTTTGGACTTTAAACTTTTACATCATAAAGTTATGAATCATACATCAGCAAAATTGATGTATCTAATCAACACAGTGAACACTTGTCGTGTCTGATGAGTATTTTAAAGCCTTTACCAATGTTTGGATATAAAGTAAGTGAACCCATTTTAATGCACAACGATCTCTTTGCCTATTTGTCCCATTTTTAGTTCATAGTTGTGTATGTTTCAGTGAAAGAAGTTCTGTGTTTGCACAACAGTTTCTCGCAGTCAAACAGATGTTAGATTTAGACATTTGGATCATCTCGCTGCATAAATTAGCATATTCCATATAATATTCCTTTCTTAAGACAGCCATAGCTTCTCCAACCACCCCAGTTTTATTATTTTTAACTACTTCACATCATTAATGCTCATGTTTTTGTTAATGCCAGCCATTTTATATGTAGATCACTTCTTAATTTATACAAAACTCTGTATAATTAATGACCATATTATCATAGCTTATTATTTTCTACATGTCAGTGTAATTGTGCTGGGATATCAGCTGCCTCATGCGCCTCTTGTTTTAATTAGTAATCTCCCTCAAGAATACGGTAATATGTTTTCTCTCCTCTGCCAAACTTCCCCTCCTTGCAAGTAATGTTTTTTTCCCCACACATTTGTAATGTGGGCAATTACAGGTATCTACCCATACACACATCATATATTTTTATTTATTATTTACACCCCAAATCTGACAGCAATACTCAGTGACAGACTGACAGCGTGAAAGCATGATTTTCAAAAGGCTCTTTGTAAGAAGAGGGAGGGCTGCTGCACTCCTGTGGGATGACATGCCGTTCACAGACCTACCTGTGAATTACATTCAAGCTGGAGATTGCACCAAGCTGTGCTTAGTTGAGTGTTGCAACAAAATCTGGACACATAAAGTGAAAAAAAAGGCCCTGAGCTCCTTTCTGTGTGAGCCTGAGAAATACTAAATCATACAGCCCTGGAACAGATTTACAACCGTTTACTTTCAGCTGGTTGAGCTCAGCTAACAGCGTGTGAAAGACAATGGGCAGATAAATGTTGGGTCTGTGTCCTCCTCACAAACAAGCGTGTGATTTACTGACCCCGCCTTGTCTCCTCATACAGACGGAGAGAATATAGACGAGGTGGTTTGGATGGAAACATGGGACAGAAAAGAGGACTCGCTCTTGTTCTGCTATCCCATAACAGAGTTCTCTGTTTGACCGGGGCGGTTACCATGGTCACTATTGTGAAGAGACACTAATAGTGAGACTGATAGTGATCAGTCTGCTGTTATTGAGAGACAAAAACCTGGCCAGTATCCGGCCCTGTATTCTTCTCCTGTTATATATTCCCTCACTGCTACACATGATCTCTTCACTCTGTGTCACACCCTGCTGTCTCACTCCCAGTCTTCCCAATGCAACGTGTGCGTCCATGTGTGGAGTATGACTGCCATCTACTGGAATGCTCTTTACATTACAGCTTGTTGACAGTTCCACCCAAAAAGAATAGATAAAGACAGTAGAACATTTTCTCCACGCTGACAGGTCTTTTTTATTTTACGACAAGAAAACAGAAGCAGAGGGACAGAAAACAGAGATAGAAAGCGATAATGAAAGACAAGAGAAGAATCTGCAAAGATTAAAAAACCCCAGGCAGCCTTGAAGAGAGACAAAACAAAGACACAGCTGAACCGAACAGAAACTCAGACAGTCGAAAGCCAAAATGTTTTTGAAAGTGTACTTTTTCCTGAAAGAATGAAGAGAAAAGGACTTTCAACTTTAGCTTTAGAAATGAATGATTAAAGGATTTTTCTGTACTGAATGTTCCAAAACAGTTGCCAAAGATTGTAAATACAAAATGAGTAATTTGACTCTATATGTTGGGAAAAAACATTCGTTTTACAGAGACGTGTCTTAAAGTATGTTTTCGTCAAGTCTCTTTTTGTTTCTTCTAAAGTAAATCTTAATTTTTCCCTCTCTTCCTCCTCAGTCATCGTTTGGAGGTGAGAGCTCAGGTCGCTCAGGCTTTCCTCACTAAGTTCCAGCTGACTGCTGAAGAGACGGCCTTACTGCGTGGGGCTCGAGATGCGGCCATCACTGAGGTAATCTCTGCTCTAAAGTCTGCAAATGAACCAAATCACATCAAAAAATCCTCCATTCTGCATCTGAAACAAACGTCTTGATGATCTGTAGCTTTATTATCACTTTGAGGCTCCATTATTTAAGCTCTTGAGTTGAAGGGCGATCCATCTTCTCACTCTTCATGCTGCCGAAATATCTGATGTGCTGATATTTGAAAGTCTATTGAATTAAATTTTCATGAGTTTTGAGGGAGCTTTTCCTTTTGCTATGCTCTGCCTGTTCTTAACTCCACACTAATTACTAAACAGAAAATGCTGATAAGTAATCTGAGCCTTTTCAGACGCTTTCAGAAACCGTCATCTGGAGACGCTGTAATTGTTAAGATATGTTCATTCACCTCTGGAAATCTGCAAACCACATTGCTTCATATATATTCATTTATGCAATGTTCATTTCCCAGGATTTCTTCAAAGCTCTCGGCCGAGTGAAGCACATCCACGAGGATGTGAAAATCCTTCTGCGCACCAACCAGCAAACAGCAGGGTACGATGCTCGTCTCACTCTGTGGTTTAACTCTCTGCTTCACTCCTGCAGTCAGAAGAAAACAACATGGCAGCCTTTTGAAAGGACTCTGGTTTTTGTTGTTAAATTTATGAATGGTGGAAGAAACTAAAAACTCCTCCAGGTGTGGCACTTATGTCACTGTTAGGGATCTGATGCTGTACGGCAGGTTATGGGTATTGAACGTGTGGTCTTGGTTTGCGTGCTTGTTCCAGGTTGGAGATCATGGAGCAGATGGCCGTGTTACAGGAGACATCGTATGAGCAGCTTTACCGCTGGGCTCAGAGTGAGTACAGTACACTCAGTTAAAACCATGAGCTCACTGAGGGAGAGGAACTTGACCTTAATAATTTTAGGCCTCCAAACTAAACTTGAACTCGTTTGTTATGTTGCTAATTCAAACCATGAAGAAAGTGCCTGAGATATGACACTGTGTTGTGTTTTATCAGAAAAGAATCGTGCTGTCGGATAATTTTCTTCCTTATTTCGTTTGTTTTGTTTTGTTTTGTTGTCCTAACTGAATTTCAAACTGCTCCTTGAAATGAGAGAAATAGCATGTATTGGCCACGTTTGGGTACATGTGACTTATAATCTTTGACTGAATTTTGCCAAAAAATGCCGTCAACCAAAACTTCCCTCAGCTTAGCCATGTGTGTTTTGCCATAGAAATCAAACGGAAATGAAACGTTTAGATCACAGAGACCTCACTGGTGTAATTATACAATCCAGAAAGATTAAACATGGACTCAGTCATGAGTTCTTGTGCAGATACTAATTTGCTGTGGCTGAGATCTTCTAGCGGACTCAATAAAAGTTAAGACCTGCAGCCTTTGTGTTGTTTTGTAAGTTCCGTCTAACAAGCTCATGTTGTGGACGTTGTCTTTCTTCCCATTTTCCTCAAAGCTCTTGGTTTCTGTTTGCTGACTGTTTATTGTTTTCGTTGTCAGAAGCAAAAGTAATCTGTCTTCTCACTTGGCAGAAAACACAAATAAAAATCTTATTACTTTTTGGGGTAACCATAAATCAAAGGGGCATGATTAAAGCATAGTTTCTAGAGCGACTGAGATTTCCATCTTCAGTTTGTTGCATGCCATTGTTCAGCATCTTGTAGAATTCAAAATACAAGGCGCAAATGTTTCCCTGTTATCGTTCTGTTTACATAGATGAGTGCCGAGGACTGACCCAAGAGACCTGTGATATCAGCCCTGTTTTGAGTCAGGCCATGGAAGCCCTGCAGGACCGGCCGGTCCTTTACAAGTAAATAAAAACACACAAACTAATAAACCCACTTTAAACACAGTCATTTTCTTTGTCCTCAGGTCAATGCATATGGAACTGTATCTTTGAATGTCATTAAGTCTAAATAATCCTCTGCAGTGTTCTGGATATTTTGAAGCCCTTTTTGTGCTTGACTTTGCCAAACAGCTGCAGACGCTGCACCTCAGTGACACACAAGTCACCTTCAGAGCCTCATAATTCAAAGTTGAGTCACATATTTAGAGAGAGCCTGCGACTTTAAAAAAGTAATTTCCAAGAAACTCTTGGGACTGCATGATACACTCGAGCATTCATTCAGCTTTTTTTTCCCCTCCAAACCAAGGCACAATGGCTCATCTAAATGTAGACGGAGCAGTCGGTTTGTGAATTAAACTATGTCTTTTTGTGCTCACTCGCACAGGTTTAGCAAGTGCAAAAACCATTTAACCCTTTCATAAGTCCTTCCTTGTCTCATCTAGAATATGATCTTGACTGTTTTACAGTCTTGTGAGTATATACTGCCAAAGCCATGAAAAAGTACAGACTGAGAAATAACGTAAAGGATGGAGAGACTGATTCCATAAATAATGTAAACACTTCAGTAAAGGAAAGCACTTTAGCTTCTACAGTACAGTAGATTGCACCAAGCAAAAAGAAGAAGAAGTTGACTGGGGATGAATTTTTTTTTTGGAAGACTAAATAAAGCCAAAAAGAAAAAAAGTTTCTCACGTTGCCCCAAATGTGTTTTCCCCGTCCTTCTGCCTGTCCGTATCCTCTGTTGCACCTGTCTCGGTGCCCATAAAATGTCCAAGGCCACACACTGGCTGGGGATGTTGAGGCTGAGAGAGTAGAGAGCAGCGTTCCTGGAATCTTAATTCAGAATTATCTTGTGTTTAGTCTGTCACTGAGGCCGCCACCGCCAAGTAATCAAAACAACCTCGGAGCCTTTCCTTTTGGAAGAGCTGCCTGCATTGTCGGTTGTGTCAGTGACTGACCTCTGACAAACAGTCTGCACAAAAACACGGCGGCTGCCAACCTTTGGCATGAAGTTGGGGTATTGAATGTTGCATTTTTTTCCGTTTCCTGTTTGTCAGGTACACACTGGATGAGTTTGGGACTGCACGCAGGTGTGCTGTGGTACGAGGCTTCATTGATGCTCTCACTCGCGGTGGGCCAGGAGGAACGCCCCGTCCCATAGAGATGCATTCACATGACCCTATGAGGTAAAAAAAGACTTTGTCATTTCATAATGATAAACTCTGAATTTATTCTTAGATATAAAATGGAACTACAGACTAATCACAGACAGTTTTGTGGCGATAAATGGAAGAGAAAACAGTTCCTTTTTCATTTTATGGTTTTTGGAAATGTAATTGTAAATGTCATTATTTCTAAACAATAAATCCATTGAAATTACTTCTAAGCTCTTTCCTTGAATTGGTTCTTAGATGCTATAATCCAGTTTAAAGGAGTGTTAAATGTCCTTTTTGTTAAGTGTTGTCTGGATGTGTCTTTGTTTCCTGTGCAGCGCATCCTCTCCTCTCGTCCTCCTGTGCCCAGGAGCTAAATGGGAGATTTTCTCAGAAAACCAGACATGCGTGGAACACAAAATCACCTCCACTTTATAGGAGGCATCAGCGGTTCTGAGAACATCAAGTTCTTTTTTCACCTCCCCTATGTCCTCTCACTTATTCACAGGCTCACAAACACACACACAGTCATGCACACAGTATTCATACGTACACACACACACAACAATTCAGGTTTAACCTCGCTGTTTTCCACTGTTATGTAACACCAAGAGAGGTGTGTGTGCGTGTTTGTGTGTGTGTGTTTTGTGTGAAACACGATGACCCACGCCTGGACGTAGCTGTGGCTGCAGTGTGGTGTGATTAGCCCTCAGTTTGGCCCCTCTGTGACATGCTGATTAACACAGACGGTTATGTTGCTCTTTCAGGTATGTTGGGGACATGTTGGCCTGGCTACACCAAGCCACCGCCTCGGAGAAAGAACATCTGGAAGCTCTGCTCAAACAAGTCACACTGCAAGGTCTGATGATCTTTCACTTTAAGATCACAGTCATCTCTGATCCGTGTCAAATATTAAACTATAAATTCTCCTCTTTCATCTTCACATCAAAAGAAACGTTCGCCTCTCTGAAACTTGGTTAGTGGGTTGATCAGTGAGATTTCAGTTTTTGGCAACAGGAAGTGTGTGGCCAAATCAAAGTATTTTACAACCCCAATTCCAACGAAGTTGGAAGTCATTGGAACTGGGGTTGTACATTGAGTTTAGTTAGATCAGCTCATCCTCTTTGTACGTTCCCTTTTATCTTCTTTGTCACTCAGATGGTCTGTTGTGGGTTTTGGCCTTATTTTCATAGACAGTTATAACATACTGATCAATGAATGTCAGGATTTCTCTTCTTTCTCTCTTTTGAAAAGTCATTCAGATTTTTATGTCTGAAAAATCATGCAACAGTTAATCAGGAAAAAAATGAATGACTTCGCTTACATTCAAGAGTCAGTGTGGTTATTTTGTGCCCCTCCTTGGTTCAAGGTATGGAGGAGAACATGCAGGAAGTGGTTGGACACATCACTGAAGGCGTCTGCAGGCCACTGAAGGTAAGCAGAATCCTTAATTTACAAACTTTATCATAAAAACGGACCAATCCATCCATATCCAGCTCATGTCCTCCTCACTTTGTCTCTCTCACAGGTTCGGATAGAGCAGGTCATTGTAGCCGAGCCTGGTGCTGTGCTGCTTTACAAGCTCTCCAACCTGCTCAAGTTTTATCACCACACCATCAGGTATTTATTCCATTCAAGAGTTGTTGTAGTTATGAATAAAACACGAGATACATTTTCATTAATTGATATTTAAAAACAGAGTGCAGTAATATTTCATCAAATACAAATCACTTCCTTAACTTACTTTTGTTTTATGCTGAAAGGAAAAAAAGATGATTATTACCTTTATGGTAGAATTCCATTCAGGGTTCTCAGAACCTTGGTACTTTCTTGCAAACCAGCCTGCGTTCATACCAGTTTAAGCAGAACAAAAGTAGGAGGGCGTTATTAAACAACACACTGGCAAAATGGGGGATCTTATCCATATTCTAAAGGTGTTTGTTGCTTTTCTCAAGGTTTTTGTTTAGTGTACCCAGCCTTAAGCACATCTTCTGCAAATTTGGAGTTCAACTTGTTCTTTGTCATACTGCTCTCAAGCTTCAAGTGAAATCCTGGTGATGTCCAACTTTCCATCAAACATTTTATCTCCTTACTTAACCACTGCATGCTTTTCTTTTCTTTTTTTTCCATTTTCTTCTACTTTCTCAACTTCCTGCTCATTTTATCAACAGAATATGACACGCCCACCAATGATGTCATGATTCAAAAGCCATAAACCAACTTTTCAGGTTCTGAACCATTTTTTTTTCCACTCTGAACATGCCGACTGGTTCAAAATTAGTTTCGGGAACTGGAACAGAGCCGTGTTAGTGTGAAAACCCCACAGTGTGCACTGCTGTCCTTAGAGTTCACATTTAGGATTTCAAATTGCTGTGACCCCAACTGGAGAAAGTAAAATCGCTCTTGACATTATCTTCAGAGGATACTCTGATACTCGGATTTTTGTGAGGAGAGGAGCCAGGCCCGTATTTAGCCAAGTTGGGTAACCTGACTGTTTGATCTTTTCCAGTTCCATCATTGGAACCAGTGTGGCCTCGCTGCTCATCACGATGGAGGAAATGCACATCCTCAGCAAAAAGATGTTCTTCAACAGCCTGAGCCTTCATGCAAGCAGACTCATGGATAAGGTGGGGTTGATGTTATTTGGTCTTTTGGGCTTGAGAGAAAGTGACTAGTAGGGAATCATTACATAATCTCAGAGGAAGAGGAGAAGGAAAAAAAAACATTTTGATTTTTTAAATGGAGACTGCCTGCAATGTTCTTTCACAAAATGGCTCAAATGATAGAGCAGGAGTTCAGTTTTGTGGAGACACGTTGTCTTATTTAGGCTCTGTGTCTAGACCCTCAAAGACAACAAGGCTATTTCTGAGTCACTTGAGCTTGTAAACAGTTTGGGCCTTCTGCTTGCAGCATCTAAAAGACGCCAGCTGCCAAAAAGCACCAGACCTGTTACCTTTCCGTTTAATTGGCATCCAAATATACCTCAGCACGAGCAGGAGCTCTTTCACATGACATGCTGGCTGTGCCCTGATCAATAGCAGTTACAAGAATTATCCCTATTGCTTGGAGTTAATCACATTGGAGGCCCCCAGGGTTATAGGTGTCAATTCCAGCTAATGCCAAGAACACGGCCTTCTAATAATTTGCTCTATTAGGTGAGCAAAGGTGGCCAGCCTCACTTCTGTGTTGTGTACCTCGAGGCCAGTGAAATCACACTCTCTTCATTAAAACACCTCTTCTGACTCTGATCAACTTGAGGCTCAGAGAAGCAGCAGGACCCTGTTCTGCATGCGGTGTATCATGCTGCTCATTAGGGATGTTAAACGCTTTGATGATGTCATGAGGACAGCTTGTCACAGAGTCCATGCTAAACAGAACTCTGCAAGAATTACTTAGATTCTCTGTGCTATCCACTAAAAGTGTCTGTCATCTGGTCCTGTTTATGTGCACAGGTGGAGCTGCCACCTGCAGACCTGGGACCCACAGCATCTCTCACTCAGACCCTCTCCCTCCTCAGGGAGGTGCTAGCCTCACACGACTCGTCTGTAGTTCCATTGGATGCTCGCCAGGCTGACTTTGCACAGGTACCATCACATTTGTAACAACCGTTATCAAAGTCCGGATTTATATGCACTGGAAAAAGTAAGGCAGTTCAGCCTGGTACTGCATACCACTAAAAGATTCAGTGGCAGTATGCAGTACCAGGGAGATGGGAGAGCAGCTGCCGGCTATAAAGCTCTCATTCAGATCCAGTCACGGCCACACTCCAGGTCAGAAAATAGATCCTCTAGCAATATACAGTCTTAAAAGCTACTTTGTCAGTTTAACCCATTCCAAATTGTTCCTGAACTGTCCGTGCTGCGTTTTAGTCCATGCTGGAGAGAGCCTTGGCTGGGCATCTCCCTCTCTTCTTTAGCATTCTTGCCCCGCTCCTCTCCTCCTCCTCTTGGAGGGAGCCCGGTGGTCTCCTCTGCGCCCAGCCTTCGAAATGTGTGCCACACGTTTAATATCTTTACGTTTGTTGCAAAGTGTTGTTTCTTGTTATTTTGTTTAATTTTAATAATACGGTACAGCCCAGAAAAGAAACTGCTTATGAGCTACGACCGGAGACTTCACTCAGCAGTACATAAGTGTGCATGCGTGTCTGCCTCCAAACACAGCGGTTGCTATGGAGATCGAATCGATGCGTTTTATTTAATATGCACTGGGACGTTTTCCACAACTGGTCCTCAGATGTCAAGAAACACCGCTTACACTTGGATAGGACGAACGATAAATTTACACCAACGAAATTCCACATATTCTTGTGGATATCTGTCAGTTATCATCAGAAATTTTACATAAAAACAGAGAGTAACACTAAAAAACAGTCCTTTTTCATCAAAGTAATAAAAGCAGAGAAAAATAACTTTTTTTGTACAAAAGAAAAAACAGGGACACTGAAGATGGCTTACCAGAATCATCAGAAAAACACCCAGTGATGACGATTTTGAGCAAACTGAGAGTCAGTACCATATTGACAAGTGATTTTAATTTTTACCTACACCATAAGCCTACAGGTACAATACAGTACAGTAAAATATTGAAATGTTTTTGTTTTTGTTTTGACTTTGTTGTTTTAAAATGCATGAAGAGAGAGAGAGGTTTTGGTAATAGTACATGCATGAATTTAAAACTGCTTTCACCCCTGTTCATATGTTATATTTATAGTCTAATGTTATTTTGTTTTATCTCATCTTTCAGGTGCTCTCTTGTATCTTAGATCCTCTACTTCAGCTGTGCACCGTGTCAGCCAGCAACCTGGGAACAGCTGACATGGCGACATACATGGTCAACTCGCTGTACGTCATGAAGACCACATTGGCTCTCTTTGAGTTTACTGACAAGAGGCTGGAAATGCTTGAGTTCCAGGTCTGATTTTATTTTAAAAATATCAACAGTAGACTGAATCAAATAATTTGATGTCTCAAAGTTTTAACGCCGATTAAAAACATTGATCCAGTGATCAGTAATAACATCACATCATAGAGATGTGTGCATTAAACAGATGGAATAGTTTACTGATTGTGTTCTTCATCTTTAGTGCTCAGCTCACAACTGTCATAATGTGTGTGTGCAGGTGCTCATTAAAAAAGGTCATTATTCCTGTGCATCCCATTACAACCCTTAGAGTTAGCATCTTTTATTAAAAAGATTTAATTTACTTTCTCACAGAAGGCTGCGTGTCATGCATTGTTGTTCTTGCTCAAATGCATTACCCATCCCTCTATTTTTAGCTCTTCTTTTGAAATTGAGCACCACAAGAGCTCCTGTGGAAGTTTCATTATCAGCAGCATAGTGGTTCTCCATTAACCACAAGTACCGCGGCTTTATCCTGCAGGCTGGGACTGGATTCTAAACCTCTCTTTGCTACATTTTCCAGATCGAGGCTCATCTTGACACGCTGATCAACGAGCAGGCATCCTACGTGCTGACCAGAGCCGGGCTCAGTTATATCTACAGCTGTGTGCAGCAGCACACTGTTGAACAGGTGAAGCACTTTATTCCACGTGGACAGGCACTGACTCATGAGTTATGAATGTGAATTTTCTCTAAAACATCCCTCATGCTGGACTCTCTAATGGCCCCCTTTAACAGTTTATAGGCCTTGGCTGTGCTGTTTACTGTGCAATTCCTGTTTAGGCTCTACAAAGCCATTGCTATGGTTACCACATGACCGCTGTTGTTCTCAGGGCATAATAGCCTTTCAATCAGATTTTCAGATGAGAAAGGGACGGAGAGAAACGGATGTTATCATGTTCATTAAAGCATGTTAGCTTCTCCTGAAGTGTCCTGTGAAGCTAAGATAGCTTACGCCCCAGAGTTTTCCTCATGCTGTGTTTCTCACTTTGCCACTGGGCTGACCGAGACCCATAGTTGTGGTCTAGCATGTGAGTCCTGAATCCTTGGGTCATGTCAGGACACACCACACCCTGCTTCTTCTTCTTCTTCTTGGTCTTCTTCTTCTTTTGCTGCTGCAGCCCCACTCAAAGCTCAAGAACCTTTGTTTTTCTGCTCCTCTGCTTGGGTGGCTCTACATGGCTTTTCTTTAATATTCTGATGTTTGAAATGATGAAGTCGAGCTTTCCACAATCCCTAATATCAATCCAAGAATTTCACTCATACTTTGAATATGAGTTCAACATTTTATCCATCTAAGTGTCTGTAATAGAGCACAAAAATAAGTCAGAAAGATAAAACAGTGATTTACTCACTGCTTTGGTGTTAGCTGGTGAGATTTTTGCCTCATTGTTTGTTAATGCACCCATATCGCCATAAAATCCCTCGAGGAACTGCACTCTAACTCTGACCTTTGATCTTCCTTGTAAATGTTGCTTTTAATGTTGGCCATTTAGGCGTTTAAGCCTTACTTAATGTTGCCATTCAGGATAATCAGTGTCAGCTAATTGCCTGAAAGGTACCTGCTGTTGTGCTCACAGAGCTGGTCATGTGTTTACCCTGCCTTGCTAACATGGAGTGTATTTCTGCTGTTTACATATCATGATGTCTCAGAGCTGCATTTGAAAAATCTCTGTTAATTAGGACAACTGTACATGGTAACAGCACTAAGCAGACAAAAAGGGGATTAGTTTAAGATTTTGTTGTATAAAAGTCCTGGGGCCTGTAATACGAAGTGGGATTAACACATCCAAGATCTTTCTCCATTCCCTGGATTAATTTAAAGAGGCATTTGAAATCCTGAAAAGAGGTACTCCAAAGCTGGATATCAGCTCTCAAAATGAACCCAGGGTTTTTCAGTCTTGATCAGTGCATGCTCATATAAGAGGGTTGGTGTTTGCAGCATCTGACCAATCACAAACATGGAGAAACAGGAGTCACCCTGCAGAGCAGCCTACTGTACCATGGAGGAGCAGACAGTTATTCTTCAAGAATACAAAGACTTCAAACACATCATCCAGGACAGGAACAGCACTGATGCTGCAGAAAAAGTCAGGAAGGAATGCTGGCAGAAAATTGCTGACTCCGTTAATGCATAAATTAGCGTTTCCTCAGTGCCCTTCCTTTGGTTTATATTTTCCATTTAGTTCTTTTGAGGCTCCAGCCCCCATGTGAGAGCATTTTGTGGTGGAATATTAATTCCTAACCATAACGGCATGATATATGAGTTCCATAAATTCATGTTTCTGCAGTTATGCCATGTGTGACCATTATTATTATTTACCTCATTATTTCACATGTGACTGTGATGCATTACATTTGTAACATATAACTCTATTAGGTGACAAATATAGTTCAGTCTGTTTAATGAAAATCCGAATCTCTTGTACGGGATGTCATCATGGACATCAAAAGGATTGCATCTCTCCCTAAAATCTCTTTTTCTCCTAAGCACTCCTCTCACAATACGCACACCGTCGACAGGCTCTTCTAAGAATGGGCAGGTCATTTTCCAAGAGAGCTGATTGGTCAAGAGGTGTTGCTTTTATACTTGTTGATCTCTTATCTGGAACTTAACCTGCTCCAGAGCAGGTTAGCTGTTCAGCATATGTTACCACGGTGATTTATTCCGCTTAGTGAACCAGCATCGTAGGGCAGAAATTCCAGGGTTAAGCCTGAAGTTACCTCTTCCTATTGTTTTCATAAGTTTAGGGGAGAAAAAACTGTCACATTGTCATCATTCTGTCCATCTATTTTAACATTCTTGGGAACCTTTTCTACAACGTCTGCAGACCTGCTTATTTAAAAGACTTCTTCCTTCTTATCTTTTATTTGGTTCTAACTTTGTTTCTGTTTAAGCACTTTGACATTGGAACAGATTCAGAGCTCATGTTTATTTTTCCGTTCCAGGGTCCTCTCTCCCTCCTCCCCGGCATGGACAGCTCTTCTGTAAAAGCAGCTATGGTGAGTGACACTGCACGGGTTAGTAAACAACATTTTCACTTCATCACCTCACCTCAACTCTCTTGTGCAAACAGGTCCAGTTTGATCGATACCTGTCGTCTCCTGACACTTTCGTGATGCCACAGCTGAACTTTCTGCTCAGTGCAGCCATCAAGTGAGTTCCTGTCCTTCCTGATTATGCTCTGGAAGAGAATCACATGAATGCAATACTTAGGTTCATGTTAAATGTTTACAGCATTGCATGGTGTTTTAACCAGCTAAAGTGCATATTCAGAGGGATAAAAATAGAACAGGGCAGTGAGCTAATAATGTTCACCGCTCATTAGTTTCCCAGATGTAATGCAATCATTACTGCATTCCAAACAAACCACTCAAGCAAATGCACAGCCAGTTTGGATGCTAAATTGCCAAAGCCACCAACCATGGAGAGAGCATCAGCCATTGCAGCAGCAGAAGCAAAGCATGTATTTGTCTTCAGATCAGAGAATGGACGAGCCTTTAGCTCAATACTGCTGCTCCACTGGAGGAGTTTTTTTATGAGTCACATTTACTAGGAAGTGCAGCAGGCTTGAGGAGCACTCTGTACCTCAGGCTAATGTTCTCTATTAATGGACATGGGAGAACTGATGGGCAGGACGCCATTAATTAGCTTCTGGTCCATTTCTCACTCACACTCACTCCCTGAAATCATTCCTCTTTGTTCTTTCTTTCTTTCTCTTTAGCTATCTCGAGTCCGCTTTTCGGCTCGCTTAAATACACAAAAACATCCACCAGCACTCTGAAACACCCCAGAAGCCCACAAATATAAGGAATGTACTTTTAGAGCCACTTCTTATCACTTTTTCTGTGTGCACTTTGTCTAGAGTAAGGTGCTGTGAGCCGTACTGATGTTTTGTGTTCTTAGTGGACCAATTAGGAATATATATCTCAAGAGCCTGAGTGGGATACAGCACAGGTACTCTGTCTTTGGGCTCCTGAGTGTCACTACAGCTTCTTTAGTCTCATTCTTTTAACAAGATAATGTTTCAACTAGGGATGGATATTGATAAGATTTAACTGATACCAAAACCCTTATTGAATCTGCTTATCAGTCCAGTTCTTTATTGATTCCCGTATTAATTCTTCCTGTTAATTTTCTGTGTCCGAAAAGTAGGCTTTATAGGTTTTCTGTGTCAACATTTTATCGAGTTTAAAGTTAAATATAAAATCACCCAATGAACTATTGTGATGTTTAGCTGAGGGTAGTTTTATCTATCAACATTTCTACACGTCTGTCCCAGACAGACACGCTAGATGTTTTATCTGTCCGTCATTTTGATTGACAGGGTGATATATATATTCTGTCATAATAAATAATGATCCCTCACTTAAAAAATCAATAATGAGACCTATTAATTGTCAATTATATATTTTAGCATGTCATCACAAAAGTGTCTCGCATACAATTTGTAACATTATGCAGGGCAGTTTTATTGCTTATTTAGAGAAATAATAGAAGAAAATTAATAGAAAATAAAAACAGTAATACTGACCCTGCTGTCAGTAGCTTTGTAAAAAAAAAAATAAAATAAAACAGCAGCTCTCACAGCAAGTGGAGCACGCTTTTTTTTAAGTGAACTGAAAAAAACAACTGATTTCAAGTTAAAATTGAACATGTTCTTTTTTCGGGGCATCAAGCAAGAGTGCGACAGAGGCGATCAGCATCAGGTGATGCGTCTTTGCCCCAGTTAGCCGGCTTCTCGTGGCTGTTTTGATTTTGTTCTTGAGGCTAAAGCCCCGTTCTGCTACACTAAATGCTGAAATGGCTAGTCCTACTTCTGCAGGAGTTTTAAAGTCTAGAAACTTTTCACCCAGTGAAGAAATGAGAAGTTGGCATGACACTTGAAAGACAGGTTTCCCGATTCTCCCAGAGTCTGCTTCACCAGGAGGAAATCCTGGAGCATGCTGTCCCAATGTACGAGAGAGGTGACCTCAGTCCTGTGTGATTCGTAGCAGTGCCAATCGATGCCAAGGTTTAAAGGGATAATGCAAGCCAGCACATCAACAATTCCTTGTTAAATATGCATGCTATCCACCTGCTGGACAGGGGGTCTGCTGCAGGTGTTTTATGTCAATTATGAATGGCTGTGTGACAATGAAGGTGGATTAGATCGCTGTCAGGGTGTCTAATCCAAAAAGACAGGCATCCCTCAGATTTTTCCATCTTTGCTCAAAAAATTCTGTCAAAGACAGAATAAATTGGTTAACGTGACCTCTGATCCCAGGTTATGTCTCAAATATGTCTCAGTGACACAAATAGTCCAAAAAGAAAATCAGCACTCTCTCTCTTAAGGCATTTTGACTGACTAATAGCTGCAAGCTGGTGCACCTCTTACTTCATATCAGATTTCTAGGGGATGTTTTCATTGACAAAATGTGTCTTGATGCTTTGGTTGGACCAAAACTTAATTCAGTCTCCTCTTCTCCTGTTGGAAGTATGTCAAAAACATCCTCCAGTAATCCTGCATGAAGAAGTGTGTGTTTTTTTTCTCAACTTCTTTTGATACACTATTCTGTTTCTGACCAAGGCTGTAGCGAGTTTAAGAGGATGTTTCAGGATTGTTTGTGATTTATCGTATCAAGAAGACCCCACAGTAAATAGACTACTATAAGTTCCAGAGGAATTAAATCACAAATTCACAAATCAACTCTGGTTGTTCCATTTCAAAAGATTCAATTCCGGACATCAGCATTTGGATGAAGAAATCCAGAAGTGAAATTCAACACTGATTTCATTTCATTCTTTAACAGATGGTTGTAGATATTATCAACTGGACAATGATTGACTTAATTTTCACTCTGTATCCTGATAAATTTCTTATACCTAATGCCGGGGTATTATTGATATGAAATGTATCCATAGATGGCAGTGTGCACCAGATACTGCCACTCTTTGTTTTGGCACAGTGGGGGCACACAGTGGTCACTGAAGACAAGAAGTAATTAGGACAAGTTCTTACTCATGGCTGACTTATTTCAGCTCTTTAGCAGTGACTAATTACATCAGAGCTCTGATGACTGAGTCAGACTTCAAAAATTAGAACTGAACGACACGTTTAATAAACACTTTTCATTTTGTTTATAGAGAAATCTAAAGAGTGTTTCTGTTTGTGCAGGGAGCAGATTTTCCGTCAGTCCACTGAGCTGGTGTTCAGAGCCTATGGAGAGGTTTACACTGCGCTCACCAGCCCTGCTAACAACTACAAAGACCCAGAGAATCTGGTACCCAGATCCCCTCAGCAGGTTCAAGCCTTACTCTCCTGAGATACTCGAGTCCCACCTGGTGGATCTTAAAGCCATGAGGTGAGCTTGAATGAAGGATAGCCTGCAGTTTATTTAAGGAGTTTTGTTATTTGTACAGTTTAATGACAGAAATGTATTTAAAAGAAGTCTGTGAGGTGGAGTTCTTAGTGGGAAATGTGGGATGTGAGTGGCTGACCTCAAATAGAGACACTCCTGTATGCCCGGGAAAGAACATTGGAAATATAAATACATGAATGTATATATATGATTCACTTATTTTCACTGCTGCGAGCAGTCTGCTTGTTTTTCTCTCTGTAAAGTTTATACATCTCTTCTGTACCTGTTATTACATCATGTACTTTGTGTGGAGTCTATAATTGTACCAAACAATGTCTTTAAATCAAAAATATTTAACACAACATAAACAATGCAAAAAAAGAAACAATTTGAAAGGCTTGTTTTATTTTTATGCCCCTAAAAATAGACTGGGAAAATTAGCCACGACTCCAAGAAAGATCTCAGAAGCCACCTTATGTTTATTTCAATCTCATCTGTTTTAAATTGGACTGAAAAAATGGAAAATCTTTCTGACCATCTAATCCAATTTTTTAAAAGTATAATTTCTACCCTACTGACTAAGAGGTTAAAAAAAAGACTATAATGAGGCAGGATTTAATCACTTACTATAAATCCAACTTTGGAATGAGTCATTGTGCTGCTCTGGGAGGAGAATTTATTCACTGTTTGCAGAGTTTTCACCTCCATAATTATCTTGTCTGCATTCTAAAATCTTGTGATGTGCTGATGGAGTGAATGAAAGTTTTTGTCTTGATGATGAAGAGGTGACTATGATCATTATACTTCAAAATAAAAAGATGCATAAAATAGCAATATTAACAACCTAAAGCTTTCATTCATCAAAATCTTCCACAGTGGAACGTTTCATAAAAGAGATTCCTCCACAGAATTGATTCACTGTACTGTCTTGAAATCACTCAGTAATATTGATCCCAATTTGATGATGTTTTCTTTCCTCTAAAAATCTAAGCTCTTTAAAATTGGAAAATTGTGACATTTCGTGCTGTTGATAACATATCTATAAGAATGTGACATCAGCTGGTTCCAGTAATCCTCAATAAAGCGCCCGTGAAACAGTAAAGATAAGTAAATAGTGATTGGCTCTGTTGTTTTCGTCTCTGGCCGGAGAGGCAGCATTTCATTGCTGCTATCTGACATCAAGGTTCATGGCAGCAGTCCTGATCTTGGCAACACTACCAGCACTGAGTCCCAGGATTTCCCCAGCTCACCGGATGTTACTCAGATATCATTGGCCAGTACATCGAGTACTGGGAATAAATGGAATACCACAAGT
Organism: Labroides dimidiatus; assembly: GCA_030710495.1. NCBI lineage: Eukaryota > Metazoa > Chordata > Actinopteri > Labriformes > Labridae > Labroides > Labroides dimidiatus. The sequence goes on from CM061154.1 coordinate 20,676,183, forward strand.
CCAGCATCTGGACGCTGTCTTCAGTCCTTTAAATAGACCAGCTCTGTCATCCAACTCTGCTTGGCTTGCTCAAATACAAGCTGGATTCTGGAGTGTTTTCACTCAGCACTCTGGCAGAAGGTAAAAGCAGGATTATTAAATAACAACATATTGTTCATGTAACAACACACAGCCCAGGCCTGCACTTCCCAGCTTCACATCAGCTCAGCACGTGAGAGCCTCTCCTACCGGTGTCAGTATTAACAAGTGAGCAGATGTGAGAGGTGATGGAGTCGTCACTTAGATACAGGTAGTGGTGAGCAAGGTGGCAAACATTCAGCTCATCTTCCGCTCCATATGACAGCGGTCACCAAGCTTCTGCCTGCTGAAGCATGACACCAGCAGGTATCTGGGTTAAAGGATGAAACCTGCAGTGTTGAGTTTTCCCTTTTCTGCAGGAACGGATGAATAATGTCTTATCTTGTGCCTTAGCTTCTGCAAGAATCACACCTCTTACTGCAGGCTTACTCAACTGATGTTGCTCTTTCTTCAAGCTGATGCTTAGAAATGTCACGCGTTGTTTATTCACTTGAAAATGAGTCACCGGCTCCTCAAAGAACAAGCTTTTTACTGATTGAACAAAAGGGAAGAGGGGGCTCTGTCAAAACATGGTGACGATATTCAGACGCGTTGAAGTGGAGACCGTTTTATGTGGTCGCAATGGAGGACAAATTTAGGAACGATGGAGAGAGTGACACTTTTTATTTTACCTTTGTCTAAATCTAACAGGGTTTTAAATCGTTCTAGAAAGATATGCAAAACAAAATGTTTCTTTTATTGACTTTGAGGTGGTTTTACATGCTTTTATCACAACTCGCCTAGACTACTACACTGCACTCTACGTTGGTGTTAGCCAGGCCTCCCTGTCTCATCTGCAGCTGGTCCAAACGCAATATATACGTGAATATATGGGTTGTGTGTCCGACATCACACTCCTATTCCCTACTCATTATATAGTAAATTAGATGTAGTTGACTACACTCACTCACCAAAATTTAAACAACATTTCGGACACTGCTCACTCACTTGCCGGCTTCTGATCGTGACGTCATCATTCTTGCACAAATAAAATGTAGTTCATGGACAGCTGGGGATTTACAGTTATAATTTTTCTCAGACACTGTAAAACGACATCGATTTCATTGATGACCAATATTATACTGGTGCAGTTTTCCCACAATAATCAGACATGATGAATAAATGTATTACATGTTATTTTCTGTTTATAAATAAATACCAACCATATATTTGCACCACAACTCATGATGTATCTGTATATGTATATACTGTATATATGGCATGTATAGTGAACATTGCTCATACACTACTTTTCACAATGCATTGTGGGAGCATTGAGTGGACTATACTGTACTATATACAGCACTACTAAATGTCGTATTCACTTTATAGTGAATAGGGAGTGATTTTGGACACAGCTATGGAGTCATCAATGCACCACATTAATTCCTCCCCAATTCACTTTAGATCAATATCAGCAAATCCTCTGAAACAACCCCCATCCTGGCCAGTGGGGGTGCTATGCATGTGATTTGCATTGTATGGACAAGGGCTCCATTTAACTACAATGGCCAAAATGGCGACCAAAATTAAGCAGCAGCAAGAAGCTTAATCTTTTTCTTTACAGATATGGACCTGGGAGTGCTTAAATAAGCAAAATAACAATGTAATGTAAATAAGATAAATAACAAAGATATTTAGTATATTAACCCTCTGGGGGTATCAGGGACTTTTTTGTCCCTTCAGCTAAATTTTTGCTTGATTTTTGGCCATAACTTTGGCTGTGTTACTCCAAATGGAATGATTTTTTGTAAGAAGACTTTTTTCAGGAAAATTTATAAAATTCAAATTTCAAATTTTTTCCTGGGTCAATAGTACACCCGGGACAAATTTACTACCCTTTGAGGGTATCAGAGGACAAAAAAGTCCCCGTCCAAAAACTGCTATAAAAACATAACAGATTAATATTTTTTTCTCCTTTTTTTCCCCAGATCTCTCAATCAACTTCAGACCCAATCAAATACACCAAATTTTTAATTGTTGTTTATTATTTTAACCCTTTAAATGCCAATATAATTACATGATGTCACAGATTTATTTTGAAAAATACACATAAAATGAGTTATTTTACATAAAATAAATGTTGGAGGGCTGGGGATTTTTTCTAGAGATCAGGCCTAAATATACTTAAGATTAGTAATAAAACTGATTTTATTACATTGTTTATTTTTTTGCAGTGACAGATTCTTTGTTTACTACCCTTTGAGGATATTAGAGGGCAAAAATGCCCTCTATCCAAAAAAACTGCTATAAAAACATAATAGATTAATATTTTTTTCTACTTTTTTTGCTCAAATCTTTTAATCAGCTTCAGACCTAATCAAAAATACCAAATATTTAAATATTTTTTGTAATTTTAACCCTTTAAATGCCAAGCAGATCACATGATATCAGGTTATTAGAGGAAGACGGACTTCCATTACGACCACAATTTGTATTCACAACGTTATTTCACTAAATAATCATGCATTTTCTGACTTCAGGGTTTCATTTTGAAGAAAAATAGTTATATTTGTCATTTTTACTGTTTACCATGAGATGAGACAATTTTCCCATTGTAGATATCTGCATATTCTCTCTCTCTGTTTCTGTTTGAATATGTGTACATGTATGCATGTTTGAGTGTGTGCGTTTTAAGGTATAAGTACGATGAGATGCTGTGTGTGTGTGTGTGTGTGTGTGTGTGTGTGTGTGTGTGTGTGTGTGTGTGTGTGTGTGTGTGTATGCATGTGCGTGTGTGCGTGCGTGTGTGCTGTCTTTGAAGTGAAGAAGTGGAGGGACTGACCGTTGCTTTTCCTGATTGTAGAACTTGTTTAGTCTGATAATTTGTCTGTTCCACACAAACATACATGCACTCTCTTGAAGTATAAAGTAAAAGGACCATCCACATACTTTGTGTGCAGCTGTCTTACTATTTTGGATAGGGTGCATTCACACTAGATCCATCCCTGGAATGGAGCAGAGCGCAGCGCAGTAGTGACGTAGTTTTGGTATGCCAGGTGGAGATTTATGATCAGGAGCCAGTACATGGTGCTTTATTTTGAAATGACTGGTTTCTCTGTTCATATCATGTCAGTTTTCCCGTTTGGTACGATCTGCTTTGCAGAGTTTGATGCGTGCCTGCAGCTCACTCTGCCATGAGTTTATGCACCTGAGCTGCTGCTTTGTCAGAATCAAAGTTATAAATATACGTCACTTAGCTGATCTATTATTTCATTCCACTGATGAGCAACAAGCAAGATCTCCACATCAGATTCCTTTTCTGAAACTGTTTCTGCCTCAGATGATAAATCTTGCAGCTCAATGGAAGTTCAAGGTTGCAGGATGATCTCCAAAGCTTGTTCTACGAAGAAGCACCTCTTTATCTTGCTTGTTGCTAATCAGGTGAATGAAATGGCTCAATAATGATTGTTTTTGTTTTCTTCAGAGTGAGTACTTTGAAGTGCAGCAAGAGGGGGCCCATGTTTTGATTTACTTTAGAGAGTGCATGTATGGTTGTGTGTGAAAGTAAGCTAAAACAAACACATTATCAGACATAAGTGCTACAGTCAGGACAGGCAAAGGTCAGTCTGTCCACTTCAAAGACACAGCACACAGACACACAGACACAGACAGACACAGACAGACAGACAGACAGACAGACAGACAGACAGACAGACAGACAGAGACACACACACACACACACACACACACACACACACACACACACACACACACACACACACACACACACACACACACACACACACACACACAAAGCAGAAACGGAGAGAGAGAATATGCAGATATATACAATAGGTAAATTGTCTCATCTCATGGTAAACAGTAAAAATGACAAATACAACTATTTTTCTTCAAAATGAAACCCTAAAGTCAGAAAACACATGATTATTTAGTGTAATAATGTTGTGAATAAAAACTGTGGTTATAATGGAAGTCTATGGGACTTTTTTGTCCTCTGATACCCTCAAAGGGTAGTAAATTAAGAATCTGACACTGCAAAAAAAATAACAATGCGTCAAATTAAATTTTTTTACTAATCTAATGTATACTTAGGCCTGATCTCTAGAAAACATCCCCAGCCCTCCAACATTTATTTTATGTAAAATAACTCATTTTATGTGTATTTTTCAAAATGACAACAGTGACTTTATGTCATTAAATTGACATTTAAAGGGTTAAAATAAAAAAAAATATTTAAATATTTGATATTTTTGATTGGGTCTGAAGTTGATTAAGAGATCTGAGCAAAAAAAAGTAGAAAAAAATATTATTCTGTTTTAATTTAATAACAGTTTTTGGATGGGGGACTTTTTTGTCCTCTGATACCCTCAAAGGGTAGTAAATTAAGAATCTGACACTGCAAAAAAAATAACAATGCATCAAATTAATTTTTTTTACTAATCTAATGTATATTTAGGCCTGATCTCTAGAAAACATCCCCAGCCCTCCAACATTTATTTTATGTAAAATAACTCATTTTATGTGTATTTTTCAAAATGACAACAGTGACTTTATGTCATTAAATTGACATTTAAAGGGTTAAAATAAAAAAAAATATTTAAATATTTGATATTTTTGATTGGGTCTGAAGTTGATTAAGAGATCTGAGCAAAAAAAAGTAGAAAAAAATATTATTCTGTTTTAATTTAATAACAGTTTTTGGATGGGGGACTTTTTTGTCCTCTGATACCCTCAAAGGGTAGTAAATTAAGAATCTGACACTGCAAAAAAAATAACAATGCATCAAATTAATTTTTTTTACTAATCTAATGTATATTTAGGCCTGATCTCTAGAAAACATCCCCAGCCCTCCAACATTTATTTTATGTAAAATAACTCATTTTATGTGTATTTTTTTAAATGACAACAGTGACTTTATGTCATTAAATTGACATTTAAAGGGTTAAAATAATAAAAAATATTTAAATATTTGATATTTTTGATTGGGTCTGAAGTTGATTAAGAGATCTGAGCAAAAAAAAGTAGAAAAAAATATTATTCTGTTTTAATTTTATAACAGTTTTTGGATGGGGGACTTTTTTGTCCTCTGATACCCTCAAAGGGTAGTAAATTAAGAATCTGACACTGCAAAAAAAATAACAATGCATCAAATTAATTTTTTTTACTAATCTAATGTATATTTAGGCCTGATCTCTAGAAAACATCCCCAGCCCTCCAACATTTATTTTATGTAAAATAACTCATTTTATGTGTATTTTTTTTAAATGACAACAGTGACTTTATGTCATTAAATTGACATTTAAAGGGTTAAAATAATAAAAAATATTTAAATATTTGATATTTTTGATTGGGTCTGAAGTTGATTAAGAGATCTGAGCAAAAAAAAGTAGAAAAAAATATTATTCTGTTTTAATTTTATAACAGTTTTTGGATGGGGGACTTTTTTGTCCTCTGATACCCTCAAAGGGTAGTAAATTAAGAATCTGACACTGCAAAAAAAATAACAATGCATCAAATTAATTTTTTTTACTAATCTAATGTATATTTAGGCCTGATCTCTAGAAAACATCCCCAGCCCTCCAACATTTATTTTATATAAAATAACTCATTTTATGTTTTTTTTCCAAAATGACAACAGTGACTTTATGTCATTAAATTGGCATTTAAAGGGTTAAAATAATAAAAAATATTTAAATATTTGATATTTTTGATTGGGTCTGAAGTTGATTAAGAGATCTGAGCAAAAAAAAGTAGAAAAAAATATTATTCTGTTTTAATTTTATAACAGTTTTTGGACGGGGACTTTTTTGTCCTCTGATACCCCCAAAGGGTAGTAAATTGAAGGGACCCACAAGGGTTAAATAAAAGAACAAGGTATAGACCTGATGTGCCACCGTATAATGGTCGGGGAAACATTGTGATCCAAGTAGTATCTTATAACAGCTACAAGTGATTGCTTCCTGTACAAAAATGAGTCACCCCTTGCCCTAAAAAATATAAGTAAATATAAAAGATATAACAACAGGCCAGTCTTCTGAATGGTTCATTGGAAGGAACAGCTCCTCGAGTTCAAGTTCCCTTCAAAGAGCCATGAATACTGTCTCTAACACAGAGGTGAAGACAGCGGTTTGGGAGTTGTTGAAGTTGGCAGACAGAGTGGCTCTTACATGTGATGATTGTTGTGTTGTTTTGCTTTTGTACTCCATATGCACAGACAAGTTAATATTGTGCAAATTTTTATTTTCAGACATTTAATTGCTCAAAAATGGGAGGTGACTTACCACAAATGTTTACATTGGCATGAAAATAATGTCAACAGGTACTCTAATTATTTGTGTATTTCTATTTCTTACTGAATCAACATCAAAGCATCAAAATTAATATCGAATCAACACTGAATCATGAGGCTCTTAACAATACCCTGGAAATAGGTCAAAAGTGACCATGCCTTAAAGTTGGATTTAGATCAAAATTTATGCCTCTCGCTGTAATCTTAGCTCCAAAGATAATGTCCCTTCCACTTGGTAACCTGTGATGAAATCCTGGACTTTGTGCTCCTAAACTCCAGAGAAAGAACACAGTAAGGTGCGTGATGTTAATGTGTCATCTGTTTTTATCGGGCTCGTCTTTTTCACAAACTGTGCTGTACCTGCTGATTACAAACAGTTGTGTAATTTCCGGTCCCCTTGTTAAACATTAAACACAAACATCATTGTTTACTTCCACAAACCTATTTCATCAGGTAGGTTTCAACACTCGGAGATCCTAATTTTCATCCCCGCTGCTGGATTCTTGGTTTGCACTGAGCCCCTCATCCTCTATGCTTCTAATATAGCCAATTATAATAAAGACATCATTATGTAACAAGCTCTCCATGCATTGTGCAGCAGACATGGTCATCTGTCTTATTATGAGGCTGAAATATCTCCTGCTTCACATCAATGCCACTCATCATTAGTTCTCCACATCACTTTCATTATTAGAAGAGGTTACTTCATGTCAAACCTTTCTCTCTCGCCTGCTCTTTTGGGACTATTATGTAATTTGTCTATTAGTACAGGAAGGGGGGCACTGTGAAGTACTGACCTGAAACACAAGTGCACAGTAATTAATTTCTTTTCTGATCCTCTGCTGTTCCCTTTGTCCTCATCAGCATTTCATTCTGTGAGCTCACCACGATCACAGACCTTCACAAACTTCAAAAACTGCCTCAAAGTCAGCACTCGCAGCTCGTGATTTTGACACACAGTTTATTAATGCACGTCCATCTGGCCCTGCTATTGACAGGCATACTCCCTGACTGACCAGATGCATGTCCAGGTGGCCTGATAAACAAAGCATATCAGAGAGGCTAACAGCACTGTGTTTGGATAGTTGTGGGATGAGAGGAGAGCGCAGAGATGACTGGCTCGCTCCAGCCAAACATTAGCCAATGATGGAGCTGCCTTGCCCTCACGCTGTTGGAGAAGGTTAGACCCCCTGATGGTGCCCCAGAATCCTTGTACTGTATTGCGTGTGGCTGTGATACTTTATTGTGTAAGCTTTTCCTCCCAGCAGAAGCATGCCTTCTTGTGTTGGAATGAACGCTTTGTACAGCACGAAACACAAACATGTTCAATGGTTTCCGAATTTCTTCTTCATCAAAGTTGTGCTTTGTTGTTGTTTTTGGATTTCCAATGATCAGAAACCTCAATAGAAGTAAACTGAGTTTGTTTTTCTCCAACTTTTAAAGTTCATCAGGTTTTTCACCAGAACAGGAACCTGAGAGACAGACAGACCGATTCACACCAGCAGAAGAAAGAACAAGAACATGAAACAAATTCAGCATGACTAATACCGCTGTGACTAATGCGACATGCTGTCAATCATTACTCACACAGTAAGCCCTGTCCCCGCTCTTATTGGTCCGAAAGTGGCTGTGCAGTGCACCTCTTCAAAGCACAGTCCCGTGACTCCCATTCTGAGGCGAAAGAGCAGGTTTGAGCTGTGTGTGCGTGAGTGTGTGTATGAGATAGGAAGAAAGGCGCCGACTATAAGGACTGTTCTTGTCATTGAGGTCAGGGCCACAGACCCGGTCATCCCACTTTCATGTGTCCCTGCTGGGGGACGGTAAACAAACCCGGCTGTGAGTGCAGGCTGGAGCTGCAGCACACATGGTTGTGTTTTGATGCCTGAAGGTGATGCAGTGCTGAGAGGTTGTGATCTAGTCAACGAGGTCAACATCCGCTCTGGTTTTGTTCTCCATGCATGTGGTGTGATGTTCAAGTCGAGCATCTAGATCTCACATGTATCCTGACACCATCTTCGCTCTTTGAGGCTCTATCTCACAGCACGTGATTTAAAGTTAGTGTTGAAAATCAGATTTAGATACCCTTTTTGTTATTCTGGTTAAAATGATCTTTATGTCCCGATGGCAATCAATGCATGATGTGTTCTTAAAACAGAACAAAGAATATCCGCTATCTACAGCAGGAGTAAACCTGGAAAAACACCAACCAATCCTAGCGTTTGGCAGCCAATTTGTTAAACCAATCAAATCCCATCCTGCCGTTCAGCCCGCCTCCTGCGCGTACATTTCGCTTGCGTGCACTACCCCCAATTCAATGTGCATAATCAAGAGGGATCCAAGTAAGCTGGAGAATGGCAGAAAAACATATACGATGAATGGTAACGTACTGCAAACAAAACAATGTGCTGAGTCTGTGGTTTTGAATCGGTCAAGATCACATGATCGTGAATCAGTGGGGCTCGTGCATGTGCATCGTTTTGGAGGAGCTAAACAGAGTCCTGAGGAGATGCTACATTCAAATTCATGCTAGTTTTTGGTGACTACCAACCCTGCCTTTAACCCCAAACACTACTTAAATTTCTTTCCACTTTGACAAATCTGTTCTAGACACAGGGGCTGCTTTTTAATGTTATTACAGGACCTCCAGAATTTGAAATTTGAAATTTGAGGACAAGAGTATTGCTATGATTTTATTAACTGACAAGACCATATGCTGTAAAGCATGTGCGGTGTTGATGGTTGTGCAAGATCAACACTACAGGCTTTGGAGTGAAAGGAGAGAGAGAGAGTCCCTGTTACTGAGTAACCCAGGGCAGCAGTCCCACACTCACCTTTCCCCTAATAGCCCTTCACCTTCCGAACCACGTGAAGCAAGCCTGTATGCTGACTCCCCATAGTGTGCACTAAAACACACACACACACACACACACACACACACACACACACACACACACACACACACACACACACACACACACACACACACACACACACACACACACACACACACTAAGAAAGCGTTGCTAGTGACAGAGAATCAGCACACTCTGACACACACACAGCATTAAGTAGAAGTTAACCTTAACAGCAGGGAGCAGCAACATGGTGACAGCTTAAAGGTGGGAGGTGTAGGATTGAGGATGTAATGAATACATGTTCCTAGAATAAGAGTGCGTCTGCTTACATTTCACTTGATGTCAGATGGTTGTAATAAATTAATTTTTGCTTCACTGTGCTGAGATTTCTATGATTTAAGTCAGTTTCAAATCAAACTTCAAGGCCCAGACACAAAACATTCAACACCGGTGTTATGCTCTATATTGTCTACATATTAACTGTATATCTTTAAGCAGACCACTTTTATACGTTGTTATTTTGATCACTGAATAAATTTGTTTTTACTGACCTCTGTAAATTTATGCAGTACTCATTTCCTCTTAAGAAGGTATAGCTGCAGCAGTTCACTACTCCCATGATCACAGCTTAGATCAGTTTTCCCCAAAGCTCAGGTTATAAAATATCCTGTAGACCGCCAAATATACCACCAAATGTTCACACTATGGACTGTTTTATCTGTAGTAATCCCTCAATCAGAAGAATCCCCTCCAAAATATTCCAGATTCTACAGTTTCATTTAGCAGTAGCCTTTGTCTGAAGCAACTAAAGGAAAAAAAAATTGTAAGTGCGACAAAGTGCTTCAAGTTGGATTGGCCACAGGTGCTGCCTGTAGTGCCAGAGGAAGTGCCTTTTTTTAAAAATAAATAAATAAATAATGTAGCCACAACTCACCACAACTCACCACAACTCGTAATTCAGCGACAACAATATCATATAACATTCAGTAATCAGCGTTGTCAGTGCTAATGGCCTAAGAGTTTGGGTCTTAGATCTTCTGATTCAGTCTACCCCTGAGGACAAAGAAAAGAAGGGTCAGATTAAGTGCCTAAGTGTTCCCAGAACAGGTGAGTCTTCAGACATCTCTTACAAGTAAAAAGGGACTCTGTGGATCGTATGAAGTTAGGTAATTCATTCCACCATTTGGGAACAACCAAGGAGAAGAGACTGGCTAGAGATTTAGAGCCATGTTAGGCAGGGAGCACCAGGCGTCTCTCACAGGCAGAGTGTAGCAGGCGGGAAGGAGTGTAAACCTGGATGAGGGACTATAGGTAAAAATAATTAAAGGATAATTGTCTATGGCAGGGGGTTATGGGAATTAGAATCCAGACAGGTTGAGCAGAACCTGGACATAAAGTTCCGGATTTTAAATATGACTCATGAATACAAGCTTCTCAAATTATCAGCTGATCAATAAGATAAGTTAACATTAGGGCGAGACATATCAATTCATGGTCAAGCAAAAACATGATCCTGCTTATTTGTTATAAGTCTTATTGAAATGACTATTTTCACTGAAGGTTAATGAGATTGCCATTTTCACCTCATTTGGCTCTCCCTTAAGTTACTCTGAGGTGATCAGAAAATGAGTTGTATACCCAGCAGCTCTGATGTTGTTGCTTGGATTCCAGGATTCAAGTTTCCTCCATGTTTATAGCTTGATTAATATTTTTAATAGATTGAAATGGTGACAGCAACCAATGTTTTGCCACAGTGTCAACAGGCAGAGATGAAATGGGTCAGACCTCTTTCCATGGATCGATGAAATGTTTGAGCTCAGGTTGTCCAGTGCCGCTCTTTGATGTTGAGAAATAATCATTGTTGTTATTGTGTTTTGACCAATCAGAATCAAGTATTTAACACAGCACTAGGATGAGACACACGCTGTCCAAACAGGAATATACCTCCATTATTAACATCTCGTATAATATTTCTTCACATTCGTCTTGTTTTCCATCTAGCAACATTTTGAAATAAGCAACATTTCATGCTACACCAAGGGAGCAGTGTGAGCCACAGAGACAGATTGGTGCTGGATGCAGCAATGAGCAGATCACTGGTGGAGTTTTCACAGAGTGTTGCGTTACCCTGGAGTAAGGCTCGACTGAACTCTGTTGGAATGATCTCCAGTTGAACAGGCTGTATGTAGAAGTGTGTGGGAATGTGTTTATCACTGTGGCAGCACAAAACCACTCCTCCTATTGTAGCGGCTGAATGAGTAACATGTCAATGGAAAGTGTGAGTCACAAGACCTACAACTCACAACAATAATATTTAGCATGAGTAGGGAGCTCTGAGCCGTCTGCAGAGGTAGATCGGTGATTAGTGGCTTTCTACGCAGACTGGGAGTGGCTCGGACAAAGCTACTGGCCTGACTTCATTAATCCGTCCCCGCCCACGCGCACTCTCCACGCCAGACTGGTAAGGGAGGTACCAGCTGAGAGACGGATGGCTAATTCAGTCCAGGGTGAGGAGCAGAACCAGAGCGAGCCAGATCAGCCACAGAGAAACCTTCACTCGTTCCCTCATCGTATGGGTGTGACTGGGTGCTTTTCTGGTAATTCCCTACAGAGAGAAAAAAAGGAGTGGTTCTTCTCACACTACTACTAGTGCACTCTTTCAAATCACTACACACATTTTTTTTTGTAGTTATATAACAGGAAGAAATGTCATGTCAAAAACACAACAGAAGTATTGAAATTCTGTCTAAATGTTACAGAAAACCATCTGAAATGTTTTTCTGTGTCAGTGTTTACCGAGCATCAGGTGAGTCCTGTGCTATTTTTACTGAAAATTGGTGGTTATGCAGTAAGTTGGTAATGAGGTGAGAGGTCTGCATGAGGTATTTTATCACCTGGCTGTAATGGAAGCTTCTTAACAAATGGTGAAACTGTTATTTTACCTGTTACAAGCTTATATTATTTAACCAACAATAAGTTGCATCATTTGTCTCCCTGGCATTTAAAGAAAAAACACTGGTGCACGAATAAAGTGTGTTTGCCAAGTTTCCAGACAAATGTACATTGCACAGCCTTCAAAATAGTAATAAGCACACAATATCTGTAGAAAAACATCTCACAGAAACATGGGACTTTCAGGGACAACTCAGATTTTTCAGTTTATAGAAATTCCTTCATTTTCTTTTTCGACCTATTTCGAGCTATTATTTAGCCTCCCGAGACCCTGTATACTCATATGAGGACATTACATTTCTACCCCTCAGACCCATGCTACTCCATTTTTTAAACTGTAAACCTATTAGACACATTAAGGGACACTTCCCATGTCATCTTGTGGTGATATCACAGCATAACTCTCATTTCATTGAAAACAAGATGGCGGGAATATCTGCAAAAGATTTCTACAGCAGCTTCTGAAGTAAACTAGGGAAAGGTAAAAAATTATATCTAAATTTTCTGAATGAAACCAGTGTATTTATATACAATAACACTACTAACTTCATGATAAATCTAATAACCAATAACTTCTTGTACAAAGAACAAGTTTAGTTATAATTCTACTTATTCCAAATAACAAGGAGAAATAAAACATGCACACCAGACAAAAGCTTGAGTCTCAGGAGGTGAAGAACACTGATGTTTGTTTCTTGGCTCCCAAAACAGAAAACTGTGCAAGAAAGATACCCAAATGTCACCCTTTAGTCCTATTTTTATAGAACCTGAAGTAATAAAGAAAAGACATAATCAAGTAAGCATAACCTGACCAATCCTCACAGAGAGCATGAGCAGCTACAAAAAAAAAACAGCCATCACAAATTGCCTGTTTTTTCGAGGTAATGGAACTCACACGGATGGCTGTCAGCTGTAGCAGCTGCTTTTATTTTGTCCCAAGATAAGAGCCGCAATAATTATCTACCAATAAAGCGGAAAAGTTCACGCAAGCAAGATGAAAAAGAGGAACATGTTCATAAATGAGTGAATATGTGCCATTTTTCTCTGTTTAACATAAAATATTAAATTTGTGTTATATTCGCACGGAACATTTTGACTGTACACGTCAAATTTAGTATGCCTCCAGTGCTGTGCCAATGAGTCAGTCCTGCATTAAAGTTGAGGCTCAAGTTGGTGGTGTTGACTCAGAAAATGAATCATAGAACCTGCAGAGAGCCCAGATCATCTGAGCAGCTGTCCCAACAAGCCGGGGGCCGGGGCCGGGGCCAGATCAGGCCCTGTTTTCATGAGGAGAGGGGGAGAGAGAGAGATCTGAAAAGTTTCCACTGAAGCTTTCGAAACTGCTTTAAATCAAAACCATGCCGCGATAACAAGTGCTGCTGCTGACCACCGGAGCAGAGAAAGGTTTAAATGAGTGGCATGGTGGGTAAACTCTCCAGCCATTTCCTCCCATTCAAACCCTGAAAGGTCCTGACTTTCTCTTAAGTGATATCTTGGCTCCGGCATATTAAATGCCCAACATTGATCGAGGAGTAGGAAACTGTGTTTGACCTGAAAAAGGAAATCACCGTAGGAAGTTAGATAAAATACAAGAATGGAGGATCGAGCTCGAACAAAACACTTTCCACTCGTCTTAAGTTTGATTTATGAGGATTTGTGCTCTTTTTGCCTTTGACTGGGTTAAACATCCTTACAGGCAACGCGCCAAGTTATCAGTGAGATTGCTTTTCAAAGCATGAAAGTCTCACATCCCGTATTTTACTTGGATTGAAGATTACCTGCTAAACAAAGTCCAATCCTGCACAAGAAAGCAACATAAGCTCTATGTAATACTTAATGTGCTCAAACTTTGCAGAAACTCAGTATTTATGACCTTTGGAGTCACTGAGCTACAGGCTAATTACATTTTTTTTTGAGCGAGATGAAAGAAAAAATTGTTTTGAGGGTATAAATTATGGTTGTCGTGGAAACAGTGTGTGATTTTAGCTTTGCGCTCTCATACGTGGGTGGTCCAAACATGTGAGTCAGCGAAACAGACCACTCGGATTGCATCTGCTGTCACGATATGAGAGAGATCGTGAACTGAAGAGAGGCCATATGGTGCTGCCTCCTTTCTGCTGGTCCAGTCCTCAAACTGTGTCATCGGGTTCGTTTTTCTCCAGATCACCGAGACACAGATAAAGAAACAGTGAGTCAGGTTAATCAGGCTGAGAAGAATGTGGCATTATGCAACAACATGTAACTGCAGGTTTGTATTACAACAAACAGAGTAGTGAGCATGCCTGAGTGAGCATGCCTGTGTGAGCTGCGGCACTGTGGTATGATAATGGATCTGCTCCTGAGCAGGTGGATCCCAGTTCAGGTCTGCTCTCACCGGTTGAAGCTGACTGAGCGGAGATTTTCCTCTCTGACTGTGAGGCTGGTTTCAGCTCAGCAGGCTGCAGGTCAACAGCAGGGAAGTCCCAGGCAGTAAAACAGAATCTTTCACCAAGGATTGAAGACTGAGAGACGACTGATTGTTTCTGTGCAGTCATTTTATTAACAAAGAAGAGTGAGATTCAGTGGCAACACGTAGACAAGAAAAGATCAGCAAACGGATAAAATGTCCCATTTCGGTGCAGTGCTTCGGCTTTGTGCACATTTCATGTGCTATAATTGCCAATGCATTGGTTGCTGGTTCAATACCTGGCTTTCCTTACTTTCTACTCCCTACATTCACAGTCTCATCTGCTAAACCTGTTTCATCCTAAATCTTAAATCTAACTCTAAAGAAGAACTCCAACTTTGTCCACAGGGATCACTAAAGCAACACAACCTGAAAGTTCCTCAGAGGAGCTTCAGAAGAAAACAAAACATTCCCTGATTTTGAAATCTGAATTCACAAGTTTGTCGTGAATCTTCTGAATGATGTCAAATCCCAGGTCTCTGCTCTGACCTTACAAATCTGTAAGTATTGATCTTATTTCCTCCAAATTCTGATCATGAAACATGCAGATGTTTGCTCGGAGCACAACAAATGATGATATCAGTCCTATTTTTTTTTTTTATCAGATTTTAATGTTACTATTTGGTTTGTCCACTTTTTGCAGCAGCACGTCTCTGGCATAACGTTGATATATTTCCTGCGAACTTCTAAATTAATGTGATCTCAAGACTTCTGCTGCTCAAGCCAAAAGTTTTTCTTTGAATGTACAAAAGATCCGTCCACTTTATTTTACAACTCAACCAAATTTGCTTGATGAAGTTGAGATCCAGACTTGAGGAGGCCGATCCATCATTTTCAGTGTTCCTTTTATAAGGAAAAGCTAAATCTCCTTATAATAGCTACATCATATGGTATATGGCACATAATCATGAATTTATAAATATTTTATTTGTTTTATTGGATATTTTAATGGCAAATTCAACAAAACAGCCGAAACCCTTTAAATACGTTAAGTGTTTTATTAATTTTGGCCACCACTGTTGTTTGAAATGTTTATTTCCTCTTATTTCCCCTTAAGAAGAGCCTGGATCAATGCTTCTTACATGATATCAAATCAAAAAATAAACAGATTTTTTAAAGGATCTGGGAGAAGAATCATGGGAAGGGTAACAATAGGACATGAGAACAGAAATAACCGTGCTTCATCTATGACTGAATATTCAGTGTGATTTAGATTTTAAAATGAAGCCGAAGCGCAAGAATGTCGTCAAAGTGGTTTTAAAGCCGACTACTATCACTGACCTGAACTGTGAGCTGAATTATGTCAGCTGAAAGTTAAAAAAAAAAGTGTAGCCATCAAGGACCCGCCTCCCCTACAGACCGTGAGAGCTCCTCTGATGAGCTCAGGGATCTGAAACCTTCCACCTGATCCCTGGTTCGGGCTCCCACAGGAGCAGGTCCTGATCACACCTTGCATGCAGTGCTCTTGCCCCCTGTGAGATGCCAGGCTACAGATGACTTTGTCTGGACTTGCCAGCTGATAGTCAAAGGGAGTCCCAGCGTGCAGGTCAGGCCTGTTTTCTTGTCTAGCCTGGAGCTGTGTGTGGGATAATTAGAAAACTCTGAAGAAGGATTATAACATTAGATCCACTGTAACACCTGAGCCTCCTCTTCACTCGGTGTAACACTGTGTGAAACCTGTGTGTCAAATTGTCCTGACATCAGTTTACAAATTCTTGTTTTCAGTTATTTTGTACCACAAACACCAGAAATATTGACCTAATGTTTTTTTAAACTGGAAGGAAAAAGAAAAATGGAAGTTAAAGGGACAGTGAGGACCTTTGGAGTGATCTTGAAAAAGTCTCATTTCAAGAAATCCTCCTGTTTCTTCAGAAGTCTATGGCTGTTGACAGATAACTAATCAATTTCCAGTGGCCTTGCAACTATATGGCTGACCGCTGCCAGTGAGCCAGCTCAAAACAACTTGTGTGAAATCATTAACTTTTTAAAACATCTGCACTATGAATCCACCTCCGATTTTTGTTCATTTTACTGCTTTCTTGCTTCTAAAGCCAAAAATTTTAAATGAGATTATCAGCACCAATATAGGTTATTTCTAAATGCTATTTCTTAGCTCCCCGATCAGGTCGGACAGGACCAGAATGATTTACAGCACGCTGAAGTCCCCATGACAACACCACACTGGCTAACGAAGTTCAGTAGTGAGAAGAGAGATCTGTGTTTTTCTCTGCTGAAGACGATTTCTGGTATTAATTTAGTAGTGATGGTGGACACTGGAGCTGAACTGTCTGACAGTAAAAGGACAGAAGAGAAGAAGAAATGTAAACTGGACAGTAATTGAGCACTGGCTAAAGGCTAAAACACAGGCTAAACTATTTGTGATAATGTTCATTCCAACTCACATGCAGCAGTTATTCTGCAGTGATCTCATCAAACTTGAGAGTCTGTCAATAAAATAAAGAGTGAGGTTCTGTTAGCTCTGCTTGGTAGATAAGCAGGACTCATCTACCAAGGACTCCCCAGCGTTACATGTTAGCCTATGGATACGTCTCAGACACCAGGCTGCTAGTACCATGAAATGTAGCAGGTTACTAAACTACAGTACAAAATGACAAAGTTTGCTTGTTGTCACATTTCAAACAACAGCGCTGTGTAACTGTTGATAAATACCTTATCTCATCACGTATTCAGTAAAAAGTTGTCTTGAATAAAGAAAAGCAGTGTTAAAAAGATGATCCGATCTCTGTTCATTTCCAAAACAAACACACGCCAAGTTAAGAGTCATGTCATCAAACAGTGTGTGCACGATTCAAGCCAAAAGGTGTGGCTGCAATCCACTTCAAACAGATAGTCCTCACAGCTTCTTTAAATGTAATTTCAGTCAAGAAAACTTGTTTTTTCTTTAAATAAATAATGATCAAAGATTCATGGACTAAAAATTCAATGGACTTTCTTTATCATAAAGCTAACGTATTCAGTGCTACAGCTTGTTGATTCAGAAATCTGAATGTGAGAACAGATCTTTACGCCGCTTATACTACAGTGTGCATTTGTCACATCGGGCCTGTGGGCATCAGCTGGGAAAACAATCTGGGACTGATAACAGATCAGGCCTACATTCAGCCTGCGGTTTAGTGAGGGATAAAACGGACCACCAGTTTTCATATCCAGTGATAGCAGAGGGGGTGAGGGTGAGGACAGAGGAGCAAGGTGGGCGGCTTTTCACAGAACTCTTCTGCTTTGATACGTATCTTATGTCAGAACCAGGCTGTGGTCGGCCGTGTGAATTTCTCTTTGAGAGAACAAAACAAAAACATACATCTCACCGGCTTCATTCGGTGTCAGTTATAGGCCGGTCTGGTTTTAATAATGTGAGGAATGGTCTCATGGTGTAAGGCCCAGGTGCTGACAGGCCGAGCGACACGCTGAGCAGCCTCCCTGGGTTCATACTGTGCAAGCCTGGCTGGGCCCGGCTTGACGGCTGAGTGCAGGCTGTCCGCCCGGCTGTGTTGTCTCAGCCTTCAGGCCGGATGATAGATGGAGCTGGAAATGCTCCCAGAGAGAGCAGAGCACATGTGTGGCAAGATGTGGCAGGTGGTGAGCGCTGACTGGACAGCAATTAAATGTACAAATCTTTGATTAAACTCAGGGGAAAGCAGTCATTAGCAACACTCAATTGGTTCTCACACACAAGCACTGTTTCTATTATATTCACACCAATATATATTCTCACACACACACATGCATACACTAACAGCACTGTATGATGAAGTCTATAAATGACATGCACATGCACTTGTCACAAAAATAATCAAGTCAATCAAATGGAAAACTTTTTATCAAGTGCTAATTTTCTTTTTACATATACTACTTTTGTTCTTTTTTTTAATTTTGGTCCACACTTCAATAAACTGTGGGGGGCGGTAATGCACTTTAACCCAGGTCGCTATCGGTCCTGCCAAGAAGAAGCAGAAGCAGAAGAAGAAGTTCCTTTGGGCCAACTGTTAGGAAAATAATAGCACCTCTTGGCTTTTAAATCATTTACTTTGCTTCATAAAGTCTTACAGTTAACAGAAATAAAAATGAACAAGCACTCAAATGAAATTCAAGTTTCACCAAAATAGTTGAGTTTCAGCTTCTACCTGACAGTTACAAATAAGTGTTGGTATCCAAAATGTGTTTTAAACTTGTTAAAACAACGTATTGGATGTTTGTTTAAATGTGTAGTTCTCTTGGTGTGATAGTATTTTATATGACATTTCTACCATTTTAACCAAGTAAACAGCGACCAAACTGACAAGACTGGACAATGCAACATTACTCAGGGATCACTGGACATCACTGGTCATTGCAATCCTTTGCTTTATCAGTTCAGATGAACAGCACCTTGCAGATACTTTTGACCAGCACTTCTCTGAAATTGCAGAGCAGGAGGAGACTGCAAACAGACTGACAACAATTGGTGCACAAAACATAACAGCAGCAGAGGAGTGCATTACAGACGCCTGTTGCTATGCCAGTTTGTGTCAGTGGTCTCAGTGACCAAATCCTGTAAACTGTTCAGAAACTTTAATCATGGTCCAGCAAATGCAGCCGAATTGTATCGCTTATCATTTGAAAATTCGAAACAAAAAATTTGAGGTTAAATATGATTTATTCAATAAAAAAAGCAGTCTAATGTAAATTGAATCTCGTAAGGATGGGATAAGGCTAAGAAGTGTCTCTTCCCTTCAGATGTTTTCTGACATGGCCCTCAAAGTCTACTCAGTATTCTTAAGATCAAAATCTCTTTAATGCTTCAATGACATTTTCTTATAGAATTATTATTTTTGTTTTTTTATGTAACAACACTGGATTTAGAGGAATCTGTTGCTCTATAAATCTGGGATGCAGTTGCTGTTATAAGTTTCATTGAGGAAATGCACACCATAATAATAATAATAATAATAATAATAATAATAATAATAATAATAATAATAATAATAATAAATGTTCTTTCAGCCACTGAATGTTGTGAATGGGAGTTCAAATGTCAGCAGCAGAGGAAATCAGAGGTTGTTCATTTAAATCTGTAGATTCAGGCCATCATTCTCAGAAAATGAATGAGGTGATGTTGACATGAAAGCTAACTGCTGCAGCATTACAGCAGAGTGCAGTGTGCTCACAGGAGCAGGAGGGTTTTAAAAGAATGTGTCCAAGAGGTCAAAAGTGAAATTTCATCTTCATCTGATGCCTTATAAAAGAATCCAGCACAAAGCAGACGCATTATTCCACAGAACTGTTAATCAATCTGATGGAAATGAACTGAACAGTGTGAGCAATATTTCAGCTTTATGGCGTTATCTTGATTGTAACTTATAGCTTTATCTGATTGTTTTTCTGGGTCCATTTCTTTGGGTCAGTGGCCCTCATACTCAAATTGCTCTGGTCAACTTGTTGGGTCATACCTGATGTGACAAACTTACAAGAAAGTTAGACTTTAAAACAGCACCAAAAAAAAGGAACCAACCAGCTTTAGAGGCAAAAACTCAGTCTGCTGGTGTCCTCACAAAGGGTTAAGATGTCTAATATGTACATTCCTCACCACAGGCATTAGTAAATGCTCTACCATTCATCCCAAATAAATGCCATTTTAACGAATCACATATAGAGTAGATAAAATGTGCTCTCTCTGTGGAGCGTTGTGAAATGCATGCATTAGGTCGTATGAGGTACCTGCCACGAGTACAAGCCTTATATTGGGCTTTAATCCAGTTTCAACATGACTTTGCTGCTCTGTTCCAGATTTCTGTTTTCATGGAGATTGAAGCGATTATACCCAAAGTAAGAGTACAGATTCTTCTGCTCTGATTCATTGGCTGGTGTTTCAGCTGCTTTAAAGACTTAAGTTTATCTCTTCTAGGGGAATTTTTTAACCATTGAATAGTCCTCTCTTGAACACCTCTCTTTAGCTTGTGTTTATGTCAGATTGTCTATTATTTGAAATCAAAAAAATGTTCCATCTCTAGCTTTGTACATACCAAAAGCACTTAATGAAAGGTAACCAAGAAGTTTGTTAAGATTCAGACTGAAGTGTCTCTCATGAAAAGGTTTCACCTGTGCTCAGAGGTCTCGCACACCTAACAAGTCCCCTCTGAGTTCTCCTGTCTTCCTGTGGGACTCCAAGTGGTAATTGCCACCCTCCTCCTCCTCCTCTTTTCTCCCTTCCTCTTGCTGGCTTTGCTAACGAGAGAAAGGTCATTCCCTTAACCTGGACTGCCCTGGGTTTGGACCTTCTGTATCTCACTGTCTGTGTGTTTTAATTCCAGGAAACCGAAGAACACAGACAGATTTCTGTTGCAACTCAGAATTGTTGAGCTTAAATCACAGCTCACAGTAAAGACATCAGAACACCGCAGAATTCTTTAATGTTTATCTTTTTGGACGTTTCTCTATTTTAAGGTAAAGTTGTGTGAATGTTACTGCATGCATCACTTGTTCATACTGCCCCTGAAAAGGCAACAAATCTTAGAAAAAAACTGTCAATAAAAATATTAATTATACAAAAACATAAAACCAAACATTTTCTACTATAGTTTATAGTCTAAGATGTATTTTCTGGTCATAAAAACACAAATTCCTTCCGTTTTAATGACCAGAAAATCTAACCTTAAACCAAGACATCTTCTTCTTGAGTGCCCGTTAATGTGCTGCTCTGCTCCTTTCATGGGAATCTGTCACCGTGGAGATGTGAGGGTGCTCCCTCCTCACAAGAGCCAGGAGAGATTGCAGCTCATTCCCCCTTGGGATGAATTTATCCTCGGAATTACACCCCTAGACTCTCCATGATGAGATAATCACACTCACAAAGCGTAATGT
Source organism: Labroides dimidiatus (assembly GCA_030710495.1). Classification (NCBI taxonomy): domain Eukaryota; kingdom Metazoa; phylum Chordata; class Actinopteri; order Labriformes; family Labridae; genus Labroides; species Labroides dimidiatus. Next base: position 20,697,664 of record CM061154.1, read on the forward strand.
GACACATCTACATGACAACGTAGCTGGACCTCTGACTGATTTCGAAGAGAGTCACGAAAACACTGAAGTCAAACAGGTCTTAGGATCATGTTTCTTTTTACAACACAGTGGATTTAACTCAGTTGTATTATAAAAAGGATTGAATCCTGCTCAGTTTTCATTGATGACAGAAAAAGGCAGAGAAGTTTTATCTCTCTTAAAGGTACAGTACGACAGAAAGGCAATATTTAGACTGTTACACTGTCTAGTTCACCTTTCCTGACATGAAGCTCATCTGATGTATGACAAGTATGATCCTCCTTATGACAAGTTTTTAACACCAAAAAAAGTGTATTAATTTGAATTACTTGTGCATAAAACAGTGTTCTTCTTCTTTGTCGTCTAATGTGATTTTGTTGAAAAGTTTACAAAAACAGCTCTGCAAAATGTGCTAAAAACAGAACACACTGCACCTTTAAAAGCACTTCTATACACAGTACATGTCCACTATTGGCTCTTCACTGTTAGCTCACTGCCTCATATTCAGCAACAATGACAACACTGTAAACAACTTTTATTGGATCCTTTTGTCACAGGGTGAATGTTTCCTGCAGGATGCAGATTTAATGTTCCCAGAGGCAGCAGCAAGCAGCAAATGCAATCCTGTCTCTTTTTTATTACGCTGGATCTGGGCCAACTTCACACACGGGGTGTAAATCTTGAAAGAAACTTTCTGTCAACACTGTGCCACCAGTTTTAAGAAAAGAAACAAAAGATCCTACAGCAGAACAGGAATTAGGTGACGTCTTGAGATTAAAAACCAACAGAACTCTAAAATCTGTAACAGGATTTTTCACCACCGCTTTATAATTCGTTTTGTTAATCGCTGATTATCCAATCTTTACCTTCTCTTTTATCTCCACTCTTCTGAAAAAGATATTGTTTTTATGTTTATTGGGTGCTATTTAATTCTTATTTACAAGTTGGTAATATAATATTAGAAATTTTGCTGGTCTTTCTTATAACTTTGACATCAGTAGAATCCTTTGGAACATTCTGCCCAGGGACCTGATTTATCATTTGTCAGGTTTTTTAATCAGGTGCTTCTCTGCTGAATTTCGAGCAGCAAAAGAAACTGTCTCTGTGTATCTGATAACAATGGATATAAAATGTTCATCTGATGTTACACGGCTGTTGATATCCTCTTTGGATGAAGTCCAGCAGCTGTTTTAGTCCTGAAATGAGGACAGTTCATGTGAGATAATCAATAGCATTTCCTGGGTCTTGTCTTATTTGCCCGTGTTTTCCTGCTCCTCCTCTCTTCTCAGAATACGACGGCCGGTCTAATCACAGGAACAGACCCAGGCTGGAGGTGCATGCCTTTGCACATGGCAGCACAAATTAAAATGTCTCCCGCCGCCCGCCTCTCTAATTCCCTGGCACTATGCCCCGGCCTGTCCTGCGAATTACAAGCAGACCTCCCCATATGGTGCAGCCAGCATGGGGCAGGCCAGTTTATTGACACGGGCTCCTCCCTGAACTCTCTAAGTCAATAAGTGAGTAGATCAGAACTCCATAATATTATTAGGAGCAATGAAGGGCTGGAGCGAAGGCAGGATCATTTATTCTCTGTCTGAAGGTGATGTGCATTAATCACCAAAACACAGAAGAGGAAGATTCAAGGCTTTAGTCCTGGTCTCTGACCATTTATTCCCCTCTGACCTCCACTGTTTTGTTCTTACAGGGTCTCTGTGTCAGTACCAACCCTCAGCTGAAGAAACAATGGACTTCAGTTCAGTTTTTATTGTTGTGCAATAGAGCCTCTTCCTCTTAAGTAAAATATGTTTCCTTTTTTTCTGTTCTAATCTCAGACATTAAGTATCATTTTCCTTCTGACGGTGATGGTCTTTTTTCTGTCAGGACATGGGAAATGCTCATTTTGATGATGTTTTACGTCATTTCTTTTTTCGTCTGATTAAAAAAAAAAATGTAAAAGATCAGATGTTGATATAACCATGGAAACAGTGATAAACTAGTAGAGTAGTGAAAACAAATTAATATTTAATGAGAAATACTCAGATTGAGATGTAAAAAAAAACAGTTGGAAAACAGGCTGATGTGTAACCATAAAGTTGAGAGTCAGAATTGAACATTTAGTTTTGGGATATTTTCAACATAGCTCAGAACAGAGTTGGCTTCAGTATTTATGTCTGCAACAAAAAACCCTTTAACAGCCTTTTTATGCCTATAAAAGCTTCAAATATAAAAGTTGAAAATAAATTTGAAGACAAAAGACGTAAGAGGAGGTTACAGGCTGCACATTTCTGCTTCAGTAATTGATAACTTGAAACAAAATTGAAGGGAGTTTGCCACAACAAAGCGCAGACAAAGCAGAACTCTTCTGGTGGCTCGAGAGATGAAAAAAGAATCTGTGTTATAAATTTGGAAAAATGGGGTTTAGTTGCCACTTCCTTCACTTTGTTCTCCGCTGGGTGTACAGTGGAGGTTTTTTTTTAAAGCCTTGGCTTTGTGCAAGGGAAGATATTAGTGGAAAAGCAGACTGTTTCTGTTGGCCTCTTAAAGCGCAAACATGCTACATGATTTCTATGATGTTTTATTTGTATCGAAAAGAAGAATAAATGTACAACTCACAACAAAAACTGTTATCAGGAGACATATCCGAATGAGCAGAGATGAATACAGAGACCGACGGCCTCCACCTGTAGCTCTGCTCCAGACTTTTCCAAACACACACACACAAACACACACACAGCTTTGTCCAGATCAGCCGTCAGTGTTTGTCAGCCGCTCTCAGTGTTGTTGATGGTGTTGTTTTCAAATGTCCTGCTGACACTTGGTTCTCGCCCACACGTACCCTGGATGCAGATGATCAGGCCCCGGCTCAGGTAACAGAAATGTTCCTGGATAAAAGGTAAACAAGCGTGAAACACCTCATGACACACACACATACACACACACACACACACACATACATACACGAGTGAAGTGGACAGAATCTAATACACCTATGAATAATTTCATCACCTGCTGAATGACCCCGTGCTGCAGCAGGAAAGCTTTTCCCAGTCCCCCTCCAGTGATGAGTAACACTTCAAACTCATGATTTAAAGGCAGTGTCAGTAATCAGATTTAGATACACTTTTTGTTATTCTAGTTAAAATGATCTTTATGTCCTGATGGCAATCAATGCATGATATGTTCTTAAAATAGAGTGAAAAATATCTGCTATCTACAGCAGAAGTAAACCTGAGCAAACACCAACCAATCCTAGTGATTAGGATTCAGTTTGTTAAACCAATCAAATCCTATCTTGTTATTCTGCCCGCTTCCTTTGTGTATGTTTCACTGACATGCACTAGCCCTGAATCAATGTGCATAACCAAGAGGGATCCAAGTACACTGGTGAATGGCAGAAAAACTACCTGTACCCCGATTACCAGTAACATAGTGCAAACAAAAACAATGTGCTGAGTACTGGTTTTGAGTCTGTGGTTTTGAATCAGTCACAATCGTATGATCACGAATCAGCAGTGCTCGTGCATGTGAGCTGGGGCATCGTTTTGGAGGAGCTCTGAGGGGATGCTACATTCAAATTCATGCTAGTTTTCTGTGACTACCAACTGTGCCTTTAATTTCAAGTAAAACCTAATGGGTAAATACAACGTTTTTTTCTATGACTAAATTAAAACTATATTTTCATAAAATAACTCCAAAGTATGTTTGGATGGCCAATTCAGCATTTGTTTAAAAAAAAATCGAAAAATCTCAACTAAAGTGAGAACTATGAAGTTACAGCCAGGACAGCTCCCTTTGCAGTTCTACCAGAATTAAATTGGAATTGAGGCAAATCAGTGTCAGAGTTCAAGAGCCAAGTAACAGAGCAGACTCAAGTCACAGCATTTCATAATTTTTACAATAAGCATCCATCTGTTGAGAAATTATCAATGGATCACTGGATTAATCTGAGAATCTTACTTTTCAAGGGACAAGATGTCAGAAGACTTTAGGTGAATTTAAAGCTACTGTAAGAAACTTCTGGTTTGTGTTTACAACCCTGGGTAATAACTGAACTCTTATTATGAAGGGGCAAGTCCAGCTCATGAGTTTTACTTCCTGTATAGTGACTACAACATAGCTTGATGGTGATTCAAATTTCCTTTATGAGACACAGCACAGACAATCAGCTGCCACCAACACGAGCAGAAAAGTTTAGAAGTGAAAAGAAAAGTTGAAAAGTCAGTGAAAACGGTCTCAAGACCTCAAAGAAAAGGCCATTTCATTTTTTGGCACCCCCCTGTGGACAAGGCAGAATGTGGGATCTTTTTAATGAGTGGGCTCTATAGAATGGTCTTTCTAATCACAATTCAGATTTCTTTGCTACTATTTATTTTTCAACTATATCTAGATTTTATGGCAGATTTGATAAAGACTGGAGTCCATCATTTCACCTCACAGCAGCAGTTTCAGGCATAAAAAAACAAACAAACATAAAAGTCTTGCTGCTTATGGTCTAATGTGCTTTAATAGGTCATAAAAACATGTCTCCATATTACCCAACTTTGTTTCATAACCAGCTGAAAACTTCTTACAGACACTTTGACAGAAAGCAGTCACATTCTTTCCGTTTGTGGTGAAAGAGATGCCTTCCCTCCATGGGTAATAATGTTACAAGTACCAAAGTAAAAAAAAAAAAAAAGAAAGGGGGGGGGGGGCAGTGTTTGCATATTTCTGTTTTCTGAGAGATATCATGACCAAATCCTGTTACATGAAAACATGAAAAGCATTATTTTTTCTCTGAAGTGACTTCAGGTCACGTCTGTTTTGATATGTTCATGCTTTGTGCAAAGCTTTTACCTCTGTGTTCAAAAAGATGTTATTCAAATAAACCAGCCTCACCTTACCCTTTCTTTTCTTCTGCCTGTTGATATTTCACTTTGTCCTCCTCTCCCTCCGTGTCCGCTTGTATTTTGCCATAGTAACTCCTCTGTTTACATCCTGTGTGCCTTTTGAGAAGACCTTGTTTATTTTTGCGAGTGCCAGTGTTTGACTCTCTTACTATCATCCTGGAGGAAATACCATGAGTCGCGTGCCAGTCGCAGCTAACCACAAACCAGAGCTGGGTGGAGAGGAGCATTTTTTTATTTAAATCATGGAATACGGCTGTGAAGGAGCCGTCACCAAGCCGAGGGAATTGCCATAAATAGATTCCTTTTGCTTGTAGTAACCGCTCTGATCAACACAAAGGCAAACTGTAGTAACCAGTGCCTGTGGTGGAGCAGGGAAAAGGCTCTTATTGTTGACATGCAATGCTGAGATAGTCATAGGATATAACTTGGCAGTCATGTTCAATCAACAAAGTACCAGAAATAAGCATAGACATGAAATGTCTTGAATTTCTCTCAGCATATTCCAACTGGTATTAGTGTGAATGAAAGAAACCTCTTCAAATGAACCTCTCTTGTCCTGTAAAGACCGGCAGCTCTAACACTTTGGTCTTCAGCAAATCACTTACAGACTCTGCTCTGTCAAGCTCCATTTTTCAAGATCCCCTGAGAATATATTTCCAGTGCAGTGAAGAAAAGGCTCAAATAATGTCAGAGGTGGATGCCTTGAGGGAGACAGTGTGACAGTACAAAGGCTGCAGGGAGCAAAGACTAATGTGGAATGTAACTAACCTGGAAGGTAAAGTCAGATGTGGCTAATGGGTTCCAGTGATGCCTATTTCACAGAGGGAGGAGTAGTGATGGTCAGCAGCATGGATAGAAACAGTAAAGATAAAAAGAGACAGAGAGAATCAGATCAGTGTGTGAGTGTGGCATGCCTGTCGGGTGCTAAGGTCAAGTCAGGACACAAATCACAACCCTGCAGGCTAAACCGTCTCCTCTCAACTTTCACAACAGTTGAGCCACATCTGGTTCTGTTTTACTCACTGTCTCTTTTCGTCCTTCTCGCCTCGTCTCTCTTCCAACTCTTCATGTGTGCTGTTTCATTGTAGTGTCTGTCAGCCCAAAGTAGAGTTGCTTTCCTGCTGGACGATGTGATGAACTGATCAGCTGATCAGCAGCACGCAAGGGAAGAGGAAACTGAAAAAGTAGTGCCTTAATCGTGCACAGGGTAGACTCATGTTTAGGTATGTTGAGCCCCTGAGTAACATCAGATAAGCAGTTGACCCAACTGTGCATGCAATTGGACTTCTGGGGGAGTAGCTGGACTAATCAAATGAGTAACTGGTGAACAAGAGGGAGACTCAAGGCCCATTTATACTCCCATTATGTACGAAAATGTGTACGTCAGTTTCAAACGATTTTGCCGTCACTGCTCACATACTTCCATGCTTCATTTACGTTGGCATTGCTGTTAACCAAAACATCCATTGGGGGGGGACAGCCCAGAGTTGGAAGTTTATGACAAACTCAAAAACAAACATGGTGACTGTGGAGAAGGTATTGTTAATGTACCTATTGCATAAAGGACAAAAAAACGGAGCAAGTTCCTCTCCAACTCACTAAATTTTTCATTAAAAAAATTCCGCCATTGTTATTTCTTCTTAGTGTCTTACTAGAGCTACATATCAGGTGGTAACGGCAACACTGCTCCCATGGTTTCCAGTGGTACTGCTCCATTTGGCTCATATCCAAAAGCTTTGTGGTGCAGAAATACAGACGAAATGAATGCAGAACATGGACACAGGGCTCTGTTCGTATCTGTATTTAACGCTGGGCATAAATGGGCCTTAAGGCTGACCAAAAAGACTAATCAGAGAAGAACGTGGAAAAACTGTGGTCACGTGGGATAACCACAAGAACCCAAGTTTTTTTCGAGTGATAAAAAGTGCCAAAGGAGCAACATACTGGGTTACCAAAAATGCAACTTGTGCTTGAAGTGAACACCAGCCAGTTGGAGGAGTGCTTGGTTCAGAGCAAGGTGCTACTTTCACAAATGAGGCATGAGATAAACTCCAAGAGCATTTGGCCTCATTGGAAGGACAGTCAAGCCAACCAATGGGTCAATTGGGCTTGCTAAGGTAGAGGAATAGGCCAGTCAAATGGGTATTTGGGTCAACTTGGGGTGTTCTTTTGCCCAATCAGAAGAGGGTATGCTCTCTGAACAAAGGGGTTACCAAAGGTGCAACTCTAGGGCAGCACTTGGTCCTTCAACAGAAGCATTGGGCAGACTTGTATCAAGCAGGAGTGACCTATAAATGACCAGAAAAGAATGTGCCCCAGCAAGAAAGGCATCAACATGAAGGGGGGCTTGGACTAGTAGAGCCTGTGGACTTTCTGAAAGGACACATCAGCAAATTTCAAGAGCATTTAAGCCAATCTAGAGGGAAAGTAGACCATTAAAAAGTGAACTCTTATCAACCAGAATCAACTGAGGCAATAAGAGATATATGTTTGAAAGATGTACGCCCACAGGTTGTTCCTGAAGACAGCAAGGCTTAGGGGAGAACTTCCAACCAGAGAACATCGAGGTTAGACGAAACCTTGATCTTAGTCAGTTCCTGTTCTTCTGTTTGTGCAGGGCTAGACTGTGGTGGTGTCATGCCAAACAAGTGAATCAACAAACTCTTTAATGCCAGCAACATTTTGTGTCGAGGAGCTCTAATGAGGAGAATACAAGTCTTTCTTTTCATGTCTCTATTAAATGCATATAAATTTGATCAACTCTGTACTTTATTTAAATAAAACACATGCATCAGTTTAATGAATCAGACAAGATCGTAAATTCAGGGATAATGAGCAGATTAATTAATTTCAAGAATGTTCCAGATGACCTGCCAAACATATATAAAACACAAGTTAAGATCAGCTGGAACGACTCCAGAAGCATAGCTGGCAGGCTCAGCTGATGCTGGTGACCACCCATGGGCTCTACCTTCCACACCGGCACTGCACTAGTTACAGGCCTCAGTGCTCAGTGTCTTTTGGGTCCAAAGTCTCTGTGAGACTCATTTAAGTCACCCACAAGGCCCTGGAGACACACCTACGACACTCTCACACACAAATGTGCATGTTCAGACTTGTGTGATAGCTGGAAAGAAAAGTAGAGGAGATACTGTAAAATGTTTGGTGGTCTTATTGGAAAATTTTTAATTCATTGGATTCATTTGAAATTGATTATTTTTTCATAACCATTTAAAAAAAATAATAATAATGATAAAAATATTGTTAAGTCCAAACCCAAAGTAAGCTTCCACTAGTATTAACATGTTATCCTCAAATTGTTGTTGAATTAGGAAGGATGTCTACAATTCTACAATTTCATTTAGCAAACGCTTTTGTCTAAAGCAATGTTCAACACTAGTAAGTATTTAAACAGGAAGGAAAAACCTAGTAAGTGTGAAGAAATGCTTCATGTGGGATGTGGGAGATTGTATTCAGGCCCTGTTTACACAACAACAGTTTTAGGATGAAACACAAAAGTATTGTTGTGTTTCAGCCTCTTGTTAACAAGGAAATGGTGTTTTAGGTGACCTAAAGTGGGAGCTTTTGGAAACAGCCACCAAAGTGGATTTTTTCTGAAATGCTGTAGCCACCGTTACCGTGTAAACAGCAAGCCATAGTTTTTAGTGGAAACACTGACATCACGCTCCACTTTGTGCATTTCATTGTGGGACCATTTAATTACCATGCATGAACCGGACGACACTTGTAACAATGGTGGACTACCGTGTTGCGTTTGTGCTGCTGAATCTGCAGACTGTCTTTCAACACAATGTGCATCTGTTGCACCACTTCTGCACTCAGCAAAGACGCATTCAATATAAACGCCTAATGATTTGTCCACCTCTTCTTTGGCGAAGGGTTACCAAAAGACTATACTTGTATTGCCAACTACAGGCCTGTAATGTACACTAAAGCATTTTTGGCCCCACAGCGTTTCTTGCGATTAGAGATTATTTTTTTTTTAACAACATTTTTTGCATTTTCAAACAAAACGTTGTAAAATGAGGCATCAGACTCCTTATTTAAAATCTCTTGCCATTTGACTATATGCAAGTGTTTTTACTTTAAGTTTATTGTAAACAGACTAAAAAGGTCAATGTATACTGAAATAATTATAATAATAATAAAAAGGAACAAAAAGTTTAAAAAGTATTTATCCATTTTTTTTCATTGATTTCCCTGTCCTTTAAAGCACATGCTGCAGTAGATCATGACTCACTTTAACAGGTTGGTATGTGCTGACCTTTTTCACAGGAATGTAATTGGTGTGTGAAAGTTAAAACAAGCACATTATTCAGAGGCATGCACCAAGAAAGAGTCCTTTGTGTTAGATTTGACTGTGCAAGTTTTGAGTTTTCTTTTTTTTCTTTCTTTCTTTTTTTTTTTTACTAAGGAGGTTAGGCCTTAAGATAAGACAGAGACAGTTGATAAGGACACGAAACACTGAAAGAGACTGTTTGACATGGTACTTTGTCAGTGGTTGAGTCTGAGGTACATGCTGTCAGTGCTACAGCCAAAGTTTCCAAGCGTTGACAGTCCTGTGTTTGCAAATAATAACTACACAAAAGTAAGGAGGGAGATTCAGATTTCAGGAGTTTTTAATCACTCCTCGTAACACAATGCTCCTTTTTGATTTTCCTGAACTCATTGTCTTAAATTCAGTTCATGGTAACCGGGAAATACTTGCAGACAAAAGCAGCACAGAGAGTGAACTCAATGGCTGATCACCACGTCCTCACACTGCAGCAGTGTCCTGACATGGCCTCAACCGTCTAACCACGTTTGCCTTCGCGTACTCAGGGGAACATAAGGATCACATATGCCTTTGGCAGGAGTCCACACCCACATTCCTCAGCTATGTGCTCAGAGCGCCCTCGCTGCCCCCCTCACCCCACCTCCCTCCTGCTTCACTCTGACACCAAAACCTTGGCCCACATTGCTGTGCGCTGTAAAGAAATGCAAACACTGAAGTTCTTTCCTTTACGCAGACAGGCCTGGTACGTACACAGAGTGCTGCTTTTTGAACTGAATGAGCCCCACAGGCTCAATTCTGCAGCTGATCTTAGGCTGTTCATGGATTATATGTGCTTGTCAAACCTATCTGTGATCAGATTCTGATAATCATTTCAGAAGAATTTTCCTCCGTGTGACATTAACTCCTGTGGGGATGAGCAGCAGAAAATATGACCAAGCAAGTAAAAAACAGCGCCAAAAAGAGTCTGGCCTGTAATTTCTGAAGGAAACTTCACGTTTTATGAGACAAATCCCCTGTGGCTCATCCAGTTAAAGGTTATCTTTTACTTAGAGCTCAAAGTCAAAGACACTGGGGCCAGAGAGGCTGTGCAGTTTGCTGTCTGGGGTGACTGAGTTCAGTGGTAGGGGGTGCACAGTACGGAATGTGGCTGTAAGGAAAAGCCAGGAGGAATCATTATGGAGAAGAGACGAGACGCCAGAGCTGGAAGAGCAGCATACAAAAAGAGAATTTCAGCCTTTTATAAAACAAGCCTCTGCACATGGCTTAAATCTGCCGTTCTGAGATCCTTTATCCTCCTGTGACAATGTGTTTGCTTTCCATGATCAACCAAGTGGAAGTAAATACAAGGTCTTGATTATACTTTCCATAAAAACACTTTGATTTTCAGAATACATCATAGCTACAAACAATTCATGATAATTATTGTTGTCAAGCTCCTTACTTTGTAACCTTTTCTATACCAAACTTACAAAAACACATGATGGGAAATCCTTCTATGTCTAAGTTAGAGTTCTTTGTGTCTTTACTGGATGTCTCAGTACTGTATGTCTCGAAACATGCATGAGTCACTATTACTGGGAAATGTCAGTTGGCTTATTAGTTTGAGTAAAAATTTGACTTCAGGCCAGACAATCATCTCTTGAAAATACCTGTTTGGATTTACTGGGATTATTTTCAAGGCTTTAAAAAAAAAAAGATTGGAGGGTTTTTTTATCCAACGATTTTTGCATGTGAGGTTGCTGTGGCTCAATCTGTTGTTGGTTGTCTCTCAGTAGGAAAGCTGGAGGTTCAAAGCCAGATCACCTGTGAATGTGTCTAAATGTGATATATTATGTTTTTTTTTATTATTATTTAACCTTTATTTAACCAGGTAGAAAACCCATTGAGATCGAGATCTCTTTTGCAAGGGTGACCTGGCCAAGAGGTCAGCAGGACACGTCAATACATAAATACATTACAATAATTCAATAATTTATATGTATGTATTTGTATGTAAAAGCACATGCTCAGAGGAATAGGTCTCTGCTACCATTTTCACATAAATCACCAACTAATTTCTTTGGTGCTAGGAATATGCATAAGTAGTTTCCATTTTTACACAAACTGTGCATCTTATAAGGCTTGTAAGTTTCATACTAAGCACACTTACAACTTTACTAAGGATCTTGTATTTAGTTTGACTGTCATATGCATTTCTTACAAGGTTCAGATGAAAGAGACTTTATAAAATGTATCTAGATTTTTTCCATATGGGCAGTTGTAGAAAGAGATGTTGCTTTTTGCTAAGCCGAGTTTTGCTAGCTGAGTTGTCATTTTAAAGACTTTCTAACTGTTCTCTCAGCTTCACTCATCAAATGGATGCAGTCTGTATGAATCTAAATCTCGTGGCCAGGGGTAGCCAACATGGTGCCCATGTGAGATGCCTCCGAGAAATGTCCAAAAATTTGAGTTGCTGTTGTTTTTTAATCAAAAACACCTTCATTAATTTAGATTTTAAAATGATAGTAATCAATGTATTTTTAAAAAAACAAAATGTTTGATTTGTAAATGAACTCTGACCTGTTTGATGTCAAAGTTCAACGCCCATGTCAAGCCATCATGCCACTCTCTGTGGTCACTGTTCACTGAAGAGGGAACTGTAGTGGTTAATATAAACAAAATATGATTTAAGATATGACAGCAAATTATTTCCTAAGATTATGTTAGAAGTGATGATTTGAACAAAGTATAACGGGTGTGATTTTGAACAAAATGCTACAATACAACCTCTTCAAAGTAAACTGTCAGGAAAGATATTTACAAAATAAAAATAATAAAAATAATAAAGATGCAATATCTTTGCCTTTCAAATGTTGGAACAAGTTAAATGAAATAAATAATATTGCATGTTTATATATGTCTGTATTAAACTACGGCCTATTAGGGCCATTAGTAAATTTTTGAGAAAAAAAAAAAAAAAATTCTAAAATTGTAAATGTATGAGAAATTAAACTCAAAATTTTCGAGTTTTTTAAAGTAGTAGATTTTTTTTTTTTTTTTTAAAACAACTTCCAAGTTTTTAAAGACATAAATCTGTGAGAAAGAAAATATGAAATCTTCAGGCTTCTAAAGTCATTTGTAGATTGTTAACAAGCTGCCCTTTGGCCCTTTCACCCATCATGGACCCTTAGACAGCCATATCAAATTATACTTCCTACTTGGACTTAGCAGTAAGGGGATAGTAAAGCCCAGAATCACACTGATCTGGAGGAGGTGGTTGCATTTATCCAACAAGAAATTCACCACAGCAGGCAGATAAATGGATATAGATGGTTACATCTCTGGGCTATTCAGAGAGGGTATATAGTAAATTTGTAAATTTGTGACTTTACAAACTTGAAAATTCAATTTTTAAATTTAGAGTTTCCTATCATCATTGTTACTATTACTATTATTACTATGAGTTCATATCAAACAAGTCGCCCTTTGTACTACTCAGTACCCTTAAAGTAGCCTTTGGTATAAAAAGGCCGGTGACCCTTGCTTTCTGCTGATACAAAGGTCTTACTGATGAACAACACGGGACACAAATTAAACACAGAATTACATTTATTCAGGTCTTAATACATTAATATTGAACAAGTTACATATCCTTATTGAGTGGGAATCAAACAGCACAAGCCGGATTTATTTCTGTATATAAGTTAGATGTAACAGATTTATTGAAAATATGTCATGGGATCTCTGCCTCATGCTATGAGGAGCACTTTGTTATAAAATGTGAGTAAAAGTGCAACATCTCTCTATTCATAAAATTACAAAATTGGTCCAGAATCTGCGTTCAGAGCAGGACATCTCTCTCTGACTAAAAAGTGTGTTTTCATCTTAAAAACTCAATATATCTTTACCTTTTTTTTCTAGTAATTTGCTTTTTGAAGCTCTTTTCTAAAAACCGTAGCTAAAATACAAGAAATACAACATTGTCAGTTTACAAAAGCTTAGCATATTAATCACTGCATCATCTATTTTCTAAATAAACTTCATTTTTTTCCCATATAACTATCTGGAACATAGAGTTTTGACAACAACATCACCATAATATCTCACAGCGCTATGTTACAATAAAACATCTCTGTCATAAATTCAAAGAAAAGGAAATATATCAATAGCAACACAAAACTAAGAAATACAATGCATAGATTCAATCATTTCAAAATGTAGAGATATAATTTACTTAGTACAGCTCTTTACTTTTCGAGTGAACCCTGTGACACTGACTACATGGATTCATTACAGTTCGTCCTGACTTGAGTGACCGGCACAAATAATATATATATTTATGTATATATATATTTATATAATTCTGAACATATCACATGATAAAAATGCTAAATATATCACTTTAACTTCAAAGGCAGATTTGGCTATAGTACACTCTGACATGTTTGGGTACGAAAGGCAACACCTGGCACCAAAGCCAAACAGCAGCTTCTTTATTGGCGTCCCTGCAGAGCCTTTTGAAATGTTAACAATTTAATTTGAGTCTTTAAAAACCTTCCCCACTCTCCGAATGTCGGCAGTGTCTGGTCATATGCTCTCACCGCTCTGAAGTATGCAAGTCTCGGTTTTCAGCTCCTCCTGACGAGCTTGATCTCACTTTAAGTACGACTGAGATAAAAACCTGCACACTCGAGGTCAAGGCATCATCAGACGCAATCATACACATGTGGTTTCTTTACGAATCACAGATTAAACATTAATTAATGTCAAATAGGCAGTTTTAGATTGTTATCTCTACATAACATGGTCATTTACCCTCTGAGTCAGCCTCATGAGAAGCAGTCATTATTACAGACATCATCTCCACAAAGGCAGAAACAATCTGTGTCACCGCTTGTGACAAGACAGCTCGAAGTAGGAAAAGCCAGTCAGAAAAAATAGAAAGCAAATGTACAAGCTTGATAGATACTTAACACTTAGTGGTGCTTCTCAAGAGCATCTTAAAAAAAGTCAGACTTGTTATTTAAAAGACGACTGGAGCCATCGAGTCACATGTTACAGTTCTATAAAATCTTTAAAAAGACACAGAGATAGGTAGAGGTAGGAGGGGTAAAAGAAGCAAAGCTGATTCTACAGAAAGCAACACACGGCTACTGAAGTTCATCAGTCACACTAAACTTTAGAGACAGAAAAGAAAGTAGAAGAAGTCCTGAAAGTGAACCGGGGACAGGCTGGTATCTCACAGTGTCTTCAGGGACAAATCTCTGACACGTCCTGGACTCACACTCTCTGAAAACAACAGCAGGACTGAGAATATCTTAAACCACCAGCAAGCCTCCGTCTCCATTCACATTCAGAGCGCTGTGATGCATTCAAGAGAAAATTACTGTCACTTGTTTGTCCTTCACTTCTACATAAAAGTAAAAGCAGGAAATGTAAGATATAGAATTCACTGCACTTTTTTTTAGATTTGAGGATCTTCTGGACCATAGACATTAAATATAAAACTCTCCAAGGCTGCAGTCTAACTCTACTGTGTTAGGCACGTTAAACAGGCCTCTGTGGTATTAAGGTTAAATGTGACAAACCACTCAGAACACATCTGATGTCTGAGTGCAGGTTACGCACCAGCATAAATCTATATTAACCACAAATAATTTAGTCTCAAATATATACTAAAGCTAGTAAACATCTACGACATCATGTTAATATACAATCTTAAAGTATGTACAAGAATTTAGAAACTTTACGAACGTTTACAGCCTGATTTGGGAGAATCCTCCAGCACAGATGTGTGTTTAGAAGAATCTGATCCAGTTTTCTCTGTGAGCTCATTTCTGCTGCCATGTTTTAGTTTTTTTTTGTCGTTGTTGTTTTTGCTTCCCCGCAGTTAACAATATTTACAGCCTTTTTAAAAAAGTTCACTACCAGACCTGATTTTACAAACGGTGTGCTGACATTATGTACATTCAGGCGACGACAGAGTGAGTTCAAATGTAACATCGTCCGGGGATCCCTTGAGAGGTGTCTTTACTCCACGTCGTGTCACAGTCACTTGACCTTCATAAATCTGCTGTAGTGGTAATCGCTTATCACTACTCTGTACATACATGAAGTTTGATTGTGGGAACAGTAAACAGCGTGGTTTGTGTTCAAGCACTTGTACAGATTGTGTTGCTGACTTTAATGAGTAAACCAAAGAGGTGTGTTTCAGTTTGGCTCGTATGTTAAGGCAAAACGTTTGGCACTTAGTTTGTACAGATTGTGTGACTGCCTTATCTTCACCAGTTCAGGGGCACTAATGGAGATGAAGTCTCAGCAGATCAGAACCAGTTTCAGTCTTCTGAAGAAATCCAAAAAGTTTCTTTGAAAAGGAACATTGGCTGAGCAGAAACTGTCAGAGGGAGGACGAAGGTTAAACATCCTTTAATAATGTTTGACGTTTTCCCACCAAAAAGAGGTCAGTTGATCTGATCTTTTCAGCTCCACAGTCTCTACCCCGACACCCAGCTGTGTGTGGTGGTCTTCACTCCGTGAGGGAAACCTTGTTGGGTCACCATTGGCTCAAAGTTGAAGTCCAGGGCGTCACCGTCCATCAGAGTGTCATGAAGGACCGTCTCCATGTCAAACTCAAACTTTGCGACGGGCATGTCGTCCAAGTCACTGGGCAGTTTCTCTGTGTGTGATGGCTGCTGAAGGCCGGGTCGTCCGTATCCGTTGGTGTTGAGTGGGCAGAAGCTGCCCGGCATCCCACCTCCTGCACTGATGTGACCTGAGAGGCTGTAAGGCATCTGCATCGGGCTTTTGGCTGATGGCAAACGTGTGTTGGCCCCGCTGTGACCGAGTGGCATGAGCAGGCGGCCGTTCATAGCAGGTGAACTGGTTGGCGCCTGGTTGCGTACATTGAGAGGGCGAGAGTGAGAGAACGCGTGCGGCTGTCCGTTCCCTGCGCCCATTAGTTTGGCTGCATGCTGGCTGCTGCTGTACGGAGGCAGCATGCAACCCCCGCTGGACTGAGACACCACTGAGTCCACTGAAGGCATGAGGTCTCCATGCTGGTCTGTGTCTGTGGTCAGCAGCTCCTTCAGGAGCCCTGCGGGGCAGCTGTACTGACTCAGGCCCGTTCCAAAGCTGGGCTTACTCTCCTGCACTGTCTGCAGAGGCATGGATGATAGTGAGTTCATCCCCGCTTGGCCGTACACACATTTGCGATACTCCTGCTGAGGCTGTGAGGCCATGCTGGGCGAGCTGTATGCTGGATATCCAGGGCTCTGCTGCATCATGGGAGATGGCGAAGACTGAGAGGAGCATGGGGTCGTCCCGCCTCCTCCAACCTGCGTGTTGTTTGGCGAGAGCAGGTTCAGGTTGTCCAGGAGATTCTCCATGACGTTCTCAGAGCTGTGACCCAAAGAGCCAGTCATCTCCGTCAGGCTTGGCAGCGTGGCCGTCATCTTGCTCCCAGGGGCTCCTGGGTAGCCCATGTGCACATCTGCCTCCCCGAAGTCGTCCTCAGGCATGAAAGGAGAGAGGCGGTCGCTCAGAGTGCTGGCGTTGGAGCTGGTTCGTGGTCTGAAGCTGTTCCAGGCGTCAAAGTCATCGTTGCTGTGAGAGTTTGGGCTGCCGGGCCACTTGGAGAAGGAGCCTGGGCTGTCAGCTCCTCCGTCAGGGCCACCCTGAAGAGACAGCTGTGGAAAAACGAGACGGTTCTTAGTGCAGCAAGAGACAGAGAATATTCCAGAAGCAGTGAGTGGAACATTTGTTACAGGTTGAAACAATTAGAATAAAAATCTGGATTGGATCGTGATTTAAAAGAAAAAATGGCCACACAAAACTTAAGTTATAACCTGTCCCTAAAAAACGAAGTATTAGATCGATTTCTTCTCTCTTTACCTTTTTCTTTGCAGCTCTTCCTCTGCTCTTCGTAAACTTGCTGTTGTTGTCCATCGAGGCAGCCCTGCGTCTCGGGGACTTGCCGCTCTTCCCGCCCTCTGGATTCAGCATCCACCACGAGCTCTTCCCTGTCCCCTCGTTCTGCACACGGATAAAGCGGCTGTGCAGCGATAGGTTGTGTCTGATGGAGTTCTGCAGGAGAGGAAAAAAAAGGGAAAAGTTTGTTGAGAAGCGGACGAAAACAGAGAGGAGAGGCGTGTGTGTTTGCCCTTTTCCCAAAAACATTTCTGCTTCAACATAAAAGTGCTAATCCACGGCGCAGGTGGTTCTCTCTACAAACAGACAGGGCCTGGCAGCTGACTCATGGAGGAGAAAGAAGAGATTTTTAAGGTCAATCAACAATCTAATGTCATTTGCAATCAAAAGAAACACATCTGCACACACACACAGCAGGTGTCAATGCGTTTGGTGAATGAGCAATACATCCTGCGGTGAGCAAGGATTAAACTGCACACACTCTTATCTCCAAACACACTGTACACTCAGGCCTTTACTTCCTTCACAAAAACAGAGCAGCCCATTGAAAAACACCTTTAAACCAACAATCACATTCCACCTGACTACACATCTTGTCCGAACCAGCCGAGAATCAAAGGGAGGAAACAGACTAATCTTTCCTCTTACAGACACATCAATAGTGCACTCTCACGTTGCTTAGTGACACCCTCAGTGGAAAAACTAATTTTTGTGCAGAAAGCTAGTGAAGCATTGTTGAAAGCCTGCAAACAAGAGCGAGAATACGTCTGATAAGCAAACCGCAGAGGGTGACGCACCGTTTCTGTCAACTGTACCGGGACACTCTTCACACAAAGTCCTGAACTTCACTTGTTTAGTTTCACCATTTTCAAACTTCAAATCATCCCAAACGGTTTCCTAAGTGACCGTTTATCCTCAGAGAGTACCTCACACTCCTCTGTGTGGTTTTGTGTCCCGGCCATAACGTGAAGTAATGAGCCTTGGCCAGACGGTACTGTGCATGCATAGAGCTTGTTGTTTTGGAAGAAAGATGGAAGTCCCTGCACACACACACAGACACACACACAGACACACACACAGACACACACACAGACACACACACAGACACACACACAGACACACACACAGACACACACACAGACACACACACACACACACAGAGCTTTGCGTGCATAGTGGCTAACGTCATCAGGCCTGTTCCTGCTGTGAGTCACTGCCTCACATCTGGTTCACAGTCTGCCCTCTGCTTCTTCTCATCTCTGCCATCTCCTCACATCAAAATATCTCAGACTCAAAGCTTTACCATAATTCAGTGTTGATTTATTCATCCGGTCAGTGATCCATGATCTGTTTAGTCTATAAAATATCCAAATATAGAAAAGAATGCCCATCAAACCATGGGATGAATTAGAAATGTCGTTTTTTTTCTTTCATAGTCTGAAAGTTGTAGATTGAAGTTGAGAGTTGAAAAAATGCAAGAAATAAAAAAGAGGTCAATTTAACTGTTGAAAATCAAGAAACATAATGTTTTTTTGTTTAAATAAATTACTTCAAAACCTTCAAAGGTTACTCTGGCCTTACAATACTGAACTTCTATAAAATTAGGAGACTTGCAAGAAAAAAAAACTGTTGAAATGGAGGACACAGAGACGATCTTCCCACAATGCCTCACATGGAGTCTGAATTTGATTTAAGGCCTGTTAATATCTTAAGACTCATAAAAGGAGTTCCCTTAAACTTGGAAAGCTCTATATAGAACATGACAGACCTGTTGACCTCCTTCAGATGAGTCAGCTGACCTCCATTTTTAAAACTGGTGAACAATTAAAATAATGACATCAGTCACAAATCCTCTTTTTCCCATAAGGCTTGTGTCTATAAACATAAACCATGAACACTTTCCATTACCAACCAATCAGGATCAAGGTGAGGCGGGACTTATGATATAAATTTAGTCAACAATGATGGCAGAAGTCTGTGTCCTACAGAAGAGAAACATGTGTTTTTGAGGTATAGTTATGAGCTCAGGAGAGGCTGCTGTATGGGCTGATATTTGTCCCACAAGGAACTTAATTTGTATTATCATATTGAATTTGAAAAGCATGATCTGAAATTGAATTTATTTGCTTTGAAATTGTATTTAACCTACATGAAAACTCAACTCTCTATATTCCTGAAAGGGACTGAGAACTTTCTGAGTGATCTTGAAAAAGTTTCACTTTTAGATATCTGCCTGATCCTGATCCACAACTTAAAATGAGATTACCAGCACCAATTTAGGTTATTTCTAAATGCTATTTCTTAGCTTCCTGACTGGGTCTGATAAGATGGATTGATTCACGGCACGTTGGAGTCTCTATTACAAAACCATGCCAGCTAATGAAGTTTAGTAGTGAGATAAGAGATAACAGCGCTGTCTAACTGTTGATGAATACCTTACCTTGTCAAGTTGTATCTGGTAAACAGTTGTCTTAGACAAAGAAAAGTAGTGTTAAAAAGATGATCTGATCTTCATTCACTTCCAAAACAAACAAACACCTTATTAATAGTCATGTCATCACGACAGTGTGCGTGTGATTCCAGCCAAGAGATGTCACCAACAGATAGTCCACACAATTTCTTTAGATTCAAAAATTAAAAAGTTCAACTTCAGTTTGCAAAATTCTGATTAAGTTTTACAATTCAATTTCAGTTCAGCATGGCACGACCATTACGTCATCTACCTCTGTGAAGAACAGGGTTAGGTAAAGGTTAGTCCTCTTCACATCTGCTTCTAATGTCAGTCAAATTCTATTTTCTTTTGACATGGTTGTTTTCATGTTACGAGACAATTCAATTTCAAAACATTAAACTTGATTTCAGATTATGCTTTTCAAATTTAATAAAATAACTCAAATTCAGTCACAAATCTCAGCTCATTCTGCTGATGCTATTAAACAATGTCCTTTAATTATTTTTGTTTTCTTGGCAAAATACCACTGAATGAAAACAAATGGAGCAAAAACTGACTAAAAGAGCTAAGGTCCTGATGGAAAACTTTTGTAACATCTGAAACTGGGATTGTAGAGTCTGCCACATTAGCCTCTCCCCTCCCCTCACTGGATGATGTCAGACTCTCTGGCACAGTGGTCCCCTAAGTGACAAAATGCCTTCCATAATCAAAAACTATTTAAATTGCATATTTCACCCATTATTTTTATAATATAATCAAAAATAGAGGTGACTAAGCCAGATTAATGAAGGTACCAGTTGTGGAAGTTTAACTCAGGAAACGGCAATATGTGCACAAAGGTAGTTTAATTTTCTACAAATCAAAGAAATTAAATGCCTTACGCTATGTTTTTTAATTAATTTTGGTTGGTTTTTGGATCGAGCCATTGGTGTTTTGCCACTTTGAGGGTTGTGGATTGAGAAGTTTGGGAACCCCTGTAGCCTTTTATGAATGAATGACATCAGTCGTCAAACAGCCTCAGTTGACACGATGTAACAGCTCTTCCTTGATTAGTAAATACCCCCCCCCCCGAAAACAGGAGCTATGACAAAATGCAAAGACCAGACTCTGGTCATGAGCCTCTCTTTCCCATGACCGCGCAGAGTGCTGGTAATTTCAGCTGTGCTGCAGCGAGGAATGACTACAATGTGAGCGCAGACGCCGGGATGTCCTGTTACAGCCCTATATCATCCTGATGACAGGAAGGAGAAACACACAGCTAGAGTCTACACTTAGTTTATGTCACAGCCGTACGCTGGGTGTTGTCATGATGGAGAATGTTTAAAAGTTGCTTAAAAGCCTCCATGAAGAGGAGGGAGTACGAGTGAAGGGTCATAAAAAAAACTCCTCTGATGGGAACTCGGCAGAACTCAGCGTTCTGTGTGGGGAGTGTGGCTAAAGGGTGTCTGCTGGGGCCAATGGAAAAGCCTCGTCTGTGTGTGTGTGTGTGTGTGTGTGTGTGTGTGTGTGTGTGTGTGTGTTCCAGCTCATGTTTTTAGTGGAGTGGCATCATGACAAACAGCAGCGCAGTATGGTTTTGATTTTGTTGCTCACTCCACTGCAGCTGGTAATATCTGGGTTTGAAAGCACACATGAACACATCAACCGTGCACTTTAAAAACACACGGACTTGCACATACAAGCGTCATTTCTCGCTACCTTCGTTGACATGTGTTTTTGTTGGGTCCTGTATCTGGATGTGACACAGATTTATCTCTGGCTGCAGCTCACAGGAATCTTAACATTCCAGCTAATCACTGCGTGCAAAGTTCAATCGTAATCAGAGCCAACGTGTTAGTATCTCTTAGGAAACAGTAAAGGCAGGATTCCCAGCCAGGCAGCCATCACAATCGACATTCCTCAACAAGGTTACAACACCCACAATTTCACAAAACTGAACTCTGATAACCCTCATATGAGGGCCACTCTATCTTCTGTTGTATAATAATGTGCCAATAACACTGTCCTGTCTTAGAAAGTGGAGTTTTTTTGTTTCTTCTGTTTTGAAAGTTGAAAAAAAGGGGAAAAAAACACTGGAGAAAGTTTTGGAGAAAGAAAAACATCCTTAATTCATGCAGACTCCAGCAATTCTGGCAAATCCTGCTCACAGTTACTCAAATATGCACTCGTACAAATTCTCAAAGTATGCACACTTTCTTATAAAATTAATGCTTTATTTATGTTAATACTTATTTTTTGCACAGAAGAACATTATCATCACAAAAACAGGAAGTAACCTGACGTTACAGTACGACTTTATTTTGAAAGACAATATATGTGGTACCCCGAGCCGGCCGCGAGGAGCAGCACCCTGTTCTCTGAGTCAACAGATCAGAGTGACGCTGGCAAAACAGGAGGAAGTGACCACATGAAAGAGGACTCGACAGGAAACAGAGTTGACTTCCTGCCTCACAGGAAACCCGGCGGTCATGAGCAGGGGGGGGCATGGAATGTAAAGCCACGGCAGAGTGAGCCAAGTGGACGACGCAAATTTAGCCTTCGCCCCCTTACTCGGACTCCTTGTGACACACACATGCACGCACACGCACACACACTTGTTGAGAGGTTATGTTTAGCAAGAGGCTCTGACAGGATACAGGCTCTGATCTCTCGTGTCACACTTCATGCATTAAATGAATGTTCACTTTGTCATGTGACCACTGAAACTGAATGACAAGAATGAGTACGTCATGACTCAAGTAATGGATGCTTTATGGTGGTCTGTGTGTGCGTATGTGTGTGTGTTATTGCGAAGGAGAGTGTGTTTTTGAGTGTGTGCTATTTAAGAAGTGGAGAAAGAGGGTTTGTGTGTGACAGAGTGGGCCTGGATCAGTAAGGAACACACTGTGCTGCTTTAAACTCCCTCACTGGCAGCAGAACTGAAAGGCCACAGTGTTCAGTAAAGCTCTCCTTCTCTTCTCTCTCCTTTTTGCCTCGTCTTACCTCCTCTCACCCTTTCTTTCACCTTAAATCTCCTTCTTCGTCCCTCTCCTCTCCTCCCCTTCCTATTCCTACTGCTCTCTTGTGATCATCTCCTTCCTCCTCATCGTGTCTCCTTCCCCCTCTGCCCTCCTGCCCTCTGTTTACCTTCCTTCTCCTCTGCTCACCTCTCCTCTCCTCCTCCAAACAGTAGCCAAGTGCCCATAAAAAAAAAAGAATAAAGTGTGCCAGACACATACTGGCACACTGACCGAGGCTCTGATGCTCTCAGAGCTGCTCAAATGTCAACTCATGAAATAGAAAATAAAATTCCCCAGCAGAGCGAAACACCACCTACACACAGGCCTGCTCTGAATCAAGAGAAGCCACATGTGAAACCTCACTGCTGCAGAGCCTGTACATCTACAGGTACACAGCGCCTGCAGACACGCTCCCTCCTCTCCGTCTGAAGGTTTTGCAGCAGACGCACACTCACGCACATGAAGTTTCACATGAACTTATCAGCAGGAAAGTAAAAAATGTGGTTTCTCTGCTCTCTTTCCACAGAACTCATTAGAGATACAGTGAACAGACTTTCACACCTTCGGTTATCCATTGTTTTGGCCTGACGGCAGGTGTGTTCGTTGTAATTTTCTGTGTAATGTCTGCGGCGGTGTGGAAAATGACTTATCGAGCACGCAGAGCTCTTTTTCTCACCACCAGAGTAAGCAGCTCTAAAGCTGCAGCTTGCTCACGTCTGGAGCTTTGTGCTGAGTCTGGCTGAGTTAGATCAGTGTGGTTTAGACAGAAAACCTGTAAACCTGTGATTAGTCTAACACCAGCTCAGCAGGTCTGCCCGCTTAACTACAGCATGCATGGAGCTGAGCACGCGGCGACAGGTGAGACGGCAAAGGGCAAGTGATGACGGGGAACCATCTCTCTCTTAACAGAGTCATCTAGGACAGACTCACACCAGGGTTTCCCCTCATTTCAGATGCATTTCCATTTCTTCATCCAGAGATCTACAGTTGCTGATTCTGTTCAAAAGGTGGCACACTGTGGTTAACTCTGCACTAGAGGCTGATCAACTGATAACAGCAGAGCCTCAGTAGAAAGCACAAACACGAGATAGAAGAAGGTTATTTTTATGATCCAAAGATCAACGATTTGAATCAACTTCAAAAAGATTTTTTAAGTGCCCTGAATAAATGTGTCTGTCACCGGGACCAGAAACATCTGCAAGGGAAAATCTGACCTCAGCTGCTGTCGGATGAGGTTATCCGCTTGTTCTCTGATCAATGAGTTATCATGTGATTATCGTTTATAATAGCTGCTGTGAGGAGGTTTTATTTCGTTACAAAACAGAATGAAATTCTACTGATGTTTGTGAGCTAAAAAGGCAAAACAGAATATCAGCTTGAAAAAATGTACTGTCTTTGGTCTATTTTAAATTTTAAGGACACAGAGATGGTTTTACATGCTTTTATCTCATCACGCCTGGACTACTATGAGTGTTTTTAGCTGCCTGCACAAAAATCCCTTGATTGTCTCCAATCTGTACAGAAATCAGCCACCAGGGTTTTAACAGAAACCAAAACATTTGTCCATTTCTCTACAGTTTTAGCTTCCTTTAGCTTCCCTGTAGGTTCTAGAACGTGCATGCGCGTGCATTGAGATCCTGAAAACAAAAGGGGACAGGGCGTTTGCAGAAAGGAGTCCGACACTCTGGAACAGTCTGCCCAAGGAGATCAGGTCTGCTGAGTCAGTGAGCTCTTTTAAATCATATGGTCACAATCACAATCATATGGTCGCATATCAGCAGTGCCCTTGCATGTGAGCGGAGGCACTGTTTTGGAGGCGCTCCAAGTATGGGAGGGCGGGGGCTAAATGGAGTCCTGAGGAGATGCTACATTCAAATTCATGCTAGTTTTCCGTGACTACCAACCCTGCCTTTAAGAAATATTTTGAAGATTTTTATTCCTTTAGAGTTCTTTTGGGGGAATTTTGTCTTAAAGTTTTATTTTTTTCTTCATCTTGACTGTGTTTTTATGATCTGCCTTTTTTATTCTGCTGCCCATGTAAAGCACTTTTTAACCTGTTTTTTTAAAGTGCTCTACAAATAAAATTATTCTTATTCTTATTCTTCTTCTTATTTTTATTATTATTATGTCTGAAAGCACAAGTGGGGGGTGGATGCCGTCTCGGAAACAGACTTTATTTACCCCTTTTTCAACGGCTAAGACTCATGCTGAGTCATGCATTGTCTTTTAAAATGAAGTAAAGTGAAATTGAAAAGAAATTCATGAAATTATGTATGTTCAGGTTCAGCTGTCTTCAAGGGGTGCCAAAATCAACACAAACGTAAAGTTCCTCATGAGAGAGTAGCTAGAGTTCATTTTATTTAGTCACAATCCTTAAACGTTGATTCTGTTTGGTAAAATCTTTGAAGTTTAAGTATCTCACTGAACCTCAATATTAGCTGATTTACATGATGACTTCATGTGTTTACTGTTTGATAGGTTATCCTCAGTACTGAGCGGAGCGCTGATCATCTCTGACCTGCTTCTTAAAGTCAGAATAGCTACAATTATGAGCCATTTTGAGCTGAGAAAATGTTATGTCTTATTTATATCTTGAGTTATATTAAAATAGACTGTAGATAATGCGATGATTGTTGTGTAGCTGCAGGAAGTGGAACACAGCGCCTCAGGTCGGACTTGTTGGGAAAGCATCAATGTGTCACTGTTTGCAATGATTAAAAAAAGAACTGTGTGACCACATTTTCTGGTTTGAAATAAACCTCAGGTTAAAAATAGAAATAGACTGTAGCCTATGGATCAAACCAGCCCTCTCTGTCCTCACCCTCTGTTCCCCTCTTGTCCTTTTAAATTCACTCAGCTGATCGCACACTTCTGCAGCAGGGAAATAAAACGGCTCCCTTCCTCACCTGCTGACGTCAACTTCCCATAATTCAATTTGGCAAAGGGAGAGGAATGAGGAGGCCCGAGCACAGAGCTCTCAGTGTGGAGCTCCTTTAATTCACTTTAGAGTTCAATGAGCCCATGCAGCGGTCTATATCTTCCAGGAAAATTACCTCTTCAACATGGTCATTGTCAGATGCTGAGTTATATGAGCGTCGTAAAGCGCAGATGGAGGGGCAGAAAACGCAAGTCATGCAGAAGCAAATCTGTCTGCAAATGTATTTACTGACGGCCTCTTGGCAGGATCTCCTTTTCACAATCCTCTGCAAGGAATCTGAGTGCACACACGCACACTCGCACACACAGGGAGCTGAACTTGGACTCCTGAGCGGATGATGACTGGTTGAGCTTAAGATTGATCGGTCTCACAGACGCTGCAGACAAATGATAAACAGTCTGCGTGAAGCAGAAAAGTCATCGACACTCCAGGATCTTTCATCGCTCTGTGATATTGTGAGAGCAGCAGTGGAGTGGAGGGGCTATTAGTGAACTTCCTGCTGCATTGTATCCACACAGGAAGAGCTGGCTGGTCCTGATACTGATCCCAATGATGCCTCTGGTTTCTGTACAGAGCGAGGCTAGGCGAGCTGCAAGACAGCCTGAAGAAAACAGCGAGTTCAAGAGCTGCAACTTCCTAATCAAAACTCTGCCATCTGACAGGGCAAAAACAGGAGGAAAAAGGAAAGAGGGGCCCCAGCCAGGTAGGCTTTTCCAGCAGGCTTACAACTGCGGATAAAGCTCTTACTGTACATCTCAGTAACAGTTCCCCACTTATGATTTGTCCTCATTATGGGGCCAAACAAACAGAACTCACAGAGCGAATAATAAGTCATCTGCTCTTTGCTCTGGTATGACCCCGTCTGACTTTTGCACAAATGGCACCAAAAGAAAAGTCAGCTGAATGAGAGACTGAGTGACCACAAGCTCCACGTCCAATCTGCACAATGATCGAGTCAAACTAGTCGGCTGAGGTTTGCTTGTTTGTCGAAAACAAACCAATCAGCTCTTTGTTGTTTATTTAATTTCTGAGCACAAGCAGCAGGATGGGAGGCTGATCGCTGCTAATTCAGTGAAAACAACAAGAATACAGCATGAAAAGAAAATCAAGAAGACATTATTGAAGAAAAAATGTGTCCAGTAATGGCAGGGTCATTCAAAACTTACAGATGTAGAATATTAAGACTTTTTTCATTCCAGAAAAAATAAACCATGTGATGTGTTAAGTTTGACCTCACAGCCTTTGAGTCACCTGACCTCAGAGGCCTGGAAAGAAACTTGTGCCTTCCTCAGAAATTGAAGGAGCTAAAAACTCACAGCACATTTTGTACTTTCTCTGAATGTTCACGTGCTCTTCATGACAGCTGGCTGCTTCACACGCTTTTAAAATAACTTGATGTTTGGAGCGGCTACAGCTCACTGTTCACATGCCGAGCTCTCTCTCTCTCTCTCTCTCCTGTGCTCCCTGATTTCCTGACTCAGACTGAAGCAGCACGCAGCTCGTGTGTGCAGACAGGGACTGGGTTGTGCTGGCTAAGCTTACCATGCTAAAATATGTGCATGTGTTGCTCCCTGCAACACAATGTGAGTCTGTAAATGCACAGAGCTGTGTCTGTGGAGCACAGTTATTTTCTGCCTCTGATCAGCAGAGTGGCTGAGCTGCTGCTGCCCGCTCCGCCCGGATAAAGATGCAGTGTGTGTGGATCACTGCTGTGTGTTTGTGAGGGAGGCATGTCCACAGTCCAGAGCCACCACAGAGAGAGTATTTGGGGTTACATTGATATGCATGTCACCCCAATTTAACCTTGCAAACAGGGGGGGAGATCCCTAAGCTGATTTTTCCACTGATTTCTGAGAATCAACTCATTTTCTTAAATCTAAAGAAGCTTAAATCACAGAGATAAATTTTAAAAAAAAAAACTCTAAAAAGAAAACGTGCGGCTCAACAGTGATAAAAAAATGATGAAATATGAAACTGACATAGAGCTGTTTTTCATTCATGGAGCCAAATAAAATGGTAGCTGCTGCCCTCATTAGATGGTGCACATGAAGCAGTGTGTCAGTTAGGACGACAAGTAAATACCCGTTCACCAGGTCTAAAATTTTCACACCTCGTTTTCATGGAAATAACACCAAAAATCCTTATGAGCCATGGTGATTAAAGTGCTTTTATCACAAAGTTGTTCTTTCCCCTGTGGGCTCATTATAAAAAGTAAATAACAGGGACAATTAAAAAAAAAAAAAAGGATTAAAGTGTGTTTTTTACAGCAGCAGCTCACGGGGAGTTTAAGTGAACAAGCAAGACTCGGCTTATCTTTTCATGCTCTTAATAAAAAGGATGTTTCATACATAAACTATGACTCATGACTTCAGTTTTGCTGTGGATGAAAAAAAAAAGTCCAGAGACATGATTTCAACACGTTGTTATTGATGAGGATGTGAAAAGTGGCGAAGTGCTGCCCTACATAAAACATCGTCTAGAGTGAATCTGTCTTATCAGCTGGGTTTACGGCTCATGTTTCCACTCTAGGACAGTTGGCAGCATGTGTGACATTAAATCAGGGCACAGAGACCTGGACCTGCAGTCAAACTAGTCAACAGAGATCTGGACCAAACAGAGGGCTTTCGCATCAGCACGGTTCTGGTTCCATTCTGGATTCTCAGAAACACGGTGCTCTAGCGAACCAGCCTGCGTTCACACCAGTTTAAGTGGAACAAAAGTGGGAGGGCCTTATTTTGTGTTACTCAGGTGGAAGTAAACAACACACCGGCAAAATATGCTTTTTCAAAGCCTTTTTTCAAACAGACAACAAAGGTGCCATGTCTTTCTTGGTACAAAATGTAAACAAAGACATCAATAAAACAAACATGACTTTAAACACATTTCTCTGAACATAAAGTAACACTCAGAAGTATAAAGGGACTGACTTCATCGTAAATGGTCAATTTTGTCCCTGATTTGTGTTGCTGACAAAATTTTGATGATGCCCAAATTGCAATGAAACATTTCGTCTCCTCACTCGACCACTGCACGCTCTTCTTCTACATTTGCATTGACTTCCTCTACTTCCTGTTCATTTTATCAACACAGAATACACTGATGATGTCACGGTTCTTGAGCTGGAACTGACTTCTTTTGGTTCCTGCAACTTTTCAGATTCCGAACAAATTTTATTCCAGTGTGAACACAACAGCTGATTCAAAAATAGGTTTGGGAACCAGAGTGTCTGTATAAGACTGAATCCAAAAGCTCTGACACTCAAATGTCAAAGTCCATTCACACAGCAGGACCAAACAGCTTTGCAGCCTAGTTCAGTGTTTGTCTCAATAGCTTGTTTTTTCATTCAAAAAAATTGTGGTCAGGGTCAAATTTTTCTGATAATTAAGATTTAGGGAACTGATTGGCCAAGTGGTTTTAGAGTCTTATGTGATGTCCTCTTTCTCAGGGAAAAAAACACTGGTTCAGCTTCCTGTTCACCCTTTCCTCTATGGCATCCTCCACTTGATACTCCTCCATGTTTCCAGTCTCTCTTCAGCTGCTCTTTATTAAAAAAAAAGTATAAATGTTTCGAATAAGAACAACAAAAAAAAAAGATTAGTACCGTTGTGCAAAGTTAGCGGCATGGCTGCTTTGACTGACAGGTGGGCGTGTTGTAGCTGTTTGCCTGGAGTCTAAAGGCCCGTCTTAACCTCACCTTTCTGCCTGTTCTAAATTAGCCGACACTTATAAAATGAACAAATTTCCAAAATGATGGCTGCCGAGATGAAGTCCACAAAAGCATCCCTCCAGCATGACTCCACTCTGTGCCCTTATCTTGTTTTGCCAAATGAGAGCACATTATCCCACTGCTGGAGTTTTACATTTTTGTGGCCCCGATAAGAAATAACACAGATCCATTTCTCACAAAGAGATGCTGAAAAAAAAAAAGCTAGAGGAAACACCAAAAGAGGAAGAAGCTGAAGAATCTGGCGTCACGTTTTGTGTTACTTCCTCTTCTAATGACATCATTGCCGTGCTACTGCTTTCAAAGCAAGCACTTCCTGTCAGCTACAGGCTGAGATCAGCCCAAAGAGGGAGAAGTGGTAGAACAGAGAGGTTAAATACTATACTACATGTTGCTAACTTTAATGTCAGTATGGAAAAAAGTGGCACCACAGAAGAAGAAGGTTAAGAAGAAGTCATTAAACCTCCTATTAAAACTACATGACCCAAATCTTAATTCCTTTTTTATTTCTTACCTATGAGTAAAGGTCACAGGGAGAACCTGGACATGTCATGACTACTGATGGCTGATGACTCACGTCCTTACACAACGAACTCAACGATCGTGGATTATCATCATGACGACACAAATACCAATGTCGTCAGCACATTGAGGTTCCTCTTTTCTTTGGTATCTTTCTTGTCAATCACTCCAACCAACACATGAATGATTCATTGAGAGAAAAATGAGTCCACATGTGGTGACACGTCTAATCTGTCTGACTGGCACGACTGCGTTTCATTGAATCAAACGCGGGAACTGTGAGCGAGGCGCCAAGCTGGAAGATACAGAGAGAGAGCTACATTTTTGTCTGTCTCAGCTATCAGTCATGGGGAAAAGATAATCACGTCCTACACTTTCTTCAGAAATGTGAACAGTTTTTTTTTTTTTACAGCAGTCCCACGAATGTTAGCTTGAAGCTAACTGCTGGTGACTTGTCCTTTCTTATATAAGAAGTACCCAAGCAAAGATTTCCACCACACAGTACAAACAATAGTGCTGCATAATTGTGACACTTATGCTGACCTGAATGTAACACACCTCAGGGTGGTTCAGATTCAAACTCTTACGCACTTTAACCTTAAAATAAACTATTAGTGCCCATGACAACAGAAGAGTGTCTGACGCACACTCATTCTGTTTTTTTTTAGCATGCATTTAAATTTCCACCCATAGCAGCCAGCTCCAGTGATCGCTCATGTATGTATAATGGCACATGCATTGGGGCATGTATGATTGTATGATAATGCCGGGCCAGCCTGACAGGCACCGTGCATAATCGCTTCAGGGCGGGAGTTGCACAACAATGTGGGTCTGGGTAATGCCTGTGGTTTGGGGCCCCCTTAGCAGTGAGCAGTCCTGTAGATGTGATGCTTGCTCGCTCGCTTGCTGTGCATCTGCAGAAGCTACACACTCACACGCTCAGTGTGTGAGAAGCTGGGACACCACTTATCTCATGTGAAGAAGCATGGAGGCTTTCACTTCTCAAATAAATGATGAAATTATTCAAAAGCAAAACGCTAGTTCCTCTTCTCACACAGTAACACAATACAGGGTCTTCCTGTTAACCTACCGGGACATTTTTCAGATTTCTCAGACTGATGGGAAGTTGTGATGGCAGACAAAGCAACAGCAGACTCTGTGAAACAAACTGCAGAGCCCAGGCAGACCCTCTGCCAAAAACAGACAATCACGTGCTCGCCCTGCTACTACCAACCCTGCTCAGGGAAAAACAAAACACTCTGACTCATCCTGAATGACTGTTTACCTGGATGTCAGCTCTGTTTTTCTCCCTGCAGAGCGTGGGCACCTGACAGCTCTGTCCTGCTGAATGATGCACTACACTCTGCCTGTATCACTTACACTCTGTGTAGTTAGTGGACACCACAATCCCTGAATGATCCATCCTCTGGTCTGCAGCCAGAAAGAGAAGAGACAAAACAAACCTCTGGCAGGAGGGAAATGTGGTGTGATGCCAGCGTCTGAGGTGGGTGGAAACACCCGTGTACACATGCAACCTGTTTTGTTTGAATCCGCTAAATAAAAGGAGTACTTGCTGGGATTTTCCTGGGTCTTTTCCAGCGAGATAAAGGCTCTGAGTGGGAAGTTTCCGGCTGGAGCAATGGCTGTGTTGGTAACTAGGGTTAAGCTGGGGTGTCTCTTTTAACAATGCTTTGAAAAACATCATAATAAAGTAGAATAATTTATTCAAATAGAAAAGGATGACCTTACAATAAAAAAGTGAGAAAAAGTTATTATTGGTTCCTTAAAATCAAAAACAAAAACAGACTCAACTGCTTAATAGTTTAGCCAAATATTCTTCTTCTAGTTTGATTAATGCTGAAGTCATTGCACTGCATTTCTAACTATCTAAAAATGTGCGACTCAAAATTTCATCGGATGCTCATTTCCAATCCAAGGTTTAAAAAATCTCATTGGTGTCTGAGCCGATGGCAGCTGGACAGATTTAAAGCAGAAAGAATCTGATTGTTCTTCAGAAGAACCACTTTCACATCAGAAATCATCATTCCCATGGAAAGAAAACTTCTCTTCTGGCAAAATGCCACTATATCGACAGCTCTAAGTAAATGTAAGCTCTGTTGCCTCACAGCAACAAGGTTGCTGGTTCAAATCCCCAGCTAGGCAGGAAGTGCTCTATTTTGAATTTGCAAATTCTCCCTGCGCTCATGTAGATTTATTCTAAATTGACTAACGTCGGTGGAACGGTGACAAATGAGGGTTGGTATCAAAAATCAGCTTTAAACTTGAAAAAACAACATGTTAGGTATTTGTTTACATGTGTAGTTTGCATTTCTGTAGGTGTCATGGTATTTTATATGACATTTTTACCATTTTTAACCAGTAAAACAATCATTCCCATAATACTATCAAGTGGTATAAACACAAAAGCATGACAAGTATTAAATAATTCACCTTCCTTGAAGTTATGCAAGTGTACTGATGAAATACGTTATTTGTGATATCTCAAAGTATATTTAAATTATTTCATTTCTAAACCTAATAATATGAGTTTTTGCTGTACTGAGTAAGTCAGTAATCCATAGACATCAATGTTTTCTGTATAATTTTGGGTTAGTTGGTTTAAAATCATTTTAACTTTTATTTTTACAGTGTAGTAAAAGTGATAAAATCAAATTCATAGTAAATTTTTATGCAATGTCAGATTTTTTATGAGAACTAGCGGTTTCACCAACTGACATGTTTTGTTTTGCCAACTGACTATGTCTTTCACCCAGGTGCAAATGTGTGAATGGTTTTTTCGTTCGCCCTTTGAAGGGTGTACCCCGCCTCCCGCCCCATGACTGCTGGGATAGGCTCCAGCTTCTAGTGGCCCCAAACAAGATAAGCTGTAAAGATAAAGGTTGAATGGATGGATGTTGTATAAGTTCTTGATGTTTTGGAGTCTTCTGAGTGATCATTTTGGCAGACAGAGCAATGACCCAACAGCATCTGAACCTGTTTGAGACAGAAGTGTAAACTTTAATGTGTCCTGGACTCAGACAGACCAGCAGACAGACATGATCCACTGTGTGTTTAATGTGCCTCACAGCTGCCTGTCTGCCTCCTTCCTGTGTTTTCTGGAGCTGCTGCTGAAGCTTCACAGTGAAACACTGACCCAGACAGCA
This sequence comes from Labroides dimidiatus, assembly GCA_030710495.1. NCBI lineage: Eukaryota > Metazoa > Chordata > Actinopteri > Labriformes > Labridae > Labroides > Labroides dimidiatus. The sequence goes on from CM061154.1 coordinate 20,730,572, forward strand.
CCAGCACATGGAATCAATAACTAATACATGTTTGAGGTTGAAGTAATATGACTTCATAGCATCAGAATGGCTGCAGCCATAAATACACACGCGCACACACATACACGTGTGCCACACACAGACATAAACAGCATTCGATACCCCCGCTGCGCCACACTGACCTGCTTTCCGGCCGCCTCTCATTTTATTCTGGTCTGCTGAGGTTTGAGTCAGAGATTAATAAATGTTTCTTGGTAGCGGCAGAGAGACGGACAAAAACAGAGGGAGAGAGCAGGACAGAAGGAAAACATGAGGTTGTGAAATAATCGGAGGGGCTACTAGCTGCAGGCTGTTGCTCAATCAAATCAGCGCGGGCAGGAACAGTTACATCACTTGGACAGGGCAATATTTTTCACTCATATCTACAATGAGCCAAAAACACTGAAACAAGAGGGTCTACCTTTGCTCTGATCTGTACTTAATTAAACTGTTAAATAACAGCAAGAAAAGGGGGATATTCTACCAACTGATTTAAAGGAAAACAGACAAACTTCAGCTGCTTTAGTCTGGATATCCATTTACACTCTTTCTGTTGTAGATCTGTCAATTCATAAACCAACAGAATGAATCTGAATTTACAGATGTGAAAATATTCAGTTTGTCGTTCCCACTTCGGACCAGCCTCCCTCACACAGAGCAGATCAAACACTGACAGGGTTCACAGCTGCTTTTCAACACCCATGTGGTGCCAGCTTGTGTGATTCAGCACATCAAACACTGAATGGTATGAAAAATAAAGAGGCGGGGAGGAAAGGGGAGGGGGCAGCGGTTAAAGGAGACCCTGGATTAAGATCAGCTGTGAAGAAAAGGAAAGTTAGAATAAAGCGCCACAATGTGAAAAAAAAATAAGATATGAAAGTGTGTGCAGGAATGTTCCCTGTGCTGTCCCGTCTGTCTGTCTGCCATCCAGTCTGTGCATCTGCCAGCAGCAGGGCTTTAATTATGAGGCTCAGGTTATGTGCACACACAAACTCATGCACACACAGGAGAATAGCGTCCCACATATCTCTAACACAGTGCCTCACAGTTCCGCTGACTAACCAGTGGCACCAGACTTTGGCCTGCGGCTCCCTGATTCCAGTAAATGTCTTGTTATGCAACTCCTAACAAGTGTCACCCAGTCTGAACTCAGAGCGCTCCGGGTCTCTGCTTGCCCCCTCTCTTTCTTAATGTTTCACTGAAGGCTGTTAACAGGTAGCGTGTTTTGGATTCGGCCCAAAGTAGGGGGCTTGGGTAACCCTTGAAACCATTAAGTGTGGCCCGCTTTGTGCAGAGGCAGTAACCAGGACTGGAGAGGCAGGCGGCGGCGCAGGCAGGAAATGGGGAGGAGGGCTCCTCCAGCTCTTTGCCTGAGAAACACAGCTGCCCCTCATGTCTTGGGGCAATGCCAGGGTTCGACTCCTCGACTGCCTCTGGGGGGGTGAGATGCGTGTGTGTGTTTCTATGTGTGAGAGCGCGAGAGGGAGGGTTGAAACAGGAGGAGTGCTGTTCCATCCAGCTCCCTGTCCTACTAATACACATTCAGACTGAGAGAAACAGGCAGAGTGGGGATAAAGTACAGCCAGCCTTGAGCTCAACCAGGATTAGAAAGCTGGATTCTTAGCTTCTGTATTTCTTTAAGCTGTGTTCCTCGGGTCCATGGGAACTATATTTCCCATACTGGAGCACATACACCTTGATTATCCTCTGTCAAGATCCCTCTGTTTGGAGAGTTAAACCATCTAAACTTGGAGTTGAACAAAAAAATGATGGGTGTAACGTAATGATACCAAATCCATAAAACACAAAGCAGTTCAGTTAACTTTAATAAGATGTTTAAGAAGTTTTAGGCAACAAGTGAGCAAGAAATTGGGAATAATCCACTGTTAGATATGCGTTATCATTAATGTGAAACATCACCAGCTCAAACAGCTGCACCATGTGGCTGTTGGGATGTGTATGAAGTAGAGATGGTGAGCTCTCCCGCTGAGCCTCTCCTCTTCAGTGTACCTCCACGAGGGTTTGCAGTCAATGGGTACATGTACATGGTAATGACCCTTGTGTCCCTTTCTGTCCAATCTGCTCTGAACCTGCGTGTTAGTCTGCTCCGGCAGTTTGTTTGGAGCTCCGTGGGAGTGTTTACCAGCGTAGGCCGAGGAATTCCAGGTCAAGAGAGCAGCGCGTACAGAGAGAACTTACCGAAGGATCGATCTTGGTACTGACATCAAAGAGCACCTGAACCACCCAACTTCACGGGCTGAGACCAAATATTTATCCTGCAGTGACGTACATGTAGTAGAGGAATACAGGAGAAAACAGATTTCTGGCAGGTTTTAAAAGAAGTGCGCGCACTATATGTGACATGCTGTATTAATGCGTGAGTAATTTATAGAGCTCCACACAATATGTGCAAGAGTTGAAGTTTACGTATATGAGAACCATTTCAAAGAGTCAGCTTAATGGTTATTTGAAATAAACAAGCAGCTTTCCATAGAGATTTGGTGACACATAATTTGTGCCATCTGTTCCTCTTTCCGTTGGACAGCATCCTGATCCAGAGCCAGAGTCCAGTACACTCACAGAGCTCCTCCAAGCTGGTCCCACCCGGCACAACTGTCCTCAGATCTCACACTGTCACAGACGGCCTGAGAAGTGTGGAGGCCGTCATGACTCAGATCAGACACGACCGACTGCAGAGGATCGGCAGCGTTGAGAAGCGAGCTGGGCCTCAAACAATTACAGAGCAGACGGCCTTAATCATAGATTAATGAAAACTTCATGTGCTTTAGCCGGTTCACGTCAGGTGAACCTCATCCACTCCAAGAGAAATTATCCCTTCTTAACTTTGACTGAACCTCGAGTGAATTATTAAGATAAATTTAGATGCTAAACGGCTAATATTGCTGAAAAAACAATCCTGTTTAACCTATATTCAACTGAATACACTACAAAGACAAGATATTTATTGTTCAAACTGATAAACTTGTTGTGTTTTTGCAAATATTCACCCATTTTGAATTTGATGCCTGCAACATGTTCCAAAAGAAGCTGGGACAGAGGCATGTTTACCACTGTGTTCCATCACCTTTCCTTTTAACAACACTCTATAAGCGTTTGTGAACTGAAGACACTAATTGTTGAAGCTTTGGAGGTGGAATTCTTTCCCATTCTTACTTGATGTACAACTTCAGGTGCTCAACAGTCTGGAGTCCCCACCGTCATATTTTGTGCTTCAAAATGTACCATACATTTTCAGTGGGAGACAGGTCTGGACTGCAGTCAGGCCAGTCTAGTACCAGCACTCTTTTACTACGAAGCCACGCTGTTGTTACTCGTTCAGAACGTGTCTTGGCATTCTCTTGCTGAAATAAGCAGGGACGTCCCTGAAAAAGACGTGGCTTGGATGGCAGCATATGTTGCTCCAAAACCTGTATGCACCTTTCAGCGTTAATGGAGTCTTTGCAGATGGTCAAGTTAACCATGCCATGGGTAATAACACACCCCCATACCATCACAGATGCTGGATTTTGAACTTTGCACTGATTACAATCCAGATTGTCCTTTTCCTCTTTGGCCCGGAGGACACAACGTCCATGATTTACAAAAACAACATGAAATGTGGACTCGTCAGACCACAGCACACTTTTCCACTTTGCGTCAGTCCATCTCAGATGAGCTTGGATCCAGAGAAGTCAGCAGCGTTTCTGGGTGTTGTTGATATCTGGCTTTGTCTTTGCATGGTAGAGTTGTAACTTGCACAGATGTAGGGATGAACTGTGTTAACTGACAATGGTTTTCTGAAGTGTTCCTGAGCCCACGTGGTAATATCCTTTACACAATAATGTCTGTTTTTAATGCAGTGCCACCTGAGGGGTCAAAGGTCATGGTATTCAATGTTGATTTCCAGCCTTGCTACTTACAGGCAGAGATTCCTCCAAATTCTCTGAATCTTTGATGTTATTATGGACTGTAGATGATCAAATCCCTAATTTTTAAAAAAAATGTATGTTGAGAAACATTCTTCTTAAACTGTTGGACTATTTGCTCACACAGTTGTTCACAAAGTAGGTAACCGTGCCCCATCCTTGCTTGTGAACAACTGAGCCTTTTAGGGATGTTCCTTTTATACCCAATCATGATACTCACCTGTTTCCAATGAATCTGTTCACCTGTGGAATGTTACAAACAGATGTTTTTTGAGCATTCTTCAGCTTTCTCAGCTTTTTTTGGAACATGTTGCAGGCATCAAATTCAAAATGAGTAAATAATTGCAAAAAAACAAAAACTAAAACTAACAAAAAAGTAAAGTTTATCAGTTTGAACTAGAAATATCTTGTCTTTGTAGTGTATTTAGTTGAATATAAGTTAAACAGTATTTGGAAATCATTGTATTCTGTTTTTAATTTAGGTTTTTCACGATGTCCCAACTTCATTGGAATTGGGGTTTGTACAAACGGTGACACAAGAAGATCAAAGAAGTCATACGCTTCCCTTTCTGGTTCTGCCTCCATCACAATATAACTACGCAGACAAAAAAAAGTTCACCGAGATACATCACTTCTTTTGGTCATATATGAAAGGAGGAGAATCTCAGAGCTGAATCCTGATGAATTAGTTAAACTGAATGGAGTCACATATTGTAAGTCAAAAGGCCACTGAAGAATAAGAATCACACAAAAAGCACACAGCTGGGTGTAAAATTTCCACTCCACATTGTCATCTTTCCTCAGCCCAGCCCTGTGGCTCTTAAGTAAGCTGGCTCTGAGGAGACAATGTGCGATGGCCCCCCTGCGCAGAACCGAGGGGAGCTCTATGAATAACTCCCCTCGCAGCAGTGAATGGCACTTTGCTTTCCCACAGTATTACTCAGTCTACACCCCCATCATGGCAGGATAAGCAGCGAGCCCGGGCGGCGGCTGAGCTCGCCCCTCAAACCCGCCAATCACACTGTGACTGTTGAACAGATGGAAAAACAGAGAAAATTCACTGTGTATTTTAGTGCATTAATAAGGACACAAAGACATGTCCACATCTCTGTCAGTGTGTCTTCATGTCCTGTTTTACTGGATGTGAATGATCTACTGTTATGGCTGAAGCTGGATAACTCTGCAGTAAAGTCAATTTGTAATTACACAGTAACCAGCGAGAAAGTGTCGACCACAGCGGTGTTTCATGAAGTGCAGCTACTACGGCTGACACACCTCTGTGTTACCTCATTTTAAAGTGAAAGATATTAACTGCTGGCATGGTTAATATTTAAACTACAAACACTCTTATTTTTTGAGAAGTTAACTAACCGCACACTGTCTCCATGAGACTGTATGTCCTTAAGGAGATAAGATCAGCCAATAAAAGCCATTCATTGGTAAATCGCTCTTAGATTTAACATGTATTAACAACACTTTGGATGTTACAGAAATTTTGAGTCCTCCCAGCACTGTCTGCAGCTCATGCAGTTGAGTATCACAGCTGATAAGACGGACGTCCACACTGGAGCTGGTTGTATTACAATGGTTATTCTTTAAAGAGTTTTTTGGCTGCCATTGCAAAAGTATAATGAAAAAAAGGAAAAAATAAACGGTTTCACAATCCAAAAATAATTTTTAAAAAATGCCTTCATCCCACTAAAAAATGGGGAAAAACACAAGGGGATTTTTTCCTCTCCACAAATGTTGTGCGACTCAAAACTCCCATTTCTCTCTGGGTACTCAATCCTGATCCCTGCTCCTTCACATCATCCCGAGCCCTCACGCACACATGAATTCAGTTTCTTTCCACTGTCTTCACACAGTACCACAGTTGAAAATACAATTTGGCGTGGTGTGTGCTCTGCTAGTCCAAATGATGTAAAAAAAAAAAAAAAAAAAAGCAAATAAAGGGATGAGGTGAAACATATTTTAGCATGGCATAGTTGTGTAGAATGCTAAGCGCTGAGCCTTTTCATGTACACGTTTGATAAACAGATGAGAGAAAAGTGGATTTCCATTTAAGGAGCAAACCTTCTTGGACAATATCGCCACCCTTAGCAACACATGTGCCCAGCCCTCTTTGTTTACTGTGTGTATTTCACCACACTGAAGGGGTTTTTCCACTCTCATATGATCTGACTCACTGGACTACATTCGAAAGCTCAACATGAGTTTGTGCTTTTTGTAAACACTGCGGTCAAACATATGAATACGGACCATTTGAACTCGGTCAGCTCTGAAGGCAAAAACATGAAAGTTGTGATCCAGACTTTTTCTCTTTAGGTATTCGTCTATATAATTCAAAACAAACCAGTAACCAAACCTGATGAGAGAAAAAAAAACTGTTTTAAATTTCTGCAGTGATCCAGGCAGCCTATTATAGAGGGAAGCCGTAATAAATCTCTCTTTATGTGACTACAGGCTCAGTATGAAATCCCGCTGGGAGAGTGGGCTGTCATTAATTTATTGTCAGACAGCAGTGAAACTATGTGTCTCCAAAAAGGACGTTTACGCCCTTCAATAGTGTTCAATGGGAGGGCCTGTCACACCACATCAGAAAATTTAAGTCTCCTCTTGTGTAATGTATTGGACAGTCCCCAGGGCACATGAATACTTCTGATATCTCCTTGGACCAAACACAGCTCCATTCAAAGCACACACTCTAATATGGAAAACTGTGATTCAGCTTGAAAAAGTCTGTCATAAATTCTCAAACAGCAGCAGCAGGAGAGAGGGGAGTCTCCTACGCCAGGACTGACAGCACGCTGAGGGAAGAAATAAGTAAAGAGAAGAAAAACCCCTGATGAGTCAGCAGACTCGTATAAATCACATACTGCAGAGAGAGAGAAGTCAGATGACTGTCTAAGGTCATGGTAGCAATCGGCCAGTTGGATGACAATAGTTACACAAGACTATGAATGGGAGCAAATGATAAATTATTAACAGCTGCTTGACTTGTGCAAACTCTCCTGTCAGTGTAGAAAAGAATAATCCTTTGAGCAGTAATGTCTGCAGGAGGAGTGACAACAGAGCTAAAGATAGAGATAAGATAATTTAACCTGAACAAATGTATGACACAGTGGCAATGAAGTGTCAACTGAGGTCCCTGCAGGAATATGACAATGATACCACAAGAGATAAGACATTGGTTTACAGCACAGAGAGTCACCCTGCAGCCACTGTTCATCACCAAACACATCTGAAAACTTTGACTCACATACACATTAAAAACTCTGTTTGGGTAAAAGTATCAAAAGAGTAAAAAACAAACGTACCTTCCATCCTGCAGAGCTGTTGCTGTCTCCCTTGTCCTTGAAATAAGGCACACTCTTCACCATCCAGTCATAGATCTGAGACAGAGTCAGCCTGTTCTCAGGAGAACTTTCGATAGCTTTGGTTATGAGGTCTGCATATGACATATTCCCCCATGCGTTTCGCCGGGAGGAGCTGCTCTTCCTCTGGGCAGCGGCGGCTGCTGCTGCCGCCGAGGAGGACGAGCCGACCGGAGAGGAGAGCAGAGGCACCTGCTGCTGCTGCTGCTGCTGCTGCTGCTGTGGCTGATGGTGGTGATGCGGGAGTTGCGGGTTCGGCTGTTGCTGATGCTGATGTTGCTGTGGAGGTTGCTGGTGGACGCAGTTGTCCTGACACTGGAAATCAGTGCACAGGATGACGGGCTTCTGCTCCGTGAAGTCTTCGGTCTCCTCCAGCAGGCTCAGGTTGTTGATGAAGTCGTTGTTTCCGGCGGGCTCCTGCTTGACTGAGGGCACCGGGGAGGACGTGTTGGAGTCGCCTGGGTTAATGAACTCCGGCCGGGGCAGGGGCCAAGTGCACGACCGGGGCCGCGACAGGGGCTCAAAATCTGGGTCAATTTCCACCAGGTGTGGCTGCTGAGCCGCTTCCGCCATGGTCAAAATGTGACGGAGCGGAGGGTTAAAATGTCATGTAAATGTTACGGACCTGAAAAGTCACTACTTCGCCTTTGAAATGAGCGCGAACACGAGATGAATCTGTCCGGGTAAACAGAGCTCCGCCTGGGCGTAAAGTCTGCGCTGGAAGTCACATCCCAAGCCGGTTAAAAAAAAGTGTGTAAACAGTCCTGACAAGTACGTTGCTAAGAAAGCGGCTCGTGCAATAAAAAGTTGTTTAAAGTGAGTTGCCCACAGGTTTGTTGTTGTTATCCTGTCGTAGATGTTCTATCCCTCCGTCCAGCCTGTTGACTCTCTGTATTGTAAGGCATGTGAGGACTTACTGGAACTATCATTTGTCAGCAGACACCGCCCACATTTGATTGACACGTAAAGAGAGCCAATGAATGGCAGAGAAAGAGTTGGATGAAAAAACGGTCCTTGTTTTCATTCTTTGCTCTAGTAAACATCTGAGAAGACCGAAAAACGAACTTTGATCTGCTTCCCTTACTTCACTTGCAATCACTAGACCTTAATATTATGCATGACAATTACTCATGACGAACAGAAATATAAAATGTGTTTTTTTTTTCTTTAAATTCTTTGTGAATGAAATATCAAAATAATAAAAAAAAACAGACAGCAGCTTAAAGTCAGTTTTGAGGATTACATTTTTTCTTAGTTATTTTATTACATTTTATCCTGAGGTAGAAAGTCATTCAGTATTCCATGTAACTTAAATTTTAAATTTTAACATCATCCAGTTAATAGTGCCCTTTCAAAGAAAGCTGTAAAATTTCTAAATTTATCATTCACCTCAAAAAATTAACCTTTTGATGACACTTGGAGAGCTACATCTTAACATCATCATTTAAAAATTTAACTTTGAGAGTTTTTTAAAAAAATAAAAAATGTAAGGGTTTTTTTTTCTTTCTTTTTTTTTTGATGATGATGATGATGATTTGTATGACAGACAAAGGATAAATAGTCCTCCACAGAGCTGTTTCTGTTTTCTGCTGCTGTTTGTGGTCTTGACTGGGAACGCTCTGACAGCACCATGTCATCTAAAGACTCTACTTCCATCTTGTGGCTGTTATCGGGTGTTACAATTAGAGAAAGGTATTTAATTTCTTCCGCATTATTTCGTCAGTAAGTGACAGAAAATTTAAATACACGAAAACGCATGACATGATAACAACAGTTTTCTTTTATGTACCAAACACACTGTTTTCTACCGGGATGATCAGATATGTTTTTTTTTTTTTTAAATGTATAAATAATTATATCTTGTTTTAATGAAAGATAAAAGACACGTTTTTAGGGGCAGCTGTCAATTTTCCATTTCCGGACAATGTAAAAATGCAAAAAAAATCTATATATGTGTGAGATATACCCACTTCTTTGTCAGCTGACGATTTATTAGTATAATGATATTAGAATTAGAAGTTGCAAAGAATCTGCTGATGTAACACTAAAATTATACTCTTGCTCTTCATACTTGATTTAAAAAGGTTTTGTGTGAAATGTTTCCTGTACCGTCGGGGCTTCCTTTGTTCAACTTAAAAAAAAAAAAAAACTGGAAGTGCGCCTCAGGTGCGTGAAGTCCCAGCAGGGCAGAGAAAAGAAAACTTGTTGCAATCAGCAGAGTTATTTCATAAGACGTTGCAAAGAAAACGGAAGTACAGCGCTGTACAACAATACCTAGAACCGCGGACATGACTGGAAGTACAGGGAATTTAGTCAATTTTCAGATATTCACTAAAAAAATAAGTTTTATTCCGAGAACGGAGATGCTCATTCTGAAACTAATTACGTGGCAGGATGTAGGCGAGTCTGTGTGTTTGAGAAGCTAAAGACCAGTTTGTTCTCTCAAGGAGAAAGGTGTTTACAGCCTGCAGAACAACCCATGTCTTCAGTTTCTGTTTGTGAACAGTTAAGACTTTTATACTCAGGAAAAGAAGTTCACAGGTGAGTATAGAATGAATTTGGGTCCCACAGAATTACTTGATTTTTTTTATTCTATTCGTCTATATGTAATTTATTTATTCTCCTGTTCTCCCTTTTTCACCAGAACGTTGACTTGATGATTTCAGTCTTTTGCTTCTTATAGTTTTAGTTGTGTTATGTGATGTTACACTTTTTGTGTTTTTTTATATTTTCCAGTATTTTTTGAATCAGTATGTCAGTCCAGGCAATCATTGATTTCTCAGCTGGAGCAATAGGTAAGTAAAATATGACTTACTAAGATATTGCCTTTTCCGTTTGAGAATTAGAACGGCTTTGCATTTTTCATGGGGGAAAAACTGACATTTCTTTAAGTTTGTTGGAGTCATTTATGCTGTGTAAAGGTTTCACTTTAACCCTGAGTTGATGGTTTGCTTAAGATAATCACTGAACCAACCAGTTAAGACAGGATGACTCCTCCTTTCAGTTTACAGTAAGAGAAAGTCTTTTGGGGGGCGTAATGTTTAAGGTCGGTGGGGGACCATATTAAAAGTTCATACAACAAGCTCATTTCTGGATGCAATTCTGGAGTTTAACCAACTCTAGATTTGTGTTCTGCAGTAATGTAATGAAGTGATGAATATGAAAATAGAACTGCTTCCCAGACTCTGGTCACTTCTGCTCTAATGAATCCCAACAGTTTGGTTTCTCTCTTTGAATCTCATCTGTTTCAATCCTGCCTCAGGTGGAACAGCATGTGTGCTGAGTGGTCAACCGTTGGACACCACAAAAGTGAAAATGCAGACCTTCCCTAACGTGTACCGTGGCTTCATCCACTGCTTCACCTCCACCTTAAGGACGGTAGGGGTGCGGGGTCTCTATAAAGGCACAACCCCAGCACTCATCACCAACATCAGTGAGAACGCTGTGCTCTTCTTGAGTTATGGTCTCTGCCAGGATGTGGTCCGCTTCTTGTGCAAGATGGAGAAAGGGTCCAATCTCAGGTTTGATGCCTCCGAGTTTTAACAGATTGTGTGGTGCTACATGCCAGATGTTTCTATGACCTGAGACTAAAGCTCTTTGGCTCAGCTTCAGTCCGACTTCGAGAAACTATGATGATTTTTCCTGCTTATTTCGACAAATGATCTTTTTTTTAAGCTTTGATCTCCTCCTTGCCTTCATTTTTTCCAATTCTCTCCACAAGAAGTTCCTCTATTTACTATCTGCCCACTGAGTGTGTGCAAACTTTTTTTACACTAAATATAATATGGGGGAGAACTTTCAGTATTAAGCTATCAAAGATTATTTTCTAAAATAGATTAAAAATAGTAAAATATTGCTCAAAACTTTTAACGATAAAACAGATATTGTATTTACTGTAGAGAGAAGAACAATGGGACTTCTGGGATATTATAACCATGGAGTATTGGTTTGGTTTCAGGAAAGTCAGAACTATTTGCAGTATTTCTGTTACTTTTGTACATTTCTTTTATTTTAAAGCTCTTGTGTTCCATGTTTTCCTTTATTTCTCTGAATCTGATTACCGTGGCCTCTCAGAGATGGTGATCACAGCGGTCCAAGATTTCTCTTTGCACTTCATCTGCAAAAGTGAAACAGGATGGCATGTCATGTGAAGAAAACTCATGACATGTCACACTTTTGTTTCCTCATTTTGCTCATTTTCGAAGAGAATTTGTGTTTTTTGGCTAGCGTGTGAACATCCTGATTAATCTTCAGGCACAGATGTACTTTCTGTAACAGACTTCAAACCTTATGTTGTATATTTTTTCTATGTTTGTGCTCCTCATCAGTGATATCCAGAAGGCCTCTTCGGGCTCTTTGGCATCCATTTTCTCTGCCGTGGCCATTTGCCCCACCGAGCTGGTGAAGTGTCGCCTGCAGGCCATGCATGAGATGGAAAGAAGTGGCAAAGTGGCGAGCGGACAGAGAAGGTTGGTGTGGGCACAGAGACACTTCAGTGACCAGAAGATGTGAAGTAAAAGTGACGTACATGTGGTTGTGCTTTTCAGCACTGCGTGGACTGTCGTAAAGACAGTGCTGAAGAAAAGCGGCCCCCTTGGATTCTACCAAGGACTCTCATCCACTATTGTGAGGGAGATACCAGGTTACTTCTGCTTTTTTGGGGCCTATGAGATGTGTCGCTCTAAATTTGCACAGTACATGGGCACAGACAAAGAGAGTATAGGTATGGTTGTATCAATTCACATCATAATTGAAGGACACAGTTTTATTAAAGGGATGTGCTCTCACAAACGCTCTCGGTCTTTGCAGGGATTCTTCCTCTGATGTTCAGTGGTGGGTTTGGGGGGGCTTGTCTCTGGATGGTGGTCTATCCGATAGACTGTGTAAAGTCCAGGATCCAGGTGCACTCTTTAGCTGGGAGACAAGAGGGGTTCAGGAAGACCTTCTTGGGAATCGTACGCACAGAGGGTAAGGGCTAAACATTATGATTTTAAAATCAAACTTCCCCACGAGTTTAGTTGGACCTCAGTAAAAGTTTTTGAAGTTTTTATCTTGAAATCTCATTTGAAATAAGAGAGGATCACAGCAGAGAGGCAGTTTAAAGGAGAGCTACAGTCAACAGTATTAAAGTAGTATGTGTCAGCTGTGGCATGAAAACATGTCGAACAGGCGGTTAAACTGGAATTGGTGAGAGAAGCTGATGTGTCAGTTTGAACATCAACACTAAATCCTGTTCAAGCATATATCAGTTCAAGTTAAATGTCATGTTTGTGGTAACAGATACAAGTGGAGGAAAGCAGGAAAAATAAAATATTTTTTAACCAAATGGCGTACTTCTGCACTTACACTTACTATTTGAGTGCATAAGTGTGTTCACACTGACAGTACAGTAAAATGTAGTGCACTTTGATTTCTCAGCTGGTGCACTTAAAACGGGCAAAAAGTCGAGTGTGGAACTCTGGACACTTCACAGACTCAACGGTCGCCATATTGGCTACATAGAGAAAGGGGCGGGAACGAATCAAACAATGGTTGATGGTTGTAATCAATGAACAGTTGTGAAATGAGATTGTAGTTTCCAGTAAGTGTAAAGCTGCAGTGTTTGATTTGGGACAACACGCCCACATTGTAAGATTTCGAGCAGAGTGTACACAGTGCACTTCATGTGAGTGCATTTATGAAAGTATGTGGTTTGAGACACAGCTGATACACACACATAGCACTAATTGACACAGGTGAATCTAATAGGTGTGATCATAAAATGCAGCTTGAAGGTTTTTAAAAATAGATTTAGACTATAGATATAATACTCGAAGTAACAAAGACAACTACTCTGACCCTCTTTCATGTATTTGGTTGAATTTAACCCATCTGTGTGTTTGTGGACTGAGTCACATGATGCACCATCTGTTCGCACGATGAGGAGTTACAGACACAGAATAACTCAGACTCACACTGAATGTATCAGGTCTGATGTATGTAGAATATCTTTTAAAGTGGCTGAATTGCCCCAGTTAAGAGGATTATTTAAAGGAGGGTTTCAACTAAACTATCCTTTAGTTAACCCCTGAATGTACCACAGCCACACTGTGCATTGTGTGATTAATCAACCCGAGGTGCAGGCCTGACTCATCGTTGGGGACAATATATGCAACTGTTAAACCCTGCGTTTTTTTTCCCTCAGGGTTCACTGCTCTCTATTCCGGCCTGACTCCAACCATGATTCGCACTTTCCCTGCCAACGGAGCTCTCTTCCTGGCTTATGAGGTCAGCCGCAAGTACATGATGGAGAAAGCGGGAGCCTGAGGTGGCTGTTTACACTTGAAACCACTTTACTTTAAAAACTGCAAGTTTTTCTGCAAAAAGTTTTATCGGATTTTGTTGTAAAATGAACTTGTGCAAATACTGATGTTTATAGTTGAGCTGTATTAAACCATTCCTCTGCACTGCACTGTCTATAGTTGTATTAAATATGGTTTTGAGCTTGATGTCCACAAGTCTTTATGCCTTTTCTGGGAAGTTATTAAAAGGTTCCTTTTAAGAATAAACGTAGTGACTCATTTCATCCATCCTCAACTGAAGTTGGAGAAACTGTAAAATGTCGTGATGACATGACCCTTCACTAGATGGCATGTTTGTTTTGAAAATGAATGGAGATCAGATCTTCTTTTAACACTACTTTTCTTTGTTCAAGCCAACTTTTTATCGGATACAATGCAATGAGGTAAGGTATTTATCAACAGTTACACAGCGCTGTTCTTTAAAACATGACAACAAGCAAATTCAGTCTGTTGATACTGTAGTTTAGTGGACGAGATGTATCGTAGGCTAACGTGTAGCATTAGTGAATCCTTATGTTCTGCTAATCAACCAACCAAAGCTAACATAACCCCACTCTTCATTTTATTGACAGATTCTCAAGTTTGAACAGATCACTGCAGTATAACTGCTGAATGTGGGTTGGAATTAACATGATCACAAACAGCCTTTAGCTTGTATTTTAGCTTTTAGCCTGTGCTATCGCTCTCCAGTTTCTTCTATTCTTCTGTCCTTTCTTCTGACAGTTCTGCTCCAGTGTCCACCATCACTACTAAATAAATAACAGAAATCATTTCAGCAGAGAAAAACAGATTTTGCTTCTTGCAGCTAATCTTTGTCAGCCGGCGTGGTGTTGTCATAGAGACTTCAACGTGCCGTAAATCAATCCAGTCCTGTCTGAGCTGATAGGAAAGCTAAGAAACACCACTTAGAAATAACCTATATTGATGTTGATGATCTTATTTTAAATTTAGGATCAGCATTAGGATCAGGCATACATCTAGAAGTGAGACTTTTTTCAAGATCACTTAGAAAGTCCTTACAGTCCCTTTAGAAACATACATTTGAAACTTTTTTCAACTAAAGGGTTTTAGTTCAAAATTAATTTTGGCAAATAAGAAGATCATCCTGCTTTCAAAGTGTTCAAAGTTCAAGTTAAAGAAAGCTGAAGGATGCAAATCTTTAATTAAAATACCTGTGAGTTGTGCCTGCCAGGAAAGATGACCAATTAAACTTTTTACCTGCCAGACAGAATTAAAAAATCTGCCTTTTAATAACTTCAAATCCATTTAAAAAATTCTTAAACTTAAAGTCTTTAATCTTCCATCAGTCACTTTTGTTATTTAATACCAGAGGATCCTAAAAGAAAATGAGATCCTCATCACCATTTAATGTAGCAAGTGTCATGTGTCAGAGAACCATGTGACTGTTTATTAAAGGGACCTTTCTGAGAAATGATGGTGACAAGCAGCCTACATGCTGGTTGAGATGACTCACATACACATAGACACTCTTTTTAAGTGAAAGTAGCTGTCTGTTAAAACTGTCTGGAAGTATGTCTCTAAACGGTTCATGGTTGAATATAATAGCTATTAAAATGATATAGAATTAAAAGCATTTATGCTTTTATTTTAAAGCTTTGTTTGTTTTCCTTTGTAAATTACAACTGATGTAGCTGCACAATTTTCCCCCTCTTCTTTGCCTCTCATGTGCTTTGTTTGTGTGTTTTCCATCTCCTGTTTTACATACATTCAAATACATTCTGGTTTTAAAACAACTTTAAGCACAGTCACCATAAAAATTGTTTAAAGAATGATAAGTTTTCAAACAGTGTGGATAAACTTCTGTCATAAAGGCTGATGAGACATGATCTCGATCACATCTTTGTTTACCTGCACAGTTCTCAGGTTTCCAGTCTTGTATGCCTCTCATTGTTTATTCACAACCTGCTCTAAGCAGGTGTCAGACTACTGGACGTCTTTATGTAACACCTTCATGTGCGAGGACAAAACTTAACCTTAAGATTTCCAGTGCTAAAGTCCTGCAGAGTCAGGTTAGACTGTTAAGTTCGTGTTACCTGTTGGCACTCACACGGTGAGGTGAGCCTGGCTGGTGTGTGTTTGTGCCACACCCCTGAGCAACAGAAGACAGGTAAACACGAGCAGCTCTGCTCCATAGCACCATCAACAAGCTCACTAATGATCTCCACAACGTCCAGCACGGCTGACATGGTTACTCAAGGAAAATTTCAGGTCAACACAGAGGAAAATGTGGAAGGTAAATATGAATTCATAACCTTATGAAGCAGAAAGTCTTATTTTGCTTGTCTTAAAATGTGTAGAATTAGAAAAAAGTACTCATTGAGATATCAAAAAAGACCTCGGGTGAATTTTTTAGTGTAAACATGTTGAGGATGTTAACATTAAAGCATTTGAGGTTTGTTTTCCCATTGGATGCTTTTCAAAAATTAATTAACAAATACAAAACAAAAGACATCCAAATAGGGAAATTACTTCTGTAACTATACTTAAATTATTCATCATACATTGTGTTGGTGATTTAATGGGGAAAAAAAAGTTCAGTTTGTCTAAATGAACTATAAAACTGGTCTTAACTGGATCAAGTTGTTAGAAGCTCTCGATCTAAACCACAGAATTATTAATGATCCATTATCCTGATTGGCTGGTGTGTTGCATAAGCTCCCTTCTTTACTGTACACACAACTTAGGTGAAACTCAGATTCAGTGGTTCAAAATGTGTTTAAAATGATAATGTGTGTGAAAAATGAAGGGCAACACTCCACTGAAGTAGCGCACAATAAAGGTTCTTTGTGTAATCTCAGTTCTTCTGAATAAAACATGTTATCTACTGAAATTATGTTAAATAAAAGCCTTGTTAGATTGGATGATTCTTTGAAAAACTTAAACAGACTTCTTGACACACACACACACACCTCCCACAGATAAAAAGTATCTTTGGATACTGTCACACACCACACAA
Organism: Labroides dimidiatus; assembly: GCA_030710495.1. Classification (NCBI taxonomy): domain Eukaryota; kingdom Metazoa; phylum Chordata; class Actinopteri; order Labriformes; family Labridae; genus Labroides; species Labroides dimidiatus. The sequence goes on from CM061154.1 coordinate 20,747,208, forward strand.
CATGACTCATGTTGAACTGTGGTGACTTCCCTCAGAGATTAATTAAATCTGGTGACACATGAGATGTCTGAATCTTCTTTGTAGGCTTTGCTTTTTAACAGCATGACCATTCTGTCCCACTGGATCATATTACTGTTTAATTGTGTGAAAACAATAAATAAAACAACCTGTTAGTTCTGGCTTTAGATGCTCACGACTAAGGTTCCATGGAACAATATGCAAACAACTTTTTCGCCTCTTTTGTTCAACAAAGTGATTTATCTCTCTCTCACTCTTTCTCTCTCACTCTCTCTCTCTCTCTCTCTCTCTCTCTCTCGCTCTCATTGCAGATAAAACCTCGGGCAAACAGGGATGTTTCGGTTGGCTGTTGGTCATTATTTCCCTCCTCTTTATCGCTGTGACATTCCCCATCACATTATTCATGTGTGTTAAGGTAAAGTTAAAGCAGCATATGGACTTGTTAGCACTGTTGTGGATGTTTTTATAAACCTTTTTAGGATAAAAACAAGTTTCACCAAATCCGAAAACGCTTAAATGGACATCAGCCATTTTTTAAGATTTGACATCATTTTAAGGAAATACACCTGGGACACAGATATGAAGTTCTTTTATTCATTTATATAATAAGAATATTGTCGTGGTGTCCTCTCTTAGGACTTTTTTCAGTGAGAATCTTTGAGGTGGCCAGGTAGGGATTCTTAATGCAGTGGCCGGTCCAGGAGATGGTCCAGGGAGGCCATGGTCCACCTAGGAATTTGATTGGCCATCCCAAATTCGAAAATAAAGCTGGTTAGTACCTTATCGAGTCTATATTAAAATGAACTACTTAACCCAAATATAGAACAAGATTTTTTTGTTGAAAATAATGTGAAAAAGTGTGTCCGTGAAAGGTTGTCTGTGTCAGCCCTGTGATTGACTGGCAACCAGTCCAGGGTGTACCCTCGCCTAAGATAGCTGGGGTAGGCAACAGCCACCAGCAACCCTGAACAGGACAAGCGGTAGAAGATGAATGAATAAATAATATAAAAAAGTGGGGTTGTCTTATAACTGGGGTCTAACCCATAGACTGTTTAAAAAAAGGAATGTAGTCTCCGCAACATCACCCATCTGTCCCTGATACAGTCAAATGGAGCCAATCGCTGGCCAGGGCCATATTGGATGTGATGCAGGCTTTGAGCTTACTTTCTAATAGGTATAGGGTGCCAGTGAGTCACATGAGAATGTGACATGGTGAAATCCAAAAAAAGAAGTTCGGAAATGTGGGTGAAATTTAGATTTTGTTCATTCGCATGATGTGTTGGTTTTTTTTTTCATCAGCTCTAAATTTAGCTTGTATGAAATCAAAACATTGACAATGAAAATTTGTTTATGTTTTCACTCTATTTTGTTGCCTTTTAGAGTAGAACCTAAAACATAGGCAACTTTTCCATTAGTAGTTAACTTACATATGATAAGAGAAAATTTAAAGTGAGAATAAGTATCGTGTAGTCCAGGCATCCCAGTCAAAAAGACAAGACGCACGATAACATCCTTTACTGTTAGGCTCATTTATGTAGCAATGTCTGATTTTTTTGGCACAGATTATTTACCATCTCTCTCTGCTTTCTGTGTTCTAACACCCAGATAGTGAAGGAGTACGAGCGAGCCGTCATTTTCAGACTTGGACGGATATCAGACAGGAAACCCAAAGGCCCAGGTTGGTTAAGAGAATATTCAACATGCATGGCTACATGCTGTGGTGGGAAAAAATAAGTGACTGTTTTTTTTTGCTCAAGTTTTCTGCTTTCAAAGTTGGGTGTGAGCTGCATCCCAGTTTGGCTTCTTATAACAAAGCACAACTCTGCACACAGAGTCTCACTGGAAGGACTGTATGGAACCACCTCTGTATGCTTCATATTGACTGACTGATGGGTGTAAAATAAAATCAGGATTTCTGCTTCCTTTCAGGACTTTTCTTCGTCCTTCCCTGCACTGATAACTTTGTGAAGGTTGATCTGAGAACTGTGTCCTTCGACATCCCTCCACAAGAGGTCATTTTTAGCATTCATTCTTATTTAATAGTATTTTTGGTGCCTCTATTATGTCGCATTAGGCTCCTGTTATTCATAGAAACCATCATATTTCTGGATGATGAAAACAGTGACAGCAGTCTTTCACTCTTTACAGATTCTGACCAAAGATTCAGTGACAGTGTGCGTGGATGGCGTGGTATACTTTCGCATTCAGTGTCCCATCTCATCAGTAGCCAATGTGTCCAACGCACATTCGTCCACACGCCTGCTGGCTCAGACCACCCTGAGGAATGTACTCGGCACTAAAAACCTGGCGGAGCTACTGTCTGACAGAGAGGGAATATCACACAGTATGCAAGTGAGGAGGAAATGTGTGCTGAAAACGTTATAGTTCATGAGGCAAACAGTAGAAAACCCTTGTATTAGCTTTAATGTCTCTTGAACTACAAATATATCAAATTTATGGCTTCCCCCTCAAAAGTATTTGATATACAGAGAATTGCCACAGACACGACCTGTTGCATGTAAAGTCATTAGCAGAGAGAAAACCTATAGGGAACTGTTTAACTCACACATTAACCTTCACATAAAGGCTGATGTAATTTTTAGCTATTAGGGGACAGAAAAAATCATAATAGAAGCTGATGTTGATAAATGAGTCAGCAAACATTTGCCTCTTTGCACAGGCATATCCAATATTCACTTCTCTCTTGCCCCTATTTGTTCCACACCCACTGAAAAAATATCTCAGTCTTCATTGTTCCTTTAAACCATCTGTCGCAGATTGTTTGAATAAAAAGCGATATGTGCTTTTATTTTTGTTAAACAGCAGCTACACGTTTGGTTCTCTTGACTGAACATAAATGAGTTGCAGAGATAGTTTTGTGTGATAATTGTTTTTAACATTTCCCTTCAGGAGTCTCTGGATGAAGCCACTGACCCGTGGGGCATCAAGGTGGAGCGTGTGGAGATAAAGGATGTGAAATTGCCCCTGCAGCTGCAAAGAGCCATGGCAGCAGAGGCCGAGGCCAGCCGGGAGGCCAGAGCCAAGGTGGGGAGTGCAAAGGATGAATACTTAATTCTTTCCTGACAACACTAATCATGATTAAGGGATTAAGGCTGCTGTGGGTAAAAGTGCTTGAATAATGAATGTTTATCTATGTTTCAGATCATTTCTGCAGAGGGAGAGATGAAGGCCTCGCGGGCTCTGAAAGAAGCCTCTCTGGTTATCGCTGAGTCGCCCTCGGCTCTGCAGCTGAGATACTTGCAGACTCTCAACACCATCGCGGCTGAGAAGAACTCCACCATCATCTTTCCCCTGCCTATCGACTTGATACAGAACTTTATGCACGCAAAGTGATGCAAGGAGAACCATGAGGTTTAACTTAAATTATATAACTTTTTATAACATCTATAAGCTTTTTTTGCTCTGCTGATGTGCACTCTGCTCCTCATTATCACTTCTTAGAGAAAACTGTTTTTAAAGGAGATTTATGACGTTGTATTCAAGAAATGAAACATAAAGAATGAAATTATTATATATTAAAAGCACAAACCAGAACTCGCATTTGTGTACTTATTTTCATATTGTGATTTAATACTTAAATACAAAGTGCAACATTTAGACATTAGTGTCTCATCACTGATCACAATAATTTAACCAGCTAAGCTACAGGTGCAGTTCTTGAGGAGGACATAAATAAATTAATACATGTTATGCACAAGAAATGTAAACAGAAAAAAAATGCACAACAACAGTATTAAGACATGCTTTCATATGAACTCATCCAGAACAAGAATCATAACAACAGAAGTCCTGTAAACAATAAAGAGAAGTAACAGACATCGATGTTTACAACAGCCTACTCTGACGCTGGACATTAACTGTAAACAAAGACTCTTATTCTAGTGTTTGACAAACATTCAGTTCATGAGATCATGTCCACGGGACACAGAGACACTCAGTGCAATCAGAGAACCTGATGGAGAGAAAAAAGTCATTCCCACTTTGTTTCTGTGAAGTTAAACACAACCTGCAAACAAATCCCTGTTTGATGTGTTTACCACGTTTCATCTGTCTGAGCTGATCTTTATATCACAGCTCTATAATAAACCCATAAAGCTTCAATCTATTTGTTTTATGACTGCACTATGCTCTGGAATATGTTAACTTTATCTACATCTAAATGATTCATTATAATAATCTAGTAGTTTTCTTGCAAAACAGACAGTTGAGCTGACCGGTTATGTAAACATGAGCAAAGTACTGAACTGAAAAAGTACAAATACTAAAAGAATAAATAAAGTTATGGCAGTTTCTTCTCCTCAACACCTGAGATTGTTCTCCACAATGAGAAATGAGGTAACTGTTTGAAGGTTTTGTGGTATGTTCTCACTAATTTGGATGAATTATAAACTAGATTTTGAATTTTCCCTCCCAAAAGGAAGCCGAGCTGGATGCCGATCTAATTTTTTTGGTCACATTAGCCAATCAGGTTTGAGTGATTAAGTTCAAAAGCAGAAAACAATCATGTGAAGAAAACAGCAACAATCCGAGTCAGCTTCAAGAGCAACGATAAAGTACACCTCAAAATAAAAGAGGAACAAATGACTGAATTAGCAAATAAGTCATAATGAACAGATGGTGGAATTTGATGGGATGTTTGCACCCTTTATGGCTGATTCTGCAGCACTGAGCTGCAGACGTACGTCAGCTACAGTACATGATAAACTTCAGTGTTTCAGGATTTCCACTTTGGTGCTTTCTGCAGATTCTGCACCTTTTCTTAAGGGAAATAATCTACTCTAACTGAAGGTGAGGGGCATCAGGTTATTCTTCAGTGTGAAATGCAATGATCAGTGTCATTTAAGGAAGTCCTGCAGTTTGACTAGAGATCAGAGGAAACTACATCTAAGGTAACCCTTAAGTAATACTCATTAAAACTGGAAGACAGATCATGCTTTTAGGAGAGCAATACATGTACAGTTTTAACAGACTATTATGGATATCTTAATTACACTTTGTTGGCAGTTCAATGGATTAATGAGATGTGTTGTTGTTACATTTCTGGTCACTACGATATTTCAAGGGTTTAAGTGGAAAGTCGGATGGCTGTTTGAGGTTGCATGTATAGGTAGTCATTCATACACTCCTGATTCATGTTTGATTCTGGGATGAAAAGATAAAATCAGCCCCAGAGAAGAGTCCACACTCGGTGAGTACCTCACTGTAGGTAGATCTGTATTGCCTGTGCCTCGAGAGACGTTGCTGGTGGAGAAGAAATGGAGGGCGAAGGCGCTTCCCGTGATGGTTGTTGCACTTTTTTTTTTCTTTACGTTTGGTTGTCTAACACATCCATCATCCTGTGCACAGGATGGTGTTGTTCTGTAGATGGAAACATGAGAATGAGGCACAGTAACTCTGATCTACAGCGACTGGATCATTCATCTGCAGCATCGCAGCTTGTCTCTTTGTGGGGCGTTCAGGGCGGGTAGAAAAACAGGAGCACAGAGAATTCCCTTTTTGATCATTTGACATTAAAAATCCTGGACTTGAACTCTGCAAAAGCTTCACAATGAGCTGCATTTGCCAAGAAACAACCTGAAGTGTGTCAGTCCATCTTCGTAGTGTAAAAATCCATCTCCTGTCACTGAGAGTAACATTCAAAGTTATAAAATCCCAGACAAAAGACAGTGCTTAATACAAGAGCTTCCATGGAGTGTCATTGATGGTAGGAGTGTGGGCGGGCTGGGGAGCCCGGTACAGAGGGGGGTCGATGGATGGGGGAGGAGCTTGGGGACAGATGAGGACTCAGCTCGCCGGTCTGAAGACGCCACAGCAGCTCCTCGTTGGTGCGGCTGAGACGTTTCTTCTCATTGCTTTCTTTCTCCACATTAACCTGCAGGTTGGCGTTTTCCTCTGAGAGTTGCCTTAAAGAAAAAACAAAGACGGAAAAATAAAAACACGAGGATACAACCCACATTTCCACTGAAGTTGAGACATTTTGTAAAACAAATAAAAACAGAATACAATGATTTGTAAATTGTGTTTAACCTATATTCAAATGAATACACTACAAAGACAAGATATTTATTGTTCAAACTGATAAACCTTATTCTTTTTTCTGAATATTCCCTCATTTTGAATTGATGCATGCAACACGTTCCAAAAAAGCTGGGACAGGGACAACAAAAGACTGGGAAAGTTGAGGAATGCTCAAGAAACACCTATTTGGAACATGTTACATGTGAAAAGGTTAACTGAAAACAAGTGAGGATCATGATTTGGTATACAAGGAGCATCCCCGAAAGGCTCAGTGGTTAACAAGCAAGTATGGGGCGAGGTCCACTGCTTTGTAAAGAACTGCGCGAGCAAATAGTCCAACAGTTTAAGAACAGTGTTTCTCAACACACAATTGCAAAGAATTTAGGGAATTCATTATCTACAGTCCATTATTTCATCATAAGATTCAGAGAATCCGGAGAAATCTTTGCACGTAAGCAGCAAGGCTGAAAACCAAGATTGAATGCTTGAACTTGAATGCTTGAACTTTTTTCAAAATATTATGTTTTAAAGCAAAGTTTAAAGTCTTCATGAGTACAAAACGTAACTGACCTGGACACGGCAAGGTTCTTGTCAATCCTTTCCTTCAGGTCTTCGTTCTGCTGCTGCAACACCTGCAGTCTCTCCTCCAGGTACACATTCTTTTCAGCCTGCTCAAAAACACAGGAGAGAGGGGCACCACATTAAATTCTTTAAATGACAGTTGAAATATTTGATGCGTGATGTGTCAAATATTGGCTGCAGGTGCATTTTTCAACCTTCAGTGCTGCCTTTGAGATCTCACAAAGAGAGCTTTTTTACACTAAGGTCTCTGAACAAGAAGAGAAATTTGAAGCCTACTATTTTCTCAAGCTCCGTGATCTTCAGCTCCTGCTGATGGATTTGTTGGTTCTTCATCTCCAGGACTTCTTTCAGACTCTTCAGGTCCTCCTCGATGTGTTTATATGGGGCCAAAGCATCCTGGCAACAGCAGATTACATTTATGAAAACCTCAATTTGTCTTTAAAACTCAATAAAAAGCTTTTTATAGTTCTTGTCCTGTAATGTAATATAATGCAGTGGTTACCACAATCTGCTCATCTGTGCTCCTGCGCAGAGCTTCCTCGAAGCGCTTCGCTCGATCTCTGAGGCTCCGGTTCTGAAACGTCAGCGTGTCCACCTGATCCTTTGTGACAATTATCATTATGTTAATTCTTATCTCTCTCATCATTTACATGTATCTTAATTATCTTTATGTGGCTCTGTTTACCTGCAGGGACAGCCTGATCTTCTCAAACTCTTCTTCCAAAGACTTTGTCTGCTGCTCGTGGGCCATCTTCAGATCTGTCACAACAAATCACACATCATTATCTCATCCTCCCGCTGCAGAAGAGTCAGTGAGAAGAGGAGAGGTTATGAGTGTGTACTTACTCTTCACAGTCCTGGCATGTTCCTCCTGCAGAGTGGCCAGGGTGTCATTGTGAGCTGTCTCCATCTCCATCAAAGAAGCCTCATGGTTCTCAGTCATCTCCTCGATCTGAGGCAGAGTTAAAGAGCGACAAAAGCAGATAAATAGCTTGGAAAAAGTGGTACCTATTTGTAATCCATTGATTTCAGCCTGTACATGTGGGGAGAATGATTTTTAAAATCCTGTGAAAATGTGAAAGAAGCCTGTTTAAGCAGAGTGTAAACACCTGTGACTGACACTTCTCCTGCCAGCAGTCTCAGACGTTTAAAATAACTGAACACAGGTGTCAAAAACTCCTCACATGAGCTCCAAACAGGTTTTCTGCAGATAAACAACACAGCCTTACACACACACACACACACACACACACACACACACACACACACACACACACACACACACACACACACACACACACACACACACGCACACACACACACACACACAGCCACACACACACCTGCTCCTGCTGTTTGAACCTCAGCTCCTCCAGCTCTCCTTGGTGTTCGGCCTGCAGGCTCTCGACCTCCGCAGTGTGCTCCGCCTTCAGCCGCTCCTCCAGTGCTCCCAGCTCCCTCTGCTGCTTCACCCGCAGCCCCTGCAGCTCAGCCTCGAAACGACGCTCCTGTTCCTCCTTCTCCTGCTGCAGTTTCTCCCAGTGTGCAACACTGAAAGCTGCATCACCACAAAGAGCTTTAGTTTGTTTTGTTATATTCAAATTTATCTTGTGAACTACTTACATAAAATGTAATAGTGTTTAAAAACAGATCATGTTTAACCTCCACTTATCCACCTTATTCCTGACCTCCCATGGTTTACAATGGTTGTCGGTTTAGCTCTTCCGGTTGAACGTTCTGTTTACATCATCATGAGGACCACAAAGCTGATGAGCTTAGCCTAGCTGTCATAGTTGCTCTAATAACCGGTTTTTAACAGCAAGAAAATGACAAAATGAACAAAAATCAGAGGTGGACTCATAGTACAGATGATTTAAAAAGTTGTGAGGAGAGTTCTGTAGTCTTTGTAGTTGTTTTGAGCTAGTTTGCTGACGGCGGTCAGCCATATCTTTGCAAGGCAACCGGAAGTCGATAACTGCTGGCAGAAGTAAACACCTGCAGGCTTCTGCAGAAACAGGTGGATTTTTAAAAGTGAAGACAAAAAAGTTTTCAAGAACTTTTTGTTGTTACTAAGCGTTGCCCAAGTTGCAGCAGCTTGTCCCAGCAGTTCTCTATTTGTTCCTCCTTTCCTCCTTTTTTAAGTTATCTTCATATTTGGAGCTTGTTATTACTTTTTATGGCTCATTTGTTGGCCATTGACACCAAACTGGTTACATTTGTAGCAGTGTTTTTCCTTTTTTGTTCTCGTGTGTGTCTAGAAATCCTATGTGTGACCATGTTTGCGTTGTTTACACACTAACACAGCTGTTAGCAGCCTGTAGCATGTCAATGCTAACCGGTGCTTGGCTCAATGTGCCCTGTGAGCTGAGGAATAGGAAGCAAGGAAGACAGGTTGGTACTGGCTTTGAGCTAAGAAGAGACAACACTGACCTGTCCTTCCAACCACTGTTACAGGGAATGTATGATCAATCTCCAGTAAGATGCTTGAGCTAGCGGTGCTAACCCATCACCATAGTCAATATCAATATTCTGTTCTCTGCTATTGATTGACTTAACATTTTCTTTGTACAAATATCTTCGTATTTTAAATGTAACACAGACATGTAGGTTTTTCTTGTTTCTCTGTTGTAACTCTGAGGCGAGTTATACTGTGTGAGACCAGCAGAGTGTTTCCACACACCCCCTTCCTCCTCTGTGCACTGTATAATACATGACATACAGTAAGCAGTGAATGACTCACTCCTCTCTCTGCTCCCTGTGGTGCCATTTCTGTCATGCTGTATCCCACTTACCCACTTCATCCCTGATTCTGGCGAGCTCCAGGGACAGTTCCCTCTCCTTCACAAAGGCGCTCTCGCTCTGAAATGCAAACACAGACAGCAGTGAACACCTCTGAACATTACAAAGAGTCAAATCTGATGTACACACAAAGCTCCACTGGAAGAGTTTGGAAAGAGATGAGACAGTTTCAATTTTAGATGCTTTGGAAATGAATTAAACAAAGGAATTTCAACAAATATGAGCAAATCAATCAACACATATTTAGAATATATACAGCACACAGCTGTCAATTTTCAAAGTGTGTCGAAAAAAGAACTACAGCCTGATAAAATAGCACTGCACTCATCAAGTTTTTCTAAAAGTTGGATGTTTAGAGATTGTGTTGCAGTAAAAAAAATGAACTCCTAAAGCTGACATGGTAAATGAATGTTTTTATTCATGATATGAAAATTTAAGAGTTCAAAAAACACATGAAAGGACACAAGACATGATTAAAGTTATGAAATGGTGCAGAAAAAAAGCAAACACTGGTGCATAAAAATGGTCCAGAATGAAGAATGAAAATTTTTGGAGCTAAAAATGTTGTTTGAACATTAAAAAACAATCCTGCTGAATTCCAGATCCTGATCCATCCATAAGAACATCTTGACCTATTTTGCCCATTTTGCCGCCTAATGGAGAACATTTTCCTTGGTCAGAAGCAGAGTTTGCTGATGTTTACGCAGCATGTAACACTGCAGAAAACTAACCACTTATTATCTGGTATCAAGAGACACCTGAGGGACAGGTGAGGTTTGAGATCTTCACTTTGTAATGATGGAACAAGGGTGATTGACCACACTTAGTGACTGACTTTCAAAAAAAAGTTCACAAAGTATTTTTGTTAGTTTAATAGTTAATATAAATGTCAGTAAGAGCTGCTGGTTATTGGTCATTTTCACAAAATCTGTGAAATGGATGGAAACTGCCTGCAGGTGAGTCAACACAGACTCCGCTCTAAGGGACATCCTTTGGATAGCATGAATGGGCTTTATTTTGGACATATAATCTAGTCTGAAATGCAAAGTAAGATAATTTTAAACAAGCTGTTACAAATGTGATCAATCATGAGCAACCATTTAAAGTCAGTCATTTTGATCATTTCGTTGAAAAGAAGAATCAGTTTTAACTTCAGACAGCTGCTCTCACTCCTCTTGTCTGTTTATTGCTCAGGTTGGTGACAATCAGTTGCACATTTTGAAGGCATCGTGGGAAACAATGAGTCTGATACGTAGAGTTAAACAAATCTTACTCATGATTCAGACAGCTCTACATGGCCAACACAGTGTATCCCTCTTTTTCCTGACTACCCATAGTTCATTACGATTGCCAGTTTTGCCATTCCGGTTGATTGTTATGTTAACCTCGCCATGGAGATGTTAACCTAGCTGTCATATTCGCTCTAATAACCTGCTTTAAAAAGCAAGAAAGTGACAAAATCAATAAAAATCAAAGGTGAAGTCACAGTGCGGATGTTTTTAAAAAAGTTTACACTAAGGCCTGTCTAGCATTAATGATTTCATGCAAGTTGTTTTGAGCTAGCTTGCGGCGGCAGCAACCTGAAGTCGATAACCGCAGGCAGAAGTCAACACCCATAGGCTTCTGAAGAAAAAGGTGGATAATGTACTGGGCTAAACAGAGAGCTGAGGATGATTTTGGACAAACTTTTAAAGAGCATCAGGAAACAGGAGAGGTTTGAATCAAAACAGGTCTTCAGCAAGTTGCTGCTGTTTTGAATTAAACTTGTTTGAGCAAAAAATGAACACTATGACAGAACAGAGGTGAGAGTTCTCTTCTGTTGTGATGTCATAGAAGCATCACAGGTCTGAGCTGGAAAAAGTTTATAGATATAGGTCGTTTTCAGCTCCAAACTGTGGGAGTATTGGAGAATTTGAGAGAAGAGCCGGAGAGATTTATTACTGCGAGAGAAGAAGAAGAAGAGCATTTGAGATCAGAACGAGAGAAATCTGTTGTTACCTAGAGAGAGAAGAAAGCATTTGATATCAGAGCGAGAGAGACTTGTTGATACTGAGAAAGAAGAAGAGCATTTAAGAATAGAGCGAGGAAAATTAGTTATCACCTAGAGAGAAGAAGAAGAGCGTTTGAGACCAGAGCAAGAGAGATTTGTTGGCGTTGAGCAATCGATTTTGAAGCATCTAAAAACATCATCATAAAGTTCATTGTTTGGTTTTCTAAACCAACACTGACTTTGTAAATATGTCAACTGGTAAGACTCAAATACATCAATTTGTTGTTTTAATTTTATTTTATATTACATATATTAATGTATATTTAATATCTGAATATCTGATCCTGTGCTCTTTATTTTGTCTAATTTTAGTGATTGTTTAAATTTGCTAAGTTTTTTGCTTTGTTAGCTGGAATAATTAAAAAGATGTATTTAAAAAGGACTCAAACAGACTCCTCACCCTCACACACTCACGTATGTTTCTCCCTGTATTCTTTCTCTACAGTAACTGATACAGAGCCCGTCATCCAGGAGGGTCAGACCCTGCAGAGCAGCTCCACTGCTTACTCCATCCTGCAGTTGATTGGTGAGGGCAGCTTTGGGAAGGTGGCCAAGTGCCAGAATCTCCTCACTGGAGAAATAGTTGCTGTAAAGGTCCTGAAAAAGGACCCTAGTTTGCTCCAGGATGCAGAACACGAGGTAGACTCTCAGACTCCTTTTAGTTCTTACAACAAATTAGTAGAGATAAGATAAATAACAGAAGTTAAGTTAAGTTCTTTCTTTATATGTCCCAGAGAAATTTAGTAACAAAATTACAATACGAGTGTTTAAAGACAGATTAATATAATAAGTTTAACTATAACATACAGAACAAATTAACCACGAGAAACAAGTACAATCTAAATACAAGTATGAAATAACTGATGACATAACAGAGATCAAAACTACACACAGAGCAATGACACAGTGGTGAGGTTTTGCAACCGTTAATATCACACCAGTTCTTATTCTGCACTAAACTCAGTCATTTTATTCATGTGTTGTAAATTCACCTCATTAGTTTGGAGATGGTTCTCCAGGTGTTTGTAACATTATGCAACTTTTCACTGTTTTGTTGTCCCTGTATTGACTCTTTTGAAACACATGCTGGTATCACATTTGAAGGTTATGTGTCATGTGTTTAGAAAAACATTTTTAAATTTCAGCATGTTTTTAATGTCATTGTTGCACCATTTTTTAATCAAATGCAGGTTTTAAAGGATCTGCAAACTATCAAAATGTGTTTTTATGAACAATAATGAGAGCAGTACACTGAACTGTTGTCATGTCACCTCTCTCCTCTCCAGGTGTCCATCCTGAGAACCATCTCGGTGTTGAACCAAGACAACAACAACATAGTCAAGTTCTTCGAGCAGTTTGATTTTATGGACCAAACCTGTCTCGTATTCGAAATGCTAGAGACAAATCTTTACGACCTGTTTGTCCATAACAACTGGGAACCGTTGCACCTGAGAACGATCAGGCCTATTGCGAAACAGGTACTTATTAATGTTGAATACAGAGAGTTATCTACTGTACATATCTGCACCATGTTGACTAGACCCCCTAACCCCAAACCCTAAACCTCTGAACAGAAAACTGAACCTCTCCGTTGTGTCTCTGCAGCTTTTTGTCGCCTTAGCTGCCCTGAAGAGTGTTGGCATCCTCCACACGGACATAAAGACGGACAACATCATGGTCGTCAGGGAGCAAGAGGAGGCCATTAGAATTAAATTAATTGATTTCGGCTTGGCCATCCCGAAAAACAAGGTCCAGCCTGGTATGGTGGTCCAACCCGTTGGATACAGGTAAGCTGATGCTGCATGACAGAGCTCAAGTCTTTCATCTAAACCTCCTCCTTCTCCTCTTGTTTTTCAAAGATCGTCCATGAAATGACATGTTGTAAATCTTGTCCTCCCTCTTCAGAGCTCCAGAGGTTTCCATCGGGCTTCCATTCACAGAGGCCATTGACATCTGGGGAGTGGGCTGCGTCCTTGGCTTCCTCTTCCTCGCCAAAAATCTATTTTCAGTCTTCTGCGACTATCGCATGGTACGTACCCTATCTCTGACTGCTTCTTCAGTCTTGTTCAGGACGTCAGCTGATGTGAATGTTTGTGTTTGTGTGCAGATGAAGCGCATGGTGGAGATGTTCGGTGTACCGCCAGAGTATCTCCTCTGGGGTGGTGGATACACACATCGCTTCTTCGCTCTGGAGGAGACCTCATTTTGTGACATCTGGAGGCTTCTGGTAGAGTAACATGTTCCTCTTTGTTTAAGCTGGTTGAAACATTTCATCTGGACTTCATGACATAGTTCTCACATGTATTTTCTATCTTTAGACCCCTGAGGAATACACTCAGAAGAATGGAGTGAGTGTCGAAGAAGAAGACACCTCCAACATTCTCCCCTCATCCCTGGATGACATGATGAATGTAAGTACTCTCTCTGTTCAATGAGCACAGACTGATCCGTGTGAGTCACAGATCTGTCTCTGTGACTGAGCGGCTAAGCTAAATAACCTAAAACTGTTTCCAAATCCAGGTCTATCCACACGTTGAGTCCGGGGAGACTGAAGACACGAAGGCCTTTGTGGACCTAATGAAAGGTTTGCTGCATCTTGATGGGTCTCAAAGACTCACCCCCCATCAAGCTCTGCAGCACAGATTCATTACAATGACCCACCTGAGCGAGAATGAAGGCTTCAGTGACTAGTAAGTGACTGAGGAGCTCCAATCACACATGCATTTGTTAAGATTTTCTCGAAACACATTCTGCACATTCATGGTTTCATTGATGGACTGACATGTTTACTAACTGATTGCTGTTTCAATCTAGTTTCAGCAAATGTCAACTGAAGATGACAAACTGCCACAACACCGCCTTGGTCATTGATCCCCAGGATGACGTGGACTCCTGGAACTCTCTGCCCCTTGATGAACCAGTTAATGAAGAGACCAATGAAGAGGATGAAATAGCCCCTCTCACTGAATGGGTCGAGGACTTGGGGTTCCAGGATGGACAACAACGCGATAGACTGTCCACGCAATCCTGGACTGAGGGTCCAGACAACTGGCCTTCAATTGAAGGTCAAATGGACTCTGATCACGACAAAACTGATGAAGATGACCTGACTTATTACGATGACGAACACGATGACATTGACGAGGCTTATAAAACTGATGACAATGACGCAGCAAATGAAGCCAATGCAGCTGTAGCTGAAGGAGCGGACAAAGATGATGCAGCAAATGAAGCCGCCCTGACTGATCCCTCCGCCAACACCAACACCAACACCTCGTCTGGAGGCCTGGGGAAACGGCTCAGGAGGTTTTTCAAAGCGCTGAAAAGAAGAGCTCTTCGCTGCTGCTGCTGCTGCTGCCTTCGCCCTGCTGAGGACTAAATCCTCATGTAAAAAATGAATAAAAATATAAGCATGAAGTTCAGAGTCTCAGGCTTGCTTTGTTGCAAGTGAAATAAAATCAAAGGTTTATTTTTGGTTATAAATTAACAGAGAGGTGATAGAAATGATTCAGCCTCTTTCATACGGTGTCTAAAATCTCTAGTTACTGCTTTCTGGTGGAAAAGCTTGATATGTGAATCCATCTCTGATTTATTTTAAGGTTTTTCTTGAAACAATCATCCATGAACATGAAGCATAAAGTTAACAGAGAGGTGATAGAAATGATTCAGCCTGTTCATACTGTGTCTAAATTCTGTTTCTACTCTCAACTGGTGGAAAATGTATATCACACACACACACACACACACACACACACACACACACACACACACACACACACACACACACACACACAACACACACACAATATGGTCCTGGTCATCAATGTCAAATATCATTAATGCCAGCAGGGGGCACTGTAACTGAAGAAGTGAAGGGTTTGAACAACAGTCTCTGGTGTTAAAATGAACCTTGGAAGTGAAGGTCCTGAGCGTCCACTGAAAGTTAGCTTCAGAAATCAGTGAATCCACAATAACACTCATATTTAAATCTCAAAGTTTAGCAGAAGAATCCAACGTGTTTCCAGCCTGGTTCAAAATATGGTTCTGATCTGAATATTTAATATTTCTCACACTGAACAGAGGTGAATCTCCTGATCACTCACCTGTTTTGGTTATATTCAGGCTAAGAGTGAGGTGTAGCTCTGCACAATTAGAGGACAGATTTTAACATCAGGCAGGCACATTGTATGAAGTGTTACTCCTTAAACAGCCTGATCAAGTTTGATGTTAATCACATGAACCCCATACGAGGGTTTCCCTTTCCATGACTCCTGGAAATAAATGCAAACATTATATGAAACAAACTTTAGATGATATTCCTCCTGAAGGCCTTACATCAGGGTAAGATGGACTGATTTCAAGTCTATAAATGCTACAGTTTCATTCATCTAGGTTTATTAAAGCTACTCAAACATCAGATCCATGAACAGCATGATTCTGGTGTCCCAGTGTGATTTTTACAGAGTGATACAGCAGAAACATGAGAGGCAGGATGAGTAAACCAAGCTGAAACCTTCAGTGGTGAAATATGACATCAAGTCAGAAGTGCAAAGTTCCTCAAGAGTCCGCTCAAGTCTGGTCACATGTAAAAAAGTCAGTTTTCCTGACTACCAATAGTTCATGGCGAATGCTGCTTTTGCTCCTCTGGTTGAATGTTCTGTTTACATTGCCATGGAGACCACAAAGCTAATGATATAAGCCTAGCTGTCATTGTTGCTCTAATAACCAGCTTTAATAACAGCAAGAAAGAAACAAAATGCACTAAAATCGGAGGTGGATTTATAATGCAGATGTTAGAAAAAGTTTGCACTGAGCCTAGTCTAGCATTAATGATTTCACGCAAGTACTTTTGAACCAGCTTCCGCAGCGGTCAGCCATATCAGTACAAGGCAATTGGAAGTCAATAACCGCTGGCGGAGGTCAGCACCCATAGGCCTCTGAGGGAACAGGTGGATACACGAACATGTGAAATTCTGCACAACATTCTGCAGGAGCCCAAGAACTTCTCCAGCTGACGTGGTAATAATGAACGTATTTATCATGATGTGAAAATGTGAGAGTTAAAAAAAATATTAGAGGACTCAGAACTAAATCAAAGTGGTGAAACAGTGCAGAAAAGGCAAAAATTAATTCATAATAATACTTCAGAATGCAAGATAAAGACAGATTAAGGACCAAAAATGACATTTTAAATCACTTTGTTAAAATCCTGACCTTGCCATAAAAACATCCTGACATATTTCCCTTATTTTGCCACCTAATGGAGAACATTTTCCTTGGTCAGAAGCAGAGTTTGCTGATGTTTACGCAACATGTAACACTGTAGAAAACTAACCACTTATTATCTGGTATCAAGAGACACCTGAGGGACAGGTGAGGTTTGAGATCATCAGTCTGTAATGATGGAACAAGAATGATTGACCACACTTAGTGACTGACTTTTACAGACATCACTAAAAGAAATAGTTAACAAATTAATAAATATGTCAGTATGAGCTGCTAGTCCTGTTGGATAATATATGTTTTGTAACAGCCTCGCCACACAACACTTGATTTCATCATAAACCATTCTGTGACTCTACCAAACCCAGACATCTGCTCTCTCCGCCTGCAATAAATCCTTCTTTATAGTGTGTTCTGCAGCATGCTTTGACAAAAGAGAGTCTGAGGCTATAATTTAGTGATGCTGGACAATTAAATCCCTGTGTGAGGACTGAGCACAACACACTGGAGTAAAGGTCATCACCAGCCTACTGCACTCATTAGACAGTGTGTCATAATACTGCATCAGTGCTGCTTGGTGTTCACAGACCATTGTGACACATAAAAACATGGGTAACAACAAGTTTGTGTCACACCTGTTACAGACGCTTAAAGACTGCAGTGCTGCGGTTTGAAATCGGTGCACTAACTTTAGCTTCATAGCAGCCTGGAAAAGTTTTTTTTTTAATCCAAAATGCATGAATAAAAATGACAGTTTTTAAAGTATTTTGCACACATCCTCCGTAATATCCACCCGGTACTTCTCATGACTTTCAG
Source organism: Labroides dimidiatus (assembly GCA_030710495.1). Taxonomy (NCBI): domain Eukaryota; kingdom Metazoa; phylum Chordata; class Actinopteri; order Labriformes; family Labridae; genus Labroides; species Labroides dimidiatus. The sequence goes on from CM061154.1 coordinate 20,764,735, forward strand.
TGACAGCCTTAAACACACAGTGAGACAGCTCTGCAGACTGTTGCTGAGGGATAAATCAGAGATCAGAACGCAGCGCTCAGGAGAAACAAAGAGAGAAAGAGAGAGAGAGAGAGGCAGGGAGCAGAGGGTGAAATATGCATGAGGTACAGTGAAGTGATGTCACTCTCTAAAAGGGTTGCACTCATAAAGTCATCAGGGAGATGCTGTCGTGACCTCATGTGTGATGAAAGATGGTCAGTGTAGTTTTTTCTCCTTCGTACTCCTCAGCTCCACCTCTGCTCTGACCCATCATTTCCTCCGTCCTCCCTGACGCCCCCCTGCTTAGCTCTCCAGGGAGTTATGTGACATGAATAGTGATGGATCAGTCTGTATCGCCACAGCAACATGATCCCTATTTAAAGCAGAAACTGACGATAAAACCCACTATTGATTCTTCTTTGTTTGTTATTGTGAGTCTTTGATGGCTTTGTTCCACTAGAAAACTACTCAAAAGGGTCATTTGAAACAAAGTGAGCCCAGGATTTGTCCACAACATATTACATCTCCTTGTAACCATAAAATAATATCTTTCTAACCCTGTGAATCAATGCATAACCTTGAAGCTGTATATCCTACCTCCTTAAAAACAATAACAATGCTTGTTACAGCAAGGAATGCTCAATCTGGAAGAGATGCTATAATGAGTTTGTTAGCCTCTCCAAAGTGTGCAATCAATCTATTAAAACATCACAACAATCTTCAGCTGCTACTTTGTTGTGTTTGGCACACAAAACCTCAATTTAAAGCCATAAAACAGATAATTCCTTTTTTGATGAGTAATCCACAAACATCAGGATGAGGAGAGATGATGCACAGTCAGTGGCACATAATCCTCCAGACATACAGTAAGGACGCAATGTGCACAGTAAGAATAAAGCAGAGGTAACACTAGCATATTATATAATATTCTGCAAAATCTAAAAGAAAAGAAAGACGTATTGTGCGACACACTCGTCTTATTTTGACTCAGCATAATCATGCAGCTTTTCAGCCTTTCTACCAGCTCTGTCTCCAGGAAACTAGTCAATAAAATGCTGCTGTAGACAGACATATTCAGACCCCTCACTAAACACACACATGCGCACAAACACACACACAAATAGCAATCCTCTGTGCTGAAGCAAACCTGCTGCAGAAGATGCTGTCTTTACCGTTTGGTCCAGACAGCGCAGAGCAGAGAAATGGAGCCGACAGCAGCAATGGCCCATACCGGGCAAGAAAACAGCAGCATCACTGAGCTGAACGAGGAGAGACGGATGAGAGTACCGGAAGATACAGAGAGGGAGGAGAAAGGGAGGGAGAGAATCAGGCAGGAGGACGGAGAAGGGAGGAGAGACAGGGAGACCGAAAGCCTCACCTCGTTTCCTGGTTTGCGACCGGCATTCCTCCTGCTGGAACAAAGACTGGCAGCCCCAGCCCAGCTCTGCCTGCCTGCCCTCCCCTCAGAGCTCAGCGAGCACACTCATATCACAATCACACGCATGGCAGGGAGCAATACACACACATGCACATATGTGCAGGACAAAAAAGGAGTGGAGGAGGAAAAGATGGGGGAGGGAGATGATCAATAAGTGCCGAATTATCTGCTCTGTTACTCAGTTCAGGAGGAACAGTGCCATGCAGAGATTCAAATACGTGATTGAAGCAAAGATATCCACAGCGCGGCCTTAGATTCAAAGTCTTTTTTATACTAATGAATCCTAATTTCAGGCGCTAATTTAAATCTTGTCATGTTTTATTCAAAAGTAAAATAATCTCATCTCTATTTCTTCAACCTAACTCAACACTTTTGAAAATCAAATAGGTATTTTTTTATCACTGCTTGTACATGTCTCTAAGAAATAAAATAGTAATAAAAGCATATCATATTAGAGGATAGAGTGTGATGGAGGGATGATCCAAGCTTAAATCATCCTATCAAAGTCTTTATAAATTAGATCCATCCATATATACATCTAAGCTAGTCATGGAAAATAATACAAATCATTTGACAAAAAAATGGACCCAAGTTTGTTATAAGTTAACACGTAAACAACTCCACCTGTTGACATCTAAAAGTTAACCTATAGCCATTTGTATAAAAAAAAATAAAGTGGCGCCTTGACTTCTGAATTTAATTCATTCCGTGATGGACCTCGTAACTCAAATTATTCGTATGTTAAAATTAACTATCCCCATTGAAATTAATTTTCCCCATCGAAATTAACTGAAATGTCAAAAATCTGTTCTGGAGCCCAGAAAACATTGCAGTGTTTTTTGTTACATGTTTTTAAATAAGAAAAATGTACTTATGAATAAGTAACAAAAAATAAAAACACAATACCATAGAAATACCACAATTAACTGTATGAGATATAAAGTATAGAGATCAGACAACTTGAAGATGCTGACGGATGAGAAAGGCTGAACTAAATAACTGAATCTTATCGGCTGATTTTTGCCATTTTCTTCACACTCTCCTCACGTTCATCTGCAGGTGTTTTCCATAAAACCTGTCCAATGAGGTCTGTTTTATCCTCCTCTTTAGAAGGTTTTTAAAATGAGTTAGGCAAATGTCATAAAATAGCCCTGTCGCACGCCCAGTTTCATCTTTTTCTAGGTGTTACTTTTAGATAAAGTCTGACAGTTTTGCTATTTAACTGCAAATATAAATACAAGCACAACACTGATACTTTCACTGCGAGCTAACCGCTCAAAGTGATTGAATGAGACATGGGATGCTGGGCAGATGTTGCGGTGTTCACTGGTGATGTTCACTGCACCAGATGTGGGGTATATGAAGCAGGCTTATACCCCAAATTTTAGCTCTAAACTCAAAGCAAAAAATCGTCCAAGATGGCTCATATCTGAGATACTGGGACACTCGTAAGTCAAGGTACAGCTGAGGACCATCGTGAAGAAACATTACAGAGGACTCCTTCCTGGTCACACATTGGTGTCATATATTTTCCACTCCTCCTCCTGTCAGGTCTTAGTGGATATTCAGTCACCGGTCTCACTAAAAGCAGAGCGAGGCCCGGCCAGGCAGCTTTAATCTCATTAATCTTCTCCCACTGTAGAGCAAGGACCCGTGGGTGGGGCCGGAAATGGATGAAATGAAGCAGAGGAGGAGGAAAGAGGCAAGAAACAAGCGCTTCACCCAGGTTTGAGAAGCAGAAACCTGAGTGTGAAAATCAACTGCACATCAGGAGCTGTATGAGTGGGATTCTGACACTATTATAAACTATTAACACACACCACAGAATCTCATCTTTCAGCCACTTCTAATAAACACTGAATACAGTCAGACATCAGTATTTGTGGAGCAGATCAACATTTAACCCATCCCCCATCAAATCCATCTTCAGACACATCAAGTCTTCAGAAATCCTCAATAAAACCTCACAGACCGTTTTTACAGACAGACCTCTGCTGCTCCAGAGTGAATCCAAAAAACCACAACAATCAGATTCTAAAGCAAACGCCGGCTTTGTGAATAAAAGTAACGCTGACAACAAAAACCAGCTGCTGCAGGTGTCTTTTGTGCAAAGCGGACAAATCGCACTTTGTAGTTTCAGTCTGAAGTCTGCAACAGCTTTTCCCTTTATAGATTAGATCAGCAGGTTTGTGTTTATTAACCTGGATGATGACTGCAATAAAAATGAAAGCAAGATTCTGTTTACATGATATTTCGAAATGTTTGATAGGCTCTTATTTCTTCCCTTTTCCTCTCTTCTCTGTTTATAGTTGTGTTTCTGACCAGCAGAGGTTTTAAAGTGCATGAGATAGGGTTTATTTATAAGGTCACTATAAATCCAAAGCTCCTGAATCAGAGCATCCTTGAGCAGATCTCAAAGGAGAGATGATAAAAAGGGAGTGTGAAACTAAAGCTGAAGAGATTTTAACTTCTGATTTTTGAATCACAAAGCTCTGCCACTGCCTACCTTGAGACAAAAGTGCTGCGTGGTGATGCTGAACACATCCATACACAGTGACGCCTTCTTCAACTGGGCCTGCAGACTCTGCAGCTGCAGCTCCTGATGCTCACAGCGTTCCCGGAGCTGCTGGATCAGAGCCCGGTCCAGATCCTGGTTCCTTTCAGTCTGGACGGAGCCGCATACCGCTGCTGTCCTTCCTCGGGCTGTAGATGCAGAGAGAAGAAGATAAACAACATAATCTGGATTATTAAAACTCTTAACAAGAAAAACAAAACAAAATGTGATCGATCAACATAAAAATAACCAACAACCATTCTGATGAGCCATAAACAAAACAATTACCAAAGAAAAGAATAATTATCAGCTGCTTCCAGGTCTCTAGGTTCTATTATTTCATGAAAAGTTTCAGATTTTCCATTGGAAGCACAATTTCCAACATTTTTTACTTCTTTTCTATAATTCAAGTTAAATCTAGATCATTAATGTCCACCTAAATAATTATTTTGTTACTGAAAGCGTAATTCTTTTCAAACCCTTAGAACTTATAAACACTAGAGGTAATTTGAGAACCTGCTTCTTTCTCATTGTACACACTCAAACCAACTAATGAGCTGATTGGCTGCACTTCAGTGGCTTACTGTCTCTAAAGTCTGCTCTATGCTCAACCAATCAGCACCCTTTCCGTCCTCTAAACAGCCACACAGGGAATAAACGTGTGTTATATTTTTTATCACCTGAGCTGTTAGTCTGCTGCTCTTCTGTCTGTCTGTCTGCTCTCTGAGGAAAGGGACAAAGTGCTGACTTGCTCTGGTAATCTGACCCTGCAGGATTTCTACCAAAAGAGCCATCCTAGCATTACAGCTACTGTAGCTTGTTGCTATGGCAACAGCAGGCTGCCATGGGTCTTGCAATAAAGCTAGCAGAGGGAGGGGAGAGGCGAATAGAGTCTCTGTAAGATTTAAAGCTACAGTAGAGGCTGCACATGTTGCACCACTGAGTGCTGTTTACAGCCTTTTGTTCTGCCTCAGGAAAACAAAAAAAACAGACACACAGCACCAGACGTACACTGCAGAAGAACACAGCATGCTCTTACTAGCACACACAAAGAAAAAGAGTGTGTGGTGTGATCTGTAAGACGCACCAGGAGACTGTGGTTTGGGTGACACCACTGCAAATCTCTTGGGAGATGGTTTCGGTGGTAAAACTACCTCTATGTCCTTTTGCATCTCTTTTCTGGAAGCTAGGGAGGAAAGAAAAAAAACAACAATGTGTTTTAAATACACACTTCTTTCAATGTTTTTTTGTCATTCATACATCAAAATAAATGAAGATAAAGAGCACCATTTGAGGTTCTTACTCCAACTGTATGATTTAAAGCTGCTTTTGCCTTGTACTGCATGCTTTCAAGAGGAAAACGCTATTTCTAACTATTACTTTTCATGCCTTAAAGTTACAGCTCAGTTAATAAGCTGCTTCGCAGATATATAAGATATTATTTCACTGTCCAAAAACATAAACAACAGCGTGAAAAGGTTTTTTCTCTTTAATTATTCCCCTTACTTTGGTAGTTAAGATGCACTTGGTCTTTTGGACATTATTTCACAACAGTTTTGATGGGATGGTTTTCTTGCAAATGTAAAATGTTGTAAGATTCAGGTTGAAAAATATTCTTCAATAAGTTTTAAGGCCTTTAGAAACATTAAAATGAAAGAACCCTGAATGAAAAAATCTATCAGTGGCCACTAGCTGGAGCTGCTGCTTCACTTGTTCAAACAAGCTCTCCTGCAGGAGACTGTGACTGACTTGAGCTCTCACTGTTATTCACTCTGTGACCACCAGGTAGAGCTCATGCTCCACACTCACTGTTAAGATTCCAGCAGAAGCTACAAGGTTAAAAAACACACTAACAACAAAGGGGACAGTATCAGCTCTGGGAGATTCTACATATGGCTTTTTAAAACTGCTGTGATGCAATGATATGCAACAGTTAGGATTCAGTACAACAAGATTTAAAGATTTTGGTTATTTTTTTCCCTTCTGCCTTTATTCTCCTCGAATCCCAAATAAATTATAAAGAAAACAAAATCAATCAAAAACTCATAAATCACCAAAATCCGCCAAATTTTAAAAATGTTCAAATTTTTATTTATTTATTTATGTTTAAAGCAGCAATTCAATATTTTTTATGGGGTTAAATAGCATTATTTTTGTTGTCTTTTTCTCAATGTTTTATCATATTTAAAAGATGTACAGCTCTTTCTGATCTATGAAAAAAAGCCACATTGTACACTCTGGAATGAAAGGTTGGTCAAACTTAAGATGAAATACGTTTAAATAAAACAAAACAGTGTTAATTTCAGTGGGATGTGGACTAAAAAATACATTGGAAAGCTTTTTGATGAGGCATGTGCATTATGAAAAAGCATATCTGCACATGCAGACAGCTTTTATAAGCATTAATTAAGTAATGCATTAATCTAACATTTATATATAAAGATTATTTCTTTAAGACTTCGGGTCTCATTCTAAGAACAGACCTAAAGACATAAAAAGTGTGTCATTTTTGACATGCAGAGGGTGAAACAGGAGTGCCAGAATTACCAAATGACATGTCACAGACAGTGAATAACAACATGAGCTGAGAGGTATAGTTATAAACATGCTGAATGGTAAATTCAAAGACCTCCGTTAACCCTCCTGCTACCTGCCAACACCTCTACTCTCACGTGACGTCGTGTGATCACCACATAAAGCGACCTTGAACTGGGACATGATTTCTCTCTACAGAGAGCGCTACATACATATTACATACAAGTATGTATGAGCGGTGCTGACAGATGAGTCCAGGGACATACCGAGAGGGGAGCAGCGCTGCGGCGGCAGACTGCGGCGCTGCAGGCTGGGGGCGTTAGGCGGCTGACTGCGGTTCTGAGTGGTCTCACTAGGGGGCGCTGTGGCTCTGTGGAGAGGTGTGTCATCACTGCCACTGCTGGGATCTGAAAAGGAAGAGGGGTGCCAACATTCACAAAAACAGAGTGAGTGAATGTGTCAAAACATTCAAGGTTTCACTTTTCAGAGATTTTCTTAGCCTTTAGGACGCTCATATCTTGCACCCAGCTCACAATAGCAAAGCCAAACTATACAAGTCTGACATCGAATGTTTGGGTTCGACAGTGAATATGCTAGTTAGAAAAAACTGTTGAACAGTTTTCAGCATTGCATTTCAGTTCCTGTTAACTGTAAAGAGTTTTTCTTCTACTGTGTGTGCTAGCTTTTAGCCTGATGCATTCTGGGACATGCTCATGTCTCTTTTGACATTGGGTTATCATTACATTTATAAAACGTAGGGCACAAGCCTTCATTTAGTGTCACTCTGTATAAAAACAATTGTCTTTCTTGCCTTTGTATATTTTTCTCCTGTTAATGCATTAAAGCTCGAAAGTAGCTTATAAAACCAGAGACTAAATCAAACTGTGAAATCAAAGATATCTTTCATGAGAAGATTTTTCTTTGTACTTTCAGTATCAAATATGAGAAGGTTTACTCTCTTTCCTCTGAGAGTTGTTCTCTAAACTGTCGATGTTCACGGAGACTTGGGCAGAATGATGCAAACATCTTAATTATTCATAACAGATGTTATTTTGCTGCGAGCTTCCTGTGGATATGAAAGGCCTTTATTCATAGAAAACACAAGCTGAGGCTGTAGCAATAAGTCATCACAGAGAACAACTTCAATAAGGACAAAGAGCGTGAAGATGTCATTGTTAGGGGTAACCTACATCACTGTTTTGTTTTAAGGATTTCGCCTCTGGGTTTGATCACTTCACAGACCGTTCAGGATTTCACTTCCCTGTTAGTGCACAAGTGAAGGATTGCAAACCAGAAAGCTTCAATTACTTATCATGAAATATTCAGCTCTTCGATCAATAACTGTGCTGACACACGCAGCATGTAAAGGAAACGCAGCACTCCAAAAGAGGTGAGGAGGGCAGTTTTGTGTCCTTGTAGATTTTTCATTCTGATGACAGGATGACTACTGAGAGGATGGTGCAAAGATTTTGAAATCAGGTTTTTAAAGACGGACTGTTAAAGAAGAGTTGACAGCATTAGCACAGATAGCAACACAAACCCAGATTAGGAGAGAGGATATTTTCACTCAGGAAGCCCAGGGCTGCTATGAAACCTCCGCTGGGATCCCAGAGACTCTCCTCGCTGCGACAGAGTCTGAATCCACCTGGGAGAGTCAGCAGAAGCTCTCTTTTTTCCAAGGGCATCTCTAAATGAGGCTGAGCCGGGGAGCTGATTGGCTGAACGGGGAGGCTGGAGGCTGACTCACTCTGCTAAATGCTTGTTTCTCGCCTGCACGTTGAGAACAAATCCCACCCCTGCTGCAAGCTTCCTGTGATCAGAGCTACAGCAGCAAGAAACAATGACTCCACTCGGCAGATGATTAATGCACGAAGCGTGAGAAACACAAGCATGATGTCTATTCTTAAGCATTAACTGAATGTCCCCTCACACCTTCTATTTTTACATGTTCTACGTAGTCTATCTGAATCACAAATGACTCTTCCTAACCATCCAAACATGGAGCATATTTTTAAGCTCCAGAGAAAAAGCAGGATACAGAGCAAAGAAATAAGATGTGTCTGCACTTTTTACACCTCACAGTGTGATCAAGGAATCCTTATGAGAAGAACAAAACAGACTGGTACCATTAGCCTAAGGGTCGTGTAATGAGCTTTGAAGAAAACAGGTGTCGGGTGGTTAATTTTCCTGCAGGACATGACAGGAACAGGATTCAACCACGGGAAAAGAGGCTTAATATTCAACTTCATGCCACAGAGATTTGTGCTGCTTCAATTGCTGCAGAGTCTCACTAAGAACTGGTTATGCACAACATATGCTGTGTATGAAAATTCAAAAACCAGAGAAGATAACCACTGCTCTAAGATGGAATCAGAGGTTTCTTCAAAGATGCTGTCTACATGGGGAAAAAGCCCTGATGTGCTCACTCGCAGCCACAGCGTTTTCTGGTGTGCGTCGCCGTTGAATGTGGCTACAGTCGAAGCATACAGTGGCATACTAATAGAACATCTCTGTCTGAGCCAACAGCCTGAAGGGAAACACTGCTGTGCAAGCTGCCAGTCATATATAAGCTGTCTGAGCCACTCCACAGGCTTTTACTTTCCAGTAGACACTCATCTCTTCAATATCACATCCTTTCTATCTGAGTAGAATAGGGTAAATTTAACAGATTGTACCACGGCTTCAGAAAGACTTCATACAAAAAAAAAAACAGAGAAGCCACACTTACAGATCTGCAGATCCTCATCCTCAGCTGTGGTTGTTTTCTCCAAAATCAGAGTTAAAAATGGAACAAAATAACCCAGGAAAGTGTACATCTGAGCCTTCAAGGAGGAACACCGAGGCAGCAGGAGAAATCATTATCTGGCTCGGCTGTAGGTGAAAGTTTTAGGAGGGAGAGCCACAGGCACTGAGGAGGAGGAGGAGGCTGGTCAGAGGTGTCGGGGTAAAAATGGCTTCACAGATTATCCCATCATACACCACACTCTGAGCCTCACTGCTCCACACACACTGCAGCCGCCGGCTCCACTTTTTTATTTGAGAGATTATAAATAGAGAGGGGAGACTTCTGCTGACATGTGAGGCTCTAATGGTGGTTTAGACTGTGGGGGGGGGGGGGGGGGGGTAACCTGCAAGACACAACAGCTGTTTGGCTGCCAATTAAAGGAAGTGTCTGAATCCAGAGGGTAGGAAGAAAAAAGTAAATACGGGGAAGGAGGAGGTGAGCGTTCACATATTTAAAATTATTGTTGTGAAACTGAGATTTATTGGTTTTTTTGTTGTTGTTGTTGTTGTTGTTGTTGTTGTTGTTGTCGTTGTTTGTTTGTTTGTTTGTTTTCCAAATATTCATTTTGCATTTGATTCCTGCAAAATGTTCCAAAAAGCTAGGACAGGGAGAAAAAAAAGACTGGGAAAGTTGAGGAATGCTCAAAAAAAAACCTGTTTGTTACATTCCACAGGTGAACAGGTTCATTGGAACAGGCGAGTGTTATGAATGGGCATAAAAGGAACATCCCTAAAAGGCTCAGTTGTTAACAAGCAAGGATGGGGCGAGGTTCACCTCTTTGTGAACAACTGTGTGAGCAAATAGTCCAATAGTTTAAGGACAATGTTTCTCAATGTACAATTGCAAAAAAAAATATGGATTTCATCCTCTACAGTCCATAATATCATCAAAAGATTCAGAGAATCTGGAGAAATCTCTGCACGTAAGCTGCAAGACTTAAAACCAACACTGAGTGCCTGTGACCTTTGACCCCTCAGGTGGCATGGCATTAAAAACCAACATCATTGTGTAGAGGATATTACCACGTGGGCTCAGGAACACTTCACAAAACCATTGTCAGCTAACACAGTTCATCACTACATCTATAAGTGCAAGTTCAAACTCTACCATGCAAATATATCAACAACACCCAGAAACGCCACCGGCTTCTCTGAACCTGAGCTCATCTGAGATGGACTGATGCAAAGTGGAAAAGTGTGCTGTGGTCTGACGGGTCCACATTTCAAACTTTAAAACGTTTTTGGAAATCATGGATGTCGTGTCCTTCGGAATGGTATGGGGGGATGTGGGGGGGGGGGGGGGGGGGGGGGGGGATGTTAGTGCCCATGGCATGGCTAACTTGACCATCTCTGAAGGCTCCATTAATGCTGACAAGTACATACAGGTTTTGGAGCAACATGCTGCCATCCAAGCCACGTCTTTTTCAGGGACGTCCCTGCTTATTTCAGCAAGACAATGCCAAGACACATTCTGCAGGTGTTACAACAGCACGGCTTCGTAGTAAAAAAGTGCAGGTACTAGACTGGCCTGACTGCAGTCCAGACTTGTCTCCCTTTGAAATGTGTGGCATATCATGAAGCACAAAATACAACAATGGAGACCCCAGACTGTTGAGCAACTGAACTTGTACATCAAGCAATAATGTGAAAGAATTCAACCTCCAGAGCTTCAACAGTTAGTGTCCTCAGTTCACAAACACTTATTGAGTGTTGTTAAAAGGAAAGGTGATGTGACACAGTGGTAAACATGACCCTGTCCCAGCTTTTTTGGAATGTGTTGCAGTCATCAAATTCAAAATGATTGAATATTTGCAAAAAAGAACAACAATACAAAAACTTCACCAGTTTGAACAATAAATATCTTGTCTTTGTAGTGTTTTCCATTGAATGTAAGTTAAAAAGGATTTGCACATCATTGTATTCTGTTTTTATTTAGGTTTTAACAACGTCCCAGTTTAATTGGAATTGGGATTGCAATTTCTATCATTTTAAGTTTCTTTCTACTTTCTTAGTTTTTGTTTTGGTTATGAGCTGCCATAAAAGTGAGGATAGATTAAGGAGATCCAAAAGGATAGATAAAGAGATGAATGTTTTGTTTGCGTTACAAGTTGTCTTATCACATTTTGTTTGTCAGACATTTGTTAGTTTGACTCAGCACAAAGAACGAATCATTCTTCTGTGTTAATGATAACAACTCAGCCAGTTCTGACTCGTGTCTGATGTCTCTGTCTCACTCAGAGATAATCAGCCTAACTTTCTAAAGAGTCATCCCTCTTAGCGAAAGCAGCAGGAGTTCTCTGAAAGGTGGCGTTGGACAGAGCGGTCTGATCTCATCCTGATGAAGTGGAGCAGGAGCGTAACAGCAGAGGCAGGATGAACTTACAGATTTCTTCATCAAAGCTACTGCGGAGCAGGAGCTTTCGGCACCCACTTGGAGTGCAAATTGAGAGGAAGTGAACAGCTGTTTCTATGGTAACTGAAGCAGCCAGGACTGCTGTTACACTAATGAGGAGATGAAGAAAAGAAAAAAAAAATGTGGAAATTCCTTTAAATCCAACCATCCGACACATAGAGCGCTGCTTGTCTGATACTATTCTTAAGCAAAGTAGTAAAACACTTGAACCTTCATTCACGTGAATGTGTGCAGACTGGAGAAACTCACACTGAGCAGGTCTGCAGGGATCGCTGTGGGTGCTGTCGTTCGATTGGTTGCTGGACACAGACGAGACACTTGAAGTGCGGACGAAGCCAAAGGTGGCCAGACGGGCGGCGGGCAGGGCGGAGAAACCCGGGGGACGCAGACCAGACTGGCCTGGTTTGAGCAGGAGGCTCTTAGTGGTCTCTGCTGACCTCTTTTGCTCTGCTGTAAGACGGATGAAAAAAAACATTCTGCAGGTGACTTTTATGTTTCGCTTCAGATTCCATAAAGAGAGCTCTGATCGTCAGATATCGCACATGGTTTATTCATTCATTTATTCAGAGTGAATGAACACGTCCTGCAAATTATAATGAGAAAAACCTGAAATGATGATCAACACTGTTATAAAAAAAAAAAAGATTTATGGGGATTTATGGGATCTGCAAGAGTCACATCTGCTCTGATGAGTTAAACACAGATTCATGTCACTGTCACTGATCTCATGCTGGTATCAAGATGACAAACATATGACAGCCGTCACTCAGAGAGCAGATTTGCATCAATAAGAGAGCACCATGTGTTGAGCTGGACTCGGTGACAAAGTGCAGGGGGAGAAAAATGAGATTTCCAGGATGTGTGAGTTACAGTTCAGTCACATAATTTGCATTTCAAAGAGTTTAGACGCCGAAAGTCGAGCACCTCATCAATAAGCATGACGGGAGAGAAAAAACTCATCATTCAGTGAAGTTTGCTGCAGTTTGGTAACATAAAGTCAGGATTTGCATAGCTTTAGACGGAGATCATCACACACACACAACTGTCTCACCCGCATGGTCCTGGTGTCCCTGGCTGGACACACCGGCTGCCTGGGTAGAATGACTTGGAGCCGCTGCTGACCTTTGACCCGTCTGCTGAACTCTGGTCTTGGCTACAGGCTGCCTGGTGACAGCTCCTAACCCTAGCTGAGGCCTCAGAGCTCTGGGGGAGCGGTACGCACTTCCTCCCTCTTGGGCAACATGCTGGTGCAGGACAATCACAGATATGATAAAAAGTGTTATTTTATTTCAAACTATAAAAGATCATCCTGTCGAGTGATGTCAAATCAGAAAGTCAGACTGCTTTCAAGTAAATGTTTTTACAATCTGAATTGTGAATAAAAAGCTAATCACTGAAACATTTCTTATCTGCCAGTTTGCTGTCATTATGACCACCCATAATGCCACTACATCACATCAAACGTCCCTGTCTCACCTCTTGGATGTATTTCTCAGGTGAGTCCTCATGAAAACTGTTTGACTTCCCGCTCTGCCTCTGAGCGACGGAGCCACTTGGAGGTTTCGTTCCACTCGCAGCCACGCCCGGAGCGTAGATCCCCGTCTTCTGCATCTCCTGTCGATATTTATCAAACAGCAGGTTGGAGGAACACAGCACCTGTGTGGATTTAAGCTGAGGAGCAGATTTGAGATCTCTCTGGGTTTGTTGGCCGGAGTAAGCAGAGAGTCTTAGCGAGGAGGCTTCGAGGGAAACGTCTGGTTTTGTTTGGGGATTCTTTCGGACGTAGGTGATGATTTTCGGTCGCACATTTTTAGGTTTCTGCGGAGGGGACGACCGCTTGGGCTCAGGCTCTTTCTGCTGAGCGGTGACAGGTTTTGGGATGCTGCTGCTCAAACTTGTCTTGACCGGTGGTTTGACTGTTTGACTGAAGCCTCTGTGAGGGGAATCACTGCGCTCACAGCTCAGCGCCCTGACACCCTGAACCTTAGCTGGTGAAGCGGGCGGTCGTCTCTTTGGGGAACACGAGGTATTTCTAGGGGAGGAAGGAGTTGCTGGTCGACTTGGGCTTCCCCACGGTTTCCTCCTCTCCAGACTTGAAGAACCAGAGGTGACGGTGTTCTCAAAGGAGCCCTGCTTCTTTAAAGAGTTATCAAAGGAGAGCTGCTTCTTGAAGGAGTTCTCAAACGACGGCTGCTTTTTAAAACTCCCAACGAAAGAGTTTTGTTTTTTCAGCGAGGAATCAAATGATCCTTGTTTCTTTATGGCTTTGGGTTCAATGGATGACTGCGTCCCTTTAGTGCCTGTTCTGGGTGGGCTGCAGCTCGCATCAGGGGCCTCATCAGCCTGTGTGCTTTTATCCATTTTTATGTTGCTTGCCTCTTGTGATGTCGTCACGGTAGGTGAACTCTTGTGCTCAGTACTCCTCCTTTGATCACCGTCTTGCTCTGAAATGATATTCCCTGCTTTATTTCTCTGGTTATTGTTCTTCCTGCTCTCATCAAGGACGTCTTTTCTGTCGCTAACTTGTGCCATCCCCTCGGAGTGAGCTGTCGAATTTAAATTCACGTCCACGTCTTTCCTGTGTTTTGTGCTTTTACCAGAATAGCGAGACGGATGATCCACCTTACTTCTCTCTGAGACTGTGTTGCAAGTCTGTGAAACCAGAGTCAGGTCCTCTGAGATGGTTGAATAAGGACCTGAGGCATTGTGCCATGAGTCTGTAGTTTGGGTCCTGCCTGGGGTGTCCATCCCTGTGTCCATGTTTGAAATGGTGGACAGACAGGTCACATAGACGTCTGTTTCTGAGCTCCTCGATGCCTCTCTGCTCTCTGAAACATGAGACACACTGTTTTCCTGCTCGCTCTGTCCTTGCTGAACAGACGAGTTCCTCTCTTCCCTGCTTTTCTTATCTGCTGCCTGTTCTTCTCTGGCTTTGCTGCACAAAAGAGACTGATCTTGTTGCTCCCTGCGCTCTGCCAGACCCACAAAGTCCTCTCCATCTCTGACAAGGTAGGCCTCCAGCTCCTGACACTCCAGCATCTCAAACTCAGCCAGCTCAGGGTCGTCACACTGAGAGTCTGTACCCCAGATGATGACTTTATCCTGCTCTGTAGTTTCAGTCATCAGCCCTGACAGTGAGCCCGTATCACCCATCCTCCCTCCATCCTCTGTCCCGATTTCATTAGCGTTGGCGTCCCCATCAGCCAGCATGCCCCCCTGCTGGTTATTATTCCTTACCTCCCCCTCACCAAAGGGCTCTCCCCGATCACACATTTTGGAAACAGCTCTGAGTTCACAGCACCCTCAAGAGCAGTTTTAAAATTAATCATCCATGGCATCCATCACAGGGACGTCTGAGAGCCCATCAAAGAGTGGAAGCCGCACAGCAGGAGGCTGGAATTGATTTTCACATGTCGTTCCACAACGGCTATCATCCCAGATATAAAAGATGGATTTTCATGCCATCCAGGGTCCTTATCCTGTTAAAAAACAAACAAACAATATTAATGAAGACATAAACAAAGTGAAGGATGACAGGACTGTACAGCTTAAAGCTCTTTATAAAGGACAAAATTAAATAAATAAATTCAGTGCTTCAATGAGAAATGTCAAACGCTACAGAGTATGTCTTAACATCAGGAACAATGTAACGCGTTCTGTTTACAGAGAGGCTGATCAGGATGTCCGATCCAGTTTCAGAGACAATCGATGAATGAACTGTAAACCAAACCTCAAGCTTGGGGATGCAAAACTCAGAGCCAATACTGTTGAACAATTCATCTGATAGCTGATTCAAATAACACTTTTGTTTTTTAGATGCCTCTTCATGATGCACTGAAATGCACTCGCTATTTTGACCTGCAAACAACATGTTTAGCCCAAAATGTTTATCCTCCATTATGAACTGTATTTCAGCACCAGTTTTTGTTTTTTTCTGCACAATTGTATAACTTTAATATAGTCTTGTGTTCTCTTGAGTATTTTTAAGCCCTCTATCTTCATAAAAAAATGTTTAAACATCCTTATAAATCCATTCATTTAAAGCAGGGGTCTCAAACTCAACTTACTAAGGGGCCGCTGGAGGTAGTGTGTGGGTGAGGCTGAACATGAACAGTTCTTCAGAACATTTGGTTTGAGGGAGGAAGCAACTGAGACCCTCAGTATGGCTTTAAGATGCTCATCTTTAAGTTTGGACCTGAACTTTGGCTTATTAAAGTTCATTGTGGAGAAGAGCTTTTTGCACAGATAGGTGCTGCCAAAAAGGCACATGATCCAAACACCGACAAAAAACGTACAGCACTAGGTGACAGGATATATTTTCCCTCCACTCGGTGACACAAACATGTTACAAGTGACCAACTGCTAACTCGCATTGTCATGAGCCTGAGCTATGGTAGCCCACAAGTGTTAAAAAGACCTCTGATTTAAAGACTTGTACAGCTTTATACAAGTAGCCTATGCACAGTCCAAACGCAGTTTAGTGAGACGTCACTACATAGACTTTGGTTTTCTTGGACATGTCTGATGGAGAGGTTTTATAACAGGTGACAAAACATAGTTAGAAAACCATCATCAGCATTAAGTTGATACCACATACACAGAAACAGATCAGCACTGACATCACCGGATTCAATGTTGAACCATCAGTTTGTCCTTGAATGAGGACAAGTGTCTTGTTTTCTGTCTTGTTTTTGACCATCTTATCTGACTGAACGTCAGGGAAGTACCATAACAGGTTTTTATCAAGAGGTCATGAGGGGAGGGGAAAGCTGCAACACGAGTCCATTAACCTCCGACTTTAAATAGAAGTTCCACTTACATCTTACCATTCCCAGAAACTCCACAACATTATTTTAATGGGAGGTCACTTATTGAACCAAATGGCTGACTGTCCTCCAGCATCACTGATCAAGCTTCTTCAGGTTGAATGAGCATCATCTTTAAAGTCTTAAAAAAGTCTACAGCCAAAAAATCCATTCCAACATTCCCATGAAGATATGTGTATGACTGCATTTCCATAACGCTGCTTTCTCCGATTGTGTGTGTGTTTGTTTGTGTGTGTGTGTGTGTGTGGTTAGCACAGAGAGGAGGATTGTGATTTAAAATGTCATGTTGTGCCTTTTGGGCGCAGCTTATTTTGTGAAGTCTTTTGCTTCCTCATGTTGCCTTTAAATTGTATATGTTCTCAGATGCTGTCAAAACAGGATTATTAATATTCTGCAGCGATGCAGTGCTCTTTAATCCCTGACATTTTTCTCTCTGCAGCAGTCTTTGCTACCTGTTCTATTTATTGCTGAACTGCCCCTGTTGGTATGTTAAATAGTCCCAAACCCTGACCATAAAGTCAGACAGGTGGAAGAGAAGACTGTTTGCAGGGCCGATTACAGCGTATCACCAAGTAATCAACATCAATGTTTAATCGATCTTAACTTTTTTGGTGCACGGAGATTCTGTCGCTCTGTCCCCAGTCATTTAAAAATAAGTCGTTTTTTGATCCCCCGGCAGGTTTGGGATCCAGAGAATTTAAAAGTTGTGCAAATTATCTTTCAGTCATTCAACTCACATTCTAAATAGTTTATTGCAGCAAATATATTTTCATGTTTGGCGCCAGGCTCCAATCTCATCACTCCTTGCAGAAAAGTTTACATGGCAGCATTGAGGAGTGATGAGTAAAACATAAAGAACATAACGCCCCTCAGAGCCTGCAGGTGGATGCTGGGTGGCGGTGGGGGCAAAAGAACATGCAGCAACACAAATGCAGGGCAGCAGCGGCATTGACAGACAGAGGGAGAGATGGGAGATATTTCCCCAGTTTAAATAGACCGCTGATTTGAGAGGCAGAGAACATGATTGGAAGAAGTTTATGACGAGTGGGACATGTGACGTGAGTACCAGCGCAGCTCGAGTTGTCTGCCTGAACTAGCTCGCAGGCATCGCTCCATTTGTGAGACATACAAAGATTTGCAACTGTTACTTTTCACGTCCACCATTATCTGTTTTAAAGTTGTAGAAGTTGTATCTTTGTGAAATAAGTGGGTTTACAGTCCTTATGTTGACTTGAGTCATAAGTATTTGTGTTCATGTTCAGTATATATCCTGTGTATATCAATACGGCCGATATATTGGATATTGGCTGATGTATCAGATAGGCCTCCAGTATCAGTATTGGCATTAGCCCCAAAAATCCCATATCTGTCGTTCTCTTGTTCACATTTTTGGCGCTCGTTAATAAGAATCTTAGTGAAGGGATTGGAATAACGAGTTATTCTGGCTCCAAAATAAGTGCTCTCTAAAAGAAGTCATGAGACACTTCTTAATAATCAAACTATCATGACTCCAAGTATGGAAAAATCACCACATGGGACAGATGTGCCTCTGAGATTGTTAAAAGAGGACTTTTCAACCATTAAAATGTTTTTTATTTTTTTTCCTATGGTTCAGATTCTCAGTCTGGCTGCTCATGAAATATTAAAGAAGCTGTATTTAAAGCTCGCTGTAAAAACCCAGTGATCATTAGCGGCCATTAAGAGTGTTCACTCCTTCGGATATTTACAGTTTTGATTTTGCCGACACGTCTTTCGAGGGGAATAGAGGTGCTCTATCGCTGATGTTTGTTTTCATGCCTGAACCTGAACGCACATATTAAGAGGCATCTGCAGCTGACCTATTTCCTGTGCAGAGTCTTACAAACAAATCACCACACCTCTGCCATTAGCAGCCCTGACTCTCAGGTCTATACATTATTCCTAAGAGCAAAATAATGCATGACTGTGATTTTTTTTTTTCTCTGTTAAGTCAGCTGTTTAAATGTTTGGTCACCTGAAGAGACTCCATGAGGACTAAAAAAGCAGCAGAAGAATTTGTTTCATCCAAAGTTAATTCTCTGTTTGTCCTGACTGACTGCTGCTCCACCTCATCATCTCTTTGCTCCTCATTTATATCCTCATAATTCACTTACACAGCAGGACACAACAGCTCATTTCCCTGTTATTGAAACCAAACCGTTGCAAACATGCTGGGAAGAAAACTAGTATTGCTCAAAGCACAAAGATAAGAGCCCCTCAAAATAAAAAAAATGCAAAGACAGAAGTGTGTGTGTGAGAAACACAGACTTTCCCAAGACACTAAATGCTGCCTCAGCAGCTGCACTGCAGAACACAGAGCAGTGAATCAGATTCCCTCATTCACCTGCCTCTCCCTGCCTCTCTATCAGTGCTGTACTGTAACTGTACAGGCAAGAAATCACCTTGTAACACCAAAAGTGATGACAAAGCTCCATTGTGTATCATGTTGCCTGACAGGATCTTAAAGTGCATGAGTGAAGCCATGTTCTTAAACCGAAGCTGTAATCTGGTAACAGGACGGTTTCTGCAGCAGCCATGATTGCTTCTGTGCTCCTTGAATTGATTTCTAACTAACTGCAGATCGATGCCGTGCAGACCAGCAACCGCACATCAAATTTCACTCTTAAGAGTCACTGGTTTACAAGTTTAAAGCAGGTTGATTTTTGTTGTTGTACTACCAAAGAGAGGAGGTGTTACAGAATCAGAGGTGGAAGTTAAACTTACGATGATACCGGAATTCCCCAGAAATGCACCTTTTGCTATCTTCAAGGGGTTTAAATATTTACTGACATCTTCTCTACTCTCCCTGCCCTACTTTAAGTTCTGTTCTGACTGAGTTTTAATACTTTCTGCCTCACGGCCCTTCTCACCGGATTAAATTAAAGCATAACAGAGATAATTAAAAAAATTAATTTATCTCAACCTTTCTTTTCTAAACTCTTGAGAGTTGAATGTGCAGGGAAGGAGGAGGATGTTACTGACTGTGAATATGCTCTGAGTGTCCAAAGGCTTATTTTCCTCCTCCTTTACACACACATTACACACACAAACATATACAGTTCACTCTACTGTCAGTGTGACCTGTCACTTCTTTTTTCTCCCTCCTTATTTACATCCCCTGCTTGTTGTCCCTTCGAGGTCCTCCTGCTGCTGCAACAGCTGATAATGTTCCATGCTGTCATGGAGGAGGAGGGAGATTGAGGAAATTTATGTTCCTCCTAACAACATGCTTCCCCGAGCATGTTTCCCATCCCCCCATCATTCTGTAACTCACCCCGCCACCGCCGCCACCTGCCTCCTGATATGAGACCTTCAGCACGGCCTGTTATGAAATCTCTGCAACGTTGCATGAGTACTCATGCATGTGTGTGCTCAAATAACCTGTTTTTTTTTTCTCCATGAAGCCGAGGCTCCATCAGGTTAAAGAGTCAAAGATCTGAGGCTTTGATCGAGGCCTTTTGGCCACCAGCTGCTTCACTTGCTGCTTGAACTGGAATTCTCATAAAATATTGAGGCTGAGTGAAAATGGAGGCATCAGTCCTCTTCAATTTTCACGCTCCGGCGGCACCGACTTCTTTGTGTAAGAGACCAAAGCTCATTCTGGAAGTCATTTTGTTGCACAAGAAAATTGGACAGGCAGCAAATGTGTGTGCCTCTGGTGCCTTCAAGTGAAGGGATGCGAATGACATCATGCACAATAGTTTCAAATCAATACTGTTTTCAGTTGGTACTGAATTATTGAAAAAACAAACAAACATTTTTTTAGGTAAATCTGCACCAAGCTGACTGAGGCCCTAGGTGTCCTCTTTACCTGACTGGACCTCTTACATAATGAGGACGTATACTGAAGATAACAGGTGACTAATAATGCACGTCCAGAAATCCCAAACTTGACCTGGAGTGACGATTATTCATTCAGCACATGATACCTTGTTCCTGTTCCTCATTTCAGTATCTAAAAATAAATTGCATCCACACACATCCCCAAACAAGACAAAACAATAAGGCTCTCTGGACACACACTGAAAACTATTATGAAACAGGAGCTTTCCAGTGCAGTATGTAGGTCTAACCACCACACATACACTCATAGGTGAGCACACCTTTCATAGGTAGGCCACCTGTATTTTCTCCCATTATTTTCAGCTACATTAGATCATGCACCTCTGAAAACATTTAGTCAGATGTATAAAAATTAACATCTGCAGCAACAACAGGATGATCCGCAGTCTGTCAGCAGATGCAGCAGAGTCAATAAATCCAATTATCACCGCCGCTGATATCAGATTAAGAGCCAGAGAGAGGCTGAAAGCAGCCTTTCCCCGGAGTGTGACGGTGCCTCTTACCGTTCAGACGGAGGTAATCCTCGGCTCGGCTCTGAGGAGGAGGAGAAGGAGGAGGTGGAGGTGCGAGGGACACATCCAGGTTAGATTTGAGCATGAGGAGAGAGTCTGCAGCATCGCTGGAAAACAGGGAGGAGAGGAGAGGAGAGGAGACGAGACCCTACGCCCATGTCGACATGGACTCAGGACGCCCCCTGCAGGCAAAACATCGCATTTTTGTTAACTGCTTTGGATTGGTCAGAGCTTCAAATATTGACATACAGCAGCAGCAGCAGCATTACTGTGAGGTTAAAAAAGCAAAATACATCAGCATCAACGTTACATTATTTTTATTCTGTCAAAATAATATTTGAAGAACATTAAAGGCATTTACTGTCTATCATTTTACAAAACTGGTGTATTTCCCGCCCGCGCGAAAGTGTTTACATTGTTGGGAAGAGTAGCATGAACTGAGACATGCTACTCTCAGACCGCCGTCTGCTCCAGACAAGAAATACAGAAATAAAACAAGAACGTCTACCTTTATTTCAGGATGTTTCCTGTCAGTGAAAACGCTCAGAAAGCATCTATGACAAAAGACAGTGAAAATGACCTCTTAAAAAAGTGGTCTTGTGGCTCAACTTGCGACAGTTTAGGGATAAATTAATCTAATCCGTGGGTAAATTGAGCCACTTGAGGGTAAATTGAACAATTTACTTTTACCAGTTTAAACGTGAGAATTATTTTAAATGATAATTACTTTAGGTTAGATTTAACATAGCATTGCAAATGACAAAGACAATTCTGTAACTTGACTCAGATTTAAAGAACATTAATGAGGCTTAAGTTTTGGTTCTTTATTAGGCCGACTTTCATATTTAACAACTAAATACTCCACATTCAGGCATTCATGATGCTAAGGGACATGACTGAGGTTCAGGTTAATCCTTGGCTAAATGGTTCACATGGTTTCATACGCTGACAAATTATCAACATTTATTTACATTTTTAGACCTGGATGAATTTGCTTTCACATAAATGTCATAACTGAAATATGACAAATTTACTTTGACAAGCAAAAAACAGTTGGTTTGGGGTATTTTTTGTAAAGGAAACAATCCAACCATATTACGAAATGTTCCTCTCAATCACAGGGGCAGCAAAATGGAGGCTTCTTACAGAATTTATGGTCACCTGACAAAAAATGTGTACTATTGCCTCGATACAGGGGGTGGGTCAACTTACCTACTGGCTCATTTTACCCCACTCTCCCCTATAAATTCAATGTTGTGACGATAGGCTTAAGAACTTAAAAATCTCCCTTTTAGCTACTTCCTTTTGAAATTTTCAATATTTTTATTCCAAAACTACAAAAATTACATAAAAAATGGGTCAAAATATAAGAAAACAAAACCACATCAGTAAAAACTTTAGAATATCACCCCAGTCTGATGTGAGCACCACATTTCTCAAAATAAATCAGACATGAAGTCTGCCGTTTTCACTTTCAGCTTCATTTATTTACAGCAGAAACTTTACAAACCACAACCAACATAAAGACCACACACAGTGAACAGCTGACCTCCACCATAACAATGCACTGTAAACTTATTTCTGATGTGAAATGATACCAGAAGTTTTTTTTAAATCTACAGGGTGATTTGAAATGGTAAAGGCATGCAATAGTTCCTGTAAAACGTTCTGTATGATGAAGTCTTATACGTGTAAAAGTTCTAGCGTTTCTATCAGAGGTAATAAAAACATTATAGGTGTGTGTAAAAGTCTTTAAAAGTCCTCCATCAGGCTGAAAAGGTGGAAGATATTCACCTTATTGACACAAACAAATATAATACAGCTGGCTTCAAGGTTATTTATGGATTAAAGATGTGTGATACTGGGCTGGAGGGAGGACAGAGATGTAATATGGGTGGAAATCTAAAAAGCATATTCAAAAATGTATTTACAAAAACAGAAAAAGAAAAACAAATGGGATAAACAGGCGATAATGCTTTTTGAAATATATTACAGACAATGTGACGCTTGCAGCTCGATGACACCTATTAGGTTTTAAAAGCTGGTAGTTTTACTTTACATTAAATACAATTCATTGTTTACTCACAGCTATACTGTACTTTAAATCTGAGTTGCACTAATGCTCCCATTAAATAGTCATATACTGACTTTCAATAAATTAAAAACAAAGATTTGACTCATAATTTTGACTCCGTTTGATTACATATGACATCATAATCTGGCTTTACTTTACATCGATAGTTTCTCTAAAGAGAGCTTCAACATGTTTCAGTCCTTAGTGAACACACACACTTTTGGACGGGAGATTGTAGCTTCAGTCACTTTAGTTATTACATAATCATGTAATAACCTCAGACACCCAGAGGAGCTCTCGGATATGAAGCTGCTTTTCATTTGTGTATGTTTTTGTTGATGCAATATTTCTACGATTACAGAAAATAAAAATAAAAGTGAAAACAAACAGAGTCGCATCACTATGGAAACTGCAGGTGCTCAATATCACCAAGTGACTTAACTTGACCTAGATCGAGATGTGTGCAAGATAACAAAAACATTCCTCTCAGGAGAACATGTTATAAATATGAGTTTCCGTAATCCAACATCTGCGCTATATACAAACATTTCACAACTGTACCCTCTAGAGAGGCGTTACATTCATTTGAGAAACGGGCACTTTGAAAACATCCACTAAACTATCTTCATCAGTTAGCAGCTTTTGTCTTTGGCTGGTTAAAATGTGTGTTTCTCCAATAGAAAAACACTTATCGTGGATTTGAGCTCTCAACTTTCTTTTTTTTTGTGTGTGTGTGCTGAAGTGACCAGTGAGAGGACAAATCCACGTTCACATCTACCTAAACTGATAACACAAGACTGTTCCAGATTTTGCAGGGCACTGTTTCTCTGAGTTAAAACATAAATGTAAAGAGCTGATACACTGCTGAGCTCTCAGTATAGTACTCTTTCCCGGGAGTTAAATATCTGCGTACAAGATGTACCTTTGAGGTAAACTTGCTCTGTGTGTTCTTTATTAATTAAACTGATGCAGGAGTGAAATTAAAGATAGTTGTAGTGAAGTCGAAAGATGCAGCAGACAGACCACACTTCTAACACCTGTATACATCTGTCTTTTTCTTTTTTGATTTGGGACACAGTACTTTTCCCCCAGTAATATATATAAACATTACCCTTCAAAAAGCTGGAAGAGCAGTATAAAGTATTTAACTCTTAAGATAAATTTTAACATCAAAACAAAAAAAACTTCTGAAACACTTCTGAAATATGAACGCCTAGAAAAAAAAACATTTTTTAAACCACAAGTGTTTTGCTTTTGTTTTCACTTTGCACAGTCAAATTTATCAGACTAATGTGCAAAAGAATTAAAAATCGACAGAATGAAGTCTACTGCAGTAAAATCCTAGATTTCAGTCTTTGAAAGACTGAGCTTATCGTTTTAAAAAAGTCTGGACTCAGTAATGATAAAAAGGCTTTCAAAAAGCCACTTCTGAAATCTTTATGGACAAGATTTGGCGAACAGCTCAACTCTCAGATCGAACAGGTGCACTGAAGTGCCTCTGCAGTTTCACAAATATAAACGTTTAAATGTCAGAACAGATAAACTGAACCTCCCGTCTCCTCAGGAATCCTCATCATCCTCTCCGTTGGGGTCTTGTGAGGTAGCTATGAAGGCCTCTTTCTCTGTGGCCATGGGCTCTCCCTTTATCGTGCAGGCTGGTGTGTAGCTGTTAGACGTTGTCAGCACTGCCTCCGCACTGTTTCGGATGCCGTAGGTGAAGTAGATTAAGAATCCTAAAAACAGTGGGGGGAAAAAACAACAAACATTGAAACACAGAAAGTTACTTTTGGGAACATGGGAAAAGAAAAAAATCAGACATACCAAAAACCATCCAAACTGCAAAACGCATCCAGGTTCCTCTGTCGAGCTGCATCATCAGATAGACATTGATGAACAAACTAACAATGGGGAGGAAGGGCAGCAGGGGAACCTGATGGGAGACAAAGGATCTATTTAGTAAGTAAACAGAAAAAAGACAACTAAAGAGGCGTACAAGTAGATAAGCTGTTGCTACAGGGAAACCCCTGACAGCTTGTTCTTGACACTGAAAACTGAGCAAACAATGCAAAAATACAGTTTGAAGATTCAATAAGAAATGCTTTAAAACCACAAGTTTAAAACATATAACCTTAAAAACAAGCTGTAATAATCTTTGACTTTAAAAATAAACTGTTCTTCACCCTATAATGTCAAAAGTATCACATTTGATGGATGAGTTTCAAAGACCTCTGTCTCATCAACATGATATGTAGTTTCCTGATGAGTGTTTTCTACCCCTTTAAGGATTATCATTCAACTACAGGCAGCTGAAGTAACATTTTGGCCATTTTCAAATTGGCTGCTCGCATGAAATTAACCACACGCTTTTTTCCAGGAAAATCATTGTGAATTTTCAAGAAGTTGAGGTAAGAAAAAAATCTAAATGAGCACTTTTTTTACTGCCTTTGGCAATGCGAACTACAACGATTTTGGGATACGGTGAGGAAGTGTATCCAGGACATATTAAAGATACAAAATTCCTTCTGTTAACCTGAAATTATTTTCAAGGATAACGTCACCGTTTCCAGGGGATTTGATCTTTTTTTTTTCTTTTCTTTTTCCACGTTTTCAATAACTTGAAATTGGTCAATCATTTTCCAGGTTTTTCCAGCACGCATAAGAACCCGGCTCTGTATGCTAAACATTTCATACAGTGTTTATACCCGAAAACTTATAACATTAGAAAGAGACAGCAGATTTATTTGGAGCTGGCTATAGTTTTGGCCAATAGAGTAATCAATAGCTAAATCGTTGGTGCACCAAGTTTGAAATATTGGTTTTCTGAACTGTCCATAACTCTGCCCTTGGAAAAGATTACACACACTATGAGCGGGAAGGAGTAACTCTTCAATAACACCTGGGATCCCTTCATAAAATATTACGTCTTTAAGGTACACTAATAGTGTTCCTGAGAGATGTTTGTGTGTCTGTTTCGGTATTGTGCAATTGGATGTGTTGTTGTGTACAATGTGTATGTTTATGGTTGTTAAAATCAGTATATAAACATGTTGGGAAGAATAACATCTAAATTGTTACTCGTGTTTTTAAATGAAGTATTTTCCACATCGAAAGAATGTGTTTACTAAAAACTTGTCGAAAAAAAAATTGCAAAATCTTCCCAATAAAAAAAAGTCAAACAAATGATACAGAAATATTTTTTGTGAATTTTGTTAAAATCTCAGTTTAAAAAAATAGAATTTTCTGACTATTTTTTGATTGGTCAGGCTTTACAGGGTAAAAGTGCTTGCTGTCATAGGGATGTATGTGTGGGAAATAAAATATATTTAGTTGCACAGGCTGGAAAAACAAAAACCGCAGGTCACGTGTTTGAGGTTTTTATATAAAAAAAAAATCTTTTCCACACAGTCATTGTCAGATTTAATTCTTGCCACTGAAAATGACAGAGTGTTTATGTTTCATCAAGCTTTAAGTCTTAAAGCTCATTCTCTTAACACTTTGTATATAGTCTGCAGTTGTGGTAAGTACACATAATTTGAATTTGTTTGACTAAAGTGCATGCATGTGTTAAGCAGCTCAGGAGCAACAGTGAACTTAAGTGTCCTTTTTTTCTCAGTTTTTTTTTTTCTTTTAACCAGGTGTACAATCAAATTCAAAGGTTTTAAAGTGTCTCCCTTCCCAGTTCCCTGCTTCTTCCACTATCCTATCCTCTCAGAATAAAATCATTAAAGCACAAAATTAAAACTTTCATATTCTATGTACGACCATGAAATAATGCCAGAAAACTGTCCAGAGAAAGATCATCCTCTACCTTGAAGGCCAGCTTGGCTTTGCTCTGCGGCTGTCTCCACACGATGAAAGTGAGGATCAGACAGACCACCAGGATCATACTGAGGACAAACAGGGACCAGACCGCCAGACCGCCCTTCACTGCTATAATACTGAACACAAACACCAAAACACCTGCAGGGGAGGAGAAGTAGAGATGAGGTATTATTTTGGCAAACAGGTGAATCATTCAGTGTTTTCTGACTTGGCGTGTTCCTCACCGATAATACTGGTGCAAATGTTGACAGCAAACCCGGAGAGGGGAGACGGCTCTGTGTTCGAAGGCATGAGGAGATTTTTGACAGTGAAGTGATCATCTGGTTGAGGAAGCATGTCCATCTTCCCCTCCATGAAGGACTCGGACAGATCAGGTTCATCCTGAGTGCTGGCCATCTCGTAGGCTCTACTGGGCTGTTCAGGCTGGTATCTAAAGATGAAAACAAACTTAGACTGAAGACACACATAAAACAAGTGAAATTAAACTTTGCATATCATCTAAGATGGAACGAAATGATTACCTTAGGACCAAAACACAGGCAGCCACCAGAGTGTAGGCCAGCAAAGTGCCAATGGACATGAGGTCAACCAGGTCCTTCAGGTCAAACAGGAAAGCCATGACAGCTGCAGGACACATAGCAGGAGAAAGAAACAGAGTCAGCAACATGAAAAACTTCATAACTCATCAAAAAGACTGAAAATGTACAGATGAGATAGCACATCTTAAAGTTAATTATCCTTTAAACAAATGGTCTCAAAATATTCTTGTTCAACTCCACTATTTTACAACTAGAGGTTATTTGTGCTACCATCCTCCTTCCACACGGGGGCACTGTTGCCTCTGGCCTCCTCTCAGCCACCTACCAGATAAAAGCCCTGCCACCATGGTGGAGATGATGGGCGTCTTCCTCTCACTGACACGCGCCAGAAACGAGAAGAGCAGACCGTCGCGAGCCATAGCAAAGATAATGCGAGGAAGAGGAAACATGGAGCCAAGGAGACTAAGCCGAGGATGGAGGAAGAAGGAGGAGGGAGCAGACATTTTCTTTACTCAAAGAAAACTTTTTTTTTAACTCTGGTTTCTACACAAGACCTCAACTTAAGCCATCCAGTCAGATTCACTCAGGAGAAACAAATTAATCTGCAGATTTTCTTTATGCTGCATCTTTGGTTTTGATGGAGGGCTTGTTTTGAGGCCTTATGCACCAAGAGTGAACCCTATGAGCCCCAAACAGTTAGTGGGTTTAGAATCAAAGCTCACCTGCCACAACACCTGATGTTACTGTAGCTGTTAGAGGGGTTTTGGTTCTCGAGCTGATTTTAGCCAAACTTTTGAAGAGTAGGCCGTCCTCTGCCATGGCCCAGATCACTCTGGGCATTGGGAACATGGAGCCTAGTAAACTAGTAGAGAGAGAGAAATGCGTGCCATGCAGGTAAACACACACAGTTAGCAAATATTACAAAGGCCTGAGTAATCTTGTATGAATGATGATTTTTTTACTGTGGCTTTAACATCTGAAGGAAACTGGTTCACTGCTGATTCACTCAGGTTATCTAAAATTCAGCAATAACACTTATTAACCTTTGATGTTACACTTTATACACATCATACATGAAAAGTATCCATATTATATGATTTTATGTACACATTTGGGTAAAAAGATAATATAAATTTGATTTCCTGAGTTAGGACCTCTGAAAACTTAGTAAGAACAAAAAAGCGTCTGCTAAATGAAATTGTAGAATTGTAGAAGAACACAAATCATGTAATTACCAAACTACTCCATTGATTTCGCAGATGACAGTAAAGCACCTCAAAATGCAG
Organism: Labroides dimidiatus; assembly: GCA_030710495.1. NCBI lineage: Eukaryota > Metazoa > Chordata > Actinopteri > Labriformes > Labridae > Labroides > Labroides dimidiatus. The sequence goes on from CM061154.1 coordinate 20,793,397, forward strand.
TGACACTGCAGGGTAGATTCATACCGTCAATAGTACAGGCTCCAAATCTGCTCTGCAAATGTATTCAACGATTTCTTTTAGACCTCAGGAATACACGCTATGTATTCTGCCGAGTCACACTGTATGCAAACAAGAGTGATGTTTGTTTACGTGAAAACACCACAGGGCATCTTAAAGTGTGTCAAGCAAGCAACATGAGTGTTACACAAGCATCAGACTCACCTCAGTGGGTCACTTTAACACAAATTTAAAGATCAGAGACTACATGTGGTGCCTTGACCTACGAGTTTAATTTGTCCCCTGACAAATCTGATAACTCAAATTACTTGTATGTCTAATTAATTTTCCCCATTGAAATGAATTGAAATGCTGTTAACTTGTTCCAGACCCCTCAAAAAACACTTTTTTTTTTCGCCACACTTTCCTCACTTTCATCTGCAGGCTTTTTCCATATAAACCTGTCCAATCAGCTCTGTTTCATCTTCCCTTTCAGAATGTTTCTAAAATGAGTTATACAAGTTTCATTAAATTGCACCGTTGCACGCCTAGTTGCAACTTTTTCTGGGTGTAACTGCGAGCACAACACAGATGCTTGCACTGCGAGCTAACCGCTTAAAGTGAACGAGTGAAGCGGGGGATGCTGGGCGGATGTTGCAGAGTTCACTGCGCCAGCGGTGGGGTATCTGAAGGTGGCTCGTAACCAAAATTTTAGCTCTCAACTTAAAACCAAAAAGTTGTCTGAGAGACAGCTTGTGTTCTGAAAAACACTCGTAAGTCAAGGTACCCATGTATTATCAAATTCTATATTTGGTGACCTGGAGTTATTCATTCCTAAAATAGTGTGCCAACATTTAAGAGCTTCACCACTTCACGTGCTGAGAGGCAGCAGAGAGCCTCTTACCTGGTCGACAGAGCACACAAAGATCCGATGGCCACTGCATAATTGGCTCCGTCCCAGCCCACATACTTAAAGGCCACGGGCAGAGGGCTGTTCTTGTCCAGCAAGTAGTAAGGCATCATCACGGTGAGAGCTGCTGACACTCCAAAGTACGCCACAAAGCAGATCAGGAGTGAGGCCACGATCCCGATGGGGATGGCTCTCTGGGGATTCTTCACTTCTTCTCCTGCAGAGGAAACAAAGGGAGGGTTGTAAGAAATAATGAGGAATGTGCGCTGACTGATTTTAATGTATTCCTTCTCACCTGTTGTGGCAATGCAGTCAAAGCCAACAAAGGCATAAAAACAGGTAGCAGCACCAGAGAGGACTCCAGTCCAACCAAACGGCAAGAAACCGCCTTCACCCAGACTTTCTTTGGTTGGTAAAGGTGCAGAGATGCTGGAAGAAAAAGGAAACATGGTTTCAGATAACTGGCGTCATGAGGGCTGTTGCACATTTCAGGAACGGGCAGCTCATTTCACCCACTTGAGGCTTGAGTTTTTGGTCGCATTGATGATTTCATCAGGGTTCAAGCTCCAGTTCTGGAGGTTTCCTTTGACCAAGCCGGCAATGATCACGAACAGCAGCACCAGCACATTAATGCAGGTGAAGACTTTATTCACCAGGGCAGACTCCTTTACTCCAAACGCCAGCAGTCCTACAGAAAGGCAGGCAGGCAAGACAATTTAACGAAAACATGAAGAAGAGAAACATTAAAACAAATAAACACAAAAGTTTGTCCTTACCTGTCAGAGTGATTATAATAAAGACAGCAAATATGTCCGGGTACTCTGCGAGGACTCCAGGAGCGTTCATGGTCATATATCGTCTGCAGAACCCCTCAATCTGTCGTCCAATCAGCTCGTCAAAGGTTGCACTCCATGCTCTGGCCACACTTGAAGTACCTGTGTGAAAATTAAAATGTTTTAAATCAGACAGAACCAGTTTCATTAGCCAATTCTTTAGTTTCCTGATTTAATGAGTCTCACCGATTACATAAGAGAGGATGAGGTTCCAGCCTGTGATGAAGGCCCACAGTTCCCCCACCGTCACATAGCTGTAGAGGTAAGCTGAGCCCGTTTTGGGAACTCTGGCTCCAAACTCAGCATAACACAGACCAGCCAGTACCGAAGCGAGAGCGGCGATGAGGAAGGACAGGACGATGGCAGGACCAGAGCTGTCCCGGGCTACAGCTCCAGCCAGCACGTAGACTCCGGCACCCAGCGTGCTACCGACGCCCAGCGCCACCAAATCAAACGTGTTGAGGCATCGAGACAAGCGGGACTCGGAGCTACAGTCCACAACCTTCACTCGCAGCAGTTGCTTCCCAATGCCTTTTAATGTGGCCAGAATCATCCTGGCTGGAGGGTGCACCGAAACTTCACAGAGAAATATTTACCTGCGGGAGAGTAAAGATAAGGAAGTGAGATACAGAGAAAGAAGGAAGGAAGTGACCTGTGCTATCAGCAGCTGCTCACTAAGTTCACTAATAACAAAAACCTGATAAATACAAAGTTCTGACACAGAAATCAAACATTTGAATTCTTTTTTGTGGCATTTTTAGTGACGACAGACAAGTTTCTCTGCCTGATCTTAACATGCTGTTTCATAAAGGAAGAAAAACATTTGGAAAACAAAGATGAGAGCACTGTCATAACAAGCCACTCCAGCTGAAGTGAGATTAATTTATTTCATTGATGTCATGTCAGTCAGTCTGGTGTTGAAATGCATTCTGGTTTCCTCTGTACTTCAGTATGACTTGCAGCTCCGTTGGGTCACAGAAAAAGATATTAAGCATGTAAAAGGTGGGTACATGGAGACAACATGTTGACATTCAAGTTTGAAGATTTAAACCACAAATCTGAAGACTGTTACATGATGTGAAAAAAAACTGTGCACAAACGTAAGATGCAAAATAACAAAAACTTAAACATTAAAAATAAATTTGAATTTGGGGAGCTTTCTGAGTGCTGCTTTTACACATTTCTTGTCCGTCATGTTATATCGAGAAATTCTCCTCCCATACGTTTATGGTTACAGAGGATTTAATCATATAAGAAGTACAAGCACCATAATCAAAGGTGTTAAATACGCAAACTAACGATGAATTTATCAAAGTTTTTGTTGTTATGCATCAACAGGCAAATGAAGTAACACATTTTCTGTTTGGACATGATAATGTCACCATTTTTCCTTCATTCCACATGGAGGAAATGTTCTCTCTCTGGATTTATGACGCTCTACCTTTAACATTATCTGAATCATAATCAATACACAAATCATTTGCATGTTTTAAGAACTGCAAAATCAGTCTAGCCGGTTCTTAATTACAGTTCTGATTATCTTTTTTAAAGGAATATTTTCCCATAGAGTGCTGACAGAAGCCACTTTGCACTTTACCTGACTTCTCCAATAAGTGAGACTCCTTCGGCTACTAAGTGGTTGCTGATTCTTTCCATCAGATGACCATATGCTAAATTATGGAGCATGATATTGGAAGAAAATGATTCAATTATTGGTTTTTGATCAGATTGTTAAGCAATGACAAGTAGAAACAGGTAAACCAAACCACAGTTTTGCCATTCACCTGCAGACTATTACAATTTGACATTTCCTAAGTGTTCAGAGGGATCCAAGATCAACTTTCAAATCCTTCTCTGGAGGCAAAAAGTCAATACAGACATAGACCGGCCTGACAATGTAGAGAGTACTCACTTTCAAAAAATAAACAGGCTCTTCAGTCTTCAGGGATAAAAACACAGTCTCTATTCTTTCAGCTTATTATCCACTCAACCTCCTCTTCCTCAGCCCAGCTGTGTCTCCGGACTGATTTCTGTCAGCTTCAGATGAACGGAGCCCAGAGACGTTTACAAGCAGCGCTTGGACACGTGACGCAGACGCCTCTTAGTGTACAAACCATTCAGGTGTTCAGCTCACAAATAGAACTGTGACAGATCACATGGCCCCCGGGCTGAAGACACTTTATGAAGAGCAGCTGTGACGACAGCCATATTCCCCGCTGCACGCAGGACTGACAGAGTCTGGCAGGTTTCTCATTATACAGTCAAGACTGACAGAGAAATACGGCTTAGTTTTACACCTTTTTAAGAACAAGGGTGAGAATTATTCATTGGCTCTGTGATCAATGTGACAACACAATCAGGTAGTTTGATAATATGCTGTCCACAGATGGTGTTTTCACTCCACACAGGATGTTAGGGTGCATGAAGAGCATTTAGGTGAGTTGTGGGGACATATTTTATTGGCTTGGACCAGCAAATGACAACACATAAACAAACATGGAAATGTGCCAATGTGTATTTCTCTGGCATAATTCAGGTGAGAAAATGTGTCCTTACATGTTTACATACAATTGTCAACATTTGTCGGGCAAAAGGGGCGAGAACAGACAGAGCAGCAGCATACCAACGGGCACGAGATGGGACACGCCACGTCAGAGCTAAAAAAGGAGGGCAAGCAGGAGAGCGCCCTGCCCTCTTCTCAGCCAATCACAGAGCCCAGCACCTGCTCATAAAACAACATGGGGCATGAGGGTGAGTTTGGAATAGCAAGTCAGTCACATGTTCGTCACTATTCGGCCTGCGGGGGAATAGTTTTCTCCTTCAAATGCCTCTTATGTTGGCTGTGAGTGACATTGTTTAGGAGTGTGGAGAAGACAGCAGAGAAACAACAGGACGTGAAGCTAAACATTATATAATACAGGACAGGGCATTTGAATCCAGAATGATGATGAATAAATGTAGTTTAGCTATAAATTTCTGTGTGCAAATAAAATTACAGACACACGGATTCCTTATTCCACACCATCAACCCACATACACGTACAGAGTCACCTGTGTCCACGAAAACCATCACCCAATGGGCTTTGAGTATGTAACCTGACAGGAATATTAGATAAGCCGTGGACTGCCTTTAATTATAATCTTCCAAGCATTCGTTTAAAAAAAGGGGCGACCACAGAGAGCCAGTTCAGGGAAGCTCAGAGCTCCCACTTGGCATGCAGAGTGTATTTAGCAGCACTACAAAAAGCCCACCTGCCCTCGTGGTGTAACTGGGGATGGAGCAAACAAAGTGCCATGTGAGAGCCATCATTAAAACCACGGCCTGCTCAGGCCAAACAAACTTTCCTTTCAAGGGATATGAGCCATGTTGACCTTGTTACAGTAAAGCTACGAAGGACAAAACAAAATCATCCATGTGAAACAAACTACTGCTCTAAAGTGAAAGGTATTGATAGTTTAACATAGAAAGGCTTTAAAGAGTGGAAGGTGAAGACTTGTATTTTTCTTTATGCAAGAACTTAAAGTTACTGAGAGAAATCTGACATGTTTTAATCAAGATGGAGCTAAAATGGCTTTAATGTGACACAGGACAATAAAAAGAGCCTGATTTTAGTGTTTTACACCAAGAATAAATCATTACATCCACACTTATTAATCCAACCAAGCTGCCTATCAGTTTGCACTTTGCCCCATGCCAACTGTCCAAATATTAGCAGACAATTTAAGTGTTTCGTAATTACATTATGATGTGTGTGATGTATCAATCTACTAAACTACTCACACAAACACACACACAGTACAGCCAATAATATCATCTACGATGAAGGCTGTGAGATGTTGACACCCTGAGTTTAAAGCCGGACACAGTATCATTCACATTCAGACCTCAGCTGATGTGACCTTGTTGTCTACCCTGTGTTTACATTCTGTGACCTATCATTGTTCAGCTCTCTGCGTGATCCTGAACGTCACAGTGACATCAAACACAACAGTCAAAACTAGAACTTTTTTTCTCCTGGTGATGTAGGGACTGTATCTTTGCAGGTGTTAGACCTCCGTCTGAGGGAAAAAAAAGAAATATGATTTCAAATTCTCTGAGGCTTTTTTCTCCCCCATCTACTTGCAATTCATGAAATGTTTTTTAACATGCCTCACTGGCAAAGTTTCAAGAAATAGGATTTTAATAAATCTCCTAACTTTCAGTAGGAATTAACAAGAACTCAAAACAAGCCTTTGGTTGTTTTACAAGCCTTAAGTAATCACTTTTTATTAAGTTAAGTTTGGTCGCTGCAGTGTCAGGGATGATAAATGAACAGCAGAGGTGATCCTCTGCACACTAAACAGACGTTTATCGACTATTTTATGGACTAACAACGGCGTTTAAAACTGATATACCTTTTTTAAAGCATTATACAAATACTAGTGTTACTACTCTAAATGTTTTATCAGCCAAATATCAGTAGTTAGTTTTAATGCTCTAAAATCTGTGAGCCAAGTGTGTGATTAAGTGTTCATTCATTCATTCATTTATTCATTTTCTATAGCGCTTATCCTATTCAGGGTTGTGGGTGGCTGGAGCCTATCCCAGCTGACTTAGGGCGAGAGGCAGGGTACACCCTGGACTGGCCGCCAGTCGGTTAAGTGTTCATTCAACATTAATACGAGGAACGTCAGGGCTGATCCCGGCAGGACACTGGACTTCCTCTTTAAAGTGAGAAGCAGTCATTCGACTTCACTTGGTATTTCCTGAAGGCATCACTTCCATGCATGTTGGAAACAGCCAGCAGCAGCCTGTTTCAGCTCATCTGCCTTCATTTCAGACCACGTGTTTGCATTTAGGACACTTCTTCAATCCAGAAAGAAAAGACAAACTCTGACATTGATAGATGAATTCAAATGACCTTCCAACCAAACTTGTGGTGTGAAATTTGATATCAGATTTGAATATCAACAGGATATAACTCAGGATGTAAGATGAGTTTTTCCACTGTTCAGCTTAAAACTGAAATATTCTGCTACATTAAACTGCAAACTGAGGGCATTAGTGGGGTTATAGATTTAACATTTAAAGTACTGAGAGCAGACGGATGTAGCTAAAAGAAAAACATCGTTTTGTTTCTTTAGTTGTAATTCAATAACTTTTCATGGAACATTTTCCTCTTTTAATTCTGAAATAGTTATTTCCATGGTGGGGGACAGACTGCTGAATATTATTCTCTTTTTTTTCCCCCACTCATAATGGAAAAAGAGTTAATTTCCCGTCTGGGTCTGTCTTTATATTAGTCACATAACAGTCATTAACAGTATCTCTTTTTGGAAACTGTGAGCTACAAATTGAGATATAAAAATACAACATCTTTCTGATTTTCATGAGGGCAGGAAATAAATATTAAAGGGGCTGTGAGGACTTTGCGAGTGATCTCGAGAAAGTCTCACTTCTAGAAATATCCCTGATCCTAATCCATAAAATGAGATTGTTAGCACCAAAGTAAGTTATTTATAAATCCTATTTCTCAGCTTCCTAGTCGGTTCGGGCCTCCTGGCTGCAGCTTGGAGGGGCTGCTGCGAGTGCAGAGTCTGCCTGTGTGCTTTGTATGGGGAGAGGCTCAACACCTACTGCTCACTGAGGGTACTGGAGCTCAATACATGCTTTCACTAAGTCCCCAAACTCAGAAAACTCACTATATTTGTCACTTTTTTGAAAAAAAAAAAGTGCTAGAGGGGTCTGAAAAGTCACTAAATATATTAACAGAGTTGCTAAGTTGGCAACACTGTCCTGAATGTCGCAACCACACGTAACAACCACACGTAACAACCACACGTAACAACCACACCTAACAACCACTGATGGCATTATCAGATCTTGATCATGTGATAAACTCTTCGGGTACCGAAACTTGGCACCGAAAGACGAGGCATATTTTGATACCGAGTACTACCGAAGCATTTTGGTTGGTGCCAAAAAGGACCAAAATTCAGTACCCAGCTCTGGTCAGAGCAGAAGAAAGCTACACAGGAGAGTGATAGATCTAAAATATAGGTTAAGCTGTTTTTGATAATGCTCATTTTAACCCACATGCAGCAGTTATACTGAAATGACCTGTTCAAACTTGAAAGTCTGTCAATAAAAGAAGAGCCAGGTTATGTTTGCTCTATTTGATGAGGTTGGAGTTGGTAGATGAGGAAGACATAACCAGGATTCCCTGGTTTTAAGACGTCACACGTAACGGACACGTCACAGACACTAAATATAGGCAGCTACTAAACTAAGCTACAAACTGTTTTTACAATGAAAGGTAGTTTTAAAAAGATCTGCGCTCCATTGTTTTGCTTCAAAACAAACGCACACCTTATTAAGAGTCATGTCCTCACAAGGTTGAGTGCAAGTGCTCATGGGAAACAGAGTCTTTCTCCTGGAAGAACACTAGCTTTTACAGATAGTCATCACAGCTCCATTAATGAATGTGATATTTGGACATTTTTTTTATTATGTTAAAATGCTGAGTTGGCATTGGAAAATTGTTGCCAGTAAAATACTGCATTTTTTCATTACAGCGACATACTGTAAATTCAATAACAATAAGTAACGTATTTATTTTTTACACTAAGGGCACTTTAAAATTACAGTAAATTACAGGCAGCAGTTTAGCCAGTAAATTAACGTGATTTTACACAAAAGGGTTTTACATTTCATCACTATATACACTTTTTTTTTTATAACTTACAGTCCTCAAACAAATGACTTTTGAGATTTGATGAAATCATACCTATATTCGCCCTACAAGGGGAAATTTGCACAGCTTTTCGCAATTTCTATCCCAAGTTTCAGCTTTGTTTCGCTGCTTTTAGAAACTTTTATTTCACGTTTCCCATTTTCAGACTTTTTTCATTGCTTTAAGTAACTTTGTTTTACTTCTTTCCATTTTTATCCTTCAGCCTCGGCGTTTTAACCTATGATTTCAACGTATGTTCTGCAAGGAAATGCATTTTTTCTTGTTTTACTTAATTTGCATCGTTGTTCAACTTACCTCATCACAGAGTTTCACAGAGGTTTTAAAATTCATACAACAATGCCGAAAAGGACATCAGAGCAACAATTAGAAATGAGGGGAATAGACACTCTTAACTTACCGTTGCGAAAATGTAATTTCATACTAAAGCACAAATATTCTTTATAGGCCCCTATGATCATCTCTATTAAAGCCATACCAACTTAAAAGTGATAATAACAGGCGAGAAGGATTGATTTGCTCCACGCTGAGAGTTCATATGAGTTCACCCTCATCTCGGGTGGAAACAACCCCCCACCCCCCGCATACATACCGTGGCGCTATAAAAGGCAACGTTTCCCCGCGTGCTCAAACCGCTCGTTTTCTTTCTAAACCACAAATATCCGCACAGGTCTTAACGTTTGATCTACTACGAAACACTTAATTTTTAAAGTGAACTTTTGCAGATGAGCTGAAAATGAAAGAACAGTGAAAGTCCGGGTTGCATCAGCCTCGCCGAGCCCTTCCTCCTTTCACACATGTGCGCTCTTGTCTTCCTTTTCTGAAGGATACACATGGCTTACAAACCATGTGTAAAACACTGTAGCTTTTTCCACACGCCATCATTACTTCACAACACGATCGATGCAACAAAAGCACCTTAAAAACCTGAAATAAACTTAAAACAGAGAATTTAAACCGACTTACCGTATTTCAAAGAAACCTCCGATGATTAAATGTTGTAAAGTTTTTGTAGGAAGAAGCCCAACTCCTGTTCAAGACGCTTTCTTTGGTCTCAAACTTCTGACAGATGGTGTGTTGGTGGTGGGACACACACATACACACAAACCCCCCGCGCGCGCGCACATGCAGATGTCCAGCCCACACAGGCAGCGAGAATTCCATGCAGCTGCTTCACCCGATTACTATAAACTCCTCTGATCCGGACTATTAAACTAAATGCAATGATTTATTGTAACCGCTAGATGGCGCTCTTTACAAACAAATTCTACTTCCTACCTCAACTGTGGGACTCCTAGCATCTCTGTTTTAATTCCTCTTTAAATAAATGTGTTTTTTTCCCCACATGTTGATAACTGTCGCTCTTATTGTTGCGTTGTAAACAGTCAGCTATCTGAAAGTGGATTTCCGTGACGTGACAGAAGTCTCAGTGGGGAGACAAAGCTGTTCTGCTCTGGTAGGAGTCCTCCTGTGGAGCAGCACCATGTCGTGATCCTCTTATTTCTGCCTGATCTTTCACATACAGGCCCAAAAATCTACAACAGGATTTGGGATTATCAATGCAAAGCGATGCTTACAGATTGCTCAGCATACATAAACAATCATCACTAAGCTCCATCCAGCCTGGAGCAGATTCTCTTACCCTTTCCTGCTGCAGCTCACAGCAGAGGTTGCTGAGACTAGTTGGGTGCTGCTTCATGATTCCCTGTTTTGCTTTTACTAAAACTGTACATGCACCAAAGCTGACTTAGACATAATTGGTGGGAGAAGTGCTGTATATGCTGGCTTATCTGACATTTCTAGATATATGGCTGACTGCCGCTCACCCTGTGGGCCAATTGTGGATCTCCTTGATAAATGGGAGACTGAGCTTTAAGGTGATTCTGAAGTAATGTGGTTCCTGAGGGACTCGCTGATAGAGGTGCTTCCTGAGAAGCTCCACTCCACTGATAATTCTGCATTTTGCTGCTTATACATGCAGAATCTTTGCATTTCTACTCGATTGTCCCCCATGAACTTATCTTAACCCCTTTCATAATCCTGTGACGAGGTACTGACTCAGTGCAAGCAGTTTAATAAGGACTGAATAGACACAGGACATCAGGAGGATGCTTTTAATTACATTGTACAATAAAAAAACAAGAGCCTCAGTGGGTCCTGATGATTTGCATTGAAGCAGTCGCTGCCATTGTTTTGCATAAAGATGAGGAAGTGACTGAGAGCAGAGCGTCAGCACTCTCTGCTCTCAGTCCCAGCGCTTACATTGATCTTCTCTCTCTCTCTGACACCAGAGCGGCTGATTCTGCCCCCGATGATCTTTGCAATCACATCAGTCACAATAAAAGTGAAGAATCAAATCAGTCTGACCCGGGAGGCCACAGATCACGTCTACCCAGGCTGTAAAAGTCAAACAGTACTGGGTGATGAACTTGTTTACAGTCTAATAAAGTCAGATGAGAAGATTGACATCCCTTTAATCCTCATGCTTTCACTTTAAATCAGCTCAGTCACATGTTTGCTTCTGCTTGTGGCATGAAGCTAAAAACTCCTAAAATAGCCTCGTTTTTGTTTCTCTCATGTCGATGAAATCAACAAGATAAGCATCTGTTTTTCAAAGACATCAAATCTCAGAAACTCTGCTCATCATCTCGACATAAAATATATAACACATAATGATTTTAACCCTTTCCTTTCAGCTGCTGCACTTTCCCTTTAAAAAGAGATAGCAGCTTGGAATCAGTGTTATCCAAAATGTGAAATTTAAAGCGGGGCAATTTAGCTGTTAAGTTTTACTTTATCAGATTACAAAATTCAAATGTAAGCCAAGATGAGTTTAATTACTGGCTTCCTTTATGGGGAATATGCAGCGCAAACTTGAGCAGTAAAAAAAAAAAATCATCCCTTCTACCGAGGTTGTAACTCTAGATTTATCAGCATGGTTTGAAGAGTCTTTAAGAATGCTTTTAGTATCTAGAAAAGTACTGTTCAGGGTTATGAAGTGACTTTCTGGGTTGTCTTTTGAGAGTTTTTATTTTCTCTAATAAAAAAGATGCTTAACTCTGTGACTGAAACACACAAACGCAGAAACATGAGGCAGCTCAAACTATCAGAATGAAATACTCTCTGGTGTTGTGATGTCTGAGTTGGAGCTGTAGCATCCTTTACAGTGCCTCTACGTTTAATGTTCACTGAGCTCATACGAATCCACTAATGATGCTGAATGTCCTACAAACCAGTATAAAAAAAACCCCATCTGACCGAACCAAAAAAGGATTTTACAGTCAGGAAGAACAGTTGGACCATCCTGGAAAAACACAACAAGCGCTTCTGAGAAAGGATGAGGCTGCAGACTGTGAGCCCCGGGGCGTTCAAACCTCTAGGAGTTGATTCTTTTGAAAACCACAGGCTACTTTTCTTCAAACACAACAATAAAGTGAGATTTTCCTCTGTTGTTCAAATTTAAGTCTAAGCTGGACTTAATGTGTTGTTGCTTTTTTTTGCCACAGGATAGGCTCAGTGTTAAGATGATTAATAAGAATGTAAACTTGCCTTACTCATTGTACATTTGATACAATTGTGCAGGACACTGACTGAACATGAGATACAGAAAGACAAGTTCAGAGCAGGACTGTGAGTAACACTAAATATAGCCGCTGAATAAACTACCGTTTAAACTAAGTTTACAAAGTTTGCTTGTTGTCACGTTTCAAACAAAAGTTCTACATAACTATTAATAAATGCATAACTTTATTGCTTTCATGTTACCTCTCCTCCCAACTTACTGGATTTACACAGAGCTGGGCAGGTCAGATCGCGGCATGGTTTTCTTGCAGACCTGTTGTGGACCCTGTGTACTCAAGCAGCCTGCAACTACCCTCACAGTCAGGAGATGGTGAAGCTCTAAGGGACTGCTTTGAATGCACAGATTGGAGTGCGCTGCTGGAAACAGATAAGAACAGCATGGACACCGACAGACTTTATTTCATATTTTGTATGTTTGTTTTATGTAATTTTTTTTATATTTCATCTGCCAGACACCTGAATTTCCCCTCAGGAATCATAAAGAACATTCTATTCTATTCTGTTATATTCTATTATATTCTATTCTATTCATCCTGGGAAAAGTTTTGTTAAACAAGGAAAAGTATTGTTAAAAAGAAGATCTGCATTCTCTCCATTCATTTGCTAATGAAGAGTTTAGATCAAGCGGCAACCTCCAGTCTGAAAATAAGAGACAATGCGGAAGTGCTAAAGTCTGCTGTTCCTCGAGTGTCCACTTGAGGCTGGCTCTGGAAGTACTGGAAGTCACGTACACACCAAGCCCAAAAAAATGTTTTCACAGCCAAAATAAGCCTATTTACAGCTTGGTACAAAGAATATCTCCCGTCTGAATCTCTAATTTTGCTAACGGCACACACTGTATGGGGGGGTGAATTTTGCCAGTTCAGCCAATCAGAGGCACAGCTCAGATCACGTGACTGTCAAGCGCCCTATGGCTGTTACTGTGGAGACCTACAGCCTGCCTCATTTCCAATATGGCCCCGCCGGCCATGGAGACTACGTCCATTAATTATACAGTCTGTGAGTTAGAGTCACGTCCTCACAACAATGAGTGCAAGTGCTCATGGGAAACAGAGTCTTTATCCCTGAAAAACACTAGCTTTTTCAGATAGACCTCACAGCCCCTTTAATGTGCTTCTATATGTCTTGATACACTTACAGTTGTTTTGTGACACATAAACAAAGAACTGTCTTTAAATTCAAGCATCTAACTCTGTGTTTCTTAAGTCAGAGGTGTTTGTCTCAGCCTAAGTGAGCAGTAATCTGAAAGCTGAAGCCACAGTAGAGACTATCACATCAGGCTGTTTGTATCCGAGCTGCTGCACTGTGCTCTGTAGAAATCCTTCCCTGACTCGTGCAGTCTCCTGGGTCAGCCTCTGAAAACATCCTCTTTGTGCATGTCATAGCCCCAATTCTGACTTCCACAATATTGCATTCTGCTGGATCTTCCCTCCAGGCGTTTTTACCCTTGTGAGCCCATAAGAAATACACAAAGACAAACTGTTACAACAGAGAGTACACTCTGCTTTCAGGGCTTCTAATAAAATCTGCTCGTGTACTACATAACACATACAGTATGTGCTGCATATTTTATGTCAGTTTGATCTGCAGGGGCTTCATTCAGCAACATAAACATCTGTAAAATTTAGTGCAAACCAACATGAAACAGCCTCACACCGGAGCTTTAGTTCCAGCATCAGAAAGGTTTGGGTTTAGCTCAGGTGAGCTCTGAGGCTACAGTTTGCTTCATGCTGTCAGTTGTTTCTGTTAGTTTACTGTGAGAACAAATTTGCATGGTAATTGGATTGGACTGCATTGTATTGTACCATGCATCCCCTGCGGCAGTGCATGAATGTTATAAAACAACTGAGGGCCATTTTTAGAAGGCCAGAGGGGTTTTTTTTTTTTTTTTTTAGGAGGAGGGGAAATATTTCTTTTTGGCATTTTGCTTTCATTTAAAACCTGACAGTGAGAGGCTGGAGAAGTTGTTCAGCTTCAAAACGGGCAACTTAATTAAGTGCACTTCCCAGAAACCAAAGGGTAAATGAAATGTTGAGTAACGGGAAAATCAGTAGAATATAAAAGTAGAAAAGGCCCTCTGAATGACCCTGGAAATTACCTCAGAATTGAGTCAGCACCTTTGTGAAACAGCGACGACAAAAGCTTCATTGTGATCCCTGCAAACTGCTCTTCATGGTTGCGGCTGCTATTAAAAGCTGCTTGTATCTGCGGCGCACAAAGACACATAATCTGGTGTAAGTAGTACAAAGTGCAGATGCCGAGGAAATGAAACTGTAAGTATTACAGTCTGATGAGTTGTCTTTCACCCTCCTTACATCATGTTGTGGGAATCACTGAGGCGGCGTCTCTGTACAGTCTTGTAACAACATTTCACAGCTTACATGGTCACCAAATGGAAACTGAAACTTTATGTTCTGAGGAGCAGAGAGCCGAGCTGAGTCCTTCTTTGTGTAGCCCTAAAGATTTAAGGGCTTTTCTCTTTTAAGTCTGATGTGCTTTTCCACACACAGAAAAGAGGGGAGAATATTCACTGCTTCAGAAAGGACAATGAACTTCTGGGTGTACAGCCTGAGCTGTGTTGTGCTCCCAAATGCTTACCCCAATAAAAAGGGGAATGGGGAGAAATCAGTGCATAAATCAAACAAATGAGAGAGACTTTTCAAAATAAGAGCACACCTTTTAGGGATCTTATTCTACACTCTTTCCCTGTAAATCAAAACAAAGCAGCACACAACAACAAAACTAAATAATTGTGATAATAATCAAAGAATCTTAATAAATTCAAATCAAAGAAACAATTTAAGGACATAATTTTCAGCTGGTCCGAACCATATACTGTATAATAAATGGAAGTAGTCTGTAGTAGTTTGAAGCAGGAGTCATATAGGAAATGGGGCGGGCTTTGAGTCTCAACAATAACAGCTATAGGGTGCCTGTCTGTCCATCAGCTGAGCTCTGCCTCGGATTGGACAAACTTGAAATCTTAACGTCTTTGAAACTGCAATTCAGGAAAAAAAAAAATCACTCTCTGTAGAGAAATTAGCTATTTAGATAGGAAACTTTTTTTATATACCAGGCTGTAGAAATGTTTAATCCTGCTAAAGAACATCTTTTTTGGTTTGATGTGTATGTGGTTTTCAGAACTTCTGGATACCAGCCTCAGGCGGGCACTTGACGAACTGCAGTTTTTAAGCACTTCCACATTTCCTTATATTTTTGAACCAGAGGTTGCTGCTTGGTATGAACCATAAGGAAACAATCCATGTTAACTCATTGGCTGTTGGACTTTTAGAACATTTTAACTGATCCTTCAAGAACCACAGAATATTGTGTGACAGACCCTTGAATTTATTCATAGCTCCGCTGTAACTGCAGGCTGTGACACACCGCGGCGCGTGCACAGCACACTAGCTGGTTGTGTTCGATAAATTCTGAGAGGGCTGCACAGCTACTTAAGTTCTGTTTTGTAGTAACGTTATAGTGACCTTTTAAAATTGTATTCAAGACATTTTATGAGATTTTAAGAGAACTTTAGACATTTTAAGGCCTTAAATTCAGAGTTAAGATAAATGAAAGATCCCTTTGCAGTTAAACAACTTCATTTATTTGTCATATCTGGTGAGAATCTTTTGTCAAACGTAAACTTTGGTAAATTTCTTTTGTGACTAACTTGTGAGAAGTATTTGCTGGTTTGAACACAACATGAATCTTGTATCAAAGATGACTCAGAGGTAGCTTCTGCTGACTGTCGGCTGCAGGATTGATCCTCTGGAATTCCACTGAGGGATGAAACTGACAGACTTGACAATTGGTAAAAACACCTGAAAAATGTTCAGTTAATCAAGACCGAGAAGCAAATTTTGTGTGATGGAGCATCGGGACAGACTCAGGGTGCTGCTAAAGGGACTACATTTCAATAAGTGTGCAATGGGACACAATCAGCAGTCAGACTGCACGCCCGGTTCATCCTTATTGCTCTGCATCTCGACAGCCTCTGATTTATTATCATTAGTAATAATGAAAGAAATATGCTGCAATAGTGATTGTGTATCAGACATCAATTTTACTTTTGAGAACGAATGCAGACAATTCATTTTGGCACGAGTAAAATGACAATGACATTGGGTCAGATGAAGGATGATTAAACACTCCACTTCAGTCTAACAACCTCGTTGGCTGAAATTTATGCAGAGTGATCCTCTCTGTGCTGCTGGAGAGGTGGAGGAAGGCTTTTTTTTTTTTTTTTTTTTTTAAACACTTTGGTGTTCTACATAAAGGGAATGACATGTTCATGATACTTTCTGGCGAAACATGAGGACAGTCCTGAATTTAAATTTGTTTTCTTCAGCTGGAGGGGAGGCTGATCAGAAAGCTGCCATATGCTACAATACACCGCTTAGAGTGTTTATTAATGCTGTAGGTGTGGATCACAGAATTAAAGCATGTATGGCAGGACACAGAGGCGTTAGCTTTTATCTGGGAGGCCCATATTCAGCTTGTGTGTCACTTATAGCGGCGCTGCTTTGATTAAACATGGAGGAAATACTGAGGATAATCCAAAAGACATCCGAGGAGGAACTTTAAGGACACCAAAGAGAAAACAAACGCTGAAAACAATCAATTAGAGCAGCTGTTTGTACCTCATAACCTGAAATATGAAGGCTGTCATGTTACACGCTCTTTTATTGACATGTTGCCTGAGTTGGCAAGTGCAGCCGTCACACTGCATCGTGATGTTCCTCACATTTTAGTCAACCAGTAAACTTCTCACACACGTTATGTGAACACAGGACAAGCAGGTTGAGGTTTCAATGAAACAAAAGTCAAAAGTCAAAAAAAAAAAAAGTCAGAGATAATTAGAAAATGCGCGCATCTTTCACTGTGTCAATTTCAGCTGTTTGTTTTTGTTTTCTGTGAAATCTCAGGGGGAATGCTAATGAACAAGATGTACATGAGTTGATTGAAACTCACAGCGATACAAACCACTGTAGGACAAACTGTGTTACTATTAGTCGTTGCAAAGTATCAAAAGCATGTCAATCAGCTTCACTTGTGCATTATACGACACGCCGTGAACAATCCAAATTAAGTGATTTTATCACTCTGCTTCAGCTGCAAATTACCGCCTTGATAACAGGGCCATAAATAACCCCAGAAAAGCTCCCAGTAGTAGCATAAATTCAAACATTACAACACAAATGTTTCAGATACCCATTAAAAGCATAATAATTCAACACAGCTCATTACTTTGTGCAAATTACATTATTTTTATACGTACAATGTCCCACAACGCAAATTAACAAAGATGGATCACAGTGATTAATACCTTGACTTTCTGAATTTCACGTGCTGGTAATACTGTCGGTCCCTGTGCGTGTAACACATTGAAACATCATGAGTATTTAAATACAAAAGGATCAAATCAAGTCAATGTAACACTCTTAAAAATGTGTTTTCTCTGAGATTTTGTCATGTCTGAATGACGCAGCGCTGCTACAGTCATTGGTCGAATGTTTCAGATGTTTCAGCGGCTCTGCAGGGTTTAAACTTTTAGTATCTCTCTGCTGGTCTGGTTGGACGCTTCCCAGATAGAGCAATCTGTAGCAAATGGGGATTACGCGGAATCTAGGGTTGCAGATGGCATTTGAAAGCACACAAACTCACAATGCCTTTTTTTTTTTCCCCATTTAGAAAAAGACTCAAACACAGAAAGTGGGTTTGGGTTGTGTGCAAGGTGGACACTTTGAGATGAAGGTGATTGTTAACACTCAGTTTGAGCTTGGAATCCATTCTCGATCCTGGTCTCTGTGGAGACAATCATCCTCTAATAACAGTAATCTATCTCCTCGTTGGCCAGGACAATAGCAGTTCTGCAGGGGATGTAGACCTGAGAGGGAGGGAGAGAGAGAGAGAGAGAGACAAAGGGAGGGGAGAAAGAGGGAAGAAAAGTGAGATGACAATTGAAGATTAATGATGTTAACGAGATCTCCGATTTTGGGAAGATTGAATCTTTAGTTTTATCCTTTTTTTTTTTGAAGTCAGACAAGGGGGAACTTGGTGGTGCCTTGATGATCAGACTTCTCACAATCAAGGTCGATACGGTGGTCTGATGAAGAGGAGGAGGAGAAGGGGAGACTGAAGAGGATGGGGGAGAATTTAGAGAGATATTTAGATCCAGGAAGAGGAATAACTCTTCAGAGGAGACAGAGCACGAACACCACAGCCTTGATGGAGGAGGGCTGTCAAGGTTAGAGCGGTAAAACCAAAGCGTGACAGAGCTGCAGCTGCAGGAGCACCTCTGGGTGGCACTGGAGTCAGCAGATGTGCATGAGGAGGGGCAGACATGCTGCTGAAGCTGGGGCTACATGAGCTAACGTGGTGGTAGAATCCTGCAGAAGCTGTGCAGCAAACATCTTCATAAATCCGTCTTAAATTCACATCATTAACATTAGATCACATTTACAGCAAAAGATAGATCTTCAAATGGGCAATCCTGACTAAAGTGAGGGCAAAATTTTTAATTCTTGACTCTCCAATCAAAGAAATAAGTGTGTTTCATCATCTCTATCTATTGGCCGTGCTTCAGCAGCAGAGTTGGGATTCTGTGAAGATACAATCTGCCAGTGGGCATAAGCTGAGCTAAAAGAATCTCCCGAGTTTTGTTGGACGAAAGAAAAAAACATGTCAGCAAAAAATAAGCACACCATAAAAAAAGAGAAAGAAGCAGAGCCTGGAAATGTCAGATTCTTTATATATGCAGTACAAAGAAATGTTAGTGAGGGGGTTAGTTTTGAGTGCTGTAGCTAATAAAGTCTTTGATCAATCCTTTTGATATTCACAGTGTCGTTTGGAGGCAAGAAGCCACAGTGTATCATTAGTCATTTCAGATTTATGCCAAAGGAAAAGGCGAGCAGACGTAAATGATGCTATATTTCCCAACAGAAAAGTGAAAAAGAGAGCAGAGCTGTAAACAATTCAATCACCCCCTGAACTCCTCAAGACGCCCCTCGGCATCAGCGCATCGGAGCTCGCCGTGGATGTGTTTCTTTGGCAACAGTTTGTCACCGAGGGAGCCGAGCCGCCCGGCGCTCAAACACACTGACACAGACATTGGTGACTAATTAAACAGTCACAGTGGGAGAGTCTCGGTGCAGACGCAGCGCTTGGAGAGGGGACGGCAGAATGAATCATTGCACCTGTTAAGACAAAAGCTTTCTCTGCACCGAACCGCAAACATGTCAACAGCTTTTATTTCAAACAAATAGACAAGTTCTTCATCAATCTGTGAACAAAGAGCAGCACAAACTCCTGAGCGTTCACACAGACAGAACTGGAGGGTTTTCTAATGGGAATTACTCCTTCATATCTGGATGTTAAATGTATGTCAAAGTGCCAAGAATTCAGACTAGAGACCGAACAAAGAAATATTTACAAGTCTGAAACATCTTTATGCAACACTCGACCTGAGGGTCACCTTGTGCTGAGCTGAGTGAAATGAAGCTACCTGATGTCTCACAGGTGACTTCAGATGAAGTATTTACCCTTACTGCAAGCTGGCTGATTTTCAGTGACCCCTTTGCATCTTTTCACAGGACGTAGAGATTCAAAGAATCAATGGTGTCTTCAATGAACGATGCTCAGATGTTTTACTTTTTGCTGTGAAATGTTTTTTTTTTTAGCTGTACAAAAAAATTATCCCGCTGGGAAAACAAAGATGACCTTGAACCTTGATGCAGAGGGACTACTTTGTGTA
Organism: Labroides dimidiatus; assembly: GCA_030710495.1. Lineage (NCBI taxonomy): Eukaryota > Metazoa > Chordata > Actinopteri > Labriformes > Labridae > Labroides > Labroides dimidiatus. Next base: position 20,813,203 of record CM061154.1, read on the forward strand.
GTCTTCAGGTGGTGCCTTTACTGATCTTGTGGGCATCATACACAGTGCATGAAGGGAATGTGGCTTCAATAGCCCTGCAGTCAGCAAAGTGTTGCTAGGCCAAATTATACTACAATATACGTGCCCTTGCTATATATAAGTTCCTCATTAAAAACTCCCAGTTTATTCCAATAAGTTCCCATGGAAAGTTTCCAGCTTTGAAAACTCCTGGAATTCCACAACCCTAGTTACTGGTAACAATTGTTTTCTGTGTAACCACAGATTAAAACGTGACGTCATCATTCTGCATCCTGCAGACGCACACTTTGACTACAACCATATTGGGTGACAGTACTCATGGGAAATGCAGTCTTCATTTTGGCAAAACACTTATTTGTCAAAAGCGATCACCGGACTGAACACGACATGAAAACTTCTGCCTTTAAAATATCAAAGAGCCTGTTGTTTCAGTATGTTCTCATCACAGTAAGCTATTAACAAATTCAAAGCGTAGTTCAGTGGTGTGCTTTGGCTTTCCAGGGATAAAAACATACACATAAAGATTTAATAGGAGGAGGCGAAGTTTAACCAGCAGCAGCAGCAGCAGCAGCAGAGTGCGAGTAGCATAGATGTAGCAGGGATCAGTGAGAGTGAAGTGATGTTTTTTTTTTTGCACCACCTTATAGATAGAAAGAGCTGTGATTGGTTGAGTGGGGTTGGAAACATTGATTCAAAGAACAGCCTGTCAGCTGATAACAGCTGAGCGTATGACTTCCATGTCCTGCACGAACCTACGCAAGCTTAATTTCTTTATGAATACAGCAAAAACATCTCTGTAAAAATGTTGAAACCCATCTTTGCTCTTGCACGCGTCTTCACTTTCTTGGTAAACTGATGTTGATCTAATTGTACACGATGTTCACACAAGTTTAATCGATGCTGTTAAAGCTCAGCTGCAAAGATTCTTGGAAGCGATGTTAGTCTTGCGGAATCTAACTCGTGTTAAATCTGAAATAGTCCACAAAGCTTCTGTTGCAGTCTGGTGACTCACTCGGAAAGTGTTTACCACTTCACGGGCAGACATTCATGAGACACATTTTAGATCCAAGCAACAGCAGTTACTACCAGGCGTCAGAATCAACAGCAGCGACTCTGAAACAGAACTCGTGCAAATCTGTTAGCAGTCTGAGTGTTAATATCTGAGTTGGAAAACAAACTCGGCTGAAGATGAGGAGCTGCAGTTGGTTTCTAAAAAAATGTACCAAATAAGTAAAGTTATCCCAGCATCAGAACCTCCTTTTTTTAACCTCTTTTGTCTCATGCATGTTCTGATATCATATTTCATGTGAGAATATTCCACACACTTCAGAGCAGAGTCCAGCCTCTGGGCTAATGCTCAGTCTGATCAATGTTCAGACACACTGATGAAGGATTCATGAGGAGCTCCACAGGAATATATCATCCTCCAGGTTTCTGTCTCCTGACCCGGGCTGCTGGTGAGAGCAAAGCCTGACTATCTGTGCACTTAAAGTCTGCAGACATGTCTCTGCTGGGCTCCATCACTCACTTTACCAGGATCATCTCCCTCTAAGCACATCTACACATGCAGCGTGTACTTCATTTGGAGCAGGATCTGAGGGAGAGGCAACACAAACCTGAGTGGGAGGGTCAACTCAGCCAAGTCCCAGCTGGTCTGATTTTGGAGTTTTGGACGTCTTTTTTTATCTTATATTGAAGACTTTACTCAAACGCTCAACTCTGCAGCAACGGTACTAAACATTCTCAAAGATGGACACATTATTTACTGAGAATAATGACTAAAAAGCTATTTAACTCTGAAACAGGTGATAAACTTACATTACAGTGTGTTATTCGAGAGCATGAGGCATCTGCTTCAAAAAGTGTGAAAATGCACTTACAATAAAAAAATAGATTCATGGTTTTTCATTTTTTTCAGTCTGTGTGACATTTTCTGTTTAAGTTCATCTTTTTATTGATGATAGAAACATTTGTGTTCCTGAACACAGTTTCAAGGCCGCTGAGTTTTGCTCACTGTCTTTTTCACTTCTGATTCATCTTTTTCAGTCACGTTGTCAAACAGCCTCGTTGATTTAGGAGAACTTTTTAAAACAGATTTCAAAAGGTTACTCGAACAAGTCGGTTCAGTTCATGACATATTAACCAAACCTAAATAAGCAGAAGTCTATTAAAATTTTATTCATTTCATTTTTATTTTTTACTAGGTGGAGCTTCAGTTGATTTCTTTTTTTAGATTTTGCTTTAAAAATTGTTCCCCCTGAAAGGCCCTGAAGAGTAAATTAAGTTGTCAGTTCACTTGGATGAAGATTTAGCTGTAAGAGCGGGGAAAAAATTTCTGAAGAAGATTTAATTTCCATTATAGAAAGAATGCCAGGAGTGTGTCCAGCTGTTATATCTTATAAAGGTAAACACTTTGATGAGTTAAAAGTTTGGTAGATATTTGGGTTTATACTTTAATTCTAGAGTAAATGAAACATTAAATCAGCATATTTATATATATATATATATATATATATATATATATATATATATATATATATATATATATATATATATATATATATATATATATATACACACACACACACACATACATACATACATACATACATATATAATTGGGGTGTTCTATAGCTTTTGATTGGTATTGTATTATCAGAGCTCTGTGCTGAGTTTTGAAACATTTCCCCTGAGGAGAATCAAAGCAACTTTCTGATCAGGCAGACAAACACAGAGATTAAACTCTTTGTTGTGACATCGCTCTGTGAAGCCTTGAGCCTCCAGGAGCAAGCCAGCAGAGTCGGATCATCAGGACTTTTCCACCTGTTTGGTCCAGACCTTCAGCTGAAGTCTCGCAGTGCAGAAAGTATGAGTCACTCTCTCTTCCAGGCTTCCAACCTTGTTTGGGTTTGTTGTCTAAATTTCTTTTTATGTTCATTTCTTCTCAAGTTTAGAAACAAAGAAAAAGAAATACCAACGTCTGTGCAGTTTCCAGCCTCATCGTCCAGCCTTGAGCAGAGATGTGAAAAAACACATTTCAGTTTGGAATCAAAGATTTGTGTACATGGTTACCGAGTTCAGATTTGTAGTTTCTGTTGTTCTAATTATCACTTCTTCTCTGAAGGCGACGCTTCTGGAATCATCTTCGTTAACAAAACGATTAGATATTTTTTTTTCTCCAATTCTTTTATTTTAAAGCAAATCGAAATACATGACCGATGATAAAGTGTTGAAATTAAATGAAAAATATAAAGTAAATGAAGAATGATATCATTCTTTCTGCACCCTTAACTTGTCCTCACGGCACCCTGGGGTGCAGCAGCCCCACTTTTAAACCCACTGTTCTATTTAATGGCTGCTGCTAAAACTAAATATATTTTGTCGTTGTGCTTAGTCACAACCCAGAGGTGATATTAGCATTTTAATTACAACCAGTCACTGACATGGATCTTATCAATTAGGTCTAAAAATGAGTGAGTGCAGATTGTTTTATTTTAGATGTAGACAGTACTTCAAACGCTTCTCATTAACTTACGAATCAGCAACCGTATAAACAGAAAAATAAAAATACGAATAATTTAGAACTTAAAAAGTGCTCTCCACTTTCAAATAAGTCCAAATCACAGAGACTCGAAACTCTGCTGGTCTCCTCTGAATATTCACATCCCCCTCTGACAGAGACGCATTCTAGGAGGATATGAGAGTTTATCATCACTCAGTAACGATGAAGCCAGAGAACTGACAGAGCCATTAAAAAGACAGAAGAGAGGAAGTTTGCTCAGACTTTGAAGGCAACAGTTGTTAAATAAAACATGGTTGGTGTGGGCTTCATCAGCGGCCCCCGCAGAGTCTCCAGTCTGATTATTCTTGTCATAAGCAGGTAGGTGGTGAGGAGGAGGAGGAGGAGGAGGAGGAGGAGGAGAAGCATCTTTATGCAAGACCACAGTCTCAGGCTGCAATCTCTACCAGGGAGCTTAAAAAAGGGGGATACAGTTTGTGCAGGGGGGTCCACACCGCCCTGCCCCAAACCCCTGTCTGACCTGCTCCTCTCACTCCTTTCATTCCACATTAATCCATGATGGTGCCAACATTTGCAGATGACTTGTTAACTAAACTTCACATTCTGGCCGTGAGGGACGTGGCTGAAGCAGTGCTGTTTGAATTAATAAGAGTGAGAAAAGATTTAAAGGAATGAGGAATTTGAGCCCTTCACTGATGAAACCTCGACTAATATGACTGAGGAGGAGGAAGGGGAGGAAGAGTGTCTGCCTGAGAGAGGGAGAAGCTTTCTAACCGGGGTTAAATAATGCTGAATTGATGCTCTAAATAGCCGTGTGATCTTTGCCAAACTCATTTTGATCCATTTCAGAGCTCAGTCCAGCTGTTAATGAAGAGTAATATCCTCCATCCATTAACTGTAACACTCGGAGTATCGATCTGAAGAGGTTCAGGCTGAGTTCAGATAACCAGACATCTCATCAGGTGCTGTGCCACCTGCCTTCAGATATTCATTATTTCACCGAGAGAACTGAAAACATACAGAGCACATTGAAAGCGCTGACTATTTTATCCTCTTTAATTGGATTCATGAACATAAAATGTCACATCAGACAAGAGTGCAGATCCTCCCTCACTCCTCTCTCTGACCTTATCCATAAACATCTCAATGCCTCGCAGCTTTTCAATAAAGAAAAAACTACACGAGGACGGGAGGGAGATGAACACGATGAAGATCCTCCAACACTGTGTTTAAAATGCACATCGGCGTCTCATGGAGTGACCTTGCTTGTGCTATTAGCCCAAAGCTAATCTCAATGATGGAAGCCCAGTGGTTTGTTCTGCAGATATTTCTTTCTCCTCTTTGACGCCGAGTGAACTTCAGAGCCACACACATGAAAAGGGCAACGTCTCACTACATGAATGATGCACATTGTTTGAAGGACTGAGCGGACTGAAATTCAATATTATAAAAAATTATGTTCACAAACACAGCCTGATGTGGATTTCATCCCCTGATAGAAAGAATCACAAAGCTTTTTAAAACGCAGACATCTGATCATTGGACTCTACATTACAAACTGATCATATTATTGAAGACATTACTGAGGTGAAGGTTAAGCGTAGAGGAACAGCGGAGGACATGTTGGCATGTTGTCAAAACAAGATGTTATATTGGCTGTCAGGGATTATTCTGCAGCAGAGTCTGACTCAGGGTTTTTAAAGTCATTTATTAAATAAAAATGAAACGGGAGAAGAAAAACACATCCCTGAGGGATCATATTTTGCATGCAGGGTGCATGTTTACCTCAAAACACCAGGCGAAAACTCTTAACTACCATAAAACCATCGATACATAGGTACATGGCCAATTAGAGGAGAGCCTTATTTTCACATTAAATACAACCCTTTTTTAAGAGTTAAGAGGAATTGTCGGGACACTCCACCAAACTCTCTAAAAGTAAAGTTACATTTTTGTCTGTTTTTTCAACTCTAAATCTGATAATACGCATACTGAACCACATAAAATGTGTATTGGCCTATCTCTGGAAACTTTATTCAACTTTTTACAAGGTTCCTAAGCTGAAGATGGTTGCATTTTTCTGAGTCTTGTTACCAAAAACTCTTGTGACGTCTAAGAGGAATGTTTCAAAGTTTGTCAACTTATTTCCTGCAGTGTTTCTGCAGAACTTTGTGGTAGCTTGGTGTCCTGTACGTATTATATTCACATTGTGAAACTGGTCTTAAATCTCAGCAATTTAAGCAATTAAAGCTCTTATATGTAAAAATCCCCAAATCAGCATCATGTTACCTAATATTCTCATTATTAAACTGATTGACGAGAGGACTCGAGGACTCTACTGGCTCCTGTTACTGAGACTGAGTCCTGTTATTCCTCATTTGAGTGACAGGACTGAAAGTATCAGGAATGAGTTTTGAGCATAGCATTAGCAGATACTTGAAATATAGCCATATGGCATTTATGCAAATAGCATGATGACACTAAGTCCATTACAGTGATTCAAAAAAAATACCCCAAACACTTAAAAAATAAACAAATAACATCAAAAAATAATTGAGGTAATAGGACTGAGCTGAGATATTAACACGCTCAGTTATCGTTGAAATATCATCGAATTTACAGAAAAATAAATGAATGAACTTACTTTTGGCCTTCCTGTGGACCATGTGACTTGTGGAATATTCCATATTTTTCAGAGGGGGTAATGTGTTAGGGTTACAGGAGTGAGTGAAAACCCAGGGACACCAATGAAGTGTGAATTTTAACTAAAATGTTTTTTTCTCCTCATGGCTTGGGTACAAATTCTGCATTTCTGTGGAGCAGAGAGAACGTGTGTGTATGGCTACACATCCAACAGATGACAAATAATGTCAAGAGCATTGGGAGTAGGGGTGTGAAGTATTGGCTTTAAATATTCCTAATGATTATAGAGAGGCAGAATGAGAAGACTCTGGTGTCTGTCAGGGAGGGCTGTCCACATCAGCTTACTCATACTTTTTAATAAACCAGAATCCTACAGCAGGAAGTGAGCTGGACAAACCCCAGCTATCTTTCTGTAATCTGGCTTCACTGACCCTGAATAATGAGGCTGCACCAAGAGGTCACATGAAGCTGGCTATCAACGTGAAAAATGAAAGTTGTTTTTTTTCCAGCAGAAGACTAATCACAAGAATGGACAAGAAGTCTGCTTTATACCAACACAAAACAAACTGTAACAAACTATGATGGCTGAAAAAAAAACAACAACACATTTTCCAGAGTGAAATATACAAAGTGCAAAAAAACTGTTAGAAAAAATAACAGTGTGAAGGCACAACTTGAGGTTTGTTGTATTTCTTTCTCATCATTGCTGCTCTGGATATCTGATGGTCTAAACTTCTGTTTGTTCCCTTTAAACCGAAACTGCAGCATAAACTGAAGTTTTAGTTGAAATGTTTCAGCTGCAGCCACAATAATAAAAAATAGGAGCAGATTAGCGTAGAGATGTTAAAGAATAAAACAAAAACATATCACAAAGTCAAAATTTACATCCAAAAAAGCACAACAACCACAAGGGTTTGGTCTATGTTGTTGGACAGGGGTCATCAACTACATTTGTCCAAGGGCCACATTTTTTTTTAAGCAGACACTGTGAGGGCCAGATGCTCTTGTGAAATAAATAAAATAAATATTGTATCATCAGTATATAATTATGATGCTATTATTTTTCATTTCAAATTTATTTTTTAAATTATTTTAATTTATTTATTTGTCGTATTTGTCTGTGTTAACCCTTTACCTGGGCCAGAGTGTTACAATCATCACTCTGTCACCATTTGTTCAATCACAAAAATTCAAATAGCATTGAAAACCTAAGAATTTGCGCTTTCCATTGATATATGGTTCATTAGCGTAATTACAAGCATGTGACGAAGCCAACAAAGCAAAACAATGGAAATATTACGATAGAGATAAATGGCTTCTGAATACTGTGACTCGATTTTTCCCCAATCCAAAAAAATCCAGCGCTGACAGAGAGCTGAGAAGCTGTGCTTTCTGTCAATTAGAGTGTTCTGTCTCACAGAACTCCTAAAAAATAATTTTGTTTGTTTATTTTCTCTTAAACTGCTCAAACTTCCATACCATGTACACTAATCATTTACCAGATGTTAAAAATTCAAGTTTATGTACAACTGATAAAAAGGGCCAAAGCATCTCTCTCAATTATTATCAGACAGAACAGGGATATTTAGTAACATTCATTCAAAATCTATCTGCGAGAGGCATGGTCTCATACAGTTTAAGATTGTACACTGCCTTCATATGTCTAAGGTCAAACTTTCAAGGATTTTTCCTGAGATCAGCCCAATCTGTGACCCATGCAAACCTGCCCTGGCAAGTATTTACAACACATCCCATTGGTCATCTATATTTGATGTCTTCTCAAAGATCACAGGTAAGACTATTAAACCATGTCCTTTTTTTGTGTGCTCTTGGGTCGCATAGGCTACTCAGCTCTTCTGGCGAGGCATCTTATTATTACAAACTGGAAGAGTGATCGTCTTCCAACTTGTAATTGGTCTATCTGTTAGGTCATACCGTCTCTTAAAATAGAAAAGATAAGATATACACTTCAGGGATTCACTGAGAAGTTTGGTCAAATATGCCAACCCTTTATCTCTTATGTGGAGCAGCTGTCTAGGTCACTTGAATAATGAAAAGAGTGTAGCTATAAAGGTAGTTCTCTGGGCTCTCTCTCTCTCCCTCTCTTATTAATTTCATTTATTTACTTGTTTTTTACAATGCTTTATTTTTCCTCTTAACTGTCCTGTGTCTGATTGATAACCATGTTTAGTTTTGTCTGGTTCACCAGTTATTCACAGTATTTGTGTGATTTTGTCTTATGTCTGACCTATATATACATAAAAAAATTAATAAATATAATAATAAAATATGTCCAGACCAGTTTTAGCCTCAGTAGGTAAAGGTAACAGACTCATATTACCTGTATTGCAGTTAGCCACCACGGGGCTATTGCAATACTTTCTGTTTCATATTTGTGAGGCTGCCAAGCTGTCCATCACCGTTAAAAGCAGTGTGGTAGGTTGAGAGGATCACTGGCAGGAGAGAGGCCTTGGTGCAGAAAAGCGCAGCTTTAATAAAGAATGGACTGATCAGTATGGATTTTTATAGTTCCAACTTTTGGAAATGCTGTACCTGTGTGACTCATTTTAACAAAACTGGTGCTGCTACTAGAGACTATGTGAGGTGTCACCACAACCCAAAGCATGCAAGCTTCAAGGAGTCACATCCTGAACAGTCAGAGGCCCTTCAGTCGGAAAAACATTCCTACTTTGAAATCTCGATACTCCCATGCAAGAGGAGTTGTTAACCCAACTTTAACTGAACCATGGAGGGCAAAAAGTGCATCTCTGCATGCAACTACAGGGTTCACACGTGTCCTGGAAAACCTGGAAAATGATTGACAAATTTGCCCGTCATGAAAAACATTTGGAAAATAATAAAAAAGGTCAAATGTCCTGGAGAGTTATCGCCTTTTCTTCTGGGAAATATTACACACAAGGCACAACGGTTCTCTGCTTCTAGCTGGCACCCTACCTTGCACTGTGTGCTGCAGTGGTTAATGTTGTAGCCTCACAGTATGAAGGTTCTGGGTTCGATCCCAGGCTAGTCTGTCTTGGTGTGGTGTTTGCCCCACGTGATGTTACCAGCCAATTAAATTTGCATTTCTGCTTAGAGCAGTTCTGCATCCCAGTGCTTCCAATTGACTTTGATGCCAGATTTAAGCAGTGGCTTTAACTATTACATGTTCATTTGAACTGCTGGCATTTCTCATTTCTCTGTTGTTAGCATAAATGAATGTGATTAAACATGGCTAAATTATCATTACAGCTATCAGTCAGTCGATCTGACTCTGTTTTGTAACTTTTAAACAATTCATATGCAATTCAAAGAGACTGACAGGTTGTAACTCCAGATTGTCATCAGAATGAAGTGCTATGCTGTAATCTGTGGGTGTGTTTGCATTATTCTATGATACATTTGTCATAATTGTTTTTCATTGATGAATTATAGCCAGAGACGGCACATCAAATGCCTGAGTAATAAACGGAAACAATCTGGGTAAATATAAGTCACAACTGTAGAAAAGAGCACTTCCAAAGAATGATAACTCGTCTCTGTAGGAGCTGAAAATGTCCTGGAAAATAATTTCAGGGATAGAGTGGGAACCCTGAACTAGTTCGTGGTTATTTTTGATTGAAGGCACAGCTACTTTTCAGAGGGTTGATTTTTTTTTTTTTTTAAAAAAGTATAGTAACATAGTTTTTTCTCCTTGCTGGTGTATTTTTCAGTTATATTCTGGAGGCCGGATGGAAAGATCTAGTGGGCAGCCAGTTGATGTTGATTGTTATAGAATGACATCGGCCAAACTTGGTTAGTAACCATTATCAAGATGTCTCATATGATAAGTGAGTGAGTAACTCACAAGTCAAAATGTCTGACATGAAGAAGCAGTGTGAGGTGAAAGCTAAACGCCTGAAATCTACACAAGTATCTGAGTGCTAATACTCAAGAGGAGATTATACAGCAGCTTTGAGCAGTTTATAATAATATCCGGTTATGCCAGACATGAATCCGTGTATCGCTGCAGGCAAAATAAATTTGGACAGAACAAAGACAGAGAAAAATGTCTGTCAGAAGTTGAAATACTTCATGTTTTTATTTTGAAAGATATTTCTGGAGCTGTCTCATCACCACCCACAGCTGCTTTTGATGTTTCCTCCTCTGAGCTCCTTCATTACGTATGTGCGATGCATTATGGGACAATAGAGTCCATCAACAAGACACTCAAAATTCATTTATTTGCACACTGACATTTTGGAGTACTCTTACTTTTGTCTCTTTGTCAGTGTTAATGTACAGCATCCTCCAAACGTGTCAGAATTAGTATGCTGAGTGGGGTGTTGATACAGCATAGGTTAGTAGGAAAGTGGGTAGAGGGTGGACTTGACTACAATGGCTCTGGACTTGGAACTGGAGTACTCTTCATCAGCAGGTCGCAGTGACATTCAACAAAATCTGACCTTTAATGAGTCAAAAAAAAAAAAAAAAAGTTATTTACCAGTATGGAGTTCTGGCGTCCGTTGAAGGGCTGGGCTTCGGTGAAGAACTCTGTGCTGTGGTCGAGCCGTCCGTGTCCTCCGTATTGAACCATGTCTGAATCCAGCTTGATTTTATATCTGACAGAGATCGAGGTTAAGGCGCAACAGCAGTGGGAAACTAGATTATAAGATCTCAGACATAAGATGCACAAGAGGAGGTTTTATCAGCAGCGCTCGGGATGTGCAGACTTGGTTTAGCAGCGCTCAGCTGGTTTATATTCATTGAAATCCTCACATCCATCAGCATTCATCTCATCTCGGCCGCAGCACGATGAAGTGACAGAGCAGAGCGCTAATACACAAAGAGAGCGCTGCCTGAAATGAAACATAAATACAAAAGTGATTCAAACATGGATCGACCATCCAGCCTGGCTGTCTAATTCAGCCAGCTCAGTGCATAAATAATGAGTCAATCAAAAGACAGAGAGCCAAATGAATGACAACAGAAAGCCACAGTCTCTATAAAAGTATCCAATCCTCTTTCACTTTTTCATGTTTGGTCGTTTCACAACTTTGAATCACAGAATCACAGAATTATTATGCTCAGATCAAGAAGAAAGAGTGTTAATTAGGATTAATATCACAAAGAGAGAATATCTGTAAAAATTGGACTCAAAATAAATACATATATAGCAACGACTGCCAAGTTATTCATCCCACTCAGGCGAAAATTTAGCAAAGGCACCAGAAGGTATGTGTGTAATTAGATCTAATGTTCAGGTTCAGGTTTTCCTACGCTAGCAGAGTATATATTGTGTGAATATTCCTCCACACATTTTACTTCTTCAGTTTAAGGAGCTTATTGTCAACAGCCTGATAAATGCAGTTTGATTTAAAGTTGCAAAAATAACCCAGGATGTCATAATTTTGAGTTTTTTTTGCTGCATTTTGGATGCAAACAATCATAAACTATAACCTCCTCTAATCATGTGTAGTAGAGTATGTGCATGCTGGTGTTAAGGGGGTAAAGAAGAGGCCTGTTTTTCATTCCTTCATCACAAACTGCTCACACGCTGAAGAGCTGACTGATGGCAGCTTCCATAATCACTTTACAGCAGCGTCATGACATGTGTGTGTGTGAGTGTGTTAAAGAGGAACCAAGATGGAGAGGCAATGCATGAATCATGACACATATTCCAGGGAGATCTTCAGCATATACTGTATTCAGCTTTTTTATGTAGTACTGGATCAAATCAGTGACACAGCAGTGTCTGGCTTCAAGATAGAGAAGAGAATGATGTTCATATTGTTAGGAAAGGGAACCAAAAGAGTACAAAGTTGAGTTTGGAAAGCTTCATGCTTTTCTGAAACAGTTTGACAGGATCAGATTTTATTTGTGAGACAAAACATGAAGATATTGCACTTTAAGACACTTAAATCTACATTGAAAAAGTAAGTAAACTTCAGCTCTCCTCCTGCCAGTCAGAAATGCTCTGCAGCACGACACCCAGGTATAATCCGAGTACCCATGAACATCTGTGCGCTGCATTAGTTCCTGCAGTCTCTGAGGGAATGGAGCAGTGAGAAGTGCTACTGTAGCAAACATCAGGAGAGAGGAGCAGACATGCAAACAGCCCTCTAATTGGCTGGCTGAATAATCACCTTATCTTCCCATAGGCAATATACCGGAGTGTGAGAGTGATCCTCAAACAGCGCCTCGTTCTGCCCCAGAGCTGGGGAAATTCTGCTTTGGCTGCCTGCTTGTCTCCTTTGATAGTGATGATTAAAAGGAAGTGCTGCTCTGTGCATTGTTTCTGCAGGAGAGAGAGAGTTCCTCTCCTCCACCTCCTCTGTTCCTCTCACCGCCGCCACCACTGTCACCGCCGCTGCCGCTGTGCTGTTTTATTGACACAACAAAATCATTTTTACTATGAAGGTTTCACAATAACTACCAGGAGGATGTGGAAAAACTGAAGAAACACGAGATTTCAAAGCTTTATCCTTCTCAATTGAACGATGAAATCTTAATGCTAAGTAATTCTTGCAGTGCTTGGAATACTTCTGTGAGCTGTCAATATTTGATTCCCAGATCTAGAAACACTGTCTTGTATTTCTATTCCTCTGGATTGTATGTGTGAGCTGCACTTACACTAATTCAGGATTCCAGGGCTAAGGAAAGGAGATCCAGGACCAATTGGTAGTTGGAGGCTTTGAGCGATTACATCTTTGTTAGAGTCTACAGACTGCTACAACAACAACCTTCAGTTCAGCTGTGAAGTATTGTAATCAATACTGCCATTGTGAATAAAGGGGGGAATTTAAGAACACAATCAATTTTGCCCAATGAGGAGAGAGGAGGAAAGCAGTCTAACTCTGGATGATCAGAGCCATTGGTGACCTGAAAACAATCTGACCATGACCGTGATTGCACACTACGCCTCGACTTAGTTTCTCCATCAGGTTGTTGTTTTTATTCTGGCCTTATGAGAGTGATAGCACCCTGGAGTGGGTGAGCAAGTGCTGAGAGAGATTGTTGTGCAAGCTGCGGCTTTCTAAACATTCTGAAGAAAAAAAAAAAGATCTGACCTTTTTTTAAAAATGACTTTTTTGCTTCTGCCTTATCCCACTGAAATGAATTGAAATGCCATTAAACCCCCCAAAAACATCTAATTTTTTTTTGTTACATGTTTTTAAATAAAATGTGTGCTTATAAATAACAAATGCTGTATTAAAACAGAGCACAATAGAATGTGCTGCAATAAGCTGGTTTTATTCGGTATAATGTTCAGAGATACGGAGGTGGAGGAGAAAGGCTGAACTGAATAACTGAATCTTAATGGCTGATTTTTGCCCTTTTCGCCAAACATTCCTCACTTTCATCTGCAAGTGTTTTTGATTAAAACCTGTCCAGTGAGGTCCGTTTCATCCTCCCTTCAGAATGTTTCTAAAATGAATTTGGCAAATGTCAAATAGCACTATCACACGCCCAGTTGCAACTTTTTTTTGGTGTTTCTTTTGAATAAAGTCTGAAAGATTCACAAAACAACTGCAAACACAAATGCAAGCACGACACAGATGCTTCCACTGTGAGCTAACTGCTCGTCCTAAAACTGTTGTGGTATCTTTGGAGCTTTGGAGGGCATTTTTTTTTTCTACTTGTAATCTGATGAATGAAACGTGTTGTGATTTTATTTATTCCTTATATTTATTTTTCACATCCAACTCAATTTAATTTGTTTGGATTTTCATCGGTTGATTTTAATTACCTGTTTCATCAAAATCAAGAGAAGTGATCACCTGAACTATGGAAAAAAAAAAAAATTAATTATTTTTTCAGTAATGCCTGAAATGAAGAGGGTCTGTTGATTTATACTTTTTAAAGTATGGCTTTTGGTGAAACTATAAATGCAGAGAGAAGTAAAGGCAGCTTTGTTTATGTAACTAATTTATACTGATGTAGTTGAGATTACATCTAAATGCAAAGCAAGTTTTCAGAGACTTCTATGGTTCAATTTTTGAGAATTTCAGAGTGCGTTTAGGTCATCTGTGAGAGACAGTTTGTTTTAAACTCTCAAAAGTCTGTGTCACTGCACCAGGGGGGGAATCACCCCAAAATGGACGCATCCTCATAGAGCAGCTCAGACAGGGCAGGACAATGATGAGCTGACACAATCTCAGCTGATAGTTGGCACAATTTTAATCTCAAGCCAATCTGCCTGACAGGTACAGCCTCACTGACGGGCTCCAGCTGAGGTTTCTAACTCCTCCAACCAGCCAAACAAAGCCCGAACGATGTGTCCACCAGCAGTCAGCGAGAAAATAATAAAAACATCGATGGTCTGAGTGCCTGTCCAAAACATGACGTTGATTGCATTTTAACGGGCAGCTTTTTTTTTTGGTTAGGTGCTTCGCTTCACTTTGTCTGGCCTTCTTTGCTGAGAGGAAGAAAAACAAATCCAATAGTGGGCGATGAGAATCAAGGAAACTTGTCTAAAAATATGAGAAAGCCAAACAGCCACTGTGCAACCGACTGTGGACTGCAGGATGATGTCTCTATTACAGCTGAGTTGTTATTTATCCATTTTAGAGTTAAGATGGCAGACTCAGTGTTATTTTTTTACCCCAGACACTAAAACCACAGCAGATATTTGACTCTGACGTGTTTTAAAAAGTATCAGTTTTCCTTAACAAATCACACTTTTAAAGTTTCCTTTATAACGCATCACAGTTTTATGCGGAAGTGGAAGTTTCTTAACAAGCAAACAATGATCCATTTAGACCTCCATGAGGTCATCCAGCGTGTGACAGAGGGCAGGAAAAGGTGACATGATGGTGTGTTTTGCTGCAGAGAGACACCAGCTGATACAATTTGGTAGTTGCCATCTTGGCAAAAGAAAATGACAGTCTGCACTGGATCCATTTTTTTGGAGCAGAACAGCGTGGTCAGCTCCATCCGTCTATTATTTTAGATCCAGCCAAGGCGCGAGGCTCCACTGTGACACCTCTGACCCTCACACAGGTGGAGAAAGTTTAAGCGTATGACGGCTGAGTGTAATGAAAAAGCACTTTTGGACTCTTTGAGCTTGTCTTGTTTACCTCCTCTGCCTCTGAGTGGCACTTTCATCTGTCTTCTCTCCTAATTGGATCCTCTGCACACATTCCCATCGGAGCATCTGCATCTCCTCACACACGCCACGCATTTACCTTCCTCATACACACACACATACACACACACACGGCACATTTGCCTTTATGTGTTTACTGCCTCTCTGTATAATGACAGCCAGAGCTTTGCCCTCACATTTATTTGCATTTCCTCTCAACCCACCCAGTGTCTGAGGCCTCTCCTTAAACATCAAAAGAAGCACCAGGAGGAAAAGATGCGGTTGCATCTAAATGAAAATAAACCCTCAAAAACGGTGTTAGAGACACAGCAGCGGGGCTATTAGTGCCGCGCTCAAGATTAACCCCGTCAAGGCTGAGCTGAATACACAAGACACAAGCAAGAATTACTGCACATCAAACAAACTCACAATTAAAGTAAGATATTATGAGATTTAAACTCACTTCTGGCTTTTTTAATTGTCTTATGAACTTTGTTGTTGTTCTGTCTCAGTGTTTACATTTAATGTAACTCTTCAGGGTTTTTAAAATGTGATAAAACACATTGCTGGTTATTGTAGTTCCAGCTAACACTTCATTCATTTTGGGAAATTTCATCATGTTTTCACAGAGTTTAATTATCTCATTATTGTTCTGCAACACCATGCAACCTGCTGTTCCAAAGCAGTTAAATATATGAAAGAAATATAAATTAAAGGAGTATCTGCTGCTTTAAAGCATCATTGCAAATCTGATAATCACTGGATACTGAATTGCCTATACATCCTCATTTGATTCTCTTGCATCCAGAAAAAAAAAACAAACACACACTGTCAGCGTTTTCACTGCTCATCACACTGTTTAAATATGAGCAGAAAAGGCGACGCAGCTTCGTTTCCATCCCTGGAAGCTGTTGGAGGGAGCTTTAGTGGGCCTCAGCAGAGAGCGATGTCCGTTGTAATAAATACAAATCTGTCAGCTCTCTGTCCCCCTTCACATCCCTGATCATTAAGCCTGGTGTAATCACAACTGTGGGACTCATTAAATTCCTCCGCACTGCTCACTGCGAAGACAGACAGCCAATGCAGCTAAAGAGAGCGCTTTCTGAATCACTGGGCCCTGCTATTATTTCTCTTTAATAGCAGAACACCAGCGCCATAAACAGCAGTCTCAAACTCCTTTCAACAGTGACTGCTTAAAATAAAACAAAGTGCGAGCCTCACAGAAAACTAGACGGGTCTTTAACAAATCCTGTTCACTTTAAACACACGTGACGCAGTGTTTGGATCCCTAATTTTTAAGTATTTAATGTTGGACTATTATTTAAACTCAGAGAGAGACGATAGAGAGAGAACAGGTGAGGCTGTTTGACGAAGTAAACAAACCTTAGTGTGTACACAGGTTTAATAAGGCACAGACGTTCAGAATGAGACGGATCTCCTTATGATTACAAAATGTGACAGTTGCTTCTCCACCTGGTCCATGCGCATTTAGCCAAAAAAGTGATAGCTCTGCTGATCATCTCTGTCTTATTTGTCAACACGTCCCACTGAAGGACAAAACAAACAACAAACTGTTTCTCCCAACAAGTCTTGTCAGCACAGTCAAAGCCTGACGCGTCTTTATTTTTCCCCGCTCTGCCACAGAGCTCCATTTTTGTCCAGAAAACTATTAAAAACACATCAGTGAGACGTGTCGTTGCACTGGGTGACATTTCCCTTCATTACCATGAACATGGGCCCTGTCATTTATTCGGAGTCAGTCCCACACACATACACACACACACACACACACCGCCCTGCCGGCTTTAATACTGGCAAGAACTGAAAGTCTACGGCTGGAAATAGCAGAGCATCGAAATCTTTTAGCCTTTAGAAAATATTAACTTTACATTCTTGACCTGTTTGTGCAGAACAACATCTTTAGTAGAAACAAATGGATGAGTCCTCAGGCTGAGAGTGCATGGAAGTATTAAGATCAATTAACACGCTGTCAGTTTTGCTCTTCTCATGAGGTTAAAGAGAATATTGCAGGTTATTTTTTGTAATCAATACATGAAATTGTCTCATAATGGCTATTGAATAAGTCAGTTGTTTATTTTATATGTTGTACAACACTAAAGGGCACAAAATTAGAAGAAGAAGGAGGGTTTATTTTCAGTAGAACTGTTTAAAACACTCTTTTTTTCAACATGGCGTCATATGATGTAGCAAAGGGGACTCGTGTTCTCTGACTCGGCTTTGATCCAGTGTGCATACCGAGTGACAGTGGGTGTTTCGGGTTGTGTTTGTCGTGTTTCTTCCAGCGTATTAAATTTAATTTGACCATTCATTAAGATGGTTAAATATTGTGTTTGTGCTGGTTGCAGAAATACTAACTTAACAGGCTATTATGTCCAGTCTTTCCCCAATAGGTAGAAAAATGTTAGTTTTTCGTACTTGGGGATTTTGTGCAGCTGAAGAGATGGGACTTTATTTCTGCATCAGTTGCTAAAAATGCGGTTGTCTGTGGTATGATGGAGCTCAGGATGGGATACCAGAGCCAGGTCCAGGTGAGACTGATGGCTGGTGCGGTCTCGTCAATACAGGCAACTGCAGATTCACCTGCAGCAGCAGCAGCAGCAGCAGCAGCAGCAGCGGCCCCGAGCCCGGCTTGTCAGAAAGGATTTGTCAGAAATTCAGCCTGAGATTTAACCCGACGGAAACATGAGCTGAGCACCGTAACTAAGTCTTAATTTCTGTATCTGACACTAGATTAGTGGATAGTAAAGCTGCAACAATTAATTGAATAATTGAAAATTAATTCATTATTCATAATTCATTCACCAGTTTGAGTAATTATTTAAGAAACAAAGTCCAATATTTTCTAATTTCAGCTTCATAAATGTGAATATTTTCTGGTTTCTTTGCTTCTCTATGACAGTCCTGAATATCTTCGGTATGCAAATAAGACATTTGATGATGTCACCTTAGACTCAAAGAAACATCAATGTTTTTCACCATTTTCTGACATTTTATGGACCAAACAACTACTCAATTAATCAAGAGAATAATCAATAGACTAATCGATCATGAAAATAATTGTTAGTTGCAGCCCTAGTGGACAGACCTCTGATAGACCTCTCTGTCTTTCTCTCTACAGGCTCTATTACGACAGCTCAAAGTGTGTTGCGTCATGACCAGCACTTAAACTTACTGCTTATTTTTGAAGTCATTGTATCTGATTTCAAGTTTTAAATATGCTGATGTGAACAAAGCATCAAGCTACATATGGGTAGCTAACAGGGGCCACTCACCAGGACACCTGCTCCGTTCTCCACTGGTTCTCCTCACACCACAAATCAGCTGCTCAGTTTTTAATAAACGAACTTAAATGTCTCCAGGATACTCTGTGATTTATTAATTTAGAAATTTCTTTCAAAATTTCATTTTAAAGTTAAATTCCTATGAATTGCTTAACTGTTGTCTTCAACCTGCAACATGCTCATTAATGGACTGTATGAAAGCACAGATATCTGCCAAAGTCATCCTTTCCATAAGTCTCCTCAGACAGCTGCTGTTGGCATATGTTGGGTTTAAGGTGACTCCAGATGCATCGTCCAATGGCACGAGTCTGTATCTGTCTCTACAACCCTCAAACAGGTAACTGAGTGAACTGATGGATTATCATACATACTGTAAGAAACAAAGTGTCATCTATTGGGAACACGATCATTCCTCTAAGAGAATCCTGTCATGAAGTGTTGGGAATGAACACCTAGGCTATTTTGGACTATTGTTTCTACAATAAACAAAAAGTTACAGGAGAAGCAGATAGGATAAGATTCATCCACCGGGACCGGTGATGTCTGTACTAAATAGTTGTTGACCTACTTTTCCTCACTCTGCCTCAAAGTGCTGCACAGATATTCCCCTTCCCCGAAAAGTTCAGACTCTCTCTGTGAGCTCAAAATGTTGACTTCCACTTGGATCGTTTTACTCCCGTCGTTGCGTTCATGTCTCCTTTAAATCTACCTTTTATGTCAGAAAACCATAAGGTAATGATTCCTAAAGCTCCTCAAACAAGATGTGTTACTTCTGTATTAAAGAAAGTAACGAACAGAGACAGCATTTCTCACTGAGGCTCGGCAGGAGGGGTAGCAACAGTGACGGATAAAACCCAGTGCACTAAGGTTAAAAGGGGGCGAGGAGACACATGACAGATGAGAGCAGAAAGGATACTTTCCTGGAGCTTCTACTGCCACCCTGTAGTCCTGGAAGCTCTTGCTGGGGTGGAAGTTGAAGATAAAGAGCACATTCCCTCTGTCAAACACAATGACCTTGTCCCCTTCATGCTTGGCGCTGACAAAGGCCTGCAGGGGGAAGAGAGAAGGAAAGCTAATCAAATATTTCTTTATGAATACTCATTACCTTCCTCATCTCGGACTCAGGAACTTATAATGAGGCCACATTATATCAGTGGACTCCACATTTCCAAATAGGCTGAGTAAGATCCCCACATCACATTTCAGGTGGCTCTCATCAGCGGAAAGCAGCCGCTCAGCGTAGTGTGGGACACACACCGACAGCTTTAGACAGCTGCACATGATAAAGCCGCCACTCTCCTGTGGAGCGAGCTACTGTTAACGTGTCATTAGCAGAGATTATCAATGTCACCCTACCCCCTATTTTTAGTGCCTTGTTCCCCAAGCCAATTTCAGAGCAGCATATTCACGGCTGAACGAGAAGATAAGCGCCCTGCAACTGGACGGGCAGAGAGGGGGAGGCGAAGGAATGAGCTGAGCGTCTGGAGTCTTTTAACAAGTCCATTTCTACATGAGAAGTCCACAAATTTGGAGCAATGACACGGCAAGTTCCTGCTGCTGGATGAAACTGCTGCAGAAGTGCAACACAAACCCAACCGGCTATCCTCTCTGACCTGAAGAGCATTTTCACTAACTGCATCTTTACGTACAAATTAACATGGAAATGCACTTAACTTGGTAGAGAAGACTTGGTGTGTTGACACTTAAAAGTTTCAGATTATTAACAAACTATCCATTCTCAAGTGTTCACATAAGGTTATAAAGATTAATTAAATGTCTTCCATGACTCCAACTCCAAAGGGATGAAAAAGAAGAGATTTTTATCATTTGCAAATCAATCAAACACTTTTTAACTGAAAATAGTCACTGATGACAGCAACACCTTGCAAAAATGTTTGAATACGAATACAAAAAACTGAGTAAACTGAAGAATTTGGTGATAATATAATTAAAAGTTCAAATAATCTGAAGGAATCTGAACTAACTTTTTGAAAATAAGAAATAAGTCACTAAAGGGGTCTGAAAAGTTACTAAATATACCTACGAAGTAGCTAAGTTGGCAACACTGCTTAAATACATATATATATATATATATATATATATATATATATATATATATATATATATATATATATATATATACATATATATACATATATATATACACATATATATATATATATATACACATATATATATATATATATATATATATATATATATATATATATATATATATATATATATATATATATATATATATATATATATATATATATGACCCAACATTATAGTCCTCAAATCTATATAGAAATTCTGACTTACTTAATTTTGTTTTAGCATTTTCCAGCTAACATTGATTTTAATGTTTTTGTTTTCAACTGGAATAGCCTTGTTCGATTTAGAGAAGCTCTGTTCATTTGATCTTTTTATTTCACTTTCTTTAGTTGTTATTTTGTTGATTATATATTGGTCAAACCTTGAGATTCAACCATGCAAATATGAAAGTGAAATATGATTCATGATAAAGGTGTATTTTGTGGTTAAAAACTTCAAAATCACAGCAAAAAAAAAATGTTACCTTGAGAATCAAAAAAGGAATTATACATTTTCAATCTGTTGCAAAAGTATCTTTAAGGCGTGTTTTCCATGTAGTTAATTCTCTTTATTGCAATCATCAATTTGTCTTTGCACTAATTTTACTTAAAGAGTCTGTGAGGACTATCTGTTTGAAGTGGATTGCAGCATCACCGTTCAGCTGGAATCGCACACACTGTCGTGATGTCATAACTCTTAACAAGGCGTGTGTTTGTGTTGGAATTGAACAGTAATCAGATCTTTTTAAAATTACTTTTCTTGGTTCAAGACTGCTTTTACCTGATACAACGTTTAAATATTTAAGATTTAAATGATTCCCAAATGATCTAAATCTGTTTCCATTGGGATTTTACACAGCATTCCAACTTACCTTGGAAAGAGAGGTGTACTTTGATTTTATTTTTTAGGTGTCTATTTAGTTTCTATTCCAGAGACTTCCTGCAGCAGCCACCTAATCTTCCTTTGATCACATTTTAGGTGAAATCCAGTGAGGCAAAAAGCCAGTTAAACCCTTAAGAAGCCTCAAATGTGACCCCTGCACTCACAAAGAAAACACTGCCATACGCTGATAAATCCTCAAATTACCACCTTTCTCTTCACTCCTTCTTTACTGCAGCAGAAATTCATTCACCTGAAGATGATGCCAGCAAAGTCTAATGAAGAGTTGTGTTTTTACTCCAAAGGGAAAAAAAATACTTCCAGTGGTACATGATGAGACACTGAAAATACATGCGTGGTTTTAACCTGCTGCTCTTTAGGAGGTCTAATTAAAGCTTGGAAAAACATTTGGAGTTTTAAATGAAGTGTGGACTGTGAGGAAGCTCCTTTTTTAGTGCTTAACACTCTTAGCGGATAAAATATCTTTAAGGTAACACTAGTGGATGGCATGCTTGTAAACTAACACTGAACAGACGGCTCCGGATGCCACAGTCTGCTTGGTATTCTGCGCGGGTTTATTTACATGTCAACACCTCCAGTGATTCTATCCCTGCACCACCAGCAGCTCCAGCTCATGTCCAAAGTTTCTCTTTTGAAGCTCACGGCTGCATTTCTTCAAAGAGGCGGGCACGAACCAGACTTTTAAGCAAAGTCTCCTCATGTTTCCACTTCCTCTTAGTTCTCCTTCACCTGGGACAACAGAGAGCAGCTGACAGATCCTCTCCTGCTTCTCATTTTCACTACAAAACGCCCTTGGATCCTCCCACCACAGTCAAATATTGAACTGAGCCATAGAATATTCCCACTAAGCACGATTACCTTGGCAATGTCATTGATAAGCTGTCCAGAGGATTCCTGCTTGTCTGGTTGTTGCTGCAGAATCTCTGAGCAGCTATTGGCTTTATCAGTGACTGATGTTCTACAAAGTCTCTTTGTGATATCGTGTTGGGTGTCTGAATGACAATTTTTTAGTTTCAGCTGTTTCTGAGCAATGTCTGACACTGAGAGCGGGGTCAACATCACAAACTCCCTGAAGTGATTTATTATCTCTGGCTCCAGTCTGCTCTTCAGAACACTTAACTAACACCTTCACTTTACATAAAGTCTGTTGAATTCATGTCTACTTTGACGCCCCCTCTCCCACTTTTCATTTCTAATCAAAGAAATATAATAAAAAAATATATATTTCTTTTCAGCTTGTTCTTATTGCCAGTGGAATAAACACCTTTTTAAATCAAGTGTCCCTGTAAATAATTAAGTTATATTTCAATGCCAGGGTAACAACCTTGTTGTATCGAGATGATAAAATATTCCTCAGGAGGCTTTCATGACTGTTTTTTTGAAAAAAAAAAAAAAAAAAAACGCTGCCACCAATCTGTCAGAACCATTTTGATGATTACAAACTAGTTATTCATCTCAACAGAATATATAATCATGCTTGATCAAAGAAAAAGAAAACAAGAAAACTAACTCACCATGGATGATGTGTGTTTAATATGAGTGCTGCTCTAACTTCTCACAATCACAAAGACTTGTGAACTCTTGCTGTCAGAGGGATCCGTTAAAAGGTCCCTATTCAGAGTTTTTTCTTTGTGATGGATCGTCTTCCTGCTCCCTGAACGTCCCCGCTGCCCAGAGCTTCATACATAATGTCACTCAGAAGAAATGACAACATTCAGACTGCCGAGCAGACCAGAATCTGTGTCCTTGGAGACGCGATTTAAGGTAATAAATCAAAGAAAGAACCCAATTAGACGATGTTTTAGGTACATTGTAGAGCTGTCATCTACTATATGTCACCAAAAATTATGTGCAGAGAAGCAGCCAAGGAAAACAGCACCCAATGTGTAGCAGGTCAGTACTGCTGCCAAATGTATGAGTCGTCCCTGCCAGTATGAGGTCCGCTGGGATCAGCCGTCCCTCCTGTTCTCCCAAAAGGGAGCTCTCAATGTGCCTCAGGCTCTGCTTTTCCTCTGCTTTACTTCCAAAGCTCCTTTTCATGCCGTCGTAAGAGGCTCCAGTGAGTCTGAACACACTTCTGATTGATACACCAATGTACAACAATAATTCCCGGGAACCAGACGGGTCTCTAATTATTCACTCTGATACCTTTTTTTCCCTCCTGTGCCGACTGTGGCGAGGTGAGGAGGCTCTAACCTGAGGATTTTGAGGGACTTTTTCAAGACATCTATTGCACTGACTCACTTTTAATCCCCATCAATTTAGCAAGACTTACATTTGCATTACCACCCTACTTTGCTTCAAGTCCCCCTGGAGACTAACATCATTTTTGGTCCCTTACACTTCAGTTGAGCTGAAGCTTAAGAGAAAAGCTGAAGGATGAGAGTCATATCTAGTTCTGCTCACCTTGACAGCAGTCACAGAAATGGGACGTTTAGTTTCTTTATGGAGCATTCATCTCAGACGGTCTGGGAACCATTTAAGAGTTATTTTTAAAGACTAGCTCGAGGTACGGACAGTTTAAAAAACACATGAAATCACTGTGCATATTAGATTTGGATTCCAGAGTTTTTCTACAAGTGAGTGAAAGTGCAGCTTTGATGATTTATTATCACGCAGTTTTGTCATTGAGGGTGTCTGCCTGCTGTACAGTGAGTGTGTGATGTCCTTACAGGTGGAGCTGCCAGCCAGCCGTACTTGTCTTCAGTGCGGTTCATGTCCCGGTCAAAGGCATACAGCTGACAGTAGCGCAGGTGATCCATATCCACCAGGTTAAACTGCCGCCGGGCGTAGTGGTAACTCTGATTGTTCCCCTCTCTGGGGAAATCCAGCCACTCAGGATGGCCAAACTCATTCCCTGCAACGCAACGAGAGAAAGAGAGAGAGAGTGTGTTATTAAAGGATGTTCGTAATGAAGGCACAGCCACACGGTCCCTGGGTATTAGCATAGTCCAGCCAGCCGTGTCCTGTGAGCCTCTTCCTCTCAGGTTTTATGCAACTTTTAACAAGGCATGAAAAAAAAAAAAAAAAAAAAAAGGGACAACGATGAAAGCGAGCAGAGGCAGCGACAGTCTGTGACCTTTTAATAACCCCCAGCTGAGGTAAATGCTCTCCATATTAAAAACGGAGACACAAAACTCAGCAAACCACGAGCAGCCTGTTTTCCTGTCACCCAGGAACCTGCCCTTTCATGAATAAACACAAAAAGGCAACACAAGTGAAAACACCAAGCAAAGAAATCCTGAAGCTTTCATTTGACTTTGACTTTTTCAGCAATTATATGCAGAAAATTATCCTCGAGGATACATTTTTAAATTATTTCTCAAACACAAACAAGAAAAAAGGCAAATTTGGACTCCCCCAGTGACATTTCTTTTCCACATCAGTGATTTATCGAAGCGTTATCCAAATGTCTCCAACTCACAAACCCCCCGGCTAGCTCAACTTCTAAAGGAGCTACTTCGACAGGTTTTCCACTTCTCTTTAAAACTACCAGCGCTGATGAAGAATGAGTCCAGATGTAAAGAGGAACACATTTACAGGAATGTAGGAAACAGCGGTGCTGTCAAAGCGGGAGATGAGATAATGAATCCGTCATCAGATGTCACGGCAGCATCATAAAACAACAGCTGGGATAATTGAATCCCTGGCAGAGGAAGAGAGACGGCAAGACAAGAGAAAGAGGAAGATGCATGACAACAGAATACAGGCTAGTTGTTTACTTGGTAGAAAAAAAACAACCCCCCCCCTCCAAAAAAATAAAAAGAAAAAAAAAATCAGAGCACTGGGATGAAGTGGAACAGACAGGAAGTGACAGCAGATTTTAATGAAATACATTATGTAGGTGTTAAACAATGAGGTATGGGCTGCCAGCAGAACGAGCCGACTGTAGCATATGTGTGCGTGGAATTAGGGCAGCAAAGACATACAGGAAGAGGAGGAAAAGCGAGGGAGAGGAGGGAAAAGAGAGAGAGAGAGAGAGAGAAAGCCTTTTCTTGTGACATCTGCATGAATAACAAGCCTCCCACATGGCTGAACTTGAAATGTAAAGAAGAAAATTACACCTAAGACTTGCAACACTGGCAGTCAAAGGCAGACCCCTTCCCCCTCACCACTCAGCTCTTCACCAGCAGGGATGCGTACTCCACACCTTCATCATGCCTCTGAAATTCCTCTATTAATTTTTCACACTCAAATAATCCCATCAGGCACTGGAACTATATGCTGTGTTTAGTCATGGGGTTCTGAAAAAAGTATCAAACACTGTGCATTGTGTGGGATACGGCTTTAATTAAACCTCCATGAAAAAAATAAATACGACAAATTGATGATGCAGAGAAAACATATAACAACAAATATAAGAACATGTAAATCCTCTGCAGCATGTTTAAATCACAAGAAAATAGTAAGAGTGACCTTTAAAGGGGTAAATAATATCTTTCTTTTTGGTAAAATCACTACCACAATGTGAAGAGACAATCTCTGGAGGATACTCCTTTGACCATGATTACTGTTATAAGGAGTCATGAGATACACTTCATTTTCAAGCGTTAAAAATGGTGCTTCTGCAGAGTTCAAAAAGTCACCAAAATAAATACGATGCCTGACAGTAGACTCTGATAAGTTTTAAAGCCGGACTGACCATTAAAAGTTTGGCCTGCATGTATTTGAGGGAAGGTCATAAGATCAGCAGTACCATTAAGATTTCCCCTCTTTAGAGTCTGAAAGGACTCAGCCGTTAATTTCTTGAGATGTGACAGTCGCAAATCACAAACAACGTATGGAAGCTATAGCTTCAAATCTTGGATGGAGGAGCTCACTTTGCAGAAAAAGCATCTCAAGAGTCTTAAAGGAGGATGCTTTGGATAGCCCTGCTGTGGTTTTCTTGACTAGTTTTTAAGTCCAATGTGGATCAGTCGACTCTGCTCACAAACGTCCACAACTATTGAAATAAGTCAATTCAAGCTAGAAACTTTTTTTGAACCCCTACTGTTCTGGTTTGTTGTCAAAAGATATATCCACCACATCCAACCCCAATTCCAATGTTGTGAAGTTTGGATGTTGCACAAAACATAAAAAAAACAACAACCCAGAATGCAATGATTTGCAAATCCTGTTCAACCTATATTCAACTGAAAACACTACAAAGACGAGATATTTATTGTTCAAACTGAAGAAAAAAACACATTCCACAGGTGAACAGGTTAATTGGAAACAGGTGGATTTCATGACTGGGTATAAAAGGAGCATCCCCAAAAGGCTCAGTTGTTCTTAATTAAGGATGGGGCGAAGTTCACCACTTTGTGAACAACTGCCTGAGAGAATAGTCCAACAGTTAGAGAACAATGTTTCTCAATTTACAATTGCAAAAGAATTATGGATTTCATCATCTACAGTCCATAATATCATCAAAAGAATCTGAAGAAATCTCTGCCTGTACGCAGCAAGGCTGAAAATCAACACTGAATGCCAGTGACCTTTGACCCCTCAGGCAGCACTGCATTAAAAACCAACATCATTGTAAAGAATATTACCACGTGGGCTCAGGAACACTTCAGAAAACCATTGTCAGTTCACACAACTCATCACTACATCTACAAGTGCAAGTTAAAACTCTACCATGCAAAGCCAAAGACATATATCAACAAGACCCAGAAACGCTGCCGGCTTCTCTGGGCCCGAGCTCATCTAAGATGGACTGACGCAAAGTGGAAAAGTGTGCTGGGGTCTGATGAGTCCACATTTCAAATTGTTTTTGGAAATCATGGACTTCGTGTCCTCCAGGCCAAAGAGGAAAAGAACAATCTGGATTGTTATCAGCGTAAAGTTGAAAAGCCAGCATCTGCGATGGTATTGGGGTGTGTTAGTGCCCATGGAATAGTTAACTTGACCATCTGTGAAGGCTCCATTAATGCTGAAAGGTACATACAGGTTTTGGAGCAACATAAGCTGCCATCCAAGCCATGTTTTTCAGGGACGTCCCTGCTTATTTCAGCAAGAGAATGTCAAGACATATTCTGCACGTGTTACAAAAGTGTGGCTTCGTAGTAAAAGAGTGCAGGTACTAGACTGGCCTGACTGCATTACAGACCTGTCTCCCATTGAAAATGTGTGGTACATTATGAAGCACATAATATCATGATGGAGACTCCAGACTGTTGAGCACCTGAAGTTGTACATCAAGCAAGAATGGGAAAGAATTCCACCTCCAAAGCTTCAACAGTTAGTGTCCTCAGTTCACAAACACTCATTGAGTGTTGTTAAAAGGAAAGGTGATGTAATACAGTGGGAAACATGACCCTGTCCCAGCTTTTTGCAGGCCTCAAATTCAAAATGAGTGAATATTTGCAAAAAAACAAGCGACATCTTTGTTTGAACAATAAACATCTTGTCTTTGTAGTGTAATCAATTGAAGATTGCTTAAATAAGATTAGCAAATTAGTGTATTCTGTTTTTATTTATGTTTTACACACCGTCCCAACTCGAATGGAATTGGGGTTGTAGATTTGTCATCATGTGAGTTTGCACTAATCAGAAACCTCTTTTTGGACTCCTCATCCTTGTATCTTGGTGAGACTTTCCCAGTGTTTTTCAGGTCCACCAGCACTAAGTTTAACTCTTGGCCCTTCTCACTTTTTCTAGAGGGCACCTCCAAGCCAGTTTTCATCACCCCGGTGCCTAGAGAAATTCAGGAATGTGTGAAGGCGTTATAGCAGAAGTCTCTTAAAGGTTAAGGCTCCCATGAGTTGCTTTCCATATCTGCCTCAGCAAGGCAAATGAGCAATTTCACCGTAGCTGTTACAGCTGCTGGAGGCTGTGTCACGGCCCTGGCCACAGGTTGGATGCTCACATGTCTGCAAGGCATGACTGTCCTCCAGCAGAAAGACAATCAAGTTCTTGGGAGTGTTCTTCTGCCTAGGTATGATGCACTGTTTTTGGTGTAATTCTTCCAAACGGAGTGCATCAGAGCCCCACAGGAACAAAAAGTCTTAGTTATGTGTCTCAGCTCAGGGCCTTGCATTTAGAAATACAATGTGTTGTTACATCTTAGCCACCCTCTGGAAAACGAGTGATGAGGTAAGCTGAGGTGAGCTCAGTCTGAGGGCACTGCCTGTGTGAAATCTGCAGACAGACGCTGTAACCAGGAGGAGCTTAGTAACAAGTTAACATGTGTATTAATGGAGTTTCATCAACCTGAACCCCTGTGAGGCCATCCCCATAGATTTAATAAACTTCTTCTGATTGGCCGAGCTCACATATGCATATTTTAGCTCAGAATGAGACCAGAAAAAAAAGGAAAGCTAATCCTACAGAGTCTCATTTGTATTTAAAATTCAAGAGTTTAAAGGGATAAAGCACATAAACTCATCATACTTGAATATATAAGCATGAAACAGAAGGCAAAGCCGAGTGAAAGGTGTCAAGGACATGCTACAATTTGACAGCCATCCTCCAAAAAAAGAACTGTAGTGCCTTTTTTTCTGCTTTACAGAGGCAGTCACAGCAGGCAGTGTATTCTCTGGATTCAGGGAGAATTCACAGGATATCAAGACCTGTCAAGAGAGAGAAGTGATATAAAAGAATCCTCTCAAACACGGCGCTAGAGGCTCCTCCCTTTAAGTAGCATCTCAGGACTAAGCACCGTGATTACCTCAGGGAGCTCATTGTGGAGGAGAAAAACCCTTATTCATTGTCAGACATCAATATGTGATGTTCAATGCATTATTTACTATTTCGGTACATCTACTGTCGGACCGGCCTGTCAGAATCCACTCTACTGCATTTCCCAGAATGACTTTCGACACCCCCTGGGGGAAAAGAGTTCTCTGTTGCACTGTGTTGCATGCAGCATGAGTAGGTGGAAAAGGAACACAGCGATGTTAAACATTTTGTGTTGAAGAATGAGTAAAAATGGATCAATAGAGCAGTGAGCAGAGCAGTGTGGACTGCAAGGAAAGCCTTCACAGAGGTAGATGTAGTGCATGCTGCTGGCAACTGATGCATGGAGACATAAACTAAAGGTACATTACACCACAGTCAGCTACGCTCACAAGGCTCAATAAAACAAAACAAAACAAAAAAAAAAAAACGTACACAATACCAGGTTAAAATTACCAAACAGCAGTGTGTTTGACCCACTTCTGCTGATCTACTTTTCAGTTTCAAATGTCAGTGTTTTCAATACCTATCATCTCATGAGTCCTGGGTTTATGAGTCATGATGGTATTAGAAGCTTCATTCTAACAAAAGAAAGGCAGAAAATTAAATAATCTTTTGCTTTGTTGAATTTGTCATGTCTTTCAGAACAGCCACAGAGGCATCTGTTGGTCCACATCGACGAAAAGGAGAAAAATGATTTTTCAAAAATAAAAACTTAGATGCAGTTGGTGTGAAATTAATCATAGAATCATTTTAAAGGGAGCTGAACTCTTTTTCAGTCAGTCCTTTAATACTTTGTTGGTTTTATCAGTCTTTTATTGAGAGTGTCCTTTATTGTTCTTTAATCTGCTGGTTTCACAAGCTCTCCGTCCAAGACACAAACCACCTTACGGGAATGGTTAAAATCTGATCTAACATAATCAGCATGATCGGAGAATTAAGCTCTTTACCTGCAGATCTTGAGAAAGGCTAAGAGTATTTTAGCTTCTTATGGTCACATACTTTCTACAGAGTTCTGTTTGCTGCCCTCGCAGCACTGGTATGTTTACCTGCCTGTAAAACCAACCGATACAAAATCATTCATCCCCTCTGCTATCACAATGATTATTTAACAATTCTTAATGATCTCTTTTATCTATTGATGCCATAATTCTTTTATCTTGTATTTATCCTTTTATTGAAACTTTTGCATTCAGTTTGGATGACTTTTAATCAGTCTATGGTATCATTGTCCCTTTTAGGTCTCTTGATGTTCTTTTTTAACTTCTTACGGAGGTGATTTATTGCTTGTACATCACTTGTCTTTGTTTTTGTTTCTTCCTATGTGTACGAGCTATGCCACATTAATTGCCCCAAGAGGGATTAACAAAGTTGTTTGAACTGAATTGAATTGCATTGAAGAATCTCAGATCTTGATTTTTTATCCAGAATGCATTGAGTAATTTCCTAATTACCTTGTCATCTCTCGTTGAAAAAGTGCTCATCAGAGCTAAAACTAGTGTTCAGTCTTTTGTAGATTTTATGTTACACACCTGAGAAAAATTTTAAAGACCAGTTGAAAAACTGCACAAATTTACATTTCACACTGTTGGATCTGAAAAAGCTTCTAAGTAGAGTTTCGAAATGCAAAAAGGAGAAATAGGAGTGAGACAAAAAATAAAAATTAAAGAATATGCAATTTGGTGATAATTAAAGTGAAATAGTCTGTTCATCAGCAGATCAAAAGTTTAGGATCACAGCCTTTAAAAGATAAAATCTGCACAAAAATGTCTTTCATTGTCATTTCCATCAGGTATTCAACTCTGTCATGACCTCCTGATGATAAAGGCTGAAAAGCGTTCTCTCTTTGAACATGGTCGGATTGTTGAGCTGCATAAGCAGGGCTTTGTTGCTGAGGTTGGACACAGTAAAACAATCATTTTGAGTTTATTTAAAGATCCTGAGGGTTATGGAATAAAAAAGCCAAGTGGTAGACCCAAAAGAATTTCATCTGCGCTGAGCCAGAGGATCCAATTGGCTGTCTGTCAAGACACAGGACGATCCTTGACCCAACTTAAGGTCATTACTGGTGCCGGCTGTCACCCAATAATCATCATCTGTGAGAGAGGAGCCTTAAGATCAAAAAACATCTTCAAAGATCTTGTCTCCTTCAACACCACAAAACTGCTTGTTTGGACTTTGAAGAGAGCACCAAACATGGGACATTGAAAGGTGGAAGAAAGTTTTATTTTCTGATGAAAAAAACCTTGATTGTTCCCATGGGAAAGGAAAGAAAAAAGTAGAAAAAGACACACAAATAAAAAAAGAAAAATCTTGCTCCGAGTCATTAGCTTTTTAAATATGAGGCATCTTCAAGATTAAAGTTTAACCATTCTGCATCATCAGATGGCTGATTGAGGCATCATTACCTAAATCACTCTTCAGTTTGAGATGGCTCATTTCTTTCTGCCGTCTCCACCCCTCCATCATTGTTTATAATAAATAAAGCCATGCTGGGGTCTGAACTGCCATATATGACCAAATGTTTCTCTTTGTGTAAGCTGCTGAGACCACAGGAAGGAGGAAAGTAAAGACTTCAAGCGTCGGTAAGCACACCATCACATGCTGTCAGTGAATGAAATAAATTTCATTTTGATTTTCCCCTGCGGGCCTATGACACGCCGATGATGCAGAATGGGTTTCAGAAAGTGTCCGATAAATGAGCTTCCCGAGACTTTATGTTTTGAGTTTGTTTGTAATAAGTCAGCGCAGGTGCCTGAAATGGACTAGAACCGAAAGGAAACATGGGATCATTTTTTTTCTTCGCTTCAGACTGAACAAAGTGAAATCAAGGCATGTGCACAGTCAGGGCAAAATAATGAGCAAATCAAGAACAAGCACTCAAAATAATTCAACCTGATGTGACTCCATCTATTGGCATACAGTTGACCTGCACGTGCAAGAACGCCACGACGCAACAAAATAGAGCAGATACAAAAAGTGTTTACAGTTTCTTATCAGACTTTCCATTAATGAGCAGAGAGCATTAAGCCTCTCCTTATCGTCCACATGCTCCGAGAGAGTATGTGTGGCACATTGAGGCAGAATGAGCATGCATACACACAAACATTAACAGTTTATAATGCACAAAAACAAGGGTTTAGAAATGTGTGCAATCTCAGTCCAGATACAGTCTGCAGCCCAGATAAAAGCTTCCAAAGAGCTCCACTTCATTATCAGTAAAAGTGCACTTTTGCCTGTTATTTACTTTCACTTTTCTAACGTTATTATTTCATAGAGTCTAGTGGAGATGATTGATTTCCTGTGCAGCTTGATTCAGTGCTCTGTGGAAGCCTTTGACTCTTCTTTTCATTTCATCTTTAAAGAAACACATTGGACACACCTCCATTAGGTAATCATTTCCTTCTCCTCTTCGATAACACGCCGATGTTCCTCCCATACGCCTGCATTAATCAGCATGTTAATAACCTTCCTCTGCCTCCTCACAGCTGAACTCAACCAGATAGCACATTCTCTACAAGGATGAATTATGATGGATTCTCAGCACAATACACACAGAAATAAAATCATCATTTGTGTCTAACAATATATCGGGGCACTGTTTCCTGAGATAAAGGAGTTTATTATGGATGGAGGATAAGGATTGTGTTTTAAACAAACACTTCAGAATAAATCCTGTTTTTTAAAGTCTGACTGCAGTGACGTCTGACTGCAGTGACGTCTGACGGCAAAAATGGAAGAAAAGTATGAATATTATTTAAAATCAGTCAAATGTTTGTCTGAGTTAGTCAGATTCTACACTTTAAACCACAACACGTGGGTTACAGGTGACATTGAATGATGCTTTATTAACTGGGATAAATGTTGAAACAGAGTGGTTCATGTTTCCATTGTATGTTTAAGACTGGATCAACTAGACGACTTGGGATCTCAGGTATGAAACTCGAAATTATTACCAACAGGATTTGAAAGCCAGATTTACAAAATAAAAGCCTTAACTGTAAACCACCAGCTTTAAACTTTTAACTTGCAGTTCAGCCGTTTAGTAGAGCATTTTTTGAGTCGCTATATCTCACTGAAAATGTGTTCAACTGAGTAAAACCTGATTGGATTGTGTCCACAGCTTGAAATATTTTTTTGAATTTTGTGGTATCTCATCCTAGTGCACAACATAAAAAATACAAAAAATAATTTTTGGTATTATTTTTTTTCTTGGATGGAACCTTAAAAGGTTAAAAATTAAATAGACTTCATAGCCCTTGGATCTAAAAAGTGAAACTTTAAGATAAAAAAAGGAGAGGTAGTTAAACAACGGTAATTAGTTACTTTTTCATATTCATCCCAGCTGCGTAAATCTTGGGACTGAAATATTGGAAGGGTTCTAAAACACTTTTTTGTCCAATGTATGAAATACACTCACATCTCTTATTTCCAAATAGAAAAAATCTCTTCTCTAATCCTCCTATTTTTCTTCTTTTTTGGCCCTGCTTTATGTTGTTTTTGTTGATTTTTTCTACAACTATTAATCAAAGGATTACAACAGTTCATTATAACTAATCATATCTTTAAATCCCATGAACAAAATTCCATCAATTGGCATTCAAACAGTTTTAAGTTTATGTTAACAATTCAAAGCAAATCTTTAGTGTTTAGATTTTAAAATCAAATGAACAAGATGAAATACACTTAATGAAATGGAGTCTTAGTTTCATTATTTAAAGTGGCTGTGAGGACTTTCTAAGTGATCTTGAAAAATGTATACCTTACCTCAGCGTGTTGTGTCTGGTAAAAAGTTGTCTTGAACAAAGAAAAGTAGTGTTAAAAAGAAGATCTGATCTCCATTCATTTCCAAAACAAACACGCGTCTTGTTAAGAGTCCTGTCATCACGACAGTGTGCTCGCGATTTGAGCCAGAAGGTGTCGCTGCAATCCACTCAAACAGATAGTCCTCACAGTCCCTTGAAATAGATTCTGCACTGCTAAAATCCTGTCTTAGATACAGAGGAAGCTTTAAAGCATTTATTAGTGAACTACAGATGTTACTTTCTTTGTAAAGGATGACAGTGCAACTCATCTTAAGATCTTTAGTACTGTGTTTAAAATGTGCAGCGACAATATGGTGAGCACTTAGTTATTCTGAGGTTGTCTTCACTTGGTGACAGCCGATGATCCCCAGTGTCATAGCATGGTTGCGTTTCTCCATCCTAAATACGTCCGTAGAACGGGGTCAAAGGTCTGTTGAAATTCCTACACCTCAAAATAATACTCTGACAGCTTTTGTGATGCAGTTGTGCACTGACATCAGTCTGATCAGCTGCACCTGTATGCTTAGCTCAATCTCAGAGTGCTTTGGTGATATTTTTCGTTTTCGACACAAAGTGCAGACACAAGACACAAATCACTTTTTACTTAAAGGCTGAACTGAAGTGACATGTGTTATCTGAAAGTGCAGTGGTGATGTTGTTCAGCTATCACAAAGCATGCAAGAGCTGTGACATAATTCTGTTTGTTTCAGACTTGAATCGGTGCTAGCAGCTCTGGATTTAAGGATGATTTCTAATCACTTAGATGATCTCCTGACTGGTATTATAGTTCTGCAGTACTCAAATCATACTTAAAACAGGCTTTTTGACCATCGGGTTGCATGTTGTTCAGCTGGATAAACACTGTCTGTTCTAAAGTTTCAGCGCTGCTCTGCTGTTAGCAAAAGAGATGCTGTGTGAAAGGCTTTAGCCAATAAACATGATGGTGAAAACAGCAACAAATGAAAAAGTTGTTGGACGCGTAAAACTAACTTTTACCTGTAAAATGTTGAGGCTAAAATCTATGCTGCTTCCAAAAAACGATATGATTAATGGGGGGCAGCCATGTTTACACAAGGTTATGTCAGACAGCTTTTCAGCTGGCACATCCCATTACTCGTGCTCACAGGCCTGCATCAGATAAGGGCCTGACAGTGACACAGTCCCCTCAGTAATTAGCAGCACAAGAAGGAGCCAAGGATCAATGTGTTTTCCATCGGAGGGATTCTGGCAAAGAAGATCAATGAAGGATTCAGAGGGGACGGGGAAGCGAGAGTCACATAAGGTTTCAGAAGCAGCGCAAACGGAAAAAAACACAAAAAACAAAAACTGCAGACCAGATGCAATGATTATTTGAACTTGCTAGATTGATTTCTTGTTACTGCGCTAATGTACGCTCACACTTTGCACATTAAAGAAGCATTACTGGAGCAACAGCAGGAGTTAGTTCTCACTTGGATTATCTGCTTGAAATGTTTAAAGAGGGCTCGGGTGTTCAATTCAGCATCCAAGGCTGCAGCATAATGGCTGCCTGTTGCACCGTAGCACTCCATGAATGCAGAGTGCCGGGAGAAGTTTTAGCTCAATAATTTAGACTGTAAATCTGCAAGGTTATCTTAAGTCCGTGTGAGCCCTCAAAGTCAGGAAGTGCGAACAGTGCCGATGTAATGATAAAACCAGTGAGGCGTTTCATTACCACCACGCCACTCGGAGCTTTAATGTCATTGACACTCTGACATCCTTTACAGTATCCTTCTCCCTCCATCCTGCAGGCGGATGCTCCTTCTGTCCTCTCGCTGCGTGCTGTTTGCTCCTGGTCGTGAGTAAATAAATGGGTTTTTCGAAGCTCGGCACTTCAAATTGATTTGCTTGCTCAAACACTTTGCTCTTGCTCAGCACTGACTAAATGACTCTGCTGTCATTGATCCATTGACACGGCATGTCATCTCAGATCTACTTGATCTTTTTTTTTTTTTTTTAACACTTTTCTGCAGCATTTCCCTAAAGCTCCAGCGAAAACTCAGTGTTGTGTATTTAAAATTTTTATTTTGGGCTCCTTCAATTTGTGATTTCAGGAGAAACTTTAAAACTTTTGTCCGTTAAAACTGTTATCAAAAGATGACAGCACCATTTGTTTAGTCAACAAGACAGCTCTTCTCAACAGAAGCAATATTCCCCTTTATCAGCAGACTCCACTTCACTTCTCGGCTCTTTAAAACATTTCTTCACTCAACAGGGTAAACAGAGATTAAAACTCCAAGCTAACATTATTAGCCTGGTTAATTCTGCAGGCTCTGATATAAGTTCACAGAAAACATCGAGCCGCGACTGTTCAGTAAGCATACTGTAGGGGGAAAGTGATTGAACTTGACTTTGTTGAGTAGTTATCTTTCTTGTTAGAACAAATTAAAGGGTCTATGGGGACTATCTGGAAAAGCTAGTGTTTTTCTGGGATAACGACTCTGTTTCCCATGAGCACTGGCACCCACTGTCAGGAGGATGAGACTCTTATCGGCTTGTGTTTTTTTCTGGAGATCAGATCTTCTTTTTAACATGTTTCTTTGTTCAAGGCAACTTTTTACTGGATACAAAGTGACACAGTTATGTATTTATTGACTCTTTATTGCTGAACGTATCATTTGGAGCTGATAAACCCATTCTAAGTTGTACATTAGGATCAGGCATATATCTAGGAGTAAGACTTTTCAAGATCACTTAGACAGTCCTCACAGAGACTTTAAATAAAATTTAGAAAAATGTTTTCTTCTCAAAATCTGATAGCTGGAACCACTGACAAATTTTTGCACCAGGGGAGAAATGGAAATGTCACTTCTGTTAATTTGAAGAGGAACTATGACTGGATGGCAGAAGTGGTTATTTACAATTCAGAGCATTCCATGTCCTCAAAATACTTTGACTCGATCAATATAAGTGAAAAACAGAAGGTTAAGGTATCAATAAGCTCCAGTGGTACAACTTGACTTGTTCATATCAGCGGGAAGAAAAGAAGACCCGTGATCCAGAGGTTAAAAACTGAGTGCTGCTTGCAGCGGGTAAACGTCAGCTCACCATCAAGGACAGATTTTATAAGACAAAGCAAGGTTTTCCTTTCCCCGTACTTAGACAGGCGAAGGACTCAGAAACAATTAGCAAGCACATTCTCCTTTCCACATGTGAAAGCTACAGAGCAGCACAGCTGAAAAAAGGGATCTCAGTGTTTTTCATTCCTTAGCTTTGATTGAACTGATATCAAACAGAGAAAAAGCAGGTCCTTTGTAAGAGGACGGCGGCTTTTCAAAATAAAGTAACCTTGGGTTTTCAAATTAAATCCAGTGAGATACTTCAATGTCTTTCCACCTGAAGTGCTTTTTAGACAGCCAAAGATAAAATCTTGACCTGTAAGAGAGCAATGCATGCACTAGTTTAGACCCCTTTATGAGCTGGAGCAGCAATCAGACATCGAATGGAACAAGAAACTTCTTTTTGTCCTGACGGATGATGAAGGATTATGAAAAAATATCTAATCAAAAGAGGAGGCAAATTGTATATAAGTGAGTTTACATCTATATGAAGACATCTGTATTGTGCTCTCTCTTTTTTTAAAAAAAATATATTCTATACATATTTACTTATTCATTCATAAACTTCGTTGGCCTTTTGGGAATGGGTGGGCAGGATTGTTGAAGATCTGGAACAAATAATCGATAAATCGACTATTAATCGATAACTTAATTAATTGTCAACTATTCTGATAATAGGTTTAAGTAATTATATAAGAAAAAGAATTTCAGCTTCATATAATTGTGAATATTTTCTGATTTCTTTGCTTCTCTATGGCAATCCTGAATATTTTTGGTTTGCAAACGAGACATTTGATGATGTCATCTTGGACTCCAAGAAACGTTGACATTTTTTATTACCATATTCTGACATTTTATGGACCAAACAACTACTCAATTAATCGAGAGAATAATAGATAGATTAATCGGTTATGAAAATAATCGTTAGTTGCAGCCCTAGATTGTTGTATTATTCTGTGTTCTGTAACTGAAAAATGTCTATAAATAAAGTGTTTAAAAAAAGATGAGGGAAAAAAAGATGAAAACTGGATTGCAAATCCTTTGGGAAAATAAAGATAACTACTTGAATTATTAAAATTGCTGTAAATCCGCATATGATGTGCTGTTCACTCATTTCGTCAAGTGACGCTGCTCTAAATCGTTGAGAGTAAAAGCACATTGATAAATTCCACAGGAGACACAGCACTGAGAGTACAGCAGAGTGAGCCTTTTAGCTCGACTTTAGCCAGAGAATCAGATCTGATTATTATCAACTGTCCTTCAGCTGCCCACGTGGGCTCAGCTCTCTGACATCCTGTTCATTACGAACTGCTGTGTTACCACCATCCAACCAAATCGGCTGCTTTGATTGTGCTTCTACCCCCCCCCCCCACCCCATCCACACACATCAATCCACTTAACACAAAATCACAGGGTGTTTCATTTCCTTTTTTTTCCAGTAAGACAAGACACTGAAGTGAATACTGAGTGACAGTGAGTCCAGAGAGGCAGCGCAGAGTTCACAGAAACACTCTGAGTGCTTGGACTCAGATCCTGACCTGTTCACCTGGTCACCAGGTGGAGCTAAAATGCTGTGCATCACAGGAGCAAGCTGGAGCACGACACATGCAAGGAAATACATTTCCTTCCACCAAGGTCAAACTGCAGCCTCATTAATTATCACTTTATTATCTATACCAGCAGGTCTCAGTAGAGTCATGCTGAAGCTCAGGTGATGGGCTAAAACGAGGAGTCTCACGGTGACTGAGAATTGGATCCATTTGAGAAAAAAAAAAAAAAAAGTTATTCATCTGATCTTAGACAGCTTTGTCCGGTGTTTCAACGTCATCTGTGGAAGGGAGTATCAATGCCAAGAGCTTTTTCGATGCTGAGCATCAGCCTTGACTTGTTGGCGATGAGCTGCTCTACAGAAATCTCCATGAAAGAAATTAAAGTAATCTAATAACCCAGCACTTTAATAAGAAGAGAAGGAAGTCTGGGGGGTTGCTTCCAATTATTACAAGCTTTTATGAAGGAAAAAATATGTCCTTAGAATCTGTTAGTGAATCATAGGCTGGAGTGAGAAAAAAACATGACAGCGCAAAAAAAATGGCAATGTTCAACATGAGAAACTTCTAACATAAGGTGGGTATTGCACACTGCAAAAAAACTAGAATCTAAGAAGTGTTTTTGTATTATTTTTAGTTTAAAATGTATTTTTAGACTTAATACGAGCCACATTCACCTGACCAATCCAGAAAAAAATCTTTTTTTCAAGTTATTAAAAGACTAAAATGAGGTCTGAATTGCTTGTAAGAAGTAAAAAAGAGAAAATCTGCTAATGGGATGAGAAAAAGTGTCTTGTATTAAGACATTATCCAAGAAACTTGATGAGCAAATTTTTCTTATTCCATTGGCTTTTTTTGTTATTAAATATCTTGAAATAAAACATGTTTTTGGACTAATTTTAATGAAATAAGACGTAACATTTGCTTAGATTTCATATTTTGCAGTGCACCATTTTAAAATACAAAGTTAGGATTAAAAAAAAGCGAAAGGTGATTTGTTCTTTAAGCAAATGTCAATCAGATGTAGATTTTTGGAAATGTGAACTGAGTTTTTGTTTTTAATCAAAAACCGTGAATTAAACAAGCTTCAGATGATAAAGTAAGCACATTGATTATTTAATATGACTCACTTCACTTTAGATTCTCTGTGTGACTCACCGATGAAGTTGAGGTAGCCCTCTCCACCCAAACCGTGCGTGATCAAGCGGATCATCTTGTGCAGCTGAATGCCACGGTCGATGATGAATGTCATGGGAATCAGGGAGCTCATGTTGGTGTACATCTCTTTGTCCATCAACCAGAAAGCCAGAGTTTTATCTCCGACCAGAGCCTGAAGTGCAGTGTTTGATTTTTTTTTTTTTTTTATCAGACACACAGAGATAACAGAAATGTTTTCCACACTACGAAGTCAAATTAAGGAGAAGTTATCTTACCTGATCATGACTTTCTGCATAGGCTATGCATTTCTCTCCGTAGCGCCTGTTGGTCAGCGTGTGGACGATATTGCCCATGTCCCAGTCTTCATCCTTTAACTCCTTCAGGATCTACACATTGACAGAGAGGGCTTATTGAAAAAGGGTTTGATAGATGTGTAGCTGAAAGATCCAGTCGGAGCTGACTGATGTCTAAAGCTCACTATTTCAGCTCTGGCAGTCTCTCTACCTTTCTTAAGTTTTCTCTGGGTTACACTTCTTTCTCAGATCAATCTCTGTTTTGACATCTCTATATCCGCGCTGTGAGTTATGTCTACCTTTGAATGGCGGTAATGGACTTTTTAATAACTTCACTGCAGCCCATGGGTAGTAAGGCCTCAGCTCGCCCACCTGAGATGGGCAAGGTCAGAGCCTCTCATCCAAACGGAGGGGTTCAACAATAAATCCTAGCGTGGAATCAATGCCCTGCCACTGGCCTCTCTACATGCACACTTCCTGCCAAAAGGAGTCATTTTCAGAGGTCAGATCCAGACAGGGGGCCACAGAAACATGCGTCTCAGGCACATCTGCCCACACAGTGCTGCTATATGGTCACCAAAAATGATCCTAAACACTCAGTTACACAAGCAAACGAGGGCACAGTGCAGAGTAAAGATAACCACCAAGCACAGACATTGCTGAACACACCCGAGAGATGCTAGAAAGCCACAGCATATCAATATCACCCAAAGTGGGAAAAAGAGAGTTTATGCCCTCTAAGAACCCTTGGTGATGGACATGCTGCTGTCTGATTGGAGGGGGAGTTGGCGAGCTCATCTCAGTGACAGGCTGCAGTCTGCTCGCTGGAATTGGCTGTGACAGCTGATTGACATGTCAGGAAACCTTTATATTACTCTACAGACCCATAATCCTCGGAGTAAAGAGAGTAAATTGTGCCGATCAATATGTCTGAGATGAACTGGCTGCTCCACCTAAATAGAGGCGATCACGCTCTATATATCACCACCTGTTCACATTCACTCTCCCTCACCTTAGCCCTGTGTGGCCATATTAGTCATTGCCAGAGCCTCCAGAAAACCTCAGTGAGGAACGTTTCATCTGCATGTACAC
The DNA here is from genome assembly GCA_030710495.1 of Labroides dimidiatus. Lineage (NCBI taxonomy): Eukaryota > Metazoa > Chordata > Actinopteri > Labriformes > Labridae > Labroides > Labroides dimidiatus. The sequence continues at coordinate 20,854,378 of CM061154.1, forward strand.
GGATAGATCATCAGACCTTTATCTCTCTCTGAGCTCAGAGTGTGGTGTTCTCTGATCCTAAAGCTGAGCTGGGGACAGCTTTTCTAATATCAACCCAGTCCCCTGATGCTGAGGAGTTTATATATTGATTAGTGTCATCTCTTAAATCACAAGTCAACAAGCAGGCTGAGCTGTGCATGCTTGCTGTGATCTTAATGTGTGTTAATGTCCAAACTATAGCCTGAAACAAAGCCTTCATAGCGCTTCTGTTTAACTTATAAATACCATTGCCAATAAAGCTGGAAAAATATTTTCTACCTCTTCACATGAAATGGTTGTGACTATGTTATATCTGAAGATAAGATATTCCTTTATTTGCCACACAATGGATAAATTAAACAGGGTTACAGTAGCAAACAAGAAAGAACAAAGTGAAAACATTACAATACAAATATCTCAAGTAGGATAATGTAGTTAGTGTAATCTAGTAAAAAAATATGCACATATCAAATTGATTTATGTTGATTTGTGTTATGACCTAATCACAGTCATTTCATGAGGAGAGGAAGAAAAAATATTTCCAACTTTATGGACAACAATGTATTTATAAGATCTTCAATTTTTAATGTTTTGACTGAAATTGATGTGCAAACTTTAAGCTTAAAAGCTCATTCAACAGACATTTTAACACATAAAGGAAAAGACATGCAAAAAAGCCAAAATTTAGGTAATGATCAAAGCTGCTGGGGCTTATACAATACCTCCAAGAGTTAATACAAGGTGAAAATATTTGATTTTATATCTTAATAAAGCAATAGATGCTTAGATATAGATAAATTGCTTTCATTTTTATGGGTGCACCGTTCCAACAAACTGTAATCCTCAAGAATGTAATGTAAATCTCTTTCCAGCTTCCTACTCCATTTAATTTCTTATCCCTCTCATCAAAGACATAAGACCCTTGCATGTACCTCAGATTAGAAATAGACCCTCTCATATGGCCTAAAAATGTCCAGTCCACATCCTGCATTTTGCTTTCTGACTTCTGTCCTTAATTTCTTCAGTCACCATCGTCTTTTCTAAATAGCATTTTTTTTCTCCATCATTAAAGAAGCTGGAGGACTATCTGTTTGAAGTGGACTGCAGCAACACCTTTTGGCTTTTAGTGCCACTCGCAGCCCGGTGGTCTGAGATGTATCCGTAGGCTAACGTGTAATGTTAACGAATCCTCGTTATGTCCTGCTCATCTACCAAGCAGAGCTAACGTAATTCTTCATTTTATTGACAGCCGCTCAAGTTTGATCAGATAACTGCCATATGACTGCTGCACATGGGTAGAAATGGACATCATCACAAACTGCTTAGCCTGTGTTTTAGCCTATAGTTTGTGGTTTAGTTCATGTTTTAGCCTTTAGCCTGTGCTATAATTGCCAGTTTAGCTTACTCCTGCTCTTCTTTCCTTTTTCTGACTGACAGTTCAGCTCCAGTGTCCACCATCACTACAAAATGAATCCCAGATATCATTTTCAGCAGAGAAAAATACAGATCTCTCTTCTCAATACTAAACTTTGTCAGCTGGCGTGGTGTTATCATAAAAATTTCAATGTGCCATAAATTAATCCAGTCCTGTCCAACCCGATCAGGAAGCTCAGAAATAGCACTTGAATTAACCTAAACTGGTGCTGATAATCTAATTTTAAGTTGTGGATTTCGATCAGGCATATATTTAGAAGTGAGACTTTTTCAAGATCACTCAGGAAGTCCTCAATGTGCCTTTAATGACAGCATGTCTAGGATAATGCAATTTAACCCATAAGAAGCCCTGTCAAAAATAGACAGAAAATAGATATTTTTTTTGGAACCGAGATGTTTATTAATCCTTTCAACAAAATCTATAAACATATTGACATATTTTTGTGTCATATCTGACACATCACATGGTTTGGGCCACTTTTTAGGAAAGTTTTTTTGGTAAATATGCATTCATTCAATGCAGAAAATACTTATTTTAAAAAACGAGTAACACTTTAAATGTTGTTCTACTGCAGCTTCTAGAAAATTTGCAACGATTTTCCTAAAATAAAAGTGTGCAGCTTTGACAAGGGCCAAATTACAAGTTCAGCTGCCTGTGGTGGAATGATAATCCTCAAGGGGGTAGAATACATGAATCAGTTCTTCCACAAAAGGGTTTTAAGGATAATGTTTATCATGTTGATGAGGTGGAGGTCTTTGAAACTCAAGCATCAAATATGATACGTTTGCCAATAAAGGGTCAATAAATACATAAATTTGTCACTTTTTATTTGGTAAAAAGTTGTCTTGAACAAAGAAACGTAGTGTCAAAAAGAAGATCTGATCTCCAGAACAAACACAAGACTTGGTAAGAGTCACATCGTCCTGACAGTGGCTGCTCGCGCTCATGGGAAACAGAGTCTTTATCCTGGAAAACACAAGCTTTTCCAGATTGTCCTCACTGACCCTTTAATTTGTCCATACCAGCATGATAACTACTTAACAAAGTCAAGTTCAGTCTCTTTCCCCTCCATAATATGAAAACTGAACAGTTGTGGCTCGTTGTTTTTTGTGAACGTACATCAGAGCCGGCAGAATTAACCAGGCTAATAAGGTTAGCTTGCAATTTTAATTTCTGTTTACCCTGTTGTGTCAAGAAAAGTTTTTTAAGAGCCCGAGCTGGCAATACAGGGTTATTGTTGCCTCTTGAATAAACACCTGCTTGATTATTCTGATATCCATCGAATAATCAAATGTACTTCTTTCACCTGAAACATGCTGCTGGCTAAGATAACCTTGTATACGAAATTTTACAGTGAATGGTAATGATGCTAAATATACTGAAGTGTTGTTTTTATGAAATGTAAAAGAACAACATCAGCTATCAGCCAACCCGCTCCCTCATTTGCATCAGTCATTTAAAAAGTGATAACAGTCAATCACTGCCTCGAACAATGCAGAATGCTCCTGGCTATGTATCGTTAATAAACAGCACGACAGGAAGGTCAATAAAAGTCCTTTAAAGACCTCCAGTGGATTATACATGAAGGTTGGAAAACTGACAGAAAACCATCAGGGAGAACATCAGGCACACGCAGAAGCATGCACATCATGACAAGTGTGAAAATATTAACATAATGAACAACTGCGACATGACAAGAGCAGATACATCGCACGTACCAGGAGTGAAAATATGTTGTTTAGGAGGAGAAGGTTAATCGCACGCTGGACAAAATTATAATACGGTAGGTATTAAAGGCATATGCTAAACAGCAATACAAAGTTTAAATATGAATTTCTCCCCTGCAGCTAAAATGCAACACCAGCGGAAAATAAATAAATCCTCTAAATGCTTTTTTTTTCTTTCCCCAGCAGCTCCAATCTAAAAGCTAAACAACTGAATGTGCAGGAAATACCCCGGAGATTGTCCCGGCCGCCTCCACATCCACGTACAATCAGACACTTTACACTTCCTTATGAATCATTACAATTCAATTCAACCGCAAAAGTGGTCGGGGAGCAATTAATCTGGGAGTGGGACTGTCTGAGCGCAGACAGGAGCGACTGGGTTGACGACTTCCCCACCGCCAGCTCACCCACATCAGCCCCGACCAGCCGAGCTTCCTGGCACCACTGACACTCCACTTCATCAATGATAATGAGCAGTGCACAAATCTTACTTTACAAGCCGGCTGTCAGGAGCCAACCAGAGTGCCTAGATTAATTAGGCACAGCCAGAAATAAAATTTAAAAAAAAAAAACTCCGGCAGTGCTGGATGAGGTCACTTTGCTGCTGCTGACATGCAGAGACTGATTCAAGAGCCTCTCCTCCAGCCTCAGACGCAGAGATGTGTTCAGGGTGAAGCTCTTGTTCTACATTTGGTGGCTGCCTCAGCACCCTGTCTCCCCTGCTTTAGCAAACACAACCAGTGGAGCTGTTTGGTGTTGCTATGGGGACATCCTCTCCTCACACATACAGTGCTGCCTGCAGAAACAAAGGTGTGCAGCGCTGGCGCCCATAGATCACGCTAATGCTTCCCTATCTTTATATTTTCACAGTTTAGGAAATTAATGAACTTCCCGCCCATGCAGACGTCTTTTATGGAGGCCTCACTTCTCAGCTCACCTCACAGAGTGCTAACATAAACCTTTTCTGAAGAAATGTGCACCGTCAAATTCCTTCCCCACCTGTCAACACCATGCAAGGGAGGCCTCACAGTGTAATTAAACTAATAAAGCAGAGCAGGATGAAGCTTTAATGCTGCCATTAAAGGAGGCAAGAGGAGGGTGACTGAGAGACCAGGAAGTCAAAGTAAGTAGGTGTGCTTTAAAGGCTGACCATGTAGCCGCTCTCACGTTTACATAAACAAGATGGAATCCATCATCAATCACTTTCGGCCTGAATATTATTCAGTCGCATTAATTGAAAGTGTTTCCAGTGTGATGGACAGAGCAAAGTATGTGGCCTAGAAATGGATTTTTTTCCCTGAAACTAATGAGAAGGGAGCTGTGCCCACTGATATTTTCATTCAATTAAAATAAATGGAGGAACAGAAACAAAAAGCGGGACAATTGACACCGAGGTCATTTGAGTTGAGGAGCTAAAAGAAGCAGAGGGATGCCGGATAATTTCTCTGCATCGCCTTCTCTTATCCAAGCTGCGACCAGCAAGCCCTCTACCTCCTCCGCCTCTAATTGTTTCAATTACATCTCAATCTATTGTAGCTGGAGGGAAGGGTGCTTGTTAAATTAGAGGGCTTTTGTAACATTATCCATTAGGAGTGACAGCATTTTATGGTTATAATCAGATCGAATCATCCAAACTTGTGCTGTGCGCCTTATCTGGTCCTCTCATTAGGATATCTTAATTTTTCACAGCCTGTTGGTCCTAACAGCCTTCTGCAGCCAGTAAATGAGTCATATCAATCAGTCATGCTGAGGACGAAACGCAGCGTGAGGCCCCCGCTGGAGAGGCTCATTCGTGCACATGTGAATCTATAAATAAGCTCACAGCCCCGTTGCTCCATCTCTTTGTCTCTGCATCCTTCTGTTCCTCCAGCCCGCCTGTCTCTCTCTCTCTCTCTATGTCTGTTTGTCTCTCTGTCTTCCTGCTCGGTCTCCTTCCCGGCAGCACACACCTCACTGGAGGCTCCACTTCAGTCCATTCAAATCCCTCCCTAATTGACACTCTGAGAGAGGAGGCGAGGCTAGCCCTGAGTGCACTTCACTGACTATACCATGGCGTGTTCATATGAATGCTTCCCTGCACAGAGACACAAGAATCCTGCTGCTCACTTGCCTCTGCCCCTAAGCTTTACCATTCACACAGCATCAAAACTCCTCTGGGAGGCAACAAACCTAATTGAAAAATGCAACCAGTAGGAGTATCTAAACGAGTATTGCATTGCAAGCAATATTGTTTGAAAAGTAAAAGCAGCAACAAAGTCTCCAGAGGCGTCCCGAGGATAATCCTGTGAAAACTCTGCTCACCGTGGAGGCTGCGTCTCAGCAGTGCAGTGCTGCCTGCTGCACAGCTATTGCAAGAATCAGCGAGGAAGGTCAAGTCTGGGACTATCTCTCTCTCCCCCTCCTCCATCTCTCTGCTCCCCTCTTCTCCTCCCTCCATCCTCGCCGCTGTGTTAAACCCACCGCTGTGAGAGACAGACTTGATTAACGATGCATAGACTTCTCCCATCGAGAAACACAAGAAACTGTAGAGCAGCAGGACGCGTGGGGCGCGAGGTCACACGCTCTGGTTCGCTTTTGCACTGAAATATGAGTAAATAGAACTTTGAGTGTGAGGGCTGGTGGATAAAAAGACACAGAGTTTCATGAATCTTACAACAGATAACCTCTTTAGCTATTCTGCAAACAGTGTTTTCCCTCAAATATCAAACGAGAAAAACCTCTTCCTGTTCCAAAAAAAAAAAAAAAAAAAACACGGACACATGCACAGACAGGACGGGGCTGGAAAACAATCCACATTCATCCACCAGCCAACTCAAACAGACTGACACATCCCCTGAGAGAGCCTGCTGCCTGTCTGCTTTCCCACAAATTTACTCTCTAAAGCAATATTTACGGATTTCAAAAGGCAGAATCCCATAATGATGATGAACAGGTGGGTTCTTCTTATTAAAACGTGCTTTGAAGGAAACACCCGGAGGACTGAGAGACTAAATCACCAGTAATGTGCTGATCCCAGGTACGGAGAACAGAGTGAAGAAGAGGAAAACGTGAATTCAAAAAGCTTTTTTAAAAGAGCAGATGTAAACAAGCGCTGTTGGATGAATATTGTAAAACAATTAAATAAACTCAGTATCTAAAAACCTTGTAGAAACTGGCACACACACACTCTTCCTGTGCTTATCTGCTCGCCATCACACAGTGATGGACTTGGAAACCAGATGGCTGCCCAGTTACAAACAATGTTTTCCCATCGTGGACCATTAAGTGCTCTCACAGCGGCAGTTTGGGCTGAAGTGCTGAGCTAAAGGGTGCTTCAGCACTTGTTGTGGAAGGACGGATGATATTTAACGCCCAGAATTTCCCATCCAGACTGAAGCAGCACTGGATGGTTAAATATCACTGCATGATGATGTTGATTAAAGTCAGAAATTTTGTGGTGGTGCTGAAAATTTTATTTTAATTTTTTTGTGAAACTACTTTACAGAAATTCGAGCTGTTGTTTGTACAATCATGAGGGCTAACTAACAATTAACCTTGGTAAAACTGAGATTAATCATGATTTTAGTTATCTTATGATTAATCACAATTTAATCACACACTTTTTATCTCTTCTAAATGTGCCTTGAGGAGATATATTTCAAGTTTTAATATCCTCATCAGTATTTTAGTGGAAAAGTATGCTTGCTTTATGTAGCTTTCTGTCCAATATTATTTCAATAATCCAAAAACAAAGACAAATTCTGTACATGAAATTCTTGGAATTGACCTCAAACAACAATGAACAATCAGTGGGTCCTGAATGCAACATGGACCTCGTGCATCACAGATACATACAAGTAGAATAGAATAGAAGAGAATGTACTTTTTAATCCCCAATCCCCTGAGTCAGCAGCAATACAAGAAAGTGTATAGTGCAAAAAATTCAAGAATATATAAATAGAATAACAGAATAATAGAATAAATGTAAACTAGAAAAAAAAAAAGTCCATCAGAGACGACAGCTTGCCCAGGACTCTACTGTCGGCCTCCACCTCCACAGGGTCCAGGACTGAGCTGGACTTCTTCATCAGTCTGTTCAGTCTCTCTCTCTCCTTTGTCCTATCACAGCAGGTGTAAGCCTTTCGTGTGCCGTTTGTGTCTGGTGTTATTTCTGTAAGCCATGTCTGTGAATAGCATGATGCTACTCTGCCCTCTGGTATTCCCTCTGGTACTGGGTTAGCAACGCTAGCTCGTCTAGAGATATATATTAGATTCCCTGTAACGATGGATGGAAGGAAAGTTCAATATCGTCTCTACTTAGCTCACACCACAGTACCTGCACATTGTCCTTGCCTTCTTCTCCCCAGCTTGTATGAAACTTTGGAACCTAGCATCGGTTAGCATCAACATGCTACAGGCTGCTAACAGCTTAAATCTTGTGTGTAAACAATGCAACGTAGGATCTCCGGACACAGTTTGGTGTTAATGGCCAACACATGAGCCATAAAAAGTAATGACAGACTCCATGTACCACCTCACATGGAAAAAATGAAGGCCAGATGCCTGGAACGTTCATCGGCATTATCTGTGTGCCTGGCTCTAGGTTTTATTTGACACTCGGTATTCTCTAGTGTGAACTCTTTTCATTGACATCAACAGAAACATCACTATGATACCACTTTCTGATTTCCTTCTAGGCAGGCCAAGGGTCATGATTATTGAGAATTTATACATTCATCACATCAGTGCCATTAAAAGAAACATTAGCACATTAGCATTATCCATAGCGATTATCATAAAGAAATCCTGCATCAGGCTGAGCTTGAATTGTCAAAAAATGACGTGGGCTCCGCTACAGCTCTTGAGCGGTTGGCCAGGGTTGAATCCAGCCTGTGGCTTCTGTCCTGCATGCCACTCCCCACTCTCGACATGTTTCCAGCTCTATCCACTGTTCTGTCCTCTGTAATAAAGACATCAAAAGCCAAAATAAAATAAAAAAACACAACTTAAAACTAAAAAAATAAATAAAAAAAAGACAATACAACCATCAGCACCAAATTCATTTCCCTTGTTGCATTGGTCGAGGTCAGAGTGTTAAGTGTTTGGGTTAAACTTGAATTTAGAGCTCTGTACACTTTGTTTCAATGTTTGTGAATTATGCAAATGCAGCAAGGAGGAAAAGTCAAAGAAATGTTGCATCTGTAGTTAACTAAAGCTACATTAAACTAGCATCTGAGCAGTGGGGTTCTTGGAGTCAACAAGCCTCTTCTGGGTGCTGAGTAATGTTATTTAAAGAATCTGTTATTACACAATGAATTAAAATGACAGAGCAAAAGATGTTTGAAGTAACATAAGCTTAAAGAGTAAATGTGCTCAGCGATGGCTGGGAGCATTGTTTTCCTATAAAGAGATCAATTAAATGTGTTTTAACATCATTTTCATCCAGCTAACCTCCACCAATAACATCCTGCCTGTGGAGGCTGGTCTGTGTTTTATTACAGTGACAGTTTGCATGAACATTTTGTGATTTAAAGTTTGCAAACGCTCTGTTAAAGGCGACAACAAGGCAGCACCATCCACTGTTGTCATGACTGATGGTGATGGCCAGAAAACATGGAAATCCCCAAAACCCTGACAGCACGCCAAGAAACTGCTTTACCCAATAGAGCATTTACAGATAAAACTAAACTTTTCTGCTCCGTGGTACAAATAAAACATTTCTCATCCTGTTTTCAGACAAACCATTTTTACTCCAACTTTTCGAAGTCCTTTTTTAGATTTTTGTAGAACATGTCAAACTTATTTCCCGCAGTTTTTGGTAGGGTTGAAGATCACATTGCAGTAACTGAATGAGACCGATAAATGCAAAAAGAAGAGTTTTTCGGTAGGTCATCAGAAAGGTTGAGAAAAAAACGATAGAGCGCTGAGTTCAAACAGAAAATAAACTCTTCTCTGACACCACATTAAGCAACCTGAGGGACTCACATTCAGACAGAATAGTGCATCAAAGTCAAAGTAAAAGTGATTGCAGCTGATTCAAAAGCTGCATCGAGGAATGAAAAACAAAAGTTTGAGCTTGGATCAGTGACCAGTTGACCTTCATGTTAACATTATTAAAACAAGTCTTTCTTTTACTTGTATTTTCAATAATAACTACATCTCTTCCATCATTAATTCAAAGTGCTGCGTTCAAAGAGATGGATAATGGCCTTCCCATTTTCAGGTAGGATTAAGAAGAACGAAAAAATAAATTAGCATGAGCTTAGAAAAAGCTAAAAGACCTTCTTCAGTTTAATGAAACCCTCACAGCGCCGGTTGAGAAATAGAACTCAAGTACAATTTCTTTGTACAGTGAGATACTTCAGAGCACTTTTTGCCGATAAATACAACGTCTGATCTGTTTACATTTTTCAGTGTGTCTTGTAGCAGACAAGTCTTTGTAAAATAAGGAATTTATTAGTTATGATCTGCAGGAACAAAAAAGGCAAAAGTAATGTAAAAAAAACAGCTGACTGGAGATTTTTACGATTCTTTGAGGTCTTTTCTGTGTTTGGCGGTTTACAGCAGGGCTTCAAAATGAGCTTTCATTTTTCTGCATTGTGAGGCTACTTTAAACACTGATTTTTAAAAAGTCTCAAAATAACATGTAAGATGTTTTTTTTTATTTGATAATGATAGGAATAATTAATTGGTACAAATGAAATTTAACTAAACTGACTACTTTGGGTCATGTTTTTTTTATATCATTTGATAAAATCTAGTTTTATAATTTTTTACTTGGAATTAACCAAAGAAAATCAATGTTGTTCTCTAGATGGTGCCGCAATCTGACCCGCCCAGTGGAGGAAAGGCAGCAGCTCTGTAGGCATCCCTGACCCTGGCATACAGCAGATCAATTGTTTTATTCACTTGATTTAGAAAGTCGACAAAATGTGCAAATTCAGTCAGATGGGAGGAGAGGGTAACATGACTGAAGTCTCCTGATATTATTATGAGTGCCTCAGGATGTCCAGTCTGCATCCTGGCAGCAGCCTCATGGATGGCGCCACATGGAACTTCAGCATTTTGCCTCACACCAAATGCCAATAGTTTGATGTCTGAATAACACATCTTCTCTTCAACAGCAACATGAGCAGGATCACACCATCCCTGATTTACATATAAAGCCAGTCCTCCACCTTTTATCCTGCCACTAGCTTTAGCATCTCTGTCTGAACATATCAGAGTGAAGCCAGGTAGATCCACACAGGAGCCAGAGATGTATCGATTTAACCGAGGCTACACAAATGGTATACTTTCCAGGTCTTCACCAGTATCTCCATCTCATCACTTTCGTAGGGCAGAGAGCTGACATTTCCCATGATGACTGATGAAATAAAGGGCTTAATAGCTACTTCTCCTTGCCTTTACCTTTGCACCAGTACAGCCTCCCTGGAAACGCTTCTTTATCTCAGCTCGAATAGGGTGAAATACTCCAGATTTGCTCCATTGTAACGCAAGGAGCTCCTTGACTTGAATAAACTCTTCTTTCCACAGACATATCCATTAAAAATAAGATTAAAAAAATGTGAAAATATACAGCAAAAACAGAGTAATCATTGGGAGCTGCCAAACTTTGCTGTTTCCAGTAGAAGCATATCATTCAAAAAAAAAAACAACACAAACAGGTACCCTTGGTGAAGCACTTCTTTAAGCCGCTGTTGGAGTTATGTATGAAATGTGCAATAAAAGTACATTTCCACAGGCGCAGTTATCCTAATAAACTCAGAGTAAGCACTTGAAGGCCACCTTACTTTTTTTGACTGGGTAATAATACGTCTGTGTCCTCCTGAATTTCCGAAGTCCATTATTAATGTTTGTACTATTTCCCCTTGTTTGTGCATGCTGCATTTACTCTCCCAGAGAATAAAATTCTCCTTGTATATTAAGGTTGTATATCAAGGCACAACAGTGCGCAGGTTCCTGGAGGAAAATACAAGGCGAGTTCCTTCTGTCGCTGTGTTTCTACAGAAGTTTCACACTTGAAAGCTCCTTAAAAGGCTCAAAAGCTTAGCAACAGGCTCAGCTGTAATGTAGCACAAGAGTGTTTAATGCCTCCTAACATGCCCTGTCACTCCTTTTGTCTTTCATCCCTTTTCTGAAGGCAAACGCTCTCAGTTTGCTCTCTGCTGTCTGTGGCTAGCAGAGGAGTTTCTTAGTGAGTTAAGGCCCACAGTGTCTTTAAAAAAAATGTGCAGAAAAAAAAACAAATCAAAACATGGAGAGGAACGCAGAGATATCAGTAGATAGAAAACAAGTAAATCATCTTACCTGGATCCACTTGTCAGGAATGGCCATAGCTAGTCGGTAATCAAAACCGAGGCCTCCCTCCTCCACTCCTCTGCAGAGAGCCGGCATCCCTGACACATCCTGCAGAGAAGTCACACTTTTTCATATCACATTTTCATTGTGTGTGCACAGCTTTCTGTCCCAGTAGTCGGCCAAGATCACATCAAACCCCACAACAACAACACAAAAAAACCCTCCACCACAGGCTACAAAAGAGTGACACCCCATTTCTTTTTGCATTAGTTCTTAATTGCACCAATGAATAAGTAAGTAAGCTGCGCCTCACTAAAAAGTGCTTTTAATTAATAATAGCCACAGGCAGTGTCATTGCAAAGCAAGAGGATGCTGAAGGTGTATGTGCTCAAGTGTGTTTTTTACCTCTGCAACAGTGATGCAGTCCGGATAAAGGCTATGCAGAATGTGATTGGCAAGCATCAGGTAAACCAAAGAGTCTTCATCCACCTGTAGGCCAAAGTACTCGCTGTAGTCTCCTGAGAAGCCCGTGCCTGAGGAGGAAACACCCACACAGTCAACAACACTCATCATGTTTTCCTCCCAAACTTTTAAAATCATTCATCTCAAGTGTTTCAGGCAAGGCTGAGACACTTTTACTCCATATCTGTGTTCTATTTCTAACAGCTTAATTTTTTAAACACTCATTTTGAGGCAATAATATTAGAGACTACACACCTGTCGCTGTGTTATTGATAGATTATATGAACACATCCTTTAACACGCAGCTTTTTATCACTGTACAACATCCTAGGTTCAGGGGAACATGATAAACAAACTATAAATAATGAGACAGCCTCTGACTCTGACCTTCCCTGTCCTCACGTATGTGTATAGATTTGAAAACTGAGATTGCGGAAACGCCTTCCACTGGAAAAAAAATCCTTGGTATTGGCTTTGTGTATGAATCCCGTCTCTACTAGTGGGTCAGTCGAGTTCAGATGTTATTACCGGTGCCTGCTCTGGTTGCCTGTATGATTTTCTTACATATGATGCGAGGAAGGATATCGTTTTGTAACGGATAAGTGAAGCAAACTGGCATGAAAAAATGATCATGGAGCCTTTTCTTAAAAACTTGACCTGTTTGATTGACTCAGCAAAAAGTGAACTCGTGCAAATATGAACTCCATAAATCTTTATTTGTCAAATGCTTCTGCATTTGACAAATTTGTAAGTATTATGCTTGACAGATCAATTATAGACGTTTTCCTTTTGAAGTAAACAAAGGACCCAATGGATCGTATATTTTTGTAAAAATCTATTTAATAATTTAATATCCAAGCCCTTCAAGCTAATCAATCAGTCAGTCAATCAATCAGTCAGTCAATCAGTCAGTCAATCAATCAATCAATCAATCAATCAATCAATCAATCAATCAATCAATCAATCAATCAATCAATCAATCCTTAAAAGGTGGAGATGCTTGAAATCTTCATCCTGGTGTCGTTGCATGGCTAGCAATCAACAAAACGTGTGTATAGCACATTCGACCAGATTGTGAGCTAACAGTTTGTTTTCGAACTGCAGATTTAGGAGGAAAATGTTCTGTTCCATTTTATTATACCATGGAGTTTTGGCCAATTAATGTGCTAAACTCAGTCCCTTTTAATTCACCACCTCTTACACAATTATAAAACGCTGCTACAATCAGTCAATACTAGGGTGACATATCCTGAAAACCTGAGGAGGACACCCTACCTGGCCTCTTGCAGATACTGCAAAAATACACAAAGATACTTAAAGATGACAAAGAAGCTATAACGTAAACATACATAGTGCCTCAGAATATGCTAAAATAAAAAAAGAGGTAGCCCATTGTTAAAAAAGAGGTATTTTCCAATATTTTGTAAACAAAAGAAAACAGAGGTCATCCATTCAATTTTTATTTGAACATATGTAAAAATTTATAAATAATGGCTCAATATTAAAGAACATGAAAGGTAGCGTATACTCTTTTTTTTCTTTAAAGGGTTTGTGAGGACTATCTGTTTAAAGACTAAGCATTATGCAAGCAGGGAGGGAAAAAGCAGCTGTTTTTAGATCACTGACCTGCAAACATATTGGGTTTTTTTTGTTTGTTTTTTTTTTTGGATGTAACATTTTTTATTGTGTTTCAAAGTTGCATTTTGTTTGTGCACTGATTTCTTACTGTTGCCCAGAGGAGATCAGAGACTTTTTTACAAAAGTAATGCCAAATGTTGGGAGCCGATAAACCTTCACAAATAAGATAAAAGCAAAATCATGTCACGCTCACAGCACTTCTAACAGCTTTGCTGAGCAAATTGCTTCTTGGTGCTTCACTGCTTTTTGTATGGATCTAATTTAGGTAATAGCGTGTATTGTGCCCAAGTGTCTCCCTTCTATGAGCAAATGACAAAACGGCATATTTTGTGACATTTTAAGATGAGATCATCTTGAAAATATTTCCCTGCCTCCCATGTCTTCTAACGTTTCCATGTTCAGATACAGGTGAATTTATCTGGTTACAGTTACGCTAAAGGCAGAATCATGTTTCCAAGCTGTGGAGTTTAAACATATTTGATTTGCAGATTCACTTTAAAGTACAACACAATCAAAACCACACTCACCTATGCCATGGTGGTGGTACAGCATTGAAGTGACACCATCGAATCTGAAGCCATCAAAGTGATACTCCTCCATCCACCAGCGCAGGTTTGACAGGAGAAACCGCAACACTTCCCAGCTAGAAAAAATCACAATGCAATCCCCCACACACACACACACACACACACACACACACACACACACTCAAGGTCAGATAAACAAAAGCTGTGAATAATTCACACATCTCATCATACACTTTAGGCACCAGAGATTAATTTTCACCGCTACAGGACATTCACATATTGATAAGCCGAGCTGCATTATGTCAGAGATGGAGTGTCAGCGACAGGACGCTGTTTTCATTAACTACACCGTGGAGGGGATTCTGTCTTTCACGTTTCCAGTTATCAGGGCGACTCACTGGCTTACCAAGCGCAGCAAAGTTTTCTTATTTCCATCAGACCACTTGCATGACCAGTGGGCAGCGTTTAGTGTAGCCGAGCCCTCCCTGAGTATTTGAACTGATAGGATTTCACGCTCCACTCGGGTAAACAAATACCATGCAGGGGAATGCAGCTCCCTCTCATTTACCTCAGCTCACATCCTCACGATAAGACAGGTTATTTGTTTTTTTTTGGAAGGAAAAGTACTTCTCAACTCCACATCATGCTAACTCTGTGTGTCTGCTGGTAGGATGTGTTGGAGGAGGTGGATTCCATAAATGGCCCCCGTCCACGATCCTGACTGCACGAGAGTCATCCGGATCTGAACAGCCACTCAAGGCAAAGTGCTCCATGCACCTCACCTCTTCCCATTCAGGGCTGCGTTGCCATGGAAACGTCAGTTAAAACTCAAGATTTGGTTGCGTCTACTAGGTGAGCATCAAATGGAACATGGTACGCTGAGGATGCCATGTTTGAAAGAGGAGAAGAAAAGCTCAAATGATGCGAGGCGAATGACACATTCATGAGCGTGATTCAGAGTAAGCTGCTGTTTCAGTCTGCGTACACTCAGTTCACAAAATCTCTGAAAACCTCAGCTCACTCAGATCCAGGACTGAATATAATACAACCTATATGAACGTCTTCACATAATATGGTCTCTGTTTTTCTGCCCTTTTTATTTAATATGAAAACACATTAAACTTTAAATAAATTCAATAAACTTACTCAATGAACCTGCAGAACTTCAATCCTCACTGACCCTTTCTGCAGCTTAGTCATGAAGCTCTTCACTCTTCATTCTGCAGGTCCTGCTCTTTTAAGACCAAGGGGCAGCATCTGATTTGGAAAAATGAAGCCTATGCAGAAGTGCTAAAAGTTGCTGTGCATGGAGTATACGCTAGAGGCTGGCTGCAGAAAGACCAGAAGTTACGTACACACCGAGCCAAAAGCACAGACTTTTACAGAATTAAAAAAACATTTTTACAGCCTGGTTCGAAAAAATGGCTTGGGTCTGAAATGCTAATTTCACTATCAGCACACATTGTACGGGGGCGACTTTTTTTTACCAACTCAGAAGTTTAGAAGAAATTAGGATCACGAGATTGTCCAATCAGAGGTACTGCTCAGCTCATGTGACTGATGGGCACCTTATAGATGTGAGAAAGGAAGCTCAAAGCCTGGCTCAGATCCTATATGGCCCTGTCTAATGACTGGCTTCATTTGACTGAATCAGGAACATATGGATGAAGTCACGGAACTACGTCCATATTTCATACAGTCTATGGTTTTTCCCCTTTTGTGGAAATGTTTATTTTGGCTCAAACAGGATCACAACTTAAACTGACCTGACTCATCCTAAACTGGAAAGTAAAGGAATAAATCTAGTGCACTGCGAGGCTCAGCAGAAACATGGGACAAACATCTGTTGTCAAACTAATCACATCATGTTTGAATCACCTCGCATGCTGTCATGGACTGTTTCACATCCTGCCATACTGCAGCTGTACAGCACAAAGTGTCTGAACAGCAGCATACTGTGGATAACTGTGATGGCATAAACCTGTATCCTACCTTTTGGATGCTCTCTCTCTCTCTGGATATTGATCCATTTTTTTAAATCCTAGAAACAGCGGTGCAGTCTTTTCTCTGTAAGTTAACTAAGCTGCATGTTGTTCTAGGATGTTTTGGTCATACTGAGCGCCTTGTTTGTTTTCACCTTTTGACCCATATGTCCCCGGAGAGTTACCATAGGATGTTGTAAAGCAGATGTTATTGCTGTAACGTGTCTGGTCATGCTCATGTGTTCTGTAATAAAGCTCAGTGTGAGTTGTTCCACATCAGTATACCTTACTATTATTCTTCCATCAACTTTACGAGGCTGGACAGACTCAGAGCGCTCGTTGCACTGATGTATCAGCGTTTGGCGGCTATTTTTGCTTAATGTTGACTAACTTGAATGATTGGTTGAGAGGATCAGCTAATATTCCTCATTGCCAATCAATTAGAAAATGCCAAGATTGGGCCCCATCTGATACTAGGGACATCCCTATTTTATACAGTCTATGTTTAAGACACAGTGATCTCTACTGCTACATAACGAAACCAAAACCTGCAGTTCCTTGAGTGACCATCCAAGGATGTCTGGAAAAGCCACAAAATACTGATGCTGATGTTAGTTCTGTTTAGGAAATAAGATCAGCTTGGTATTTTCTGACTGCAAAGCACTGGAAACCAAGTACAGCCCAACTAAATGAAGCAAACGTTTACAGAAAACCAAACTGTTTATCGCCTGGTTCATCAATGGACCTGAGGTTGTGGGCTGGAGGCCGGAGAGAATGTGCAATAGTGTGCAATTATTATTATTTTTTTTAAATCATTTTATCTTATTTTATTTTCGCTGTTCTATGCCTGAAGGTTTGTGCAATACAGTATGAAACTGTATGTGTAGACCAGTGTGTGAAGGCAGTCCTGTATCAACACTGAGTACACAATGAATTTCCCCGAGGGGGAAAATGAAGTTTATTCTATTCTATTCTATTCTATTCTATTCTATTCTATTCTATTCTATTCTATTCTATTCTATTCTACCATCCACTATCATATCCTCTCATAATAAAGGCAAAGTCTGCTGAAGGCCTGCCTCTTTACCTCATCCTAACTCCAACAAATCTAGGTTGAGTCAAGATTTTTCAATAGCGCCCCTGTCGACAATTGTCTTTGAAAAGATGGCAGAAACAGTCGTACATTCTATGGAAATTACCCATGAGTAATTAACATTAAACATGCTTACAGTCTGGGTCTGCATCACCTGTTTGGACACACTGAATGAGTGTTTTTCAAAGTTAAGATAACATGAAGCACTTCAGGGACCGCTGACGCATCAACCTGGTGCACTAAAAGCCTTTACATGTTTCTGGATTGACTAAAGTTAGGCTGAGCCGGCACTTTGTTTGTTTGAAAGGAGAGATAATGATCTCCCTATTTGCACAATATGGTACCTGCCATTGCTGGGCTTGAGAAACGTCTCTCTAGAATTTCACTAGTGACGTCACAGAGACTGTCCATGTTTCTTGCAACTTTTAAATTCTTGTGACAAAGTGGGAGAGTAACTTTTCCTTTATATAGTTCCAAACAAAGTAATGTGTAAAGAGACTGTAAAGAAAAAAGATACCCAATATCCCACATTCTTTTTAAATAGACAGCCCCATCCTTCGTCTTCAGATGTCCTTTTCTTCCAATATTCCTCAACTTAAGCTGAGTTATAATGCATATCACTTGTAATACTATTCTACAGTTTCCTGTGAAAATAAGCATGAAAAATATATATTTCTTTAGGTTTATTCCAGAAGTGTATGCTTGGTTATTGTATATGTGAGACCCATTAAAGTAATACAACCCACAGTGAGTGCACAGCAAAGCTGGTGAGGTCTTACTTGCATGGTCTCGGGCTCATGGGAAATTTTGTTCCTCACATGTACTGTACTAAAAACAGAAACATTTAAATATTTACCATCCCTGTCGAAAGAAAACAAGTGAGGCAGAAGAGATTCACTCTCAGGCAAAGTCCTTGCTACCGTGCATTATTAAAAGTTACTTTTGGCACGTAAGTGGTGAGATTTCCTTTCCCTTCAGCTTTTCTACAACAGTATTCTGAAACCCTGCTCTAGACCCTGAAATAAAAAAAAAGTTAGAGAATTTCATTTAGTTTTTTTCTCTCAGTTTTGACACCAAACTGAGGGGCAGTTCAACATTTTTTGCTTGAATGATGCAATTTCATCATGTCAAGAAGCTGTTGGAGCAGTGAGCAGTTCATGCTTCAACAACACTTCTGTAAAATCTTAAAATCCATCCAAACACTGACTCTTATTGTTTTCAACAGTACCTTTTCTTTAAGTCCAATCAATGATTTAAAATCTGAGTGTCCCAACACTAAATGCTGAAGCTTAAATCCTCCATGGCTGAATGGCTGAAGAATAAAGCCTGGATTCTCTTTTATATATATATTTTTTTTATTTTATCTTATTTATTTATTTTTTGGGGGGGTAAAGCCATGACACAAATACATTTAAATGCGTTGCCGCCTGTGCTCCATTCCTCAGGGATGACCAACCTCAGCTCTGTTTGACAGGTGTGAAGCCGCATGTTACATCGGCGCTTCCTCCTTCCCCTGAGGAACAACACAAGGGAGTCTGGTATGATCCGATATAGCAGCCTGGCTGGGTGGTCACGCAGACCCTGTGATAAATAGATTAGGTCCTCCACTCCACTGCGCAGAGCCAACAAAGGCTCAGACACAATGTATCCTCACGGGATGGAGATAATAGCCAGTGAGAGCCAGAGGCCCGAGATGAAACCGTACTGCCACATTAAGACCCACAATGCCATTCATCATCAGGTCCAATTACAGTGGGAAAGTAGATCTCTATACCCGATGCAGTGCACTGCTTATCTATGCAGTTCAATGAAGTTATCACTCGGCCTGTGGTGTTAATACAAAAGCAAATTGCATATTACAGTGTCCTCATGCTAAAGCTCAGCAATGACAGCGAAACCTGCTTAGAGAACACTAATAGAGTAAAGCTCTAATACTGCTGCTTGTAGAAGAAGATAAGGTAATCTATCATGGGTGCTGTTGTTTTACCTGCAAGCTCACACTGCTGCTACGAGCCAATTCAAATAACACTTTTTTCCACATCAGCTTCATGCTTAGTTGCTCCTTATCGGAGCTTATTTCCTCCTGCAGCAGAACATCCGCTGTGACCCATATTACAGTATTTATGTCTTGCAGCACGCAGAGCAGATACAGAAACATGCTGCGTTCATTTCTAGAAGTCAATTTTGCATAACGGGTCAAGGCAACTTGTCATGATGGCAGAGACAAAGATTTAAGTCTGTGTTTTCACAACATCGCAGGTGAGCTGCAGATTAGAGCGTATAAATTTCAGGAGCTGACAGGTCATTCCAGCAGAAGTGTGATGCTCAAACAACAATCCTCGACAGCCTGATGGATGGCGTGCATTTGTTGGACCAAAAAGGACAAATAAGGTGCCTCATTTAACGCATTTCAGACTTTTTCCCCAGTCCCTGCAGCCATTAATGCAACCAGGACAGAGGCAGCGACAGGAGTGACACCTGCAATAAATCCACATTTCCTGGTTGAAGCCTGATTTATTTATTTATTCTATCGTGGCATTATTCATTCAGTGTGTAGATACATTAGATACACATGCACTACAAATTTTCGATATGGTTCTTTGATGATTTTCAACATGCTACACCTGACTTTCTGACAAGATTTACAATCTAACTGTGTTTCACAACCACAAATCCATCTGTTTGAACCTTTAGTTCAGAAAACAATCAGCTGCGGTCTTAAAATGCAAATAAGTTCTCATGTTCTAGACAAACGAAAGACATGCATGTGTAAGAACTATATATTCATACTTTGTAGCAGGTTGTAAAACATCCTTAGAGACTGTGCTGATGCAGGCAGCCTCTAAGGCTAAACTCTCATCTCTCAGTCTCACACATTGTCCCTGCATCTCTGTGCTTTGTGTCACATATCTGCCATTTGGCTTTCTGTCGGCTGCCTGGCAGCTAGCTGCGTTTGCTTGTCATCCCTGGAGGGATATTCTGCCGCCTCTGAGACTGTTTGTATGTTTAGCAACCTGTAATTAGTATCACCTTGTTCCTGCTGCCTTTCTGAATTCAATTGCTGTATGGCAGGCCAATTCTTCCCCATCTGAGTTTTCTCCAATGCACCATATTTTAGTGGATTCTACATACCTCTGAAGGTGTGCTTTGCATAACACAGATGTTTTTCCGAAAGGTATTGCAACTTTGACAACATAATCCTATAAATTATCCACAAGTCTTGCCAGAAACACAGCATCACAGTGAGCTCCTGAGCTTTCTAGCATCAGTATTTGGATAGAAGCGGTTCATTAACCTAATTTGTGTCTCAACGCAAAGCGCTAACTACAGGAGCCCTCAGTCTAAACTTAATCTTTAGACGCAGACATTTCTTTCTTATTATTTTATTAACATCCTCCTTTTCCTGATCTACACTTCTCTTCAAACAACTTTTAAGCGACTGGTAAACATTGGAGCCTGACTGATCAATCGGCTGGCCGATCAAAGTGCATCACTGATTAATCAACATCAGTCGATATGTAACTGATGTATTAACTTTTTTTGCTGCGCAGAGATTCTGGCGCTCTGTCACCAGCCGTTTTACAATAAGTGTTATTTTCTGGTCTTACTGGTGGGATTGGGATCACAAAATTTATAAGTTGTGTACATTATCTTTGTGAGTTATCTGATATAATACTATTATACAGGTTTAAAGTCATGAAAGTTGCATGTTTGTGAAATAAGTGGATTTACAGTCCTTATGCTGACAGTGTTACTTATTAAAGTTCCTTATTTAAATTTAGTAGTGTTCTGCTTCTTTGTCTTGAATCATACTTTGGGTATTATAAGAATTTGCGTGTATGGACAGTATATATATATATATATATACTGTGTATATCAATGTTCTTATTTCATGTTTCGGATGATAAATCAGATGTCACTTTTTTTTAAACCCGCAATATCGACATCAGCCCCAAAAATCCCATATCCTTCGGGCTCTAGTACAGATTTATGTGGATGCGCTGGCATTTCAATGAAATACATTCTGACAAATGGATTCTGAAATCTGTTGTAAGAGTGAGTTAAGATACCACAGTTTTCTTATCTGTCCTGCTCACCCTGTCTGGATTCTAATTGGCATAGATACCTGCTGTTGATGATTTTATAGCTTTAATAATGATTTTTGTATACAGCTTAAAAAAAGTAGTTCTTCTGTTATTACAGTTTGCAAATCTCTCACAGGAAATGATTTTTATCAGCCTTCTTGCAGGATGCAACATTAAAGTTTTTTAATTTTACCACCCAGATTTTCAGGCATCTCATTTCTGATACCAAGGTTTGTTGTTTCTGCTCAGCAACTGAACATAGGCACACAGAAAAAGTTTGCTCTCGGGTCTTACAGTCAGTTTGATTTGGTTTTAGCATTGAAAATACTGGGTAAGCTTTAGGGAGAGATTATTCTGCACAAAGAAGGCCTTTGATTTTACCAAACTGGGCACCGCAACATCCTCCAGAACTTCGCCCATCCGTTTGAAATACCGCCTTTTCAGGAAGCTCCCATGTGTGTAAATGTGTGTAAATGTGCTGACCAGTAGGGACTGGATTGGAATTACAAAAGGAGCTGCACCAAAACTTGGCAGACGGCCATGAGGGAGGGTGCAGCCTTGCAGGCTCTGCTGAGGGAATAACAGTCCATGGGGAAAGTAGAAACAGGAGGGAGCCACAGCTGGAACCACTATCGAAGAATTGGTTGTTGTGGAATTTCAGACCAGTAACTACTCAGTTATTTACACAGGATGCAGGTGAGATGGTTTTAAACCTGCAATACTAAACAATGAACCATTTCTTAGTAACAAGTCAAAGAGCAGCAAAAACAATTATTACAGCTGCTAAACATGTTGATACCTTAATTATCTGTTCATTTTAATTTGCTTCTCACACATCTCTAATCCACACTATAAAATGATCATTCTATAGCTGGATCACAAGATGCAGCCAATTTACACCCAGGATTTCTTATTTTCAGATAGTTTGGAGGTGCATGCTCCCACCCACAGGCTTTGTCTGGTGCTTATCAGACACTAAACATGAAGTCTCAACCCTACACCCTACAGTTAAGTTGAGCTCATTATCTGAGTCTCACCAGAGGATATAACACAGTAACCCCTCTGTGTGACTCCACAGGGCAGAGGGGAAATAAATCATGGTCCAAAAATACTGAAATGACTGAATTTGCACTGCATTCATGTTCGTGTGTGAGTTCAGTGAGTGAGCAGGCTAAGGTCAGGACTAAACTCTCGTCCAAAGTTGGTCCAAGTATGTAAGAGCATAAATGCTCCAAAGGGAGCCAGAGAGGGTTTTTTTTTCTTTTGTGATGGTTTCTGCTCTGCTTCTTTAAAATAAAAACCTGTCATTTATCAGCAGGATGACTCTTTGCTTCCCTACATGTCTTCCCCTGTGTGCTCTTCTGTTGTCTCAAAACTCAGAGGATGTTTGGCTGTCACTTTGTGCCCCGAACATCTAAAAACTTACACTAAAGATAAGAAATAAAGATGTAAACAGGCTGAAGTCAAATGTCGAGTGTTTGGAAAAATATGTGCCCTATGATTACTGATGTGGTAGTTCAATAAAATGATAAGCTTTTCTCTCACACAGAGTAGTAATTCATGTAAAACAGCCATTTGCAGACATGGACCAACAACCTCAATCCCTATGAAGTTGGAACGCTCCGTAAAACATAAATAAAAACAGAATACAATGATTTGAAAACCCTTATGGGCTGTAGATGATAAAATCCCCAAACTCTTTGCAAACGTATGTTGAGAAAAATTGTTCTCAAATGGTTGGGGTATTTGCTCACGCAGTTGTTCACAAAGTTGTGAACCTCGCCCAATCTTTGCTTGTTAATGACTGAGCCTTTCAGGGATGCTCCTTTTTAATCATTTATAATTTATCTAACCAGGAAAGCCTCATTGAGATTAAAAATCTCTTTTACAAGAGTGTCCTGGCCAAGACAGCAGCAAGTCACAAAACACAATTACCAACAAAACACTTTTATACCCAATTATGACACTCACCTGTTTCCAATTAATCTGTTCACCTTTGGAATGTTCCAAACAGGTGTTTTTTGAGCATTCCTCAACTTTCCTTGTCCTTTGTTGCCCCTGTCCTAACGTTTTTGGAACATGTTGCAGGCATTAAATTCAAAATGAGAGTAAAACAAACAAACAAACAAAAACCCAATAAAGTTTATCAGTTTGAAGAATAAATATCTTGTCTTTTAAACTGAATATAGGTTAAACAGGAATTGCAAATCATTGTATTTGTTTATTTCACATATACTAAGCAAATACTTGAACATTATAAGACAACACAGAAAGAGAGAGAGAGAGAGAGAGAGAGAGAGAGAGAGAGAGAGAGAGAGAGAAGATAATCTTGTCAAAGAGAGAATTATTGCTCCTTGGTCCTCAAACACAGGGCCATTCTCACAGCGTGAGAGCACAGGGAAGAGTTAAAACGAGTTTTCAAAAGCCTGGCCCCAGGCCTAGTTTTCATATCTTAAGAATACACATAAAGATTGATGAAAAATGGATGCAAATGATCCAGAGAGAGAGGTGGAGGGGATTACAGAGCGAGCCCACATCAAGCTTCTCAGAACTCTCACATCTGAAGGCCCTGATCTGCAGAGAGGCTCGGCTCCTGTGACCGCCACCGAACAGCGAGCTCTGTTCACTCGGTCGCCGCCGCAAGGTGACTCTACCGTCTTTGAAACGGTTTATAAAGGAAAGGGGGCCCAAAATAACACATATATGTCCCCATGATAGTTTGTGCTCATTGCATGAAGAGCAGAGTGTCTGGTTTATCGCCTGGTATGTTTACAAGTTTAATAACAAGTTATGAGTTAAAGGCTTTATTTTTTAAAAAAATAAATTAAAGGTAGCATTCCTGGATGACTCAAGGACACTCCGAGCACATCAACTCAAAGTGAAGAAATTATTACCTTTTCTTCCGTTAAACTTAAATGATTCATCCAGTTTAATGACTTGGTTTCAGACTATGAGACAGATTTTATAAAGAGATGCAAAGAACCACCTGATTCACAATACTGTGAGTGCCATCAAGGCCAAGTGTCTGCAGAATGTTCTCCAAAGCAGACGCCTTTGACTCAAAGGGTCCTCTAGTAAACAATCAGACATCAGGCTTCTATTCAGACAGCGTTCTCTGCCTGAGTTGAACATCTTGTATGAAAGTTGAATAAAAACACCAACTTAAAAGAGGTGCTCGCAGATAAAGATGCAGACTTGGAAGCGGAACAGCAGAGGCAGCCATAAGGAAAATATATCTTAGCTCTGATAGCCAGTATCAGTCAGCGTCCGTCACCCTAATAAGAACATCACGGTCAGAGTGTGATGGCTGATAGCAGGGTGGCTTGATTAAAAACAGACCGTGTTTCAGGCTCAGATCTAAGGTTCATTTCCTTCCAAAGGGAGCAGCAGAAGAGCTTGACTCAGATGACACATCCAAACAACCTGAGAGAGGCAGGCGAGACAAATGAACGGCCGGTGACATTGTGAAGCTCCTTTGGGCTTTAACAAATGGCTCCTCATATGCCTCCCAGCCGTGGCATATGTCTGCACCATGTTTAATGAGTGCTTCGGATATGAGGAGAGTTCAATAACTAATGAAAGAAGAACCTTGTTCTCTTATTATAGCCCCCGTGCCTGACACTAAACATTGTATAATGTATTGGAAACTGCTGCTGCACACTAACATACACACACACACTTATTAGGAGCCAGTTTGAAAGACTCAAAAGCGGCTGTTCCACTAATGTGTGCTGGGATCATTTTCTGGGTACAGGGGCGAGAGGAGACACTTAATTAACACAGCCTACAACAACTCCAATCAATAGTTTAGGTTTACACTGAGCACCAGCAGAGTCACACAACAGCCTTCGACTTAAGGTCTGTATGATCTTCCTTTCACTTTTCTAATTAGCCCAAAATATGAGCATTAGCAGAGGCTGCCAACACTGTAACATCCAATCATTACTCATAATGCATTAAAATTCAGCTCCTGTCTGTCTAAATGTGTAAAAAGTTAACAAATCAAGAGCATTTGAGCGAAGTTAAATTCACCACTAATAGCTCTTTTTACGCCTTAGGAATATCAGATTAACAGTGAAGCCGACTGCACGGCCATTAGAGTGAGAGATGTAATCTGTCATTCTGAGATCATGTCATGCCTTTGACCTTCAGCACATCACACAGTATCAGATAGGCTGGGAAAAAATAAAGAGTAGTATGCCAGGACCTCATCTATCAATCGGTTAAGATGTAGCTCGTACACGTTTGCATTTTCTCTTGCAGTGTATCACCTCTGTGCTCACCGATCAGCCTCACTTTAAAGATGAGTGTTTGTCCATTTCTAAAATGTCATCCTGATTGGTTCCAAATCACTTTCAGGAAGTTTATCCTCATGCATCACATTTAAAATGCAGCTTTGAAAACTCCACATCGGGAGCATAAAGTGGATTTACGATTGTAGTAATCATCGCTTTTACATTGCGAACAGTGTGTACTTAAAAGCTCAGAAGAAAAATGAAACTATGACTCTTTTTTTTCCATTAAGGTGGCATATAATTAAATCAATACCTTTTAACCATGGAGCTGCTGTGTCTGTGCATCAATTAGGTAAATGACTTTTGATTTAATAACATTTTTCTGCTTTCTGTTTGAAAAACAGCCTCAAGTCTTTCCTGAGAAGATTTTTCCACCCCGTTGAAAATGAAAATACAATAAAAAAAGGCATCAGAGTGACTTTAAAAACACTCTTTAAGTGTATTTACCAATGCACATCTGAAAATAGACTTGTATATTGATGCCGATAAACTGAGAGCAACAATATACTCAAAGAAACTCTTAACGTGAGGCATGTGGGTGGAAGTACAGTTAATATGTACATTTATAGTTTTGGCATCATTTGGATTATCACCATACCTCACTTTCATCATACTCTTACTGGCTTCTGATTTCTTTTTTTTTTCTCTTTGCAAGTGAAAGTTTCAGTGTCTACTCCAAGCAGCAACCTCTGGTCTAAAAATAAGAGGCAAGTGCTAAAGTCTGCTGTTCCTCGAGTGTCCGCTTGAGGCTGGCTTCGGAAGTGTCCGAGGTCATGTACACACAAGGTCAAAAAAGCCGTTTTCATGGTCAAAATAAGCATATTTATAGCCTGGTACTAAGAATGTTTCCCATCTGAATCGCTAATTAAGATCGCCAGTTCGTCCAATCAGGGGCACAGCTCAGCTCACGTGATTGCTGAATGCCCTATGGCTGTTACTGTGGAGACTCAAAGCCCGCCTCATTTCAGGCCGTTTTGCTTCAAAAATCTGTTTCAGAAACAGACGGGGGACGTCACAGAGACTACGTCTATTAATTATACATTACTATGGTCTTTACATTAGTCTATGGTCTACTCGTATGACGAGGACGTACCTGGAGTAGTTGAAGAGACGGCTGTCCCACATGCTGTGCTCTCCTCTGGGCGGCGCGTGGAAGAAACACGAGTTGGAGCCGTCGAAGCCGTTCAGGCCGTCCTCTGTGTTTTTGGAGGCGTGGCTGTGAACGACGTCCAGCAGCACCATGATGCCCATCGAGTGAGCCACGTCAATCAGCCGCTTCAGCTCATCGGGGGTTCCATACCGACTTCAGACACAAACACAGAGAGAGATTCTTATGAGCTCACCGTGACCTGGGCAGCATTTTCTTCTCAAACAAGATCCAACTTTTGATTTTAAACATATAAATCCTGATGAAGAAGGAGATTTGAGAGGCTACATGGACCACTTGTACAACCATGAACAATAGGCTGTATAAAACAGTGTCTGAATGTCAAATGAGACATTATGTAGCTAAAAAATGGCGTCTGTCTGGAACTATTTACTCAACTTAAAAAAGGGTTAATAACAAACTAAACATGGCCCAATCAATCAACTGGCCATCAGTCTGTGCAGATTTCCTTAATTATGAAGCCGATCTTATCTACTTTATCTTGACCTTTTTTTGTAAAACCAATATACCCAGTGCACTTTATTTTTGGTAAGAGGCTCAAAACCAGCCTGCAGCTTAACCTGTGGTGTAATTGTTGTTTATTTGTGGGAAATTAAAGACTGAATAAACTGATATAATTTAGTACTTTGGACAGCAATATTCTAAACTTCTCATTTATATTTAAGAGAACTACCTTATGTGCAGTTAAAGCATCGTTTGTTTTGTTTCACCTGTATTTTTAAATGTTTTTCAATAAATAATATTGGAACATTGAAGGTGTATGCTGTGAGTTATAAAAAAAAAAATCGGTATCAGCCAAAATCGATATCGGCAAGTCAGGCTTTTTAAAGATCGGTGATCAGTGCACCCCTCTCACAGACTTCTGCACTGATACCTCTCGTTACAATTACATCAAGAAACATCAACATGTAGACAACTTTACCCTATAAAATCTAAAAAATTATAAAATAAACAAAACAAAATTTGCCTAAATACATATATTGTGTTTTAACACTTGTTTATAACTCATTAAACTATGTTTAATGTTATAACTGTATTTTGTAACCTCTTCAACAAAACAATTCACAACACCTGATATTAAAGCAACTTTTTGACCAGGCAGTAAACACATTTGATTTGCTGTAAAAATGAGTTTCATGTAGACACTGAAGCACCTACAGTTTATCTGCATTGTCATGATTACAAAGATGTTGCTTGCTTATCTTCTTTTTTTAAAAAAAAAAAAAAAACATACTTCTCCAAACAAAAAACTGATGTCAACTCTCTTTATCTTTCAAAGCACCAATTCTTTTGTCAATGGAATTTCTTCTGCTTTAGTTCACTATCTGTAAACAGAAAGAACAAAACTCTGATCTCAAATGCTTTACCATGAAAGCATTACGCTTCCTCGCTCCAGTGGTTGTACATCTGACAACAAATGAATTTGTTCAAGAGTAAAACAGACCTTCTTTTAAATACACGTGCACAGAGTAATACATATATATTTCTTAAACACAGTCCTTTTGAATTATTTGTCTATAGATCATATTCAGCTTTCAAATGATGTCATGTTGAAGGTTTCAGCTCCTGAAAACTCCACCGAGTAAATGTGTCGATGCCTTCACACTCCCATCATAAATCCCCCCAACACACACATATCCGCACCATACGCTCCTTACATTGTTTAATAACGTCCTGTCTGTCC
This sequence comes from Labroides dimidiatus, assembly GCA_030710495.1. Lineage (NCBI taxonomy): Eukaryota > Metazoa > Chordata > Actinopteri > Labriformes > Labridae > Labroides > Labroides dimidiatus. Next base: position 20,882,772 of record CM061154.1, read on the forward strand.
TTCCAGTTATCATAGCATCAGCTTCCTTGCAAAACAGGACACTTCGTGACAGAACTTTCCCTGCTTCCTGCTACTCCAGCGCTCAGGTCTTAAATGACACTGAGAGATCAATCATGGGTGAAATTACACTATATACATTACACTCTGGGTTTATGCTCTACTATGAGCAGAGGAGGAGGAATCTCTGAGAGAAGATAAATGCTAAGACTGGCCCATCTTTATCTGCAACTCCCTCCACTCTGCGGATTTACAGCAAATGGATTTACAGGGAGATTATTGCTGGTGTCAGACTTCCTAACCTTGATATGAGGTGAATATTTCTGTGATGCGGAAAGTTGCTTTCTCAGTTTCTTCTTTTTGAGCTGCCCTTCTTAAAAACAGAATTTTTCATTAAACTATGCTGGTCGTACTTGAGGGCAGATCCTGTAGGTGGCAGGAACGGTGGTATAAGTGGTGGTGCACTGAAAAACAATAGAAACTGACTTAATTTAAAACCAGCAAGATTTCAGTCTTTGAAATGGAGAAGAAGGACAGAAGGAGACAAACTCTATTAAGTCCTGAGAAGAAAATTAGTTTTTCTCTTTGTTATCGAACATCCTTCAGACATAGGCTATCAATAAACATACACCAAAAACATGCAACAGCAGATATGTCATGGTGAGTGGGTTGCACACAAACAGGTGCCTCCCTCGTAGCAACCCTGGCCAAAGAGACAAAACCAGCATCCCTCCACCATCCAGTCCCACCCTCTAAAGCAGGGGTCTCAAACTCACAGCAAAACCATTTCAAACAGCCAGCCCCTTGAGATCAATTAGTGAAAACTAGTAAAATCCAGCCCCCCGTGTTTCCAGCCTGGTCTGCTTTTGGGACCAAGGTCCAGATTTCTGAGTTGACCCTGAACGCAGTATAATCACTACATGAACCTAAGCAAAAACAAAAACACAAAGACACAAAATATTTGGCACACTGCCAACATCCTCAAAACGTTGTTAATGCAAGATGAGGTTGATGTCATGCACAGAGTGTTTCAGGAGAAGTGGGAGAATGATTATTTCTTGTTTGAGTTTAAGGGGAATCACACCTGTCTCATATGCAAAGAGAAAGATGCCGTTCTTAAGGAGTACAACCTCACACAGCATTATTCAACTAATCATGTGGAGCAGTATGCAAAGTAGCAGGATGATGAACAGACACAACAAGCTGCACAGCTAAAGAAAGAGCTGTCGACACAACAAAATGTATTCCAGAGAGCAAGAAAGGAGGCAACTCAAAGAACAGGTCCAGATTTCGTGATGTCCATCTTCAAGACATACTGAGGGTTTTTAGCTGAACCACCTCCCTCTAAGTTAATGGGGCCCAGCTGTCTGAGAAGAAGAGCTCTCAGGTGTCTGGCAGCAAACATTCAGCAAGAACAGCCAAACATGACTGTAAAATAATTCATGTTGAGAAGTACAGTTGTTGGAACAGTGGAACGTTTGTTCTTTTTTTTTTTGTGGAACGCCTAAAGTGACCCCCTTGTGACAAGACTGTATACTCAGCGGCCCTCTGGTAATTTGGGTTTGAGACCCCTGCTCCAGGGTTTAATCTGTTCAGGGACTTAAACCAGCAGTCCTGGTGTTCCCAAGCCGAGTCCCTACAGACAGCACCGTGTCCAGACTTACAGACTGTGGTCTTTAAACTAAGGTTGTTTGTACATGTGTTTGCACACATTCAAATTAATATTGTCTTCTTGTACCTGAACATAAATTATTCACCCTTCATGTATCACTTTTAGTCTCCTGCAGAACTTTTGGATTTTGTAAAAAAAAAAAAAAAAAAAAAAAAAATGTGGAACAGAGTGGCGGTACATGAGTCTTCTTAGTCTAATACTTTCAGGACTTTAAAAGAAGATGTTTGCCCGAAGTCAAAACTGAAGGAATTAATGAAAACATTAAAAAATCACATAGGTCCCACCTCAGGCAGTGAAAATAGCGAATAGCTGTATTTTCATTACACCTAGAATTTTTCAAAATATTGGAATAAAAAAAACGGTAATGGAAACCGAAACACCAAAATTTAAAAAACCTCTCAAATTTGGATAAACTTGGATAAAACTAACTTTTTATGCCCTTATGAGGTGGTTTTTCAGAAGTTTTGATATTTAAGTTTATCACAAAAGTGCAATGGAAACACCTTTTTTGCAAAAACACATCACCGGATGTGAATAATGGATGCACCTCCTGCACCTCCTCGGTCACGATCCTCTCCAAGGAAATCTCTCATACGTGGCCACTGCCATACATACAGACTCTGACCCTTATACTGTAACAGCTCTGCTGTTAGTTATGTGTGCAGTGCAGATGTTGGTGTTTCTGACAGTCAGTGAAGGCATCAGGAGGGCTGTGCGTGGGTCAGAGTGCAGCAGCAGGAAAGGGCGATGTGTGTGTGAGGGAGAGAGTAGGCATGCTGGAGATGAAGATTTTCGTTCATTGTTTTGTTTGTGCCTTTTTTAAGTTGGCGTGGTCACAGCCAACAATGACCAGTGAATAAAAACACAAGTTTTCACAGATCGGCATCGTCATCATTGCAGCGTCTGGACAGACGTTACAATATTTTAATGCTGTCTGACTTCGTCTGTTGACAACATCAGCAACATCAGTAATGCGCATTAAATTAACAGTTCAGCTCTTAAAATGTTTGGGATATCTATGATTACCGCTGGTTAGAGTCCTCCTTCCTTCTTCCGTATTCCGCGAATTTAATCTTGCCGGACGAGATTTTACTCAAGTTATGTGCAATTCTAGTTGTAATGGAAACACCGGCAAGGAGCAAATATACTTTACCGAAACTTCAGAAATATCATTTTCACTTTGCATAATAGAATTGTGCAATAGCAATGCAGCTATTCATAGCTTTGGATTTCTGAGTGGCATTTGAGGCGGCCAATCAGATTTCAAAGGGTACACTCAAAAAAATGAAACACAGACTTAATTAAATTTATTGTCAACCAGTTACGTGTAAGTGTATTAGGTTAGTTGAAAATAATACATTAGGGTCATCTAAGTTGAACTTGAAATTATTGCTTTCAACAAACCTAGTACGTTCAAATGGAACTGGCTGACATAATATTTTAATTTAAGTCACTGTTTCTTTTTTTTAAGTGCTTTCCTGGTTACCTGTCTGCACCTACATTTGAAAGGTCCAGGAGTTAGATTAGAAGAGAGTTTACATCACATGCCTTGAGCTGCATGTAAACACAACACAAAAGAAACCTGACAACAATGTATAAAGATCTCAGTTCCAATGAAACAGACTGAAGAAGACAGCTTGAAATGTCCTTGACTTCAGATCAACTGTTCTGTTCTCTGTTCTCTTCTGTATTTCATGTCACGTTCAGTGTGTGAACTCATGGTGTCTTCTGCATATGAGAAAGGCAGAATCTACTGCAAACAATGAAAATGGTGTCACAAACAGGTAATTACTGTATGCAAATAGAATGAATGGCTAACACAGGGAAATGTTGACTATTAATAGCGTCAAAATGAGCGGGACTGTGTATGTGTGTGTGTTTGGGGGAGGGGTTTTAAATGAAGACTGGTGAGATAATGAAATTGCTTTACATGTTTTTCTATTTAATGTGACACCTCTGCAATCAAGCGTGTACAACATTTCATGAATCATATTGATTTTGATGTTTATTTACCTGGAGGCGGCAAAAAAACTGGTAATCTGATATCCAAAGCTTGCATAGTAGGCGTGCTCCATGATAGCCATCAGCTGGATACAGTTGTAACCTGGAAATAGACGACAGGGAGTGCAAGAGGGTGTTATTCATTCTGTTTATATTCCTGTTTGAATTAAAACCAGTTCATTGGATGATGCACAAAGATTAGTAATAATTCTTGGAAACACAACACGAGCACACAGTGATCTGAAAGGTCATTATTGTTGAATTAGAATCCGAATCATGAAGACTCAGAGTGTTGGACCTGTGTCAATCAGACCGTATATTCCAGCTCCAGGCGTTTTGTGTTTTACACCCAGCTGCGCTACCATAAAGACAAGCTGTGACTACAGGGAAACACCAGCTATCAGAGTCAGGAGGTCATGTACAACATTTCAAAAGGACCTGCAAAAAAAAAATCTGCTTCTATGAATAAGAGAACAACAGGCTTTTAAAGTGCCACTGAGCACTCTGGAGGGAGGCCCTGCGGTCTCTCACTGTTGTGTGGAGCAGATTTGTTTATTTATATCGCTCCTTTCAGACGAGAGAGAGAGAGAGAAGCTTTGGCTTCTGAGGGAGAGTGACAAAGCGCAAGGGTGAGAGGAAGTTTTACATTTCTATATAAACTCTCTCCTCTGTCGGGAAAACCAAATGGCAGGCAAAGGCAGACGTCACCAGAGACGCAGGAGTTTAGCCTCCTGGAGAATCCTATTGTGCACATTCCCTCAGCTGCTGCAGGTGATTCTTTGACAGCGTTTACTCTTAAACAGGATGATACAGGGGTGGGAAACAGCATTTATCAGATCGCTTCTAGTTGCTGTGCCAGTCATACCTGAGCCATTTAATAATGTCGCTGCGGCAGGCTCGGGCTGAATGTTTAATAACAACAGCACAAATCATGGTAGCGGGATTGTAAAGCGAGGCAGGGGTCTTTTCTGTAAGGTGAAAGTCACATTTGAACTCTTCATCATAAGACCAGTTATTATGAAATTAATCAGACATCCGAGTTAATGAGTTGAATGTGTAATGAGAGCATAAAAAAACGAGAAAGAGAGAGAGAGAGAGAGAGCAGAGTGAGATTTTAATGGAATGAAATATTTATTCCAAAAAGAGGATAAAGGGGAAAAGGTGACGAAGAATTTGTAAAAAGTTAACCTGAAACAAATTCCCCTCAACCAATAAAATAACTCATCATAATAATGACATTAAGTGTAAACAAGTTTCTCTTGGTAAAAGTCTGTTATATTTCTTTTCCTGAATGACATGAAGAGCAGTAAGCGAGCTGTTGTCCTCTGTTGCCAGTCTGGAGGAAGATCATGCAAATAGAAACAAGTGTCAGTTTTGGAGCCATAACCACTGTGTGCTGTGTGACTGGTGCTGTGGAGCCCTCCTTACAAAACATAGCCCGATCCCTGCAGGTCATGCCAGTAAACAGGATGTTGACTTGCTGATGTGCTTTTGTGCAGAGGGAGTGTGACAGGTCTGCCACTGAAAATAGTGCTGCTGGAGCAGCAGCGGCTCTCAGAGCTGCTCGGCGTGTCCACTGGGCTGTGGACCAGGGCTGACGGAGATGGCACAGGACACTGGTGCATCTAAAAACATGAATCTCAAAACCCCTCAGGTATTGTTCTTCCAGCACCCTTGTTGGCTCTGATCTGATGTGTAGGGGAAGTGTATAGAAACGTCACCTCAGGGATTCACAGCTAGTTTGATTTTGGCAGGGATGGATACAAAATGTTCCCAAGTTGTCATCAGGTGTTGGAGTGACGCTTGACATGAGAAGACAACCTCAGGGTGACACAGAAAGAAGAGAGAGTGTGTGTGTCTTACCGAGATCCTTAATACGAGGCAGCACGTTGTCTGTGAAGTTGGTGTATGAGGCGATCTTTCCCTCAGGTGAAGCAATGCCCACGTGGGCCTCGTATATTCGCAGGCTTGTGGGCTTCTTCGGCCGAGGGTGGATGTGCTGAAGAGAAAAAAACAAAGTTGGACAGAGAATCATGAAGCGGGAACACTTCTCCCTAAAAGTGTCTAAAAATAGCTTACATTTGGTAAGTAATTACAAGGCAAAAGGTCACAGTGTGAGTTCTCTGCGTCTCTGCAGCAATATTACCACTGAGGCTGAAAATGGTTCTGTGCATGTTAAATATTAAAGAATCCATGATTCACACTGTCTGAGTTACACAACCAGAGAGGGATTTATTTTACACATAGAACTAATTTCCTGATGGCTACCCAGCAGGCCTTTTGAACCCTCTGTTTGAAGTACATGATTCAGCCACTTGTACATAAAGAGCATATACTGCCAGTAAGAGGGCTCCTCTAATTAAAATGCTGCCAAATAACAAGTGATAAAGAAACAAGGTGGTCTTTAACAACCTCTTATTGTTTTGCTTTTGTGCACTTTTGCTGAGGGCGTCAAGTAGCATTGAGACACATTCAGAGCCTCTCGAATCAGCTGCAAGCAGCTACTTTAGAGCTGCTGCGGATCTGAGATGAAAGGCTGGTTGTAAATTTAAATATATGGCACATGTCACAATGCAAGAAATAACAGAGAGGACATTAGCTTGGTTAACCTTCAAGCTTTGATGAGTTGTTTTCAATATCAAACCCTTTTGTTTTTACAGAAATCTGAGTATAAGGTGTGTTTGCCAAAATGTGTTAAATTTAAAAAAAGGACGTTATGCAATATTTACAGATAGAAAGATGCTCAAAACCATTAAAAAGAGTGAATTTTTTGATAATATTTCCAACTTCACTAATCACCAAAACTTTTAGTTATCTTTGTGGCTTTTATGTCTTTATGTAGATGACGAGACAGAAGATAGAGCAGGAAACCCAAGGGGAGAAGGTAGGAGAGACATGCAGGGAAGGGATCAAAGGTTGGAATCAAATCTAGATTGTCTACTAGAGCAGAGGGGGTCAGGAAACAATAATAGGGGGTTTCATGAAATGCCTTTCAAAACTATTTAAATTTTATCCGCTTTTTAAAAAATCAAAACAAAAATAGAACTTAAATTTGATATAAAATCATGCAAACAGAAAATATTTGATCTTTTTCAACCTTTTTTGTGAGAAAGTCATGATGACAACGCATCAGAGGCAGCAGATTAGATCAGAAAACAGCTATCTGTGCACACAGGTAGTTTAAAATTTTGCTGATCAGCTAAATTCAGTATTGTAGGCCTTTTTATCCATTTTTGGATTAGTACAGGAGGCAGTTGCTTGTCTCTGGAACCGCTATTTTGGGGGTAATGGGCTGAAAAGTTTGAGAATCCCTGCACTAGTGACCATGAACCATGACCTCTCAATACAAGATGTGTGACTTTGCCACTGAGGCCAAACCAACTATATCACCTTTTATTTACCACATTTAACCCTTAAAGCCAGAAAATTCTTAATGACCCTTTTCACAAAACCCACAAAAAAATGTTGCTATGTCATTTTGACATATCTATTTTTTGTGGGGCTGCACGGTGACACAACGGTTAGCACTGCAGCCTCGAAGCCAAAAGGTCGCCAATTTGAATCCTGGTTCGACCGGTGGCCTTTCCTTGTGGAGTTTGCAACTTCCTCCCACAGTCCAAAAACATGCTCATCAGGTTAAATGGTGATTCTAAATTGCCTGTAAGTGTAACTGTGTCTCTATGTGTCAGCCCTGAAGTTGACTGGAGACCAGTCCAGGGTGTACTCTGCCTCTTGCCCAGCTAGGATAGGCTCTAGACACCCTGAACAGGATAAGCGGTACAGAAGATAAATGTATAAATAAATAGTTTTTATGCCAAATTCAACACATTGGGTGGTTTTAGCAACTTTTTTAGTTAAGTTTTTATTGTAAATATGCATTCATTTAATGCAGAAAATACTTATTTTTAAAAATGAGTAACAATTTAGATGCTCTTACTGCAACTTCTTGAAAATTTGCAATTATTTCCCTGAAAAAAAAGTGTGTGGGTGATTTCCAGAGAGCAGCTATTTTGAGAAATGGCCTAAATACAACTTCAGCTGTCTGTAGTAAAATGATAATCTTCAAAGGGGTAGAATACATTTCTTGAAATCTTTGAACAGGTTTTAATGAAAATATTTATCATGTTGGTGAGATAGAGGGATTATAGATATGAGATAGATTCTTTTTTTAACTGTTATGACTTACACTGTATGGCTGAGGGGGGTCCCAGTGAACCCATTCATAGACGACAGATTTCTCCTCCCTGATCACATATTTCGCCCAGGGTGAGATCCGGTAAAACCGCTCCCCCTCCTTGGTGTGAACAACCACCTGGGAAATGAGACAAATGAGTGTTGTGCTTCAGCAAGGGCACTTAAACAACGACCCAGAGAGGGGACATTCAAACGACATGAAAGGCAATTTACATAAACCGAGAGGACGAGAACACACACTTTGTTCATTGAGTGGACAAGGGATGTGAAACACATGAAACATGTTAGAGGGTAAGATGAAGAGAAAGGAAATGATCATATTCATGAGAAAGAAAGAACAAAAAGAGAGATAAGGAGCCTGCTTTTATCCTGCAAGCATGTGGTTTTAAAGTCAGCGTTTATTTACATCTTCACATCATGAAATGCTTACATCATAAAACTGTGCCATTCCTCGCCATCCATTATTCAGAAAAGATGGTGCAGATTGTTCAACCCATGAAGCAAACATTACTCAATATGTCACATTAAAAGTGCCTCTGCACCAATGCAAAAAACCCTCATACTGACACTGGACTCCCACAAACCATTAGAGACACACAAGATGGTCTGCAGAAAAAAACGGCTTTAGTATTGACTGGAGTGGTTGTTGGTGGGAGTGTGGGTTCGATGGAAATTGTGCTGTGTTTTATTTTTTTTGAGCAAATCTTTTGATTTTAGCACAGCTACTTTCTGGCCAGTCTTGAGAGCGGGTTTGAGCCAGGGAGCAATTTAGAAAACTAGGAAATCTAAATCATTATCCTTTGCCTCTCATCCATTACGTCTGCAATTGAAGACAGGAAGGGGGTCAAATAAGTATAGTTTGGAAATCCAACTGAGGAGTTACTTTGCCTCTATCAGTCAAATAAGAAAGGAGCGAGCCAGCGTGAGATTGAGAAAACCCACCAAGAAATCGATCCTGTAGTGTTACCCACAGTGTGTGTTCGCCCCGTTTCGTCTCCTGCAGAAACAAGCATTAGAACCCAACTAATTCTGGCCACTGTTGTGAAGTAATGACTGTTCCAATGCCACCTGCCTGTGAGACGTTGGCCAGACCCCCCTCTGGGGTTTTTTCATTATGGCCAGGCCACCTGAGGGTGAGCTGCCTGGCTCCCCTTATGACATGCTTCACAGTTTATAGGATTAGGAAAAGATAGTTGGATAAATGGACTGGCATAAAGTCTGACAGAGTCGGTCCTTCAGACAAATTGGCCAGCATTAAGCCCATTAAAGAAAAATCAGGCTGCTGGGCAGGCCGAGGGGTCCATGAATGGGAAAAACAACTAAGAGCTAGGCATATGCGAGAAGTTAGGTGTAGATGACAAAGAGGATGTTAAATCGCCTAGATGCTACTTTGGTTTACTTCTCTAAAGTCTTCCAAACTCTCACATTAAGAGCTCATTGTACAAACTGTACCCACCAAAGGACACTGCTTGTTTATGGAGACAAATTGGACCCTGAACAGAGGGGATGGGAGGGCAAGCTGCTCTACACGAGAGCGATTGGAGCCGGGCTTGTGCCTCCACGAGGGAGTGCTGTGGAACTAATTCTAAAGTGGAGCTCACAGTGAGACAGCCATTCACAGGCAGCGGGGGGCACAGGGAAAGGCCAGGTGCCAGCTTTTCCATCTGCTTCTTATCGTCCTTAGACTGACCTCCGCTGACAATGGGAACCGGGCAGCCTGTTCAGGGCGCAGGAGTGTGCCAGCGATGACCCGGTCCCAAGGAGAGAGGCGCCATGATGCCATCCATTCCACGCCTGGCATCTCATTTCAGGATTATTTCTCATCCTCGCTGCTAGCTTGGGAGACAATGCATAATGGGAGGTGCGTCTTTTGCATTTAACCCTGATGAATTATTTACTAGAGCTAAAAACCATTCGTCTGCGCCCTGTGAGGGCTGAGCTTTGCACAGAAAAATATAACAAAATGTCCTGAGGGAAACCTGCCACAGGCGGGAGCTGAAATAAAAGCCCTTTGTCTGGCTCCTCAGGTGTATCTACCTTCCACTGTGCAGATTGTGTACATACAGTAATCTCCATCTGCGCGCTGTGAGTATGACATGTTGTTGATGGCGACATGCCAGCTTTCCACTTGGTTAATAAGACACCACAAATGACAGGGAAACTCTCTGGTGCACTGTGGTGACAAGTCTTTGCACCAGCGTGGCAAGACGACTCCTGCTGAGGGTGTGAAAACAGGTATGAAGATGTTGTAATTCTCTACCTTCAGTTTGGTGTTATGATCCACAGCTGGAGAGTTGTCAGGCTTTGGCGGCAGAACCAGTTCCCATTTGCCAAATTCTTTTTTAGTGTAGGGGTGGGAGAATTTGTTCCAGCCATCTACAGGGAAACAGAGAATTTAAATACATTAGATTAATTAGATTACAGCTGAGAGCCAAACATCCATTCTCATCAGCTGGATTCTGATCACAGAGAGAGAGAGATATATGATCAGAGATGTCTGTGATCAGCACAACATCAAAGACAATCCTATCTGTTCCGTCTGTTTCTTACATTATGTTTATGACCTATATTGTTTGAGCAGCAGATCAGGGAGAAAAAAAGAAAAACATCGTTTTAAAGCAGAAATTTCCTGTTTCTTTCTTGTTTCTAACCAGATTACTCCTCAGCTCCCTGTTGTGAACACAAGTAAGGTCATAACCCCCAGGTTGAAAATCAGTGTGGTAAACAATTAGCTCTCATCTTCTGCCTCTGTGCAAATGAGCCACAAACTGTTTCTATGTCCAAAACAAGGCATATTGCTGCTGCAACTGTGCACAGTGGGAAGTAAGAAAACAAAGCAGCAACAGATTACAAATCTAAAGTTACTGTTTGTTTTTTTTTTCACATGATTTAAGCCTGAACACCCCGAAAATAAGAGTAAATTTGTTTCGCTTGGAGCAGCAACAGATGACCAAAGAGGACTTTATTTAAACATAAATATGAAAATATGTATAAAATGTGCGGTTGGAGTGCAGATGGCCCTGTGGTCTAGGTCATGCCATGTGAGGCAAAGCTCTTGAGCAGGCAGCCTTGGTTTGAATCCAGCCTGTGGCGACTTTGTCACATGTAACTCTCACCCTGTTTTCTACTCTAGCCACTGTCCTATCCTCTCTGCTTAAAGGGACTATGACTAAGTGATCTTGAAAAAGTCTCAATTAAAGATATATGCCTGATTGTAATCCATTATTTACAGAGATTATAAGCACCAATATAGGTTATTTCTAAATGCGATTTCTTAGCTTCCTGATCGGGTCGGACAGATTGATCTACGGCACGTTAGATTCTCTATGACAACACCACTTCGGCTGACGAAGTTTAGTAGTGAGAAGACAGATCTGTGTTTTCTCTGCTGAAAATGATTTCTGGGATTAATTTTGTAGTGATGGTAGACACTGGAGCTTAACTGTCGGACAGAAATAGGACAGACGAGCAGAAGAAAGCTAAACAGGAGAGTGATAGCACAGGCTAAAGGCTTAAACATAGGCTAAACTGTTTGTGATGATGTTCATTCTGACACACATGCAGCAGTTATACTATTATAAAAGTTGTCTTGAACAAAGAAAAGTAGTGTTAAAAAGAAGATCTGATCTCCATTCATTTCCAAAACAAATACACCTTTTTAAGAGTTATGTCATCATGACTGTGTGCACTCGATTCCAGTCTGAAAAATAACTTAAAAAATGTTAAGTATGGTCAATAACGACTTCTATTCCTGCGTCTAAATTCTTCAATAATTCATTCTTGTGGATAAACAGTCAATCAAAAGTTAACAAATGTGGTTTTGTTGCTTTCCTGTTAAACCACTAGAGGTTGCCAAAATCTGAAATTCAAAACTTAAACAACAAAAGGCTTTAATAATTCTGATCCACAATTAACCACTGTATTGCTCCCCTTTAAACAGTGGTGCCACTTCATCTCATGCTAACACCAGTTTACAACACTGAGCTCAATTTTAATATCCCCCTGTGCTCACGAAGCCTCTTCATTTTTTTCCAAACACTTCCCTCCATCTTTACACATTTGGTCCTTTTCTTTCTTTCATCTCAAACCTCTTATGTAATCATTCTTTGTTGTTTTGTGCACTCTGCTCTCCTGTATCCTGTGACTTCTCCAAGAGTGAGCAAACCAGGGAGCTCAGCCAATCTCCTGGAAAAACGGATAAAATACGTCCTACCTGCTCATTGAATTATATCTCAGAGGGAGCGGCAGAGACACATTACATTCATAATCTGCTGATACGGCAGAACCAATTATCATTGACTGACAGGAATATATAAGGACACCAAACATTTGTTTCTACAACCACCTTGGCACGTCAATTTAAGACGTTGTTTTTATTCAGTAATCCATGTCTGCTTGCTATTCATGAGCAAAAAAATAAAAATAAAAAAAAACAAGGATGAGATAGAAAATGAATCACAGGAGATGCTACAGAAGTGACCGGGCACGACACCAGCACTTTTTACAGGCAGGCCAAATCTTTTCCTTTTTTTCCCCCTACAATTTATTTATCTCTCTTTGCTTAAACTCCTCTGAAAAAAACAGCACATTATGCATCCAACCTGCACCATATTCATGACTAGGGCTGCTGGGCTGTTTCCACATTTACTATGAAATTGAAATCAAATAATATGACTGAGCCGTGTCAAAATGTAATCTCTCACAGAATTGAATGTTGGAATTGAGCTGCTGCCCAAGGTCCTGGAAGATAATTAAAAAAAAGGAAGAGGAGAAATATAGAAAGAGGGAATGGCAGGGAGCTAACTAACAAGCACAAAAAAATGTGGAGGGACAATAAACAAATTGACAAATATCCGGTTTGGCACACAGAATCAATCTGAGGGTATCACTATTAGCATTCGCTCTCCTTTATCATCACCTGCAGGGTTCAGACTGGCACAGCAAGGAGTGATGGTGCTGCTGTGTGGGCATGGGAGATGATATTTGAGCAAATCCTTCTTGTTATCCTTTTGTATTATAATTTTTTGTTTGTCTGTGGAGTGCAATGAATTACTGCTGGCATGTTTAATCGAGCTCAATGCATGAATATATTTGATAAAAGAAAGAGGAAATGTTCAGAAAAGAGAGATAATGACACTGAGAGCTTGTATTACCATGCATATCTGTTTGATAGATGAAAGCCGGTCTCATTCCATCTCGTTAATGATGACAAAAATAAATAATTTTGCCACATTCTCACATCCCACTTTCACTGAAAATAACACTCAAAAGACTATTAACCTGAAATTACTTTCAAAGTTGGGACCGCAGGGAACAGAGATTTCAGTGCAAACACAGAGGTTGCACTCTCTCAACAACTTTGCAGGCGATGATGAAATAACCAGCTACTGAAATATTAACTAACACTCCCACATTCAAAAGAAGGCCCCTCAGTATGCAAGTTTATCCTGCGTAATCAATATTTTCAACATTTCCTTCTCCCAGGTTGGTTGATCAAAAGGCCGGACGCCCTTGTAGAGCACTTCTCTCTGCTCTTTCTTAATTTTTTGGCCCTTTTGTGTTCAAGAGTGCAGAAATGTCAGATTTCTTATTTAATGCAGCATGAAGATATGCAACCCTCCTGCTCCAACTGAAATCTCCTTTTCTGCCTCAGTTCAGACAGTGTTCTAAAACATCTACTAATGTTTCCTTTCTTTTAAAGTAACCTGATTTATTATTACAAAATGATTGTTCTAATAAAAATGTGACAATGTACATTTTCATCTGAATGCTTCTTAAGGAGGACTCCAGCTGAGCCTTTAATATTAGAAGATTCCTGTGAATAACAGACTCCTTATTTCTCCTTATTTTATAAGAGGAATCCACAGGAAAATATGGTCACTGTGAGGCTGAAGAGTCAACTCTCGGCTTTAATTTCAGGGTGTTCACATCCCTGTTGGATCTATCTTAAAGAAGCTGAAACACTCAAATAACAGGAAATAACAGATCAGTCATAAAACCAGTGGAAGCTTTGGTGAAACAGGCACATCACACTGCTGGCATGTTGTTCAAGAGCTGACAGCTCTCCCCGGGATACTTACTGAAGTCACCAGTGAGGAAAAGAGCCTCTGCAGCCGGAGCCCATTCCTGAAAAAAGAGGCTGCTGTCATTTCGTTTCTGCACTCCGAAGTTCTGGTAGCTGCGTGTGAACTGGTCAAAGCCTCCTTCTGCCTCCTCCAGCTGGAAGAGCTGCTTCTGGAGCAGATCATACCTTTAAAGACACACACACGCACGCGCACACACACACACACACACACACACACAACACACAACACACACACAAAAAAACAACTGGATGAATGGAATGAAAAATCTAAACCTGGCTTCGCAGTCTCTTAGATGCATGCAGTGTTGATATTTTTTTTTATCAATGTTAACTTCGATTGCATCAAGCCGTCTCTGCTGCTTCCACTCTACTATTTTACTACATTTTCCAGTAATGTATTACGTTTTGACAACCCCAGAGAGCTCTAGCTGTGCTTAGGTCTGTGTTACAGCCCAAGCTGTATAGATTGTTGTGTGTGTGCCCCTGTGTGTGCCTGTGTCAGTCTGTATGTGTGTACACATGCGTGCGTGTGTTGCTCCCTCCCATAGACTGTATATCGAATGGACAGCATGGCCCCAGCTTTAAGCATTGTATGGTTGTGAAGCCAAAAAAACCCTCCGTCCTCCTCCTTTTTCTGTTGACAGTCTAATCTCTTCTTAACTCTCCTTCCTGACATATTTTACTCTTCCCAAAAAAAACTACTCAAGAACGGCAGCTGTCAATCCTCATTAAACAACATGTAAAACCCCATTTATGATGGTAAAGGGACCAGTACTTATATAGCACTTTTCTAGTCTTACCGACTACTCAAAGCGCTTTACACTGCTAGCCTCATTCACCCATTCACACCACACTCACACTGATGGCAGGATGATGCTATGGCAGGAGCCATCAGCCACATCTAAGGCATTCATACCACATTCACACACCACTGAACAAAAGTGGGAGCAATTTGGGGTTCAGTGTCTTGCTCAAGGACACTTCGGCATGTTACTGCAGGAGCTGAAATTGAACCCATGACCTTCTGATTGGGGGGGTGACAACTCTACCACTGAGCCACAGCCAAAAAAAGAGGACTTGAATCCAATGCAGCCCAATAATAGCTTTACATCACCACAGCATACAGATGTGAGGAATATTTCTTTAATGTGTATTAATTTTCTAATGTTTGACCACAGTCCATCTGGAATGAATAGAGAGGCAGAGTTTTGACTAATACTGCAGCCAGTCACCAG
Source organism: Labroides dimidiatus (assembly GCA_030710495.1). Classification (NCBI taxonomy): domain Eukaryota; kingdom Metazoa; phylum Chordata; class Actinopteri; order Labriformes; family Labridae; genus Labroides; species Labroides dimidiatus. The sequence goes on from CM061154.1 coordinate 20,897,956, forward strand.
GGGGAGCAGTTTTTGTGTTGACATCAGCTTGAGCTGAGCGAGATGACGTCAATTTTTTTATAATCTTCTCCCTCCCCTCAGGCTGCTCATGGAGATAGAGGATTGGAGTGTCTAGTAGCCGACTGGACCATTCAGGACTGACAATTACGCTTCAAGAGGATAGCAGAAGCTTCAGTCAGCTGTGAATGGATTTATTGTGAACTGTCACCCCAACATTTGTCTGTGCTCAGCACTCAACTTGATATACTATAGAAGTTTGTGTGCTTGTTAAAATCAAAAATCGTGTTAGTAAAATTGCAGTCAAACAGCTCTATATACTTTAGACAGCTGGTTTATGTTACCACCTTTCACCCCCTTTTGGATTTAACAGTCTGAGTTTTTAAAAGCAAAAACCCCCATTCTTGAGAAAGAAAGCTGAGGCAAAAGTGCTAAAAACTGCAGTTCCCTGAGTGTCCACTGGGGGTTTGCTCCATAAGCACTGGAAGCCACACACACACCTATTGAAAAAGCCTTTGCAGCAGAATAAACATTTTGACAGTTTAACTGTAACTGTTACAATTTTTTGCAAAAAAGGGTACATTTTATCAAAACAACTATTTCCAAACGGATATTTATAATCCTTAATATCCACTTTGATGTAACTGTTAAATTTGATATTTTTCATTAAATAAAAGAGTCCTTCCAGAGGCATTTGGGATAAAAGTAACTGTTCTGATATTTACACACTGTATGTTTGTGTTTAACCATTTCTGACTTTGAAAATACAGCAGCCCATGTTGTAAAGCAGTATATATTTCCACATGTCAATATTTCCATGCTAAACTTATCGCTTCCAGGTTCACCTCAGGATGCAAACCTGCCTCATTTCCTGAAGAATTTGAGACTACAGGCATATCCTGAGAGATAAACCTCTGTCTCTAACTTTGGACTGGGAAAGATGGACTAACTACTTTGCAATTTATCTCACTTAAGTTCCTGCAGCCAGCTGGTGTCCATATCAGATTCCCCCCGGTACAGAAAGCCTCTTTCAGCCAGCTGAGTTAAGTGCACTCTCCCCTATAGCCCTGAAGCCAAGCTCAGACCAGCCTGTGAATGCCCGGGGGCTAGTGATGATGGGCTGAAGTAACAGTGCGATTTCTCAGCAGCTGCTCCCTGTGTTGAGCAGAGTGGATGCAGACTGAGCTTGCCAAATGTAAACCTTTAAAGTCCAACCAATGCTGCCACATGCCCGCTTCGCCACTCTGTCACCATGTCAAGAATATGCTGCAAGGAAGGACAAAAGGAGGATTCACACAAGGTCTGAGCTCCACTGTCACAGACATTAATAGGCATGAAAGTCATGTCTATGATTATAACAAATGAGCTCCAGAAGGTTGGACCAGTGGGAATAGAGAGGCAAAATTCTGTATGGATGCAGCATCCACAACACGTCTCCTGTTTCTGTCTCCACAAGAGATGGCAGCAGGAAGGGGAGATCACAAATGAACTGTGCCACAACTCATTTCAGGAAGTTATTAGCAGGGTTTGAGCTAAAGGCTACATCTAAACTTTGATTTATTTTCCTATTATTTATCATCAGACAAACTGTCTTCTGTGCCCTTATCTACTAATTTTATTCTGATGAAGTTGTCACTCTTCCTCAGCTGGATCCTGGCGCTGTCTGCAAACCCATCTACCTTGTCCTCTGTTTTCCTCTATGAAAAGTCTTTAGTTTATAGTACCATGGACATGACTGCACATATTAACTATAAGCAACATTTGGTCTGAAAAGACCCTCTCATCAAGCTGCAAAGAGCAGAGCTACAGAGTGTGACCATTTCATCACATATGGCGAGCCATTTTTTTCTCCAGTGCTGGCCCTGAATCCCTAATAAAGGCAAGTCAATAATAGAATAGCAAACACAGAGCTCCTTTTATAGCAGTTGTCTGTCTTTCATAAGTCAGACTCAACACATTTCTCTGTGGATTTAAAGATACTTTGAGATATGAAACCATGAATGCAGTTTTGACAGAAAATGAATCTAAATTCAAATTTGCAATCTACAATTATACATGTACACCAAACAAATGAACAAATTACAAACTTATAAGAAGAAGTGTTCCAAGAATTTACATTATACTAATGTGGCTCTAAAGTCACATTAAATCAGGAAAATAATATAGTTTTGCAAAAAAAAAATGCTTGCTGATATTAGGGCTGTCCCAACATACAAATATTAAAAACAAAGTCATGATGAAATTTAAACAATGTAGTGAAAGAGCATACAGCCACACTGTGAAACTAACTGTTTCATAAGGGTGTTTGTGTGTCTTTATGCTGCTGCCAAGAACCACAAGACTCAGTGATCAGCTACCTAAATAACTTTTACCACAGTGTGAGGCTTCTGCTGAGTACAAATCATGCAGGAAAAGATGACAGAATAAAGGTACTCTGCGCACCAAACAGACTTCTTGAAAGTTTTTATCATTATTTTATTTTATATAAAAAGACCTGTACAGATCCCATGCTTGTCAAGCAATATCACTGCCACTCCTTGCTCTGAAAGATAAGTAAGTAAGTTGGTAAAAAAGCAAGTAAGAAAGTAAACAAACAAGAATGAAGAAAGAACGTAAGCATGTAAGTAAGAAAGGAAGCAGGCATGAAGGAAAGTAAACAAGTAAGAAAGACAGCAAGTAAGCAGGAAAGTCAGTAAGCAATTAAGTTACTAAAAATAAAATAAGCGAGCCAGTAATATAAGTAAATAAGTAAGTAAATGGAGATTTAAGCAAGTATGTTAGCAAATAAGCAAGTTAGTAAGAAAGGAAGGAAGGACGGAAATAAACAAGTAAGTAACTAAGTAAGCAAGAAAGCAAGTAAGTTAGTAAGTAAGCAAGTAAGAAAGTTAGCAAGTTATCAAGCAAATAATGAGGTAAGCATGTAAGTGAAAAAGAAAGAAAGTAAGTTAGCAAGTTAGTCAGTATGTTTAGCAAGTAAGCAAGCAAGTAATAAGCAAGTAAGTAGGTACGATTGCAAGCAAGTAACATAAGCAAGCATGTAAGCAAAAAATGAAGTCAACAAGTTAGCAAACAAGGACGGAAGGAAGCGAACGTGCGCAATTACGGAAGAAAGCAAGCAAGTATGCAAGTAGTTAAGCAAGGGAGTAAGCAAGAAAGCAAGTAAGCAAGTAGTCAGGAAGCATGTAAGCAAAAAAGAAAGCCATTACACACAAATAAACCTGTTATCCACTTCCATTACTATATCTGCTAAATCAAAGAAAACTTTAACATGCAACCTGACAAATTTTACTGCATCATTATGAAACAACAGAAAGTGATCATTAGTTCTCAGGAGAACTGAGTATTATTTCAGTTTCACCTGGAAACTTGGCTCCTCATTGTCAGGTAGCGCACAACAAGAGAAACGACTGATCCCTGCAGCTAGAAATTACAAAAGAGTTCTGTCCCGTCTCGTATTTGGTGGTAATGGAGCAGCGGGAGATTATAGATGTGAGTCTCAGATTACAGTCCTGGCTTTCTTATCTCTCGGTTTGGGTAACTGTTCTTTATCTACAAAGAAACTGGGGGAAATATCATAAAGCACAACTGAGACATTAAATCCACAGATATTACTGCACACAGCAACATTGTAAGTGACAGACATCAACAGACTGTCAAATCCCTGAATCGGTTCAGTGTCAAACGTATTTTTAGCGCTTCACAAACTCTCGTTTACCCAACTTTTAGATCCATAGTGTTTCACAAACAGACAAAATGTTCTGCTGTTAATCAGATCAGGATTTGTTCATCAATATTTTGTAAATCTGAACTATTTTTAGTTGAGTCTTGATTGTGGTGAGACCTTGAGAAAAAAACCATGGTAAATGATAAGACTAAAACTCAGGAGGAACAAGAGAGAGCTTATCAGTTAGTGACACATCTTTTGAGAATCAAAGCGAGACTTTGAGAGGTGCTTCAGAAGGTGTGTCAGTAAAGACATCATTGATGAGACAGCTGAGGCTCACAGGGAGCTCTACATGTCAGACCTGAGTGAGAGAGAAGAAACCTAAGAAACAGCTGGAGGAACAGGACTTTGACTCTGAAGCACAGCGAGGGGCAGCAGGGGATCGATCATGTGCAAAAACTGGACAGAGAGATCTCCTTCCTCAAAGCCACAGCGGGAGTCCAACAAAGTGTAGAAGACTCAGAACTTAAGGGTCAGAAGAGCAGAGCACAGTGTTGCCAGAGCTGGCCGATAAAGAGACATGGAGTCCATGGAGAAATCTTGGATTGCTAAGTTCTTTCCCATTAATGGAAAACCAGCAGCACTAATGTCCTCTGCTCCTTAGGGCGCGGTCTCACTGGCCATCAAAACCATGCTGTACTCAGGCATGGTTGCCCCCCTGCAGCACCATTCCCCCGCTGGCCAGAACAGTCCGCAGTCACACTACTCCAATATGAAACAGACTTAAAGCTCCACGCATGAACCGCCTACGTTACAATGAAGCATCTATTTACATGAAGCGCGGTCTGATCAGAGTCAGTACGATGAGACAAAGAGAACATGACTATGACTTTTGTGACTTTTTGTCTAAGCTGTTTTGGTCTGACACAGCCCTCCAACATCCTTGCTATTCTTTGAAGTGAGTGTCAACCCAAATTTAAACTGTTTTCCTGCATGAAAACTTCCACTGAGTTCAATAATGTGAGCTTTCTATGCAGCCTTTCTACCCCAAACTGACTCTTGACTGGCCGTTTGTTGTCTCAGACTTAAAAGTCTAAAAGTTCAAACCAGCATTCCACAAGGCACAGATCTATAACAAGGATACTTTTCACACTGAAGTGACTGCTTTTGGGTAAAATACCATAACACAATAAAATACCTCCCATTTCATTTACACTGGTCTAGTGGTTGAACTGGTGTAAAAATTGTAGCCAACTTTAGATATAAAAAGGTTTTAAAAGTGCATCCTGTACACCGTTTTAACGGTACATTTAGCAACAGCAAAAAAAACCCCGGATGACACTTTCCCCCATCTGCGAGATCCTTGTATAAACTTGGTAACAAGGACTTTGGGTGTGCTTGGTCCTTGTGGTAAATACAAGTTTGCTGAATATTTGGGTTGATTTCAGCCAATTCCTTTGGCTGCCACTCTAGTGTTAGCCAAAATGGAATTTCTGCTCGTTTTTTTTTTTTACCAAGTTTCCAAACTTCCTCATCTGCAAAGTCAATATACATTTTACAATTTTGTGTTGTAATATATATGTCATACAATTTACTATTTGGTTTGTGATGCCAAAATATCTTTATGGTGCACAAAAAGACTGAATTGATGAGTTATAGTTTACAGTCCCAATATTCAACAGATCGACGACACCTGTATTCATATTCAAAACAACGGAAAGGATGGGAGGTGGAAGAAGACAGACTCTAGACTATTTTTGGGGAAAAACAGTGTAATGGTTCCTGTACCATATAAGCGGGGAAATTTTGCACTAAAACTTTTGCACACAGGCTTTTTGCAAAAGTTACCAGAAGTCTAATGTAAAACAACATATTACCAATGTTAACAGTTAACATGCAGATCCTATTTTAGCATCATTTCTCTGCTAACTTGCAGTCAGTTATGATGCACTTTTCAATTTCCTCTCCATGGAGCTGCTGAACTCCGTAACCCGTTCTTACACTCGCTGTTAGACAATTGGGTGTCTAAATTTAGAGCTAGTGTTCAGGTCTGTGTATGACTGACAGTGACAGCTGAAGCACAGAGGTGCCAGGATGGTCTGCAGCAGCCTGAAGAAACACAAGAAGGATAAAGCTGCTCTTCTCCTGATCTCGGTTTGCCTGAGGGGCTTCTGTCGAGGCCAGTAGAAAGGTGACTTTCAAATAATGTCATTAATGTCCTTCTTTGACAGAGAGTGTTAATGAGGCTGAAGAGGGACCTGAGCAGTAACAGAGAGGTTGATTGATGAAAGGCACAATTCCTTGTTCACCTCATACCTGCGTTGTCCCTCAAGCAAGGTGACAGGTGGGGAAAAAGGCTCTAAATGGGTTGATACGTTCAGAAATTTGATTCACTTTCAGAACTCCTTTAAACAAAAGAACTGATTTTCAGCTTATCTTAAAATCTAGTATTTCAGCTCATTAGTTTTCCGTCAGAGCACATCCATTGGTAATCATCACTTCAAAGTCAATAAACAGTTTTGCTTTAGATTTATTGCATCACCATCACAAGCCTTAGCCTCAGACTTTTGCTGTATTTTCACTTTGAAATGAGTTGTGATGACATACTCAAATCTTTGCAAAAACTCTTTGCCGTAATAAGCAGCAGTCCCAATGCTCCCCACTTTCATTTGGTCCAATTTAGGAGATTCATGGTGCCATGAGCTGCAAAAACCGAGCAGCACTTCCTGCAGACTTTCACAACAGGAAGGGTAAATAATGAAGCATGTCAACAGAGCACTGCTCACTGGGGCTGTAACCTGCGTGCGGCATCAACGGTTGTTTTCACAATCAATCTGAAACCAGCATCCTGATTAAAAAAAAATAAGCCGCCTGCAACCACGGAATAACTCATTAAAATGGGATGCCTGCAAAATCTGCCGGAATAATTCGAACTGTCTGTGCAGAGCGGCTGAATCTGGTGTGAACCAAAGTTCAGCAGACCTGAGATGTGGGCAGCCTTGAGCTTTGACATGGCAGTGGAATCTAAAGAACCAGTCAGTGTGGTCATAGGTCTATTTCTGATAAGCCATCTGAATTCCTAGCAGTGTGCAGCTCTGCATGGGGACTCAGCGTGACACCCTCAGCCTGAGAAAGCTGCTGATTTCTGTGCCTGTGTTCTTAATGTGCTGTTTGGACTGCAGGCCTGAGAACACCAGGAGCTTATCAGGAATTAACCTTCACGCAGCAGTGATCCTATATGTAAAATAATCTACGTGCAACTTTCATCATCCAGGCAGGTGTCTGAGTGTGGCGTAGGGCTCCACGAAGCCTAACAATCCCAAGCTGTGTCAGAGATGGAACTGACACGCTCATCTCTCTGCAAGGCTGAAGCCGTACTAACATGCTTCAAATACAAAGCAGGTGGTCCCTTACCTGCCACATTAGAGACACGATCTGACACAGTCATGAAAATGGATTTAACTATACGGCCTCTAAGCAGAGTTTTTAAGGCCCAGTTTCTGTGACGACTCGACCCTGAGCAGAAAGCGTAGAAATGTGAGCTGTAGATCATTATCATCGCCTGCTTGTAACTAAAAACCATTACACTCCATTTTTTAAAAAGAAATCCAGTGAGCAAAGATGAATCCACATGAGGTGAGGAGTGAAGCAAAGGAATTAAACATGTGAGCCAGACCCTCTGATCCAGAAATGAACCAATGGGACACTGTCAGAGAGAAAAATGTGATTGTGAAATCATTAAAACAGTTTGACTCTGCTGCTGCTTAACTCAAGTGCACTTCAAACTTTCAGCCCGTCTGTTTATTAGGTTAAAACTGAAGCTCGCAACAATTTAGAGACACAAGAACTAAGCACAAATAAACAAAGTGAGACTTTTTTTTTTCTAATTGTTTGAGACTGCATGGACGACTGGCTGACAGAGAGAGTGTGTATTTACTTTTGGGGATTAGTTCAAGGTCGATGCTTTTTAAGGGCACCTGATTTCTGCTGCTTTCAGTGCTCTCTAAGGTCACTCAAGCACATGTGTATTCAAAACAGAGGTTGTTTTGGTGTTTTAATACTCAATATTAACTCCATGATGTCTGTTATTTCCCCCAGTATTACCTTTAGTATTCTTTGTTTTAATTTGGCATGTAAAATAGAACCAAGGCACAGGGTCACTGAAATGAAGCTGTATAACAAAAGATCGAGAAGGAAGAATGTAATGTGCAAGCTGGGTCTGTTCTTTATTTCCTCGACCATAATGCATTCTCATTTCTCAAGCATGCTGACTCATAATTGTCTCTGCCGTCATCTGCTGTTCACAATTGTCCAATGGCATGGAGACACATCCTCCTTCGTAACGCTGCAAATATTTTGAATTTTTTCTCGTCCTTCTCTTAAATCATGTCATCATGCTGGCCTCTCATCACCAAGAGACACATCTATTCTTGAGCGATATGAGCTTCATTTCATTCGCCTCAGCAGGAGGCATCAACCAACACGTCAAGTGAAGTCAACAATTCAAGAGAGGGGGATATTTATATATATATATATGCATATATAAATATTGCTGCTGCTCAGGACACACATATACATCTCACACATGTCTCTGACATGACCACATCATCTGTTCTGACATATAACCATATATACATCACATGCTGTTCTTTCCTGACTTCACTGACTTTGACTTATAAATCTAATGTTTACCGACTTCTAGGGCTGAACAATTAATTGAAATTTAATTGGCTTCTCACGATCATAGAAAGAAGAAAAATCATTAAAAGCTTTTTCATATTTTTTAAAAAAAAGGTTTTAATATAACATCATTAACATTAGTATCGTCTGATATTTGTAATTTTTTAACATATCGGCATCGGTCCAAAGTAAAGCTGGGTCGGTATTAACAACCAATGTTTATATCCGTCTAGTTGCTGTTTGTGTGTTAGGAGGGGGTTAATACTGGTAAGATTGTTAAGGTAACTTTGCCAGGATATTAATCTGATTTATGATCCTATTTTTTTTTTTTTTTTTTTTGTAATTTATGATCCAGACTTTCTCACAGGAGTTTTGTGAGTTGAGGGTTTTATGACACCCTTGCCACAAGTAGTGAGGGTTGCTGTTGGTTACTTGTGTTTATGGTAGCCCTGTAACATTCTTATTTAAAAGTGAAACACCTTTTGAAAATAAAGGTAGGCATTAAAACAAAATATTCAGTTTGTATGATTTTCAGTCTCAGAAACTTTGTTTTTTCTAACATACATTGATCTTAGTAAATATCAGTTATTGACCATAACAGAAATATTAATATTGGATATCGGTATCTGCCAAAATTTCCATATTGGTGCATCCCTACTTCATAGAGCACTTTTGGGTTCTGTTGGGTTGTTATTAGTGTAATTTGCATGTTGCAAATTTTGCAAGTCTTACAGGAGTGCATGTATTTCAGGTAATTATTTTTATTTACTTTTTTTCCTATTATTTTTGATCATTGTTTCAAGTTGTGGTTCAAATAAAAACTCAAGTTTTGAAATTACTGAATAATTGTGTTTTTTAATTGTGTTTTCAACATCAATCAAAATAATCATGATTATTAATTTTTGCCATTATCGTTCAGCCCTACAGACTTCACATCCAGTCTATAAAACTTGATTTAATCCACGTTTGAAAAACTTTGTCAGGAGGTTAGCAAGGAGATACAAAGACTTGAGTTATCAGCCACACTCCTTACTGACAGTCACAATGTCTGGAGGCTCTGCATGCAACATGTTGCTTAGTGAGAGCTAACCAGGTAATTAAAGCCTACTAAACAATTTTGAATGTTCACATTAAAACTACATAAACAGTGGTTGTAGTTGTCTAAAATCGTTGTATGTTGCTTTGAAATTCGTAAGGAACTACTACGACAAGCTGCCAAGAATCCAACAGAAGAAAATAAGAGTCTTAATCTTTAAATCTAGAAATTTGCAGTAACGTGAGGTCAAAACTGAACTACGTTCTGCTTCTCAATGATTCTTTGTGGCTTTTTTCTACTGAATGTCAAAAGCGATTGTTAAGCTGTCTTTTAGAGAGCAAGGCTGTTGAATAATGTATCACAACTCTCCACTTTGATTTGTCCAGTTCAGTCTACATTTATGGCTCAATTAAGAAGATGCATTGTGCAAATTTACTCAGGTCCAGTGCATCATATTAATATTTTAACAGCAAACATCTATTTGAGTTTTGATTTTAAACTTTTCATAGTTGAAGTGTTTGGAATTAGCACAGGACATAAAGCCCTATCAATAGGTAAACTGATAAATGCATGGATATGCAGGGGAAAAAGCAACCCCATAATGAACGTTTTTTGGAAGGAAATTATCTGGTAGTTAATATTTTACAGCATATTATACTACAGTAAAGCAGTCGTTCTATAGGTGACTATATCCAAATTTAAACTCAATTTAAGTTGACTGATGGCTCGAATTGACAAACTACCGCTTGAAAAAAGATTAAAATTGGGACAAATACACCTTGCTGTGATTCTGGGACACAGTGGTAAAGCAGCTTCACACATAGAATGTGAGAATCAGATCAGACACCTCAAAGCACCACCTGACGACGCAACGTGTACGTCACCCGACGCAGAGACACATGCCTCCTCTGTAGCTGTCAAACAAGGGAAGCTGAGAGACGACTTGTTATCTTCAGCAACTTGTCACATGAGATGAGACTTTTCAACAGAGGCTCATTCATTCTGTATCAGCTGATCATCATCTAAACGCTTTTTTTATCCAGCAGCAGGCACGGGAAGGGAGAGACTAGCATGTTAGTTCTGAAGAAACGCACCTCTATGTGACCTCTGCCCATTCAAAATGTCAAACCTGACAACAGAGGCAACTCTCATGTGTTGCAAACATTGCTGTTTAACCGTTAGTTGTGTGTTTTCATTACAGGAAACGAAGCTAGCATCAGCATGATAGTTGCTAGCTTCCACAGCGACACATTTTGGCGACAAGCTGCGCACAAAACCGCCGTTTTACAGTGTTTTACCTCCTCCTGAAGTCCTTCTCGTACGTTTTGAGGTGAGGATCCATTTGGAGAAGGCAGCTGAATTCAGGAATTGCAACATGATCCTCCGGGTCTGCCATGGCTCATCCAGACCTAACCAATCGAGCACAGAATGCTGCTGCTGGCACTGAGCGCCGACAGAAACAGATAACAGTCATGTAGTGTGCCGCAGTTTTTTAATACCAGGAGACATCAACGAGTCATGCGGCTCTCTGCCAAGCCCATCCCACCATGATGTGCTGTTTCAGTGGGTCAGAGAGAGTCTGTGAGGGCAGAGCTGAGCCGTGCAGAGGATGAGAGGAGTGTGACTTTAAGATGACAGCGCAGGGAGCATCTGGCGCGTCACAGAAATGAGTGCAGATGTGGACTTTATAGGCTGTTAGACTGACTTTTTTTTCTTCAACACCTGTTGATTAAGGTGTGTGAAGTGCAGACAAGTAGCCTAATGAAAACTTTTCACTCATTATGCTGTTGAAAGGGGATTCGGGAGGGGAGGAGGGGGCATTTTCTGCACATTTCTCAAAGAAGGTTTTGACAATAAGGAATCATCAATGACTGTATAAATAGGTGTTCATTTTGTGTATAATCTTTTCATAATATCTGAATGTTAGTAAGTAAGTACGTACAAAATTCATATAACAAAAGGCGTAATAAGTTATTTAAAAAAAAATAAAAAGTATTTATCTCGAGTTCTATCAAGTAGATGCTTATTTTTTTGTGCGTGTATCTTGGATGATTATTTAAAAAATTTTTCTCTCTCTCTCTCTCTCTCTCTCTCTTTCTATATATATATATATATATATATATATATATATATATATATATATATATATATATATATATATATATATTTAGAAAGAGAGAGAGAGACACTAAAACATACATACACACATATTGACACATACATACTCTCTCTCTCTCTCTCTCTCTCTCTCTCTCTCTCTCTCTCTCTCTCTCTCTCTCTCTATATATATATATATATATATATATATATATATATATATATATATATATATATATATATATATATATATATATATATATATAGTTTTAGACCAACATTCAGAGTAAGGTTTTAGTAAATGCAGCCATAAATCAACAGTTTATCGCTGATATTCAAAACATTTTTATGTTTTTGTAATGGTTAATCCTAAGTATGTGCAAGCTCTTTAACCAAAATGAGATCTTGATGCTAAAATGTAATCATTGCTTTTGTCCATGAATGTTCAATTGTAGTTTCAAAGTGCAGCACATTATTTTTTGATTTCCAAATAACAGTTATTTATTTTCATTCTTGAACAGAAAAAAAATGTGTTTAAGTGATTGTTATTCTTCCCTCATTTCTGACTTCTCAGGGAATTTGAGTGTACTGGCCGAAATTTGGGTATGAAAACTTAAAATCAGTTCGAAACTCCTCTCTCCTGTTTAAAATGGTATAAACTCACTGAGACAGAAAGAGTTTGAATTAAAGCACTTCATGATGCTGGATGGTTTTCTCACTTTTATGACAGGTGATCTAATACATGTGTGAAGCGCTATACTAGTGGGGAAAAAAAGGTAGCAAGGAACACCCTGAGGGCTGAACGTGGCTCCCGGCTTAATCCATGACACCTTAGTTTGACATAATTGACATGTGGTGGGCTGTAAGGGCTGTTTTACATTAATTAAATCCAGTAATATGCTCATAGCATTGGAATGCTGTGCTGTTCCAGATTCTTAAAGAAAGAAAACAGCTATAAGTCAGTTTACAAATTTATGACCTTTTTCTTTCTCCAATAGATATGTGACATCTTTATCTTACAACAGGCAGGACATTGTCCCAAACTAACTCACATACAGTACCTGGATCTTTTGATGGATCCTCAGACCTTTCCTTGTGAAACATTCAGGCTACAGTTGTCACTTAGAATAATATAAAACTGCTTTCTTAGATTTCAAATTGGCCGAGCACGTTCATCCTCCACAGAGGACTTCCTTCTCACACTGACAGCAGCCAAAATGTCAACTACACACACACTACTCCCCTCACAGTCCATCTGTCAGGTTATAATTAAATAGACTGAAAATTCCCACTCCTCAAGGGATGAACCCTCAGCTGATTTAAATGATCCCTTGACTCTTCATACTGAGCTCCTCTCGGGCATTTCAAGCCCATCCACTCCTCAGGTTGGAAATAAAAAGTCATCACTTTGTTGTTTGTCCTGGCCTACTTTTTCATAATGTGAGCTGTAATGAACATTGCTGCCTCTCGGGGCCACTACTGGAGCCTTGGACCTTTAGTCTGGTTGTTTCTGTGATGAGTTGCTTCCATTATTCTTCTGAAAGTAATTTATCTGTGACATTTTATTCAATGCAAGTTGAAAATTAAACATGTGGCTTTCTACAATGTACCCTGTACAGTTAAATGTGAATGTCTTTCCTGGGCACTTGGACAGAAATTTATGAAATGTATGCATACATTTTTGTGAGCCTATTATTGAAATGCACTGTGGCAGGGTCCCTCGTGAAAAGAGATACACTTCATGGAACAGGTTTCTATTGATTTGGGCAAAGTTTAATTCCTACCAAGTTTATTTAGTGTCAAGGCCAGTTGTCATAACTGGATTAATCTGCCACGAGCACTGAAGCAAACAATCCGGGTCATAGCAACGTGTGTGTGTGTGTGTGTGTGTGTGTGTGTGTGTGTGTGTGTGTGTGTGTGTGTGTGTGTGTGTGTGTGTGTGTGTGTGTGTGTGTGTGTGTGTGTGTGTTTGTGTGTGTGTGTGTGTGTGTGTGAGAGAGAGAGAGAGAGAGAGAGAGAGAGAGAGAGAGAGAGAGAAACTGACCTACTATATCAAGTTGCGCATACCTGCGTTGTTAAAGGGTGTCATTGAGAATTAATCATGGCCCCACTGGGCCAACCCTTCAATACGGTAACAACACCTTCATTTAAAGCTTTAAACATCTGTAATTTTAAGTTACATCCAAAAACAGAGATTAAAAATCACAAGACACAAAGTGCACCATTTCCTCAGCAACACCTGCAGTCTAACCTATTTTTACAAACATCTTAAGGGTTCACACATCAACTAAAGTATGAACAGAAAAGTTCTCTCTTTTTCAGTTGCTACGAAACGCACAGACTACCTGCTAAACTCATCTTGAACTCACTTACAAAAGTTATCTAAACTCTCCTGTCACTCTGTGTCATATTTTCCTTTTATAAGTGCTTTGAGTGGGCTGCCATCTAAATTTAAAACTCTTGGATCTAAATGGCTTTCTGTGACTTTTTGACTTATACAAGGCCACTGATATCCTTTCCCTTTCTGTCCTTTCAGTTATAGATTCTCTTGGCAATTCATAAAGGCACATAAAATATATTACCCATGGTGCACTTTGGTCTCATCCTTTTGAGGCTATAATATTGCGCTTGTGTGTTTTGCTTTAATTGAAGACAAAGCACATGTTGTAAAAATCTGAACTATCTTTTGGTATCTCTTATTTAAAGCTCCTGTGAGAAGTCTTTGACTTAATCTGAAACAGACTGAAATAAATACCAACACCTCATGAAGATCTACAAAACCAAAGAAGACCATCAACAACAAGATCTTCAATTCACATACTGTAATTTGTAGTGGCTATAAACACTTTGAGGAGGTAGGTGGCAGATCAGAAGATAACAACACTCTTTTGCCCCTTACCACAGAGCTGGTGCTTGTGCTTATTTTAGGCTAGTGCCTGACTTAGCGGATGTTCTTTGTGTTTCCACCAACAAAGCACCAGCTGCATATGCTAAAAAACTTGTGATTAGCTAGCACCATTTCTTTGCTCGGCCAGAGCAAATCACAGACTATGTCAGAGGCTGGGGGTGGGGTTACCGTGACCAACATTTGGGGGTGGAAAACAGCCATTTTAAAAAGAAAAGTTGTAGAGTGAGTCCTCTGTTATTTTGTTGGAGTTTTGACTTGAAATGGAGGTGAAATTGCAGCAGCAGTGCATGCATACAACAAGCTCCTCCATTGTTGCTTTGTGGGCTTCCATATGATGTGAGCATCCTCAGGTAAACGACTACATATGCAGTGATGTTCTGACATTTCACAGTAATGCCATGATGCAACTTCAACTTGGCTGCTTGCTAATGGAAAAACCTTACCGGTTCTTGGGAAGAACATGATTAGACCCAACCAAGCGCTAGCACTAGCACCAGCACCAGCACCAAATGAGCATATGGTTCCTTTGATGGGAAAAGGGGTATTTGTCACTCTGAAAACACAGCTTTATTCAAATTTCAACTAACAGTAACTGATAAACACTACCTACATATATGTTAAGCATTGATTTGTCCAAAGGGGCGCCAAAACTGACATGTACAGAAAGTTCCTCAAAGGAGCTTTAAGTATTCAGCAGACTTGGTAGATAAGGAACAGAGTATTCATTTGTATATTTAAATTGGAGTATAATTTTTGGTTTTCTTAACTCAAAATGATATTTTTCAATTATGGAAGAGAATGGTCACTTTTCCCAGAGGCTGCCATCTTGCCATGTTTCTGCGGTGGCACAAAACAGACAAACCGATACGCACATTTCTCTGTTTAGTGTGTGGCTGCTGGGGATTCATCAGTTGGAGGACAAAGAAGAAGGAAGTGGTTGTTGATTTGTGCAAAAGAATTTGAAAAAATAGACTTTCAATGTTAAAATGAACAAATGGATGATCACATTTATCATGCATTACAGGAGCTTTTTTTTCCTTTAAGGCCACCATCACTTCACCAAAGGGAGGGGATCTGAGTGCAAATGTTAAGATTTATCAATGCTGGCTTTATGATGCACACAAACACCAGCAAGTGAATAAAAAGAGCACTTTTATTTTAGGCCCTGAGCCATCAGTGCCACTTTTCCTCTCAATGCTCCTGTTTTTTTTCTTCTAATTGAGCATCCACTTCACCTGTACGTCCTTGTTTTCTTTAATATGAATGTCTTTTATAAACTCATAGCTTGTGATGTTTTGGCCACAAACTACCTCAGAGGAGAGGCGAACTAAGTTAATGGTCTTGAGAGGGATAACCTTGCATAATTCAGATAAAATCCTTTTCTGAAACAGATGATAAATATGCACGCTGACAGGAGAAATAGTGTACCCCTTGAAAGTGCTGTCCTTGTCAGAAAATAAAAGCGCCCCAGCCAAAGGTCAGAGTAGAGAATGTCGTTTTAAAGAGCCATCTGTTGGGTTAGAGATGAAACAAGTGTGTTACTGTCCACATCAGAAGGTTATGCCAATAAATGCTGTGTTTGATTCACAGCTAAATAATTATTATTTACAGGATTGTATGGGAAGACAGCATCCAATGCAGGAAACTGACAAAAATATTAGATTTTATCTGAAGGATGTTAACTGGATGAGCTGGAGTAAATAATTGATTCATTTTATTTGTAAGCAATTTTGCAAAATGAGCAGCAAGTACCATTTATATCACCAAGGCAATCTGTTTGATCCAGTTAAACGATTTTCTGGGCTGTAATGGATGACACAGAGACGTTCAACATGTAAAATCACTGCAGAAAAGAGATATTTGTTTTCCCAGCAGAGGTCACAGACAGAACCATTATTTCTGGCAGGCTGTCTCGAATGGCGGTGCAGGTCGTATATCCTTGTTTCACCTGCTTTTAGCTGCAGGAAGACGTGGACATAAGTCACCTGTTTGGAGGATTATCAATCTGTCCCCTAAAAGTAAAGATCACTCTCTCGAAAGTGATCAGCTAAAATATTTTCCCCCAACAAAAGTCACAGGAAAAGCACTTCGAAGCACACCACAGTTTGGCTTCTCATTTGATAGAGTTTTGTCATGCAGCACAAAGTCAATACAGGGCTAAATAACACTTCGCTAATGAAACATGTTCTTATAAAGTAAGTGACTGCAGAGTCTAATCAACTACCAACTGACAGCAGCTTTACTAAAGGAGCCTACAACAATCTGTGTGTACCTTACAACCAATTACACTGAGTCAACTAAATAATGAAAAGACTGGCGACACACTGCTACACAGATGGGTTACGTTAGGTCGAAAGCACCACTCGTCAGCAGAGGTCAGAGGCTGCAGTTTTTATGTGAAAACAGCAACATGGATAAACATTTCAACAGTAACTGTCTCAGAAAATAATGACACACACAAAAAAAATCACAGCTGCTCCAGGGATGTAAGAGACATCATCACCATAAGATGTACAACTCCAACTCCAATGAAGTTCAGACATTGTGAAAAATGTAAATGAAAACAGAATACAATGATTTGCAAATCCTGTTTGACCTATATTAAATTGAATACACTACAAAGACTTTTTTTTAAAAAAATATTCACTCATTTTGAATGTGATGCCTGCAACACATTCCAAAAAAGCTGGGACAGGGGCAACAAAAGACTTGGAAAGTTGAGAAATGCTTGATAAATAAATAAATAAATAAATAAATAAATAAATAAACAAATAACCTGTTTTGAACATTCCACAGGTGAACAGGTTAACTTCAAACAGGTGAGTGTCATGGCTGTGTATAAAGGGAGCATCCCCAAAAGGCTCAGTTGTTCTTAAGCAAGGATGAGGCAAGGTTCACCACTTTGTGAACAACTGTGTGAGCAAATAGTCCAACAATTTGAGAACAGTGTTTCTCAATGTACAATTGCAAAGAATTGAGGGATTTTATCATCTACAGTCCATAATATCGTCAAAAAGATTCAGACAATCTGAAGAAATCTCCACACATAAGCAGCAAGGCTCAAACCAACACTGAATGCCCGTGACCTTTCACCCTCTCAGGAGGTACTCCATTTAAAACGGACATCATTGTGTAAAGAATATTACCATGTGGGCTCAGGAACACTTCAGAAAATCATCATCAGTTAACACAGTTCATCACTACATCTACAATTGCAAGTTTAAACTCCATCATGCAAAGCCAAAGACAAATATCAACAACAGCTGCTCGATGCTTGCCTTTAAGTGTGTGTTTCTCTGTCTCTAAGAGGGTGGGAGTTTTTGGCCCATGCAGGACTGAGGTGAAGTGGGAACATGAGGAGATAGAAGTGAGGGTGTTCTTCTGTTTTGGCACTTCCAGATTAGTCTGATACTGAAGCTCTGCATCTCCACGCCTTCTGTCCTGTTTTAAAAATACAACTATAATACCAGGCAAATAATATGGGCTGAGATTTTTGGCACTAGAAACTGAATCTGAAAAGCATTATCTGAAACTGAATTTCATGTTTTAAAATTGAATTTATTTTCTCTGAAACTGTATTTAACCTATTTGAAAATTCAACTTGCAGTTAAAATGAAATACAAAATTGAATTTCACTTCACAACATGAATGGAATTGAGCTCACAGGTATGCAGGATTATTGTCACTCTAAGTGGTAAATTATTGCCATGTTTTTGGCTAAATTAATCAGCTGGACCAAGAATAAAATCTGAATTACATTCAGTTGTGAAAACACCTTATTCAGTTTTGCAATTCAATTTCAAGTCAGTATGGCAAAACCATTACGTCATCTACTGTATGTCTGCAAGGAAGTGTAATCGAGCACAGATTCCCAGTAATCTTCTTCAGATTCGCAAAAAAAGATAAGTTTCAGGCAAACCTGATTTATCAGTCTCTGGTCTTCAGACATGATAAAATGGTGCTATTTCAGCTTGCTCCACTCAGGTGAGTGGTACAGACACAGACTGTTGAGGAGTTTCTCTTGGCTGTCAAGGGGAGTTCTCTGAATCTGTGTTGGATTACTCTTCCTATAGGTGTAGATGACATAGTGATCATGCCACGCTGAGCTGAAATTGAATTTTGTGTTTTTGAATATATGGAATAAGAGTGCTGAAATTTCAAGTTAGTTAAATCAAACTGCAAAGCAAACAAAATCAGTTTCAAGACATACCTGTTTTTTTTTTTTTTAAGAAGTGTTTGTTTATCACCTGAAGATGCTTTGTTTATGTAAACTTACAACTTCTCTGCCTTGCCACAGATGGACTCAAACTAAAAAATTGCAAGTTCCATGTTTTAAGATATAAATGAGAACATTATATGAACATTAAAAATTGACAGCCAAGGATAGCGTCACAGATTGATGAGCGATCTGTGCCTCCATTTCTCTCTTCCTATTCCCTCGAATTTCAGCCCAATAAGATCCCGTCTCCCTCTCCCTGGACACCACAGTTACAACCCGGGGTAGCTGTAATTTATTCGTTCAGATGATATTTTTGATGAAGTATTCAGCATCCCCTCCCTGTGGTAATGAACTGTATATGTCCCATCACATAATCTTTTTTTAGTAGGAATATGTTATGATACACTGATGGATGCAAAACAGTCCAGACTGCCAGTGTGACTCCAACAGAAGCCGACACAAACAGGCTTCTCTTCCATTAAATTGATGTGAGCATACAAGCATGCTGCACTGATATCATGTGTTATGAAAAAAACACAATTAGTCTTTGAATACCTGTAATTATTCATCAAAGTGTTATAATGCATCCAAGCTGAGAGAATTAATCCCAGAGTGTTCAGCCTCCATAAGACACCTCTAAGGAAACAGATTAGAGCAGCTGGAGGCTAGAAGATTGAGCAGGGTGGTGTGTGAATACCAAAACCGCAGCTCCAAATGTTTTCATAAGAAATACTCATATGATTAGGCAGAGACGGAGTAGAATAGCTGAAGCTATTTATTAAACAATTTAAAAATATGAAAATCAAAGTGGTGCATTTATCCTAGCAGCAGCGTGTCTTTGCAGACTACGAGTTCTGACTTTGTTGACTTTGTCTTGATAGCTGTACTGCAGTTATACAACTTTTGTAACTTTATTAATGTAATGCAGGTCAGGCAAGCCAAAACTCTGCAGAAATCTTTAACAACTAATGAGATTAGTTGGAATTTCTTAAGGGAAAAACTAATCTTACACATTTTTAACCTTATATTGTCAATTGTATCATATTTGATACGAGTTTCAGAGACCTTTTTTTCTCATCAACATGATAAATATTTTCATTACAAAAATGTTTATAAAGATATTAAAAAATGTATTCTACCCCCTTGAGGATAATCATCCACTACAGGCAGCTGAAGTTATATCATGGACCTTTTCAGTATGGCTACTCTCAGGAAATTATCCACATTGCTTTTTGGGAAAATCATCAACAAGACGTCTAAGAATCTAAACTGTTTCTAATTTTTTTTTTTTAATAATAAGCATTTTCTGCATTAAAGAAATACATATTTACTAAAAGCTTTACTAAAAAAGTTTTCAAAACTGCTCAATGTGTCATATATGAATTAAATTAACTAATTAATTAAACAACATAAAATGATATAGCAAAATTTTTGTGGATTTTGTTAATAGGGCTAATAAACATCTTAGTTAAAAAAAAAGAATTTTCTGGTTACTTTTTGATAAGTCAGGCTTTACAGAGTTAAGAGTAATGATGCATTTCAGAATATGTTGAACTTATAGCATGAAAAAGTTGAAGCAACCCTTTATTCCATATTAATGTTTGGAAAATAAGAAAAAAGAGAAATGATTGATTCATTTAGAGAAAAAAAACAAAACAAAAAAAAGTGTCATTCATGGATCATTCACAGACAATAGGGCTATTTACAAAAGTAAGGAAATTATCAAAATACCTCTGCAAAAATGGGGAGTTGACAGTTTGATGTGGAAATGAAAATGCTAAATTTTGGGCTGTATTTCCGTGGGTTGTATCTGGAAAGTATAATCAGCAAGTACACAGGCAGCACAATAACAAGAAGACAGAGAAGTGTAAAAATTGGACAAGTGGGACGCACTTTTGGACCCTGATGTTTGTTTTGATATTTCTGAGAATCAAAAAATATCAAAACAGATTGCTGGGGAGAACAAAAGCAGATAATATCTGAAGGTGTCATGGCCAAATTACAAGGCATAAAGATTAGATCAATGTGTTGTCAAAACAGAGGAGTGTAGCGGACACCGCCGTCTGTCATTTTAATCTGTGATTGCAGCCAATTTGATTCCCTGTCACAAGCAGAGCCTCTGAGGATTGCAGCTCTGGTTGTGTGCGCACACACTGCTTGATTAAGATTTAGATGATGTATTTTTGGTTTGGGAACAACCGTTTGTATTTTGCTTGTGTGGACTTTGCAGCTGTCTACAGAGAAAAGATATTTTCAGGGGAGCGGACTTTCAAAACAACAGACATCTTCCAAGTCCAGCTGTCAGACAGGAACGCGTCAGCTTCTGTGTTGGGGGAGAAAAAAAAGGTTGATTTATTTGCATCAATGTGAAATACATCAGTCCAACTTGACAAAAGCAAAAGGCATTGTTTTTGGACCTGCATACATCCAACAACATAATTAGAGTGGGTTTTCTTTGCCTCAAATTGCTGCTGATTTCAAAGTGTGAGGAAGTTAAAATTACCTTTATTCCTCATTACACAGTTAGCTCCGGACAGTTTTACAAGTTTACAGTCCATGAACACCTAAAAATATGCTTTGGCAGGAGTCTCATCATGGAGGCATAGAAATGAAACCTCTCATTTCCTCTTATTGAAGCAGTTCTCAGTAACACAAGAGGGAACTGTAGGATAATTAAAAGAAATTAAACTATCTACAGCAGTATGATCCAGGCCCGATGCAAGCAACCTTCTTCTGTCGTGGTTCAAATGAGATGTCAGGGATCAGTCTGCTGAAATACTGCAACTCATATAACTCATACAAAGGACACCACTTCTCTGTGAATGCTGCCGAGTGAGAAGGTTAACACTGAGCAATAAAAGGAGCCGGAGAGAATGAGAATGAAGCTAATGAGAGGCGATAAGATTCACTGCAGCCTTTAATTTCAAGGATGGAGGCGCTGGGATCTCAGAGAGGACCAGAGACTGACACCAGGAGAGAGATCTTTAATGAGAGACATTAGAAGAGGCGGAAGCGGCAATATCAGGGAGCATGTGTGAGGATGAACACAAAGCGTGTGCTGACTGAGCCGAACAGGTACATAAATCTCATCATGGAGCCCAGATTACCGGATACGTCTCTCTCACTAAATGCAAAAACTCATCATACATCTCTCATTAATTTATAACAGAGTTAAAGATGGGGTCATGAATGCAGCATGGTTTTAAAAGTGTGATTCTAAGTGCGGTGTGAGTGGCGTGAGTGTGGCGTGAGTGCAGCATGAGTGTGATTGGCATGAGCGTGGTGTGAGTGCATCTTAAGTGCCGTGTGAGTTCGGTATGAGTTTGAGTGGCGTAAGAGTGGCGTTACTGTGAGTGGCTAAGTTTGGAGTGAATTTGGCATGAGTTTGGCGTGAGTTTGACGTGAGTTTAGCATGAGTGCAAGTGGGTTGAGCTCAGTGTGAGTTTTGTGTGGACAGAATGAGGACAGAGGCAGGTGAGCAGAGCCTGAATCACCACACTCAGGGGTTTTCAGGAAAACTGATTTATGAATTTCAGACCATTCAGCTCCTTCAGAGGAAGTGGATTGTTAACACCTGACCTCACAATATAACAGGCCAAATGGTTTAAATCAAGCAACGCGGTCTCATGGGACTGCGTCAAAGAAAGAGGGTGAGGAGGCCAGATTTCAGCTGAGTCTCAGCGAGAGGAAGTCAGGACTTCTAAAAAAGGAACAAAGAAATGATTGTCGTAAAGGTCAGAGAAATATAATTACACCGGCCACTCAGTGTTGGAGGAAGTACATTACCTGATGACTAATTCACTGCATGCTGTGGTCATTTCTGAAATCAAAAGCACGCTATAAGAATACCGTCTCACTTTCGGCTTCAGTAACTTCACATTCGTAATTTCTCTGTGTCCAAGAACTTCAGAAAGTAGAAATTCTTAGTAAGATATTAAGATTGCCAGTTAATCCAATTTGAGGCACAGCTCAGCTCATGTGACTGACAGGTGCCCTATGGCTGTTACTGTGGAGACTCAAAGCTCACCTTATTTCCAATATGGCCGCGCAGGCCATTTGGCTTCAAAAATCTGTTTCAGAAACGTCGTGGAGACTACGTCCAATAATTATACAGTCTGTGGGCTGAACAGCAAATGGACACAGGAATCATTGGCCTTGAAATAATTCCAAAATCTTTAAAAATATAAGAGACTCTAATAAAAAGGAGTTACCAATTAATCATCTCTTCAATCCTGCAGAGATGACATGAACTCTACATGCAGCCATCAAACTGTCTAAAGCTTTCCCATAAGGCAGTTCTCTACAAAGTTCCTCACACAATCCTTTAAGGCTGAAACAGTGATCAGTGTGAAAGAGAGAATATTTATATTAACTTAAGAAGCACAAATATATTCTTTATAAGCACCAACGCATGCATACATAAAGATGTGATTACTGCTTTGAAAGAGTGAAAGTAATGAGATTTTTTTTATAGAGGGAAGGTCCACATAATCCAATGTTGTGGGCTTACAGAAGCGCAAATATTGCTGCCAGAAAGAAAAAAAAAACCCCTCAACATTTCGTTTTCATTTATTTCACCTGACACCTGTCGCACAGGGAGAATGTGCTGGCATTAACACGGCTTTCAGATGTGATTAAGAACGATTACCAAAAGAAAAAAAGCTGTCTGACTAATAATTATACTTTAATGAAAATCAGCCTCATTTAAAAAAATGCAAATTACAAAACAAGTCAAAGCTGTGCTTATTCCCCCTCACAATGAGATTTTCTTAGTGACTGATGCATTTATATGTAACAATGCAGAATTAGTTTATGTTTTTCAAGTGATGATGCACCACAGACTGTAAACATTTTGACATTAACAAGCATCTCAATATCAAACTTTGCTGTAAAACCACATTAAGTGATTATATGTGCAATGTCGGTCTGCTTAACATGAACATAAAATTAAAGGTTTTAATACATGTCAAGCCATACTACCTACCTACTTTCTAATTCATGTTCTACCCATCCTAGACTCTGTAATCCTTTATTCATAGCCCTGTTATGTACTGAAGGCCAGTTGAATCATGAAGGAAAAATTATAGAAATATTTTTTCAGTTATCTTCAATTAAATATCCCATTTATTCATTCATCTTCTATACCGCTTATCCTGTTCAGGGTCGTGGTTGGCTGGAACTTACCCAGCTGTCTTAGGGCAAGAGGCGGGGTATGTCCTGTACTGTTCGCCAGTCAATCATAGGGCTTAAATATTGAGTTATAAATGTTTAAAAGAGAATTTAATTATATGCATCAAATATTGGTGTGATAATTATTTAGGCATAAATCTCTTAAAACTAACAGCCAGGATTATGGTGACCCTGAAGTGCAAAACATGACAAAATGAAAAAAATATTTTGGCTAAACGAAACAAAATAGAATTTGAATTAGATTGATAGCTCAAGGGCTGTTGTAGGTTTGGAGTTTAAAGGGACTATGAGGACTAACACCACTTTTCTTTTTTCAAGACATCTTTTTACAAGAAACAACATGACAAGGTAAGGTTTTTATCAACAGTTAAACAGCACTGTTGTTTGAAACATGACAACGAGCAAACTTTGTCAGTTTGTACTGTAGTTTAGTAGCTGGCTATATTTTGTGCTACTAGCAGCCCGGTGCTGTGAGACATATCCGTAGGCTAATGTGTAACAGCAGTGATTCCTTATGTTCTGCTCATCTACCAAGCAGAGCTAACATAACTTCATTCTTCATTTTATTGACAGACTCTAAAATTTGATCAGATCACAGCAGTATAACTGCTGCATGTGGGTTGGAATGAATATTATCACAAACAGCTTTGCCCATGTTTTAGCCTTATTTATTTATTCATTTATTTTTATCTGGTCGTGCTTTGCATTTCAGGGCCACCATACTGAGTCCACGAGTCTGCGGTAGCACTAAATGCTGGCTGTCCCCGCACATGAAACCACCTGCTCTGCCCTGAAATGAAACGCACCCTTTGCACGTAGGCAAAGTATTCAGTGCTTCAAACTTTTCTTTGGCATGTGTTTTGAAACCCAGAAACGTCATCATTTCCCTTCGTATTTGATGCTACTTATGCTACCATGGCTGATATTTCAGGTTAGCTCTGCAGGTAACAGACTGTCTTCCAGCGTCACTATCAAACCCTCCCTTAGGAGTGGATTTCCTTGGAAACAATGCCTTTTGGAGCCCCTTGTTGCAGACTGGACTTTTTAGCTTCACTTCAGTCAGGTAGGACACAGCTAACTTTCCTCGCTTTATTGCGTTTTTTTTTTTAAAAACACTGTTATAAGGTGTGAAGCTAGAAATCTTGTTTTGAAGTTAGTTTGGTGGGTTCAGGGTTGTGAAGTTTGCAGGCTCGGTTTTGGTTCTCTGTGCACCTGTTGCAATGGTTTCTTATCGGGGGTCATATTCTTGCCTAACACCTCTGATTCTTCATATATTCTACTTTGATGCTGTTGCTTTATCTAGTCCTGAAATAAGAAAGCTCATGCTTCCTCCTGTTGTTGTCCTGAAATTCTGCTTTAAACGTTGGTTTATGCAAAGTATTTATTTTATTTATTATTTTTCTGTAATGGCTCGAAGTTAAAGAAGCGATCATCCATGTTTACATTCAGCCAAACATTGTAAATATTTCTTTTAAAACCAACTTTAAGTTTATGCGACAGAGCTACTTCTTTGATCATAATGCAATCTACACTGCAGAGCTCCTGGTTTGTTTTGCATCAACACTCAGATTTCTGTAAGATTTCATAAGGTGCTGCATGAGAGGCTCTGAGAGTCTAGATTTCTGCACAGGTTTTCACACTTCGTAAGTTGGAGATTAATTGATCGAAATAAAAGTGATGATTTAAACATTACATTACAAATGTCTTTTTAATCCTCCTCATAGTTTAGAGGTCACACAAGGTGGGAGCAAGCATGCACCCTCTTAAGTTTGAGTCTAAATGGCTGAATTTTCAAAGAACTGCACTAATGTTAAGTGCCTTTTTAACCTTAATCAGTACAACCTTGATGTATATGTGTTAGACTGAAGTGAAAAGGGCCTCTAAAAGGTCATTTTCCAGCCTGCAAAAATCAAATTTGAAGGGTTTGCAATGAGATGAAATCTGATTCTCCAGAGTTTAACTGCAGCTTATTTTGGCTATTTAAAAAACCTGAGCGTAACCTTCTTTCTACCTTTTCATCGTTTCTAGCGCCACCAGCAGTAATTTCAAATAAAACTTCCATTTTAATTGTAAAACAGATTTGTGTGTTGATTAGCGGGCCAATCAGATTAGTTTTTTATTTGTTTACAAAAGTGCTCAGCTAACAATTAGCCTGTACCCACTCTGCCTTTATCTATGATTAATCTGTAAGAGCTTAAAAAGAGAACACCAGAAAAGAGACAAAGCAGTACTAAGAGGGGAAACACAATTAAGAGACCCTCGATTAAATCAGCAGAAAAAGTCATTAGGTTTACTGAAGTTTATTGACGATAAAAGATTGGAGAAAGAGCTACTCTATCTGCAAGTCAACACATGAGAAGCAACACAGGCGGCGAGAGCAGAATTAGAATTGTGCACAAGGGAGGATGGAGCGGAGAGTGTGAGATATTCTCTGCTTTTCTGACTGCCTACCTATACGCGCTGCAGCACAGCTTTCAGACACTGCACTCTGTTTGCATGAGGTTTATGAATCCAGTTGGGACTTACTCCTTAGTTCTAACATTGTGCCTTCATCTTCGATACCTCTCAGTCACAGTTTGACATGCATCTCTGTCTGTGCTCCTTCAGGGCCCAGCTGATGTGTTTTCTCCTGTTGAAGCGTGTTCTGGGTCAAAACAGGCAAACAGGCAAAAAAAAGCTTGCTTATGTAATGCAAAAAGCAACATAATAGACTTTTTAACGACAAACTGCATTTGCAATACTGTTGGTTGGAGGATTATGAGTATTTTTTTGGCATATCTAACAGTATTAAGCACTGTAATGCACCCATCATCCTTCGAGTGTTTAACAATGACAATTTTCTTAACAATGTTAATGACTATGGAACTTTTGGCCCCTGATCCAAATCTGATTTTTTTTTTTGTATTGAGTATCTACCAAAAATCAAGTCCCAATCCAATTTTTGGGTTTGTCAAGATAAATTTTGCATAAGAGTCTGGCACTCGAAACTACAGTAGAATGAAGGGTTAATTTTCAAGATCAAGCATTGTTTTTGTTGATGCTAGATTATCCTTTACTTGATTTCATCAACAAACCATCATAATGAGAGGAGCCGGGCCTGGAGTCAAAAGGTTAGAGGTTTTCAGAAGCTAATGATGACAACATGGATGGGGAGACGCTCATCATGGAGATAGGAGAATACTGATTCTGTAATTACCGCAGGAAATCTTCAGCTTGTGACTCCAGCTGATGGCTTCGTGCTGGGCTCTGAAATTGCAGCTGGTGGGTGTTGGAGAGCGTAGACCCAAACAGCAGCATAGCAGGGCTCTGGTGAAAGTCTGGCCCAAGATGATAAGCTGGATTGGCCTGTATTTTGCTTTTTATAATTGTGGGCTAATGAAACTATCATAGTTGCCAGTAGCTCCTTCATCCAGAGGAAGGGGACTTTTTTTGGGACTGCAACTTTAATAAGATGTGAGGCTGTGCTACTGCAAGAAGTTGCGTGGGAAAATTTGGAGACTTGACTCAGACAGAGCTCGAGGGGGATCAGGATTGTTCTCTGAAATCTGATTCCACTTTGACAAATCTGTGCCTGTGGATCATTAAATGTTTGTTACAGACTGCATATTTAAATTTTTCTAACTCTTTAGTTATAAGTATATATTAACTTTAAGGATGTTCTGGCCAAGTGAAAACATACACAAGGAAAATAAGATAGGACCCAATATTGAACCCTGCGGGACTCCACATGTTAGCAAAAGGGATGATAAATCGCCTTCAGTGGAAGAAGAGGATCTTTGGGAAAATGTAGTTGCTGAGCCAGCACAGTGCTGTATCTTTCAAACCCACCCATTGCTTGAGGCAGGCAATTAAAATTGCATGATCTACAGAATCAAAAACCTCTCTGAGGTCTGAAAGGATTAAGATCGAACATTCCCCTGCATAGACTTTTAAAGAAGGTCATTTGTTACGTCTAGACGGGCCTGCTTAGTGTTTAGCCCTTTGAGATATGGAAAAGTTCCCAAAAAGTTTGTGTTTTGTTGAAAAAATACAACTTTGTTTTGAAAATTTCTAACTCTCAGGATCCCGGTGACATTAGCTGTGATGTTAAAAGTTATGTGATTCAAAGGAGTTGTTCAACCAGACAGTAATGTGCTGTTCAAAAAAGATGAATGCATTAGCGTGGAAGGCTTACTTGTAACTCTTGAATTCTTCACACGGTGCTCAACGAGATTTGACTCAAACATCCAGCAAAAAGAAGAACCAAAAATAGAAGAGCCACAGTCGAGAGCTAAAATAACAGATTTTCAACATTTGATTAAAAAAATGAACTTTCAGTCTCCTGTGCCTTAATAGTTAGAGTAGTTGACTATTAGGTCTTATTCTGTCAAAAGTACTGTAGAGTTATGACAAGTTGTTGGTTATGTCATCAAAGGAAGTCTAATAACCTTCAATTTAAGTTCAGCTTCTGCACTCACACTTTAAAGACCTCCCTCTGTGGCCTCATTCATCATTCAAATTTGCACGGCTGCTTTGAAAGAGGTACATTACAAAGACTGGTGTGATTATCTTCACAAGTCTGGAGCTCAGTTTTTCGGAAGGTAAATTAGTCGTCACTCCCTCTTTGCCCTCTGAACCAAGGATTTGCAGGCAAGGCCTGTTTGAAAGACTTCACATGCTTGATAAGGTCACAGGAGGGGGGATTTAATGCCTGAGTGCCTTCAAACAGCAGAGAAAATGCTTTAAATAATTGACTTTTTATTTTTATCAGAAAAAAACAAGGTTACACGAGGCAAAGAGACTAAGAACACATGACTCAGGTCCTTGTGTATTTCCTTTAATTTGTCTCAGCTGCCATGTTCAATAAAGACCTCTTAGAAAGGAGTGGAAGATACAGACTGTCAGAGTTTTGAACACTAACATACCATCCATCATGTTGCAGATGTGCAGCAGCTGAACAATAATAGTCTCCAATGGTCAGGAAATATTGCAGTTCCATCCTTTATGATCCGTATTTCTATCAACTAAATAACAGAAAACCCAGACTTAAACAGCAGGTAGCTGGGATTACTGTTTTTTTTTCCCTCTGAGAAATGTTCTATTTGAAGTTCCTCCGTGGTTTAAGAGATGTAACTACATGTTTACTTCCCGGTGATTTAAATTCAGCGATGTTTAGTATAAAACCCCTCTCTTATCTGTCCATACATACCTTCTCCTGTGGAGGATCGAAGAGAGAGACATCCTATCCCAGCATGCATTGTGCAGTAAAGGTAAACACCTTTGACAGGTTGCCAGTCATACAGATTGACACTCTATCAGACATCTTGCATCTTTTTGACTGCTGAAGAAAAGTGGCGCTGAAATCCATGAAAAACAAACAGAAATCCAGGAGAAATGACAGACTTTGCTTCTGTCCTCCTCTCAGGTCGTGTCTTGAAGTTGCACCCGAGTATACGGTTACATGAGTCACCTAGACGCTGCTTTTGCTTAGTTACTGTAGCTGTGTTCACTTAACTTTACTCATAGACTGTTTGAAAAGGTCAACTTATTCTCATACCATCCCAAATACCCTTTTAATTTTAGTTTTTGGCATTTACATAAACTTGAACTGTAATGCAGGATCCCATTCTCACATGTAGGTACAAAATACCACCGCTCAGAGAAAAATATGCTCCTGGTAGCAGCAGTGTGCAGTCTTTACATTTCAAAACAAGATAAAATGAGAGACTGGCAAACCAAGAGGCTTTTTGGAAGGTTATGTTCCAACAGGCCATGTACACATTTTCTGCAGAAGATCAGAAAATGGACTGTTTTCGTCTGTAACTTCACATTGTCTGTAACATGACTGGAAAATGCATGAATGTCTAAGCAGAAACCAAACGCAAATAAGCATTTAGACCACATAGATTCAGGGCAGATCAGGCTCATATTAAACATCCTTAGATTAGCATTTCATTGATATGCAGGATCTGCAAAATTCGTTTACACTTAAAGAAATATGGGGATAGTTTACTTGTTAAAATCAATTTCCTGTTAAAAAAAGAAAAATAGCCAGGAGTCAGTATGAAATCCAGGTGTTTTAGTTTTATATTTTTATACCTTCATTTGATGCAAAACAGTCGTGTTGTCAACACCGTTGTTAGTATCTCACCAAATTTGTCACTGTCAGGTGTGCTGACAGCGTTCGTCAATCATACAGAGAGTCTGATTTTTGACAGCTGTCAATCCGGTGATTTTGTCGACTTCAAAGGAGTCTGGCTCACATATCAGAACAGGATGAGCTTCACCTGACGAGAAACTGTGATCCAGAAAACATCTTTAAGGTCTGTTTCGTGCGTGCAATTCCTGCAGGTCACAGTTGTTCCAACAAAACAATGTTTCTGATAAAAAAGGAAACAGGGTTCTGAAAAATTTACAATGTTTTTATCCTCGCAAACAACAGAGCCACTGAGTGAGAGAATAAATCCAATTTTGTCTTTGTAGGAAAGAGTTTTGTTAAAAGAAATGGATGCAGAATTCTTTGATCAAAACTGTTTATTTATTTGAATAGTACCACAGTAAAACCTGCAACTTAAGAGAATGTGTCACAGGGAAAAGTTTGTTAAATAAGTTCAGTTAAAATCTCCTGTTCAATGAACAAGTGAGTTAATATCAGTCTATATGTAGTCATGAATAGTGTGTGTGTGTAGGTGTGTGTCTGCCAACAGCCCAATTAATGCCAATGGCATTATTGTGCAGATGAGGTGAAAGCAGCCCATTATATGTCAGTCTCACTTTGCCTCCTCCTCTCAGCGCCCCGGTTGGGCTCTTCTCTGTGCAGACCTGTTTTGGAGCGATGCCACAGATGGTGATGAGCCTGTGTAATCCCTGTAGATTTCCACGGTTTATAAACAGCAAGACAAGCAGCAGGTCCCTCCGATCTGAACAAACACTTCTAAATCAGGGGGTGTTTATCATGCCTGTTTGGGGTGGAGGTTGTAATTATTGCAAACAAGAGCAAACATGCAAAGAGAAATGGATTTCACAGATCTAATTGATTGGGGGAAGAGCAGCAGATTTAGCTGCTGTAACTCACTCCCCCTCCCCGCCACGGTGCTGCATGAGACTATTAGATTTATTAGAGTTTATAGCACCTGAAGTATTCATCATTTCAAATGAGATGCATTCAGAGCGATACAGGGTGCATTTCATTTCCTGGGGCAGAATCTGAAAAACTTAAGCACAGTTGGAAATGGCTCATTGCTATGTACCTCACACAAAACAACAGATTTCTTGCACATAATAGTCCAGACTGTGAATCTAACCCTGCATGCACAGACTGAGGGAGTGTATCAAGATAATTGACAAATTCCTCGGTGAAATGAAATGCCGCACACGCTGAAAGAAGGCGCCCGTGTTTGCTCCCTGTCTGGTAGGAGAATCGCAGTATTTGATGTATTGCCTCACCCCTGCACGGGAATACATCCTTTTTGTCAGGTGGATTCCCTCCCAATTTCCCTGCCAACAATAGGAACATTGGAAAATTGGCTTGATCCATGACGTGTTGACATTTCATTTGGGGAAATCAATCAAAACCTACGAGCAAAGAGGGTGCATGAAATGTGTCAGATGAAACCGATGAAATCAAAGTTTTGCAGGACTGGTTTTGGAATATCTATGGAGTAAATGAGAGATAGCAGAGTGCCACACAAATCACAGGAGAACCAATCAAGATTTCTTTTTTCTTGCACTGTTAGTGAGAGGTAATACCCAGGGGAAATCATCATTATCTGCAAGGCTAGGTTTTGTTCTGTGGTGCTTAATGTGAAAATTTTAACACTGTGATAAAAAAAAGAAAATATCTGGCATGAGATAAACGGGTTTCACATTCTGTGCTCTAACCGCTGAAAAACGGGGCCCATGTTAAGCTGTCTTTTGTTTTTGTGGTTCACCTTGTTTTACATGTACAGCGGCTAGAGAGTCATCTAAAATTAGCTGCACAGTTTGAGAAACAGCAGGTAGTGCTCCCTGCTAATAGACTCTAGAGGTGAATTAGCCATTAGCTGAAAAGGCTAATTCACCTCTAAACCAGATGTCTTTATCAAAGTGAAAAAAGTGTGAGTGGTGAATGGAGCACTGGAAGAGAGGCGGAAACATGAAGGTAAAAGCATGTAGTCGTGTCACTGTAAATTAAGGCAAATTTGTTTGTACCAGGTTAATATTTTGAAGTCGTTTCCTTCCCCTCATTATTATCTGTGAGTTTTTTTGTTCCAGGCATAATGCCACCTCGCCCTCAGGAGTCTGGTGTCTCCACCCCAGCAGCCTTGTTTCGTCCAAAAAGGATGTATCGAAATCCGCTCTTTTTTTCCGGGAGAGGTGCAAATGCCTCCTAATGGACCTGGCGTGGCACCTGTCAGGTCTGCAGACGGAGCCATGGTTAAGCGCACAGCGCAGACACACTCTCTAATCAGCCTGCTGTGGTCTGACAAGCTGTTAAGGAGACACATCTTAAAGTTCAGCTGCTCAAAGATGAGTGCACTCTCAAATTCTGGTTAAGTGTAAAAACTCAAGCATCAGCAGGCTGTTATCCGCTGTATTAATTTGTCAGAGGGGTACTCGGCTTGACCAAGAAACATCATTAAACAGCTTAGCCTGAATGCATGTTTTCTTACGTTCCATCGCTTATTTATATCAGTTTATTTTTCTTTGATGTGAGCAAAGCTTGTAATTGGGTGGATACTTCAGTCATCATGTTTCCTTGATGAAATTTTTATCTTTGCATTAATAATGTATTAGTTATGCATAATGCACAGATAGGATTCCACTTTTTCTCAAAACAAAACTTATAAAAGTTAGTCTGCTTTCTGGTAACTTGCATAAATCTGATTCCTGTGTTTAGCAGGCTCAGAGCAAACCTTTCCCTAACAGCGTGATGATATTTTGCAAACATGACTGACACGGTTAGAGAATACGCAGACCTCTCTGTTAAATATGTTGACCACAGTGCATTACTGCACCCACACGCATATCACTCTGTTTAGGTTGAGATGTTTTACAGCAGTCTTTCAGCCGTTTGCAAAGAGTGGATTAGTCATTCCTTTAAAAGCCTGAGGCAAGCAGCAGAGTTCTTAATACAGCGCAGCGGACGCCAGAAGAAGTGGAGGGTGTAGAGGCCTGTCAGAAAACAGGTACAGTAATGTGCTGAGAGTGAAACAGGGGCTGAGTTTAAATTAGAAAACATACAACCTTGTTTGGCTCTCACAGAGGTATTTGGTGAAAGAATGTTTAATCTGCAGGAGAAATGAAGTGAAGTTCACACATCAGAAACTGATGATGGCTCTGTAGGTTTGAGAAAACTGATTATTGAAGGCCCGTGAAGATATAGCTGAAATTAATTTCAACAATAACATGTTACCAGAATGCTTCACTAATTATTGCTGCTGAGACGACAGTTTCGTTCTCCTGCATTAAACTCCTCATTTATTTCGTGAAGATCCTCTACAACAGGGGTCTCCAACTCGCAGCCCCCAGAACAATATTTTGTGGCCCCCTGCCTGAAATCAAAGCTTCGTGTTAGCGCAGCCCATGCATTTTTTTCTTACATGCATCTGGGCGTTTTATATTTTTAGCACTTGTGGGCTACCATAGATCAGGCTCATGACAACAGCACAAATTGGCAATTGGTGACTTGGAACATGTTTTGGTCACTAAGTGACGGGAAAATATATCCTGTCACCTAGTGCTGCACGGTATTTGTTAGTGTTTTGGACCATGTACCTTTTTTGCAGCACCTATCTACCTACCTATACCTAAAAGCTCTTCTCCACAATGAACTTTAATAAGTTTTCTGAAGAAGACGATTGGATCAGTTGTACTTTTTTTTTTTTTTTTTTTTTGAATACTTGAAGCCCTTTTTTGGTGGAACACTTGATGCAGCCCAGCCTCACCCAGACACTACCTCCAGCGGCCCCTTGGTTAGTTGAGTTTGAGACCGCTGCTCTACAATCAAAGCGAGTAGCTGAAAATGTTTTGATGTTACCCACTCCAGATATGTAGTATCCACCATAATTGTTGATCCACTTTATGACATTATATAATGACAGTTACTTTATCATGTTTAACATAATCCTAATATTTAAATTAATCATCTCAGGCTGTTTGCAGTCTGCCAACTTAATTTGTTTACAGAGTGCTTCTGAAAGAAATGATTACAGTTTATTACAGTATAAATCTTAATATAAGAGGGGTTTTTTGCCTTTTGATTGAAAAAAGGCAAAATGACACTTAATGTTCCCAAGGAGGGAAATTTGGATAGTTGCAGCATCACAGCCACATTAATGCAGTAAGATTAGTAAGTAAGAATTACTTAAAAATGAACAAAATTAAATACAGTTGAATAAAATGGAATTTAATAAGTTAATATGAAGACAGTTACAACAGTTACAGTAATGATAAACATTAAACAGGGCTGTTGTTACATGTGATGCAGAAGCGACAGGTTTAAAATCGAAGTCAAGATGTTTGACTGTAATCAGAAAGTCGTTGCTGGAATTTCAGGACTTCTGTTGTGCAGCTCTGTGAAACTGCAGATGTGTGTGTGTATGTGTGTGTTTGTGAGCGAGTGTGTAAAAGAGGGAGGGCTGTCAGAAACAGAGGGAGAAGGAGAGTGGGAGAATATGATATCAATACTAAGATTGTGTCAGTGGGGAGAGGATGTAGAGGCAGAAGCTGGCACGCTTAAAAGATTGGCAGCGGGGAACAGATGGTCAGGAGGAGAAAGGAAACATGACCAGGGTGTGTAGTTATGCAAAGATAAGCAAAGGAGGTGCCCAGAGTGCTGATGAGCTATGAGACACTGGCATCATAATTCTGTGTATAACACAGCTACCCCAGGATCAAAACTTTGGTAATGTTGCAGCTTAGATCGCTAGAGGAGTCGTTACACGTGCTGCTTTTGTTGGCTTTTCAATTGATGAAGCTGTTCCTCTTTCATGAAAATGGACTTTGTAAATCAACATGTATGAGAGATTAATTCTTAATATCAGTTTCATTTATGTCTCTGTTATGACTGCTTAATGTTGAGTTTTCTTTTCCGGCATGAGCGTGATGCACTGGTTTAACTGATAGGAACAGACTGCATCATGACATGTCGGTATAAAAACAAATGATGGCAACATGCAGAATTAACAAGAATACTAATCGACATAAGAAGTCCCAGCAAAGATGCACACATTCTGAATAATGATATGCAATCACAGAAATACATACATAAACAAAACGCAATATCTCATGTTCGTTTTATTACATTGCTTTAAGGTCTTTGCTGTTATTTTGTTGAAGGGGAGTGTAGAGTGCCATTGGCAGCTGCTAAAAACTAAACAAAACTGTGAAATCGGTGTAAGAGGATTTATATTTAACAACCTCAAACTAAAAGAAAAAAAATGTAAAATTGATCAGCAAATTTACTGGAATGGCCCACCCAGGTATCATCTGTGTGAGGGAAACACTGTGTCTTGAGTGTTTAGTTTAATTAGATGGCTGCATGTTAATTAGGCCACATCATCAGAGCAGCATAATGACGGTAATGACGGTAAACTGCACTGACCAGCGCGTAACCACACAGACTGGGGACTTAAAGTCTTGCTGTTAATCTCCTGCAAGTCCATATCAAAGTGATTCTGGCCCCAATAAGCAGCAAGTGAGAAATCC
Organism: Labroides dimidiatus; assembly: GCA_030710495.1. Taxonomy (NCBI): domain Eukaryota; kingdom Metazoa; phylum Chordata; class Actinopteri; order Labriformes; family Labridae; genus Labroides; species Labroides dimidiatus. The sequence goes on from CM061154.1 coordinate 20,933,414, forward strand.
ACTACGGGCAGCTAAATCCTAAAATCAGCCCATTTTCCATGCAGTGGTCTGTGAGAAGACCAGCTGCTGTGGGCTGTGGTGGACGTGAGCCCTAACACAAAGCGTCTCACTCTGCATAACCAGGGTGAAAGTGTTTGTTTGTATGGGCCAGGCAGCAGAGAGGAGCGTCTGCTTGAACATGCCTCCCTGCTGGTCCCGCGGGGGCTGCGTGTGCCCTTGAAAAGATGCTCGGTTTGTAAAGTAAAGACAAAAGGCCAGTATTGATTGAATTATTACAGCTCCACGCTCCTGGAGCGGTGCAGTAACGATACAGTCATTACCGAGCTCCTCTCTGGGCCCAAACATGACTCATCTCTCAGGAGCAGAGTCACCAGAAAGTCAGGGTGGGGGGTCTGTTGTGTCACCATGTTTACTTAACATTTCATTTGCAATTAATGAGCCATACTGCGACTGTCCAGTCCCTCTGTGATTCTGCAATGTGAGTAATATGACAGTGCACTGCAGTGATGCTGTGCTGGGATCCTTGTAAGCACTTCTTCATTAACTGGTGCTGAAATGTCGTACTCTGACGCAAACACACTCTCACAGTCGGAGGTTTAATGTGTCTGCTTTGCTACAGACTGAGGGCAGTGTTAGATTAAGAGGCTTTTAGGGAAGATTGTCCAAATATTTAGTCTCAAGTCCAGAGAAAAATGTCAGCTCTGGGTATTTATTTAACTATGTTTGAGGTTTTGCCTGCAAGTGTGGATATTTTTTTTAATTATCTGAAGGAAAAAGTCACTGTCACAAATATGAGAGAGTGACTCAGCTCTGGTTTTGAGGACATGTAGCTTTTATTGACCTCTACCCAGATGAATCAGGCCTTCTCTAAATGATGTACACATGAGAAAAATCATTTGTTGCCAAAATAGGGGTCAGGGATCAAAACTCTGAAAGGGGAAGGGGGGTTGCGAAAAGCCTTCCTTAATCAAAAACCATTAATAATTGCATGATTCATTCAGCCAGTTAAATTCATTCATTCATTATAGAATATAAACAAAATAATGGTTAAATTTTATAGAAGTCATGCACACAGAAAATGTTTGATCTGTTTTCCACATTTCTCTGTTGAATTCTCGCCCAGGGTGGCTATAAGATGGGAAAATGATGGAATTAGTGGCAGCAGCTAAATTTAGGGAACACAGCAGTATGTACATAGGTCATCTAATTTCTAACCGATCAGCTGAATTAAGATTTTTAGTCTTTGTTTTTTTGTCTTTTTTTGGAAAAGTGTATTCTCATAGCAGGGGGTCACTTGTCTCTGGCACCTCTATCTTGGGCACCCCTGATATAAGCCCCGTTTCCACCAAGTGATCTGGTATGGATCAGTAGAGTTTGTTATAGGTCTGTTCGGTAAAGCCTCATTCTGTTTGCATTTCCACAGCCAACTGTGCCCTTCTTGGAAGGCGGCATGTAAGCCAGATGTTGATAGCTGCATTAGTTACATAATAGCGTGACAGCATAGCAAAGCGATGTGGTGTACCCCGCTAATAAATCCAATGAAGAATGCTGTTTCGTGATGCCATTTTCCAAACAAAAAGAACGTTATCTTCACAAAGTCGAGAAGTAAACATGGCAGGGTTCTGTGTTGTTCTTTATTACTGCTGTCCCACAGGAACTGATGATTTTTTTTCGACCAATCAGTGGACTGAAGTGTTTCTAACTCCACCCTTTGGGGTTGGATCGGTATGTCTGGCACCCTAGCAGCAGGGTATCAAAAAGTGCGATAGTACGGGTCAGTAATTTGGGGACCTGTTCTGGTTTTAGTCATAGGAAAACCACATAATGCGTGCCAACAAACCAAACTGAACCACTTGGTGGAAACAGGGTTTTAGATGATCTCTGTCTGGGTTTTGTGGTGGCATTTTCCTATTTCCTTATGTGTCGCCTTAGTTGTCTCTGTAAATTGCCCATATGTGTCAATATGTTTACGCTGCTCGTCCATTCAGTGACGTCATGTGTTCATGGCTGCTTGAATGATGAACTGGGAATGACTTACTGACAATACCAGCTTTTTAGACCCCCAGAATGTTGAAACCGATGCCTCATAAAAAAGTGTTGTCTTTTTGTATTTTTTGGTATTGGTCCCAATATGTACGGCCACTGTACACAGTGAGACCATTACGTGTAAAACACAAAATGAGGTGAGTCTATCACCCTAATACAATTGCTTTCCTATCCCCAAAATCACTGAAGTGAAACAAACACCTAATGTATGAAATCCACTGAGGACCTCACAATATCCCTAACTTTTTGTGAGTTGTGTATTTGTTCCAAAGTCTGCTTGGTGCCTCGCTCTGTGCAGAGATGTTCTGCATATGTGGTAGCCTACAAATATGACGTGACAAAGTTTGTTCTTAAACTCAGTTTATGGGAATCTTTTAGGATAAAAATAAAAAAGAAATCTATACAGTGCGTATGTTTGAATGTTTTATGTGTTGGTACGATGGACCCAGAGTAAAACACTAGTTTGTCTGCTGAAGGGAAATGTTTTGTTTCAGAGCTTCTGACTGTGACTCTCTCCCCCTAAGGTTGGTGTTGGGAACGATTGTGAGCAGATCTGTGCAGAGCTCTGACTCAGAAATGGAGCTGTACCCAAATTCTGACTCGTGAAGCTTTTCTTGTTGCATTTTTTGGGGAGGAGGAATGATGATGACTCAAATGTGTTGCTTAGGGGTACTGATATGAAATGTAACACTCTGCTGAATTATTATGCTAAAAGTACACACTGCAATAGTTTGTACCTTTGTGGCTCATAAAGGTTCAGGCAAACTTACCAACACTGCTCGTAGTTTAAATGGTGATGAGCCACACGAACCTTAAAATCTCTCCATCATTGTGAAGAGCTCATTGTGTTAGATTAAAGTTACCATGGTGAAGCAAGTAAGGAGCCTGTTTGTGTTATGACAGTTTAAGGTCTAATGTCTCTTTGTTTTACCTTCATCTGCGTGTGCATCTCCACTGCACACAGAGCTGAATCATGTTCGATTTGATTGTCATTCAGGCTGACACTTCATCTTGTTTGCAACATGCGGCTCATATGAAGAAACATTTCTTAGTTGTTTGATAGCTGATGAGATGAAACGAACATATGGCCGCATCTTTAAAAGGAAACAGTAACCGGTATCTGAACACTGCATGTATTTGTGTATATTTGATGCACGTATCACGTCTGCTGCCGCCTACATCTCTGGACTGCATATTTGAGTGATTACGCCTAATTCTGCTGCTTATAATGACATCCACAGAGTGCTGACTTGCGTGTTCTTGAGGACAGAAAAGCCATTATCAAATGTAGCGGCTCTCAGTGTCCCATCAATAAGGCAATAAAAAGATGGAATTGTATTCCCAGCAGCCATCAATAGCAAATATTCTTCCAGGAATAAGGAAAGGAACAAAAACCATAAAGCTCTCAGCTCATCACGTTAAAGTTCAAGCTGTATGAAGCTTTACAGAGCAGGTGTTATTTCCCAACGGAGCTCCGACAGGGAAGACAAACCCAATGTGTCAGAAACACTGAATCGTAACGGGCTTATATGGAGAATACCTCTTAGTGTTGTGTACTGCTTGAACTTTAGCCCTCACTGTGGTGCTCAACAGGCCCCAAACACAGGAAATCAGTGTTTCTCTACTCTGTACAGCTTTATCAAGTGGTTTAACAAATAATTCAGCTGCTTTGGCACGACTCCCGCAATAAGATATTTATTTTATAATAAACGGCAGTGATACAAGTGATACAGGACGACTGTGATGTGCACGCATCATTCACAGAACCTACATTTACTGTTAATGCTCCTCTTCATCTTCGTCGGCAGCATATTAAAATACATTGTGCACATCATTACACAGAGGCAGGATGCAGAATAATGACATCATTTAAGGGTGGATAGCTTTATTAGTGCTTATCTTATTGTGATGAATTAGCTTATAGCTAATTAAAATCTCTTTTTGAGCACTTTGGGAATTTAAAACCCAGAGAACATATGAGGAGAGCAAATTTACATGCACACACTTTTCGAATATTATGCATATCCCTGTTTCGGGTGCTATAAATCATAAGTACTGCTCATAAACATGAAAATATCCTGAAACTGTACCTGATCCCAACAGAACCAGATACACAAGGAGGCTTTTGAAATAAAATAGCATACAACTATGAACAGAGGGAGATGCAAGAGCTCGAAGAAGTGTCTGATGAAAAATTAAAGACTGTTATCTAAGTGATAACATCTGCATTATGTATTTATTTTGGAGTTACACAGAGTGGAGGTTGGCTGGGCATTCACAGAGATTGTCTCAGCGTTCCTGATGTGTAAAACACAACAGTAATAATCCCTGGAGGTGAGAACCAAACTGTACAGCGTCAGTGAGCGATTCTTTTAATTGAATCTTATTAATGAATTAATTAATGGTGTTTTGGGAGCTCATTAGAACGAAACCGAACATTTTAATCGCTGTGCTTTTTATGATATTTCAGAGTCCTAGCAACAAACGCGGACTGGGAGCGCATTGTTCAATAGAGAAGTTTCAATTATGTGCACAACTCATCCAAAGCTGAGCTCATATCTGATGGAAACTTTCAGTGTATAATTGGTTCACCTCCTCTGTCCACTGATTAAAGACACATTTCAAATGGAAGCCTGCAGCAGTCCTGTGTGTCTGTTTATGCTTTACTTATTCAGCGCTGCAGAGAACATCACAAGCTTATAATTCAGAGCTCAAGTGTGCTCCCCACAATTCTCATAGGATCGATTACCAGACGGTTTAACACGTCGTGATAGTCTCTGTTTTCTTATTGTTGTAGTCAACATATTGGAAACGCTAACTCAAACTAACTTTCGGGCAAGGTGTCTTCACTCGTAACTTCTTGACTTTGATATTTTCTAAACTGATGATTTATAAAGATACATGGTGTGTACTGGTATTTAAATGTGCTTTTCAGACCAAAACAGATTTTTGAACTTGGCTGTAAATATTTTTATTTTTGATGTTTAGATTTATGAATGGATGTGTGAGGAGTTTCGAGTGCTTCCGCAGCCAGCCTCAAGTAGACACTCAAGGAACAGCAGTTTTTAGCACTTCTGCATCAGTTTTATAATAATAATAATAATAATACATTTTATTTATATAGCGCTTTTCAAAAACTCAAAGACGCTTTACAGAATAAAATTCAAATAAACATCAAATATAGACATGCAAAAAACAAACAAATTCAATCCAATCGAGCATAAAACAAATCTAAAATATAACAGTTTAAAATTACAGATAAAAAGCAAAGTTAAAAAGGTTGAAACAAAACATGTGGAGTTAAAAGAGGTTATAGGTTAAAAGCAGTGCGGAACAGGTGTGTTTTTAATTGTGTTTTGAAGGTGGTGGGGTCAGATATGGTCCGAATGTGTTGTGGAAGTGAGTTCCAAAGGGAGGGGGCAGCAACAGAGAAGGCTCTGTCCCCCCAGGTTCGGTGCTTGGTCCTTGGCACGGTGAGGAGGTTTGCGCTAGAGGAACGGAGGGTACAGGAAGGAGTGTAGGGATGGAGTAAGTCTTTAAGGTAAGAGGGGGCCTGGTTATGGAGTGCTTTATGGGTGAGTAGGAGGATTTTGAAATTTATGCGGTATGGGATAGGGAGCCAGTGAAGGTCTTGAAGAATGGGGGTGATGTGGTCACGGGAACGGGTACGGGTGAGGAGGCGGGCGGCAGAGTTTTGAATGTACTGAAGTTTGTTGAGGAGGTTGTTGGTGGTGCCGTACAGGATACTATTGCAGTAGTCGATGCGTGAAGTGATAAAAGCATGGATGAGGGTTTCAGCTGCAGGGAAAGAGAGAGAGGGGCGAAGGCGGGCGATGTTCTTTAGATGGTGGAAGGCTGATCTTGTGACTGTTTTGATATGAGTGGAAAAAGTGAGTTTGCTGTCAAAGATTACTCCAAGGTTCCGGCAGTGGGGTGAGGGTGAGAGGGTGGAATTTTCAAAGGTGAGGTGGAAGTCTTTGGCTGTAGAAATGAGGGAATTTGGACCTATTAGCAGAATGTCAGATTTTGAGCAGTTGAGTTTGAGAAAATTTGTTTGCAACCAGGTGCTGATAGCAGAGAGACAGTTTGAAAGGGTAGAATGGGTCTGAGGGGTGATGGATTTGGTTGATATGTATAATTGGATGTCATCTGCGTAACAATGAAATTTGAGACCATGACGATGGATAATCTGACCAAGGGGGAGGAGGTAGAGGATGAAGAGGAGAGGACCAAGCACCGAACCCTGAGGGATGCCTTGAGAGAGGGGGGCAGTGGAGGAGGAGCAGTTGTTGATGAAAGTAAACTGTTTCCGGTCTGTGAGGTATGATGTCAGCCAAGTGAGGGCATTGTCCGTGATATATAGCAGAGAATTTAAACGGGAAAGCAGGATGGAATGGTTAACTGTGTCGAAGGCAGCTGTGAGGTCCAGGAGGATAAGGATGGAGATATGGCCAGAGTCTGAAGAGAGGAGGAGGTCATTTGTGACTTTCAGTAGGGCAGTTTCAGTGCTATGGTGAGTGCGGAATCCGGATTGAAATTGTTCGAAGAGGGTGTTGTTCGTGAGATGAGTCTTGATTTGGGCGGCAACGGTACGTTCCAGGATCTTTGAGAGGAAAGGGAGGGTTGAAATTGGACGGAAGTTATTTAGATCATCAGGATTTAGTCCAGGTTTCTTGAGTATGGGGGTAATGGCAGCCAGTTTGAGAGACAGAGGGACAGTAGAAGAGTTGAATGAGGAGTTTACAATGTTAGTGATAAATTTGGAAATGGCGGGAAGGCAGTATTTAACAAGGGAGGATGGGATGGGGTCTAAAATGCTGGTGGAGGATTTAATAGAAGTAATGATTTTAAACAGATCAGCTTGCGAAATGGGTGAAAATTTAGAGAGAGGGTAGGTGATGAGAGGAGCAAGGGGGGGAGGAGAGGTATCTGAGGGAGCTGGTGCAGATAGGGAGTTGTAAATTGAATCAATTTTTGATTGGAAGAATGAAAGAAAAGCATTGCATTTGTCAACAGTGAAAGAGTTTGAAGTGAGATCGATGGGGTTAAGGAGTTTGTTAACAGTGGAAAAAAGAGCCTTTTGGTTATTAGAGCCAGTGTGGATGAGATTTGAGTAATAGGTGGAGCGGGCATGGATCAGGGCAGATTTATAGAGTTGAAGGTGGTCTGTGTATGCTTGGAGATGAACTGTGAGTCCGGTTTTTTTAGAAAGTCTTTCAAGTTGGCGTTTTTGGGATTTCAGACGGTGGAGATCAGGGGTGAACCAGGGGGCAGAGTGTGTGAATGAAACAGTCTTGGTTTTTAAGGGAGCTAATTGATTGAGGCAGGCAGAGAGAGAGTTGTTATAGTGGTTGATGAGGTTGTCCAGGTCATCCGATGATGGAGGGGATGTTGTGGCTATGGTTTTGCTAAGTGAGGCTGAGAAGTCTTGGGGCAGTATGGATTTGATGTTTCGGAAAAATATGGTGCGTTTTTCTTTGGTAATAGGGGTGGGAAGGTGGATGTCAAAAACTATGGCCAAGTGGTCAGAGATGTGGAGGTTGAAGCTGGTGAGTTTCTGAATGTTAAGACCTGTGGAGCAGACGAGGTCCAAAGTGTGGCCATGGGAGTGTGTGGGGAAACTGACATGTTGGGTAAGATTGAGGCAGTCCAGGAGGTCCAGGAAGTCAGAGGCATGTTTGCAGTTTTTGTCATCGATGTGAAGGTTGAAGTCACCAAGAAGCAAAACTGAGGCTGAGATGGCTGAAATATGAGTAATGAGGTGAGTGAAGTCAGACAGGAAGGACAGATTAGGTTTGGGGGGACGGTAGATTATGATGATAATAAGAGGACTGGGGGAGAGTAGTTTAAAAGCAATGTGTTCAAATGATTCTACAACGGGAGTGGTTACTGGTTTTATTTTGAGGTGGCTCTTGAAAACTGAGGCAACACCACCACCTCGGCCAGTAAGGCGGGGTTGATCAATGTATTTGTATCCAGAGGGTGTGGCTTGGTTGAGGGAGAAATAGTCCATAGAGCTGTGCCAGGTTTCGGTGATACAAAGGATATCCAGGTTATTGTCCACGATGAAATCATTCAATATGACTGCTTTATTGTTGAGGGAGCGAGTGTTTTGAAGGGCAAGCTTGAGGATTCTCTTCTCTCTCGCTCTCTCAAGCTGTCCTATCAAACAGGGGTTAAAAGCTTCCCAGATAAAATCTATAAAAGAAAAAAAAACATTTTTTGTTGTCTTTTTATGTTTTTTAAATTTGGGTATAAAAACTAAAGGAAAAAAAATTGCAAAACGTCTTTACAAAACTGAAGAAACTTAACAAAAACAACTTTTTTTCCTTGGTATCTCATACACTTTAAACGTGTTGTGGGGTCAGTGTAAATCAATTATTAAATCAGTTGTTTTTGGGGAAAAAAAATGTGTTTACTGTGTACTGGATTGTATAGGGTGCTGAAAATTATTTATTTCCTTTGTGGCATTAAGAGTGACGCAGCTCACATCCTGATCTTGTTTGCAGCACTTCATCACCCAGAATGCTCCATTTCTATACAGTATTCAGCCTGTGCGACTGCTGTTACTCAGGCTGGTTCTGAAACAGATTGTGCACTTTGTGGGTTTGTATAAGTTGTTTTCTATCAGCAAGGAGGATTATTGCTATCAGTGACAAGTTTCTGCATATGTTGCTCAGCTTCGACTTAACTTTCCTCTTCTGTTTTGATTCCCTCGTGTGGATTTTCCAGGCTTGAACTTTGAATTTCCAAATGTTCATAGTATCTTTGTGGGCTTGTTTGATGCATTTACACAGGAGACACTGTGAATATTGCATAGAGCTACAGTGAAAGCAGTGTAATGTCCCAGATCTAAATGCAAAGGCCGGCAGACTTCTTCATGTTCCATGTGTGTGTGTCAACCCCCTGGCTTTTCCGCTGAACACACACGGTCAATAAGTTGTTGCTGTTTAAAAAGAGCATGAGTAGAACTGTGCGCTCAAAGATCTAATGAAATGACGAAGAATTGACCTTCAGGACACATGGGATTGATTCTTTACCAGCCTCCTCATGGTAATTGGCTTTGTATAGTTCTGCTCTGAATTATAAGTGAGCGGTATAGAGGATGTATGTCACACACCAGCGCTCAGTCCTTCAAGGTTTACACTTCAGACAGGCAACAATGGTTCCACAGGGATTAGAGATGTGCAAGTTGAAAGCCTAAAACGCAACATCAGCATAGGAGAGGAAAGGTTCCCTGTTCGACCTGTTTTGATTAAAAGCTGGAATGGATTTCAATATCTCTAAAGAAAGCTGTGTTCCTTCCCCAGTATTTGTATTTCTAATAAATGTTGGAACTTTCTCTGTCATTTACATTTACCCCCCCACCTTGAGAGAAAAGCCTGTAATGCATATTTTCAGCACCACTTTTTTCTCAGGTGCAAGGCCAGGTCAGCAATTTGATTCAAAGTGGGAGTGGCATGGAAGGCCACTGTGCAAAATTGAACCAAATTCGAGCGGCAGCATGTTAAACCATGTGTAAAATCCTGCCGATGGGTTTAGAAAACGATCCCTGGCTGGAGCCGCTGCTCTCCCCACACCTCTGTCTTTAGGGACGGTCACAGTCATTTCTGTGCACCACTCACTGAAGCCTTTGAAGGAAGACGGATGTCCAGGAGCCCATTAACCTCCTCTGTGCCTGTGCACTGATTTCTGACTCGCACAGACATCTGGTCACAACCCTGGAGGGCGAAAAAAAAAACCCCAAAACAAAACAAAACGTTTTTTTTTCTTCTGCTAAACAGAGAGAAATGTTTCTCTGCTTTCTCTTCTCAAATTTGTACTCATCATTTTTTTGTGGTGGGGACTTTGTTGACTGTTGGCTTGTTGGTGTGACTTTAACAGCCGGCTTTGTATATATTTTTTTATGCATAAAGACATGTAGATGGAGAGTTTGCATGGAGTGATAAAGCATCACTTCTTTTTCCTCCGTCCCTCCTCATGACCTTAATATAATCTGATATTTTTAATGCAGGGCCTAAACTATCAGCACATCCTGCAGAGTCTCTTTGTTCTCACTCATTGTCTAAACGACGCCTCTGAAACTGATCTGAGGATTTGTGATGTAAGAAAATAACCCCTCCGACACCCTCCCGGTGTAATTGTTTTGACAGTTTACCGGAGATCAGAACTATTTCGAGGTGTTCTCCATTGGTGAGGCGTCTTCATTAGTCAAAAAGCGTGGGCGGGACTCCTGCTCTCCGCAGCGAGTCAAAGAGAAAGGCAATAAAGAGAGACAGGAGCTGCACTTTGCCGACGAGCATCTCTGCCGTCCTGCTTCACTGTACGCCGATCACTGGCCCCGGATCTGCGAGCACACACTCACACACACACGCACACACACACACATACACAGGGACTGCTCTGGAAACAGCAGAGTTCATCAATGTAACTCCGCTCAGTCCGAAGCTGCTGCGCCGTTTACCTGGATAAGTCCATCCAAGAGAGGAGAGAGGAGCAGACAGAGACAGACGCGCGTGGAGTGTCGACGTGAACCCGTGCAGGAAAAAAAGAGAAGAATATGATTTTCAAGCAGCACCTGATCTTCATCCTGTACAGCCTCTGTGCGAGCGTCTTTAAAGGTGAGCTTGATGATATGTGTAGACGGGCGTGGTGTGCGGAGAGGTGGTGACTGCGTGTAAGTGTGAAGATCATATGTGAAGCGTGTCACACGTGAGTTCAAGTGTTCAGCACACAGAGAGTTGTTGCCCCTGTGAATGCTGTGTTCATGCAGCAGCACAGTCCGGAGCTCGGCCGCTGCTGTCTGCTGTCACAGCCGATGTGCTGGAATGCTGGAAGTTGAAATGCGCCGCGCAATGAGAGGCAGACTGCGGCTGTACAAGTTTCTGCACCGGAGACAACTTGGATGTTGCCCTTCCTTTGGTGTGAAGTGACTAATACTAAGATCAGGCTGCAGACGCGTCGCCTGCAGTCACCTCCTGTTAGGCTGAGCATCCGGCTCTGTCTCCTCGAGCTGACACAGGGATGCACGCGAGGTTACAGCATCTGTGCGTGCGCCCTGCTTGTTGTGAGACCGCTGTCATTGAGTGCTTTCTTAAAAATTAATGACTTTCAGTCAGTGAATTTGCAGAGGAGTCTTCGACGTGGCAGTGCTTGTGTATGAGTTAAGCTTTTGTCTCCACACGGCCAGTTTGCGCACTGTAAGTGTGGGCACTGTATGTGTGTGTGTGTGTGTGTGTCTGTGTCTGTGTGCGTGTTTATGTGTGTGTGTGTGTGTGTGCGAGGACGCATCCTCCCGGAGTATCGGTATGCATTGCTGAGCCATAGCCGCTCATTTAAAGTTGAGCTGCTGGGATCAGAGGCTGGTTTGTGACGCCTCCGTGCATCCAGAGATCAGCGTCTCCTCATGACAACTCCCCTCAACTCCCCACAGACCGTCCCGCTTTTGGACATGCATGCGCAGCCACCGCCCTGTAGGCGACCAGTGCGCAGATACATAACACCTACAGCAGGGAGGAGGAAGAAAAGGAGGAGGAGGAGGAGGGAAGGGAAGGGACGGGAGGGGGACTGTCAAAGGGGGTTCATGTCAGGAACTCCCAAATCAAAGCCAAAATCCCTGCTGACACCAATTTACCAACACTTTGTCCCACATGACATTTGGGGAAGCTGATCCAGTTCGCTGTGAGTGAGATGATTTATGAAGCTGCTGATTTAAAGGATTCAGAGTAACATCACAGTATTTCTGTTTAGGATCACCATCAAGGATCTCAAGAAACCCAGCATCATCAACTCAAAATATGAATAATAATAATAATAATAAAATAAAGCTAGTTTTTAGACCAAAGTCTTCCATCATCGCACCCAAAATGAGTCTGATTTTAGTGTCAGAGATCCCACCTCACACACCATGTTTCAATTATTGTTAGTCATATGGTGACAGACTGAAACACGCAAAAAAAGCGCACAGCTGGAGCTCAGCTGAAACAAGAAGCCAGGCAGCTTAATTATGTTAAATCCTATGAGTCTGACTCGAGCATCTCTCTGTAACATTGCTTTTTTTTTTTTTGGCCTTGATGTATGGAGCCGCTGGCAGCCACTGCCGTCTCTCCCTTCCACCCCTCACATCCGTTTCATCTCAATGAGCCGTCCAACTCGAGGTGCCATGAAGTGGTGTATATCCAGCTGTGACCTGATGACACATTCAGCCACATCCAGCACACGAGCGCCATGCCCCTTCAAGAGCCCCCTCCCCCCCGTGTGGAGAGGATCATGCTTAGGGTTAAATAAGCATGCATGATTCGGCATGTTTCATGGACCATTAACTCTAAACCCTGTAGAGGTTGCACAAGTTAAAAGACAAACACTCCATATTATGAGAGAGGGTTTTAACAATCCAGGCAGCCATCTGTGGTCCATTTCATACCGGTGATCAAATGATACTTGCAGGTGTATTGAGCTTTATTGGAAAGCTTTTTGATGGTGCATTCAAGTACACGGTATAGCATGGGAAATTTAAAACAGCCTTGCTGTGAGGGAAGCCAAAAAGCCAAATCATTAAATTCTCACACCCGTCTTAAACCTTTGCGTTATAAAAATGCTGCAGACTAGTTGAAAACCTGCTGGATGGTATCTGGAGTGTTTGCAAAGAGAGAGAGCTGCATGACTTGGCAAAGCTGGAACACTTCACAAGAAGAACAAATAGACTTAATAGTAAGTGCTCCTGATTACCGTCTTCCTCCTTAAGTTCCTTTATGACGGTTTCAAACTGCTGTGGTGAAATAAATGGATGCCAATTGTGCTTTGGAAAGTATCGGGAGTTATATAATGCATGTGATTTGTACTTAATGGGCTGTTTAGACAACCACTCGGTTGTTTCTTTATTGCTCAGTTCCACTGTACAGAATACTAAATGACATCTTAGAAAGGTAGATGCAATGTCTTTAAAATTAGGAAGCCGGTGTCAAAAGTTGGGCTAAGAATGAACCGTTTTTTTGAGACTGCAGATGATTTTTCTCTTTAAATGGAAAATACTTTTTATGGCTGTGCTCAGCTCATCACTTCATCCTCTTTTCTGCCTTTTAGTGGACATTATAAATTGATGTGTTTTATTGCAAGCTCAATATTTGGCTGTATGAGAATACTTGGATCAGAAATTGCGCCGTAGAAAGTCCATCTATAAATTCTTAAACGTGTGCAGCAGGAGCTTAACAGCTCTAAGGCGTAGCATATGATTCTGTTGCTACAATCCTATTAGCATGATGAGCTAGTTCAACAGTTATAACAGTGTCAAGAGTAAAAGCAGGCAACAGAAGGCCGCCTTGTTTCGCAACAGATTTGGGTTCACGACATCCAGCGTTAGAGAACAAGGCACAGAGTTTTTATCATCTTGTCCAAGAGCTGTGCTAAGATAGCGCTCACTTCAAGGGCCACTTAAAATATTGATGCTATGAGGCTTAAGTTTAGACACATGCCCAGGGCAGTGCCTCAAAGGCTGTACTGAAAGCACTCAGACAGCTCACACCTCCAAGAAGGCTGCACAGCCCTGCAAATTGGTTCTTAAAAAAGGTCAGAAATGTTTAATCTGCATGGGGATCAGGATCCGCTGCCAAAAACACACGTGGGCAATTATTGCACACATGTGCCAGATCTTTTTCGGTCAAGGAAGAGCTCTGTGTGTGTGTGTGTGTGTGTGTGTGTGTGTGTGTGTGTGTGTGTGTGTGTGTGTGTGTGTGTGTGTGTGTGTGTGTGTGTGTGTGTGTGTGTGTGTGTGTGGCAAATGTTCAAAGAATCTTCATGCAGTGTTAACAGCCCTTTATAAAGTGCTGCTGTAGATCTGCACTGAGCCATGGCCTAACCTCTCTCTAGATTAAATTAAACGTGTAAACACTTCGAGCTATCGCGCTCACTAGCAGACAAACAAACCTACAAATGGGTGTGAAAGCATAACCTTCTCGCTGAGGGTAATAAGGTGCATGCATCTTGTGTGCGATCACAACCTAATCGACAGTTAAATTGCAGTGTGCTGCATCACACACTGCAGTGATACTGTAGACAAGACTTCAGCATCAGCAGCTCTGTTCACGCTCCATAATGCCAGGAGTCATTTCATGCAGGCTCATCCGTCTTAGAACAAGCACACTATTAGTATTTGGCTTAAATGCATTGCTTGACTTTTATCTATACCTGCAGCCTACAGAGAGCTACACTGCATTAATGTTTAATATGCTGTACCCACAGAGTGGATTCCTTCTTATGTACAGTCTGTGTTCCTGTTGTCTCTGCTGTGTGTCCAGCCTTGTGCATGTGCTCTGAGTCTGAGGTCCTGTCATGCACCAAAGGGACTTTCTGTCACTCTGAGCTGCCGCTGTATCACAGCATCATCGCAGCATATTTTACCAAAGGCAGCTAATGCCGACACTGACAGACTTGTCAGAGCCAGTTAACAGGTTAGACGGCAGCAGGGCTAGCGATGCTAATTAGCCATGTGGTGCAGCTGTGCTGAGTTCTTTGCAGACCTGTGAGCTGATGTAAGTTTTATGATCGGTGCGTTTCTCTGCTGTCCGCGGCTCCTCTGACATTCTTTCTACTCGAGTGTTTCATCACCTTCCTTCTCACAGAACCCAAAAAAGCTCCCGTACCGCCGAGGGAACTTTTCTTTTGTTTGAGCACGGAGCCTTTCATCATTTCTTATCTCGTCAGACGTTTTGGCAAGTACAACCTGCAGGTGACATTTGAGCGTTGGTGTGTGTTTGACCATAACGTGTGGGGGCAGTAATGAGGGCAAAGCGGAGAATAAAGGAAAGTGGCTGTCTCTCTTTCTTTTCTTTTCTTTTTTTAATTTTTTTTTTGTTGCAGCATTTAATGTGGAATCAAAACCAGGGACATCAAAAGTGAAGACGTGAAGGGACAAGGAGGTGCAAGAGGAAGACTTCTCTCATAATGTAATGACAAATTAATTTAATGATCAGGGAGGGAATCCAGGCCTTCATCGGAAATGCAGAGCATCTTATAAAAGATTTGTCATCTGTGTTCTGTTTGATATTACCCGAAGAGTACATTTTTAAAGGTTAAGAGCTGCTCCCTGCTGGTATTAGCTCATGCATGCATGCAGGATTTGTTTTTACACAAAGTAATTGAGTGACAGTTGAAGAGTTAAAATTAAAACAACCTAATCATCGGAGCAAAAAAATACCAAACCATATGAAACCACAGATATTACGCTACAAAACAGAGTGTGGGTGGACCTTTAAAAGCTTCCATAAATGATATAAACATGCCTGGGCCTGCATTTTGTCAATTTGTAGTTGGAGGCTGAGGTTGGCATTCATGCAATGTAACAGTGTTTTGTGTTTGCAGGAAGAAAATATTGCAAACTCAGACAAAGTGGAACTTCCATCAAAGCTCTTTCACAACTTGAAATCATGTCATGCACAGCACATGCATGCATAATAATGCATGCATTACATGTTGTAAATTGCTTTGCATTATTTAAATGTTTTCATTTCCATTCACCAGGATGGAAATTTCCTCAGATAAGCAGAAAAAGATAGAAAAACTGAATGTATGTGAATTTTGAACGCATTATACCGTCTCCATGCATGTCTTTAGGGTTCTGCACATTATGCAGAGTTCCTCCAGCTCTCTTCGCAAACAAACGCGTACTAAAGAACATTTAAGACGTCAGTTTTCCAAAGGGTGAGGTTAAAATCGTGCGTCAAAGCTTCCCTGTGTGTTCTACAGTTGTCCGGGGCAGAAGCTGCGCAGCCTGTTATAGAGTTCAGTGAAGAGAAGCCATTTCAAAGGCAGCTTTCACAACACTCAGACATTGAACTGCGATGTGAATAACTGCCCTACCTGCACAGTCGATTTGCCATTTGGAGTGTACTATAGGTCTGCAGTTGGTGCCTCACTTCTCAGCCCTTTTATGTGAAAATGGAGTTCTGTTTCAGCGTGGATCGGGCTGTATTGAAAATCTCTTGGAAGTGAATACATATTTGGCCTGAGCGAAAGTGAACCCCAAAATGTCACATACTGTGAGACACGGGGAGCTGCTGAGACGTATGCATGGGCGCATCTTCTGTGGGCTGGAATAATCAGGCAGCAGGAATAAGCTGGCGGAGCTGAAGGGAAGGTATGGCAGAGGAAGGTGGTTTACATTCAAGGATACCAGTTCCCCACTGATGAGGGTTAGCTTATCCCTGCAGAACGTTTCCCAGCTGCCAAGTGCTGGCTCTGGTGCTCTGCTGTGTACCTCTGCAAATGAATAATCCAGTAAGGGGACAAATGTGCTCCTAAAGAGCCTCTGCTGGCCTGCTTGCTGTCTGCTGACAGATATACATCTGTAAGGATAAGCCTCAAGCCAGAGGCAAATGTGCTCAGACAAGTGGGGAAGGGGCTTAAAGATTAGCCACTCTCTGCCTGAAAGACGCTGGGTGCTGTCAGTCTCCCTCCGCCATGCTCTTTGTCATAGCTCTCTTACATGCTGTGCCCCTTTGAGTGCGTATGAGCTTAGCAATGAAGCAAAGAGACTGCGAGGGCAATTAGACTATTTCAGATCATTTAGATCCGAATGTGAGCAAAAGAGCTTTTTCTGCTTGGAAAGAAGCTTGTCTCAAGATACCCAGGATAAGATGAACGCCATGATTGGTCACGCAGAAGAGTGTTTAAAACGCTGCTTTCATCTATCTTAAAATAGCCAAAGAGGCACCTGTGATCAGACAAAAATCAAGGAAGAAATCTCCTTAGAACACAGTTTGCATGTTTTTCTGTATGTTCTGACATGGCCAGAAAGCAACAGGGTATCTGCGGGGTCCTAAAAAAATCTTAAACTGTCTAAAATTCTCTTAAAATCTCATAAAATGTCTCAAGTGCAATTTTGAAAGGGATTAAAAATGTATAAACGTTACCTTTATTAAAAACAAATGCATAAACTTCAGTCTCACTTTTAAATATTTGAACAGAACTTAAGTACCTGTGTAGCCCGGTTAGAATTTCCCTAGCACAAACAGCAAGTGTGCTATGTGTGCGCCGCGGTGTTACTGCCTTCTGTCTATGGATACATGGTTCCTTCATGTCTTTTGTACATTTTTCTTTGCCGGTATGGATGTGAAATGGGTCTTAAATTGTATTCATTATGGTCTCAAAAAAGTCTTAAATTTGACTTCTTGAAAGCTGCAGAGATCCCGAGCAAAGTATCATTTATAATCAAGAAGCAACAGGTATTTTTATCCACAACTTACAGACAGCTGCTCATCTTTCAAGGTCAACGAATGAGCCAGATTAAAAAGATAAAATATGCTGAATGTATTTTTTTTATTACTCTTATACTAATAATCATGGGAAAATAGTTGGAATTTATAATTCTGCTTACTTTGAGATGCTTCATGTCACAACATTAAGACTTGAGCTGCATCTCCAATAATAGAGATAATATTATGGGAGAAAAAAGGAAAAAGAATAACAAAAAATTGAATTAAGTCAAAGGAATTACAAAAGAAAAACTTATTTATTTGTTTCTCACTGTTTTGTGATATTTCATTGATAGGTGTGAGACATTTTAGTAAAACAAATATGAATATTAAATGTTAAAAATTAATTAAAATCAATAGATACATTTACAAAACAACACAGGATTTCGCTCTGCAGACACTTAAGGAAATAATTGCAGCTATGACTCATTCTGCTTTTAAACCCAGCTCACTATAAAGCTACAAAGTGGAGTGAGCCACAGAGGACAATAACGTCATTCAGCCTCATTGGCAGCCTCATCTTATTTTGCTGGGAAATTATTTTGTAACAAGTAGACGGTCTGTCTTTGTAACAGAAGTCTTTGTTTGAATGTCAAAATCATAGGCTGTAAAAAAAAAAAAAAATAAGGACATTGTCGAGAAGTCACCACAGACTGCTCCCCCTGGTGACCTGCTGCAATGTTGGTCAAAAACTCTCCTCATTCATTACAGATGGGCTGTTGTCAAACTTCAAAAATTTCATTGTGTTCAAGTCCTCTCTTTTTCTGGAAAGTTTCTTTTCCATTAGTTATCAGATGTTAAAAACAGGGTTTTACATTAGTTTAATGATGAGTGATAGCCGCCATTCTCTCGGAAGGAGAGTTAATGTCCATTCTTTATACAGTCTATGGCCAAAACACAATGAAACATTTTGATATATAGTCATTAGGGCTGCACAATTTGAATCATGATTTTTTTTTGCTTAGAATTGAGATCACGATTCTCTAACACAGTTTATTTTCCACAAAATATTTCTTTACACTGATGAACTTTAAGAAAAAAACAAACAAAAAATATTGGAATGGTCATTGAAGTAGAGCAGGAGGAACTTTGCTTATTGCTACGATTGCTGTTGACTCTCAACACTAACACTTTGGTTTTCATTCATTTCACTCTTCTTACTCTTGTTGCTCTTCCTACGGTAGAAGCGTTCTTCTGCTCTAATCCTCACTCACTCTTTCTTCACTTAACTGCAGTCATCAGCAGTGGGCTCAGGTCTTGTATAGATGCTTTAACATTGGTTTAGGGAGAAAGCAGTGGCAATGCTGCATTCGGGGCCATTTGTTTATAATGCAGCCCGGGAACTAAAATGCTGAAGAATCATCTGTTCAGAAATGAGATCACGTACACGTGTGAATCAAGATAGAAATCTTTCAGCAATTAATTGTGCTGCCCTATAGTCAATTGAAAAAAGGGTTGAAGGTCTTTAACATAAAACAATAAAGACTCAGTCGAGTTGATGTAATTTGTACTCCATACAATAAAAGTAGCTCAAATGTTTTCTGAATAGTCATCAGAAACTGAAATGTAGCGTTTCCTCCGATGTTTCGATGAATGAGATTGTGCGGTGCTGCTGTTGTGAAGGTAGCGGGGGTCTGTTCTCTGAGAGCTTTATGCATCCCCTGCATTTTGTGCCTGAAATGAAGCCTATACTTCATTTTCTGCCTGTTTGCAGTGTTGACCTTTACCAATCTCTCTTGGCCCTCATCTCTGCTGAAGTGGGCTTTGTGCCTGACTATGGATGAGCCTCTGAATCTCATTTAGCCCATGTGATGATCTCCCCTTTCTCCTCCTGCTGCAGTCTCGATGAACAAAGTTAATATTTTTGTTCAGAAATGTCAGCCGTACACTGTTTAGTGACCCAGTCAGGGCGTAATCTGTTTATTATTTTTTTTCTAGACCTTTTTTTCTCAGCAGGGATGTTTTGTCACCTTTAAGTTCTGCCACATTTGTTTTGTGTTGTTTGTTTCTGAGCTTTTCTGATTACCGTCGCAGGAGTGGAAGGCATCTTCACAAAAGTAGTCCTCATTCTGTTTATAAAAAAACAGTGTGAACAATACAATGTTGATGCAAGTAGAGAGAGATAACCGTGAAATATTGGGAGCATCATTATGTGGTTGCCATAATAGATGCCCTTTTCTGTGTTTGTGTTTGGGTGGCTTCCAAAAAGAGGATTGACTATCTGAGGTGTCGCACTGCAACCAAACAGCTGGCAGCCTGACCAGAAGTGACTGTGCTTGTTTGAGTTATGTTCGGGGCTTTTGCCAGAGCACAAACAGAGCTGGACAATAAGCTGCACAGCCTTTGTTTAGTGTTATATACATTTTAATCATAACCATTTCCTTCCCTCTGCGTGTCTTTGTTTGAAGCTTAAATATTAGGGAACAGAAGCAGTTCTGGAGCTTTGGACAGCTCATCTAATGTGAGGTATTCGGGGCATACAGATGTGCTAAAAGCTGGTGTTTGAATGTCAGATAGTGGTAATGTTTATATTCACATGCCTGTGGTTTTATTGGTTCTATTTTTATGTGTCAAGTCAGAAACATTCATCAGTCTCACACCCTCAGAAGGATTTAGCATCACTGGGTGTCTGTGCTCATAAAGCCCCTTCAGTCCGGCTGGACGTCTGAGCTGCAGATAAAGGAGCCTCTGTTGCACTATCTTTGGAAATTTGATAGCTTACTGCAATAAGTCATGCATTTTCATAGCGCTGTAAGCGGCCAAATCATGGCAAATGTAGCTATTTATTCCTGGGTAATGTGTTGTGTTTTATAGCTTTATGATTGGATGTGCGTTCTGCACAATACGAAATTAAAGACCCCGAAAAAAGTAAACACAGTGGAAAAGAAAGCCTACTGGGATGTTTACTTGTGAGAAAGGCTTGTTTTCTTTTGTTGTTGCAAATATAAAGGCCAGTATTTTTTTTTCTTCTTTTCCATGAAGCGCTGTGGACTATACGAGGGTACAGATTACAAGATGTAGGCAGGTGCATATGTGGGTCACATGACCTTCACAAACACAGACGGACAGTGACTTCACATTGTAAGGCCAATTAATCCTACCAGCCCACCGTTTTCAGTTTGTAAAAGCACACACACTGTCAAACGTAACACCAAGGAGCCTAATTAAACAAGTCTTCAAGCCTGGCAGTGTTTCAGAGTGTTTCATGACATTTTCCTCATGTGCTCCGGGTGTTTCCTCCCTCTCTCCAGCGGTGTCATCGCTGCCAAATACGTAAAGCAAATGTTCAGTGCCGGAGAGCATCCTGACAAAAAAAAAGAAAAAGGTCTGACCAGTTTATTTTCTTGCAGCAATTAAGTTTGACAATTTTATTGAGCAGACTTACTTGCAGTTATAAGCAGTTATTCCCACTGACACAGACAGTGACTGAAGGCACCAAACATGGTACGTGTCCTCACAGTGATGTTTGAAATCCTTTATATACATCTGTGAGGATTTAATTTTCTCCTGCTTCAAATATGTGATGGCTCTCACAGTATGGATGGACTAAAGCCTGGGCGGCCTACACATAATTTCTAATGTTATAATGTTGCTCCAAGCAACAGAGTTTGAAGAGTTTTGCATAATGTCCACTCTAATGTAAGCGTATACATATTGTGTAGATTAGTAATTCAATGCATCACATATCCTCCCTGTTTAAAAACAAAACTTTATAGAGATGCATGTAAAAATGATTAAAATTCATCACTTAGGAATTGTGTTGAATAAATTTATTCAGTTAAGCAATATCGCTGCTCGTGGGTCTCTGATCCAGATATAACATATTTCAAGCGGTGAATAAATAATGCTTTAATGATGCACAATGTAAGATACATAGAAACAATCTGCTTCAGTGCAAGAACTTAACATTTATTTTACTCGTTCCAACCCTGAAAGAGACAACTCTGGAATGAAGACACAAAAAAGCACAGAGTTAAGCTCATGCATGTTTATACCTTTTTATTGACTTCCTCTTTAAAAGCTTCCCACAGGTCTCCAAAGCTGGAGTGTAGATACTGAATGCAGGCATATTTGCAAGTGAAGGTGGGGGATAAAAGCATTGAAACTCATGTCCTCATAAAGAGGGATCAGCAGTCTGAACGGGAGCTGCATACCGATGCAAGAGATGCCAGCGCTCAGAGCCAGAGAGCATGCCTTGCTGAGAGAGAGAGAGAGAAAAAAAAGCCTTAAAGCTGCTAAGCTGAGAGCAAGAAGAGGAAAGGAAGAGAAGGTGTGAAGGAGGGAGGCATACAAACTGCAGCCAGGGAGAAGTGTCATGGTGTAATGTAGGAAACGTCTGGCATTTCTTTAACCTATAGTGACTGGAAACATTAAAGGTCTTAATGCTGTTTCACAGTAAAGAATAAAATAATACACACAGGGAAGAGGAGCACACTGTTGCTTTTACTGACTCAGTTTGTTTGGTGTTTCTGTCCTGGAATCTTGACAGCAAAAGTCCAATTTTCTTAGAGATCAACATGGTGTAGGAAGGCTTAAAGAATCTGTTTGAATATTTTATATAAGTTTTCATTTAGTTTGTTGTGCGAGAGTTGAATTAGAAGAAGTACGGATAGATTACTTCCTCTTCAAAGACACCGGCTCACGATGGGAGTCATCTTAATGGAAAGTGTTTCACCTCCTGCTGTCTGCTGCCTGAGCGTGACATTCAGAGGGTGTGTTCACATCGAGCATGTTTGGAGCAGTTTATTCTCACCCTGGAGCGTTCACGTTTCAGTTAAGTTTGTTTTGGCAGATACGAGCTGTGTCTCTCAATTGCAGGTGTGGAAATCATGCAACACTCGAGGAATGAAGATTCATTCATCTAACAGCTTGTACATGCATAGGTTGGACATTCTTTGCTGGTGAAGAAATGCAGACCTTGAAAAAAACTTAAGTTTTTGTGCAAGTTTAAACAGAGTGTTTAGGCTTTTGTAAAGTAATAAAAACAGGTATGAAATATTATACGAATATAACATCATGCCAAGGACACGACATATAAAGCTTCAATTAGACACCACTCTAGGATGCTGCTGTAAACATCACAGCGTCAGTGCTTCCATTGAATATGTCAGTGCTGCTGAACTCGCCCTTCACCCGGCACACATCCTGAGGTTGTGCTGTGTCCGTCACGTCTGTGTACCAGACACTGATTGGTCCTCGGGGTTCTAAATCATCAAGCTCTGGACTCCCCGCGGAGGAGATAAGTTTAACTTCTGGTGTCTGATGTGGCAGTGGAGGACGCACAAAGACGCTATTATGATGCAAGTGTAGATTTCAGGATGTAAATTTCATGTAAATTCATCAGCTTAATTCCTTTTAACCAGTATGTGGCTCTCTGACCTTGGTGCATATTGATGTGAGGATGTCTGCAGGCTGGACTTTTTAAGCATGTTGGGTTTGGGGCGGGCTGAATGCTTAATGTTTGAGCAAATTCTTGTTCCATGGTGAAACGTTACCATTCAGTGGGCCTATGTTGCCACAGTGTTATCAGATATGACTGTTTCTATCAGTACACCAAACTTACCTGATGAGCTGTTCTGCTCCTTTCAAGAGACAAATGATTAAGATATCACTAACTGTCTGTAAGATGTAGATGGAAGCATTGAGAGAACCTTTTTTTTGCCACTGGATATTTTATCTACCAAGTGTTGTGCAACAATAGGTGAGTTTATATATGATGGCTCTTTCATGGAGAGCAATAAAGCAATTTTTATATGGTCAGTCTCAGGTCCAGCATTTTTGAAAATATGTGGTTGAAGTAATTTTTGAGCTTTCAAGTGAGTATTATTTTAAAGGGCACTAAAAAAACAGAATGATCCTTGAGGTTCAAACATGTTCCTTGCACCAGTTGTTGGTTTTAGCCTCATTACAGTAAGCAGTGTCTTAAAGAAAGTGCCTTGCAATAGAAACAGTGGTCATTTAGTAGATTTTGCTGTAGAACATGAAAGATTGTTGAGCTTCTTATGAGTTTGTGAGTTGAGGGAACAGTGTGTCACATCCAGTTGTATTTAGCAGAGTGGACTTGAAGTAGAATGAAATGACCATCTTAAATGTAGAGATGCTACAAAATGAAAATACTGGGCTGAAACCTAAGTGAAGTCACCAAGGCCAAAAGCCGAAACACTGAAAGAAATTGTGATGCCAATCATTCGTACCATTGCATAAATTAATATGAGTACTTCAAAGAATAATACCATGTTTACAGAGATGGCCCTGGGAGTGCTTTAAAATAGGCAGAGATTTTTTTCTGCATCTCTTGTGGTGGTTGTGACATTATTATTTTGGACTCTCTCAACATTTCAATGTCAACCCTTATCCAGTTGAGAGTGTGCCGGTTGTGTTTCTTTGCTTGCGTCATCACAACATACTTTTTTGGCTGTGTTGTTTCGGTGATAAGTCTTTCAGCCGAAAATACACTTTTGGGCGATTTTCGGTGGCTAAGATTTTGGTGCTACCCTACTTATGTTGGTTTTAAATTAGATCATTAACACCTTAATATAACAATATGTTGTCCTCAGTGTTGGGCAAATTACATTAAAACAGTAATTAGTTCATTAGTATTGGAAGTACTCCTGCGTAAATGTAATTAGTTACCAAGTGAAGTAATTATTGTGTGACTTATTTGAAGCTCTGGCATCATCAACAGCATTATCTGTGATTTGTTGTGGCGTGTGCCATTGAGAGATGTTTCATGAGATCGAAAATACTCACAACCGATGCGGACAAACACTTTTCTCTGGAACATAATGTACTCTTCACATATGTTCTGTCATGGAAATAGTGCCTGTATTTCCATCCTGAGAATGCCAGTTTTGATTTAACAGACTGCTCTGGATTGCCATTGTTGGGTCTGATTCTTTTGTGAGGCTGTTTGCAGTACATTGAGGTTTACACAAGGAGCAACATCTGGTAGAGAAGAATGAAGCCTATGTGAAAGGTGCCGTTCATTGAGAATCTGCTAGAGGCTGGCTGTAGAAAGACCGAAAATCACATACACACCAAGCCAAAAAACAGACTTTTACAGCATAAAACAACATATTTACAGGCTGGTTCTAAAAATAGATTGGGTCTGAAATGCTAATTTCGCTATAGGCACACACTGTATGGGGGGTGAATTTATTTTTAACTGAGCAGTTTAGAAGATATTAGGATCACAGGTTTGTCCAATCAGAGGCACAGCTCAGCTCACGTGACTGACAGGTGCCCTATAGCTGTTAGAAAGGAAGCTCAAAGCCCACATCACATCCAATATGGCCCCCTTTCACTGTATAAGGAACAGACAGGTGATGTCGCGAAGGCAACATTCACATTTTATACAGTCTATTAATTTGTAACAACAGCACCCACCTAACTGAACTCTAGCACTGATTGGTTTACAATGAAGTTGTACTTTACTTTTAGCCAATCATCATTACTTAGCAGCTGTTAGATATCAGTGTATGCACCACATTTCCATGTTAGTACCAGTAATATTGTTGTACTGTTTGAAATAGATTACCCGTTGGAAAACAATAACAGAGTTAATAACAGCAATTTGTTTTAAAGCTGTTATTCCAAACACTGGTTGTTCTTGAGATCATGAGTCACTTCTTGAATTTCAGTGACAGCCAAGCAAAGTGGATGTTTCAGTCAAATATCATTGAATGTTTCTGTTTCTACACACTGTCCCTTTAAAGCCTTGTGTGCATCAGTCTTAATGTTTGAGGCACTCTTTGTTTTATTCAACACTGTTGGCAGACATAACGAAAACACTTTGGTGTTACAGCCAAAATGTTGCCTGAGTGTAGAAAACAAATGTCAGGTTAAATATCCATTTAGTGTTTGAATGTGGAAAGTCAGAGTCCATATCGATAGAGAAATAATAACCTGTGGGCACATTAAGGAAACATTTGACTAGTTCAGCTTTTATTTTTCTATGCTTGTTGAAATAAAGAAGAGACGGGGCTGACTTTCTGCAGTGTTTACATTCAAAGTTATGATTTGACCTGAAATGGTTGAGCACTAAGTTTAACAAGCTCTGCAAAAATAAAAAGTAGATTAAACTTCATGCACTGGAATAAGAACAGGGGCGGGGGACTTTAATATATTATAGCTATTGTAGTTTAAGTGTACTCACTGTGCAGTTGAGTTCATTCACTTCATTGCATATTCTCTGTAACTTTACATATTTTAAATCTACCTGCTGATGCTAAAACAAATCTTAGTCTTCGAGTGCGTGCAGTAATTAAACCCCTCATTAGGTGGTTTTGTTGCTTAATTGTCCAACAGGCAGTTTTCATCAGTGTGTCATTAGGTCTTTAATTAAAAACAGGGTCATTGACCTCGTAGTCTGAATATCTAAATCAAAGAATTTCAGGAGGAACTAGCCTAAGAGGGGTAATATTTCCCTCCTTTTCTCCTAATTATTGCTTGAAGAGATTGTAAGTAGAGCTTGAAGTCGAAATTTCCACCAAATTTTTAAACTCAAGCAGAGACTGAAAGGGTGAAGACGGCAGCTGCTAACACAGCACATGCTGTGGTTCCAACAGGAAACGAGAAAAACTAATGTGTTTGTAACGACTCTGCGGAGCATTCATCACAGATTTTACAGGGTCTGAATATAATTTACAGACAAACTGTTTTTGGCTTGAAATGAGGGATTTAATTTGTGTCTGCCGGTCAGAGATGAGGTTAACTGTTTGGTTTTGTCGCTTTAAGTTTTGACCGAAGAAACAGACAAGGTTACTGTTTAAGTTACTGATTTCAGGTCAAACTTAAACTGTAGAGCTGTCATGGCGCCACTTGATATGTAAACACTTTGTTGACTGTCACCTAAACACGTTGGCACCAGAGTTATCAGTTGATTAGATAATATGTCAGTATTTTAGTTTCTGTCTAGAATGCAGCATATAAGTTTGTGTATAAACTGTAGCATGGAAAACCATCATTGGCTAAAGCTGTAGTGGTGGCTACCATGAGGCTGTAATGCTCTTCTAGGTAAACAAACATATGTTGCATCTTATAACTGACATAGTTTGTTAGCATTTTGAGCTACCAAATGTACATTAAAGTTGTCTGGCTGGTGGTGCTTGCTCTGCTAATGTTAGCTACTCAGCAAGACAAGGCAAGTTTTTTTATCCAGCACATTGCAACAATAAGGCAATTCACAGTGCTTCACGCAGATGTAAATAATCATTAAAAATGTCAGCAAAACACATTTGGAGAAAACATCAAAAATGGCTCAAGAAAAAAAGGAAACAAGGTTAAAATACAGTCAAACATATTTAAAAATATAAGATCCGTTTGACATAGCCTTTAGACTCTTTGAAATGGAGCAAGTTTAAACCCCAAGGGTTAATTTCATCATCTTCATCTTATTATCTTATTTAGTTTAGACTGTTGAATTTTGGAGTAGTTGCCCTTTATCCAAGAATGCAGACAATAATAAAAAAAAGTCTTGTTTCAGTTTTAATTTTGTTTTTTTGCTGTGAGCAAGATCCGTAAAAAAACGAAAACATTAATTGGACATAAAAGTATCAGACGCTCTTGAGTCCAAGAATATAAAACAGTACAGAGAGTTGGACCAGAGACAATGCAGCTCTCTCTCTCTCTCTCTCTCTCTCTCTCTCTCTCTCTCTCTCTCTCTCTCTCTCTCTCTCTCTCAGTGTGAGTCCTGGGTCCAATAAGAGTCCTGCCTTCACCATAGTCTGCTATATCTGCTATCCGTTATAATACCACTGAAAAGAAGTCCCATTTTGGATTGTGTTGCTGAAATAGGTGGATATAAAGCCAGGATGGACCCTACAATAAGCTCTTATAATGGTCATTCTGGATAGACCTCGCCTTTTGTGGGCTCAGAGATGATTACACATTTAGTATCCTCCAGTCCTGCTGGAGTGTGCGGACATCCGGTGTGTGCAGGTGACCTTAACTACTGGAGCTGTAGCATCCCCCGGATAATGACCACTCTGAACCCCAGGAGCAGGCCTCATCACCCCATAAATACAGGGACCATATGGACTCTCGGTGGAGAGCTGCAGACAGTCACTTTTCAAATAGACGCAGACTTGTAGGAGGCTTTTGTGCAGGGGAAAAAAAGACTCTGTTGGCATTTTCACAGCTTCATGAACACTGTGTTTTGTGGAGGCTGTAGTTCAGTTTAACTGGCCAAATGGCAGATGTCTCTAAAAGTGTAATGCTATTTATTTTTAGTCCTGTTCTCAAAAGGAAGAAAACGATATGGTCAGATATACAGTGTAAGTCTGCTGTGGCGGAAACTGCTAGTCACTGAATAAAATAATCTTTTCAGGGAGATTTCAAGGTCTGTGTCAAATATAATATTAAGTTTGATTTATCAGAGACCTTTAACTTTTAGAGTTCTAAAGGTGCTTCAAACCTGTTATGAACTGCTGCATACAGTAAAACCAGAGGGACAATCAATGCCTTTGCCATGGAAGTAAAAGATCAAGATTTTTAGTTTAAGCCTCTCATTAAGGGTCATCCTTTACAAACTATGGCTGCACAATAAACCACAGTACTGCCGTTATTGAAATGTTAAACATCAAAGTGAATTCTTTGTAGAGGTCCAAAGTGTTTCATAGTACAACATGTTTGCTTGATGTTTCTCTGGAATCTTAATTAAACGCAAGACACTTTTTTTTCATGAATAAATTGGATTCTGAAGGGAGATGACAACTAGCCATAGCTTTGCTTAACTGCATCAGAATGTTCTGATATCTACATGCACAAACAGGAGGTTGTTCGTTAACAGAGAGATGTGAAAGGGAGAGGGCCCCCCCCCCCCCCCAGCATTTGAGTACCAGGCTGAAATTGGATCTAGAAAGTAGTAAACTGGCACTTCTCCAGCTACCAACCCAATTTCCATACTTTGGTTGTAGGGACTTGACCCTCTGACCCTCACATTCATAAACCAAGTCTCTGTGGACTGAGCTAGAGATCCACACATGGGTGAGAAAGCACTGCTTATTTACATGAGACAGTTTTTTTTATTTTCCGTGACAAATTCAGACTTTAATGGTGTGTTCATTGGAAATGTTTGTACCGTGATAATGATTTAATCGCATTTAATTGCACAGTACTTATACAAACCCAGTGTTTTCTCATCGGAAAGCAGGCGTTTGTATATAACTGCCTCTGCTGATGGCAATCAAGTATTTGCATCAGTTAAAGATGAGGTTTCACAGTTTTGCTGTTTCATGGATCATTGTCGTGACTCTCAGCTTGGATTATTTCCTGAGTTTAGGAAAAGTCTGCAGCAATGAGGATATGGAAGGAAAAAAAAGACTAATTGACATTATTCAAGCTGACAGTATCACACATGAAGAGAAAAAGCTGCTTTTTCTTCCTTCTCTTTTTGTCTAAAGAGAGGTCTATACAAAGGATTTAATGGTGATACATGGAGTTTCCAGAGACTGACTCAGTGACTCCTAAAATAGTTTATTTGGTTACCTTTGTGTCCATGTAACCAAAAAAAAAGCTTTTTAAGTCTCCCTTTCTGTCTTTTTTGGGTTTTTTTCTTTTTTGCAATGAATTTGGGGTTTGGAGCTTGAAGGTACACCAGCTTAGTGAAAGGACAAAAAAAAGAAAAGTAATCCAAAAAGGCTGGTAAATAAAAACAAATTGTAAAAATACTTTCTAAAATATTGATTAAAAATGAATGGTTTGCAAACAATATTTGGCCTTTATCTAGTTAAAAATCACACATGACTAGACTAGGTGTCTGTGATCTCTGTGCCTTGAGACATTAAAAAAGTAGTGACTCTGTAGTGGAAATCACTACATGGGCTATAAAAAGTACCTCCAGAGACGAGTATCTTTGAAAACAACTCATTGGTGAAGTGCAAAACCATGTCCTGTGGTCTGACAAATCAAAATTTGATATCCTTTTTGGAAATCATGCAGGCCTTTTCCCCCAATCTTAAAAGGGAGAACAACCAGCTGGCTTGTTATCAGCACACAGTTCAAAAGCCAACATCCATGGTGGCATGGGGATGCATAAGGCGTGGGTAGCTCACACATCAAGGGAGGCACCATCAACTACTGAGCTATGCATGCAGGTTTTGGAGCAACATATGCTGCCCTGCAGATCCCCAAAACAATCCCAATCACATTCTGCATTTAAAGCAACAGCATGATTCTTCTTAAGTTTAAAGAGAGTGCTAAACTGGGTGCTAAACTGGTCTTCCTCAGTCCCAACTTGTCATCCACTGAAAACATTTGGTGCATCAGAAAATAAAAAAACAAAGATGACCCGAACTTCTGAGAAGCTGAAAACTTATATCAGGCAAAAAGGGGACAACATTTCACTTTAAGAACTCCAGAAACTGGTCTCCTCAGCTCTCATTTGTTTACAGGGTGCTGTTAAAAAAAAGAGGTGATGCAGCCCAATAGTAAACATCCCCTTATGCCAATTCTTCTCAAACATGTTGCTGCCATCAAATTAAAATAAGGATGTATTTTTCATGGAACAATAATGCTGTCCAGTCTCGACACCTGATATTCCACTTTTCGTTATTTTCAATTAATCATCCATAGATCAGATGCATTTTTTTTTGACAATCACACAGCACCCCAGCTTTTTTGGAAAGGAGATTGTATAATATGTAGAGAGAGAGAGATGACATCAGTAGAAGCAAAGTAAGCCTTAAGGGCAGCCTGACAGGCTGACTGATCATTCTCTATGTTTTCATTTTATTCCAGCCAGAAAATGAAATAAAATTGCTGTTCAGTTTTTAAATATCAAGAAAGTAATGAAAACTTCAACACTGTGTGAATTGTGACACACCCAATCAATAGCGTCACAATGGAAACAAGCCATAAAGGACTCGAGCACCAACACAGAGGAGTCAGGTCTGCCTCAGAAATCTTTGCTGTATCTATAGAGCAGAAACACAGTGGGAAAACAATAAGTTTTGTGTCTGAGACTTATCACATCAAAGAAGCAAAATGTGCAGAGTGCAAGTGTAACTGATGATACTTGTAATTGTGTCTGACTTTAAACCGTTCTGTGCTCCACTTTTCTTAGTTTCAAATAACGACTGAAACACAATCAGGATATTTTCAGACATTCCTGCTGCACTCTGCACCGGGCTGATCCTGAATTACTTACACTTTTGCCAGGAGCACTAATAGGAAATATGGGTTTTCAAGATATTCTTAGCTCCACAAAGGCTTCTCAAATTTTTCCAAGATTGACAGACTCCAGTGGGATTTTCACATTCAGTCCCGACACTGAAACTACAACCCCACAGTCGTTTCCTTAGTAGCAGACCACAGCAAATATAGACAGTGGTGTGAAGTCAATCCACAGGCTCCTACGCCCCACAGAGGAGCCTGCAAAGGATGTTTAAACTCTCTTACAAACCAAGACAAAAATAAGAGGTGACTCATGTCTGATTACAAGATTCTCACAGTCCTTGTTAGTCCTTGTATTCCAGAGGGGAGGAAGAAATATCAGAGATAATTGTGTTACTTTACTTTGTTGTCTGTGGGTTGTTTTCACTGTTAATGCTGAAGTGTTTTTATTTCCCTGGGTGCCTTATCATCATTACTCTTCATATTTGTTGTAATTTAACATCAGGTATGGATCGAGGTCAGTGTACGATGGTTAAATGCTACGCTGATGATCCCCTGTTTTCTGGTATCGGGTATCCGTCTGATTTGGACTCAAGAAATAAGTTCTGAAATCAGTGGATCCAAAGAACAGATCTATTTAACTCAGGTCTATGCTCAACTGTGTTTACAACAACCATGTGGGCAGATGATATTGTCAACTGGTGAGTCTGTGCTTTTCGTGATGCAGAGCTAAAATAGCGTGAAGATGAACTACATCCTCATCAATGGCACAGCAATGGAGGTCGTCCCTGGGGTGCACATTACAGACAACCTCAGCCAGTCACTTCAAACCACTTCCTTGGTGAAGAAAGCACAGCAGCGTCTGCGCTTCCTGCGAGGGACCATCAAGAGCCTGCTGTCCAGCTGCATCTCTGTCTGGTCTGGAAACTGTAAGACCTCAGACTGGAAATCTCTGCAGAGAGTGATGAGGACAGCGGAGAAGATCATTGGGACTCCACTACCCCCATCCAGGATATTGCACACAGATGCTGCTTAGCCAGGGCTCCGCAGATCCTCTCAGACCTCACCCACCCCAACCATGGACTGTTCTCCCTGCTGGCATCTGGCAGAACAGCCAGACATGTTCAGTTACTTGAACATGTCACTGCATTTCATACTGTCTTATTTTATTTATGTGGTTACTTTTCAGTTCAATATTTTCTTGTATATTTATCCAGTTATACTCAAACTCCATTGCTGTTACCTGTCAGTACAATATTTCATGTCTCCAGTCATGTATAGCTCTTATATTCCTACTTATATTTATAAATTTATACCTTTTACAGCAGTGGTTTCTAACCCCTGCACTGCAGACTGGTACCAGACTGGGTCATTTGGTACTGGCCCGCGCAGAAAGAATAATTAACTTCCATTATTTCCATTTGATTAATTACCTGAGTCTGAATGATGTTTTATTTAAAAAAATGACCAGAGTCTCTCCATTACATCTGTCTATGACTCACTCTAGACGCATAGAAAATACCACAGTTTTTATTCCGGTCTTATCATCTTATTTTGTTGTATTTATCTGCTACACCTGTACAGATTGGTCCATGAAAATGTTGTCTGACATTAAACCAGTCTGTGGCGCAAAAATGGTGAGGAGCCACTGGTTTACAGTATTTACTTAGAAACTAACAACTTAACTACGTACACTGCATGTTCCATTTCAAGAAGCCAGTGTATGAAATTTGATCCCCAAATGACATTTAAAGGAAGTCTTCATCTAAGTCTAACTACAGCAGCTGAAAGTTTGGCGGTATTTCACGCTTGTCTCACCGTAACTTTCAGTATGTGCAAGTTTCATTCCTCACTTATTCACTGCTGACTTTTACAGTTAAACTGTTGTTCCTGTTAGTGTTGGAGATCTACTCACCACACATTTACACATATAATCCCATTAAATAGCAACACTGTTTAAATAGTCAGATATCAAGGGCACATTATCAGAAATTATGTGTATGGTGATGCTGATGTGAAGTGTCAGTGCTATAAATTATATACACAAGCTAATATGCTAGCACACAAATTTCAGATGTGTACAGACAGCATTAGATTTGAACTTTTTTTTAGAGCCTACTGTACTCCACTGTACACAGCTCATTTATGGTGCAACTACAGTGAAGCAAAATGAAAAGTTTCAGATAGCTTAATGATACATTTAGAATATTGCTGAAATTGCCCAGATGGATGAGTGACAGTCACATGTTTGTTACCAATAATGTTTTTTCACATTCACACTGTACTTGGAAATTTTATGTACAAATTTATGGGTCGATTAATTAATTCAGACAGTAAGATAATGTCATTTACTCAGCTCACAATGAGTGACACGTGGTTTTCATCTTGTAACTGGGAGTGTCTCTTTGTGATTTAATTACTGATAATTTATGAACTGGGATTTTATCCATTGTTTTTTGTTGCTGGTTATTGTATGTTTTTTGTAATGTATACAGATATCGACCCGAGGGTCTGGAAATAAGTATAAATTAGGGGAGAATGGGGCTAGGAATTACACTTTTTACTTTTGTGTTAATTGCTCATCATCAAAACGTCTTTCAAAAGTCATTCCTACATTAAATTGAAGCTTAATTTGTTAGCTTGACATATACATTCCTCTCATTTTCCAATTCATTGTAACAAAGAGGTAATTAACTATCAAAGACACTCTGAAACATTGTGACAACCAACCCCATTACGGGGATGGTTGTCACATTAGTCAAAATGTTTTTTAATGGGAAAAAATCTTTTCTAAAAGGCAAGAAGGCAGAACTAAATTTGAAAGTTTAATTGCCTTGATATGTTGACAAATACATAACTTACACAAAATTAACAAGGAACATGAACAGGAAACACATCTTTAGACCAGCCTACTGTATCTAAAATATACAACAACCAACACCAAAGAAAATGTGACAACCAACCCCAGTTGGAATTTCTTGCTAGCAACCTAAAAACCGCGTAACAATTGCTTAACTAGCCAATAACAATCTAAACTAGAGCTTTCCCTTCACACTTTTTAAGGGTGACAATTGTTTTGTTCTCACTCGCACTCAGTAAAAGTCTGGAAGAAAAATACTGAGGGGCTCAATATTAACAATTTGACATGAAAAACACAACAAAGTCATCTTAAGCGCAAGTTTTGCTGTCACTCAAGAGAAAACTATGCAGGCGATTACGTCATTTAGTGAATTATTTAGTCCGTAAAAACAGCGCTGTAGAATGAAGAAAATGAAAAGTGAAAAACCTAATCAATGGGCGTTGTCAAATTTATCTCACGAGTCATTGATGGATTAAATATAAAAGAGCTCTGGGGCCTGATGTGCTCCAATACAGCAGATATCATAATTTCAGACTGAACTCTGCAAAGACTCAAAATCTTATCAAGAATATGTCTTATTCCTCATTCAAATGTCTCATTTCTAGTCAGATCTCATTGAACTTAAAAAATATACCACCCGAAGTCACTTCTTTTTCACTTGTTTAAAACAAATTTCATTTGAAAATAATTGCTCTTTAACTAAACAAAAATATGTTTTCTCCGATTACTTGATTAATCAATGGAATTTTCAGTAGAACACTTAGATACTAAAATATTTGATTGCTGCAGCCCTAGATCAATATCAGTATTGGCCAATATCAAAGCCCAGTCATTGATATCGGGACTTAAAAAGTCGATCAATGCTTCAATGCGTTTTCCTATTCATATTATCAGAAATTTAAATGTTGGCTTATTATTTACCTGGAGCCAACAAGCAGTCAAAATGTACCATTATTTAGTACAGCTAAACACAGGATCACAGAGTGGGTTTGCCAAGTGTGGCTAAGGTTAGCAGAGCTAGCACCAACAGCCTTTGTTGAGCAAAT
The DNA here is from genome assembly GCA_030710495.1 of Labroides dimidiatus. NCBI lineage: Eukaryota > Metazoa > Chordata > Actinopteri > Labriformes > Labridae > Labroides > Labroides dimidiatus. The sequence continues at coordinate 20,967,727 of CM061154.1, forward strand.
TAAAAGTACACAGCCTCATTTCAGAGCACTTATTAGCTGTAAGAGGTTCAAGCACCTCTGTCCCTTGTTTCCCAGAGTTTGCTGAAGGTTTTCCTCCCTTGCATCAATACCTGGCTCCTCTGACTCACCTAAAACTTTGAAATCGGATCAAGATCACAAAGTTAAAACATTTGAAGTCACCACTTGGGGTAACAGTATTGTAGGACGGTTGAAGATTAGTTTATCTCGACTTTTTTCATAATAAAGGTCATGTCTCTGAGTCAGCCTCGCAATCCACATGGCTGGATTTCGTGACCACAGAAAACAAAACTCTGTGCCTCATAATTATAATAAGAAACTAGCATCATCTCAAAATGATGAATGCAGTTTTTCATCATCTTCTCTGTATTTATTTATAGCTATGGGAAACATCATAACCTCCTGTATTCTGCATCCACTGCAGAGCATTTTTAAAAATTACAATGCTTTTATATCATTTAACATTTTGACCTCAGTGCCTTATTAATATCAAATAACGTTAGGAGATAAACAGGGTTAAGAGGGTTAAAGGAATAATTGTTGTGAGGTTAATTATATGGAATGAACAAACAAAAGAATTAGTAATGCATTGTTTATTCAGTCCCTGTTGGTGAAGAGTGGGTATATTTAGAAGCATTCAGCTTGTGTTAAGATACTGTATGTTACACGAGATGCTGTTGAAAATAAACAGGTCTCAAGTGGATTGTCTCATGTTTTCACACTAAACAAGAATCGTATATGAACAATTTGAGAGCAAAGAGAGTTAAAGAGAGCTTCCATACAACAACCTGGCATCATGTATTGACCTCCTCCTGCTGCACACACGGCACCCTGCTGTTTGATATGCCTGCTAATGATGTGACATTTTCATGAGGGAACATTACATTTATTTCATGAAAACTCATTCTGACCTATAGTCTCGAGTAGCGGGAGGCTGGCTGTGCTGCATTCATATTTTGTCCTTTGCCAGCTATTCTAGCCTTCAAATGATTTGTTTTAAGAGGGGAATAAGTAGATACATTAATGCTCTGAATTAGCAGAAACCATGGAAACAGCACTTGCTGTATGCTGCCGCGAAGTCAAAGAGCACGTCTCTTCCAACAGTTTCCAATCACACTTCAGCATCATAACAGTAATGCCTTAAGAACAGATGCATCTCTTCTCTGTCCTCTGCTCTACGTTATTTTGACTTCATGATTTTCTACCTTCATGTTATACTGACCCAATTATTTGCCCTGGGTTTTTCCAGTAATTGAAGATGTGCTGCCACAAAGATTGGTTAGACTGCTAATTTGCATCAAAATGAAATTTACTTTAAAGTGAACCTCTAATGGTTGGGAGGTTCGCATACACAGAATAAAGTATGCAGATAGCTGATTATATCAAAAAGCTGAGAGCTGCAGTGAATCCTCAGAGGTCGTTTGGAGTAGGAAGATGAGGAAAATACAACTTTGCTTTTAATTTCCCTGAATGAAAGTGATGGACATAAGAGGCCGTAACAGCAGAAGTAGTTAAGCTGATAGATAGTTTAATCATTACTTACATTTCATGTACCATACCCCTTAAAAACAGCTAATTAATGCTGTCTGGTAGTGCAGCGGATGACATGAAACCACAAACATAAAGACGCTTTTAATCCATCATCTGAGTGTGTCTTCAGATTGACAGAATCTGTATGTAGTGTCAGTTTAATTCATGTAAATTAATGTCTTGATCGTACCGTATGATGTCCAAATGTATTCACTGTGTCGAGTTAAGAGTAGCAGCAGTGGCTCTGCAGGGTGCTGGCTGTACATAATGACACAGCTCAAGATTAATCACAACATGCCTGTGTGATTTTTAGAGCCGAGCAGTCAGCCTTTTCATTCACTATCAAAACAATTCATTTCATTTTAATCAGAGATTTAAGGTTCTGTCTGAGAAATGGAGTCCTGTAAAAATATGTTGCAGTGAAAGCCAAATTATGCAAGATCACTCATTGCTTTTTATTACGGCAAGATTGATGTGAAGAACTGGGGGAAAAAATCCCTTAAATGTTAAGTTTGAAGCACAATGTAAAGCTAGAAAAGTTAAGCCTGCCTAAAAAAAAAATCTAGTAAACTGGTCACTTTTTAAAATATAAGAACTACAAACCTCAAGCGCAGAAAACTTATTTGAAAAATGAGTTTAATAAAAATCTTAAGAGGAATGAATTTGCACCCAAATAGACTAGATATAGTTAAAAATCTTAAACTGCTAACATAAACTCAAATTAGTTCATTCCACTTTAACTGGTTACCTTAAAATAATCCATCATTCTAACCACTTTTCACTTCTGTTGTTACCACAAATGTAACAAAGATGGTGCCACAAATACCATCTGGTAGTTATGTTATGATAGAGACAGGGCTGGTAAAAACAATAGAAAAAAATATATTTTAATAAGGAAATTAAAGTCACATTAACTATTAAATTTTATTTTTTATTACTGAACAATTATTTGAATACAAAAAAAATCAAAACTCTTCTTGAATTGATATTATTTGATTTTTACTGGTATGAGATGATGTCAGGTCTAACAAACAAATCAAACAGGTAATGGATCTGTGTTTTGACTATCACTTCTGTATATTTATGCCTCATGTAAAATTTTCTTTTTATGTCCTTTCTGGAACAGAATACCACCCCATACTGCTCCAAATTCAGCTGCATCTTCTCTGATCATGTAGGCACAATGTAGCATTTGCATTCGTTACAGCCTCTCTCTGAGTGAACACTTTTTCATCTCTTGTTTTAAAGCTAACAAATCCTCTCGTTTAGCACCTGCGTGGTAAGAGGAGACCTCTACTCACATTCCCTTTAGATTACATTATAACCATATCTATCTTATATTTCCTCTCCTTCATCCTTAAGGATACTGGCAGGATCTTTTTAATTCTATAATCTCTTAAGTGATCACATTACACCTCTCCCTACATCCTTCTATCCTCCATCGGAAACTTTAGAGATAAACTGAATTTCCTGGAAGCACCATGTGATTTTTTTAGATAAACTTTCCGTAATTCTCTCTGTGGGGACTTCTGTCTCATTTCTCTGTCAGTGTGAGGGAGATTGTGTCCCTTGATTAAAATAAAAGAGGCATAAGAGCTGCTTTCTCAGACACAGTTGCGAGATTTACGGAAATACTCAGATTGAAGTGGATTTCATCTCATATCTGCTCTCTGTTTGACTCTGAAAAGGAAACCAGAGGAAGTGCAAACAGCTGAAACTTTTGGTGAAGTTGTCAATAACTTCATAATGTTGACTCCTGTCTTACCTTTACTCTGGCCTCCCACACAGTGCTGGAGGGAAGTTTAGTTTCTTATTTGTTTACTCAGTGCATCTGTTTTACATATGACTGAGAAACTCTGAACATACAGGCAAAAAAAGGCCCATTGTTGTAAATGAAGCCAAGCTGATCTCAGAAAATGTGGTAGGAGGTCATACAAACTCTCCTTTCAGTAATTGTGAAATTATTCTTAAAATCAGAGTGCTTGAGTGCTTTTCTCTGAGTGAAAGCAGCACAGTCACAGCCTGATCGTCCTGTTTGTGTTCGGCTGTTATGTAATCGGTCTGCATTCACGAGAGATTACAGTGGGGGGCCTGTTGTTGGGGGTTTTACTCAACCTCTTTCGAAATGTATGTTAGGCCAAACGGAAGGATTTCAAGTAATAATACCAAGAGTAATAAAAACATTTCAGGAAGCTGGAAACACAGCTTCTTTTTTTTATTTTTAAGACCTGAGTTTTATTTTGAAGATGCTTGGATCAGTCTTACAGAATAGAACAAAAGCTGAATCACAACCGTGTGTGGATGAGTAAGGTGATTCTCCCAGAACATCATGAGCCTCTTCAGTTAGAGTTTGGTGCAGTGTGGGCTTTTAATTTTTCCCCTCGCGATCACAGAAAGAAAGAACAACATTGAGCAACAACAGCAACCTAGGACAGAAAGATGTTTGTCGATATTAACAACTATTGTTTATATCCATCTAGTTGCTGTTTGTGTATGTGTCGGGAGGGGGTTGCTATGGATACTGGTAAGTTTGTTAAGGTACATTTATCAGGATATTATTTTAAATTTATGATCCTCTTTTTGTAATTTATGATCCTGACTTTCTCACAGGAGTTTTGTGAGTTGAGAGTTTAATTACACACTTGCTACAAGTTGTGAGGATTGCTAAAAAGTAACACTGTTGGTTATTTGTGTTTATGGTAGCCCTGTAACGTTCTTATTTGAAAGTGAAACACCTTTTGAAAATAAAGGAAGACAGTGAAAAATTAAACTTCAGAAACTTTTTTTTTTAACATATATGGATATCAGTAAATATCCGGTATCAACCATAACAGAAATATTGATACCAGGTATTAGTATCAGCCAAAATTCCATTGGTGCATCCCTTCTAATCCTAATCCCCCTTCTGTGAATACTGGGTCTTCGACAAAAAAAATAAAAATAAATAAATTGGCACACATTTTTATATTCATACATACATACAGATGTACATAAAAATACAAATACAACTTTTCCCAAAGGGAAAAAAATGGGGTAACAGATTATATTGGTAGCTGCCATGTTTTTAACATAAGGTATGAACGGTTGCCAAATTTTCAAAAGGTTCCTGGTGCAACCTCTAATGGTTTATCCTATCTTCTCTTGGTGGACAAGACACATTACCTCCCTTATCCAGTGGCCTTATACTGGGGGTACTGAGTTGTTCCATTGAAATAGAATTAGCCTTCTGGCCAAGAGGGAACAAAAAACCATCACGTTATGTTGATTCCCACTACTAGAAGCGTCCTCTGGGGCAACTCCAGACAGAGAAACGAGTGGTGAGGGCTCTGATGTGCCACATATTCTGGAGAAAGGTCTCAAAGATGAAACTCTAGAAACTATAAAGTTTTGAGTGTGATTGCCTCTTCTGAATTAGAGAGAACATTTTTGGGTTTGTCTTTTTGGGTTTTAACTCATTTGCTGCCATTGACATCTACAGACATCAATTCATGTACAACCACTGACTGCATTTATAGACATTAATTAAGAATTTTAAAGGATGGGGGTGGTGTCTGGCAGAGCTTGTCGATCAATGTCAGGCTTGTAAACTACTGTAGGTGGCAGCGATGCTCTCTTTGGACGAGAGATCAGCAGAGATATGAGAAGAAGATGCGGGATGACAGAGACGGCGAAATGTTGCAAGTCGGAAAATTTCAAGCAGATCACACTCAAAAAGAGAATGTGTCACAGTAGTTCGGAGGGAGAGAGTGTTGAGACTGTGAGAGAAGACAACAGAGATCATGGAGAGGATCAAAGGATGGAGCTTCAGAGACGAGCGCTATCTAAAAAAGTGTGTTTTCTCTATTTTTTTGTTAAAAAACAGAAAGAGATGAAAGAAGAGAGTCTACTCTTTCTTTTTTGGTAGTTTTGGAGTTTACATAGTCATAGAAGACAATATTCTGTTGGCCTTGAAAGATCAGTTGAATTGCTCTGAAAATGGCTGGCAGTGAATGAGTTAAAATGGTGTTGTTTATATTTTTTTGGAGCACGAACATTTGGCTTATTTTAGAGACGAGGGAAATCAAAGTGCCTCGCACGTGACGGCAAAACATCATAACAAAGGCAGAGGACATACATGAGAAGAGCATTTAAAAATCATGAAACTCAAAGCAAAGATTAAATAAAACAATATAAAATAGGATAAGATTAAATAAAAACAATATTTTTGAAACGTTAAAGATCAGCAGAGAGGAAATTTAGTTGTCGCAGCAATACAAAAACAGATTTGTTCAAGAAGTGCAACGAGAATAAGAGCAGAAACCAGTATGCAGATCTAGAAAAACAATATATTCTGCAGGGCAGTTGGAAAATGTTGTGCAGAATTGACAGGATTAAGTGACAGGTATTGGATAAAGTGAGATGATATAATGAAAACAACAACAACAACAACAAGTTCATGTCAAGGTGAGGGAAACTGTGAGTTATTAAATAGAGAATAATACAAGGTACAGTGTACGGTAGGGGAATAGTTTATTTATTCTGCCGTATAAAGCAGCTGTAGGAATTCAGCAATGGAAAATGTTAAAGATATTGCACGTTGCAATACGTTTATATAGTAATATGCTTCAATGCAAACATATGGTATACTATAAACACATATGGCTGACCTGTGTGTGTGTGTTTGTAGAGAGATAATAGTAAAAGCCAGTTCACTAATAAATTGCAAGAATTAATTTATCAAAAGGTTTCAGATTTTTTTTATATTGATTTGATAAAAGTCATCTGTGAAAAGGTGAGACTTCAACCTTGATTTAAAGAACTGAGAGTTTCAGCTGTTCTGAACACTTCCTCTCTACTTGTTTTCAGGATTTCAGTGGGGTCATTTTTATACCCATCTCATCTGTTGCATCCTTTGTTTTCACACTTCAATGACATTAGTGATTTCAGCAACACGAAAGAGTCATTGGGGCTTCTTTTATGTTGGTGTGTTCTGCCGTGTCACCGGTGACACAAAGACGGTCTGAGATAATCCAGTTCACATCCCATCATCGCTGCACTGAGGGTCATCGAAAAAGCTTGAAGCAATATCCGTATTGGTACGCTCATTATTGCTACTGCTAAGAGCTCCAAGAGGGTGCTTCTGCTTATCAAAGAGTGAATTATCAAGCATGACATAAACAGGCATAATTAGACCATCAATCAAGTAAATTAGTTATGGATTATCTCTCTGTAATTGACCCTTTTGTGTTACGGGTTCAAAGTGAAACTCGGCTGAAGATTTTAAAAGTGAGCTGGGCGGCTCTGTTATATGTTTTCCTTCCTGTCTCTTATTAGAACAGTGGAGACGATCCTTTTGTATCTGCTCATCAGATTCCAGCAAATTACAATCTCTCTGGGCTCACAGCTGCCATTGTTTTGTCCCTGCTGTATGGAGTGACAGATCCCCCTAAAATGTGTCTTAAGGCTTGCAGAAGTGTAGAGGCTGGCTGTCTAAACAGAGTGTTTGATGATAAAATGGGGCAGGGGTCGGTGTGGAGTAATGAATCAGAGTTTAATACTCAGAGGCAAAGGCTGGCTGGGAGCAGTCTATGCCAATATGGCACTTTCAGGTTTCTGGGATGCTTTCTGGCCGGCCTTCTCTGAGGTCCCTAAATGAACCTGACGTTCTGTATCAGAGGAGATAACAACAAAAGAGCTGCCAATGTGCCGAGGTGATTTGCATCGAGGCACCGCCGGGCCTTCTGCTCTACCTGAGTGAGCTCTCAGACAGCACACCAGACACTCTTTGGTAAAGCGAGCAGCAGGCCAGCAGTCGTGACGTCTGGAGATGTTTACTGCAGGGCCGAGCTGGAGGGGGGTTGGGCCACAGTGTGTGAGTGTGTGTGCGGGTGTGTGTGAGCTTCTGTGCAGCTTCGACAGTGTGTGACTGTAGCTCCGATAATCACTTGACCATAAAGAAGAATGAGAGGTGAGATGAGCAGTGTGTGATTGGGGAGACGTGGATGCAAATGGTGCTGCGTTCACTCTGAGGAGGATTCATGCTGCTTTATGCAGCTTCAGTGCAGAGATTATCAGAATAAAAATACATGCGGTATGTGGGACCTAAACTATGGAAGCCCACTCCCGCCAGGTACAGAAAAAAAGAAACAAGGAGACTTGACTTAATAATATATATTACTTAATATGTATGTTTATGTATATGTTTGTCGTTAGCCTAATAGCCTAATTGCCTAAGTTTTCAGAAAAGAAAAAGTGTATGTATGTGGATTTTTAATCTTATAATACTATTTATGATATTATGTTTATATTATCTGTATTTAAATTTCTTTGATTTAGGCATTTGTGCTGTGAGGATCACAAATAAATAATTCAAATGTGTATAAAATATGACTTGGGCAAGTATGCCATTAGGCTGAAGATTTCCTTTTTTTAAAATTGGTCAAGTCTCCCTTTTTATTATTTTTTTTAGATTGTTTTATTTATATAGCACATTGAAAAACATTATTTCACAAGGGGCTTAACAGCAGAACCAAATAAATAACATAAAAATAAAAAGGCAGTGATTCAACTGTGAAATGATAAAACCTAACAAGGGCTACAACTCCAAAAATTACAGCAAATACATAAAAGGAAAAAAAAGTAGAATCTGAATCCCTCTGTAGGAATGTTTTTTTAAAGCATGGCACTGGATAAACTTTTCTACTTTTACTACTAGTTTGATTTCTTAGAAATTAGTCTTTTACAGTGGGGGAAATAAGTATTTGATCCCCTGCTGAATTTGTAAGTTTGCCCACTGCCCTGGGAAATTAACACACTCTAATTTTTATGGTTGTTTACTGGTTATAAGTATAGACAGAATATCAGTTGAAAATGCATAAAAACACACAGTATAAAAGTTATAAATTGTTGTGCATTTTATCAAGTGAAAAAGTATATTAGTATCAGCAGGGGATCAAATACTTATTTCCCCCACTGTATGTCCCGCTTAGCTCATTGTTTCTGTTTGTGTTTGATTGTTTGTGTTTGCTGCTAGTTGTAGAAATCTGTCAAAATGTCACCTTATGCCTGAGTCCACTTAATGTGAGACCATATACACTGTACATACGGCATTTTTAATGAGCATTTTCTGCATCCTGGTAAAATGGCGTTGAGCCAGTGTAAATCAAATGTTGACAACAGCGGTCAGGCCTGTGAGGTATCGATGTGGGTCAGCTCCAACACAGCTGAGTGTAATAGCATGAGACACCTGTCAGTCAAGCAAACACAACCCAAACATATCAGTCTTTGTACATTAGTATCCTCTGAACAGAAATAGAGACACATTAGAAGAGGTGGCATTTGCTATTCAGAGCCTCACTCCTGCAGAAAAAGAAACAGAAACAGTCGACTTTGTATTTCTCTCGAGAAGTTGGATGTTTTCCCGTTCACTTCAAAACGGTTTTATTCACAGCCAGCATGGAACAGCCATCAGGGAGTTGCATCTTAAGGCACTTCCACATTAATTTCAACATGCAGCCGCGGTTGTTGGCGCTCTAGGCTCAGTATGGCATCTGTGGACCTTGGCATTTCTTCTTGTCCTTTCTCAAGTTCTGAGAGCTTCCAAAGTTTGGAGTTAAAAAGTTCAACTTGTACAACACTTTTGACTGAATTCGTTTTGTCATTTCTGTTGTTCATTTGAATTTAGGGATGGTCTGAAGTCTAAAAACAAATCCATTACTGTCTCATAAGGCAAAAGGTCCTTATATTGGAGGGGAAAGGAATCATTCTTTCAGTTGCTGCATCGCAATGTGAGACATTTACTGCATCAGTGGCCTCAACATCAGATTTTGAGGCAGTGATTCTAACACTGGGCCTTCGTGTCAGTTGTTCTCTTTGTGAAAGTAGTTTGATGGTTTTTCAGTTTCATGTCACAAACTGAGGTTTTAATCCTGAATTATATGCAAAAGATGCCCCAAAGAATTCACAACATGAATGCATTTGTTTGCAGACATCTTAGCTCTTATTAACGTGCGCAAACGTGTCGAGGTGTGAGGTGAGGGGAAGTGGGGCCTGAAAATATTTTCATCTGCAGAAAAACTTTGTGAACTACTGTCTCTAAAGTACCCGCAGAAGCCAAGAAATAATAATAATTAAAAAAAATGCAGGGCTTCTCTGAAATATATTTATTTCGTTCCCACATGTTTTTCTCTTGGTGCTTTGAAAATGTCAGCATCTTATTAGTTGAATTTATTCTCCTTTGTCTTTTTTTTTTTGCTGAGAGTAAAGCTGTATCAGATTGCAACTTTTTATGCATTCAAGCATATTTAGCAAACTGGAGACACTTTGACATTCAAAACTAAATGGCATGAAGATAAACCCGGGTGCTTGCATCATGCGCCTGTTTCAGAAATGTGATTCAACACATAGATCAGATGTTATGCTTTTAAAAACCCTGCACTTAGCTAAGAAAGTCTGATGACATGCCAGAAATTAAAACATAAATCACATTATTTTAGACTTTTCTGTTTAAAAGCTCTGATTTCATGCTGTGACCTATTTTCCATTTTAACCATTGCTTTCCTTGTAGCAGGAGGAGAGTGTGGAGCACCAGTGGCTTCACTGTTAGATAACTGCTGTCCTGTGTTCCAGTTGTTAGAGTAGTGGGGATGTGTGTGTGTGTGTGTGTGTGTGTGTGTGTGTGTGTGTGTGTGTGTAGGAGCCTGCAGGGAAGGCCCGTGCTGCGGATATCTGTCACTCACATTTTCCAAAGAGCTTATCACAGAGGGAACATTTTCTGCTTCACTGCTTATTTGAATTGAGATTTTTTTTTCACACGTCTGTGTGATACAGATTCTTACAGGCTGAAAATGTAAATATTCAACTTCGTACTGTAGAGATATTAAATACCCGATGTTCAATTATTTGATCTAGAAAAGCCGGACTATTTAAGATTCATCTCAAAAATGAATGAATGAATGAATGAATGAATGAATGAATGAATGGGTAAATGGGTAATGTCGGCTGACTGAAGCGTAGAGACAGTGTTTTTAATTCGGGCACTATCTTTCAAAGGTTACAGTATTTCACAAGCTTAAGTAATTTTAATTTTCTTCACTGAAACCGTGTTCATGGCTGTGAGTGTACCGCTCTCTGTGTGCTGGATCAGTGTTCTCACAGTAGGCATTAATGTCAGAGCCATGATGGAGCAGATGGCAAAGAGATGCCTCAAGTGAAAGTCCCTTAAAGGCATCTGTTAATTGTTTTTGAAGACGAACACGAGTGGCTGCTGTGTGTACTAGCTGTTCCTAAGCGTGACATTTCTATGAGCTTGATTTCATTATCATATCAGATGACCAGGCGTACTTTCACATCAACATCAAGCATATGCAGCTCCCACAATCCTCTGCTTCTGTGTGGTAATATGTCTTTGACTGTTGCTTTAAGGTCAGAGCTCAGAGAAGCTGTGAATAAATCCTGGTTGTCATCCCAGGGGCCCTGCTGTGAATGCGAGGCAGCGCACCGGTGTCCTGATGATGTTGTGATTTAAATTAAGCGTGCTGTAAACGGTTGGTAGATTCTGATAATTAGCAGCAGTACATTACAGTACAGTAATGCAATAAGATGACTGGTCACATGGTAAATTCTGTATAATGTACATTTCCACTGCACTGATTTCATCTGCACCACAACATGATAATGTCCTAATCACTTATCTGCAGCTGCAAGTCGCTCTGTCTTTGAGAAACATCTGAACGCTGTAGCATTTTTAGGGCTTTTTTACACCTTTTATTTGGTTGGGGGGGGGGGCAACATGCACGAAAAGGGCCTCAGGCTGAAAGCGAACCTGGACAGTGGGTGACACAACTTGACCAGAAGGCCAAATTTGCATTCTTGATTTGAATAGAGAGAGAGAGAGAGTCCAAAACGCCTTGCAACAGACTGGATTTATTCCTTTACAGCTTGAGATGATTCTGGTTGGTTTAAGTTGTAATTCTGTTTGTGGCAAAATTAACATTTTCACGAGGGGAAAAGCGTGATAGTTGTGTTAGTGTCTAATATTTACGTTCGTAGTCTCACACCGTCTCATGAGAGATGTGTTCAGGACAGCCTTGGATTTTAGCATGTTGTATTGCATGCACACAAGTTCAGGGGGCCTCATACAGGAGAGCGTGTAAGATAAATAAGATGACTTTAACATCAAGAATAGTTGGACTTAATAAGCTCAAGACATATTTTAACTACTATTTTTTTACTTTTCATTATTGTTAAAACATTGATCAGGACTTCCTTATTTAACATTTGTTTATTTTCCCAACAACTCTGATGGCAGCTTGCAATATGTGCAAGTTTCTATAAGCAACCTTTCTTCAAGCTAGGACAGCCAGGAAGAACTACAGTCACTGTAAAAGACACACCTAAACTGTCAGCCCAACTGGCTCCCCAGTATTGGTGGACTTTAATTTTGAATTTCTGGGGCTGGATGCTCGGAGTTCTTGTAACTTTAGTACAGCTCGAGATGCACCAATGGACCAGATTTTGACCTGAATCTTCTGAATCTTCTGAATTCAGCCTCTTCAGCTGTGACTGGCTGGTCCTCTCAAAGAAAGCCAATCCTGTGCTGATCAACTCAACCTGCACATTTCATACCACCTTAAAGAGACGTAAACATATGCATGTTCACAGGTCTGTATTTAAGATGCAAAGTGCCTATCAGCAGTGAGATGAAAAGCATCAGTCTACAGGAGGATAAACAAAGATCCTCTTCCAGTACAATCGTTTTGTCCCAACATGAAATGCTTTTATTATTCTGAATTTAAATAGACTTTAAACAGGGAATGAGGGTGACATCAGCATCAAACAATGGTTGACTGCGATGGGAGCAGATATTAAAAAAGAGAGGCTCCTTAAGAAAATAAGATAAAATACACTTACACATCAGGGAAATTAGTGTGAAAGCCTGTCTCTAAGATATTTTATGACTTTACTCTGATGAACATTTCTCACACACACGCACGTCTCTTTTATTTTGTGTCAGTCTGTCAGCTAGAAATCTACTTAGTCTCTCTCTTTAACTTCAGACACACTGAGAACAATCTCAAAGTAAATTTGAAATGAGAGCTCAGCTGATTTCTCAGCAGTGATAACTTGAAGCGCCTGCAGGACATCTGCTGTATCGAGGTTAAATGGTGGTGATGTGCAAAGTTCACTGGACTTTTAAAGAAATATCATATTTAATGCACATCCATGCAGCTGCAACCTTAACTCCAGCTGCTCATGCAAACAACCTTAAAGAAATATGAAATTGCATCCTGACATTTAAAGTCTTTCCAACCCCCCCCCCCTCTGCTTAAATTCATGGCCTGTCACACATCGATCCAGCCTCTGTGTGCACCGGTAACCCCATACTAATTCCTGGAGTAAGATATTCAGTCGTTGCCCTTTTTAACAGCCCAAAGTTTCCTGACCAACTTCACGTTAATAACCAATCAGCCTTAGAGTCCGGTGTTGTGTTGTTGCCCGGAATTTATTTGTCCTCACATAAATTATTCAGTATTTTGCATCGACTAACTGCCATACCTTTAAGGTTGTGGATGGGAGACCTTGGCACACCTTGCATGTTAATCCGTTTGGACTAAAAGGTGAAGACAATCCTGAAATGACCACGACTTCAGAGGAGTCATACCTTAGAGGGAGAAGGGTTCTTCAGGCCCAGTTATGGTTCTTAAACGTAATACTGTACCCTCGGATCTGTACCTTCATTTTCTCCGTCACGTCTGTGACGCTGTTATCCTGTTGATATCTGAGTGACTAAATAACAGCTTGTTGGGCAGATCGTCAGATTATTGTACTGTGGGAGGCTTCTTTGTTGTCAAGCCAACATGGTGTGAGGTATCATGGCCTGTCACCATCAGGATGTCAATGCAGATCCTCGGTCCATCTGTCTATACACATCCCATCCCCTCTGACACTCTGCAATCACAAGCTCCTGATGGCGGCATGGCGGCCCGCAGTCCGGATAAAACAGGCTCACAGTGAGCCATGTTGCTTACATTTCATCTCGCTGCTGGTCAGGAAAATGAAGTTGAACCCTCGTGGCAGAGCCGGCTGAGTCTTCATGCCAAAAAGTAGTTTCTGGAGTGTTATCCCTGAGTCACCAAACCTGAAGTCCAGGTCTTGAGTCCCCATTATGGGAGGAGTTATAAAAAGGACTCTTCATTCCAAACACACTATGCCTCTTCATGGAAAAATGCACTCATTGTCTCTGCTGTGATGAGATCACTGCAGGTGTCTAATAAACTCAAAAATACTTCCAGCCCACCCGCTGATAATCAAACTTTAACTGACCAAACATCTTGAACTAATACCATTAGCTGCAGCTAACGGGGATGCAAACAACACTTAAACTGAAGTTTGAACTTATTCTTCATCTCCATGTTCTTGAACAGCGTTGTTCTGCTCTTGCTTGCATTTTCTCTAAAATCTTTGAAAAACAAAACAGGCAGTTTTTGCATCTCTTGTGAACCTTTTTGCAAAAACTGATGCCATACCAAAACAGAGCCCTGCACAACAATATCTCCTACAATCCTTTAATATCTGAAAGTTATACACAAGAAAAAAAGGATCTAAATGTTCTAAAGTCTGACAGCCATAAAAAGCCATTTCCATATATTTATATAAATAATGACTTCTGTGTATCATGAGTTCATGCAAAGGATTTAGAAATGGGATGTGAGTTAAGCTTCCTGTAGTTAGTCCATGTAGATTCTCATTCATCCAGGTCATGGTTATTCTGAAGACACAAACTGGACTGTATAGAGTTGGGAAGACGTTTTGCCTCTCATCCAAGAAGCTTGAGCTGCTTCCAAGATGTGGACAAACAAAGGTACTTGTTCCTGGAACGACAGCTCAGGGCTTTTGCTGTTTTCTGTCCATTATTGGAGGGAGGGCAGAGGTAGAGGGAGGCAGAGGACTCTGGAAGTTATAGAAAACATGAGGACCAAGCCACCAAAAAATTAAACCAAATAATAAGTAATAGAGAATCAAGTAGGTTTTGATCAAAGAAAATAGCTAAGAGGTGTCAGTATGCGGGGCAGTGAGGGGTCCTTACCCCCATCTGGAGTTGGGATCTGGGGGGAGGGATGAAAACCCTTGTTAGGGTGGTGGATATGAGAGTGTGGGATGGACACCTGGGTTAGGATAGTGGAATTTGGGGTTGTGGGGGAGGGAAGGGATGAAGACCCTGGTTAGGGTAGATGATATCATGTTATCATCCTGAGTGGGCGATTAACTCTCACTGTCATGTGAGGTGTTGTGGTCACACGATCCCCATTGTGGATGTTTGGAGAACTTCCTGGGGAGAGAGCAAAGCACTGCATTGTAAAGGCGGGGTCACACTGGCCGAACATCCTGTGCCCAAGCATGGTTCCGTCCTAAAGTCTAGTTCATTTGGCCAGTGTGACCGTGTAAACAGACACTTTATGGTAACATAGTGCGTGTGCCTAAAGTCTGGTTCTTGTTGGAGTATTGTGACCGTGGGCTGTACTGGCCAGCTAAAGAGCGGCGCTGTGGGGGCAATCGTGCTTGAGTTCAGCATGGTATGAATGGCCAGTGTGACCGCGCTCTAAGTGGCTGTAAGATTTTGCCTCCTCTGTTTAGAAACATAACAGCAACATAAATACCTGCTTCCCTCACCAGCATCCTGGAACTCTACACAGTCCATTTGCCTTGTTCAAGACTTCAGAACTTCCTGTCGATAGTTTTAACAAAGAAAAAAGAGAGTCAGAAGTAATCTTTAAAAAAGGTATTGTGATGTTTTATGAATTAGTCTGAATTATTGTTTTGAGCACAGCTGTACTGGAATATTTACCACAGCCTGAAACTGGTTCAAGGACATACGGATCTGCATTCCAAGGGAGGGAATCTGAATTTAAACCTGGAAACTAAATGTGGAGATTTCCTCTCTAATCTCCCAGTTCACCTATTAGCTCCAAAAATAAACCAAACTGTGGGTACTGTCTGGATCTGACCTCTTAACTTAATCCTAGACATTAAATTAAATCAATTTTTCTGCTCCGAACAGCAGCTGCAGGTATGCTGTTAAGAAAATCTAGCCTGGGTAGCTCAAATATTCATCCTCTTCACTCTTAACAGCCAGTACTTAGAAATAGTCCAGGTCCGACTAATAATCCGTTTATGGCGTACATTTCAGATAACTTGTAATGACAACCTTCAAATTTCTCTAAACCAGAATTAGCTATCTGCCGCTTCCACCTGTGTGAGGCCTCCAGAGTGAGAAGTTTCCTCCTGCAGGTTTAAATGATGTGCAGGCCCTCTGATCAGGAGCTAATAAGCACTTTGACAGAATATTTGCCCCTCAGCCTGAGCTGTGAACGTCAGGTGTTGGAGGGATAATTGTCATCGGGACTTTGCTTTCGTTGTGGATGTGTTGGAGGACATGAGGTGTTAAGACGTGTGAGGAAATCACAGCCTCAGCCTTCAGGTGAGACTTGTGTCCCTGGGGTCAGTGCTGTGACTCAAAGGCCTCAAAATAGAAAAGACGTGGTGGAAAAACACGGTGATTACAGCTAGAGATGTTCAACAGCGACACAATCAGTGATCTAAATGCAGTTATTGGTCATGAAACCTGGCAGGTGAGGTTGATAACATTATTTTCTTACAGGGACACGTGAAATATGAAATTTGTTATTTAGCTCATAAACATTTGTCACAACTGTGGTTAGAATTTTTAATAAGACTTTATAACCACCTGTAAACTTTTAGTCCTGTTAATGTTGTTTAAATCCTTTATCTTCTGAATGTACAATAACTTATTTTTACTGTTATTTATATGCTGTATTGCTACTGTAATTCTGTAAATTTCAATTTGTGGGACAAATTAAGCTATCATCTTATCTTATGTTTTGATGTGTTGGAAGCAGAAGCAAGAATAATGATGTGTGCGACAAGGATCAAACTTGTGGGGTATCCCTGGTCTGCACCTACAAAAGAGGTCAAAGAAAGGAAAACGTGTAGATGGCACAGATCTCATCAATGTGCGAAGGCTGGTCTTAAGCCCTCTTTCCACCCAGCAGGTCGGTATGGATCAATACAGTTTGGTTGGGTCGGATCAGTAAAGGCTGATCCTGTTTACATTTCTACAGCCAACCATGCCCTTCATGGTAGGCGGGGTGTAAGCTGGATGCCGATAGCTGAGTCAGCTATGTAATATCTTGACGGTGTGACAGTGCCACGGTAGAAAATTGGTGTCAAAAGAAATGAAAGGAAAAAAGGAACATTTGTGGTCAAATCAAAAAGGAGAAACTGATTTGTTTGCAATCCTGTGATAAAACCTTTTTTTTCACTGTAAAGAATGGGTAAAGGTGGTGTTAAAGGTAATGATATAAAGTAATTAATTTCAGAATGGAGGAAAAAAAAAAACGCTGTGGCAAAGCTGAATGAACCATGTCAGATTTTGTCTGCAGTGATATAGGTGAGTTTAAGTAAATGAAATTGTGTGTATGCATATGGAAGGTACAAAGGAAACAAAGAACTGTATTTAAAGATAAAGTTGCTAGGGGGATTTGCTAGCTTCCTCGCGCTGAAGCACATCCGCTGGACTCTCCTAGAAAAAATACAGATTTTCATGTTTGGGGATGTAACTCAGGATTAGACCTTTAACTTTTGTGTTTTTTGGCTGGTTAATTTTTTGAACGACTGATCGGCAGCAGAGAATTGGATTACTTTTGTTTTTTTTCTTCTTTCTGGGACTGAGGATCGATTATTGGACATTAGATCAAAGGAGTGCGGTCGGGCAACGGACTAAATTAGATTTATAATATGGAAGCTATCAAAATGTCTCATATGTTCTTTTTTCCTCTGTTGACAAATCTGCACTATTTTGTCAATATATTTCATGTTTTCAGATGTATTTAACTCATTTAAATGAGCATCCACAGTGACGCCAGTATGTTGCTCTACATCATGAACTTTCAAAATAAAAGTTCATTTCTTAGATTAAAAACCAGACCTTCAAAATAATAGGGCCTTATGTGGGGAGCTCCTTTAACTTTGTTTTATGTCAAAAACATTAGATCTTTTTTTTCCCTTTCTGGTTTCTATCCTTGGGGAATGTAAGGAGCTACTTACCCCTGCCAACATCTCATCTCGGTGTCTTTCACAGCACACCTCGAGAGGTCTAGTGGAGTCTGTGTTTCATCAGGTCAGGGCTGTTTCACATTTCAGCCAAACTGTGTTTACTTTATGATATTTTCAATGATTCAGTTAAATGTTTTTCAAACAACACAATGTCTTCGCTCACTTTGTTGAAAGTGCACTAAACTCTGCCAGATGTTCCAGCTCTATTCAAAACTGATGTTCGATGAACTGTGAGAACACTTCAAGCTTTTTGAACCTTGCTGAAATTTGAGAACAAATTCTTAAAAAAAAAATCTGAACAAATGTTTGGAGTTCTGAATTGACTCTTTGTCCTTGTGACAAATGGAGAGTGGTGGTGGGATTGCTGAAGGAGTTGTTACTTTGCTTTGAGTTATTGAGTTATCACTCTGTGAAATTCTGCTTTTTAAAACAGGACAGAACATTCTTGTTCTTTTTCTTGAAAAGATCAGCCTGACACTGGATGTTCAGAGTAAATGTAATAGGGTTCATCTGTGCAGGATGATTCACTGATGTTTTGGGTGATTTAATGCATGTCGTGGTAAAACTGAGCCTTGCATATGTTCAGGGTTAAAACTACTGAGGTCATCAGTGTGTGAACAAAAAGCTTCTTCTGTCTGCAGAATACAAACACTTTACAAAGATTTCATCCTTTCTGAGAACAAATAAAAGCATCCAGAGCTGCAGGTAGCTCTGTGGAAAAAGGAATCCGTGCACTTGAGAGCTTTTGTATTGACCTGGTGAGAAAAGATCTGTGTGACCATTTGCAGCTTCAATGTGCTGACTCCAACCATCTCCATTCTTTCTGCCTTTAAGCTGCAGTACAGTGCAACTGATGTGAAAGCTGTAAGCAGACCACTTTCCTCCTCATCAAGATGAATTCAGGCAGAGATTTTTGGCCTTGCGTGTTCACCTGCAGTCGCCCCATACCTCAGATTCAAAACATCCCCACACTGGGGAGCTGCCCGGTACAACCACAGACTTATGCTGCTGATCTCTGTGCAGCTCCTCAGAGCTGCTGGGGGTTACGTGCCTTGCTTAAGGGCAGCTTTACGGTAATCATTGCGCAGAATTTCCCAAATGACACATGAATGTGAACTAGTGACCTTCTCATAAGTCAGCTACAGCTTTAGTTTAAACCTGAAGGATTTTATTTACTCTGGTCTACAGCTTTTCTCATCAAAAGATCGACTGATTTCTCTCTTTAATTTCAGTCTGATTGGTCAAAACTAGGGCTGGGCAATATTGCTAAAAATAAAATCAACCGATTTTTTCCCCCACAACATTCAATTTACAATTTTAATTGATTTTTTTCCCTCTCGAAAAAAAAAACCCACTCACAGCGATACAGAAATTATCACAGAATTTCCCCCTTAAAGTTAAAGTGTGTGTCATAAAATGTGTATAATGTAGTTCAAATGTAGGCAGGTTTGACATAAACTCTCAAGACTGAGTATTTTTACAGTATATTAACATGAAACTCTCTGATCAATGTTTAATCTCATTTAAAAAACAAATACAAGCCTTTAAAAGTCCTTGTGCTAAACCTGACAGGGCCTACAATTATGAAAACTGTACATTCTTTCAAACATTGCAACAACTAACAACTGGGCCAATGCAAGAAAAAAAAGTATTGATTGTTAATTTTTTAAATCTTCTGCAGAAAATAATTTGATTTGACTGATATATTGCCCAGCCCTAGTCAAAACCCTGTGAGGATGATAATGAATTCAAACAAAAACTAAAGCAGCACCAGGGAGAACCTGATCGCACATACCACGTCAAGTCGTTCTGCTGTAAAGAGTCCGGCATATTTCACCTCTACCTGTTGGCTATGAGGCAAAAAACATCAGTGTTCATCTCAGGCGGGTCTTGAGAATTGGGAAATAATGACAGTTAGCAGGTGAATATGTGAGAGCAGCCTACTCCAACCTTCTCTGATAGTCGGTGTAGTCCAGGCAACAGAGACCATCTCTAAGCTGCTGATCTCTGTAAAGACTATGAAAGGGAGTGATTATAGTAACAGTGTTAAAATGTGTGACCTTTGCTTCATCTGCGTATAAAGGTGTGTGAACTGCAGAGCAAGAGAGCAAAGAGAGCTGAATGAGGACAGAAATTTCAACACACACACGCACACACACACAGACCCCTACACAGTCAAATTTGGCCTTAAATTTATACTTAATTACCGGCTACCAGTTGCATCACTTTCACTGCAATTTCACATTAATTTACGGTTAACTGTGCTGTTGCACAATATGTAAGGCGTATGTTTAGAGTTAAAGCCTGTTTCTTAGTATGTTTTTGTGTCATTTCAATTTGATCTGATAGTGTTCCCTTTAAGAGCTGTGTCTTAGCTAGAGATATCACATGATCTGTCGTTGGAAAGAAGGAAGATGTTAGAAAATGCTGTTTCTCGGTTTTCCTGTTATCCCCATCATCCGGGACTAGATTGATTTACAGCGCATAGAAATTGTATGAATCATGGCTTTTAAATTAACTTTTATGATCACCATCCAATGTGGCCAATAAGTTTCGCAAGTTACCAGCCAGTCAGAATTTCCACTAGTCAATTTTTCTCCATTGCAAAAACGATAGACTATGTGAGTCTATTGGTTTATACAATGTGTATTATTTGTGGAAAATATTTTAAAATGATCATACCTAAGCACACTTTCAATTTTTACGATCTTTGTATGGCATTTGAAAAAATATTTCATTTCACTGTGCCACCTTTCTATAGTCTGTGGTCCAAATTAAAACATACAGTAAATGTATGAATATAGTTATGTTAAAAAGATTTAATTTAATCTGAGGTGGAGCGCAGATGGCCTAGTGGTTTAGGTCACACTCCATATGGGTAAAAAGCCCTTGAGTGGTCGGCCTGAGTTCAAATCCAACCTGTGGTGACTTTCCCCCATGTCACTCCCCACTCTCACCCTGTTTTCTCCTCTATCCACTGTCCTGTCCTCTCAAAAAAGGCATAAAAAGTCCCCAAAAAAATAACTTAAAAAAATTAAAATTAATTTGAGGTGATTTGTGTGAATCTACATTGTGTTATGTCTTTGGTTTGTTTCACAGTTTCACACTTTCTGTTACGTCAGTAAACCTGTGGACAAGCAACAACAATGTCTGCAGAGTCTTGATGTCAGAGAGAGTTCAGCTGTTTGTCAAGATATATGCATATATATATATACATTGAGGACAGAACATTAATATTTCACAGTCATTTACTGTACATATTTCTCAGTTCATTACAGTAAAACTACAGCTTCATACTGTGAAGCTGCTCTTCTACTCCTCCGCTTGACGTGAAGTAAAGTAATATGTCCTGGAGCCAGCTCTTGTACGTAACAATATAAATCAGCTCCTGACGCTATAAATATCTGTTGAATCCCGAATGGATCAGCCTTTTCAGACAGTTCAGAATCTTGATACATCCCACAATGCAGTGTGGTTAATGTAATTTGCTGTGTTATCAGAAAGGATGGACTTGATACAGTACTTGAATGTGAAACAATACACTAAAATGTTGTGCAATCCTGGTAATAAATGAAAATGAATATTCACAGTAATTCACTGAGCCTGTTTGAACTTCAGTTGTAAAATTACAACATGAAATTCTGAGCTTTGCAGTTTAAGCCTGAAAGTGATAATACAGTAAACTATCATAAAATATTAGCGTTGAATATTGTAAATATTGTAATTAATTAATTATTTTACAGTGTACTCTTTGTGTAAGGTGGCCGCTCACCCTGCAGGATTCTATTTTCCCGAACAATCGTCCGCTAAACATTTTTTTTTTATTTATCAAGCCTTATAAACCTGACTTCCTGACTGTGTCACTCTACTCTGGCTGTTCCCACTGTACCAAGTTATCTCATGAGCTTTTAAGAGTTGTTGATGCAGCAGAGTCCTCTACTTCAGCGTGGTAGAGATAAATGAAGTTTAATGTTCTTTTTCAAATAAAGTGCAGGTGTTGCTCTTGTAATCTACTAACTCTGCAAAGACCGGCCTCCACGGAAGCTTCTTTACACAAAAAAATTGTCCCAACAGGGACTGTTGATAGCGAGGTTAAGGGAGTACACAGGGCATTGTTTTTGGATGGCACAGTTTTTAACTTTTGAGCAGCAGAGACAAAATGAGTTTGACCTCTGCAGTATTGGGGTGGCAGCAGAAGTTTCAGTTTCACAAACCTCTGCACAAAAAGCCAAAACAATCTGCATGACTGGATATTGTTAGTGAGAAGTGAAAAGAATGTTTGTTTTTCATAAAAAGAGTGAGTGACCTCTAAAGACTTAGTGGTGTAGATTCATAAATCACTGGAGGTTCAGTTCTACGCTGAATTCACAGGTCACAATCCATGTCTGCATGTTTGCTCCCCTCTGCGTGGCCTGGCTTCTTGGTTAGTGTGCCAAAATAAGATTACCAGCAGAATTTGCAAATAATCCTTGTGTGGCTCACAAACTGGGCAAGAAAGCGCACTTACTAGGATAAAAGGAAGTGTCAGAGGAGGCTAAAGGAGGGATTATCAATTCAATCTCCCACGCTCAGTCATTACGGCAATATGTTGTGTGTGCATCTCCTGCTTAGTGCTTTGTAAGAATCACTTAAACTCAGGAAGATAATCATTCTCTGCCAGTTTGTGCGTCGGGGCTCTTATTATAAAAGATCATTATCCAGTGAAATGTGACATTTTCAGCAATTAGGAAGATTTCAGCTGCTGTAGGGAACCTGGGATGTGCTGCTCAGACGCAGCAGGCCTGACGGCAAACATGGGATTTATACATTAAGATAAAAGAACTATTCAAAGAACTTGAAAAACAAACTCTTTCTATGAATCCAACAAGTTCAGCACTCATCCAAACATTGTAATTCTTGCAAGGTCAAAAACCTGATGGCTTCAATCTCAGACAAATTGCTGCTTTTCTGTCCCTCAGCTGTGAGTTTGTGTCTTTTATGCAGCAACAGCTCTGCTGTTTGCAGGTTGCTGAAGGTTGCTCAAGCAAAGTGCCTTCCATAATCAAGTGAAGGACCGCTTTTCAATATACTAGACGGGCAATTATGGCATTATTTCTACCAACAATGAAGTTGCTTTGATTCAAACTAAACTCCAGACATGCAGAGGCTGACTGAGCTTTGTGAGTATTAATGAGACCTTCAGTATCACAATAATGTAACCCCACATCTCTTGAACAGAGAGAGCAAAGACCTAATGTTTCTTTATCAACATCATTCTGCTGAAAACATCTTTTATTACAGAAACTGAGGATGTATATGATTAATTTTTTTTATATAAACAAACATTATCACCCAAAATAAAATTGTTTATATCTCATGGTTTTCTGTCAAGACGATATTAACAGTCAATGTGCTTATTTAGGTTGATAAAGTAATACGAGATTAGTCTTTGGCATTGAAATTCTCTGTCCTCAAGATCCTTCTAACAACGGTGAATTAAGGCTGCACACTTTATGATAACAAAGTGATTAATGTCAGAAAAATAGGATGCTTTGATTTTGAGCTTTAAAATTTTCAGTTTTAAAATGTTAAAATGAAGCGAGGCACCTTACTGATGAAAGTGTGAGTGGTTTTAAAGCAGATTTTAACCTTGCTACATACTCCAATACATCTTCAGCTTTCTGTCTTAGAGGGACTGTGAAGGCTTTCTCAGTGATCTTGAAAAAGTTTCACTTCTAGATATCTGCCTGATCCTAATCCACAATTTAAAATGAGATTATCAACAACAATATAGATTATTTCTAAATGCTATTTCTTAGCTTCCCAATCGGGTCTGTTTGGACGGGATTGATTTACGACACGTTGAACACCACACCGGTTGACAAAGTTTAGTACTGAAAAGAGAGATCTGTGTTTTTGTGTTGAGAGTGATGAACCAAGGACTAAAGGCTAAACCACAGACTAAAGGCTAAACCATGCTAAAGGCTAACCCACAAGCTAAAAGCTAAAACACAAGCTAAAGGCTAAAAAATGAGCTAAAGGCTAAAACACAAGGAGTAAGGGCTAAATGACGAGCTGAAGGCTAAACCACGAGCTAGAAACTAAAACAGGCCAAAGGCTAAAACACGGGCTAAAGGCTAAACCACAAGCTAAAGGCTAAACCATGAGCTAAAGGCTAAACCATGAGCTAATGGCTAAACCATGGGCTAAAGGCTAAAACATGAGCTATGCTGTTTGTGACAATGTTCACAACATTGTGCAAGCAATTCCAGCCAAAAGGTGTCGCTGCAGTCCATTTCAAACAGATGGTACTCAGGTACCCGCTGTGTTACTCAGAAGTTGGCACTGAAAGAAGCAAGCTCGATACAAAGCTCATGTTGCCATTTACAATGTGGTTATCTTCCAGGTGTGGACGTCAGATGAGTAAAGAGTTACACCTCTGCATAAAAACTACACATTACTTAACTCAATGTAAGTCTTCATGAAAAAACACATTTATTACTTCTCCCCTTTAACCCTTCAAAATTAGACTGCATCTTACAAAATTGTAAGGGGGATATTCAAATGATATTTCTAAAGTTAAAGTAAATGGAAACAAGTAAATGATGAAGCAGCTTTGACTTATTGTCATGAAAATAGTCAATTTTTTTCATTCAAAGTCTTCGGTGTTGGCACATTTATTTAAAAAAAATCCACATAAATTGTCATTAATTAAAATTAATGTAAAGATTCTTTTCCCTTTAATTGGATTTGGTATTGTTAAAGAAGTAATAAATAGTTATTTTTCACCCCCCAAGCTTAATGCGTATGGAGTTCTTAGGTGAACTCTCAAGATGTATGTATTCTTAAAACAGCACTGCTGTGCAATTAGGCCTCATTAGCATTCTGATGTAATGTAAATGATATTATTTCCACAGCATCCTGTGCAGTACATATCATTATGTAATCAAAATCACTTTGCTTTGGTGCTGATGATGACTGACAGCTCTGACTGAGAAAGACGTTCACAAGCCTTGAAAGAAACTGTTTTGGCAACAAATGGAAATCTGCAGTGAGTGGGTGATTTATTTTGTGTGTTGGGTTTTTTTTTTTTTTTTTTTGGTTTGGAATGAGGGAATCAAAGCTTTGAAATAATATAGTAATTACTCTGTAAACGGTAAGGAAACAGAAAGGTGCCAACTTTAAGTGTTAAAATCCTGTAACCTATGGAATAGATAGTCTTTCACAGAAATTCATCCACTTGACCATTTTCCGTTCAACATCCTGTTCGTTTCTTAGTTTAAGGAGTGATAAAAATGAAAGAAATTGAACCAAAAGTAAACCTGGGTGAAAAAAAAGAAATAACGTAGTTTGATGTAAGAGGATGTCAGCATAGCTCCAAACAACATTCAGTATATTCACCATAGATAGGTTGAAACAGCTCTCATGGGCTTTTCTCTGAACAAAGCATGTATGTGCTTGCTCAGTATATACTCTGTGAACAATGGAGGGGACTGCTGGCTGAGGCTGGATGCATATCAAGCATTTGCAGAGCAGAGGAGGAAGCGGCTGCACTAGCAAGTGAAAAACAAGATTTTTTTTCATTATTTATTTATTTTTGGAGTTTCAGCAGAGGTTCCGTTGCACAACACGCACCGTGGGTCCAGGAGTATTCCAAAGCTGTGTGTTTGTGTGAAATGAAGGGGGGGGGGGGGGGGGTGCACTGATGTCTTTGTGATTATACAAAAAATTTGGATGTTCTCTCTGTGCTGCTAGAATTATGCAGCTGGAGTGGAAAGCTTGACGCAAACTTTTCACATTGCTCTTTAATATTGAACAGCAGTGTGTTTTGGGATACAAGTTGTTGGGTTTTTTTTTTTAAATGACAGTCCCCCATCAGCAAGGAGTTGCAAAGTAAACAAAGTTATTTGAATATTTCACTTTAAGAGTGTAAGAAAGTAAAAGACTGTCAGTAATAATAGAGACATGCTGCTGAACTAACAAGTGTGTCGACAAATAGTGTTGAAAAGCTGCTCTGTTATGCATAAAACCATAAACAGCTGCTTTGTTAGTGTGATGGCAGATGCGTTGCAGAGGACACATTGTCGCCCCTTCTCTTGACTCCTGATGCCCGGTTCAGCTCTCAGATAATTGGTTAGTAAACTAGACGCTGATAAACAAGATATTTTTTCCTTCAATTCGTCATGCTTCTTTCTGGTCAAAGTCAACTGAACTGTCAGGAACCTCATGAGCTCATTTCCATATTGTTTGCAGTTGTATAATGACTCAAAATTAGCTTCTAATTAAATCTGAGGAATTCACACTTGAGTGCAGACTGTGTGCGTGTTTGTGTGTGTGTATCTGTGTTTGTGTGTGTGCGTGTTCAGCGGCTGCGTCCACTGAAATTCATTACGGAGCTCTTCACAGAGGAAGCAGAAAATAATGGGCGTCACACTCGAGTGACAGCACATCATCAAGGATCAAGTTTACTTTGAGTGAAGTTAAATGTTGTTTATGTCAGATGCTGATTTAAGCCGCCGCGCAGATTATTCGATTCGCCAGTTTTGTTTTCAGTTCCACTGTCTGACTTGATGAGATTACTGTGAATTTTTTTTCCACGCTAATTACAACGAAAGTGTTGTAAGTTTGCATTGTGTGTGTATGTGCGTGTGTGTGTGTGTGCGCTTAAAGTGAATACGTCTCCACAAATCTGACAGGTCTGCTCTCAGAAACACACTTAAACAAAGTTTGACACAAAGAAATGGTGTAAGTCGGGTTTTAGTTGTATCGATTCTGTATCCATGTTTCTACACCCCCGGCATTTCAAATGTGCTTTCCCTCCACTTTGTCTTATCCTGCCAGCTTCTGCGTGGTGCTCGGCTGGAAAAAAATCACTTATCGATAAATGCAACATGTTGGCTCATGCTATCAATCAACAGACATGTAGGATGCAGGAATGAAAGGACAGCAACACTTTTTGTTTTCTTTCCTCTTTCTGGTTTCTTCTGCAAACTCTAAACTGCATTTATCATCCCTTAGCCGGCTCCGTCCTCTCACATGAGTATCACCTCTTGTTGTCGGGTAATTGCTCTGTAGGCTCATCTGTGCTATTTGCTGATTTACTGCACAATGTAAGTGCATTCCTGCAAAGTATTCAGCTACTTTGGATCCACGCAGGCAGATGGTTTCATTTGTATGTGGTCGTTAAACCGCGTGTCCTCTTCGCCCATCGCTTATTTGAATTTGCATTTAAATGTGTTTGACCTTGAGACTTTGCACACGCCGCCGCCTCTTTTGTTGCTTCACACCTTTAATTGGCTAATTATTTTGGGTTTTGTGCTCAGCCTGCTTCATTATACTTCGTGTTTGTTTTTGCTTTCTCATGTGTAGCTGGTGAGAGGTGATTAGGCAGGAGATTTGTTAGTGTCGGCTTTTCTCAGTAATTTTGTTTTCAACCATTCAGTGAATTATCTCCAAATTTCGGGGCGTCAAACTCGCAGTTGAGCCAAATTTGGTTACTTTTGTGCTGCAAAAGCTGGTGAGGTTAGAGGATTAATGTAATCTAAATTGACCAACTGACTGCAGGTTTTTGCAGGAGGTCTGTCAAATTAAAAGCCATGTGATAAAAAAAAAAAAAATGTGCTCAGGAGAGACAGTAAAAGGAGCTTTATGTTTAGACCCACTGATCCCAGCACAAACACGGCACAGGAGGCAGGTAACAATGTGAGCCAAGCTAAAAAATGCTCCATGAAATTACACAAACACTGAAATGTTGTCATCAGTGCTAACGCGGGCTCCTCAAGCTTTTGGGAGGCTCTCGAAGGCAGAGGTGCTGCACTTTCTCATCAACAACACACAATTCTTCTCATATTTTGAAACCTGTCAGCTGTAAGTCACAACAGCTGACAGTTACTGACACTGTAATCTATTCATATTGTGCTATAGCTCAACTATAGCTGATGGATGATGACGTTTGTCTTGTGCATAACATAAAATTGGAAGTGACAAATCCTGCAGGAGGAGTCTGCAATGAGAGACGCTTTCTAAGTCTGCAGAAAGGCATAAAAAAAAGTCTCCTAACCCTAAAGCTCAACATTACGGTGCATCTTCCTTGGTAGGTAACAAAGATGAATCCTGTTTTTAAAAGAGAACAAAGCTAGGCACAGACACTGCAATGAATCTGTGATTTTCTTTGATAACACCCACAATTCCACTTTCCAGGTTTGTGTTTGTATTAGATGTTGTTATGCTGACTTACATAAAGACACACTGATGAAAGCTAACTGCACCAGTGAATAAATGCAATTATTTATCAGAAAAAACACCCAGGCTGCCTAGAAGATAAGAAATAAACACCTAAATGGTGCGGTTATAGAAGCATCTTTGTTCCCTGCAACAAATTATGTCTTAATTTGACACCACACAAGGCCGCTCAGTCACCTTGGAGGTGATCTGGTTGTCCTCATCAGGAACATTAGCATGCTGTGATGATCCCCGCGGCCTTATATCCTTAATGCCAAAAAGCTGTCGCATCACAATAACAGATTGTCATTTCGCTCAGCCGGGCACCTGATCTCAAAGCACCGAGAGGAGTGTTTACGTCCCAGAAAGGCGATGACACTGATATGCCAGTGTGCGTTTGATGAGGAGGCGCATAAGCAATCGGATTCTTTAAAGGCAACATAAATATTCGGAGCAGATGGAAATTGGCCTCTCGAGGATCACTGATGAAAGCCGCTGCAATGGCTAAGTGCAGTTCAGGAGAAACTGGTCTCTGTCAGATATCGACACGCGCCTCCTTTCATGCCCGTCATATCAGTCTTCCTCTGTAGATTAGATCCATAAACAGATTGCAGGTTTGAGGAGCTTTGCAAGTTTCCTGCCCACTTTTATTGGAGCTAATTGCTTCTTGGTGGAAGGAAATGTAAACAACTTTTCCTGAGTTAACATGCATACAGGGCTCTGAGTTTTTCCTCAAAGAAAAAAAAAATTCAGAATCTAGTTTGGATGTTCCAGAAAAAGACAACACAATCCAGATAAGGTGCTTACATGCCACAGTTTTGCAAGTAAAGCCAACAAGCTTTTGTATTCAGGATTTGCAATAAGAAGGATGGAGGCTTATCCTGCCATTGTAAACCTGATGTAGTCCTCTGCAGCAACTCTTCCCGTGTGAGACAGACGTGATTGTCAAACAGATACCAGAACATAATATGCATTTAAATATGTTCATTTAGAAATGAAAGTTCTATAAGCAGTTTTTATGGCGGTTGAAGGACAAATGTTAAAACCTTTCTCCATTATGTGCCGCACGCTCGGTGAAGACTAACTCAAATTTAAAATGTCAGGGCACCTCTTCATCGTCTTTTGGGTTTTATTAGGCTTTTATTAGAAATCCATGACCTGCACGATGGCACTTTCAAGCTGCATGAGAAGAGCTCTCTGTGCTTTTTTAGGCGGCTTTGTTTTTGTGTTTACTATTCTCACTGCAGAGCACTTTGTTGTTGAAACTTTTTAGGCCATTATGCAATACAGAAAATATTTTATCATCAAGCTTAAGGATCCCTTTGATAGGCCGGCTGATGCATTCACTCCGAGCCTCTTCATCTTGTTTACTCTCAGCAATTCTCAGTACTGCGATTCGCGAGGAGGACCATCTGTTTGTGTGGAAACACTAACCGGCTTAGTCTTCAGCAAAACAGGACGAATCCAGCAGAAAATTATCACGGCTCCCTGAAATGAGTTTCCACAAATGGCTTAGCAGAAGTCTCTGTTTTTGCTTCGAATTACCACGACTTTCAGCTGATGTTTTTACATCTTTAAATCCTATAGCAGAGCTTACAGACCTTCTGCACCTGACTTCACAGTGGTTTCTGCAGGTAAAGCAGCACAGAGGAGGACGGCGTTTAATGGCTTTAACAGCGAGCTCTGGAGATGAGAAGAGGTGGGGTATCAGATATAATTAGATTGGTTGTTTGACTTAAAAAGCCGTCTGGATCTTGATTTTTTTCTTCAGCGTTCATGAGTCTTTCTTTTTAAATACTTATTCGGTGGTATTAATCATTACAGCTTGTGGGCCCTGCTGCTGTCATGTCTAATAATATCACAAGTTTCTCTCTCAACACAATCACCAAATGTCACACAGAGAAATATCACTCAAAGAGAACTAATAAGCGATGGATGATAAAGAACGGTCTTAATTTCATTTCTCTTTCAGTGTAAAGTTCAGATCACGTCTACGTTCCTGACAGCATTATCACTTTGTGTTGTTTTATTGACCGAAGAAGGTGTAGGCTTGCCTAATGGAGATGAGTCTGACCCCACTCTCTGAGGACCGTAGAGTCTCAAAATAATAAAAATAATTAATAATAATTTAATCTGTAGAGCACTTTTCAAAAACCAAACTACAAAGTGCTTCACATGGACAGCAGAATAAAACGGGCAGATCATAAAAACACACAGGGAATAAACAAATAATACATATTTTAAAAGACATTAAATTCCTCAAGAAGAACTAAAGGGATAAAAAATCTTCTAAAATATATATTTCTTAAGACGGTTAAAACGGTCAAGAAGAGATTTAAAAGAGCTCACTGACTCAGCAGCCCCTTACTTTTGCGCCCGGTCCCCTTTCGTTTTCATTTCTGTAGTGGTAATGCACAATGAACCTCTGCCTGAGGATCTCAATGCACGCGTCAGCTCGTAAGGTATTAAAAGGTCTGCTATAGCTTGGAGTAAGTCCATGTAGTGCTTTAAAAGTAATCAGTAAGATCTTGAAATCCCTTCTAAAACCGGAGAGATGTGGTTGGATTTTTTGGTTCTGGTTAAAGATCAACAACATGAAAAAATAATGAGTGCAGCACCTGGAAGGTGATCATAGCAGAGTGGCTTAATGATACAGGTGTGAACAGCTCTAGATTCAGCTCTCAGTGATTAGCAGGTGTAGAAAAGACTTAAACAATGGAACACGTCCTCAGGTAGTCATGGAGGACCACAGCTTAGCTTGTTGTATTTTCAGTCGGGTGGTTGTCTGGTCGTTGTGCTGCTGATATCTCTGATTGATTTTTGTGTCTGTGAGGTTGTTGGTTAGCTAATAATAGTGTCGAGTCAGGAGGTCAGCACTGCTCTCGCAGTTGTAATTTTCCTCTTGGAAAGCATGTCGTTTTTCTTCTGATGTTCTCCAGTTTTTACTTTTAACCCGTATGCTTGGTCAGTTTTGGAAGATGTATCCTAAGTGTGTCTGCACAGGTGCCTCAATGTGGATGAGGACACATTTAGATCCTGCATAAAACTCACATTTTCAGCTGCTTCCATGAAGCCTTCATGAGCAGTTCAAGCACAGTTTGGTAACTCAGAAACTCACTGGAGTGTGGTGATCGCCTACTTGATCATCAAAACCTACAACGCAAATTTATCTGTAAGTGTGGTGCAGGAGAAGTTGTTTCTGCAGGCCGGGCGCTGTTCAGAACCATACAGAAACTCTGAATTTAGATTTACAGATTATTGTGTTGTCTTTGTTTGGTTAGAGATTCAGTGACAAATTTTTATTTATTTATTTATTTATTTATTTTTAAAGGTTTCCCCCTCAGAATTTATAGAGCCAAACATGTTATTTGCTTTTGGTATAATTCACCAGTTTTTCATGAAACTGTCTTAACAAATATCATTTTCTGGAAGACTCAAAGTGTCATCATTCACATAACTTCACTCTGACTTTACAGAACTATGATCTATTTAGATTTTAATCTAACATTTTGATAGCATTCCCAGGTCTAGAATTCAACATGTTATATAATAAGCAGGTTGTATCTTTTAATTCTGTAATGAGCTCTCTTCTGTCTTTCTGCCTCAGTGAATATTTGTCACAATCACAAGTTTTTTTAATGTTTAAACTTGAATAACCGATAAAAGCACATGCTAGAGCTTTTTGCTAACACACTGTAACCAAGATGAATGTGTGCTTAATGTTAAATCAATAACTAAATGCAAGGTTTTACACTCCGATGGTGCTGGAGATTCAGAATAAGATTTATTACTGAGTAATTTTTACATTACAGTGATTTTGCCTTGGTCTGATGTTGCAAAAAAGATTAAAACAGATGCCATAAATGTATAAATAGAGAAACATGTAAAATCAGAGGTGTTTTCTTAACAAAATATGAAAAAGGAATATATATATATATATATATATATATATATATATATATATATATATAGACCCCTATACAAGCTACATCATCATAAAGATGCACATGATGAGAACTGAGTCCCGAAAAGTTGAGTTAAAGCCTGCTGCATCATTAAGCAGCCTCGATAACCATCATGTCACGATTACAGAACAAATTATTTTCCTTATCTTTGAGTTTTCAATATCTCATAACAGCACAATCCTCTGAAACAGGAGGAAATCAATCACAGAGGACTGTTTTGTTGCTTTATTGATGATTTTTCTCCCTCGCAGACTCTGAAGACCAGCTGTGGTGAATCTAAATATCATTTTATTCTTAGCGTTGATGGCCAGTCGGGGCACAGCCGGCACAAAAGTTTTCTAAAAAAAAAAAAAAAAAGGAGAAAACTGCAGGGAAGTAAAAACTATCAGGGCACAGGGCAGGTAAAATGTTCCTCGCTTCCATCTTTCTTTAAATGTAGCAAAGTTACTTTTTTGTCAGATGGTTCAAAGACAGAAGCACCAACCTCCATCTTGTGCTGAATTTTTCCCAGTTACAGTGGGTTTTTTTTTTCTACAGCACATACACGTAATCGTATCCGTTACAGCGCTGATGGATGAGCCTCAAGAGTTAAAGTCTTATAGATTTTTTGGGTTGGTGCCGTGTTATTTTAGCAGCCTCTTCCGGCTTCCCCTGTTCTTTTGACTAGACGGATGAAGGTAGGTTTGGGTACAGTGAGGGCAATGGAGTGTGGCTTGCCTCAACCCTGTCACTTTGATAGAGTGAATACATTGTGAGAGATAATGGAAACTTTCTATTCAGCGAGGGCTGGAATAAAGAGAGCCTTCCTACTCATTCATCAACATTGATTACTGTACAGCCCGTGGCCTGGAAAGAGCATGGGAGCACTACGTCTCACAAAGAGTCTGCTGAATCGCAGGTAAAGGAATCAGAAAACAACAAAAGTGCAATACTGGCCTTTTAGGAGACATCACCCCAATTTGTTTTAAGGTGAAGCCGAATAGCACCCAAAAGCTGGAGCTTAAAAAGAGCTGCACTGTATACAGCTCTGCAGACACAGCCTGCAATAATTCTGCTCCTGGGGATGATAATCTAACTGTGTAGTCATTTATTAAATGTGCATGTGCTGTTCAAAAGGCCAAAGTTAATAGTGTATTTAGTGAGATTTAACATGAGTATGCTGCTGTTCCCACTTCATGAAGTTTGAAAAAAAGCTGACTTTGCCTTCAGGGATCCCATTACACTCTGATAGTGTTTGTATGTAATGTTAACACAGTGACAGTGAACACATCACATGATATTAGCACTCCGCCCTGGAGTGACAGTGTGAAAGCTGCTCTGCTTGCTCGCACTTTGGGATCTTGATGGTAGTTTCACATCTAGTTGTAACGACTGGCGGCACGAGAGGATGTTTAACTGTGTCACTCAGAAACCCAAGGTGAAAAAAAAATTACCTTTTCATATTTAATCATAAAACTTTGTCCTTTATTTGATGGAAGTCATAACTCTGTTGAATGTGTCTTTTACACAACGATTCAAAACGGCCACTATGTGGATGTGAGACCAAATATCAATACTACCAAATACCATCATCCTGACTAGTGGGATCCATATCCATTCACCTGGACTACATGTATTAAGGCACTCTTAAGGCTGGATTATGTTTTCCCCCACAAACGTGACGCACAGATAGGAGACCATAGACTGTATATAGAATGCACAGCGTGGCTCTGTCTTTTACCATTGTACGGTTTTGAAGCCAAAAAACCCTCTGTCACGGAAGCTGCCATTGGTCGCCATTGTGCAGCCAGAGTCTGCGCTGTAAAGACTTAAGAGGAAACAATTTTTTTTAAAAATTAAACCATCTAATCTCTTCTTAACTGTCCCTCCCGATGTATTTTATTATTTCCGAAAAAACTACACATGAACAGCAGCTGTCAATCATCATTAAACGAGACGTAAAACCCTGTTTTTAACCTCTAATAACTAATAAAAAAGAAACATTTCAGAAAAAAGGGGACCTGAACACAATGCAGCCCAATAATATCTAAATATCACCACAGCATATGGATGTGAGAAACGATTCTACGAGGTGTAATAATTTTTTAATGTTTGACCACATCCCATCTGGAATGAATAGAGAGGCGGAATTTTTGTCTTGTACTGCAGCCAGCCAGCAGAGGGGGCAGTTTTTGATGTGACCTCAGTTTGAGTCGAGCGAGATGACATCCATTTTTTTTTACAGTCTATGTAGGAGACGCACAAGATCTTTGAGACTTCACACGGCGTCAATTTCCAAACTGCAGGGGGTGGTGTATCACAATGCATGTCTGCCACAGTACTAAATTAGAGTAGAAGACATTTCGGATCAAGGACCCACCCCCCCACCTCTCTAACGTTTATTAACGTTATCTTCCATAGTGTCTACAATGCTCACTGCAGCTGAATCATCTCACTGTCGTACCTTCTCCTGGCAAGTGTGGGAGGTTTCTTCTTCCTCTTTGATTTTTTTTTAATGTCCCGTCTTAAGACCCTGATGCGTGATGATTTTGCCTGTAGGCTCATTAATGGTGTAACAATAGCTTGACTGTTTTCTCTGGGGAATAGTTCAAGGCAACTGTTGTGAGTCCAGGTGAATTTTTTATTCATTCATTTATCTTCTGCACCGCTTATCCTGTTCAGGCTCGTGGGTGGCTGGTTTCTTTGGGCTAGAGGCGGGGTACACCCCGGACTGGTCGCCAGTCAATAACAGACACAGACAGCATTTCACACTTACATGCTACGGGTGATTTAAAATCACTAGTTCACCTGATGAGCATGTATTGAGTACCTGGAGAGAACCCACACATGCATGGGAGAACATACAAACTCCACACAGAAAGACCACCAAGTGAACCAGGATTCGAACCGGTGACTTTCTTGCTGTGAGGCTGCAGCTCTAACTCTTGCTTCACCCAGGAAGCAGTGAGATTTTTTGTTTGTTTAAAGTTCCATAAAAAAGTAAGTAAATAAATAAATAAATTTACTCACTGTCGTGGTGGCCCAACAGGGGCACTGGCAGATTTGACAATTTGAGAACACTGACCTAGTGCATCGCTACTTCATGACTTCTGGAGATTTTAAATGGGCTCTTTTGTACCTCATTTTTTCTCACTGAAGCCAAACCTTTAACCCCATGCTTTGCTTTTAAGGGGCATTTTGTCATCTTTAGTTCATCAGAAATCATAACATGGCATTTTTTGATCAGCTTAAAACTTATTGCTTCCCACGGGATTGCTGTATCCTGATGTAACAGTTATTGTAAGTCATTTATCTTGCATCATGTCACGAGTTGTCATATGTTTTCCCGCCCTCCTCTTCAGACGTTTGCTAAATTCACCAGCACGTTTAATTTCTTTATTATTTGCATTACAAGTACAAACGTCAGTTAAAATCCTGGAGCCTGGCTGAACATTTTTAGTATCTCATTTAAAGTTCCACAGACTAAAAACCTGTTAAATTCACTTGTTAGATGTTAGATTCACAATGACTGAAAACAGAGAATCTGAGCACTATGTGTGAAACCAAGTCAACATTTTTAGATTAATCTCAGATCAACAGTGCAGTCCTTGGTGTGAAGGTGTTTCTCAGTTACTGTGCTCTCCACTTTTCTTCTCTGCAGTTGGTCTCTTTTCTTGCATATCAGATAAGTGTATGTGTTCATGTGTATTCATGAAGTGTGTGTGTGTGTAGGTTTGGGTTCCTGATGTGAGGTACTTCAAGTTTCAAGTGACAATCAGGAACAATCCTCAAACATTTTCCTCGTGTGCTGCTTGATGAAGCCGAGGCAGCAGCGATAATTGTTATTATATTATGAGCGGCTCAGTTTGCTCCGACACACTCTGCTGCTGCTTGCTTGTCAATATTTTCCCTCCTCCATCTCCCTGGAGCAGGTTCTGTATATCGCTCACCTTATGGCTGAGCACCTTGAGTTCTGCACCTCATTTAGAATCTGTTCCGTCAGCATTACTCAGGTGTCATGTCGTATCACACGGCAAGCCGGCTATCACCTTAAACCTGTTTAAGCTAAACACGCCTTGTTTCCTTTTTCATTTGTTTGGGCCCAGGAGTGAGAGGAGCTGAGTGCCGGCGAAGCTGCACCACTGGGCTGCCGTCTTCGCTCCCCCTGGGTGATGTTTTCCTCTCCCCTGCCTGTAATATGCAGTGGCAGTGAAAACTGCAGCATGCATTAAGAACAGCTTACGTCTAAAAACAGCGGGGAAAAGAGAATAGTTGTAACCTTGTTCTTCCACACGTTTACACCGCTAAACCCTGTGGCACAGAAGGGCTCTAAATTAAAGCAGTGTGTGGCACTACAATCTCAGGAATAGCCATTTTCTATCAAGTGGCAGTTAGCTTGATAACCAGCCTGGCCTGTGTGCTTAATATCATTTCACTATACTGTCTGGAGCAAAGTAAAGGCTGCGCTGTGCTGCAGCTCTGTGGCCTGTGATGCATACTGAGCAGTTCAGAAAATACAAACAGAAACTCTGTCAGGCTTTGAATTAAAACGGAAGATTAAACCGTCACTCAAGACTTTTATGTGTTTAGTCTAAAAGATAAATCCAAACACAGACATCAGACGTTAACTGTCACATGCACAATGTCCAGTTTGGAAATACCAAACACCTTTCTGTCTGCAGCCTTTGTTAGTGCAGAGACTGCCTTCTTCCTCCCTTCCTCCTCGGACATATTGGAGGTAAAGTGCTTGTGTTATCGCTGTGTAAAGGCTGTTTACTCTGCATCTACAGTGTGACGCCCGCCTCGACAGATATAATTACACACAGCAGATGCACAAGGATGGTGAAAGTTAGCATAATGCACTTCTCTCGACATGACTCACCGCATGCAGCTAAATTTCAAGGTTTCAGACTCGGCGAGGGGAAAGCTGTCTGGTGACATGTTGTGGCAGAAATCCTACAGCAGTAGCTTACAATCAGAACAATAATAAAAGATGCTGAATAATCTCACTGACTGGTCTGCTCAGCCTGTGCAGCTGGAGTCTTAGCATGGAACTAAAAAGCTTTCAGTTCACTCGGGTTTCAAGCCAAGTCTCTTCAGCTGCTTTTGATGGTTGTTCAGTTAATGAGGATGGCAATCTCACAGCGGCAGAGTTATAAATAACCCTGACAGCTAAATAGATCGGAATTACATCTTAGTACGACATTAATCATTTAAAAAGCATAAATCCATTAAAACAACAAAATGATTGACTCATTTGTCCTGGAAGTCAACAGGTCCTTGATTGATATGTTGGAGAAATGTCTGCGCTAACAGGAGAGCAGCCTGAGCCTGCCGCAGGTAAACAAAGACATGAATATGAAAATGAAGAGTGATCTCTGTTACGACAGCTGCTACTCACATACAGAACATGCATCGGCCTGATTGGTTCCACTGTTTAGCATAATGCAAGTACTGCAAGGTGGCAATTCCTCGGGGGGGTTAAATTATTTTGGAGGACATGGCGTCCAGATGCGTTTCACCGAGGATGGTGCATATGCAGAGATTCAAATGTGGCTTTTCTGCAAAGTGGGTGTCAGCTCACGTGTGCGAATGCCAGCACACAAGTGTAAAATATTCACATAACAACAACAACAACAAGAACAATGCTTTACCCAGAGTTCCCTTCGGTTATGATTCACTGTGGAATCAGAGTCTTCTTCTGATGATCCTGAGATATAAAGACACGAGAGGAGAGGAAGATATCTCCTCCCTCCTCATTGATACAGCTCCCTGTGTGATGAACTTATAAAGTCTTATCTGACTCACCAGGATATAGAGATCGACTTCAGACTCACCCGCACGTGGAAATGTTTTTCACCTTGAAGAAGAGAAAATTTGGCTCATATGTAGTCATATCTGCTGTGGATCAGTCTTATACTTCGTACACAGACTTCATGTCACCGAGGATTTTTTCTTTAGCTCTGTAAATTCTTCATTTTTTACTTCAATATATTGATTTTAATCCTCTCACTGAATATTATCTCTGGCATGATGCACCACAGTTTGAATAACGCTGTGTGTTTTTCAGTCGTCTGTGAATGGCTGAGCAGCAGTCAAATATGAGCCGTCTGCTCCGGGTTTATTAAACACGTTGGATACTGGGTGGGAAGACAAATATGTCCTTCACACAGAGGATTAGATATCATCAGCTTGTGTTTCCCACAGTGAGCCCAGCCCACTCAGTGTACACCGCAGGACTGCAGAGTTGAGCAAACAGAGAAGGCCGGAGTCAGGCGTGGTCGCTGGCAGGCTGATGAGGATGCGCGAGCAAGAGAGCGAGGGAGGGAGACGGAAATATACCTGTTTATGTAGACAGTTTGGATTCAAGTCCTGTCTCAGGCATCATTCTGTGCATGTGTGTGTGTGTGTGTGTGTGTGTGTGTGTGTGTGTGTGTGTGTGTGTGTGTGTGTGTGTGTGTGTGTGTGACAGCAAACAGTCACATGGGCTACAGATGAAAAATATCTTCTGAGACAGTCTCTCCTTGTTTGTGTTGTACTTTTTTTGCATGTTCTGTCTGTCTGTAAATGCACATTACATCTTGATTATCTTCCCTCTCAGTGGATGGCCCTTTAATTATTGAATCAGTCTTTATTTTTATCAGTGTCATCATCCTCGTGTTGCTGTCACAGTTTTGATGCATTGCTTATTTCTTACACAGGACAATAAAATGGACTTATTATTCACATTTGTCACTCCATAATGTATCCTGTTATCGTTCTCTAATGAAGCTGCACTGGTTGCAACAAGTGAACAAGGACACCATAAGGGATCCAGGATATTATTGGCATGTTATTGGTATTGGCTTAAAAATGAAATATCTGACACCAGCTAACACACTGATATCCGCAGATAAAATAAACCGGTAAAATAATGGGCTGCTTCTTACTTGACTAAATGCCCGACCCCGGCGCCATGAACTGAAGCTGCTATTAATGTGTTTTGTTTTGTTTGCACATCAGCTCTCTGTTACACATTGTTCATAGCTCATAGAGTTGTGCAGTGCAGATGGAGCCCACCTATTTATTTATGTTCTAATTAGGGGCTGAAGCTGCACATATTTTTTGCACTCTTTGTTATTTAGTTTGCATATTGCTTTGTGTTTTAAGTTAAATTTGAATTTAAGCTGCAGTCTTTAAGGTAAATGTAGCGGAGTTATTTGGGCATGCTTATCGTCAAAGAGTAAACCATTTTATTTAATTTGGGTTTAACTGCTGTACAGTGTCACTTCTCACATGTTCCCTGTGAACAGAGGTTATGTTTATTTACTTTGTCAATTGTGAAATTGGCCAAATTTGCCCTGGTTGTGGATATTGTTATGAGAGCATCATCCCAGTTTTAAGTAGGATGTATGTTTTTGTATTATTTTGCTTGAAAGCAACTGTCATAAATAAATCTGAAGTTTAAGTATTTTTCTTATCTTGCACAAGAAATAAGTGTTTCATAACAAATTTGATAAGAGTATGCACCATAATACTGTATGTTACTTCCAATATAGAAGAGCGTCAATGATCTATATAATGATATGCATCCCTGGTAACAGTCTTTCTGTTTCAGTGGCTCTCTAAATATCACCCTTTTTTAAAGACTTGAAATCAAATTTGAAATTAATTTAAAAACACTCATGTGGACAAAGTAGGACCAAGTACTGCAAAATTTGGTTATGAGACTCACTTTTATGTACTTTTTTGGTCGTTCAAAAAAAATTGTCCTGTGTCCTTAACGCTGGTGCGACTAACACACCCAGCTCAAAATAAAGGGACAGTTTTTTTTTTGTTGTTTTTTTTTTTTAACGTGTCAGATTTTGTGGATATGTACTGAGGCAGACGAGCCAAATGGAGCAACTTCTGGAAACAAGTTTCTTTGCCTACCTCACAACTACTGAAAAGAAGTGTCTGAAAGAGCTTCACATCTGCACAAAAACCGCACATTGCTGAACACAACGGAAGCTTACATGCCAGAAGACAGGTTAAACCCTTTTCTTCTCTGGGCCTCTTACTCAAATAGTCTGCATTTTAGAATACCTGTGCACTTATATTACAGATATTAATGTATATTGTTGCACTACACCGTTAATAGTGTTTCCTTGCAGGAAATCTTGGTGTGGAACTATTTGAGGAGACACAAACGCTGTGCCCCCCACATACACATACCCACACAGGCACACACAGTGTAGGAGAGATAATAATAAGACAAAATAAGTTTTTTAACCCCTGCTGGTGCCAGATTTCCCATTTGTTCCACCTCTTTAACTAGCTAGTAATATTATTAGAAATAGCATCATAACAATAGGATAACAGGCTGATTTGCAGGCGGAGGTGAATGATTAGATCCTCTGGACATTACATGATTTGATAATTATGCTGATTAAATTCCACCACAGAAAAACATTTCCAGCTCTTGTTTGTTTAATATCTTCCTCATTTTGTTTTAATCTTTTGACCTTTTGTGGTGCGATAACTATGTCAACATCAGATTATCTGAAAGATGACTGTGACACCAGTGAAAAGGAGTCGAACCCTCCCGCTCGTCTACGATCCAAAGTGTTGTTTCTGCAGGCTTGACAGCCGGTAGAGCGCAGTACCTCCTTTCTACCTTTCTAATTAAGTTTGTTGGTTGCGTTGGGATTTGGGGCCTCCTTGTCACGACCACCCACTGGAAATGAAACTTGTCATACTTTCTTCAATGCCACGTTGACTTGATGGAATAGAAATTAGAGTGAAGGTAGGTGCAAAGAATTACAAAGATAAATGTGTGTGAACTCTCCCATTATGAGCCACGTGGGGCGGGGAGATTAAATCTGCTGTTGACTCGTGGGTTTATCAGCAGTCACATTGCCCTTGGCGAGGCCTCCTGTTGCTTGACTTAAGCACCGCTTGTGGCCATGTTTGTCTTTCTTGAAAAGATATTAGCCTTTATAATTAAGATTAGGAGAGTTGGCATCCAGGCCTCGATGTCATATTCCAAGGCTATTTCTCAGCACTCCGCTGTGCAAATTAAGTTAATTTTCTGAATGTAAGATTGGAGCCATGAGCATCGTGAGCACTCAACTCTCAATCTTCCATAAATACTGTTCACAATCAAGCTGTCAGAGAAATGAAAGGCTTGCAGGAAACATCAGCCTCTTACAATCTAATTTATGACGAAATGACAATTGGCCTGTGATTTAAAGGTTGCTGAAAATCTTCCGACTTTTTCTAGCATCAGGTCTCGAAAACAGCTCATTAGGATTGCTGTAGAGTGTCACAGCAGTAAGGAGATAAATATGGACGCTGACAGGTGTGTTTAATCTCAGAAACACTCTGTGAACAGCTTTTGCAGGATCAACTTTTCCTTCTGCTGTGTGGACCGGCTGCAGTCATTAAACGGCAGGAATGATTGCCGTTGATTAGACTCAAACACTGATATTAGTCAGCGTCGGCAGACAACAGATGATCTCTGTC
The DNA here is from genome assembly GCA_030710495.1 of Labroides dimidiatus. Classification (NCBI taxonomy): domain Eukaryota; kingdom Metazoa; phylum Chordata; class Actinopteri; order Labriformes; family Labridae; genus Labroides; species Labroides dimidiatus. Next base: position 21,009,015 of record CM061154.1, read on the forward strand.
TCACCTGATTGTGGGAGGCTTATATAAACGACCCCATTATAATCAGAGAGATTGAGCAAACTTTAGATTTGTGTTGAAGCTGCAAGCTTTGTCTCTATTAAGTGTGCGTTTTGACCTGAAAATCACCAAAAAATCATGCTTGGAGGGCTCTCAGAAAACTGCGGAACGTCTTATGCAACTTAAGGACACGGCTCCTCCACAGCGGAAGCTGCAGTCGTAGATCTTTATCAACACAACTGAGAGGGATACGACTCCAGTCAGACAGGCTGCACTGCTTCCCTCTCTTCATTACAGCGTGTAACTCTGCAGAGAATGCATTTAATCCAAACAGTAAACATCTTAGAAAACTATGCGGGCTTTGATTGTTAACCTGAATTTCCGCTACGGCTTAATCAGCTGTCGAAGTATGATTAAGACAAAACTGTGTTTTTATCACCTCACCATGTTTACATTTTATAAAAATTCTTCAACATCTTGTTGATTACGTTCAATGTGTCTTGTGAAAGCTCAAAGAGGCTGCTTTCTCTGTCACTTTTGTAGTTTGTTTATTTTGCAGTAGTCTTATGAAAATATATAACATAAAAAAGAGATACATGGATATTTGTTTATGAGACAAACTTTAAATCCTTTTGAATTAGAGTCCAAGTGATATGTGATTTTTTTAGGCTGGTGCTGATTGGCTGATATCTGACATATTGGCTGATAACCAATATATGGGCCAAGACTTGAAATAAGAACATTGATATACACAGAATATATATGGTACGTGAACACAAATTTTTATAATACCCCAAATATGATTGAAGACAAATAAGCAGAACACTGCTAGATTGAAATAAGTAACTTTAATTATTAACTCTGTCAACATGAGGAGTGTAAATCCACTTTTTTCAAAAAGATGGAACTAGGGGTGGGTACCAAACTTCAGTTCTTTTATGGCACCGACCAAAATGCTTCAGTACTACCAAGTATCAAAACATGCCTCTTCTTCCGGTGCCAAATTTTGGTACCCAAAGGGTTAGTCACGTGATCATGATCTGATGATGCCACCTGTGATGTTGCCATGCTGTAATGTTACACGTGGTTGGAGCATGCAGGACAGTGTTGCCAGCTTAGCGACTCTGTCGCTACATTTAGTGACTTTTCAGACCCCTCAAGCAACTTTTTTTTTTAAAAAAGCAACAAATGTAGAGACTTTTCTGGATTTTGGGGATGGAATGAAAGCATGTATTGAGCCCTTCCCCTATCCAAAATTACACCGGCAGACTCCTCCACTCACAGCAGTCACTCCAAGCTGCAGCCAAAGCTTGACTGCGTGCAGATAAATCATGTTAATGTTTGTCTCTTTTGGGTCATTTTTGCAGATCAAAAGCCCAGATAAAAGAGGAGGGTTGATATTATGACATTTAAATATTATGACTTTAAACAAAAACAAGAATTGACAGAAGACAGTTCATTTATAGTTATAAACACATTTACTGTACTCAGTTTATACTGACCTGTCACGTTTGCTACTTTTGTAACACTGTCAATTATTTGTTGTTTATTTTTTTATGCAACAAAAAAAGCTGAAAATTAAAGTTGAAGTTTTGTACTGTTATGTGTAATGTAAGTTTCTCTTTTTTAGAATTGATACTATGAAATTGGTAAAATGTATCATTCAGGAACCAGTATGGAAGTGAAGGTAGTGGTATCAGTACAGGTATCATGTACTATCCGTGATGATTTACACAACTTATAAATTCTCTGGGTCCCAAACCTGCAGGGGGACCAAAAAAAACCCCTCTTATTTTTAGATGACTGGCAACAGAGTCTCTGCAAAGTACAAAAAGTTAACTCATCACTTACATACTGACCGATGTCAATTAATGGGTGACATGCTATAATCGGCCCACTTATTACTCGATCAAGAATTTAACCCTGTGTAGACTCAGGATGGAGTCTATTGTTTTGACCTTATCAATGTTTTGCATTGCACACAGTTACCAGGCAGTGAATAAACCCCATTAAAAGACAGCTGTGGGATGAAACCTATAAGAGCACCATTTGAATTTAGTCATCCATCCTCCACAACGTGGCATTTCCAAGACAGTGACTTCATTCTGTGAACGCTCTGCATTCCAAAGTGTTTTTCTTTTTTTTCTTTTTTTGTTTCCACTCTTTATCTGTATTTGTCTAAAACACATGCCAGAGACGGTTTTAGAGCGGCTGCCAGTGGCTGGCAGTTTGGATACAAGGGCACTAGAGCTGGCCACAGTAACACTGCAGAGACAGATGGATATGAGTCATAAGCTAAAGAATACGCCAACCAGTGGTCGATTAAACTGCAGATGGGTGGAAACATGTGAAGCATCCCATTAACTGTGCGCTGTGACTGTTATCCTCCTAATGACTTTTTCACTTTAGGATCTTAAGAACTGACAGTCAGTCGTTTTCAGCAGGGGAACTGGTCTGAGAGACAACTGACTGCTAGAATTTGTGGTTCTTGTAATGACACTCTAGATACTAATAGAAAAATTCCCCTGTGATTGCATTCGTTTGCTCAAGCTCTGACTTACATTTCCACTAATGAAATAAATAAATAGAATAATACAGCTCTAATGCTTCAATAATCAGCATTTAACTGATGTATGTTTAAAATCCTTTTGGATTCCTTATTCAATTAGCGCTGAAGCGTCAGGGGGCTGAAGAAATGATAGTCCACTGATGTTGAATAATTAGATTAGGACAATAATAGGATTCAATATATTTCTTTGTCCTCTGTGGCAGATATTTTAATAGGAGTTGAGACCCTACCAGGCCATTAGCCAGATGGGTCAGAGCAACTTAATCTCCAAACAATGTCTTCAATGGAGCAAATGACCTAATTAGCTTCATAATACAGGACATACCACACAGTGAGAGGGAAATGAAGCAAATGAATCCTACTTCTCTGTTGAGTGTTATTGTTTTAGGTGACAGAAGTAAACCAGACGAGTTTTAAGAGGCACACAGACGCACCCCATCACAACAAATGCACAATAAAACAGCTAAGAAGGAATATGCTAATCACTAGCTATTTTCTCTCTTTTCCTGTCACAATCGTTGACCCTTCTGAGACTCAGCCTAGAATAAAAGAGGCTCTAAAATAAACACCCCCTCTCTAATGTTCTCACAGATTTGAATACAGAAGGACTAGTTAGTTAGAAGGTGATAACCTGCTCAGTTAACCCCCAATCTCTTTGTTAAGTGTTTTTGAAAAGGAGTGTTTTTTTTTTTTTCCTTTAAGCGTCTCTAAGCCCCCATGGGCACCATTGAAGAGTTCTGCTCATCTGGCGACGTAACATGGATCGTTTGTTTTGAGAGAAAACTGATTATCTTTTATTTACTGAAATCCAGCCTGCTCTGACAAGCTGCTGCGCTGATACAGGAAGGATGGAGTAATGGGCTGCACACATGGTGGGCAAAGCCAGAGAGGACACGCCCCCTTTATGTCTGCTAGATTATTAACCAAGTGAAAATATGCACTCATCAACCATAAGATCATGACCATCTGTCTGTTACTGAGTTGACTCCCCTCTCATCAGGTTAGAGCCAAAATAACTCCCTTAGGCCTCCATGATCAGACTTGGTTGTTCCTCAGTTCAGTCAACACCATAAACCAGCATAAACTTTTTTATTTTTTAGCAATTTGATCCCCAGTAGTCATTGGATGGATCAATGGATCACACAGGCCAGCCTTTGTTCTTCAAGCACTTTAACCAGCTTTGGCTTCCCATGACTCAGATTCAGTTTCACTGGTTTTCATTCCTTGGATCACTGGGAGCTCCCCACAAAGAGCTGCAGTTTTGGAGAAGCTCCGACCCAGCCGTTTAGCCGTCACAGTTAAGCCCTTGTCAAAGCCCATTTCCTCCAACACATCAACTTCAAGGACAAAATGCTCACTTCCTGTCTGACTTATCCAACTCACTGCCAGGTGTTACTGTGACTTGATAGTCGATGTTCTTCACTTCATCTCCCAGAGGTCCTAATGAGATAGTTGGTCATGTTAGAAATTATATGCAAATGTTGAATTTGGCGTGCACACACTTGTTTCATCTTACTGAGCTGCAAATTAGCAGCATGCAGGTTTATCATGATGTGTCTGTATCAGGTGGAAGATGATTCAAGTCAATGTAGTTTTTCCACTTAAAAAGATTGCTTTGCTCAACAACAAATCATGCTTTGTAATATTTGATCAGATATAACTTAATGGGACTTGAAGTTTTCCCTTCATTCACATTACAGTCCTTTCAGGTTGCAATACTTTGACATTTGCATTTCAGACGGAGAAGTGAGCAGAAGCAGTTTGTTTGACAGTGCATTTACATGCAGCTTAAGAAATTGGACTATGAGCTTAGTCAGCACAATATTGGACTATCGAAATGCATGTAAACAGCTTAACATAGCTCAATCAACACACATAGATAATGCAATTGCTATCCCACTGTGGTTGGATTCGGCAGCTCTTGGTACATCTTGGTATGCGTTCAGCTGAAAAAGTAAATGATCATGATAAATAGGGTTGCTGCGCTCCAACACAACAAACAAACACCATGGCACAAACATAAATAAAAAACATAAACAGCTATAGCTGCATCTATCTTGGCCATCATTGTTGGAGTATTGCTTCCTCTTCAAGTGAACCAGCCGCATACCAGACTAGATCCCCCGCTATAAGACTGGGTATTATGACAAAATTGTTTTTTCACGTTTTTTTTTTTTTTTTTTAATTATATTGTTTGACCGTATTTTTTCTATTTTCATGCATTATTTACACAAATTTTCTTCTAATAATAAATTTATTACAGCAGTTGATTGGCTTTAAACAGCCCATTTCACTGTCAAAAGGACTGTATCATGTTTATTTGTTCATTTACCCCCCAGCTGTCAGCCAGGAGTTTCAAAACATAAACCTTATGGATTTAGAAGACCAATTTTGTACTAATTAGATGCTGAACAATGTGTATTATTTGTGGCAAATGAATAGATATCTTTATCATACCTTAGACCAATGTTTTCAGCACAAACTATGTGTGGCATTTAAAAAAAACAACTTTAATTTCAGTGTTCCACAGTCTATGCCCTGAACATTTTGACTTTTTCCATGGTTATTCATCTGCCTGTCACCAGGTCGGTGTTTAATAGCACAAAAACAGGACACACTCTTGTTTACAATTTCACAGATAAGAGTCACATAAAAAAAAAAAAAAAAAAAAGCAGCTTTGTCTCCTCTGATGCGTGTCTTTTCACTGCTTCCTCAAAGACTTGATTCTTATTTCTGACTGACGTAAGAATAAGATTTATTTTATATTTATTGTATTACAGCACAATAAATAGTGCAGAGTTTACCTGTGAAATTAATGAACTCTCCTGGTGAAAATGACATCCCTCCACAATAGCTCTTCCACAAACAGGGCAGACTGGGAGAATAAATAAAATTCACCCTTCCCGCTCTGTGTGATTACGAAGCAGCTGACAGCTCTCAGTGGATCAGCCTAAAAGCAAACAGTGAAGTCATGTCTCCTGTTCAGACCCTCGGAATTAAAGTGAACACCTTGAAACAAACAACCACCCGTTAAAACGGAAACAACACTTAACACTGTGGGGCTAATAGTTTAGCGCCGACTACATTAGCTTTAGCTCTTGGTCGAGAAGGAGGATGTAGACAGTTAGCGTTTTCTCGAACTCTGACACAGAGACACCATGTTGAAGCAAGGAAAACGATGAAACAGGTGGTTTGACGCTGCTTCGCTGTAGTTTCGATTGAACGTAACTGATGTCACACAAAATTTGTTTTGTTAAGACTGTTGTTTGCCAAAGTTACGGACGGTAGCCTCCTGTACCTTGATGCAGGCAGGGAAGAGTGCGTGAGGAGGAGCTCTGATCCAGAACTATTGCATTAATATATATCCCAGCACGTTCCGGACGTTGTTTTGGCTTTTCACCAGTATAACAGTATATGAAAAATTTCTATCATAATGAAAAAAATACCGGTATACATGCCTACTCCCCTGTGACTTTACGATCACGCCAAGACCTTAGGTAGGTCTGTGTACGTGTAAACGTACTGAGTGATTTCATTTCATCTGTCATCCAAATGAGGTCTGAGGTAATTCACCTGCACTTTTTATGTTGCGTCACTAGAGGTGCTGCAGCCGTTCTTAAATCTCGAGACTGCACATAACCATAAAAGATAAGCAGTAAAGAAGAGAAAGTGTGTGTTACCATGGCCATGCTGTGTTTGCAGCCAACAACGCAGCAGCAGCACACACTGGCTGTGATGCTGACTGACACTGGCTATCTGTCCCATTTATGAGCACGGGGGATTGTGGGAATAACACATCTTTACACTCTCCTAACAACCACCCGCAGCCTTGTTTGACATCACCTCACGCGGCCTGCCGCTCGTTATGAATGAATTGTGATTAACTGGGGGAAAATGCTGCGGCTACGTTTGTGAAACATTTGTGAAGAGACGTTATTGGGCCTTGCAGGCAACCTGGATGTTCACGGAGTGGGTGTCATTTCCAGTTGAAGTGGCCATTGTTTGATGGTTTTGTTGTGTCCCCACGGCTGTTTTATGTGCCGCGGCTCTCTGTCTCTTTGTGATACGAGAGAGCGGCGGCGGAAAAAAAATGTGGGGAAACTAAGAGATGTGTCTTTTTTTCAGGTGTTGAAGACTTTAGCTGTGGAAGGGACGGGCATGAGGAAAAAGGTGTTATTCTGTCACTCTCTTTTTAAAGGTTTGTTTATCACATAAAGAAAGATGTTTTTAATAAGAAGCGAAACTGCCAGAGCGGTTGTTAATTAAAATAAACGAGCTGCTTCATAGAGTCTTTCTCTGGTAACAGACAAGGTGACATCATGTCAGGTTTTGCCTCATATATTAGAAGCTCATGCGGGTCACATCATCGCCCTCAGGCATAAATGTAAGTGTGAATGATTGTCTGTAGAAGTTCTATGATTAACTGTTGAGCCGTCCGTTCTGTTTCTCCGCCTTCTTCTCTCTGTGAGCACGAATTGTCTCTGTGACCCTGAATAACAATAAGGGAGGAGAATGAATTATTTATTTTATATTGTTCATCCTCTATTTGATTGAAGCCACTGTGTTCAGACCACAGTGTATATTTTGGATGTGTTTTGTGATGCATCATCCTCGCAGTGAGTGATGGGGCTTCCCTTTTTCAATCCCATTAGCCAAAGTCTGCGTCTGATCTGTTCCCAGTTGGCAAATAAGCTTCTGGGATTTTAGTGTGTCTTCTCTAATATAATTCAGCCGTCGGATGGTGTGCCAAGTCTGTTGTTGGTTCCTTATGAAATGAAATATCTCAATAGCATGCCAACAAACAAGCTGTAGAGGTGTGACCGCAGGACAGATCTAGAGCAGGGTCTCAGCCCTGACATCGATCAGGGTCATTAAAGAGGGCATCCAACCCAGTGCAGCATAAATCACTTCTGTTGTCACCTTTCATCTGGGATTTGTTTCAGGTAATTACACTCCAAATAAAGTGTCTTATACCAATTATTTAAGCTTTGTTGTTCCTGCTTGATTACTTGAACATTAGCATCCTTTAGAGGTTTTCTTTCTTCAGAATATAATCCTCAGTTCGGGATAATGTCATTATCTTTCCTGCTGAAAGCTGCTGATTCCTCCCCGTCCCCCCCTTCATTTTTTTTTTTTAGCCCCACAGTAAAACTTGCGATGAGCGTCGCTCTTCTGTCTGTTGAGATTGCACGCTTCTCCGTCGACGCTCCGTTTTTCATTTCATCCCTGGATCATAAGTTGCTCACTTATTTATTTTCGAAAAACAAGATCCATTTGTTTTGACAGATGCTTGTTCTGGGGCAGCGGCCAAAGCTCAGCTTGATTTTTCTGGATTGTCACGCAAGACTTGTGGTTTCTACTTTGTTGTCAGACAAACAAAATTGTTCATTTGGCACGTCGGTGAATAATTATCCTCCCTCAAAGACGTGTAATTGTTGAACTTGTTGTGGTTTTGGGGGAAATGCAGGACTTTGGTTTTTTGTGTGAGGCGGTGTGTTTTGGCTTCAGTGTGTTTGGCTGTGAGATGAAGGCCAGATGTAGTTGTTTTTAAAACGCTGCATTAAGATAAATCAGAGTCTGATTCCAGGGATGTTTGGATGCTAAAATCATAAGAATAACAGTTTTTGAAAGACTGAGGAAGTTGGGTCGGGCGCAGCGCTTCGGTTTGTGTGTCTGAGCTGATGTTGTGTTTTCAGCTGAAGAATTACTGCTGAGAGATTTAAGCTGGCCGATCAGGAGTCCCTTGAGATTTGACAAGTCATGCCCTTCATGCAGAAGCTGTTAATTATGTGTTTAATCATTTAGGATGTCTTTACTTTCCATCTTAATAACTCACCCTTTCCCCTGGAGCACTTGGCAAATGCACTAGATTAGCAGTCATGTTTGAAGGTATATCTCCAAAGGTGATGGCAATGTCATTTTTCACGGGGCATGAATATGGGTGGCAGGGAGAGGTTTTGTGTGGGTTTGTAAAAGAGACACAATGCATGTGATTCACAAAGCGTAAAGGAAAGAGAAAAACCCATCTTTACTGTTGCTGCAACAGCCCCGAGTGATCAGATTTAATCCTCGCAGGTAGCTAATAAGCTTTTATCACAGGGGGTTTGTTTCCTCTTCTGTGCGGTTGGAACTGTTAGCAAACACAACACACTCATCGCACACAGAGGTGTGTTTATTCAACTGTTTAACACCAATTCAAAGGTCCTGTGCGCTCTGAAAGCCTCTTTACACAGCAACAATGAACAAAAGATGCTTGGCTGATTACGCTCTGAAATTAGACAACAAATTCTTATTAAGTCCTTGTTTTGACTCCTTCTCTGGAATGAATAATGTTTCACCGTGTCTCCAAAGTAAGATCTGCTCCATAGAGTCAGAGGTTTATCTTCTCCACAGCGAGAACTGAACATTGCCTCAAAAGCACCCAGAAAATATGTTACAGTTTTGTGTGAGTTTTCCCTCCAATTTGGGATTGAATGCTGTTTCATGGTTGGAGCTTTACTTCTTAGCTCCTTGGCTTTGATAATGTCGAATTGTAGCAAATCTTTTCATCCGCACAGATGTTTGCAGTAGCAGCGAGCAGTTAACAGTTCACACAGGCCCGCTCAGCAGCTGGCGTTACCTCTGAGGACTGTTCAATCACAGGAGGCTTTCATGTGTCAGAGCATCTGAACAGTGACCTCTGTGACTCGGCGGCGCGTTGGAGATGTGTTCTGCAGGTTGCGGCGCTAATCTTGTCTGAAGTCTAAACAGGGAATTTATTAGCACTGCTGCGTACATGCATAACAAATTCCCATCCCAGCCCCAATTTGAAAGCTTTTGAGTATTCTGGATGTGTCGGCAAGGATATTTGGAGGTGAGTTTAATTAGAGCACAAGTTCTCTCTGCAGTGCTGGCAAAAGAATGCAGAATAGCTTGAAGACCCAAACAAACACTTTTAAAGCTTGTCATGGTTTGATTTTTTTTTTTTTTTTTTTTTTACTCTCTTTTGCTTCTTTTCTGTTCGACAGGATGGATGTGAAAACTAAAACTTTGTTATATAACAAGACAGGTTGAACTGCTTCTAGGGCTGCACAATTAATCAAACGGGGTTGAGGCTGTCACATTAGGGATATACCAAAACAACTAATTCCCTGATCATTTAAACAGAAACTTGAATTATGGCTACTTCACTAGTCTAATTGTGGAAAAGGAAAAAAAAAACACCAGTAAACAGTTAACGCTGACCACTAAGTAAATTGTTTTCTAAACAACGGATCAGAGAACCTGTGGGCTAGTTCAGCTAATGTAAGCACAAATAACACAACCAGCCTTTGTCGTCTTTACAGATTAACGTCATGACTTAACTGGCCAAATATTGCTTTGTTAATGTGTTAAGATGTCAGATTAACCTGAAATGAATATGTACAACTCTACCTCCATTTTCAAGCTTGAACTGTGCCTCACTACGATTTGCTGTCAGTCATCTGTGATTGTTTACATCCAGGTAGCAGAGCATCACAGCATCAGAGCAGTAGCTGTCATCCATAGCTAAGATACATTAACAGCTCAACGCAGGAGTCTGCGCTCCAGCTGAGACACATATAACAGGTATTTAGGCTATATAGGAATATGAATTGGCATATGATGTCAACGTGGATGTTTTTTTTTAGCATCAACAGAAGAAGAATATATACAGGGACCAATCAGAGGTTTGATCATGGTCATGATTCAATTACTTCACCCTCAGGGGTAATCAGGGACCTTTTTGTCCTTTCAGGTAATTTTTTGCTTGATTTTCGGACATAATTTTGCTTGGTTTACTCCATATAGAATGACTGCTTTGTAAAAAGTTTTTTTTTCATGAAAAGTCTTAAAATTTTATTTTTTTCGTAGGTCAACGACACACTGGAGGCAAATTTACTACCCTTTAAGAACATCAGGGGAAAAAAATGTCCTCTAAACAAAAACTGCCATAAAAACATAATAGATATTTTTTTCATCTCTTTTGGCTGTTATCTTTTGATCAACTTTAGTCCTTATCAAAATTACCAGATATTTAATTTTTTTGGTTGTTGTTCTAACCCTTTAAGTGCCCATTTGATAATACGATAATTTGGAAAAATACACATAAAATGAGTTATTTTCCATATCATACATTTTGGAGGGCTGGGGATTTTTTTAAAGATCAGGCTTAAAAAGATTGGTAATTTTAACAGATTTTGATGCAATGTAATTCATTTATTTTTTAATTCTTATTTTTTGCAGTGTCAGATTCTTAATTTACTACCCTTTTAGGTAAAAAGAGGACAAAAATGTCCCACAGAGTTCAATTATAACCACATTTTTAATCACACAGTCATTACACAATATAATTATGTATTCATCGATTTCAGGGTTTAATTTTTGAAGAAAAATATTACAATTTGCCATCATCATCAGAGCCATCATTTGCCATAAAATCCACATTATTCCTTCTTTGACCCTACGGTGAATACATGTCGTCATCTTTTTTACATTTACGTTTTCAAGCGATACAGCCATGACATTTTTGTTTTTAGAAAAATATGTTTAAATTTTTGGAATACGTTTATACATTTTATTAAAGTTTGGGATATGAGAGTTGTATAACAAAGGTTTTACGCAAAAAATTGTCACCACAGTATGTCAAAATGTAAACATGCTCTGGCAGAATTGGTATGTTTAGGTCTTAAAGAGTTAAAGGACAAATCAACAAGAACATTTCAAACCATGCACTTTGTGGACTCATATCTGACCAATACATATAAAATGTATTTGCAGAAATTATTCTTTTACCTCAATAGAAGTATAAACTGAAGCTTAACTGTATGTGTAACACATGTCAGATGAGGTTATTACAGCTGTGGATGATACATCAAGTACAGTTCTCTCAAATTCACACCATGTTGAGGTAAATGCTTCATCATACTGGGCTCATTGGTTGTTATCCTTTTCAGTAAAGTTAAACCAAACTTTCAAACTGCCTTGACCACATCTTACGACTTTAATAATGCTCAATGTCACGATTAATGTATTGTTACGTCTTCAGAACATTTCCTGGTGGTACAACTTCTGTCATCTGCAAGAGTCTCTCTGAGGCTTAATCCCGAAAGGTTTATGATGCTGCGAGGAACCTAGCAGTGGAACAGATGTTAATGTACTGAATCGAAACCATGAATCTCAGAAGTCGTCAGATGGAAAACCCAATTTTAAGTTTTTGTTTTGTGCAAAACTTGTGCATTAGCAAATTGTTGCATATGAAGAAACTGAGAAAAAAGTTTGAGTCCCAATCAAGTTTGCATGTTCTCCCCGTGCATGCGTGGGTTCTCTCCGGGTACTCCAGCTTCCTCCCACAGTCTAAAAAACATACTCAGCAATGGTGATTCTGAATTTCCCATTGGTGTGAGTGTGTGCTTGAAAGGTTGTGTGTCAGCCCTGCGATTGACTTGAGACTCTCGCCCTAAGACAGCTGGGATAGGCTCCAGCTACCCGCTACCCTGAACTGGTTAAGCGGTTTAGAAAATGAATGAGTAATCTCACTTTTAGTGTTGATCAAAATAATCATCATCATCATTTTGTACTCAGTTTTGTCACCCTAACTGTTGATTTTAAAAACAACAGCCCTTCACTTCAGACTCTCATCATCTCTTCTCTTCAGCTGTGTTAAATTAGGAGCAGGAGTGATTTCTCCTCTGGGTAAAACATGAGTGTGCAGCATGACGACATGAGGGAAGGTTAATAGTCGGTCGTGTATGTCTTTGCCAAACGTTGGCTCCTCAAACACCAAGTAATGGAAGAAGGCCAAAGAATAATTCATTATCATGCAGCTTCCTGAGCCGTCTGCAGCCACGACCTTAAAGCAGAGAGGAACATTTGATTTTCTGTGTTTGAATACCAGTCACAGTGTTGGTTTTTTTTAAACAAGGTGACTACAGGATTAAAGATTAATGTATGCCTTGTTTTTAGCGGTAATAAATTGGCTGTTCCCTTCTCTTAATACTCACAGTAATTTCCTTCAACCTTACAGCACACAGTCTCACCTGCGCTGGGCTGCAGAGGATGATAAGTGGGTTAATGGAGTTTTAACATGATCATAACAAAGATTTCTTCTGTGAAAGTCTGTCGGCGGCTTGAGCATACCTATGCGAGACGCTCTTCAGAGTGAATGACAATCTTATTCCCAGATTAGTCCGGATTAGCAGCAATGAGCTCTCGCTCTCAGCTCGAACACGGAGACGGTTAGAGAGAAGAGCCCGTCTCTGCTCACCTTTCACTCAGATACAGAGCAAAGCTGTGTATCACCATCCTCCTCATGTTATTCACCTTTTCAGGCTCTGTTTAAATAACACTGCAGGGAATCAAAGTTTTCAAGGTGCAACACGGTGTGATAAAATGCTTCAGTGAAGAACACGTTTGGCTCTGCCTCCTCCTCTAATGTGGATATTAAAATGAAAAAGAATGTTTCAACAATAGTGCCTTAAAGTTATGTCTGCTGTACAGAATAGAACAGAATGTACTTTATTAACCCCCAAAGGGAAATTTCGGTATCAGGCAGATTAAATTATAAAAAAAAAATCACATAAAACATGAAAGTCTGTTGATGTTCATGCTGTTCCCATCTGTTTCCAGTAGGACACTCCAATCTGTGCATGCAAGAGCCTCACGTGCCTCAGGTGTCCATCTCCTGACTGTGAGGGTAGTTGTTGGCTGCCTCAGTGCACAGGGTCTGCAACAGGTCTGCAGGAAAACCAGGCTGCAATCTGACCCACCTAGTGGTGGTAAGGCAGCAGATCTAGTGTTTTATTCTCTCTGGTTGAAAAATCAAGAAACTGTGTAAATCCAGTCAGGTAGGAGGAGAGGGTATCATGATTGAATTCTCCTGATATTATTATGAGTGTCTCAGGATGTCCAGTCTGTATCCTGGCAACAGTTTCACAGATGACATCACATGGTACTTTAACAATTGCTTTGGGTGGAATGGACCCAAGGATTGTTATTATATGACTGAATTCTCTTGGAAGGCAGCAAGATCTCATAGTTCGATGTCTGGTCAACAAATCTCCATCCTTTGATCTTCGTCGTCTTTTCTCACGATCGTGAGACATACTCTATTCGAGTGTGAGCTGCCTGAACTTTTCCGAACTTGCAACTTCTTGCAACTTTGCCATTGTCTATGTAATCTTGCATCTTCTTCTCATATCTCTGCTAAGGAGAGCACTGCTGCCACCTACAGGGGTCAGTTTGTCTGAACACCTGATTTGCCTGATATTGATAGACTAGCTCCGCCAGACGGTCCCACAGTCTGCCCCATTGAAATGGATGTATGGATATGGAAACTCTGGCTGATGCTGATATCCAATATTAATATTTCTATGATGGTCGATAACTGATATTTACCAATTTTGATATGTGTTAAATTAAAATAGTTTCTGAAATAGCCAAATTTTATACAGACTAAAAATCATCCAAACTGAATTTTTAATTTTTTTCTTTCAAATAAAAACATTGCAGGGCTACCATAAACACAAGTAACCAACAGTGTTACTTCACAACTTGCCACAAATGTGTAATTAAACCCTAAACTCACAAAACTCCTGTGAGAAAGTCTGGATCATAAATTACAAAAAGGATTATAAATCAATATAATATCCTGACAAAATTACCTTAACAGACTTACCAGTATTCATGGCAACCTCCTCATGACACACAAACATCAACCAGACAGATATAAACATTGATTGTTAATATCGACCCAGTTTTACTCATTGGACCGATGTCGATATGTTAAAAAATGACAAACATCTTCTGATACTGATATAAATGCCGATATATTGTGCATCCCTTAAAAATATAATTGACGTCAACGTAATGGCAGCCAATGAGTTAATAATAATAATAGAGAGAAATAGATGAGTGAGGAGTGTGACATCTTACATTTTTACTATCTCTGCTGAGTGTGCAAAACAGGAACAAGGTAAGCAACAGATATATATATATATATATATATATATATATATATATATATATATATATATATATATATATATATATATATATATATATATATATATATATATATATAAAGAAGAAAGAAAAAAGAAAAAAAAAAACTTGTACCATGGTGCCACTGGATGCAACATCTTCACCTTGTACAGTTTTGAAAATCAGTGAGCAAAAAGAAAAAAAAGGTCTTTGAGAGATCTGTAAAACAAAAGTGTTAGAAAGAAGGTGTGTCTGAGGCTTCTCAACCCTTAACCCTTAGTAGTCCAAAGTTCAAGCCAGGCTGTGTGACTTTTATATATTTATCTTAAAACCTTTATCTTATGACACTTACATTTCTTCTTCCTCCTCTTTTACCTCTAAAGTATGGAAAAAAAACGTGACCTTGTTACTTCAGATTTTTATCAGCACATTTTGGAAAAAGGAAGGAAGGAAAGGAGATGTTTCACTTAAATCTGCTCCCTGAACCAGCAGGTGAACTTTCATTACGTGATCTGATAGGGCAATGAATGGCTCGAATGACGTCTCGACTGAATAGTTTAAGTTTTACAGCATTTAGAACCACTCACGAAAAATAAAAGTGTTTGACATCACTTCTTCATAGAGGAGTTATTAACTGTCAAAATCTGACACGATAATTTGAGCTAAATACTGTAAGCGATGGATGTTTGATCTCTGATACCCACAGTTCTGAACTCATTTTAAAAAATACTGACGTGTGAAAGGCTAGTTCACTCAAAGCACAAAATTAACATTTATCTTAGATTCAGAAATATTTTGCTCTCACAATTCTGCTTCAGGGTGAATACATTCTGTTTTCTGGTGAACTCTGTTAGATGATTTCAGCAGTTCAACTTCGGACAGTTTGTTCCAAAACATTTTCAACACACTTATTTGAGTTTAAATATTTGATGTATTTGAAGCTTTCAGTACAAAAAAATGACAATTCAGTATTTGAAATTTGGTTTGAATGAGCTGAACCTATAACATTGCTTGCATCTAGCATAAAAAGATTTCATTATGAAGAATAAATGAATAATAAAACAAGTTTTGACAAACTGCTTCCTCAGATTTCATTTATTTGCCTACCTTGAAATTCAAACAGTAAAAAAAAAAAGAGAGAAATCCCTTCAGGCATGGACCTGATGTTCCTCATCCACACAAGGTGATAAAACCTGTGGACCAATTATTCTCTTGTGCTTTCTGCAAGTTTTTCCCTTGTTGGACAAGTTCCCTCTCCTTTATTCTGCATGTTGCTCTCAGAGCATCTAACGGGGGGATGGAGAGCGCTGTTTCTTGCAACGAACACTCAACACTGAGGCAGAGCAGAAGGGTGACCTATCTCTCTCTCTCTGACTCTCTCTTGATGTGGCGTTCAGGTATGAATCAGACAGCCAGCTGTGACGGCTGATCATGGAAGCTGTCAGCCTCAGAACTTTTCAAGGCGGCTCAGCTTCATTGCCAACTGCTTCCAAGAGAGATTGATGCCAGGTCTGCAGTGAAGGATTGCTCCGTGGTGCAGTCACTGGGCACGGAGATTGAGGCTCACCCATGGCAGAGCGACGCTGACATGACTCATCACCATGCAATTATATGGAGAGAAGGGAGATGGAAAACACAAGGACCCTGTTCAATCAATCCTGTTTACAGGCAATTCCAAATGATGGCCAAATGAGGAGATCGGAGTACAGTAACGCAGCGGGCTGCTTTGCTTCTCATTCACAGCGCTGCTGTTTCTTTGACAGTAGCTTGACTTTTTTCCTCTCCTTGTTCCTTGATGTGCTGAATAGCAAAGCATCCCATGGTTCACAAACACACCTGCAAAAGTAATGTCCTCAACAAACAGCAGTGAAGCCCAAATTCCCCGAGCATTTCTCACGTCTGTCTAACAATGGATGATAGTGAGCCCCGGTTGGATTTTGGAGATTGAGGAAAGCAAGCAGAATGGGCTGGAGAAGATGGATTTCAGTAGAAATGTGGTGCTAAAGCTGTGACCATGCCAGGTTTGTCACGCAGTGGATGGTTTGGGATGTTAAACCGTCCCCATGCCATGCTGAAATGTCAAACACTGCGCTAATATTTGGTTTTGATGAAGCTTTTGATGGGAGAGGCGTTTGTTCTCTTGTTCTCTGACTGATACTGGCTCTGTTGTGCGACCTGAGTTCAGTAACAATTTGTCATAAAAGATAAAAGCATCGTTGTTCTATAGTTTAAAAAAGGCATATAACCATATTTCTCGCTTCATTTATTCCCTTTATAGTCCATCAGTTATTACTTTCATCCCCTCATCATTTTATTTGACTTCAAAGAAGTGCTTTGTGCCCAGTGATTTGTTTTGTTGAAGTATAGATGGGCCCTGCAGACAATTATTTTAGTCGACTGAACGATTAGCTCTCTAAACAAATTCCTCTACCTTTTCCCACCAAGGAGGACTGAAGGTCATCCATCTGTCTGGTTCTTTTTTTTCCCCCTCTGCTTTGTTGTTGAGTTGCTTTTCCAATATGTGAGGAGAGTCATTCCGTTCAATACACCGCCTGCCCCGGCACTCCTGCGCGGCACAGTGATAAATCACAACACAGAGAAACAGAACTTTATTTGCATTCAGCTTCCATCCACTTTTGAAGTCGCAGATTTGGAATTGAATTTTTTTTCCTCCTCCCGGCTCTCTCTTTCCCCTCAGTAAGAGGCTATGATCTCAGTGTGCTCAGCTATCTACCTTGTTTTGTCAGTGAAACCTGATTCAGCTTGAATCTCTTCAAGCACAGGGAACATTTGCATATCCATGGAAATGCCACTTGTGGGTTACAGGGTCTCGGCTCCATGGCAGGAAATCCATAGGAGGAAAACCAGTGCAGCAGTTCCTCAATCTACAGGAACATTACAAAGCACTTGGTAATTTATGTCACCATAAGTTATGGTGATTACGTTGAGAGGAGATGGTGGCCAGGGCAGGCCCAGAGGACGCGGCCCGCCACCAGATTTTGGAAGATGAACAGCAGGGCATGTGGCAGGATGTTGACTGGCTCCCTCCTGGCATTGCAGGCTGCAAAGTGAATCTATCACGTCAAAGAGGCTGTAGCCTCCAGCACACTCCAGATTGTTTCCCCTACATACACTCACACACACACACACACACACACACACACACACACACACACACACACACACACACACACACACACACACACACACACACACACACACACAGGCCTCCTCAAGGGCTGGCCTCTTCCACTTGAGCGCTCTCGGTGGCAGAGAGGGTATATACTCCCTGTGATAGTGGCGCTCAGTTGTCCTCCTGGAGCTCAGACCCTCCATCCTGCTGTGAGCTGGCCCTCATCCAGCCCTCATCGAGCCTCGTGTGCTCTGACCTTCATGTCCGACAATGAGAGGTGAAACTCTGAGCCATCCTGGAACTTAGACCTTCAGCCACGAGCAGGACAATGTTTCCTCTATTTGCTTGTTGTGAACGAATTAGAGTTCATTTTGGATTCATCTGTGAGTCAAATGAGTCAACGCTGTTGCCGGTGCAGAGCCAGGCTAATCTGCTTCTCTCGATTCCTGTTTGGAAATGAGTGACAGAGTGCTGATAAAACTGAACCAACACACAGTGCAGGCCAGTGGTTCATCTGAAGAGGCTCAGAGATTGTTCTCAGTAGGCTGGTTTCACTGTGAGCCAGCCTTTGGAAACACTGGAACTCTGCGCTCTCCCATTATTTCCACAACTGTGTTTATCCTCATCTGTTTACTCACTCACGCACCAGGAATCTGTCTCACGCCCTTCATCTCTGTTTCATCCTGTGAATACACATGAGTGAGCACTAGCTGGCACTGTGTTGTACATAGTTATTTGACATATTAATGAGAGTTGTACCAATCTGCTTTTTTTTGGCCCTGATCCTGATCTAATTGTTTTAATACCGAAAATCTGCTGATACGGAGTCCCAATATGGTGCTTGTGTTTGCTGAGACAATAGAGCTGCACACCGTTTAAAAAATAATAATTTACACCGAAAGAAGTATGTGACATTATTGACAGAATAACTCAAATATGTCTCCAGTGTATAACATTTGATTTACGCCAATGCTGCCTTAAATGTCACGTACATGAGACTGAGATTCACTGTGGCTGTTAGACCAAAAATATATTTATTAAAGAACACCCTTGCCCCCCCCCCCCCCCCCCCAACCCTCCACCTTATTTTTTTGCTTTTTATTTTATCTACCTGGATTACAATATGAGTTGACCTGGCTCACCTTAAACTCTTAAGTGTAGGAATAAAGCATTGAAAGCGTATAAATGTCAGAGCTCCAAAATGAGTCGTAAAATTTGGTCATATTTTGCTGTAAATCACTTCTGACTATAAGTTGCCACAGGGTTCCCAATGCAACAAATTGTCTCGGGTATCTTTTGAACCCTATTTCCCTGGAGAGTTACTGCACGCTGCCATAAAGTGGCTGTTGTTTCTGTGACCTATCTGGCCGTGCACATGTGGGTTCATGCCATAAAATTTAAGCCATAGCTGGAGTTCCTTTTCAACATCCTGTTTGTCATTTCATCTTTTTTCTTTACTGTACCATCAAAGCTGTAAGCGGCATGTTTATGTGTAAATGTACATGAATAGACTTACCATACTGGTTCTGAAAATTACATGGTAAACTCGGCTCTGTCACAAAATATGGACATGGTACCTGTGACATCACTCATCTGTTTCTGATACAGAGTTTTGAAGCCTATCATCCACAGATGCCATATTGGTAACGTTTGTTCTCAGCCAAGCTTCCTTCTAGTTAGAATGAGTTAAAGAGATGGGTCTGTAGCATCATTGTAGAAAGGTACAGTAAGTTTAACATCTTTGAAAATAAGGAATTATCCAAAAAAAAAAAAAAAAAAGAAAAAACATCTCCCTGTACAGTGTGTGCCCATAGGGAAATTAGGTACTCGGAGCCAAGAAATTTTTTCAACCAGACTATAAACGTTTTTATTAATGCTGTATGTAAATAAAAATCACCTTTTTAGGTTTGGTGTGTATGTGGTTTGCAGTCTGTCTGCAGCCAGATTCAAGCAGAATCTTAAAGAACTGCAGATTTTAGCGCTTGCTCATTGGCCTTAGTTCTCAAGTTGCTGCTTGATAAAACGTAGATTAGCTTAAATTCTATTTCTCATTGCAGTTTTTCATTGTACTGGCTAAGCTGACTAGCATTGTGGCAAGTACAATTACTAGTGGCATGTAACTCATAAAACCCCAGAAATTCTGAAATATTCCTTTAGTGACAACCAAGGGGCAACATTGGGTTGAAGAAATATAGCCTTTGCAGTAGTGGTACAATCTGCAGTTCATGGACTGTCCACTTGAGTCTGGTTGCAGAATGACTGGAAACCACATACACACTCCATAGAAAAAAAAGGAATTATACGACATTGAAAAACCTATTTACAGCCTGGTTCAAGAAATGGCTTGGGTCTAGCTCATTTATCTATTTGAACACACTGTCCAAGGGGTGATTTTTTTCTAACTCAGCAATTTAGAAGATATTAAGATCATGAGTTTACACAATCAGACCTGAAAGGTCTGGCACCCTGTAGCTGTTATTGAGAAGGCTCAAAGCCCGTCTCTTGAGTCAGCAATTCCAATATGACAACTGCTACAATGCTCTACTACCTGGATGTTAACGAAAACAGATGACACACGGTATTGCCTGCAGTCACATTACTCCAATAGGAACCAGACTTACAGCACACGCATGGCCCACCTACATTATCGTGAAGCATCTGTTTACAAGAAGCACAGTCTCATCAGAGTCAGCACAATGAGACACAGAGAACATAATTACAACTTTACTTACTTTTTGGCTTTTGTTAAGTTGTTTTGGTTCAACACAGCCCTCTAACACCCCTATTATTGTTTAAATTGAGAGAGGAGCACTCGCAGCGATTATCCGTCATGCCTTCATGGTGTCTACATGCTTGTGCTCTTGCATGAAGTGTACAGTGCCGAAGCACATCTCTCCGAAACGACAGAGACAGGAACTTGGCGTGAGCACAGTACACTTGCGGTCACACTGACCAAATGAACTGGACTTAAGGGTTGAAGTGTGTTTGGGCACAGCACAAATGGTTATTAGTTGCTTCAGGGCACCCAAGTATCATACAGGCCACCTGGAATTTTTTTTTATTTTGGCCTCAAAAGAGTCAAAGAACATGCCTGGAAACCTCATCTTCTCTTCTTCCAGGAATTTGAATTTTTTCACTGATTCCCATGCAGTACCGTAATAGCCCAGATATTGCCATAAAGCTAGTCTTTTCTTCTTTAAGGGGCTGTTTGAATTTTCACGCTAGCCCAAACTTGTAAAATGGCAGTGCAGGCGCTTCCATTGGTCTTAAAGCATTAATAGGGGAACCCTCTAAACCTTTAATTTTTCATGAACCGCAAAAATAAATGTCCCTCCTCATTAGCAGTGGTAACATAAGGTGTAGGTTTGAGGATGTCAGAATGGAGCTACACATGACACATTATATATTCATATTGACTGAACTCCTCTGAGTCTAAATGGGAACTTTCTTGCAGCAGACCTGACAGAACTAAGTGTTCAGGATAATTACTGCTCTTAAAAGTTTCCTGTTGGGATTTCACTGTCTAAGCATAGCAGCTCCGGCTGCAGGACGACAGAGGAGTCACAAGTTACACAAGTCATTAACATCACCACCTTCACATACATGCTTTTCTGCACTGCTGGCCTTTGCGCCATTAAATACATTAAGCACGCCGTGATTAGATCTTGAGTGAAGGCATAATGCGAAGAATTGATTTGATTCGTTGAATAATCATTCTGGCCCTGTTAAATATAGTCAATACAGTGGGCAGTAATGAGTAGCATGCAGGATTGCATTAGTGGTCCTTCGACTCTGTGTTGGGTTCCACATCGCTGTAGGCGTTCACATCGCTCCTTGCTCGGGCTAATGAAGCGTGGTGCCCTCATGTGGCAGGCTACTTAATCTCACCAACACGGCTGCATTATCTGAGAAGAAACGCTGTGTCGGGAGGTTGGAGGTGTGAACCCGACTTCCCATCAGGCACTCACAGAGTCGACACAAGCTGCCATCTGTTTGGTGTTATGATGGGGTTCAGGTAGAGTTGATGCCATTGTGTGCGTCAGTGTAGACTTTGTGTGACTCCTGATGGGTCTGACACGCTTGATTTGATGAAGTGGCTCTTGAAATTGTGACATCTGTAGAAAACGTGTCTTTGTTGTGTTTTGCCTCTGGCTTTTCCTTTCTGCTAGAGCATGTAGGGTTCAAAGCCAAAGGACATGAAGTAGTGTACGTTTGCAGGAGGGTTGTTTGTTCCCAGGTAGAAAGAACATTTCTTATTCTGATCCAAAAATGATCTCTAGTAATTTATGAATATTCATATAACACTTTTTTTTTTAATCACCAAGGGCATTTACGTCTGAAAGGGCGTAATCAAAGCCAACAGGATTCTCCTGGATTATCAAAATAACTTTTGTTTATAATGATCATCCCTTGGTCCATTTTGTTGCCTGTGTTTTGGCAGGCATGATTCAAAACTATAAATTTAGCTTCCTGTTCAGGCAAAGCTGGCCCACACAGCAGCACTTTTAATAGAGTATGGTTCTGACAGACAAAACAACCATTTACTTTTCTTTCATCCACAGTATTTAAGAGGGTTAGAGGGAAGACTGCAGTGCCAGTTGGAGCACTGTGCAGATGAAAGTTGCAGCAAAGAAACAGAAGCGGAGAATTTAAGAGATGGCTACCAGTGTTGGATGTGATCTCTTGCCACAAGTTTGCCTCACTGGAAGCCAGTAGCACACATCCAGAAAAAAAAGTTTGACAGCTCCTTTGTCTCTGCAAATGCCAGAGCCGTGACACGTCTGAACGATGACTCGCCTTTCTTCTTTATGATTATAGAGCCAGTGAGCGCTGCACCAGATGTCATCACACTGTTCTGTTTATGTTGGCGTGTTGAGGGGTGAAACATTGTTATAGAAATGCATTACCACCCTTCATTAAACTGAGACCAATCACAGGCAGGATTATGTAAATGAACCCTGATATGAGAATCAGTATGCCCAGGATGGAGAGCCAGCAGTGCCAAGAAGAGCTGGCTGGGAAGCTCTCAGTCTGAGCCAAGAGTCTCTGGCTCCAGCAGTGGAGAGCATGTGTTGGTCTCCATGTTGGAGTTACTTTGCATTTTCGCTCCTGACAGTCTTCATCATCCGTTTGGAAATCGTGGAGGTAATTGGGGACTATGTCGGCACAGAGATAAAAAGGTGGTCATTAAGTCTTCCTGGAGAAGCTTTCTTTCCTCATTGTTCTACAAATTTGATGTAATGGTCCATTTTTTAGACCAATCACAATGGAAATCAATCAAGTAATGACCTTAGCCATCTGTGCATCTCGCTGTTCTTTTATCACATCAGATTGGCTGCTTACAATCTGGCTCACACACATAGTCAGGCGCATACGTACAGACACAGAGATGGAGGCTGACACTCAAGTCATTAGCAGCATTTTCTTTTTTTTCGGAGGAATCGTTTCTGTTCTGTTGCTGGAAGTGTTGCAATTAATCTACACGGCTTGTTATTTCACAAAGAAATCTGAGCCTCCGTGATAAGCCGCCTGCACACTTAGATGAAACAAAGAGAGGGAGAAATTAAAAACATACTTTTAATGTATCTGTATTAGAGAATTCAAACAGTCGAATTCAGCATTTTACTGTAACATCAGTGGTCTCAGCAAAGTGACACTAATCCCGTCAGCTCAGGAAAACAGAAGCACCGCCAAGGGTCTGCTTTCTCCCCACACAATAAAGATAGAGACGGTCCCCAGTGAGCTTCACAAGGCAGATTTTTATTATTCCTCCCCTAAGAAACATCAGCATCTCTGAGTGTGTGTCCATCCAGGGAAGTACAGCTCCACAGAGCTGCAGGTAATGGCCATTCTGCCTGCAGCTCTATCGGGGGAGGGATGAGTGTTGCCGGAGGCCACTGTCAGGAGAGGAGGGCTGAGCGCACTACTTGTCACGGCTCTTGTATAAGAACCACTTTGAGACCCCACCACCAACAGGGAGAGAGCTTCCCCCAAGTATCCACAGAGGAAGAATCCTGCCGATATTATCCGTCTCCGCAACAAAGCTCTGGTGTCTCCTCTGCGAAATGACGATTTGATGACAGCAGCTGGAGACGCGCTCTGGTTTGGAAATTAGACTGCATCAATTATTCAAGGATTCACCTGGCTTTCTTTGCTCTCTTCCTGGCCTGAAGATTCTGTGACGCTGCTTTCAAACCTCTTTGGGATGTTCATGACATGGCAGAGGCAGCTTTGTGTGGATGTCTGTGTAAAACAAGAACAACATTAACTTTGACTGATGTCCTGTGTATCCATAATTAAACCGAACATCATCCCCAGGGTGGGATATATATCAGAAAAGATGAGTCAGGCTGCGGGCCTGTGGAATGGCATGAAATAATGCCCTTGGCTTTTAGCGCTCTGTCATGAAGCCACAGATCACAATGTGCAGACCCCATGGCACCACAGACCACCACTGTGCAGTGGACATTATTACAGCAAGGCCTGTGGTTCTGATGCCGTATAGAGTTTACCCCCAGCATGCGCTCCACACACAGACGGGCCATTTTTCCTTTATGGTCAGTCTGTCACTGATGTATTGTACACAGCTCAGAATGAGAGGAAGTGTGTGGCTTTCTTTAACAGCCTTTAGCATCTCACTGAGCACACTATTGGTTTACTGATGTATTTTTAAGTGTGCAGCTCTTTCAGACTCTTTGATATGAAGATGTGTGTTTGCAGGATTGAAAGTTAAAATGGATCGCAACACATTTCTGGTGTGTTTTTTCTTTTGCACTGTACTCGGTGTATTTATGTTGTTTGCAAGCAGTATTTACAGCACATCCTTCCAGGGGACAAACACCTGCCTTTAAGCAGAGGAGAGAAGAAGGAGAGAAGAGGTTTAGATGGACACATCCGTGAGAGCTGCAGAGGACTGTGTAAGCTCTCCGTGAGGGATTATACTGAGGTTAGTGTAAGAGGTGCTTCTCACTGCAGCTAAGCACTTATGAGACCAGGCAAATGTTGTAAGATAGTCTATGTGCAGTACAATACCTGTGATATTGATAAAGCCACCTCTGCCAGAGCTCTTCTTTTCCACTTTCTGGATCACTGAAGTGAAATTTCATCCAAGCAGTCGTCATTGTAGTCTAAATAAAACTGCTGTACTTCAGAAAAGCCCAAGGGCTCTACCGTTTATAGACAGCTCATCCTTTGCATAATCAGTTAACAGAAGCATTTGGCACGGACAATGACAGCTAAATCTGAGGTCAAAGAGTTGAAGGGAAGGAAGCTGAGAATTTGGTGCAGCTGAGCGCTGACACTCGACGCCAGCATTTTAGGCAGCTCTGGCTGCTCTTTCTGGAAGCCTCCTGGGTCCCTCTGGGGGCAGAAACATGATCAGATTTATAGAGCAGCAGCTGCCACCCGGCTTTCTTCAAGCTACTTGGCCACGGGAAGATTTGTTAGTATTCACTCTCATCACTGATAATCTGATACCCGATTCTGACTGAGGAGTATAATGATGGTAATTCTTAAGAGCGTCAGCTTATCCTCGACTGCTTCAGTAGACCAGTTAATTTAAGAGTGTGCCTTCCTATCAGCTCACAGTGTGGGCGTACGGCTGATATTGTTGACGCAGATGAAGGATTGGAGTAAAGGAAGGTTTGAAGTGGGGGTCACACCCTGCAGCCATCCTGACGCGCTTTGATCGGTCTGCACACTTCATCGACGGCTCAATCTGTGGATTTCAATTGCTCCAAACAAACAAGTCTGCTGTGGATTCATAAACCTGAGTGCTATTTGGTTTCAATCGATGCGTGCTCTGATGTGTCTGTGAAAGCTGATCAGATATTTTCCATCAAGGTTTGGGGTGACTTGCTGATGTGATTTGTTTTGTCAAATCCCATAACTTCAAGACACTGAAGATCTGTTTCAATCGAACTTACTAAGATGTGAATCATGATCATTTGTATTTAAAAGTTGTACAAGTCAATAGCATGAGTAGGAATTAAAACTTACTTTGTTTTTAGTTTTTTTATCATTATTTTATTTTAGACCCCTTAGGCCTTAACATCTTTTCCAGGATGAGCTAAAAAAAAATTGTCGAATCTGAATGATATAAACTTGTCTAATCTGGAGTAACTTCTAAGCGCCACTCAAGTGGCCGCTTGTTGCAGTAACTCTCTTTTTTGTCCTTTTTTATACTTTTTTTCTTATATAGGCTCAATTACCATTCATTTGCTGGCCATAGAGACCAAACTGGTTATGTTTGCAGTCATGTTTTGTACTATATTTGTACCAGTGTGTCTCCAGGGATCCTACGTATAACCATGGTCACATTCAGAGGTGGTTCCAGAGTCCCATGAGGCCCTTGGCAAGAATTCACAGAGAGCCCCTCCAATTAGTGTCCATCAGCCTTATATAATAGATAATCTTACACTAACATTTCCAAATGAAAATCTTAACATTGAAAGTGTGCAATTCAAAAAAACAGTTCTTTTTTGTGATCAAATGTTTTGGGGTTTTTTTGTTTGCTTTTTTTTTTATTTCATAAGAAAGGTACAGATGGGCACATGTACATAACAAAAAGAAAAAGCAGGATATAAAATTCATATACCCATACAACATCTTGTATACAAATACCATGAATACAAAATTAAAATAAAATAATAACAATAACAATATAAAAAGAACAACCCCAAATAAAACCCATCCATTCCTTTGATCCAGAACTACAAACCCCAGTGACACGTTACACCTGAAACCCATGGAGGCTAGTTAGGAGTGAATACCAAGCCTTTATAACAGAGTCTTTGGCTTTGTGGACTATGGCTATTTAAGGAGAAAAATATAATTAAAGCAGAACAATATAAATCAATAAAATCAACTAACAATAAAATATAGATAATTAGAGACATTTAGATTACAAATTAACCTGAAAAATATACAGTACACAGTAATACAAAGTACAGAAAACATCCCTCAGTGTTCAGTGAGTTACTGTATAGGCACGATGAAGTAGCTTCCCATCAACACTTTTTGAGCACTGACTCTTCAGATGCTGCTTTCAGGCCTTGGCCTGTGCAAATGCATTTATGATCTTCTCAAGATCCAAAGACCTTTGCACATTGCACTCTCTTGAAATAAGTGCTAGTAATAGCTAAGTAAACAAACTGATTGCAGGTGTCCTTTACTGGAGGGCATGCTAAGAAGAGATAACATCAATCTGTCCTTCCATCCATAGTTATGGGGAATGTAAGATGTATCTCCAGTAAGCTGGACGAGCTAGCGGTGCTAACATCTCTCTCTCATCTCTGATGGACAAGATGTTTCCACCCTTTCAGAAGACTTTTTACCTTTATGTTATCAGTCTCTTGACATTTCATTCTTACATATTTGTTCTTTTTATATTTCTTATGGTTAAATAGTCCTGTACCTATTTTCTTATAGGTTACACTTATTATATTATTCTATTCGATATATTCTTATTCTAATGTTTGCACTGTACACTTTCTTGTTTGCTGCTGTAACTCTGTGAATTCCCCCACAGTGGGAAAAATAAAGGAGTATCTCATCTCATCTCATCTCATCTCATCTCATCTCATCTCATCCTATCCTATCCTATCCTATCCTATCCTATCCTATCCTATCCTATCCTATCCTATCCTATCCTATCCTATCCTATCCTATCCTATCCTCATACCAATTCATAACTTCAAGATTGCAATATTCATTCTTTTACTTAGACAAACGTAAAAGACAAAAAGTTTCAGTTGTACTGCTGAAAACGATCTTCAGTCTCCACAGAACCCACAGTTAGCTTCATGGAGCAGGATGTCTGATTGTCGTGTCGTACTTTTCCTTCCATGACTGTCGTCTGAGCAGTGAGTTTGGCTGCAGAGTGGGAGGAGCTGCTGTAAGTTACTGCTGTGTGTCCTGGGGAGCCAGGGCTCGATAGTTCCAGTGAAAAGAGAACGTTCATGCTGAGCCAATGATACAGTCTGCTGAAACTCCAGTGATTTTTTACCTCTGTCTTCTGTCGGTGCTTTCTCGCCAAAATTGGATACCGTCCCTCTGTCATGAGTCATTGGTTCTTTTCAGAGATGTTAAAACTGTTCAATCTGGCTCCTTCTTGTGCGCCCATGAGATTGAATGAACACAGCGCTTGTAGAAACAATAATTTGTTACCGCTCATGACAGAGCAGCGGCTTGCCCAAGTGATACTGTAGCTTTACTCCAAGTCTTTTAACTTCTAATCAGAAAAAAACACCTAACAACCAGCCTGAACCTAATGTGCTGGATGAGTCCTGAAAACAGAGCCAGCAGACCACACTTACCTGCCTCGACCCCCCTTAAATGCACACAGAAGCACTGATCTGGTGTTTTCCCAGTCCTGAAGCATACCTAAAGTAGCACTGAGACACTCATTAGTGCTCTTTTTCACTGTGGATACTGGCCCAGATGCCTTTGCAATAGCACTTCTGTCAGGCCAAGCTGCTGGTGTCAGAAATAATGGTATTGTAGGTGTATGGGTAAGAAAAGTGCGATGAGTGCACTTTCTTTTCCTCTCCAAAAGAGGAATAATGAAGTACATGGTCCGTGTTCCCCATGGGAGGTGTAATTTGGTTTGCACACCTGACAGTCTGTGATGTGCATTCCTTTCTCGGGAGCACAGAACATGATTTATTTGCTCTGCTATTTTTGTCTGACCTAATTGGACATTATCCGCTTCACATCACTGACAGGTGTAAATGCACCCATGGAATATCAAAGTTAAATGTTATTCCCCAAAGGCTGAAAATACAGACATTCAGGCCCTACAGTGTGATATGAAACGCTCCATGCTGTCCTTAGTTAGTGGGATATTTTCAAACTCTGTCAGCTAAATGCTGAACACAGAATCATAAATTAACTGTGAGACAACCAAGTCGACCACTGTGCACAAAATTTCCTTTTACACCTTTGTTCAGATTCATTTTGATGGCAAAATGAAGCTGAACCTTTACCACGACCACGTGTTCTCCGTGAATTGTTGTTCTGTCCCCGTGGAAACGAACAATATAAACTTTTGGGTCCACTTGTGACGGCTGTGATGCTGCTCTAACCTTCACTTTTACTGTGCTTCGTGTGAAAATGTTGTCTGGCCTGCAATCTACAGGGCAATATCTGCAGCCCCGTAAAACCGGAGCAATCTCTCCTTGCTGCGCTGTTATGGGATGTTCATCTCACAACAGATGTGCCTGTAATGTGGCCCAGATACTGGAGCTGTTGATATTATAGGAGGATATAAACCGAGGCCTTGTAAGTCACACTCAGCTTCATCAGGGATATCATCTGTGACCGGCCCATCTTTGCAACGGTGACTCAGCCCCTCTTAAAAAGTTGAATCCTGGTAAACATTGAACCCCAGCTGGATTTGTGGTTATTGGTTTGTCCGGACATAAATTTTTAAGAGTCATTTTACCCCAAAGATGGAAGAAAAATCAACTGTGCTGTGTTTTTATTTTTTATTTATTTATTTTTTTTTTTTTGAGAGAGAAACCTCTAAAACTCGATGGTTTTCATGGCTGTTGGATCATTTGTACTTGATGGGATACAAAGCGGTCGTTTGATTCAGCCAAACAACACATTTGCAATGTTTAGATTGAGCTCACCACTTCTCAGAGATGTCTGTGAACATCGTTCAGCGGCAGAGGGCCAAACAAAACTGCCCATTCATTTCCTAAGGGTATAATTTTTATTTTTAAGACATTTTCAAAAAGTTGTGCAACTTAAAAATCTTGTCTTGTGCTTCAAATCAACACTAAGCCCAAAGATGCTCAAGCTCATTCCTGCAGCCCAACAAGAGACTGTAATGGGTCAATCCACAGGTTACCAGGCTGGATGACTTGCATTACCTTTCAGTGTTCATTGCACGTTGATTCTGTGAGTGGCTCCGTTAGTTCTAGCTCATTAATCTCCTCACATTACTCTAAAATAACTGAGTATGTGAAGTGGTTTATCTTGGTGTAACTCAACTCACGTCTTTTAGCTCACTCTGGATGAATCCTTCATTTTTCAGCTCTGTAAGCAGCTGTAAACATCTCTGCCCAGCAGGAAGGGTCTTCACCTTCCCCGAACAGCATCGCTACACAGAGTATATCATTAATTCTTTAAGAGTCCAAAAAGTGTGTAGGTATATAAGAAAGACAGGTCAAAAACTGAAAACTCAGAACCAACACTGGATGATTTTTTTTTTTATCTGCGACATAAAGGATGCATTTAAGCTGACTCATTTTCCATATATGAGTCAGCAGACGGACTAGTTTGTCCCCTAAAGGAAAGTGAGATGTCTGGATACTAACTCTCATTTCAGCTGCCCTGAATTCAAATTGTGTTTCTCTGCAATCTCACTTCGAATCCTCACAAAATAAAAATTTCATGCCTTTATTTTCCAACAAGGCTGTGGCCAAGTATGTGAATAATTGTCTTCATTATTTTTACATAAAAACAAAATGAACTTTGAATCGCCTAATTACAATTCTATTAAGTTACCAGACCAGCAGTAACACTGAGCTGTGTCGGGAGGAAAACAAAGACAGGTTTTATTTTTTTCAAACCTTCCCAATAGTGGTTTTCATTAGCATAAAACCAGTCACACAGGAAAATTTATTTTGAGGCACCGCTAATCTTTTTTTTCATTCTTTGTTAGTAATCTGAAATTACTGGTTCAATTCGCTGTTTTTCGATTTTTGTATTATTTTTTTTAGGATATCTTTTATTTTAATGAGAAAGGACAGCTGAAGAGGGACAGGAAACATGGAAAGTAGAGGTTGATGAGGAACAAATAATCGCTGCAATGAGGACTGTAGTCCTTTTACTAAAATGTCCCCCGCTGAGTGAGTTCTCAGTCAAAACTTAAAAAAATCAAAAAAAAAAATTGTGTCAGTGGAATCAAATTTAAACAAAATGTTTTTTCTGCAACATCTGAAATGTGCAGAAATTCAAGAATTTTTGAATTCCTCGAATGCAGGACATTTAAAAACAGCCTCTCTTGCGTTTTTAGCTCCTCTTTGTGTGTATATGTGTGTGTGCATGTGTGTGTGTGTGTGTGTGTTTGGCACATGTTCAGGATGCTGAAGCTCCACAATGATTGCTCTGCTGAAGATGTGAATCCATGCAGACTGCATCCATTAGGAGCATAACAGGCTATCATGAGTGAGCCCATAATCAAGGATTGGTATTAATTATGAGATACAGATGACAGGAATCTCAAGCAGGTGGAGTTCGGCTCGTTTGATTGAAGTGCGGAAAAGTGGAGAGACTGTCTGGTGTCTGATATGTGAAATTTTTGTTTTTGTGACGGTCTGTTGAACCTCAGTGATACGTGGCGGTGGAGACATTTGAAAAACAGTGAGGACAGGCTTCTATTTGACTCATTTTTTGGGGGTCAAATGATGAAAACAACAAAGTCTAAAATAAAATCAAAGTAAAAGTGAGGTTTGTTCATCTGTTTTTATCACAGTTTGGTTTTCTATCATGCGCTTCATGGTCAAAATAAAATTCTGCTGTTACTGAAAGACTTCTGATGAATAATGAGCAGGTTATTACAGCAGGTTTGGAATCCCAACAGGGTGAGCAGCAACCTGACATGAAGCAAAGGATCTTAGTTTACCCTAAAGGACTTTAAACTGCTGTAACAGCCTGCTCCATACACATTATTCTGCTTATCATCCAACTAAAGACATAAACAAGCTGACACAAATATGAATCCAGGGAGGATTTATTGGTTTAAATTAGATTTTTTTTATGCAGATTAAAAATAAAGTCTCTTGGATGTCTTACATTCTTAGCCTACTTTTGTTCAACCTGCCGAGCAGTGTTGCCAACTTTGTGACTTTGACAACTTGGCGAGTTTTCAGACCCCCATAGTGAGGCTTTTTTTAAAAAAAACTAGCAACAGATGTTGCAACGTTTGCTAGAGTTCACATGAAAGGAATGGATTGTTCATACTCTTTTAACTCTAAGAGATAAAATATGTGAGACAACCGGACAGTGCCTGCGTTCTGATTTGTTTTGTCCATCGACAAGATTCTGTGCTTTATCTGCAGATCAATTTTGTAAACTGTTGTTTTCAATTAACTTATTGTTTGTAAACTTTTTGTCATGTAATGCTTTTTATATCCTGTGCTGCTTCCCTCTTGGCCAGGTCACCCTTGTAAAAGAGATCCTGTTCTCATTGGGTTATTTACCTGGTTAAATAAAGGTTCTAGGTCAGCCAAAAGCTACTTCCCTTACGGAGTAGTTGTTGCAGGAATGTCCCTGCACAGTTGGTCTTCTCATCTTTTTTTCCTGGTGTTTTTTTAAAAAAAAATTTTCTCAGAACTCTAAAGGTTTATGCCCTTCAAATAAGGTAAACACATTATTAAAAATTATTCTCCATGTTTTGTCCTGATGAAGTATGAAAACAGAAACAGTTTTTGCCAGTGTCAACAGGGAGCTGGTGATGCTTGCTGGACTCTTTTCTGTAGACTGATCCGTTTCAACTCGTACAGTCATGTTGTTGTTGTTGCTCGCAGCATTTGATGTAGAGGAATAAATTGCTGCTTTTGTGGTTTTTCCAATTTTTGACTCATCAAAATCACGTTTTTTAACTCAGCTGGGGGATAAATAAAAAAGTCATTTTGTAAAATCTATTGTTTTGTTCAGACATCAGATATGTCGTACACAAGCACACAAGCAGTTTTGCAAATGGATGTAGGTGAAAATGTTAATTTGTCTTTAACAAGTTTAAATTTGTTTAGTGGTTACAGTGAAGCATCATGATGATTCAAAGGCAGTCAGTGAAGGGTGCTTGTCATGCTACAAGTATATGATTAATGGATGAGTGATGTGAATACTTTAAAGACCCGGTGAGGACTTTATAAGTGATCTTGGAAAAATCTCTCTTCTAAATATATGCCTGATCATAATCCACAATTTAAAATGAGTTTATCAGCACCAATATAGGTTATTTCTGAATGCTATTTCTGAGCTTTCCGATTGGGTTGGACAGGACTTAGATTGATTTACAGCATGCTGAAGTCTCTATTACAACACCACGCCGACTGATGAAGTTTCGCAGTGAGAAGAGAGATCTGTGTTTTCTCTGCTGAAAATGATTTCTGGGATTGATTTTGTAGTGATGGTGGACACTGGAGCTGAACTGTCAGACAGAAAAAGGACAGAAGAGCAGAAGAAAGCTAAATGGGAGAGTAATAGAGCATGAGCTAAAGGCTAAAACACAAGCTAAAGGCTAAAACATGGGTTAAACCATTTGTGATGATGTTCATTCTAACCCACATGCAGCAGTTATACTGCAGTGATCTGTTCAAAACTTGAGAGTATGTCAATAAAATAAAGAGAGAGGTCATATTAGCTCTGCTTGGGAGATGAGCAGGACATAAGGATTCACTAATGTTACACGGATACGTCACAGACCTCAGGCTGCAAAGCACTAAAATAGCTGGCTATTAAACTACAGTACAAACTGACAAAGTTTGCTTGTTGTCATGTTTCAAACAACAGAGCCGTGTAACTGTTGATAAATACCGTACCTCGTCACATTGTATCCAGCAAAAATTTGTCTTGAACAAAGAAAAGTAGTGTTAAAAAGAAGATCCGATCTCCATTCATTTCTAAAACAAACACACACACCTTGTTAAGGGTCATGTCATCACAACAGTGTGTGCGTGATTCCAGCCTAAAGGTCTCGCTGTAATCCACTTCAAATGGAAAGTCCTGACAGACCCTTTAATAAAAACAAAATAAAACAGTCATATTTTGTTTCAGTTTTAAATCAGAGTGGACATTCATCACCAAAATACTTCCACTTTGATTTAGAATTATCTTTGACTTAAACTTCATTATGTTAAAGTGAAATAATGAGTTTCAGTTTCTCTTGGTTATTAATCTGGGTTACACTTAAACATAGGATTTCCATCTCAGCTCTCAGTAACTTAAACAGCTACACCACCTTGACTGCAGGTACAACTTAACATTTCTTAGCTCACAAGGTTAATCTATCCCAACAGCTAACTGCACCAAATCAATCTCCCAGGAGGAAGAGCGTTCTCTCTGTCCGTCACGTGAGGAGTGTGATGGAGGGCTCGGCAGGGACATCACTTTAGCGAACAACACCCTGACTCTGCCCCCTCTCCAGAGACTGAAATGAAACTTGAGCAGCGGTGTGTGAACGGCCCCTTCAACCACCGTGCATCCATCACTACAGACACGCTGCAATCAAGACGCATTAGAGGAGGGTGATTTTATTTTAATTGGAAGGAGGGTTAATAAAAGCAGCCACAGAATGCCTTTCCTCAGTGGCATGTAGTAAACAAACATGAGTTATAGCCTGCACTGAGGAGCGCTCTGCAGTCAAGGGCGTTCAGTGTGGCTTGACTGGGATGACTGCTGAACTGACAACGCAGATAAAATTGAAGCTCTTGTTTTTCTGTCAACATGGGGACATGAGCAAATCTGATGATTGTTAGTCTATGAAGGAACTATCAGAGAGACTGTCAGAGATATCAGCTATGACAGTGCTAAATTACACATCACACAGGAGGCACAGAGGCGAGGCATTGAGACACTTCTTGGACAGGAGGCTGAGATCCGAACATATTCAAGTCGCTGCTCTGAGAATAAGAGAAGCCTGCCCTGGCAACAGCAGTCAATCGTTATGTATTTTCTATTTCCTCTGGAGTGAAGAGTAAAGCCATGAATACATAATTGAACAAAGGCGCAAAATAGTCCAGTAAAAACAACAACCCCTGCAAGACCCATTAGTATGAGCTGTTTGAGCTGAACAAAAAAACTAATTCCACTTTCTCGTCAGCGTTGCTCCGCGGGGAGTAGGAAGTGGTGGCGACATGAAATGCTCTCAGAGCTGAACGCTGCTGTTAACACACAATGGATCAAATTCTTCAGCACAAAGAAAGAAACGGCCTCCATGTGATTGCAGTAATGAACGTGCCGCGCCTTATCTCAGAGCGGTGTCTTCACCCTTAGACCTTGGCAATTGGTGGATTAGAGCTCTATAATTATCGAACATGGTGCGAGAAAATGGTATTTATTGGCATTATCTCAGTTCACGATGTCAGCTTGACTCGATTAACTCCTCCAGTGTGGAGTGAATGAGGTTATGAGCCTTATCAGGTGGGATTGTGCCTCTGAGCTGTTTGCTGTTTGCCTCTTTGCCTTTGTCAGTCATGAAGACCTTCTTATTGATGGCTGGGGTCCGCGAGGCTAAACCGATATTACAGTTTTTAATGGCAGCCGTGCAGATAGTGTGCACCCTCCTCCCTCAACACTGGGAAACCTTTGTTCTTCCCGCCTCCGAGCAAACAAGCCTTTAATCAACTTCTGGACCTTGAGCTGGAGAGTAGCTTTACAGATCTGTTAATGAAGGCGGCGAAGAAACACAAACGCTGCTTTGAATGATGCTGCCGTGGGGTGTTTGCAAAGCTTTCGTCTGGAGCAACGTATGTCCCTCCTCACAGTCCTGGCATCGTCTGAGATGGACAGACTCAAATGGTGAGACGCAGCCCTGATGACAGATGAGGTGTTTGTTCTCGGCTGAAGAGACTGGTTCTGATGTAGACAAAAATAAATAAATAACAGATTACGCGTGATGGATGGAGAGGTTGGATGGAAACTTTGAGAGTAGGCACCAAAAGATCCAATAAGTATAATGTCCATATCCATTTTAGACAGATTCAGCTCTTCTTATAAGAGGTGACACAGTGTGAATTTTTGAATGCAGTTTTATGAAAGTAATGCCATGACACCACCTCACAGGAATAAAGACCTAACTTCAAAGGCAAATAATAACAAAAAAAGTGCTTCAGAGGAAAAGAAATGCTCAGCTGGTGACTCATGTCCACGTCTGTTCATTACAAAAAATCTGGGAACAATCACAAAAAGCACAGCACACATGGCAGAATCTTTATAAGTTTCCTGTTTGGAGAGAAGTAAACAAGTGGACTCAGCTGTTTGATGCCATGCTTCTCTTTATACATATGGATCTTTCAGCCGCTTCTGAAAGCATTGTCCTCTCCCATTTGAATCACTGTCAGCTGCTCCTTCCTGTGATTGGAACAGTTTTGCTCCTGCTTTGAGATAAGAGGAGGTTTAGGTAAGAGTGCGAGGACGTGGTTTGAATAAATACATATTCTGCTCATCAACAAAATAAACGTGGATCTGCCCTTGCAGTTGGCACAGGGAAATGAGTGTTCATTATTTCCCTCACTCCTGGATTACTCAGAGCTGTTTCTGTGGCTAAGATGCTCTAAAAGGCGTCTCACTGACTCTAATCTGCGCACGGTGCAGTCTCAAGGTGAATGTGTGTCATCTCTCTTTCTATTGGCTGTGACATGTTGCAGGAAGACTGGATGCCCTCAGAGCACAACTTTGATGATAGCTTGTGATGGCCTGCCCAGGTGCAAGAATAACATTAGACCTGCTGGACAGGTGGCAGTGTGAGAGAGGAGGGCTTGGAGGCTCAATAATGAGGGCTATGCCAGCTAGACCCCCATCTGTTGCCATGCACACAACTCTGATCCATTAAATTCAAGTTTTGTCAGAGACGAGAAAAAAGTCGAATCCTCTTCAGTGTGACGGCAGGGTTTGGATACCTTGAAGCCATTTCAAGTCACCTGTTCAAGCACGTATTTTAATGGGCCGATGTTTGCATTGACGTTTTGTTCACATGAAGAATATATATCTGTATTAGCACAGCCGAGCTTCTGGGTGTATTTTATTTCACAGAGTATATCTTTTTCTTCTCCCTATGCTCTTCTGTGTCTGAACCTCTCATGCTAATCTACAGGGAAGCTATTTTTAAAGAGCCCACTCAGGCTGTGTGCGCGCTAATTAGAATATGTGGCAGAGCTCAGAGGAAGATGCCTCATAGGCAGTGAAATGCAGTGAAGCCAGAGATAAGAACCCTTAAAACCAGTTCATAAAACAGGTAGTCCTTTTTCTCAGACTCATCCGTCTTTGTAGTGGATCAACTCCACCAAATTAGAGAGATACACATTATTTTTTACAGGCGCCAGCTGGATACGATGCAGATAAATGGATCTGAGGTTGTAGTAAAAATGCAAACATTATGTTGTACAGTCACAAAGATTCATTTAAAAGATCAGTTAAAAATCCCTCAGGCACCCGATCCTTGATGCCTCATTCAAGAAAAAGCAAATAAAAGCATGTGAGAGATGAACGCGTTTTAATACAAAAATTTCCCATGCGCTCAGTTTTTTTTTTTTTTTTTTTTTTTTTTTTTTTTTTTTTTTAAAGTGCCATATCTTTAGAGATCATGTCCAACTTGGAATGATTTGCTAAGTTTTAATTACTTTCTGAAAGCTCCAGAGGTTGATGACAAATCCTCAGACATGAAATGGTGCAGTGTGTAGCAGCTCTTGGCTGTCGTTGAGTTTGATCCCAGGAGGAACAAAACAAGACTTCTCTTATTCATCTTAAGATGGATGAGTCTGGCAGGTTTTTCTGCATCAGGATTTATCTCATTATAATCAGCGGAAATCATATCAGTAAAACACTATGAAATTTATATTATGCCAATTTTATAACTCAAAAGTCCTCTGTGTTCCCTCATTGACAACTTAAAAAGGAACTCAACAAAAAAAAAACATGACAACAAGAAAGAAAACACAAAAAATACAAGACAGGAAACACGGCAACAAGAAAAAACATGACAAGAAAAAAAACACAAGAAAAAGGAAACACTACAACAAAAAAGGGAACACAAAGAAAAGAAAGAAAACACAACGAAAAATTAAATATGACAACAAAGAAAACAACAACAAAGAGGAAACACACGAAAAAAGGAAACAGGACAACAAAAATTAAAAAGAAACCAACAAAAGAGCGGAACACAACAAAAAATAAAACACACCAACAAAAAAATAAAAGAACAAAAAAGAGGAAACACAACAAAAAAGAAAAAAGAGCACTCTCAAAAAGCAAACGAAAAGGTAGGCACCTTCCGGTAACTAGAATCGTTGCTGATTGGTCGAATGTTCTATTGGTCTTCCTGTCTGGAAGAAAAAGCTTGGTTCTCTGCTGATCTCAAAACCTGAGCACTTGGATTTGATTTGAAACCTTTTTTTTTTTTTTTTATCAGAGCTTATGTTGGTGTAGAGCATCAGGAAACAGCCTTAAAAAACAAATCAAAACATAAAGTATTCAGGAGGGAGCACATAAATACGACGTAGGACCATTTAAAACAAAGGAATGGGTCCGGAGGAGAAGAATATTATTATGAGATCAAAGTCTTAAAGTTGTGTGATGATCAACAATCCATCCACAAGTTGTTGGAAAAAGATCTCTAATTAAAAGTGTGACGGTGCAGAGTGACGTGTGGAGGTCACAGTGAATGTTTTTGCATGTCTAACTGAATAAGTCTCTGTGTGTGCAGGCTCCTGCTTTGTTTTTATGTCACTCTGAAAATCTGCTTTGACGATTCCACAGGAGGAATAATCCTTTGTATCCATTAGGATGAATGCGGATAAGTTCCGCGCTTCCTGCACCTTAGCAATCTCCACCTTGAGCTATCTTGTTTATTGTTCCATCTTTACTCTCTCTCTCTCTAAACACAACAAGGCTGCTAAAGCTATACATGAGCCGTGGGTTTCCTCCTCTGACTCTGCTCAGATATTAGCTCTGTTAAAGAACAACAGAGGAACTAACCGGGAGTAATCACGCTGTTGGAAATGTTTGCAGAAAGGGCAGTCTCCCTGGATTTCCCATCAGCCTGGTGATTACTGTCGCCAGAAACCAGGAAAGTGGCTTCACCCTGACCAAACCAGCATTGGTAGAGCTCTCAGTGAGTGTTCTGGCTCTCTTCCAGCAGACACATCATCTCTCCTCAGCAGGGCGTGTCTCTAGTTGTGGTTGGTGTCTCCTCCTCTCCTCTCTCCTCTCTGAGGTCCAGATTCCTCTTGACTCCTCGTGCCCTCGCCACCATGGAGGGTACTTGATTACTCTCACAGAGCTGTGATGTGTAAACAGTGACATAATGTCATCATTCCACTCTCATATTGATCATGCGTGTGTCAGCTTATGTCACAACAAAAGGTTTTTCACACGTTGCAGGGGGAGAGGAAGTGATAATTGCACCAGTGGATAATGCACATAGAGGTCACATGATGGATCTCATGATAACTTTGCTTTCTCTCATCACTGCAAAGTGTGATAGTGATAAAGAGAAGATATTCAAAGACAAGAAAAATCAACCTCTGAGCAGAGAAATGATGAACAGGCTATCACCAACTGACTGGAGTAGATTTTTTACTGCTTTTAATGAAAAATGAGTGGCCGAGTGTATGAATGTTGTTTTATTCTCAGAGCTCAGGGAGACTCTGACCAGCTGCCAGTGAGCTCTGAGTCTCACCATGAGCCAAGAAATAAATGATCTGTTTGCTTATGTTGATTCGTTTTTATTAGTAAACAAGAAACAGCAGGAAGTACTCAGACATTAACTCAAAGTTACACTTCAGCAGTTTGAGTCTGTCGGATTATATTTTTTTATACATTCCCTACTGATCGTTTCATAATTACTTGAGAATATTTTTTTTAACTTAATAAACTGTGTGACCCTGCACCATCATCACCTGTCCACAGGAGGCATCACTTTGCATTGACTTGCTTGCATTGAAAAATGTCACATCTTTCGAGAATGAACTGAACCAATAATTCTTTGATTTTAAAGATGGCAACAGAATCTTTACAGTTTCTGTTCAAGTCTTTAGTTGTACCATTATTTAAATGTAGTTTGCTCCTCTGTAGCTCAGACTAGGGCACAAATGCCACATTGGAAAATATCTTTAAAGATGATGCTCATCCAAAAATGAACAATTTCATCAAACCTCAGGAATAATCAGTTATTTTAACGCAAAAAAAAAACTAATCAAAATAAAATGGAACTTAAAGTGCAAAAGTTCTCCAATGCTCTTGTGGTCAGCATGTTTTTTTTTTTCTTTATTTGCCTTGTTGTTTTTCATGATCGTTTTATTTCCTTTTTCTGTAAACAGTTTCCTTTGAAGAGTTTTCTCTAATGCTTTCTTCTTTTTAGAATTTATCAAAATTCATAGGTCTACCTGAATCTTTTGGCATTTTTGATATCTGTGTATTTTAGACTATGGAAAGAAGTGTCGAGCATAGGCAAACATTAAATATGATGGGGTTTATATATCCTTTGAGTCATTTGTTTTTAAGCTGCAGCAAAAAAACTGTTAGTTTGATTAGCTAATGAGAAAAAATGCAGGGTTTTTATGTACTTAGCAGCCGGTATTACATGGCAAGTTCTTGCCAATATTTTTAACAGTGTTACAACAATAATCCTCAACTAGTTTGAGAGATTGTTGGGGATTAAAAAAATAGTTAGAGACTGCTATGTATCCAGTTTATTTAGTGTGCTTTAGTAATGTTTTAAAAAATAAGATTTATTGGTAAAATACAGAGACATCCCTGGGATAAGAGCCTATATTTTATAAGAATAGACTTTAACCACATGAGCCCTGTTTGTGTTTTTGCCGCTGACCCCCTCTAGCCAGCCTCTTGTTCTGCTGCAGCTGCTCTGTGTTGTGTTCAGGTGAGACCAGGTAACATGCATCAAAGATCCGGCCAGTTCTTGAGTTTTCTCCAGCAGCAGCTTTTGTAAGCAGTGTAGAGGGACTGAGAACAGACACAGGATGAGGTGAATGATGGAGCTGGACTGTTTGCCAAAAGCCTCATGCCAACTCCTAAACTGTTTCCATTTGAAAGAAAGTGAGAATTTAAGGATTCACAGTTTCCTCTCAGACACAGACTTCACAGTGGCTGAAGATGGTCCTAGAAACTGTTTTTCTCCTCACTGAGAAAAAAATAAATCGAAATAGTCAAATGAAATCCCCTGTGTGTTTATTTGTTTATTTTTTCAATGGAGTGCTTCATGGACGGACTCTCAGGGGTTGGTTTGTTTAGTTTCAGGCCTGCCTCTTATCACCACTGGAGCCCCGTAACGTCACCTGCTGTCACTGTTAGATGAACATTTATTCATAGAGACATTGTCTGGCTTTACAAGACACTTTTCTTTCTGTGATCTCTTCAATTTAGAAACACTCCTAGCTTCGATCAAGCAGCCCTCCTTCTTGTGTTGTTTTATCTGAAAAAAGTTTGAGTTCAAGCCTTTCCTCTTAAAACTAAAGAGGAGTTCTGAAAAATCAATACTTAACTGTATGTGTAAAACTGTAAAAGTCCCTTATCATGACATTATTTCCGTTTTTCAGTGTAAGAAATTCATGTCTTATGAGCAAGGTTTAAATTCATTTAAACAAAAGATCACAATTTCAGCCTCTGCTGCTCTGCGGCGTGTCAGTTGTTGACCTCATTTTTCCAGTGGCTGAAGTAGGGGTGAAACAATTCTTTTGTTGGTGCTTTGAAAGACGACTTAGAATAAAAATCTTTTATTGGAGGCTGAAAGAATAATGTCAGCAGTTTTTAATGTTTCCATTCTGTTGCTACCCTTCCAAAGTAAATTTTAATCTCAAGAAAATTTAAAAAAGAAAAAGTTTGTTCTTTTTGTTTTGCGGTTTATGTATTTCTTAGTGTTTTATATGCTTTTTTATTTTACTGTTTTTTTATTCTTCATATATAGATATATCTTTACATTTCAATTTTACTTATTTATTAACCTTTTTTTGTGCAGCACTTTGGCAACCTTGTTATTTTTAAATGTGCTATATAAATAAAGTAGATTGGATAGGAAATGAAAGGGGAAATTATTAGTGGAGTGTTATTCCAATTCTCTTGCAAATTTTAAATAACTTTATGTGGTTTGACCCTAAATGGAGCAGTCTGAGATGAGGTTGCTGGAACAAATAATAAATAAATAAATAATATGAGCACTTATTTTAGCGACACAAACAGCATTACAGTTGGCATGTCCAGCTCCAAACCTTTGACACCTGGACTCTGCAAAACGCTACCAAATTAGCATAGAAGAAAGCCAAATGCTTGACCAGTTTTGCATGCCTGTCCATACATACATATCGCTCCTGTTATTACATCGCCACAGGAGCTAATTCAAATCACATTAAAGAAGTTATGATCAACTAGAAGTTTTGACGAGAGACAACGCAGACACTTTTCCGTTTCCTCGGGAGGATGACAAAATATAAATGTACAAGGGGAGGAAATTGCAATTTTCATTATATAGGACCTGTATTTAATACAAGTATGAAATAAGTGACACTTCCTTCGGGACAAACTCAACCACGTTTAATAACTCTATTCAGTCTACACTGAAGTTTTACAGCATGATTTATATTTCTCGAGAGAGATGAGAAATTAATGTGTTTTCTATAAGCAACTTTTTTTGGTTCCTGTCTTTGTACACACTCAGTCATGTGGAGCTGGACAGCAGAGAGCTTGGAGAGCAGATAAGGGATATGATTTATGAGATGAGAGATAATGTAGCCTGATAAATATTTTCCTCAGCTTTAACGTTATTCATATTCCCATAAAAAGCAGAAATAACAAAAATTGGAGGATTTGATGGTCAAAATAGATTTTTTAAGATAGCTCTCCTCCTCAAAATCAGTTGAGGGGAAAAAGTTTTGTGTTGTAAAACTGTTGGAGATTTTGTTCCACTTTGCCGAGAGTCTGCTTCTGGCCTCCTGGTCAGCTTCCCTCTTGCCTCGAGCACCTGACTGGTTGTACTTTTGGCACCTGCACTGGACAGGTAACCAGCTGCCTTGTTTTCCAGAAGGTTCTCCTGCTGTCCACCTGTAGTAGATAATGACTACA
The DNA here is from genome assembly GCA_030710495.1 of Labroides dimidiatus. Classification (NCBI taxonomy): domain Eukaryota; kingdom Metazoa; phylum Chordata; class Actinopteri; order Labriformes; family Labridae; genus Labroides; species Labroides dimidiatus. Next base: position 21,051,497 of record CM061154.1, read on the forward strand.
TTTAGCCTGTATATAGAAACACAACTTTGAAGAGTGGGAAGGAATACTTCTATAAAAAAAAATCCACTCTATTAAGATGCCAAACAATTTTTGGATTCTACTTCAAAACAGGATGGGATCCTGGGAGATGGTGTTTTGAGTGGCCTCAGCAGGTTTCACCTTGTCACTGTTGGCTTAGTTGGAGCTCATTAGTTCAAAGAAGGATGGTTAGTTGGTGGAAATCTGAGATAGCCCCGCTTAGTTTCCATCCAAAGGAAGAATAATAGTGTTTATCAGTATCTCTCCTTGCCTCAGGCATGCCAACATCAATGACTTGGAAACGGTTATGTGCATTTGCATCAGCCAGGAGCGTTTTGGAAAGGTAGCAATATTTTAACAAGAGCACTGGGTGTGGTGGAGCTTGGCTGACAACGGTTTATTGTAAGCTGAACAGAAACAAAATATGTAATTCATACAAGAAACTGACAGTGAAAGCCCTGTCGGAATCCTGGAAGAGGCAGCAATTCATTAGATTCACCTGTTTGCCAAAGTTATCCACTGCTTAAAAAAAAAAAAGATGTAACCCCCAATGTATAAAAAAGGAGACAATAAAGAAGTGCAGAAAACTTCTAAAGTGTCCACTTGAGGTTCGTTCTTAAAGCCATGGGGGTCCCTATTTACAAATGTTTATTATTATTATTATTATTATTATTATTATTATTATTATTATTATTATGCTTTGCAATACAAGTAACAAAGTGCTTCCCAATAAGCATCAAAAACAGTTAAAAATAAACAGCAAACAGTAAAAAAAATGGGAACAAACATAACAAATGGCCAAAAAGAAAACTATAGATCAATACAAGCAAAACCAATAAATCAAGATAAAAAATGAAATAAAATCACAAAGCAAAAGCTTTTCTGTAAAAATTCATTAGCGATATAAAATGGGAGACTGATTGTACCAGACTGATATCCTCTAGCAGGCTGTTCCAAAGTCTCTAAGTTTCCTTTACCTTTACCAGATTGTTTAGAAACCAATGTATGTGCCTGAGCTGTTTAGAGGCCCCCCTTGGTGACTGTTAAAAGCCCATCCTTTCTCTGTGGTTGAGCTCTGATAATATTAAGTTTCAGTTTCCAATGAGTGACAATTGATTTGTGGGTGTTTGTAAGTTGAAAGTCTCTCATAAAGAAAGCTTTCATGAATCCTCAGTTATCCCCCTCCAGATTTCCTTCCTGTCTTCTCAGTCCTCTCTCCTCCAATCTTCAGTTAGAGCTTCGGGATGGTCTCTAACATTGGGGGTATGAAAGTACTTCCAGCTATGTCAAGGTCCAAGGACAAAGGAGACATCACTAAATGAGACTTTGGGCAGGTTGACTGAAAGTTAGCTTAAACCACCACCTTTGGTTGGCTACAAAATCCCCTTTCAGACATCAGTGGGTTACATCACTGAGGTTGTGTTCATGTGTTCTACAGTCTTTGCTTCTCCTCTTGTCAGCTGGTTCAGAGACTTGACTCAGAGGGTTTCACTGGAGAAAGGGAAGCGAAAACTCACTGTTGAGTCCTTCAGTTGATCCTTCAAACACACTGAAAGCAGAACAGAGGACACGCTTATAATGTTAATAGTTCATTGAAACAGACGTTGTTACAATGCCTAAGAGGAGGTCATCCATACTGATGTTTCCCCTTAGAGAGGGTGTATGGAAATGACTTTTTCTAACCCTGCCCCCTCTTCATTTCAAGAGTGACAGGAGATTATTGCTAACACCCCCACTCACTGGGGGAAAGAGCCTGGAAGAAAAACACTGGGTGAAGGATATGATGTGAAAAACATCAAGACTGTCATTGACAAATACATTTCAGTGCAACGTTCTGCCTCTTGTCATCTGTAGATCACCGTAAGGCTGTTCTGTTGTTTCTTTATTGTCAGTACTTTGAATAAAACGTAATTATTTCAGCTGCAGTGTCAGTTGAACTCTGACTTTGGTTCATCTGATTGTATCATCATCAACACATCATGTTGACATTCTGAACAAGTTCTCAGTCCAGGCTCGTATGTTATAAAGCACGCTCAGCGAAAGTGAAACGAGGTGATGTATGGAGCATCTGTTTCGTATCGAGATGGAAGTGGATGCCTCTAAAAGGCTTAAAGGATGACACTTTGAGAATGTGAACAGATTCATCAAAGTAGATTATCTGTGCAGCCGAAGGACTCTCCAGAGGTTGACCTTCTTTGCAATTCCTTCACTTGGGACATGGAGCACATGTGTGAGTGTGTTTTGAAAGATAAGGGAGTGATATGTCAGGAGGGTGATGAAGTGAGTGTGTGCCTCATGTGTATAACAAAGCACCGTTCATGGAACTTTTGTATGAATTACATTGAGTTGAAGGGCTTGTCAGCAGCATGATTATCTGCTCTCGAACATTTTTCAGCTCGTCTTAACCTTGGGAACATCCTCCACCCCTTTCTTTGTTTCAGCCATTTGGCAGGAGGAGGTAAATGCACATAACTACCACGACAGACAAGAGATGAATAAGAGAGAAAAAGTTTGATCCCAAAAGTTCAGTCAATTATTCATAAAATTCACCCAACATGATTTTCATAAATAGCGTCAAAACTCATTTTCAGTTGCAAGGGGAAAAAAACTCACTTAATTCAGAATAAGTGACATGTATTAGCTCCGAGTGAACAGCATTATCAGCATTTCACAGCTTGAAACCCTCTTTGCAGAAAACAAGGGTAGAGAGTCGATTTTACCTTCAAACATTTTCCATGACAACACATTACAGGGCAAAACATCTCAAGAACTTGGAAGTCGGCCCAAGCTAGCTGCCAGGCGTCATGCAGTGTTTTAACTTCATGTAAACACCCACAAATGTATCCAAAACTGACTTCCACTCACCTCCAGACAACTGCAAACACTTAGTTTGAGTTTGTGTACGTATTTCCTGCCTGTGAGCAGCACGACTGATGGGGGAGATGTGATACAGCAAAGTACAGTGTTTCGCATTTTCTTCTTCTCCCCCTTGCTGTTCATCGCTTCTCTCAAGAGATTGATTTCCTGAACACGGGGTCACAATTTGAAAGTAAATGCGTTTTCTGTGGAACCAAGTCATTACACCAATCACTTTTTTGTCCAAATATGCTCTTGCAGTGTAATTTCTGTAACATTTAAACCTTGTACTTGCAGTCATCCAGCAAATATTGCAAAGCGCTCTTCATATTGCCATTTAAGGGCCCAATTCATCGTGCATTAACTTACACAGTCCTGTGAATCCCAATTGTGCAATATATTTATATATATATATATATATATATATATATATATATATATATATATATATATATATATATATATATATATATATATATATATATATATATATATATATATATATGAATTCAATATCATTGGTTTATCAAATCAGAGGTGTAAAGTCAGCATAATGTGCATGCATTTTAAATTTAAACGTTGTTTTTAACATTATTGCTCCACATTGTTGGTAAAATTTGGATTTGAGTTGTGCATTTCCCTCGTGTGCTATGTTATGAAGTCTGACAGTGTCCCCATCATGCTACTGAACTCAGAAGAGAGGAGCCATGTGTGTGTGTGGTGTGTGTGTGCGTGTAGGCCTGCCATTATCCCGGGGCTTGGCAGATAAAGACTTGGGAGGTTTGAGTCCTGGATTGCCTAAAGCAGGAACCCTCATCTGCATGCACAGAGCCTCTTCTAGGCATTTGTGCAGCCACATAATGTCAAGCAATTTTCTGTAACACGAGGAAATTTGATTTCTAGTAGAGCGGGTAGAAGAGACGGACACTCCAAAATCATTTTGAAACATCTCAGTTTATATCAACTACTGCTCAGCTGGACTGAAGCGTATCCTCCTGGCATGGAGTCGTGCCCCCTGTGGCGTGCACAACGTAAACCATCTTGCAGGTAATGCTGAGTGATAGAGTACCTGCAGGCTCTGTGGTTGTCTTTGTTGTGCTGTGCCTCTCTTATCATCACTGCTATAGAAACAGCACTATGGTTGCCGAGCACACCTCTAGAATTAAAGTCAGAGATTCTGCTCAGTTTTAAGATTTCTGATACACATCTGATTAGTCTGGAGGCTGCAGCACGCTGACAGGAGTGAGGGTGTGTCTTTTCATAGCAAAGTGCAGCTCTGAATCTCTGTTGTTGCTGTATTGAAAACATCTTAATACGACCTCTGTTGGAAAGGCAATTTTATGTCTAATGGGCTGCTGAAATGGTAAATCGTAAAAGGTTGTGCCTGGAGCAAAAACAAGGATTTGATTTAAGTGTCATGGTAAAGTTCAAGGCTGCTGTGGACAGAGCAGAGCAGGAGAAAACAAATAAAAGTGAAGTAATAGGCATCACAGTCCATCAAGCCATGGCAATGGCCTCAGTTTCATCTGAGCATCAATTTGTCTCTAGACTTACAGCCGTGACTCCTTTTGTTCCAGCATTGATGGCTGTATACGAGCTTCTACCTCAAACCTGTGCGTCTGGATCACATTAATGTAAGCATTTCTGTCATGGCTTCATAAACAGCCTCTCCAGAGATGATTATGTAGGTGGGCACCATGTTAAAAGGTGGGCAGCATGTTAAAGGGAGCATTTATGCTGGCAATTAGACTATTAGAACTTTCTGGAGCCTGCTGGCATTAAAATGGCAGTGCTGCCAGCTCAAACGCCTCTGTGTGTGTGTGTGTGTGTGTGTGTGTCAGCTGATTAATTATAAGTTTTGTTTCTTGCAGTAGAGCCATACTGAACTGAACAGGGTTTTTTTTTTTCCCATAACAGAAGAATTCATTTTCTCATTATGGAAATATTGACACGGTTAGATTTCAGTCACTCAGCTTACATTGAATTACTTTAAACATTTTTGCAGCGGCTCAACATTGTATTTCAAGATCAGGACTCAAAACGATAACTTCTAATAGATTTGTTTTACATATAGAAATATAGGAATGATGAGAAAAATTTAAAGCTGAGGCCTGCAGGTGGATGCTTGGGGATTAACGTTTGAGTGCAGCATTGCTGCAGGACAGCTGTTACAGAGACGGGAAATCTTTCAGCCTAAATCGACAACTTATTTGGGAGGCAAGGTCTATCTCTGATTGGGGCAAATGTGAAATGAGTGCAGCTCCTGTAGCCTGAGTGAACCAGCTTACAGTCATCACTTCATTTCACAGAAGCGTTTAATGAGATTGAATGAAGTTGTGGCAAAGGTCAACTTCATGACGTGACATGAAAAACAGTTCTTTTTTTTTTAGTGCATCATCTCAGGATCACTGGAGCAGATTTTTTTCCATTTTTGTGTAGAAATCTGTTCGGACTCAAAGATGAGAAAACAAATTTTGATGATCCAACGTCAACTCTCTTAATGACAGTTCTTCATCCCTTTGGATGCAAGATCTCAGCAACTCTTGTAAGAAGTTAACATCTTATTTCTCCCCAAATGGTGAACTGTACATCCAAGAAACCAGCCAAGTTAGGTGCTGATCTGGGCCTGTATGCATGTCCAGTCATTACACCAACAGACTGTTAGTCTTAACGTGCTGCTATTACAGAACAGCCCATTTGATTTTACCATTAGCTGCATGCACGACTGCCAAAAATTGGCCAATTAACTAACTGCACAATGAAAGCAAGGCAGGTGGAGAACTTCCTGGAAAACCCAGATCCAACAAATTTAAAATTTGCAGTGCTAGGAATGAAAAATATTGTGTCTCTTAAAACTAAATGTGTTGTATATCCTGACATTGTCATACTTTTCCAAAGGATTAATTCAATCCCTAAATATTTGTTGTCTTCACATATTTCATCTTAAATGGTAACACATGAGGATGTCGGCCATCTTTAATCAACATAACAGGTGCGGTAATCCTGCCGTTAGCACCTGTTATGGTGGGGTCTAACACCATTAAATGTAATACTCTGTTGGGGCATTAATTGATACCTCTAATTGATTTTTTTTTTTTTTTTTATCATTAGTGCAAACGGTCCGTTTTCAAAACTAGAGGCTGGGCATGCGTACAGACCCTGGTGTTATCTCTTCTTGCTCAACAGCAATCATCCAACAGTCACTCTGTGCAGATAAAAAGACAATTTTTTATGTCCCTTCTGTAAATTGCCGTCTTGTAACCTCTCTGTTGCTGTTCCTCTGTTTATGTCACCAATATTTTTAGGGTAATGTACAACCCCAATTCCATTGGTGTTGGGACGTTGTGTAAAACATAAATAAAAACAGAATACAATGATTTGCAAATCCTGTTTAACCTTTATTCAGTTGAATACACTAAAAAGACAAGATATTTCGTGTTCAAACTGATGAACTTTATTGTTTATTGAAAATATTCACTCATTTTGAATTTGAAGCTGCACTTAGATAGGGATCGCCTCTAACATAGATGATTTGAAACTATTTGCAACAAGGAGGTTGTTGTAAATCTCAAAATATAAAATTATAAAACAGTAGTTCTACCTTCCATTTGTTAATGTTTTTCAAGTGAAGGAAGTCTTGTCTGATAAGTTTTAAACTGCACTGGTTTAATGCAGAGAAGTCACCTGTGTGGATTACATTACAGTCCAGGTTTCAGTGACAGCCTCCATTACGGTGTACACGGACTCGTGATGATTTTTTCTATTTTTACAATATCACAGTGACATGGAAGGATGAGTAGGTCTCATTGCTCGCACAATGGCTTCACTATAACCCTGCTGTGTGAAAACAAGTTTTCTCAATTACTTTTGCTCGCCTTCTCATGCTTGTGTTGCTCTAACTGGAGGGACAATCGCAGGCTTTTGTTACATGAAGGGCTCCAATGGAAACACAGTGGAGACAAGATGAGAAAATTGAAGAAAGAATTGGTTTTAGGGCGTGTATGTGTGCCTGTAACGCTCAGAGTGCTCTGGAGGTGTGTTTGGATTGTGTGTTTTCATGGGAGCAGCAGCAGCAGAGACGTGGGCCTCTCCAGCAACATGAGCTGACAGTAGAGAGGGAAACACACTCTGGAGGGACTCGCTGCTGTTTATGGAAGAGCTGGCTCTTTTAATCGGGTAATTCATTTGGTATTATCGCTGTGAAAAGCTGGAGGCGCTGACCGTTTCTTACAGCTCAACCTCATCAATAATCCACTGAACACTGAATTATTCAGAGGACTCTGGACACAGGTGAGAGGATATTACAGCTGTTGAACTTCACCAGCTGTGTCACCTCATGTTCAAGGGATTGCACTTCCAAAATTCCTGCTTGTCTGCTGCTACCTGCAGCTCTGTGATGACTGTTTGAGATTAGCTGAAGGATATACAGTAAATCCTTGAACATAAAAGCGTAACTTGAGCCACAATCTGCACAGGAGCAGGTTTTTCTTTTTCAAACGTCTGTATCAGGAGCTGAATCTGCAACACTAAAAGTACTCTGTTGAGCCAAACAAGCTTTAGTTTAACTCTTGTTTCCAGTTTGAAAAGTTGCTTGAACAGTGTTTGAATTATGATTAATTAATTACTTTTTGAAAAAGAAACTTTTTTTAAATAATCTGTTCTATGAAAAGGTTAGAGAAAGTATTATAAAAGTGATTTCCCCTCAATTTCACTGTACAATGATTGCAGAAAAGGCAGATTAATGGTTAAAAGAAAAAGTCATTAGGCAGTTCTCAACCATTAGACTAGAATATAAAATTACCTCATCTAAACACAGAGCAAATTACTGATGTTATCTCACAAGGTTTCTGTTTTTCAAAGCTACCTGCTGCTGTTAAACATCCTGCAGCACACAGAACAGCTATTAAACCTGCCTTTCAGCATGCGTGTGTGAGCTGAATATGATGAAGTGCTTCTCTGTCAAAGGGTTACTTACAGCCGCCTCATCCCAGGAGAGTTTGTTGTGTGACTCCGGCAGAGCGACGCAGTGACCCCTGTGATGGCCGGCTGAGGGACAGAGGCCGGCCCTCGCTGTGTTAGAGGACAAACCTCTCAGTGGTCGGTTAAACTAATCACCATGGGGACCTGAGACTACTGCTTCTTGCAGGCCTGCTTCCCCTCTTCAGAAATAAGCCTGACACAGAAATGAATGGATTTCATTTCACTGCAGTTTGAGCCTCACATGATGCAAATGCAGCTAACAAGCAGGTCGGCCGGCTGCTCCAAATGTGAGCGTCTGGTGGCCAAACTGGACTCGGTCCCATCTTTTTGCCTCGTTGTGTTTCTCCTTCTCTTATTGCTTCTTATCTCATTATCATTGACACGCTATTATCCTCTTTATTGAACTCTGCACATATTAAACTCATCCGTCTCATGTTGGGTTTATGTTGATTGTGCACAAAGTTCCATCTGTTTTTTTATTCTTCTCTTAAATTCCCTGTGAGGACTTTCTACGGGTATTTTTACACCTAAAAGTCCGGACCAAAGTCCGTGGTCTTGTTACATTTTAAACATTTGGTTCAGTCTGCTATGGTTTCACACTGTCATTATTGCAAACAGACTAACCAAACTTACATGAATGAACCTACATGATACTGTCATCAACTGCGTACTTTGTGTGTCTCCGTAGTTTACATTGATTGGTCATCTGACATCAACATGTTGAGCGGGAATTTAATTTTGTCAACAATGAATGAAATCGCCATCATATGATTGATGTTTTTATACTACCAACAGTGACAACTTGAAAAATTGTACATAATCCTGATCCGACGTCGTCTTATGAGGTATATAATTAGACGACATCTTTAGTGTTGTCAAAGAAAGTGTGTAATCCTGTGATTGGTACAACCTTTCAAAATAATGCTTTCACAATAGGCATGTACCAGACCGTGGTCCCGTTTGGTCCAGGACCACCGCTTTTGGTTGGACCAAGGTCCGATTGTTTGGTTCGGGCCAAGGTCCGGGGGGGTTTTACACCTATCATTTTGGTTTGGATCAAACAGAAAAGTCCGAAAGTCCAGACCAAACGACGTTGGTGTGGAAGCGACTTAAGTGATCTTGAAAAAGTCTCACTTCTAGATATATGCCTGATCCTAATCCACAACTGAAAATGAGATTATCAATACAGGTTATTTTTAAATGCTATTTCTTAGCTTCCCGATCAAGTCTCTATGACAACACCACGCCAGATGACGAAGTTTACTTGTGAGTAGAGCGAACTGTGTTTTTCTCTGCTGAAAACGATTTCTTAGATTTATTTAGTGGTGATGGTGGACACTGGAGCTGAACTGTCAACTAAAAAGGACAGAAGAGCAGAAGGAAGCTAAACAGGAGAGTGATAGAGCACAGGCTAAGGTTGGCTTGCGTTTTGAGGAGCATCTTAAAAAATTCTGAGGATTCAGCAGACCTGATTGATTGACGGAGCTGATTCAAGAGGAAGGGGGCAAATAGCAATCTATTCTCCCTGTCTTTTGAAAGTCATTATCTTAGGCCAAATTTCATGTAGTGTGCCACCAAACAGAAAGCCCTGTTGATGTGCAGCTGTTTTAAAGGCAGCAAAGTTGATGTTTTCAATATGACAAAGAAACCAGTGGTTACAAATATCTGGCTTCCAACTAAAGCACAAGCAAGAAAAAAGTAACACACGTATAAACTGTAGTTGTAGTTGAAACTTCCCCCTTGCAGGACCAGATGAGGCTTTCTGGAGGTTTATTAGTGATGGGCAGAGTTCAGGAGCACTCCCATGTGACGCATGTCTTTAAGTGAAACCTCGCTCTGTTTACCTTTGCTGAGCTTCAGTAGCTGAAACAGAAATGATAGACTATGATAAAAAACACAGCTATATGTTTGAGGATACTTTTCTTATGTGGAAAGTCATTCAAGGTGAATAATGTTACATTTTGCTCTTAGGTTTGGTAATATTAGAAAACCTTCTATTTCTTCTTCATTTTAATGACCAGCAGAGGACATTTACACAGCTAATACTCGTTTTGTTTACTCAGAAGCAGCTCTAAAGGGCCTCTCTTGTTTTCCTAAATCGGGTTTTAGAAAGACCTGATTAGGCTGTTTAGATTTTTAATCATATGACAAACTTGGATTTTTCCTTTCACTTTATTATAATTAAGGCGGTATTCTTTATGTATTCAGGCCGCGCAGTCATGTGACACATCAGGGAGGCATGAGCATTATCTCTTTGTAGTGCTGGATTTAATAAATACACTCATGCATTTAAGCATGGGATAAGTGTGTTAAACACACTGACATTCTCACACAGACTCTGTTGTTATGAGCCCTGCTATTGATTTCCAGTGAAAGTCCTCTTAGGAATGTCAACGTGTTACACTTTTCAGATAGAATGAATTGATATGCTTGCCATGTGCTTGCCAACATTTCCAGTTCACAGCAAGGAGAATCTTATCATGGTGCCTGACTTTGTCAACACTATTAAATTTAGAGCGAGTCAGAGATTAATAACTTCCACGTAAGGAGAAAATAGGAAGAGGCACAAGCTTGGGAGCGTACAGAGAGATTAATGAGTGTCAAAAACAATGAATTTTCCATTAGATGGTAGAATGGCACGCGCTGCTTGTTTGGTCTCCCTGTTTTTACTCATCAGATAAGAGCTTGCACAAGGATCAACAAGAAATGACCCATTTTATAGATAAACATTTAGTCCTTTCTGCAGACTCCAGATTAACAGTGACCTATTTTTTAGGCAGAAATGGGCCCCCCCCCCCCCCCCCCCCCCTTTTTTTTTTTTTTTTTTTCCTTTTTACCACAAGGCTTCATTCCATTCTCAGCTCTGGGTTTTCTGATGAGCAAAATGATTCTGATTGGGTTTTTGGCCTGGTCTGCCAAAAATGTCTTTCTGTTTGCAAAATTAGCCTCATGAAGGGTGTTTACAGAGAAAGATGTAGATTGCAGGGTGGCATTTGACCTGAGTTTACCTAATACTGCAGATACCAACCAGTCAGTACACACGCACAGCCTTGCCTCTCAGATAGCCCTTTCTGCAAACATGTCATTACTCTTATGATGGATGTCCAGCTGTTCCCATACAGCAGCGATGTGGAAACACATGAATGCAGCAGCACTGAGCCTCTAGAATACAGATGTAGCTTCACTAAAACTGTAAGAAGGGAGAAATTATCCTTAGCTTCAGCTGAAACAAATGAGTTGGGCACAGAGTGAACCGTGTCTCTGTTACCTCCAGAGCAGGAACAGTCTCCTGTTAGTCTGTTCGACATCCCCACAATGGACAGGAAGTGTCAGCACACAATGCATTAGCAGACCAGAGGTGGAGGAGAGGTAAACACTACAAGAGGAGCTTATTTCTCAAGGAGCTAAGAAGTGCTCTTGTCAGTCAGCCGCTGCGTCCTTGTGAAACAGCACAGTGAGACGCTCAGTCAGAGCAGATTTGGTCAGGGCTTCCTCACCTGCAGCTCGGTTAGAAGCTTTATCTATTTTTATTACTGAGGAAACAAGACTTCAGAAAAAAAAAGTTAAATAATAAAAAAAATAAATAAATAACAAATGTAGAACTCTGGTTAAAAATAGTCCTTTCAACAGCACACCCATGGAGACACAAAATGAGAGAAACCTGTTTTTAAAGTGTGAAGAATTCACCAGTCGTGTGAAAAATGTTTGATTATCAGATGTGTACTGTAAATTAAATAAAAACTCCTCCTAAGTGCTATTTTACCTCCAACCTGCAGGTGTGAATCAGCCCTGAGCTAACTCGAGTACAACATTAATGTTTAATACCGTACACGGTGTCCTCCCAGGTGAAATAAATCAAACATGTTGAGTGTGTGAAATTCTCCTCAAGTGATATATATACTCTAAAGATTGGATGAAGTTAGCATCATCTTTCGGCTCATAAGAGAGCTTTGTCGAATTCACCAGTACTGTTTGTACACTCTCACACACAGTGCATTTTGTTTTTGAGGCTGTAGAGTCCTCTTCTCATGCTGACAACACAGTTCTTCAGATGGGATGAAGCAGGTTACGCAATAAGTCCTTTCAGAAACCGGAGGCTCACCGGCAAATCGAGTGTTAATCTCTTGCAGTCTGAAGCCTCTAGTAACAATGTTGTGTCCTCATTACACGTAGCTAAGTGTCTGTACCTGAAAGGCAGCTAAGCACCTCCTTTTATGTAACCACAAACAAAGCGTCTGCCTCTCCAGTCGTGATAAAAAGGAAATTGTTTACCAATCTGCCATGTCTCCCAGAGTTAGCCTGTAATTTGCACAGAAGGTGAAAGTTGAGAGTTGTTGAGCAGAAATCTTCCCAGGAACCGTCAGATGCATTAGCCTCTATGTGTGGAGAAGTTTGCATGTTTTTTCTACAACACTTATTGTTTGGATCACTTTAGCAAGATATAACTCTACATGGTTGTAATGTTATTGATTTGAAAAACAAGTTCAACATAATAACCTCTTATTCAAGCAGAAACAAAACAAACATCCAGATAGGGAGACAGTCATTGTGAGGAAATGAGTGTGAAACCATGCTGAGGACAGTTACTTGCTGTATCTGGCTGGTGTTTTGATGCCAAGTGAGATACCGCAGCAAAAGCTATGAAAGTGTGGCTAAAACTGGCAACGCTAGCATGACCAGCCCTCAGTCCTCCATGTAGGTCCTCATAACTGTCTACACAACAGTGGCATACACAAACTTTTTGAAGCTAAGGGGTGAAAAGAATAAAGAGGGCACATCTGGCACATTCCTGCCTCTGAATCGGGCACTGAGTTTTTGAGGACAATTGACCTTTGGCTAAGCCGCACCCCCTGCCACTCACTTGGACAAACAATGATAATTTTTGTGTAGGATTTTGCCATAGGTCAATTAGCACACATTTCTGCCTTCCAAGAGGACAGTTTATCGTGTTTAAACCAGGCAATGAGGCAATTTAGTGTGTTTTGCCAACCAAGAGGGCAGTTTAGTGCATTTTGGCTCCCAAGAGGGCACTTTAGCGTGTGGGACTGCCCCCCTCTGTGCACTCCACTGTTACACAACATGACTTATATTCATTTTTGGGATCACCAAACACTGCACTACAGGATGTCATCTGTAGCCTGAGCTTGTTTACATCCAGGTAGTAAAGCATCATGGCATTACTTCAGTGGCTTTAATTGGCTGCTCTGCACAGTATATGCTAAAAATATATTTATGAAGATTTATATAGGTGACTAGAAATTCTAATGTGGGTCTAACAAAAACTACTTTAAACCATTTAGCTAACAAAACAAATATTGCAACTCAGATAACAGATTAGACTGAGACATATTTGTTTCTTTTTTCCAAAACTGCCGTTTACTCTTTCAGTTTTATCTCATAGACAAAGGACTGTCTCAAAGGTTATATCAAACAAAATTTCCCTGTGTTCAGACTTTAGCACTAAGTTGTTGAAACACTGTGACCTGCATCAGAGGCTAAAGATAAAGCTGTGAGGTGTTGCTAAAGAGAAGCTTTGTTAATAGAGCTGTGATATTTGCACTCATATTTTTCTTTCAGTAATGCTCTGCTGGTGTTAAGTTCCTATAGCTCACCTTTTTATGACAGGTTCATGGTACATAGTAATACTGAGCGAATGACTCATTTTTCTCACATCATTTAATCTTATCTGTCACCATGTGTGGAGCTAATAATCATCATGCCTTCAATGCTCTCTTTCACACCTGTCTAACCTGCTGTTTCCTTCCTCTGCCCCCTCATGCTATCAGTGGCTGGGACAAAAAGCAAAGCGAAAGGTGAGTTATTGCCTCCATTTTCTTGCTACATGATTTATGTTGCACACAGTTCCCAATAAACAATGTTTGGATCGCCCTTTTATCTCCCCCTAGAGCCCGGGAAGCATTAGCATGCACTGCTGGCTGCAAAGCTTTCTGGGCTTCTTTTTTAACCTTTTACTTCTCCGGTAGAGGTTTGCTGAACATGCTTGCTCTTCCTCACACACAACCTGCTACACATATGTATGGATTCACGTCACACCAGGGAGCCTGCCCGCTTCACCCACACGCGCTCTTGCCACTGGAGCAGCTGGAGGTTGTTCCTGGTTCAAGGACACCTCAGCGGTAGACGAGAGAGACGAGTGATTCTCATTTGGTTTTCACTGAAATGCTCTAAGATCATAAGTCTGCTTCTTACTATTTAGTTCAAAACACAATAAAATCCACTTCATCAATCCCACTTGGGGCATCTTGTTTGAAGTAGCTTTTACACGAAACAGTGAAAACACATAAAAAAGTACAAATAAATGATGCAGAATACCTGAAGTGGAGTAGAATCTGACAGAAAAATAAATAAACAGATATTTTCACAGGGAAGAGGGAAGTTTGTCAGAGAGAGAAACTCAGTGTTTGAATTGCAAAGTGAATGAATGATAGATGATAGTCATACGATTTACAAGCAGGTGAAATATTATGTGCAGAGAAGTCAAAATACCTGCTGCTTATAGAGGGATTGTTTTCTCCAAAGAGACATCACATCTTTGTTTCACTCTCCCACTCAATAGTAAATGACTTGTATATTAAATATCAACTTAATGCAGTGAGCAGAAAAATACAGCAATCCAATTTTTATTTCACATTTCACCACACTAACAAATTAGTCCAGATGTTATTTTATTCATCTATTTGTTTAATAGATAAATGTTACTTTATGAAACACACTTTTCTATTTCATACATAATGTTTGTCATCACCGCTCATGCTCTTGCTGTCGTACATTTGTCGCTGACATACTGTTGTTTGGAGGCAGGATATTTATGCTGCTGGTCCTCCTCATACACTGAGTGCAACACACCAGGGGCAGTAATCCTCAACTGGTGGGTTGCAGACCTGTTTTCAGTGGGTTGCGGGCTTTTGCATGGGAAAAGAAAAAGAAGTTAAGAGAAAAAACACTTTGGGGAAGAGGAATTTTTAATGCAGCGGTTGCCTCTATTCACACTCCTTAATAGCAGGTGACGTTGCTTCCCTGAAATGCTAATCGACACCCACTATTTCCCAGAATAGAGGAGGACTTGCAAAGTTTGTTTTAATGTGCTAATTGAGTTAGTATGATGACAACTACATCAGATGTTGACTTTTTTAAATTAGGAAGAATGAAACACCTCATTATTCTGTGCAGTGAGGTGTTGGCATACTGTGACACTCTTTGCTGTCTTTGGTTTAAAATGCACCATCTTTTTCTTGAATTAAATTAGAGAAATTAAAGTTTCTCCTCAACTTGACATGCAGCTTGTCATTTAGGGCTGATGGTCAGACCACTGCACTGGGGTGTAACGGTGGGACAGAGTCTCACCAATACACCAGATGTGTCTCTGGTCCGACTCCGCTCCACTGTGTGTTGACTGCGTGCTCTCTCATTCGTTAACTCACACAGGCTGAATGTTCAATCTCGCATGTTGCAGGACTGTCAGACAGCTGGAATCTGCAGACCAAATGACGATCCTCTTCTTGTTCATGTTGGGCTGTGAAACCTCAAACCTGTTGACTCCTGGCCTGACTGCGCTCATTATGTTGGTTTGTTGTTGTAGTCAAGCTAAATATGATCTGGTTTTGACACGGTTATTTTGATTTTGTTAGTCATTATGCGTTTTTATCAGGGTAACTGTGGAGTCTTAAAAATTCTTAAAATGTCATAAATCCAATAATTTGAATTTAAGGCCTTAAAATTTTTAAAATCCCCTTAAAATCTCATAAAAATGTCTTAAATACAATTTTGAAAGGTCTTAAAAATGTATTAATGTTACTTTTATTTAAAAAAATGCATAAACTTCAGTCTCGCTCCCATGTAACTAAAAACAAAACTAAAGTACCTGCGCAACCCAGTCAGAATTTATCGAGCACAACCAGCTTCTGTGCTGTGCACATGTTGCAGTGTGTTCCAGCTTACAGTCTATGGTTACAGCGGAGCTGTGAAAATATATTCAGTACTTTGCATGTAATTCTGTGCCACTTCAATTTTTCCTTCATGTCTTTTGTATTTATTTATTTATTTGTTTGTTTATTTGTTTATTTACTTCTTCATTTGTTTGTTTTTTGTGTTTTTTGTTTGTTTGTTTATTTTGTCAGTATGAATGTAAAATGTGTCTTAAATTATATACACTATGGTCTTATTTTGGTCTTAGCCAAAAAACCTTCGTCACAGGAGCTGCGATTGTGCAGCCAGTCTGCGCTGTAGTGACAATGAGAGACTCTAAGAAAATCCGAGTGGAAGCAGGTGACAAAAATATATATATATATTTTTTCTGTCAACAGTCTAATCTCTTCTTAACTCTCCTCCCTGATGTATTTTACTATTCCCAAAAAAACTACACAAGAACAGCAGCTGTCAATCATTGTTATCTGAGACATAAAACCCAGTTTTTAACCTCTAATAACTAATAAAAAAGAAACTTTAAAAAAAGAGGACTTGAACACAATGCAGCCCAATAATATCTTCATATCACCACAGCATACAGATGTGAGAAAGATTTCTATGAGGTGCATATATTTTTTAAAGTTTGACCACATCCCATCTGGAATGACTAGAAAGGCAGAGTTTTTGACTTATACTGCAGCCAGTCACCAGGGGGAGCAGTTTTTGTGATGACCTCAGTTGTAGCCGAGCGAGATGACGTTCGTTTTTTTTTGTTGTTGTTTTTTCTTCTTTTTTTTTTTTTTTTTTTTTACAGTCTGTGGCTGAAACCTGCAGAAACCCGGTTAGGTGGTTTCTGTGCACTACTTCCTGTGCTGCTTGATCTGCTTTTTGTAAATTGATGCGTCACTGTTCCAGCATCTGGCAAAATGGGAGGCTTGAGAAGGGCTTCAACCTGCCAGAGCAGGGACACAGCTGGACCCCAACAGAGAAAATCCAGTGTGAGCTGACTCATTTACTTGAATAGAAGTCTATCAGAGACGGTGGTGTGGAGCTTGAGGCTTGTGACCCTTCCTGTTATGTACTCCCTTGCTCTTTGGATATGTTAGCTTTGTTTGCACAGCAAACCCACAGACTGCACTCAGTAAGCTCACCAGTTTGTAATCTGAGAAGAGGATTGTTCTCTCCTCATCTTACAGTTTCCTCCAGTGATCCTCTAGCTCCTTGCACGCCAGCATCACATCCTCATCCATCATTTAATGAGCATGTATTTTCACGTTTCTTTATGTTTGCCTGGGTAATTTTCCTTCTCTTTTTCTATGCCTATGTTTTCATGTAAAGCCACTAATGATTTTAACGTTCATGAATGAACACCGAGTGTTTTTCTCCCCCCTTTCCCCCCCTTTTTAAAATGCAGTGTTTTCTAATTACAGAAGTAATTAGGGGCCTAGTTTTTAATTAACAGAAGTTACACATTCAGCATCTGTACCTCTGGAATCTAGTTCAACATTGCAAAGCCTCTTTCAACAGCACTTTTAGCAAACTAATTACGGTTAATAACTTTTATTAATAACAATGGAGATAATGAATGTAACCACGTGTATCAGTCTTGAATATTGATTAATGGTTTTGACAGCTTTCCTATTGCATGCTAATAACCGTCGTGTAATTTGTAGAGCGGTTGTTAAACAAAATGTGAGACGTGGAGGACAGAATAATAATCATTTCACAGATGGGGAAATATACCTTAGCTTTTCTTTGCATTTGCCGGAACACTTATGGGCTGTCTGCAGCGTCAGCAGGGAAAGGACGAATCATTCATTAAAGTGCAGACACTGGGTTAAAAAAGAGCGAGCCGAGGATAAACTACTTCATGAGACAACATTCGAGGGCCATCTCCAAAAATTTCATTCTGCAGCTGCATAAAGCGCGGGAACATGTGAAGGTGATTGCTTTTTCTTTTTTCTTGGTGGAGGTAAAACCTGAAGCTGCTGAAAGGAGGTTACTTGAACAGATCTGCTATGTAACCGTTATGAAGGACACTTTCAGGCAGGTGGGATGGGAATTTAACAGCATTTCAAATAAAGTGTTTCTTCTAGAGGTTATGTATCATTTAAAGAGGGCTGAGCATGGATTCTCACTGTGATAACATTTTATTGAACGTTTGAAAAGAGCAAAATATTTCTGACTACGTTATTCAGCGGGCTTTATGGAGATGGACCATGAATATTTATCTCCCTAGAAAAGTCTTTGAAAGTGGTGTTTGAAGAGCATATGGTAAGTTGTCTTATTGATTCCACCTCTTGGTTTGTGAAAGTTTTATGGGAAATCCATACCTGTGTTTATTAAGAAAAATATGTTGCATTAATCACACTCAGACGTGTTCCTCTCTATTCATTCGAAAAGTCGTCAGTCTGTGAGTCTGTGTCGTCTGTGGTTGGCATTTCTTTGTCACGATGTAGACTTTGTGCTCTTGAAAAAAAGGGCAGGTTTTATCTCAGCTTACAAACGCCACGCTTCAAGAGTGAGAATCCTGAAGTGCATTTGAGGGCACATCACACATGTGCTGCCTTGTAAGTAATACTATTTGAACATGTAATTTTCTCTTTCACCTGAACACAGTACAGTATTTCTGACCCACTTTCTGAAGCTGATGTATTGCCACTTTCCTCTGCCGTTTTTTTTCTCTCCCTGCACAGCAGAAAAAACACTGCTAAGAGTTTCCCCCAGCTGGGATATTTATTGCCAGAACCTCTCCCCTCTCTCCCTCCCCCACTGTGGCAAATCACAGGGGAGGACAGCGCTCGTACCACCTCTGAGTCGAGGGAGGTTCACTTTAGCTCAGGTGCTACTCTGTAACAGGCACCAAATGTCCTTTTTGATGGAGGGTGAAGCTGACAGACGGCTCACTCCGTCTTGGTTATTTCCTTTCTAACGGGCTTCATCTGGCTCAATCAACTGACTGCATCATTTAAGATCACACGACCGGTGCCCCACTATGAATTCAATGCAGAGCTGATACACAGATGTCATGAGGTGTGGGAGGCCGTCTCTACGCGTTTTTTTGAGCCTGTCTGCTCTGCTGTGAGCAATTTCTGTTTCCAGCAGTGAAGAAAACTACTTTAACCCCTTGAAGATAAATGATGCATGCTGACTAATTTGTCTCGATAAGATTAACCCTTAAAAGCCTGACCCATCAAAAAAAAAAAAAAAAAAAGCCAGAATATTCTGATTTTTTGGAACTGAGGTATTTATTAACTCTTCTAACCAAATCCAAACAAAAATCTTGTTATATCAGTTTGTTTATATTTTTTTATGTCAGGCTGTTTTAAGTGAATATGCTTTCATTCATTCCAGAAGATGCTAATTTTTAAAAAATAAGTAGTAATTTTTAACTTTTACCGCAGCTTCTTGAAAATGAGCAACAATTTTCCCGAGGAAAAAAAAAAAGCACGAAAAGGGCCAAAATACAGCTTCAGCTGCCTGTAGTTGAATGATAATCCTCAAGGGGGTTGGAAACATTTTTTTTTAAATTTTCAAACAGGTTTTTAATGAATATATTTGTCCAGTTGATGAGATGGAGGTTTTTGAAACTCATGTATCAAATATATTCAGCAATGAACAGTTAAAAAAAATAGTGTGAGATTTTTGATTTCTAAAACTATCTAGGAGCATTTTGCACCTGGGGTAAAAAGAAATGTGGCACGAAACTGCAGCTGCTTTGTGTCTGGATCCACCTTGTCTCACATATATTGTCTCCTCAGCCTCTGTGAATTAGTTCTTGATTGCCAGATGCGGATGGTGTGCAGACCAGAGTGACAGGGAGTACATTACTAATCTGAGCAGGAGTAATCACAGCCTTTGCTTTTACCATAATTACATATGGATTTTCTATGACTGGATGAATTGCACATTAGAAGACCTGCATACAAAGATTTCGAATTTTCCCTTTTGATTTCTAAAACGCGACATTATCTGAAGTTGAGTGTTTTCAGAGCTAAAGTTGTGCACTTTTCAAACATGGATCATTTTGGACAGGTAATTTACTGATTAGCTTCAGTTAATGGATCAGATTTAGTGCTAATTAGCTGCTGCCCTTAAATAGTGCTTTAAATCTCTCCAATCAAGCAGGCTGATGGCTTTTAAAAAGGACCGACTCAGTGAGTGTCTCGGATCAGCGGGGTTGCCATAAACATAAGAGCACTGCTGTTGATGTGGACCCCGGGGGGGGGGGCTTGAATGACGCCGTCATCGTAAATGATTGTTTTTGGTGACAGAAATGACCTTTCATTCATTAAAGAAATGAACATGAAATATGTTTTTTCCTCATGTTTTCCTCTAAAGACTGTTCAGGAAAGGTCGTTTGAGGTGAAAAAAATCTGATAGGCTTGGGTGACTTCACGGGCCAATTTATAAGGCAGCCTTCCTTATCTGCTTTAATAACCATTCACTTTCAAGCATTTCCGTTATCAACACCTACAGTTTAAGGTAGTAAATGAACATGTCTGCAAGCATATTATATTCAGTCATTATGCAAATTACATGTGTGCGGAGATTAATCATTCACCTCTCATATTCTACCTTTAATGTGCATGTATGCTTGGATACAGTTTGCACATTGGACTCAGCTTTTTAAGTTTTATTAAACATCTGCCGCTTTGTTCTAATAAACTCAGATTTCATCACTTTTACATAATTTCTGTCCCAAATAAATAAGCAATTAAAAGCAGCAACAAACAAAGATGTCGCAGTCTCAAGACTGTTCAGAACTTGCAACAAACAGTAACCACAGAAGGGCTTTGCATGCATTAGTATTCCGCATCCTGGAAACATCCAGCCTCAGTTTTCAGAAGTGGTCCTCTTTGGACTGGAGTGAATGGAACATGCTGTTTACATGATAGGCTTCAAAGAGAGTGCTGGTGCACAGTAACGTACAGTATGGAATATTAATGTGCTCACTGTTGTGCAATCTGTTTGTAACCAGGAGATAAGCCATGAGCAGGACTGCAATTAAAAATGGACGCTCTTCTTGTTTTGAACATTTCATCAAACATTATCACACCACTCATATTCAGCACTAATCTGTTTCTTAGAGCATTAAAAGATCCACAGCAGACTCTGAATGGAAACGTGTATTTGGCAGTTTAAAGTGTAGATTGCTTTCTCGGCACATTGTGTGAACTGTCTTGAAACTGAGAAGAGTTTGTGTTTTCAGATGTCCTGCACAGAAAGGGTCACCTCTAATCTAATCTGCTCCCCTCCCTCCGGATGGAGCAGTGTTGTTAGTTTTGGCAGGTAGATCACATATAAGCGATAATATCAATTCTACTGGGGTGAATCATGTGACAGGCATCCATTATCTGTACAGACAGAGACGGACACTCTCTAGCCTGATTGTGGGTCTGTCAGAGCTGCGGTAACAACTTTTTGATAGAAAACAACTGTGGGGCTGATTCACCGAGGGACTCTGCTGCTTTCACACCCACTACACTCATGCAAATGAGTCAAAAAGACATCTAATTCACATGGCATGCACAAAGGGTTAAATGTGCCAAAAACAAGCAAATAGCATCTCTGTGCACCAGTGGATACATTTAACTCAGCCTTCCTAACTCATTTGTTGCAAAATATACCATTTTCTCACTGATTCTGACAGCCTCACTGTTAGAACAAACATTGTCATGTTTGAACTCTTCAGTGTTTAAGGCAATAATTCCACCCCTGAATAATGTATAACTACTATATCTGTACATAGCCTTTTAATGTCACTGGACCACATTTTTTTATAATTGTCAGGGGTTAAATCTGGGCTGTCTGTGGCTCAACCCCTGCACATCTGGGCTGTGCAGTTACTCACAGCAGAGTGTTTTTTTTCCCCATCCGAACCAGCTGCTCTTTGCTAGCTCAGCGCAGGAAGTGAGCTGGAAATAAACTCCAAAATTTGTGTCACATCTGTCATGAACCCACTCCACAATGAAGCGGAGAGAACTTCCCCCTCTCCATTCAGCTCATCGTTCTGTATGCTGATGGAGATAAACACGGTCAGGATGAGAGTACACAGCACAGCTTTGGACTGCAGGACTTTGTGGGCGTTTTTGTGCGCGAATATCATCGAGACAATTTTTTTTAAGCAGAACTTGAGACGAAGCA
Source organism: Labroides dimidiatus (assembly GCA_030710495.1). Taxonomy (NCBI): domain Eukaryota; kingdom Metazoa; phylum Chordata; class Actinopteri; order Labriformes; family Labridae; genus Labroides; species Labroides dimidiatus. Next base: position 21,073,424 of record CM061154.1, read on the forward strand.
GATAATGAGGGCTAATGATGTACAAACCATTTTGACTTTTAATGAAGAAGCTAGAATCACAGATTATTCATCTACTTTATGTATCATCATCGTATTTTATGTTTGGTGATTTTGTAAAAAGGAATTGCTAATTTTAGTCTTTTAGACCATCATTGTTGAATCAAGCTATATCCCACAACGCCTAATTAATGACCCTGAATCAAAGTGTTGGCTCAGAGGATCTGCTGTGGATTTGATCTTTCTTATATTTCATGTCAGCGAGTAACTGTAAGTGAAGAAGAGCAAAGTATACTAGATTGTGCAAGTTCACATCAAGTGTGACATCTTAAACTCACTTGTCAGATGAGTAAGTGATATAAAAGGGCCTTCGAAGTACCTTTTTTATCTATTTCAGACCACAGTAAGACAAAAATGAGAATACAGTCTTGAGGACAATGGAGGCAGTGAACACTAACTAGCCTTTGTTTAACCCTCTGATTTATAAATTATGAACCCTGTCAAGATTTTTCCTTGTGTCTTTTTATGGCATTAATTTTTTTTTTTTTTTCAAATATTTGATTTTTTTCAATAAAATCTCAGACATTTCCACCACAGGGGCCTGAGCATTCAACATGAAACAGTATGAACTTCATGTGAAAATAAATAAAGTTGGGTTTTTTTTATTATTCCATGTATAATTTTTTTTTATGTTCTGCAAAACATTTTAACATATTTTCACACATTTTAACTGTACTAAAAATATACTTCCTGATGGATGATGTCCACTTCAGTGGACAGGGGTAAGACGTGGTCAGCTGGTACAACTGAAAAATGTCAGTAGGTGTAACCAATGTTGAAAAAAAAAAATGATATTGTGTAAAAAAAGTTCCAATTAATATGATTCAAGAAGTTTTCCACACTGTAAAAATATTAAAGCAACTGACCCAAAAATGGAGAGAAAACATTGATGTCTGCAGCACACTGAGTTGCTCAGTACAACAATAAAAAAACACATTATCAATATTAGAAATTAAATACTGTATTTTAAATGTACTTTGAGATGATATTTTCAAAACAAATAACTTATTTCATCAGTACACTTACATGACTTCTAGGAAGGTGAGTTATTTAAAATTGTCATGCTTTTGTGGTTATACTGTTTGACAGTTTAATGGGACTGATTCCTAAATTGGTCAAAAATAGTACAACCATCATAAAATACTATGACACTAATAGAAATGCAAACTCTGAAAATCAAACCAAACAACAAATATAAACAAACATCTAACATGTTGCTTTAACAAGTTTAAAGCTGATATTTGATGCAAACCCTTAATAAGACAAAAACGAGTATACAGTCTTGAGGAGATAATCAACACTAACTAGCGTTCAGTCCAAACTGATCAACGATATAACTAAGTGATGCTTCATCACCAGTGAACACATACTGAAAACATACATGTCATTTTTAAGAGCACTCTGGATTAAACTTGCACAGAGCTGCAGCACTTGTACAGTAAAAAATCATTTAGGCGTACAAAAACATGAGCCCTTCAGTTTAAGAGAACACTTACACCCAATCACCTGCAGAAAGGGAACGATCACAGAAGCCAGTTTGATTGAAACATAGGCACCAAAATTTCATTAAAACCTCAAAATAAATTTGTTCAAAGAAATAAAAGACTAAATTATAATGAAATGTGCTGGCACGAGTGGTTTTAAGTGGACAATAGAGCCTCACTGGGAAGCGGCTTATAAACCGGATCACGGATTTAAATTTGTCTCATGTTAAATTTTCATAGCTCCCTGGGCTCACCCTCATCATCTCTCTTCAATATCTTTTATTTGGTAGCCAAGCTCCCATAGAATATCTAAATTAAAGAATTAATCATCAATTATTTCCCCTGACGTGTGCTCTATTGTCAGACTGGCTATATACAGAATCAAGCAGCTCCATCTCAACTGTGCTTTTACCACATTTTATAATGTGTTACTCTGTGGAGTGTTCATTATTTTAGCACATCAGGTCTCGATAATTACTTTCAATATTCAAGATGATACAGTTACCATGATTACTGTGGATAAGTTTGTGAAGTACCAGCCAAAGAAAACAGCACAAATGTGAAGCTAAACAGGCCTCTCTCTCTCTCTGTGCTCAGATTGTGATTTTATAAGATCGTTCTGATTTAGCAGTCTGAGGCTGTCTGGCAGGACATTTCTCAGCCTAGGTGTCCTGACAGTGAAATCCAGTCATCTTTCATCTTGAGCCTAGACTTAGCAACTGCCAAGAGCCCTGCCTGTGGTGTTAAAGCTGCACTCTGACTCATGAGGGTCCAAAAGGTCAGAGACATAGCTGAGGGCAAGGCCTTGACAGAACCATAAAAGTTATCAATAAAAATTTGACATCGGTTAAAAAAGCTTAAGCTGCCAAGGATGTGTAAAATGGCTCCTTCACTTTGCACTGGCAAAAAAAAAAAAGAAAAAAAAGAAAGAAAAGAAAAAACCCTGCTCAGTCTTGTACTAATTGGCTGCTTGTTTCCTTGGTTTACAATTTGTAGAGAACAGAAGTAACATTTTGTGTTTGAAGCCACTGATAGAAAACCTAACAGTGGAGAAGACACAGGGATGTGCATAACATTCTGGATGAGAGGAGCTATTTACGTCAGATTGGAGAAACATCGTTAGACCAAAAGTAGGATGAACATCGAACATTTACGACTTCTGAAAAGCATTAACCAAAAACATTTAATGCAGATAAACAGCGATGAGATTTCCATTACTGAGCCTCCTTAATGATCAAAGCATACCTCCTATTCTAGATCAAGAAAATAACCGGCCCAAGCATAGAGCCTTGATGTACACCACAAATAACAAAATATGCAGGAATGTAATTGCTCAAACCTTTTTTATGTGGAATTCTCAGAGTCAGCCTCTTTTCATTCACATCTGCTCTGAAAGTCAACATCTCACGACTTTGAGCACTATCTTTGCACTGCTGGAGCATCTTTTGCAAATGTATTTCTTTAAAGTGCAGTGAAAAGCACACATGTTAGCACAATACCCCATTTGTCATGCAAAGAGGCACTTTGAAGTTATTTTCTCCTGAACTGTTGAGATGAAAGCTGAAGGTGTGTGCTTGTAAGTAAAGAAGGTTGAATCAAGGTTGAGCTTCTTCAGAGGAGGCTGTACTGAATATGTTGAAGGACATAATGATCGGTCCTGGGATCATCAACAGTGCTGAATGTGTTATAACATACACTTTGAAAAACCGCTGGTGTAATGTTTTGTTCTTCAGAGGATGTGTCACATGTGATCAGGTGTCTTTCAAACCTCCTGGATAAAGTGACTGAGCCAAGTGAGGACAAAACAGCTAAAAGAGTGAGAATCTAACAGGATGTCAAGAGTGCAGTGTAAGCCACGTTTCTTGAAAACTTCACACTGAGCTGAGACATAGAGCTTCCTGTATTTTCCCCACATGGGAGACAGTGAGCTCTATTCTTTCTTTTTCTCTCCACCAAAGAATGCACCTCACAAGAGGCCCTGAGTTTTAATTAAAAAGAATATTTATACACTGCGGATGTTCAACTTTCGTCTTTTTCAACATGCTTGCAAATGGGCCAGACAGTTTAGAGCTAGCCAATTAATTACTATTTTGTCAAGTCACAGCAATTTCAGTGATTAATTACTGTGTTCTCAAGAGTATATTGTCTTTTTAAATACCTTGTGAGGACGAACACAAGAAAATTTGATTTGCTTTTCTGAATCTGCTTTTTTTCTGCTTCCCAGCATCTGCTGTTTGATTTTTAGATTTGACAGTCATTCACAGGGAGGCGTATGCAAATGATTCTTTATGTATTACATGCTGTCTAAGATTCAAGGCTAATTTCAGTCTCCTTCTTGATAAATCTGACAAACAAAAGTAGCTCTATAAGTGCTTTAGCACAGAAATTAGTCCTTGATTTGCTCGAGGAGTTCACAGAACAGAAATCTTGGAGAGAAACACCTTGAGGTTTGTTGAGAAGTGATGAAATGTATCAAGAATGTGAGACTGTCATCTTTTATGGCTTTTTCTTTCCATTAACTGTCAGCAGCAAAATTCAAACAGCTCTCAAGGAAGTTTTCATTTGAAGGGGAGAAAAGGGTTGGTTGCACCACTTTTTACTCTAGTGTCAATTGCTCATCATCAAAACATTTCTACATTAAATTGAAGCCAAGGTTTTGACTTAAAATGTGTTTCCCTATTATTTTCCAACTCATTGTAACAAACAGGTAATTAATTATCAAAGACACTCTGACACATTGTGAAAACCAGCCCCATCACAGGGATGGTTGTCATAATGATATTTTAATGGTAAAAATCTTTTTAAAAAGGCAGGAAAGAAGAACTAAATTTAAAAATATAATTGTACTGACAAGTTGACAAATATATAACTACTATCTCTTAACACAAAATGAGCAAGAAACATATTTTGACCAGTTTACTTTGAACAAATCTATACATGACAACCAACCCCAACTGGAATTTCTTGCTAGCATCAAAGCTAACAACTGTGTAATACCTAGCTAGCTAGCGAATATCAATCTAAAATAAACCTTTCCGTTAACACTGTCTAAAAGCCTAGAAGAAATGCACTGAGGAGCTGAATATTTACAATTTAACATGAAAACACAACAAAGTCCTCTAATCGCAACCCTTGAAGGAATGAAACAACCAACCTCAACCGGAATTTCTTGCTAGCATCAAGGCTAGAAACTGTACCAACTAGTCAGCTAGCTAACAACAATCTAATCTATAGCCCCCAGGCTTGTGTAAAAGCCTGGAAAAAAATACTGAGAAGCTGAATATTTACAATTTGACATGAAAATTACAAAAAGTCTTCTCAACTCAAGTTCAGCAGTCTCAGTGTGTGTGTGTGTGTGTGTCTGTTTTTTTTCTTCTTTTCTGAAAACTTTGGAATATGACTTAAGCTATTTTGCTGTTAGGCTAATGCTGTGTAGGTGAGCTCTGATCCCATCCATCCATTTTCTATGAAGCTTATCCTCCTTAGGGTCACAGGTGGCTGGAGCCTATCTCAGTTGTCTTGGGGCGAGAGTTGAGGTATCATTGACCTTGAATACAGCCAATTGACTTAGTGAGCATGTTTTTGGACTGTGGGAGATGGCCGGAGTAGCTGGAGAGAACCCACACATGCAAGGGGACAACGTGCAAACTCCACACAGAAAAGCATTGTTGTGGCCTTCAAACCGGCGACCTTCTTGCTGTGAGGCAGCAGCACTAACAGCTGCGCCACTGTGCAGCAGCTCCAGTAACAATTCCATAAATTTCTATACCACAATTAAAGACAGCTCCCTCTGGTGGCAGGACATAATAAGTATGACATCCAACCTTGTTTTCCCCTATCACCTTAATTGTCATGTCAGCAAAATATCCATTATTATGAGAGACATTCTGTCACAAATGCATTTCAATTATCAAATAAAGACTAGCGTGCTATTACAGTCTATCCTTGGTGAGCCATGTATGAAGTTACCATGACTCATTAGCATGCAGGAGGGAGTGCAGCAGCTCTAACATCTCTATTTGCAATGACGTCCTTGTAAAATCACACACCAGAGGTGAACTTGTGGTTTGATAAACTGCCTGGGATTCATTTGCTATGAAAATTAATAATCATTATAATACTGTAATGAATGGAGGCGTTGGCTATTTCTTGAACTATTTCTTGGGTTATTTGTTTTCTTTTTATCCCTCCTGCAGTTTACAGTTCATTCTGCAGTGGTGTGCTTCACTGCTCTCCAGCCATTCATCAAGGCGCTGCTTTCCATTATTTGGTGCAGTCAGCTGAAACTGAGAAAAGCTTTTTGGGTGGTATGGCTCATTCTTCCTCCACTAACCCTCTGTTCCCCTCAACAGAGATGTTCTTTGTATTTTTCACCTTGTGTCCCGGATGAATAGTCATTAGAGGAGTTAGTGAAATCAGAGATCCTTATTTTTAGACCTGGTTTCCTAAAGTTTGAGGATTTACATGAGAGTCAAATCTAAATATACCAAAAGATTTCCATGTCACCCGTAATGATAAAGCTCTCCATTAACATTCATCATCCAGCTCTCTTAATTCTCCATTTAAGTACAGGCATAAAGATTTCAATCTTCCTCATTTTCACATTTTCCAGATACCCGCCCAGACCACTTGCAGAATCAATAACCCGAGTATCATATTCTTGGCTTCTAATATTGTCAGACTCAGATTCCATCAGGCTACGGTCTGAGCTGCATTCTGATAACAGCATGAAGAGAGGCTGGTGGAGATGAAATGAAATAGTTTATCGTTAATGCTCACTCAACAGCCAGCCAATCCAAACATCTGTATTCATATTTATACGCTCCACCTGCTGCACAGACCTCATCCATGCTAACATGTATAGAGATGAAGCGGCTGAATTCCTGCAGACATCTGCGTATGTGCTTCTGCTTTAAAATCTAATCAGGAAATATGTTTGCAAAGATATTCAAACCCCTTTTACCCCGCATTTCTACTTCTGCCTAATTTTTTCGTCGTGCAGGTAAATATTTGATTCATGAAGCAGTGTCGCTCCATTCTGTATGAAAGTTAATGTCACAGTGGAGAGATGTGTCAGCAGCATTTCGACTGTGTGTGCTGCACGGCAAACATCTTGACTAATCTGGTGTGTGCTGACATTGTGACTGATGATCAGTGTGCTGCTAGCCCACCTGAATGTGGACCATAATCTCCTAGCTCAGGGTGATATTGCCAGTTTCAGCTTTCACTAGAGTGGTCTCTACTTCAGCTGTGGAAAAAAAAATAGCAGCTCTCAGATCCATGTGACTGTCATAAAAAAAACATTGTGAGGGAGGGAAACTCTGCCAAGGGACCAATTACAGCTTTAAGAGTTAGGCCCATAAGCAGGCTGATGTTGGAAATGTTCTGATTAAAAGCACATACACACAAAAACAAAACTATAAAAAAGCTAAAAGCTTTTGGTTTTAGTTGATTAAATTAAATCTTAATTTCAAATGAGTTCAATTTCAGTTTGGGGTTCATTGTTCTGTAGTTTTAATCTCTTTAACCTCCCCATGTCAGAAGCTGTAGGGAGGCTGGATTGAAAAAAGAAGGAGGGCGAGTGACTTATCACATATCGATTTTTTTTCTCCTTACTATGGCACTTCATGATATTCATGGATAAAGGAGGACGGTCTCCAGTATGAGAGAAGCAAACGCTGATGTTTCAGAGCAGCTACTTTCATCAAGACATCTCAGGTTATCCTCACCTCACCTACTCGCCGCCATGGCAGCAAGGTTACATGCTGTCAACTGTAAATATGAACAAGCTGTCAACCTGCAGCTGGCCCTGGTCTAAAAGAAGTAGTTTCCTCCCGTTCAATCAGATGCATCTGGAGGAATGCAGTGGTGCCCTGCACTGAGGTCCTTTAGCCCGTGGATGTGATATGCTTTGTGTTTAAGGGATGGCCTCGCCTCCCCGAAGGCATATTGCAAAAGTGCAGGTTTATTCCTCATTTCATCACTGCACTTCACCGAGTCGCTTTGGATCATCAGTGGTGCAGACAACCTTCATACCTCCATTACTTCTCTCAGAACTGTTTGTTCCCTTTCACTGGCTTTGCTTTTTATAGGGAAACACAGCCATGGCTCAACTTAATCTACACTTTCACCTGGAGGCTTTTAGTGTATCTTTCTTTACCTGCACTCTTTAATGTTTATTTGCTGCTAAAGTCACAGCGTGCTGTTTTTTTTATTTATTTATTTTTATCCAATGTCATAAGGTTTGTTTTTTGGATAAATAAAACAATATAGTAAAAATATCTCCAGTTGAAGCCAAAGCAGAGTGGCTTTTATTTAATGTGTTTTGAGATCGACCCATCCGTCTTGTTTATGCCTTTTATTTGATCATTTTTCCTCTTTGTTTAAAATAGTTCTATTTTTCTATCATTCGTTAATCACATTTATTGCTTTATAGCATTTTATAGAAATTAGAGCAGACTTATAAGGGTGTGATTTCTTTCAGCCGTGGATAAACTGATAAAAAACGTTTTTAACTCTGATCAGACTCCTCAGGTTGGACTTCAACTGAACTGTACAAGATCATCAGCTTTATAAACAGCTCTGCGAAGAGCAGGCTTTTTGTGTCGGCTCTGTCAAACCTGCCTTATTATTGTTATTGTTTGTGACTTTATGACCCTAAAAATGAAACACTAACACAGAATATAGCCATCGTTATCTGCATGATCTGTGTAATGTTTCCTCTGTAAGGAATGCATATGTGAGGTAAAGACGGTCAGTCTGCATCATCAAGCTGTTTTGATGGTCGACTAGTCATTGATAATTGACTTGTCGGATAATGAATTCCTCAACACTTCACAACCCTTGTTTAGCTCTCAGCTTCTGAATGTAATATGACTTTTTGAAGCTCAAAAGGACCAAAAACTGCAGATGGGAGAAACATCACACAGTTGACTTTGGACTGTTAAGAGTCTCATGGTTCATGTTAAGACCAACCATTGTGCATGTCTGCCAGGACATATTCTTACATTCTTATATACTTAAGTGCAATTGTTTTGAGTATGTTTATTTGCTTCACATCAATGAACATCTATATCTAAAGTTTTAATACATATTAGTGATGGAAGTTTGGCTTTTTCAGAGAGATGGGTCTTTTGGCATGACTCCCAAATAAAAGCCAGATCTTTCAGCACCTGAACAGCTCCTGATTTAGCATTTAGCCTAACCTGGCAAATATGATTGGTGTGTTTATTGATTAACACTTTTGCATTCAGTGTTTTTATGAGAAGCATCATAAGTGCCTCGCTTTGTTCATTTGTTCTGTTACAAAAGCAGGTATTCCGACTTCTAATATTTTAATCCATTTTTTGTTCACAAAAAAACAAATGAACAAAAGATGTTGATTCAGGTGCTGCTTCGATTGCAGGCGTCACTCATATATACGTGTTTTTGTGACACACTCTTCCTCATCGCTGTCTGCTGTCTTACTCACCATGTGCAGACAAGATGCTATGCCTGACTGTGTGTTTCCCCCTCTGCAATCACATAATGGTATGATCCTATTTCCTTACATGTGATTGGCTGCGTGCTGTCAATCAAAACAAAGTTCTGCTATGAGCTGAGCAACTGAAGGAAAAAACTTTGAAAAAAATCGTTCGATGGGTGTTGGCTCTTCCAATTCACTACAAAGCATCGGCTCTTAGAGAAGCATCTTCTGAGCATGACACATCAATATATATTGACCTGTGTCGTAACAACTACAATAAATTGCTTAATAGTGCAATAAACCTAAAAAAAAAAAAAGAAAATTTTTGTTTTTCCCACATATATTTGAAAATACAGAAATTGCACAGCTGTATCCCTTAAATGTGTATGTGTAAGTGTATTTACACTAGTGCATCAAATTTCTAAGTGTGCAAGATACTTATGAACACATATTTTATGTACCAAACTCATGTGAAAATAAAATCATTTCTACTTAGTTGAAATTTCAGAATAGAGGAACAAAAATTGGAATGTTTTATTTGTGCTTTATTGTGTATTTCTACAAACCCACCTCTGCAACAAAAAAGCTCTCTGAGCCATGGTGAATGTGTGAAATGTTAGTGTAATTTCAAAGATTTAATATGCAAAACAATGAGCCATCTGTCTAATCTGGCTTCAAATCTAACCGCCAATCAAAAATGAATATGCAAAACGTAACATCCGTGCTACGCTGGGCTCTAGAGGGTTAATAGACATGTAAAGTGCCTTCTCTGAAAATGCCTGTGCATGATTTTTTTTAAAAAGGTAGCTTTTATCAATTGTTGTATTTTTTTTTGCCTGTTTGACCCCCTTGCAAAATAAAATACCATGATCAACAATACTATTTCTGTTGTTAGCTAGATGTTTTTTGGCTGTTACATCTCTTTTGTAAAACTACCTTATTTTGAGTGATCGACTGTTTCACCGGATGATCATCTCGTACCTAAACATATTTTTCCTTACAGTGAGGTCATCAGTTACACGGTACAGTGCAGTGTCCTTGCAGCAGTTTATGGTTCAGTGATTTTTCAGAATATTGTTTTTCGGCTGGAGAGTAGAAGTAAGGCCACCCCCCCATCAGCATCTCAAAAGAAATGAAATCCACACTGTAGATGGGGCTGGGGATTATATTTCCTCAAAAAGGACAGTGTTTGGCACCCTCCAGATCTGCTACTGGATCTGGAGACTGGGGAATTTCATGAATGCATTAGGTGGAACCACGCTATCTGCAAGGCACACCAACCTGGACATAAACATGAGTATAGTTTTAATATATTCAATATGCATAATAAAAAACAGGTTTATGATTATATTTATTAGTGCTTATGTGTTGTTTTTCACAGCGCTCCGGTGTATAGTGTGCAGTATACACTGGAGAGGGTAATACACTGGAGAGAAGAAGATAGAACAAAAAGAAAAAAGTTCAGCAGGAAGTAAAAACAACACCTCTGCATGCCAACCCCCACACAATACATATGCATCCATTTCCATTTCAATATGACATGCATTACTGGTTTTCTGGGACTACCTGATATCCAGCCAACTGCATTTGAAGGATTGTGGTGATGACGTGTTTGCTGATGCGATTTTGTGTGATTGGGTGTAATGAGGAGATAAGAAATGTGCACCGCTGGAATCACCTTTTCCCACATTACTATTTATAGTCAGCCTCGCCTTCACCTCGAGCTGACAACGGTCTCCATCAGGACAATGGAGGTCAAGGAAGGTCCACGAACCTTTCGCTCTCCCGGCCTCCTCTGCTTCCCCATTTGAGCAGGACTAATGAGGCAGACAGCTGCTCCCTTAGTTGAAATGTCCCTGTAGTGAACTGTGCCTGGGAGAGGCAGAGACAATGTCACCTTCACATTTGGGCACATTACAAAAGGAAAACAAAGCAGACTTTGCAAAAATCAAGAGGAAACAAGCTCAAAGCTGAGCTCACAGACAAATACAGCACATCCAGCTTCAGGAAAGAACGCTGCAGCTCTAATGCAGTTGTTGTTCTCTGTTGTCATCTTTAAAAGCCTGGTCTGGTCAGGCTCATATTAGCCTACACTTTGTCTTCTCACTGTTCAGCGCAGAAGAACACTGGTTCAGACATCTGTTTCTGAAGCTTGGCAGAGTTCAATAAAGCACGGGCAGGATAGAAATGCTTCTGCAATGTAATTAGGGGACTTTGCTGAGACGACAAGTACAAATGTGGAATAAGAAGGTAAAATCCAGCAAGGCTGGGTGATTAGGCCTCATTTGGATGTCTTCTGCACACTGTGACGAGCGGCTGTTGCAGGGCAAGGCAGTCACTTGGATCGAAGGCCCACAGTGTCTAGGATTATGTGTCAATTTACCACCCAGCTGCAGCTCTAGACTCTACAGCAAAACATGACTACCTCTAATTAGGCCATGCTACCAATTAGAGCCCTGCAATAAGGCAGAGAGGAAAGCGCACTAGGGGAGTAAAGCCTACCATTGTTTCCACAGTGAAAAACATACTGTTTTAGCTCCAACAGCTGAACAAGTCCAGAGTCCAAATCAAGCTGGCTGTGGCTAACTGTGATGTAACAAAAACCTTTGTTTTATTGAAACTGTGATGACTGCTTGGGTTGCAAATTTCCGTGGAATTTTGTGGAAACTTTCTATGGGATTTTTTTAGAGATTGTATATTAACTGCATATACATGTATGAATAGTAAACATTTTGTTTTGTTATAAGCAGATATGCATGCAAACACGTCTAATGCAATATTTTTAAATGAAGTTTTTGGTGAATTTTCCGTTTTTTCCCGAGCTGAGTCAAACTGTCATGAATGTAGGCATATATACTGTATTTGTCATAAGCAAACACGCATGCAAATATGTCTTATACAACATTTATAAATGACACGAATCAGTTTTTGGAGTGTAGAACTTTAATGGTTTCTTTTGCAAAACATGAATGGTCAAAAATAAAAGAAGATTTAGGTATTTAAAACAGCCAAGACATATTCATACATTACGTTATTCATTCACATTATTAATATCATAATATACTATTATGTCTTATTATCAGCAGGACAGGATTTGATTGGTTTAACAAACTGGATGCCAAACACTAGGAATTGGCTGGTGTTTTCCCAGGTTTACTACTGCTGAGGACAACGGACATTTTTCACCATATTTTAAGAACACATCATGCATTGATTGGCATCGGGACGTAAAAATCATTCTAACAAGAATAACTAAAAGATTATTGAAATCTGATTACCAACACTACCTTTAAACGATACAAAGTGTCAGAGTAGAGATTCAATATGCAAATGCAGAAAATCTCCTAAAGATAACAAAAATGAATTATATATAAATATGTATAAATATGTGTGTGTGTTTGTGTGTTTTACATATAAATATATAAATATAAATGTCAAAATGTTTAGTTTAACTTATCTTCAGGCCGAGCTTTCTACTCATCATTGACCTGGACCTCATTGTCTTTATGACTGGTCGTCATCTTCATTGTCACAGAGTGGTTTCTTTCCCAGAACAAAAAGAACATTAATGGTTAAAAATAAGAATTTTTTAGCAATCAGATTTTTAGAAAAATTTAGTTAATTTCACAAAACCCTGAAGATTCTAAATATTCCAGAGCTAAAATACCCATGGAAATTTTCCACCCCTTTGTAACCCTTGTAAATGCACATTAAATCTTAAAGGTGCCAAGTCTGAAAGGTACATGGATGTGATTCAGTGTAAGGACAGTTTAAAACGGCAACATATTCATGTTGTAACCATGACCCTGAACTCTGTCTCCTAATCCCACAGGTAGCCAAGGTCAGTTCCCCATTACTCAGAATGTGACGGTGGTGGAGGGGGGCACAGCCAACATGACCTGTCGTGTGGATTTCAATGATAACACTTCCCTCCAGTGGTCAAACCCAGCACAACAGACCCTGTTCTTTGGGGACAAGAAAGGTGAGTAATAATCCCAGGGATAATGGCTCTAATGATAAAATGATGAGATATGATAAAGATGTCTCTGCTAGATTACATTACTACAGGAGTCTTCATCAATTTTTCAAATGTGAAAAGTAGAAAATTGGCCCTGCCTGCCTGCCTGTGAGCACAATTCTTCTGAATACATGAAAAGACAGGATAAGAGGGGAATGTATAATTCGTAACGCCAAAGCAGGCTGTTAGGGAATTTATGTCTCTGTTGATAACCAGGGGCACAAACTTACAGAAATAGAGTGTTTCTGAAATGACGTTTTGTAATCACACAACACTGACAGTGATGTTTACAGCCTGTGGATTGTCAGATGATTTAGCTTAATTAGCATTTCAGCTGCCCTACATTTGTGTTGCTGTTTGGATGTCACTAAAAAGGAAACACGCTGTCGCAACCTTGTGAAACAAGGGCTGAGCCAGAATGACTTATAACTTGCTCTCAGCAGCCAAATCCAATTTAAAGGTGACAAAAAATGTCTGGAATTGATAAATTGGAATTGAGGTGAGAGGGAGTACAACAGTGGACTGGGTTGTGTGGACTGTAGGGGTCGGGGTGTTCATCTTTCAGTGTTTCTCACAGCATATTAGCCATTTCATTTATGCTGCAGCTGCTAATACAATATCACTGGTTCAGTGATTGAAGATTAACTTTCTCTTTGAATAACAAGTGATAGGAGAGAGAGAGAGAGAGAGAAAGAGAGACGCCAGAGTGAATCAGCAGAAAGAGAGTCACAGACCTGTTTGAAGAAATACTTTCTTCTTCGCAAGTGATTGGATTTAGTAATGGGGTCTAAGGTGTTTTATGAGATGAAATTACTTCCAAATACAATTAAACGAAAGTTAACTGAATCTTAAATAGATACTCTTGTGTTAATGGTGTGAATGTGCCCAAAGGATGTGGATTCAAGCAGAAGTCACTGAACCAAAACCGTTCTTTTTGCACTTTCATTTCTCTCGTATTCTCAGGAGTACAATAGATGGAGCATTCCAATTGCAAACTTGACTTTGCAGATCTTTTCTTTTTTTTTTTTAATTGACTAAAACCAATAAAAATGAAATAACCTTCATTCTTTTTTTCTTAATTTACTAAAACCAGTGAAAATGAAATAACCTTCATAACTTTTCTTTAAAAAAAAAAAAAAAAAAAAAAAAAAAAAGATATGATGAACCTTTTAAATCTCGTCTTCATTAGACCAAACTGGAGCCTGGTAACTGCTTTTAGATTCTCCGTCTACTGTGAGTGAAAATCTATTTCCACATGTGAATCCAAAATGCTGCCCTCATAAGCACACAAGCAGAGCTTGTAGAGAACATTATGTTTCATCCACTTTGCCCTCCTTGGGCAGCCATTTGTATTGTATGACAGAACCCTTTCTCATAACGGTACGGATGACAGAATGAATGTAGTCCACTCAGCAGAGGTTGCCAGTGCTAAGTGTGGGAACACTTCCTCTCCATCTCCGTTTAAACAGCCAAATGAAAAGCTTTATTGGCACAACTAATAGGATGCCTGCGAGGACATCAGGAGAAACGGGAGGCGTGGAACAACACAGGCTTCGTGTGAGGAGGAGGGCGGGACACCTGGGAAGAGATCTCTGCTGTGCCAAATCACCAGTTAATTGCTTGGCAAAGGGCTGTAACTGTCCTTCTTCTCCATTTGTTGTGCCTTCTTGTAGACGCCAATGAAGAATGTTACACTCAACCTTATGCTACCTTTCAGTCCAACAACTAACTGCAGACTGGCTTAGCTGAGGCCGGCTGTCCTTCTGTCTGTCTGATGAACAGCTGCTCACAGACTGCTTTCATGGAAGAAATTCCATTTTTGCAGCTATGTTTCGTTTTCTTTTCAGTGTTAAGATTTCTGAGTACTTTTGCTTTAAGTGTTGTTGATAAACCTTTCGTTTGCCTCACCCTTGTTGTCTCTGTCCATTGTCTCTGCTGCACATCTCTCTGCTTACTACAATCCCCTCGGGTGTCCATGACAACATAGCCATATGTTGCTGTTTGATGCACATGCAAGTGTTACCTTCTCTCTCATTTCAAAGGTAGTTCGTCATAATGCAAAAGGGATTCAGCCCTCACAGCGTTTGTGTGATCCGAAAGCTCCACACATACCAGTAATGATGATAAAAATACATCTGCTGTTCTGTCTTAAATTAGACAAAGCACTCTGTGAGGCATTTTTCTCAAATCTACTTGGGCTCTTTCCCCCGAGCTCTGTATTAAAGATAAGGGTGTTTGGGTGGATGTGTTTGGAGTTTGATATGAAATAGTAAAAGGGGAGGGGTGGGGGGGGGGTATTAGAATGACCTTCTAAATCCGTTTGAGCAGCTATAGTGGAGTAGAAAGGAAACATTTTTAAAGAGTTGAAGTTCCATATCATTTCAATGTGGTATGACAGCTGCTGTGTAAAGTAAGACAAAATCTGAACTTTGCCCCAACGATAATTTGTTCCATTTAAATTCAGGTCTGACAAATGAGGGAATGAAAAAAAAAAAGCCTTGAAGAGTAGTTTTAACATCCAAGGACAAAGTGGGTTTCTGTGTCTTTCATGAATTTAAAAGTGAGTACCATGAAATACCTAACTCTGGTACAGCTCTGGATTAAACATCATTTATTCATTTACAAACCAGTTGTTTACAAATTTTGTAAGCAACTGGTTTACAAACTTTGTGAACAACGCCGTGAACAAATAGTCCAACAGTTTAGCAATAATGTTTCTCAATGTACAATTTCAAGGAATTTAGAGATTTCTTCATCTACAGTCCATAATATTGTCAAACAATTCAGAGAATCTGGGGAAATCTCTGCATATAAGCAGCAAGGCCAAAAACCAACACTGAATGCCTGTGACCTTCGATCTCTCGGGCAGCACTGCACTAAAAACCCTTATCATTTTGTAAAGGATATTACAAATGCTCTGTACATGGGCATGATTTGAAGTACAAGACATTGACTGTATAATAAATAGATTCAGTCTCCAGCTGTGTCCCAATACAGGGTCTGCAGCCTTCATAGCCTCCAAAGGCTTACATTACTAACATCACATAAATCAGAACTTTTTAACATTTATAATTTGTTTATTAATGCCTCTTTAAAAAATAAACTAAACAAGTATTGCAAGCTTTTCAAAAACATGTACACCAAACCCTTACATTTAAACAGTACAGTACATTCACATGTAATAAGTTAAAGTTAGGCAAAATGTTAGTTTTCAGCATTTAAACAATGGCTAGGGGGGATATGAGATACAAAACATGTACAAGTGCAAGCTGTCATAGTTTTTGCTTTGCTTTTGTTTTTCTTCAGAGTACTGAAATGATTGAATGTATTGTTTGAATTGAAAACAATAAAGAAGTGTTGTTGTTTTTCAGAGAAATTAGCTATTCAAGAATGAAGTCATTTTTTTGCTTGGTATGTATGTGGGTTCAGGTACTTCTGGAGCCAGCGTCAAACAGACACTCGATGAACTTCAGCCTTGATCACTTCTGCATTGCCTCATATTTTTAGACCGGAGGTTGCCGCTTCGTATAAGAGCGCTCCATTCAACCTTTTGTTGATTTAAATGCAACATGTAACAAAGAAAGTAACACAATAGTGCCCTATTAGTTTGTAAACCTACTGAGAACCTCAGATAGGTTTATGAGTTGAACATATTGCCAGGTGTGGAAGATGTGACCTCCAGTTTGTCAACACAGCGATGGCCCGTCTCATCACAGGCCTGGGAGGAGGATTAGAGACGTGGTTACAGGTGAGGAGGCAGCAGTGTGCTGGTGACAGCTCAATAGCTTAATATATCTTTGGTGAGAGTGTAAACGATAAGAAGGACCTCTATCTCATCCCCGCCCATAAGAGGCTCAGTAAGACCTCGTGCAGCTCCAAGAGAGTGTTAACCTCGCTGGATTCCCAAAGCCGATCCATATGGGTTGGACTGTCGCTGCACATTTGTCTAAAGCTGAGCACAGCTCGCCTCTTATATCATGCCAGCTGCTTGCCTGGCACTCTCATCCTCATCCATTATGTGTATCTGAGCCTTGGTTCATTGTTTTGACCTCAGAGGCTTCAGACTAAACTATGGCAAGACCAGCATACACATCCTTTTGCTCTACCGACACAGACCTGAGAAAAGAGACGGAGATCCTCTTAATAGCCAGGCCAGCTCATCGCTCATACATTTGGCCAATTAGTGGGGGCTGTTGAACAGTGTGGCCGTGCTGCCACAATGGAGAAATCGATTCAGACTATATGTCTTTTGTAGAATTATCCCTTTCATATGTTGCTGGGGTTATGAAATATTATGACTGAGCTGGACAAATGAGAGCACAGCCGTCCTTTGCTGTCTTCATTATGATTTACTTCGCTTCTGGCTTTTGCGTGGAGAGGATGAAGCCTTCGTAGAGAATGGTAATGACATTTCCTGCAGGCATGCAGCGTGGAAGCTGAATCTTTTGTCAGATATGGTGAATATGAATAATGCAATTAATGAGAAGCTACCGCAGGTTGTACAACAAAGGCAGATAACAAATTGCTCATTTGATCTGTGGTATCATGTATATACGCTCACACGCTGAGGCAAATCATACGTCACTTTTTCCTCCTCATCTCGATTCCAACTCCCAGAAGTTTATGGTTCATCATTCATGACATTTAATTGGGGCATTCAGCCTGGATCATAAAGGTCACAAAGCAAAATTGATCTTAATTGGCTTGTAGTAATCAAAATGCTGTTATGTGCTAAATGAATGCTCTAATGTGAGCATTAAAACATTCATTAGCTTCAGAGAATGAAGGATAATTACCAAGGATGCAATTACTGGTGTGAGCACCAATGAAAGCACATTTAAACGTCCATTCCAGCAAATACACAACATTTGACGGTGGGCTTGTTGTTAGCACGTGTAGCGGACACTTACCTCAGATTGGTCTCATGTATCTGTGTGCAAATTAAGTCTCGGATTGAAATGACATTCAGCAGCGTAATTAAATTAAAACAATTAAATTATCAGCATTGTTGATGTGATGAAATTGATTCCATAAGTGGTCACTTGATGCTCCAATTCGCTTTAAGAGGGAAGGATGTGATGCTGGGCACAGTTTCTCAGGTCTCAATCCTGTTTCTGTGTTTTTTTGACTTGTGGATGACAGGCATAACTGCTGTTTTACAGGTGACTAAATGTAGAGTGAGCCTCATGGCCACAGCTAATGTGTTTCCATAGGGACTAATGGGCTTTTAAGTGTACAGGGTTACCTCTGTACACGTCTCTGAAAAGTGAATATACCATTAAAGTAGCATTATACTCCCAGTTATTATCTCTAATGTGCAGAGCCACTCTTGTATATAATATACTTAGCTCTGCCACACAGTTCTCTCATGTATAGTGTATACAAGCTCTTAAGAATAATGAATGATCTGTCCTATTCAAATTCTTTTAGATGGCTGTGGCCTTTTTTTTTGTACAGGGTTGAAGTCATTGTTCTGTGTTGAACTGTATTATGTCTTTACAAATGCCGAAATGTGTAAAACTGCATTCAAAACCAACAGAACTGTGTAACCCCACTGGCACTTGTTTTCATAAAAATTAAATTTAGAGAGTTCATTTGAATAAAGGGGCTTGAAGGCAGAAAAATCCCGCAGTGTACAATCACGCTTGTGTCGGTTGGCTGAAAAATGGACGGACAAAAATGTATTCAGTCTCATTATTCACCACTTGAAGAGGGGACGTAGCCGAGCTGCTGGCAGTATTCCTCCTTCTTCCTTTTCCTCCTTCAAGCGCTGAAAATGAGTCCAATTTGAGTAGCATCTGCTCTGTGGGATCTCTGAGAGCGCAGGCAGTAACAATGGCCCTCTGGAACAAGGCCCTTTCCTTCTCTTAATTGCAGCCACATGTGTGGTGGGAAAGAGCCCCCTGCCTGCACCAGTAGCCCTGAACCACGTCCAGAATCGCCCACACAGTCACCGAGCGAGCACAGCCAGCAGCAAACACACTCTAATTGCAAAGAGTGGAGCCCCTGGCTGGAGAGTGGAGGGGGGGTTGCGCCAGGACCCTGTGTTCTCACTGAAGGACAGCTAGTGCTTTCACATTCCAGGACTGGCTCAAAGTGGTTCCTGGCCATGCAAAAATGGCCAAATGGGGACACTCTGCATTACAGACGCAACATATTTTGGCTGAACTCGAGAGCCATCGGCTTGTTTCCAAGACTAATGGATGGATGTAAAATGTCCTTTTCTATCTGGGCTGTCAGGAGATACTTCATCGGTTTGGATTAGAAACATTGGGTAACATCTGGCTGCTGCTTTGTGGAGTGCAGGAGTGAATGCCATGTGATAAGTGCACTTCCACTTCCTCTGCTTTCAGGGTTTTTTTCCTGACATAGAGCCAATGTAGCTACCCGGTAGACTTCCAGCTCTGCTCTTACACATCAAACCAGCGCATCATTCTTCAGTATATCACATCAAGAGCTGTTTCATATGTTTACACACCTTTCTAAACATAGTACTTGGTGTGTACTTTCAGCAGGATTTATACCAAGGTTGTTAAAAGTGAATCTGAGAAGCCACCACTCCCTTCAGGGACCTCAACTGCTCATCCACTGACATGGTCCGCTGTGCAAAGGTCTGTGAGGGGAAACAAGGCAAACATTACTTTGCATCAAAGAGCCAACATTGTTCCTTGCCCCGAAGGGGGGACCAGGGTGTCAGTTTTACTGATTTGAGACAGCCTTGGTGAGGCCTCCATCACTGGAGATGTACTGCACATTAAGCTGCCATGCTGCAAGGCTGTAGCATATACAAGGTCAGGGTGCAGATTTATGCTTCTTTCTAAGCAGAACGAACAGCGTCGGAGCTATCTAGGGTTTAGTGGAAATGAACCTTTTCATCACATTGATTTCCTAAAGCACCTGGAAAAAAGCTTTGTCAGCCACTGGCATTTGGGTCTGATTGTGACAGATCTGCTCACAGTCTGGGCCTTTAGCCTCGATTGGATTATAGCAGTATGGTTTTCTGGCCATATGCTGTTTTAGTAATAGATAACACTTGTCTTTGGGTTATTCACATCTCCGTACATCTCATTCCATCAATATGACATTGATTCACGTGCTGTGTGGTGTCAGTGGCTGTCTGACACGGATAGCATTAGTCCAGTCCATCTTTTGTTCAACTGCAAGCTGTTTTTCAGTCACTTACTTACACTTACTCTCAATTTTTACCAGGGGCAGATTAAGCATTGAAGAAGATCTGGGGCTTAGCCCAGATGATTGATGGATATTTTTTTTTGCATTTGCTTTGGTGGTTTTTGATGCTTTGTTTGTTTTTTTTTTTTTTTTTTAAATGTTACGGCACAACTTTCAAATCCTGACCATCTTAACCCTTTAACTGGGGTTAGCAGCTAAACCTTTTGGTAAAGCATAGAGATTTTTGAGTTGCTGTACCTCATTGAAAATGTGTTGAACTGAGTAAAACCTGTTTGGATTCTCCCCATGTAACCACGTACGTAACATTATTTTGCTATCATTCACTTTCTTTT
Organism: Labroides dimidiatus; assembly: GCA_030710495.1. Lineage (NCBI taxonomy): Eukaryota > Metazoa > Chordata > Actinopteri > Labriformes > Labridae > Labroides > Labroides dimidiatus. The sequence continues at coordinate 21,093,971 of CM061154.1, forward strand.
TACCATAACTGCAAACCAGCAAAGTAACGTTGAACACTTTTCAAATAAGATTCACAAACCTGAATCATCACCCGTTTAATGTGGGCGTTGTTGTCATTCTGTTGCTGTACTTTTTGCATAGACTGTATAATTAATGGACGTAGTCTCCATGATGTCACCCATCTGTTTCTGAAACAGATTTTTGAAGCAAGTTAGCCAGGGTGGCCATATTGAAAATGAGGTGGGCACACAAACAGCTATAGGGCGCCCGTCAGTCACGTGACCTGAGCTTTGCCTCTGACTGGGCAAATTTGCAATCTCAATAACTTCTTAACTTCCAAGTTAGAAAAATATCCACTCCTGTACAGTGTGTGCCGTTAGCAAAATTAACGATTCAGATGGGTGACATTTTTCTACCAGGCTGTAAACTTGTTTATTTCTGCTGTGAAAACGGCTTCTTTTTTGGCTTGGTGTGTATGTGACTTCCAGTACTTCAAGAGCCAGCCTCAAGTGGACACTGTAAACGATGTTTTGGTTGCACTGGTGGAGAACATTGGGGATGTTTCTGTAGGAATTTGGTCTTTTTCTCACACTTTTTTTTAATCCTTTAATGCTGAATGTATCATATTTGATACATAAGTTTCAAACACCTCTAACTCATAAACATGATAAATAGTTTCATTAAAAACCTGTGGAAAAAAATTCTACCCCGTTCGGGAAAATTGCCGCCAATTGTCAAAAAGTTGCAGTAAAAAGAACATCTAAATTATTACTATTTTATAAGTACTTTCTGCATCAGAAGAAAGCATAGTTACTGAAAACTTAACTGAAAAAGTTGCCAGAACTGCCCAATTTATCTCTGTGATACAGAGAAAATATATCATAAACGAAATGATATAGCAACATCTGTTGTAGCACACAGAAAATGAAGCCAACCGTTGTGTGGGGAACAAATGATAGTTTTTTCAGTTTTATACTCATTATTTCATGTGTTTTGCAGAATATCACTGGAGTCAAAAGATGTGTGTTTTTCCTCAACAAATCCCTCTTAGGAAACATTTATCAGCATCTCTGATGTGTTTGTGCTTTGAGGCAGCGGGTAAAGAAGAAGAAGAAAAGTCTGTGTGTTTCTCCTCGTCTCTTCTCTGTGCATTGCAGAGATAGGAGGATATGGGCTGGGGGAAGTACAGTATGTCATCTTGTCCAAGGCTTTGATCCTCTCAGCCTGTACTTCCATATCTTTTGAGTTCCTGCACAGTGTTTGCTTAGACCCCGTCACCTCTCCAGTGCATCCATCCACCAAAGGGTTTGCTGTTTTCCACCAGTGCCGCTGGGCATTTTCCAGCTGCATCATGCGGGTGCTTAACTTCAAAGAACATCAGGCAGCTTTGTTTCAAGACGCTGTTTGCTACAGTATGACTATCAAATGTTTGTATTAAGCCTCACAGCACGTGATAATCTCACTCTCTGTTGGCACAGCTTGTTTTTAGACTTTAATTTTCCCTAAAGGTGGTTTATTTATGCTGCTTTTATTCTTAACTCTTTGAGCTATCAATGTCTTTACCCTAAATCTTTATTCATCTCTTTTCAGCACGTGTCATGATGAGATAATCATCATCTGTGTTGTGTTGTAGCTGAAGCTGAAGTGCTGAGCAGTTGATAACAACATCTTTCTAAATCTAATGATCATCACAGCCAATCCGCCTTAATTGTGTATCACATTTGTTCTGTATGTTTATTGTGAAAATCTGATAACTGGAAACAGAGCCGGTGATTAATGATTTTCATACCAATGTCTTCTTTATCTGACACCACTTTACATTCGCCACGTTGATTAAATCCCAGACAGCACCTTGTTCTGCAGTTGGCCAGATTTGGCCCCGTGTCGTCCAATCCAATAGAGTTCAAATTACTTCAGATGAAAGAGAGTCCAGAGAGAGAGAGAGCTGTTCAGGCCTGAAGGGAGTGAGGATTAAGAAAGTGTAATTTATTCAATGAAGAGCACTTTCCTCGCTGCCCTCTGTGGTTGGTCGCTTGTAGGAGCAGATGATTCTGAATTTGAAATCGGATAAGAGATGACAGCAGCAGGGTGACCTTTTCCAGCTCAGTTGCATGGTTTTTTGTGGAAGTCACATCTGAACAGGCAGACAGGCAGGAAGGTGGTTTGCAACCTGAAATAAAAACACTCACATGAAGCTGTGTTTGAAAAGCGCTCGTTGTGGTATTTGGTAAATCACGAATGACTTTAACAGCTGCTGTGGAAATGTTTTTTTCGGTTTGTTTTGTTTTGAGTTCAGTTTGCCACAACAATCTGTTTTCCATCAATACCACAAAATTAATTACAACACAATATGATCGGCGGTGTTGTAACAATATTGACGCATAAAACTGCAACAAAGCAAGTTGGAACAAATTAAAATATCAATTTATAAGCCTGCAGACTTTAGACTGAGAAAAGAGGGAGATTTTCTGGGGTATCATCAGTGCCTGCATTGGACCAAAAAAGGTGCAGGGACCCCACTGCAAAAACTGAAATCTTATTTTTTATCTTATTGAACTTGACATAAGCCACATTCAACTGATAAATCCAGAAACATGCCTTGTTTCAATATATTTAATAACAAATGGGGTAAGACAAATTTCTTGTCAAGTTTCTTGAAATTAGAAAAATGTCTTAATACAAGAAACTTTTCTCTTTAACCATTATTTTCACTGGTTAAAAGCAATTCAGACCTCATTTTTGACTTTAAATAACTTGAAGTAAGACATTTTTCTGGACTTGTCAGGTGAACGTGGCTCATATTATTTTTTTTTTTTACTCTTTTTTATTTTTTTGCTTTGATTAAAAGTTGTTTGCAGTGCAATTTCACAGTTGTGTGCTAGGAGTACAGCATGTGTCTCTGTATTATTTATTTATGCATATATTTCTTGGTTTTCTTTGGACTTTTTGTTTTATTCATTTCTGCACAGACATTTTAACGTGGTTCTCTGCACATAAAGAAAGCTATTAGCAGAGACAGGAGTGTGGCTGTTGGTTTTGTGGTCTTTCTTTGGGGATGCATATGGTATTAACCTGGCCTTACTCTGATTCTGTTTTTGATTGGTTAAATATACCATCAAAAATCAGCCCCCATCAAATGGGGCTGATTTAATCATGGGGAGATGGAGGAGAGTAGTTAATGGTGACTCAGCAGGAAGTGACAGTACCCAATAAAAATCTAAAATGCAGGTTCTCAGTACCTGTGAGTTCCAGCCCAATTCCTGCACTCAGTATAAGAAAATTGGCTTGTACCCAGAGACTTTGTCACATACAACACCACAGATTATATTAACATATCATCAAGATATCTTTTTTTCTTGATTTCAGGGCTCACATTAAACCAAATTTGAGAGAAAACTACAAAAAAAAAAAGTCATTGTTCCTTGCTGGGGTCGGGGGTGGGGGGCGCAATTGTTGAAAAACGTGTGCCAAAGCGCCTTTATGGTTGGAAAATTACATGAAAATCTCCTCTTAGATGGCAAAAATATCTTTAAGTGACCTTGAAAATATGCACAACTTGATTCCCTTTTCAGTGGATGCTCCTTTTTTATTTCCTTTTCACCCCTACCCTTCAAAAAGTCTGTGTATGACACTGTTGACCAGTGCAATGAACTGTTATGAGTCACTTCAGATTTACACCAGCAGTGTTTCATTGTAAGTTTACTCCCATCTTGTAACTTGAGGAGCAAAAACATGTAAAACATTCACACACTGATTGTCTTTAAGTCAAAATGTGAATATGATTGCGGGGAATTGTTTGTATCTTATCTACTCTAAATTCTGAGTACTAATACAGTAATCAGTTGTTTTTATTATAACTCCAGACTGAGTGGTGTGTTGTGTACAGGCTGGCAAAGTTTTAGTCTAAATGTAAAAAGTGAAGAATGTGACAGAGCGAGTTACTTTAAGTGTTAATGTGAGTGTAAATCAATACTAGGAGTGTAAGTGATTACCTAAATAGATATTGTGATCGAGGGCTCTCTGCTGCTCCGCCTCAGTGCATCCTGCTGATGCCTCCTGTACTTTCACTGACTGAGAATCAGACTGTCAGCCTAATATGCAAATGCAAAGAGATTGTTTTAAACCAACCACAAAGTGTGCTTGCAGCGTTGTACAACTGTGGGAAATAACTGAAAGCAAAGTGCACTCATTGTCATTCCACTCAAAGGTCATCTGACTAACCAATTACACCTCTACGAGTTAACTGTCCTCACAGGTGATCAGTAAACTTTGTCTCTTTCTCCGTACAGCTCTGAGGGATCACAGAATCGAGCTGGTGCGAGCCTCGTCGCAGGAGCTCACTATCAGAATCGGTGACGTCAGCCTGTCAGACGAGGGCCTGTACACCTGCTCGCTCTTCACCATGCCTGTCAAGACCACCAAGGCCTTTCTCACTGTTCTGGGTGAGCACGTCCGCTTTAGCCTAGTTTCCTCAGAATGATTTATTTTCTTCAATATTTGCATGTTTAAATTTAGTCTGCTGTTTGTTTACGACACTGTACATTTAACAGAACAGAGCACAAAAGTTTGACTTATAGTGTTATTGCATATTTTCAATCAGGATTCAGCCTTATATACCTTTGCGGCATGTTTTTTAAAGGATGTGTCAATTAAGACTGAAATATAAATCAACTCCCACATGCTGTCAACACTTACAGAACATTTATTTAGACTCACATTTTCTGAAAATGACTTCCATGAGGCAAACCACTGTAAGATGTAGAAAGTAGCAGCAGAACTCTAAGGGGGTATTTATTTTCACTTTTATAATCCTGACTCCTGAAGGTTTTCCATAAATTGTGAGTTATTATCTGCTCTAAATAACTCTTGTTGTTCTGTAATTTGTTTCTTATTTGTATTGCTGTTATAACTAGTTTTAGCCCTGCCTTAAGAAATCAAACTCAGGTTAAAATCAGTGTTATTCAATAAGTATTACCTGAAATACAGACTGTATCACTCATCAGGTCATAAATATGTAAACGTGTCCAATATGACTATCTTTGATGCCCTTTAGGAGTGCCTGGACGACCAGAGATCACAGGATTCACCAAACCTGCCATGGAGGGAGACGTAATCACCCTTACGTGTACCACATCTGGAAGTAAACCAGCTGCCAACATCCGGTGGTTCAGGAATGACAAGGAGGTCCAAGGTAAGCATGTGGTGTGGATTTCACACAGACACCGTGTCCTCTGCCACCACTCATACACTCTTTGAGACTTCATTACTGTCAAGTCGTTCAGCCGCCGCTGTCTTCTGTGCCTCTATTCATGCATTGTTCCTCCGGCCGAGGTTTAGCAGCGCTATGATTTCGCCTGGCTCGCTGCCAGCTTCGCTGCTGTCTTTGGAGGCCGTCCAGATTTAGCCGGACCGTAGAGGAGCCGTCCACATTTCACTACCTGGCCAAGGTGAAGACATATAGGAGGGCCTGTTATTGATTCTAATTATAAAATGTACATCAACAACGAAATCTGCTCGGCGGTGAGTTTTCACCGTGGCTCTGAGGTAATGATGTACTCAGACGGTTGATTAATGAAACCTGAATCAATCAGGCAGTTCTGAAGGTGATTATAAAAACCGAGAAAGTCAACTCTTGTTTTCTCTTTTGGCTCTTGCTTACTTTTTATCCTCAAAGACGGCAAACAAAGGAGAAAAGCTGTATAGTTTCGAGGCTGAGAGGAGCAGGCAGTTTGTCTTAATGAAAAGAAAAAACAGACAATTAAATGTAAGAATTCTATCAATGAAAGGAAAAGGTAGAAGGATAAATCAGCCTGGGTAAGACTTCTTTTGTAAGATAATTAGCAAAAATGTTGATCTCACAGATTCAGACTGTTTAAATCCCAGCACATGATTGTGGTGGTCCTCTCACCGTTGGCATTTAGCTGCTTCGTTTTTCTTTTCTTTTTTTCTTTCTTTCTTTTTTTTTTTTTTTGATTCCTGAAATGAGTCAGTGAGGATTCAGGAATACAAACTCAGAAAGGCTCTCATGATGAGCTTCAGCCAGGCTGGTAAACAGCGACAGAGACAATGCATTAGGCAGCAGATGGTGCAGTGTTATGTGTGCTGATCGCACTAAAGCAGCAGAAGTTTTCCCTGGTTTCACACTGTGTGCCTTCCAAGCTTTCACTTTCTTGTATACCTCTTTCCAAATTCTCTGAAGCTTTGTGTTTTTATAGCTTTTATCACACTCTTATTTCTGCTTTAAGAAAGTACAAAAAAGACAAAGAAAAAGAAAAAATTGAAATGGAATGTTTTTTTCACAGTTTGATGGCAGAGGTAAGCTGCATGGAGCTCTTTAATGTAATGGAGCCTGCTGCAGAGACTCAGTGTGACAGTCGCTCTTTATTGAAGATTTGCACTGGAGAGGTTTTTTTCTTGGTGGTTCTGTCTGTGTCTGCCCAACATGGCATCATGATTGATGGGAGTGGGGCTGGGATATGAAGTTCTCTTGTTGAAATGACATGCACGTAGACTCCTGAAAGGCCAGTGGAGAGCTGGCACACAGCATCACAACCAGACTGTCCATCTCAAGAGGCACAAAGATGATCTCTCTTTTTTGTTTTTGTTTCATGTCTTCAGATTTATTAAAAAAAAAAAAACTTTCAAGCTCCAAATTTTATAGTAACGTATGGGGATGTGAGCACATAAAATAAATGTCAAAATATAGTCTGAAGGGGTTCAGAGCTTCATTTTCTGTCTCTTGGAGACAAAATAAGAAGTGTGACAGATTCATCCTGTTCCCAGTAGACATTACAAAAACTACAGAGGACAGTAACAACAAAGAAAAATCTCACTTCTTAATGTTTGAATGGAATAGATTTAATGTACAGGGAAAGCAAATTTTATAACAAGCATGTGCCCTCAGCTGTACCATGTGTACAAATGCATTTTTATTAGTTTTACCTCCACGCTGGATCTTTTTTTTTTTTTTTTATTAAACTGCATGAGCAAACATACCTGATGTGATGCATCTCCAAGTCAAAGAGATATAGAACAAAGCTAAGACTGGAGGGTTCGACTTAAAAACTTCATTTCCATGTCAAAGAAGAGCAATGTCAATCAGCGCTCTGGATGCACGTCTTTTATAGGTGCTGCTTTAAAGCTTTCTTTAGCGAGGAGGATGTGCTGGGAGCAGCATGTTTTGCCATTGGGTCTTCTGTGGAAGATCATTGCCGTCAGTGTCTGCTGTCAGTCAAATCCAACCCCACTGGGGGGGACCAGTCTACAAAGCTCCGAGATGACAGCAGGTGTAATAGCAAAAACATGGCATATTTATTTCATGCTATGATGGTTTGTTTTTCAAGCGTTTATATTAGAAGGACACATTCTGAAAAACCACAAAATGCAACTGTCATCCATTGTCAAATTATTTGTTTGCAGTATATAGAGCCATACAAATTACTGGTGTCGCCCGGGTGACAGCCAGGCATCAAATTATAATCTACTGAGGAAAGAATCCACCCACTGTCACTCCCTTCGCATACATAAAGGAGCCTACATATTTCATTCACAGCGACACAAAGGCCCATTCAGATACTCAAGAGCTTCAACACTGGAATCAAGACAATCAATGATCGTGTTATTATAATAATCTTTATTTCAGGGTTACCTCTTGGTGATTCTGAATCGACTAACATCCCTCATTGCATGATGATGAGAAGATGCTTCAACTTTAGACCCTGAAAAGGCGCTGTGAAGAGGATACAGAAAAACTAGTGTTTCTCAAGGATAAAGACTCCAATTTCCATTTATGTATATATATATATATATATATATATATATATATATATATATATATATATATATATATATATATATATATATATATATATATATATATATATTTATTTATTTATTTATTTATTTATATATGAGCACTGGATATAACCAGGATTCATAACCTTAAACATTATGGACAAGTCTTAGAGCAGCAGGCCGTGAGTAGTGCTAAATATAACCTGAGACTGTTAAAAACTGAGTTTACAAAGTTTGCCTGTCATCCTGTTTCAAACAATAGCTCTACTTAACAGTTAATAAATCCATTACCTCTTCGCTCTGCATCCTGTGGAACGTTGTCTTCAACAAAAAAAAAACGTAGTGTTAAAGTAGTTAGTAGAAAATCTGCTTCCAAAAGAAACACACACCTTGTTAAGAGTCACGGCAGTGGGTGCTATGGCTCTCGGGAAACAAAGTATATATCCTGGAAAACACCTATTTGGATAGTCCTCACAGCACCTTTAAATAATCCTGACTTCACCCCCTAATGGAGGACATTTTCTTTGGTCAGACGCAGAATTTGCTGATGTTGACTCAGCACACTGCAGAAAACTGACCACGTATAACCTGGTATTGAGAGATAACCGAGGGACAGGTGAGATTTAAGAGATTTTTGTATTAAAATTTAAAAAAACTGCAGATAATTATCACTCCTGGAGCTTTGCCAACAGGAGAGATGAGCAAGGGAACATTTCAGTCTGGAGTCTGTTTGCTAAATACTGCTGAATATTCCCACCTCTGCACGCTGTACGTTTGAGTGTTGGTCTGATTTATAAATGAGGTGAGATTCCTCATTACTTTTGTTTCTTAGAATTAGTCAACTGGATCACCTGTTCCTGAGAGGATTACCTTCCTAATCCCCTCGGGAATTTATGAAGGAGGACATAAATATGTTAGGAGGAGTGACATATCCGATGAATTTCACACCTGCAGCTATCAGCACCGTGAATTATGATGTGTTTGTAGCAGCACATATTTATGCATATTTCAATCAAGACATTTTTTCAATCATGAAACCAACATCTGGGAAGTCTTCAAACAGAATTTCATATTAATAATTTCTCTTAATGTTTTGTTTCTCATCTGAAAGCTGTGAGATAGGGGGAACACTCCGGGGAACACTGAGTCTAACAAATGAGCCACATTATAGGACTATACCAGCATATGTTTTAAAACCTTGAGGTGTTTTCCTGCATTTATTACTTTACATGGTGAGCTATTTTTAGACAAAGTACATGTTTTTCCACATGACATCCAACTTTAGTGTAGACTAATTGGTTTGCACCTTAAGAGGAAAGACTAAAGCATTAAAGTTCAAACGCAGATAAAGGCCTGTAAGGGGCAGACAGATGGAAAGCGTTATAAAATAAATCACTGTGGGTTTATACTGTATTATTAGCCCTACTCTACTTGTGCTGCTGTAAAACCAACATTTAAAACTAAAATCTTGCTTTTTGGGGGCAAAGTTTCTCTTAAAGATAGAGCTAAAAACTGAAAAGGCGGCCTGTAAATGTTAAAAATCTATGCTCATGTCTTCAGGTCTTTCAAGTTGCTCTGTTCGATTTCTTCTCTGCTCACAGAAAGTAAAAAGATTCCCAGAGATACACTGGACATTTATCTCATGTAACTGCTCGCCAGGAATAAAAACCTCCAGCATCATGAACTCTGTGTAGAGAAGGACAGAAGCCAATAGGCATTTTCTGACTTTCATTGTTAAAACTTTCAAATTTCAAAAATTTATTTACACAAAATATAAACACTCCAGGATTGTTTGTCTGAAACTGAGCCGCAAGTTGTAATAGCAGTAGATACAGTGTGTGTAAACCTGTGCTGTCTTGTGAGGACGTGCTTTTATATATAATCCTATAATCTTATATATATATATATATATATATATATATATATATATATATATATATATATATATACACCACTTTTGCCCTCACACCACATCTTCTGTAGCTCTTCCTTCAGCCCTTGGTATTTCTCCAGCTTCTCGTGTTCCTTCTTCCTGATGTTGCTATCACTCGGTATTGCTACTTCTATCACTACCGCTGTCTTCTGATCCTTACTGACCAGCATTATGTTAGGCTGATTGGCTAGAACCATCTTGTCGGTCTGGATCTGGAAGTCCCACAGGACCTTGGCCTGCTTGTTCTCCACCACCTTAGGAGGTGTGTATATATATATATATATATATATATATATATATATATATATATATATATATATATATATATATATATATATATATATATATATATATATATATATATATGTATAAGGAAGTGTATTATGTGTATTGGTCAGCAATCAGTTTATAAAAAAAAACTCTGCAGTAAGCTGTAAGAGTTTTAAGAAACACACTTTAAACCCTTAAGAGTGCATAAGTATATGTGTGTTATCATGGACCACTCCCAGGCCCTCAGAGACCATAATTCTTATGCAGTTACATTTTCAAGGCTCAGCACAACTTGACCTTATGAGCAGTTAATTTTGATTTTATTATCTGTAACCAGTCAGACATGGAAAATCTCAAATCCAGCTGCTGAGTCTCCATTCTGTTCAAGCAAACACGGCAGACGGGGGTGATCAGACCAGCGGTGCCCTCGGTTGTCTGAGAGTAGATCTGCTCGCCTGCTGGGGTTCTGGTTCAAAGCAGGTGCACCTGGGCACATTCACATTCTTATGAAAGCTGCCTCGGCGTGCTCTGTGGCGGTGCCAGCAGCCGCCCTGAAAGAGACTGACAGCTTCTCTGTGGCAGCTCTGATGCTACAGGCGATGTGATGAATGAGAGGAAAAGCTGAGGAGATTTGTATTTGACTCCACAGAGGCACTTACCCATCTCTGTACTTCGGGGAGTGATGCAGGGCCCCTGACTTCCCCGTTTGCTAAAATGATACTTGATGTTTGGACTGAAATCTCCTTACAGACCAAATAATTTGCCTTCCTTTCAAGCTCATGAGAAAATCTCATTATGAACATCCAAGTTATCATCATCCATGCAATATATCAGACATCTATCGAGCCATTTCATGACAAATCCTCACGGCCGTAATAAGAACAATTATTAAATCAACCAACCTGAGGAGCAACATGCAGCGAGCAGCAGTGCTAAAGCGTTAATAGTTGTAGCAGCAGCACTTATAGTTGTAGGACTACGAGCAGTAGTGGTAAAAAAAAATTAAATTAATCCTCTGGCTCTGTGGAAAATGAAACAGATTCACTGGAGTGAAACAAATGAGACAGATCAGCCCAAAATGAAGATGATATGGACGATCTGGGCTTCATTGCAAGGGGCTTTTAGTAGTTAATAGAGCAAGGGATTGAATGAATCATGTGCTGCTTGTGTGTGTGTGTGTGTGTGTGTGTGTGTGTGTGTGTGTGTGTGTGTGTGTGTGTGTGTGTGTGTGTGTGTGTGTGTGTGTGTTGTTCCTGAAATAATGAAGCGACTACATACATGTGTATTGATTTCTTTTGGTTTGCACTGAATGGAGGAAATTCCAGGCAGATGGTGAAGGAGGGAGGGCGTCGTGTGCGGGGGACTCGAGGTGTTCATGCTGTTTGTGGGGGCGTCTGTGGTGAAAAGTCCATCTAAAACTGTCATCAAGAAATGCCTTTCTATTCCGCTTATTGCCTCGTGTGGTAGCAAGTGACAGCAGCGCACAAAGCATTGACACAAGAGCAGCAGCGGATTACAAAGAAACTCTTCCCATTATAAGTTGAAAGGCATCTCCAAATGAAAATGACATCACAGAGCAGTGAGAACAAACACAAATCCGGATCTGAAGCTGTGTAAAGGGTGAATGTCTGGGTATGAGAGTTAGAAAAAAATCGTACAAAAGCAAGAAAAGGTGCAACTACATCTTTGGAAATCCACTCGCTCTGCCGGGGAGTGTGTGCCTGTTTGTGTTGCCTGGGATATTTGAGAGATGGTCCTAGAGGAGCAAACACACCCAACCAACCGAGTCAACGCTCATACCGCTCTCCTCTCAATATTCATACCACTTTGACTCGACTTTCAGGCCAAGGATTCTCTCCCTCAAAGGTGATGCAGAGAAAAACAACAACAAAAACAACAACACTGCTGCAGTACATGTTAGAAAAACTAAATTTTTGATACAAATTTAATGTTTTTCACATTTTAATGAAGGAACAAGCTGGTTTCTTTAATTTCTTTTCTTTTTTTAAAGTTTATTTTGGATTGTTCAGTGTAAGATATAATATCAGGTGTTTTGTAATCGTGTATTAACACACACACACACAAAAGTAAGTACAGCAAAGTAGAATTACTTCACATCGGATTGAGAAAAAAAACAAAGCAAAACAAATAAGACAGAGGCAAAGAGATTGAAAAATAATTTCTTGCATGAGGAGCTTCCTCAAAAACCAGGACCGCTCCCAATAAAAGTGTTAATCACAATTGGACGGCACTTGTTTTTCATTTTCTGACTCTGCAGGAAACACGAAGGTGAATGCCACAGGAAAATCTTTCTCAGTGAGGAGCAGCCTTCAGTTCCAGGTTGACAGACGGGATGATGGCGTCGCTTACACCTGCAGTGTGGAGCATGTGTCTCTGTCCAACCCTTACATGACAACTGAGGTCCTGGAGGTCCACTGTGAGTGAAGTCACACACACACGCGCACACACCCAAGAGGCCTGGATTAGGCGTACGATTAGCATTGAGAAGAAAGACAAGGATTGAGATTACATTTATGTCTGCAGGTTTAGCTTTGCATTTGCTCAGGATTAGAGCCGGATTAGTTTGCAGGTAAGGGATTAGTAGCAGGGAGAACAGGGATATGGGCTCAAGCTAAGAGCTGCCCAGTGGGTAAAGAACTAACTACTGCTGTACTCTTCTCCAAAACAGAGTGATGACATTTCACTGGATTTCTTCTGTCTTTTTCACAGATGCTCCCCACCTGAAGATCACACAGTCACTGATCATGCCACAGGAAGGGCAGTACTTAAAACTGGAGTGTGAATCCATAGGCAACCCAATGTAAGCGGACAGTCAATAACACGTTTGATTTGATGGCTGTTACGAAAAAAAATAGGGTTTTATTTTTTGTATGATGTAGAAAGCAATTAGATAAACATAAAATACTGTTATTATCTCGTCCAGACCCGAGCCAGTGCTGTGGTCGAAAGACGGAGGGGAGCTGCCAGACATCGAGCGTATGATTGTGGAGGGCAGGGAACTAACCATCACCACGCTAAACAAAACAGACAATGGTACATACCGCTGTGAGGCCAGCAACCACCTGGGGACCAGCACTGCTGAATATAAACTGTTTGTATATGGTGAGTACAGAAATGAAAAGCCTGTTTTTATTGATTATCAGTTTTGCTGTCTCTTCAGATTCCAGGCAGAGGGCTCATCCGTCTCTGAAGAGATGTCAGTTTGTAAGAGTTTTCTCCTTAAGAGCGGAGCAGGGTTTGTTGTTTTGTTGACTTAAAGTCTCATGCCATTTCTCTTTTTGCGTGTAATAGGTTTAAAATGTTTCCAGCTGAGAGAATTACATTATTTTTGTGTGGTCATGAAGTAAGAGAAAGTTACAGATGATTGATTTGAAAAGTTCGATGATGAAACAGTTTCCTTGATCAGGTGATAAGAGCTACGTAAAGTCACTGGGGGGACTATCTTGAAGACTCCATTTCCCATGAGCACTTTCATCCACTGTCGTTTTGGAAGCAATTGAATGGAGACTTGATCCTTTTGACACTACTTTTCTTTGTTCAAGACAGCTTTAGTGTTATCCACAGCCCAGTGTTTTAAGACGTGTCCGTAACCTCACTCTTTATTTTATTGACAGCTGCATATGGGTTGGAATGAACATTATCAACAACAGATTAACCTGTTTTAGCCTGTGCTCAATCACTTTCCTGTTAAGCTTTCTTCTGCTCTGACCTCCTTCTTCTTTTTAACCGTTCAGCTCCAGTGTTCAACATTACTACAAAATTAATTTTAGAGACTGCTAAAGCTTTCTGGCCAATGTAGTATCATCGTAGGGACTTTTGGACTATGTAAATGGATCAACTTTCTTCTGGGAAAACTGACATTTAAAAATAACCTATTTTGGCGCTCAGAATCTCATTTTAAATCATGGCTTATGAATAGGCAAATATGTAACAGTGGCGCCTCAAATGCACCACATACGTCTGCAGTCCAGCTATGTTCCACTGTGTGTTGAGAAGTTCCCACAACTCCCACTCCATTGATGAGCCTCTTTTCATTCATGTTGGTTTGTGAAACCTCAAACCTGTGGACTCCTGGTGTGTCTTCACTCATTGTGACATTTTGTTGCAATGGTGAAGCTAAATATGTTCTAGTTTTTGACACGGTTTGTTTTATTTTGAAGGTCACAGGCTCTTTTTAGGTAGTTTTCGTGCACTATTTTCTGTCCCGTTCAATCTTCTCTACACTGAATTGATGCGTACAGCTCCAAAATCCAGCAAAAAAAATAGGATGGCTACGTATTAGCTGTGACCTGCCAGACCAGCCATGCAGCTGGACCGCAACAGAACAGATCCATTGTGAGTTGACACATTGACTTGAATGGAAACCTTTCTGATCTGGTGCCATGACGAATCGGAGCCAGACTGGAGATACATCTGATGTATTTCAGCCATGAGACTTGAAGCCCATTTATACGTCCTTTAAGTCCTTTACAGAAGGCTCTGTTTGTATTCACATCCATATTTTACACTGAGCATAAATGGACGTTTAGTGTCGCAAAATTTCTGGAATTTTCTAAGTTGGAAAATTTCCATTAATTAATGGTAATAAACAGAATTTATACTCACTGCTTTTACCAGGTCATATACATGTGTAAATATTAACACTTTGGTTTGTAATAAGCAGACATTTATACAAACATGTCTAATAGAATGTTTTTAAACAACATTATAAATTAATTTTCAGCAAATTTCTGAGAATTTCCCCTAACTGAGTCTGACTTGAAATTAAGCCTAAATATTTGTCATAAGCAAACATTCATGCAAATATGCCTGATACAACATTTATAAATGATGCTAATCAGTGTTTAGACCTGTTGAACTTTAATGGTTTCTTTCACAAAACTAACAAAACCATGAATGGTGAAAAATGTAGAAAAAAATGTTTTCGAAATTAACTTTTTTAGATAAATTCATTCAAGGTGACAACAAAACCCTGAAAATTTCCAATATTCCTCGCCTAAAATTTCCATGAAAAATTTCAGAAATTTTTCCTGGAATTTACTGGTAATTTTCCACCCTTTTGCAACCCTAGTGAGACTTACGAGATCACTTATAAGGACCTCACAGGGTATTTACAATATTCAACAAACTTTACATGTAGCTGACAATTCAAGACTAATATGGTGACTTGAACAGATTATCAAATAAAAATCTCTGAAACTCATCATGATTAAATAAAAAAAAACAGAACTTAATCCACAACTTTTCACGTCCATAGGACAACAAGCTTTGCTGTTTTTGTTTGATTCTCCCATGTACTCTCACACTGACAGCAGGTTGAAAAAATGAAGTGAAACAACATTTATGTGTGAGGAGGAACCAATAAGAATTAAGTCTTTCAGACCAAACTGATGTAAGAAAATGATGTTCATGCTAACAGATCGGTTTTTGCAGATTCCCTCAAAAATTCATCTCCAATTTGTGTTTCCTCACTGTACTTTTATTTTCCACACATTGTGGTGCAGGTTTAGCTCTGCACTGTCCCTGTGAGGAAACAAGGAGGAAAAAGTGTTAAGGAGGCAGAATTTAGCTTCCCAGTACCGCCTGGAGAAGAGATAAGTTAATCCCGAGACAGTGGAGCTGCTGAGAGAATAAAGACAGCGTGGCGCAGGAAATGGATCATTAAGACCTCGGCAGCACATGTTTATAATGTTTATCAAATATAGCCAAGTGGAAGTACAAAAACAAGGACAGAGTATTAAAACTCTACATGGATTTATTTGGTTCAGTTTTGCCAATTAAATAGCAGTGTAGTTTCAGCTGAGACGTGGACTCAGAGTCAGTGGAGGCACAGCACTTCCTTTGTTGGATTTTAAAAGGGAACATTTTTGGGGTGAGGAGGTCTTCTTCGAGTTCAAAAGGAGAGAAAAGAAGATGACATGTCTGTCTTTTCAACCTTTGTCACCCTGAGTCTCTTTCTTATTGTGCTCATTCTGTAAGATTAGCAGCCAAGTCCAGCTTTTCCACAATGAACCAAAGTTTAAATCCTTATGATCAACGCTCAGGATGTATTAAATTAGTTGACAGAGCCTAGGTCGTTAAATTCTTTATGTTTAATACTGAGCAGTAACTTCACAGGAGCGTTCTCACACCTTACACAAAGGTCCTGGTTACTTCGGAAGGATGAAAAATTGAGTCAAGCAGTTAAAAGATGTGTGAGACGGGCTCATTTCCACTGATGATGACAGTCATTCTTCAGAGCCGCACCGTGTCTGGCTGAATTCTTCCCGGGTCTCTCCGGATCGTCTGCCTCTAAGCCTAATTTGCTAATGACAGGAGAGCTAAGAAGCAATAAATGTCATTGCTCTACTGCAATTTATCACCGTCTGCAATTACGCTCCTTAATACACTGTATTAAATAAAGCAAAGAAATGGCGTATGAAAATTACTCGAAGTGAGATGTTAGAGCGATGCTAACAGATAGCAGTTCAGTTAAATGCAGTTGAGAAATAACTGCATGTGTGCAGTGCAGCTTCACAGCCTCTCTGTGTCATATTATACTGCTTCACTTTACATCTCATGACAAAATGCATGATATCTGATGATTTTGTGGTTGATTTACCCATGATGCCTCACTTGGTTTTTTTTACCAGACATGACAGAAAGGACTCAATCATTCAGATCTTGAGTCATTTGTGCAACTTTTTCCTTCATTTTTCATTGTTAAAGACATGACTCAACCCTTCGCACATCCCATGTGCAGTGATTCACTTTTTGCAGTTTAATTTTCTGACAGGTTTCCTCATAATGAGCCCGAACCCCCAACGGAGAGGTTTGTTTTTTCCTGCTGTTGTTCCTTTTTTTTCTCCCTTAGACATCATCACCTTAATGCCTCCATCTTTCTCTCTCCTCCGTTCTTCCAATCTCTTAACGCCGACACTCCCGCACCAGGCGCAGGCAGTCACAGCTGCCTTTGCAGGTCTACTTACATCCCCCCTCATGGCCCTGCCTCAACACTCCATGCACTCACAAACATGACACTGTTGATGATTGATGAGCTAGCAACCAGGCTTTGAGCTAGAAAATAGCATTGTTTTACTGGATGAATTCAATACTCCGTCTACTTCTGTCTTTCCTCTCTGCTTTTTTTTTTTTTCTTTTTTCTTTCTTTTTTTTTTACACACACAACACCGCCGCCTCAGCCGCATTTTTATTACTGCTTCTGATTAGATTTATTTTTGGTTGCTAACAATGAGCCACTGCAGGTTTTACTGTTAGTCAACCATTGCTTAAATTTACATATTTGCAGGAGCAGAAAATAGAAGACCTGAGAGTGTTTATATTCTGTTATGAGGCTCATTACAAGCAAACAATCAGAGCACATGCAATCACCTCTGAAAGATGCTTATCAAAACGACATGCTCTGTGTGTTTACTTCACTTCACGTCTTCTAATGGAATTAGAGCCGTTGTGTGTGACTTCGAACACGCTCGTTGTTTCCCTTAATAGGCAAAAGAGCTTCGGTGGAGCATTTTGTATTTTAAGAAAACATGAGGGGTACTTATGCTTGGGATGTGTTTTGATTTGATACTCAACAATAACCCTAAATGGAGCCCTCTTTGGTCTGCCTGAAAACAGATGAATTCTGTTAAATTTAGCATCTTTCAGAAATAAAACTCTAGAAAGGACTGCTGTCGCTCTTTTTTAACCTCTTGAATCCCAGGGTCTCCCTGTTTGGGGACTTTGATCTCACCCGGCAAACACAGCGTGAAATAATCACAAAAGAATAATAATGTTATGTTGCACATCAAATTAAAGAGCAGGAACCAGGTTACACTACTGTATGAACCTTTTTTTACATGCCACAAACTCAACATAAATAACAACTAAATGAATTACCACGTATCAAACTCTGTACAGCTCCCCTGTGTCAACCCACTTGCCACATTTCAGGCTCTATCGCTGCGCCACTACATGCAGAACAGAAAAATGAACACCTCAGATGAAAGCAGAGACTCCACAGATCCCAATGATATAAGCCAAAGCTCTCAACAGAAAAGTATCAGAGAGATAGACTATTGCTTTCACCTTACCTAATACATTTCCTTTGATCTGGATGACATAATTAATTTAATTTAGGTTAACATTTCTTCCTTGTTTTTTTTTTGTTTTTGTTTTTGTTTTTTTTGAGTGCAGAGGCCAAAGAATCTCAAACACAAAAATCTCTTCACCAAATGAAAGTTACATTTCTCTGTCTATGTATGAATATACGTATGAATTTAAAAGAAATGCCAAAAACTGTTGTATTTAGATGTGTTGATCACCATTTGTGATAGACAAAAGACATCTGTAGTTTTGTACATGAGAAAATTCAAATGACACAGACTGAGCCAAACTGTGTCAAAAGAGACGTCTTGGCAAACCTACATTTTTTTTTTTTTTTCCTCGGTGTCATCTTCATTTACTCTTCACCACAATCACATATACTCATATTAATAGATCTCAACAAATCTCATGTATTTCCTTCCCTATGACACCAGATATTTTCAAGTAGACCTTGTGGTTGCAGAGATATACTCATTTTATTACAGGCATGCAGTTTTCGAGCAGAGACTTAAAAAATCAGCTAAGGTTTTGGAAGCGTCTGCTTTATTCCTTCTGGTTTGGAAATATTTGTCTACAAAACAGTCATGGTCAACAGGTTTTCATTTGATAATTGAATCATTAAAAAATTTAGAATTTAAAAAAAAAAAAATTCTTAGACAAAAGTCTGAGAAACTTCATCAACAGACAAAATGTTTATTTTGTCTTTTTTCTCCAGACAAAATGTTCAACAAATTTTTATTTGTTGAAGCAGAAACTAGAATATCTGCTCAGTTACACACCTCAAGACCTGAGGGAGCGAGCCTCAGCGTGTGTGCTTCTCTTCCTCATCCTGTCCTGTTGATGTATCTTGTGCTGCTCTCTCCCTTTCTCTCTGTGACCTTTTCAGTAACTCCAGTTAAGTCATTCATTTGCCTCTGACAGCGAGCTTTGCTTACCTACCGTCACTTCTGCAGACTGTCAAAGTAAACAATGGAAAAAACAGACCATACTAATACCTCATGTTTCCCTTTGAACTTTATGGTCACCTTCTTTATCACGGTGTTGTTCCCCTCGTCTTCCCCCTACTGCTGTCAATGTCTGCAACCATGGCAACAGCCAAAGACTTTCCAGGGCCTACAACAGGTAAATATCCCACTAGCAGTCATTGCAAGCCAGATTAACAGTGTGTGATGTTGGATCTGGATTTGGGTCAGGACACTTCACGACCTCCACCCAGCATGAGCCAAACCATCACCATGCATGGATGCTCACTCTGCTGACGCCAGCTGCTTTGTCTCCAGCCATGTCACAGGCTGCATAAGTTATCACACAATATGTTTCTGTTTGGGTTGGTGTTTACTCGCTGAATCGATGGCTCGATCTGAGCGGAGCTGGCTTGGAGGTGGAATCTGTGCCTGTGTGTAAATCTTTGATTTCATGTGGTTAGAGCTCAAATGAGAGAGGAGATTCTTTATATTTCACATTACTGATCACACTCTGTTCTAAATCTTTGTGCATGGCAGGTGCAGTGATTTAGTTTGCTGTGGTATGAATCTGTAAAAAGATGTGAGTTGAAAATTTGTCAGACTGAGAAAGGACACTAAAAAACTGAATCATCCTGTTCTGCTGAGTTGTCCTTATCTGTGTGGGAGTTTTTTTTAGTTTGTTTCATTGCTGTGTTCCATGTTTCGTCAAATTTGTTCCAATTGCTGAATCTCCCTTGTGATCCTGCCTCTCTTTTGATTGAATTGACATATAACCCCAATTCCAATGAAGTTCGGATGTTGTGAGAAACATAAATAAAAACAGAATACAATGATGTGCAATTCTTTTTTAACCTATATTCAACTGAATACACAAAGACAAGATATTTATCGTTCAAACTGATAAACTTTATTGTTTTTTGCAAATATTCATTCATTTTGAATTTGATGCCTACAACATGTTCCAAAAAAGCTGGGACATGGGCATGTTTCCTACTGTGTTACATCACCTTCCCTTTTAACAACACTCTATAAGCGTTTGTGAACTGAGGACACTAATTGTTGAAGCTTTGGAGGTGGAATTATTTCCATTCTTGCTTGATGTACAACTTCAGGTGCTCAACAGTCTGGACTACAGTCAGGCCAGTCTAGTACCTGCACTCTTTTACTTTGAAGCCACACTGTTGTAACACATGCAGAATGTGTCTTGGCATTGTCTTTCTGGAATAAGCAGGGACATCCCTGAAAAAGATGTGGCTTGGATGGCAGCACATGTTGCTCCAAAGTTAGCCATGCCATGGCCCCAACACACCCCCATACCATCACAGATGCTGCTTTTGAACTTTGCACTGATAATAATCCGGATTGTCCTTTTCCTCATTGACCTAGAGGACACGATGTCCATGATTTCCAAAAACAATCTGAAATGCAGACTTTTCAGACCACAGCACACTTTTCCACTTTGCATCAGTCCATCTCAGATGAGCTCAGGCCCAAAGAAGCTGGTGGCCTTTCTGGGTGTTGACATATGTCTTTGTTTTAACTTGCACTTTAAGATGTAGTGATGAACTGTGTTAACTGACAATGGTTTTCCGAAGTGTTCCTGAGCCCATGTGGTAATATCCTTTACACAATGTCGGTTTTAATGCAGTGCTACCTGAGAGGTCGAAGGTCACGTGCATTCATGATATGGATAATATAATATAATAGCACTGTAGATGATGAAATCCCTAAATTCTTTGAAATTGTACGTTGAGAAACATTATCCTTAAACTGTTGGACTATTTGCTCATGCAGTTATTCACAAAGTGGTGAAACTTGCCCCATCCTTGCTTAAGAATGACTGAGCCTTTTGGGGATGCTCCTTTTATACCCAATCATGACGCTCACCTGTTTCCAATTAACCTGTTCAGCTGTGGAATGTTCCAAACTGGTGCTTTTTGACTATTCAACTTTCCCAGTTTTTTTGCCCCAGTTTCAGCTTCTTGGAACATCAAAATGAGTGAATATTTGCCAAAAAAAGGAAGTTTATCAGTTTGAACAATAGATATCTTGTCTTTGTAGTATATTCAATTGAATATGGGTTAAACAGGATTTGCAAATCATTTCATTCTGGTTTTTTTAGGGGTTGAACAAATGGAGTGAATTTAAGACTGAAGTTTGTTTACTTCCACTGTGAGGCCAAGCATATATGGTTAATTTTTTTGACGTGACAAGTTCAGCGGCTGTGCACAAGCAGATCCCTGTAAGCTGTTTTTTCAGCAGCTATGTGTGATATCAGATATGTTTATGCTCCTTGTTGACAGTGGAACCAGCTGCACAGATCATTAAATCCATCCACATGAACCAAAACAGTTGACCAACTTTTGTTCCCTTCAAAGTTTGAAGCGCCTGATTTTTTATTTTTTTTTCCAGTCCCTGATAAAAGTCTCATGGTGGTTCTATTCTGCATGGAGTAATGAATAATAAACTGCATGATTCATGTTTTCATTCTGTTTTTTGTTTTTTTTTCAACGTCCCACACTTTTGGTTGCTGAAAATGAGGGTTACATTTCTTTAACAGAGCTGTATAACGAGGTTTGTAGCAACATCCCCGCCGTCATTTCCCAGGGTCACTTTGCAAAAGTGAGCACCGAGCCATGGCCATTCATCAGCTTGAGATAATGAGAGCACACAAGGTGCACAGTAAAGTACGCAGCCACTTACAGTTTATTACAGGACAGACACAAAGGCATGCTCCTTGCTTGGGAAACCTTCAGCTCACTCTCTGCCCGCAGGACTCCTGATGTTAAATAACACTTATTTAAAGAAAACCTGCTCCTCAGAGGCAGAATCAGGCAGCGAGCGAGAGGAGAACACAAAAGAAAGCACATGTACAGGCTTTGGCAAAAACACTGCAACATCATTCAAAGCTAGCCCTCAATTTTTCTTACAGTATTTTGCTTTGCTAATTCCACGTTTTTTGAATTGTGCAGTGATTCGTGGTATTTGAAATGATTATTCCTTTTCTACCTTAATTTGAACACTTCAAAGCAGCAATGTCAGCTTGTACCACACGAGACAGAGACTCATTTGGGGATGTTGTGCTTTTGTGTGTTCAAACTACATCTGCAGTTTTCAGGATAATTGCAGGTGTAAAATACTTTCATTGCTGTTTGAGAAATGTCTAGAGCTGAATCTGACAACATCTGAACATCTTGCAGGTGTTAAAATAATCTTTTTTCTCCTTTCCTTTCCTTTCCTTTCCCTCTCTCTCTGCCTGTTACAGATCCCAACGCTTTAGGACAACATGGACCCGACCACGCTTTAATCGGCGGGGTTGTCGCCGTCGTGGTCTTCATTACTTTGTGTCTGATAATAGTTCTTGGACGATATCTGGCCAGACATAAAGGTAAAGCAGCTAACCTTTGACTAACACTTCTCTAGGATTAAGTGTGTAACGTCTGCCGCCTTCAGCAGGAGGTTGACTTCATGTTGCTCTGGTTGTCCACAGGAACATACCTAACGCACGAGGCGAAAGGAGCAGAGGACGCCCCGGATGCAGACACAGCCATCATCAACGCTGAGGGAAACCACGTGCACGCAGAGGAAAAGAAAGAGTATTTCATCTAGACCCCTGCCCGTCCTTTCCTTTCTTTCATGACCACTTTCGACAGCAGACATGCAAATTTAAAGCTGCTTCGGTTTCACGACATGATCACGATTCCTTTACTGACTTATTCTTTTGTCTCTTCAACAAAGCTCATGCTTGGATATGCTCCTTTTTCAAAGCATTCACTGACACTATAGCCTTCTCTTTCTGTAATTGATGTAAACCATGTACAATTGGATTGTTTCCATTTCAGTTTCACGGTGCCTAAATGCTGTACATTTCTCTGCATCACTTTCTATGCTTTGCATTTTTTTCCCCTCTATTCCTTTTACTTTACCTGTTGTTCAACTCTTTTTGCAGATTTTTTTAAAACCTTGAACCAAGAGGAAATGTGCTTAAATTCAAAGTGGAGTCTTAAAGTTGTAGATCTCAAACTGCTTTAAAAGGAAAGTATGTTCATTTTATCCAGTTTTCACTTCAGAAGAGTCTTTAAAACTTTCTTCCTCACAGTCGTACATTCACAGAAAGTCATACTGACAGGACAGAAAAAAATAGAAGCACAATCCATGTGATTGTCTCCAGATAAGATCCAGCCCCTTTGAACAGTGTCTGTATATTCCTGCATTGATTTGTTTTCTCATGCTCTTTTTTTTTTATTTATTTTGTACCAACAGAGAACAAGTTAGAAAATTAAAGCACAACAGTCTGAGGACTAACACGTTGGGAAAACACATCAACTGTTTCTTGTCTCAGGATTCACTATGAGTCTAGATGGAAAGATGAGTTCTGACACGTGATAATGATTTCAGTTCGCTTACCGTTATCGTCATGGGTGAGGAAGTTTAGGGTTTTTTTTGTTGGGGATTTGATGTTAGATCCAGACAAAGTGAGTGGAACCTCGTTAGGGTTCATTCTTTACATTCAGTTTATTAAACAACTATGCTCAATGTGTGGATAGTTTGCTGTAAGATACTTTGCTAACGTGAATATTGGTGAACAATATTGTTGAATCTTGGGATCCCTGATACATTGCGATTTGTATATTAGCATATACAGTATTTAAAGTATTCCACAAGTCTTCATTTTCCCATTTTACCTAACAGGAGGTGGTTTCGCCTGATGGCATGTAAATAATGTGTAAGTACTCAATTTTAGTAAAAGATCAAACTCTGGTTATAGACTCAGCTCTTATTAGTTCAAGTCACTTTGATGAGATTGTTTTCACACTTTGGACAATTTTTTTTTTAAACAGGGATTCTGATGACTTGCTTAAAATGTAAAAAAAAAAAAAAGACAAAAAATCTGGTCAAAAAATCTATGTATTTATTATTATTATGATTGATTGACATTTATTATATAGTAATATATTGATTGATATTATTGCTGTTACTAAAGTAGTTGTCTGACATTAACTTTTCCATTTTATAATTCTGTAATTTATCATGAAACAATACAAGGATCACCGTTATGGCCTTTGAGTTTGCTGCAAACAGTACTAATGACATGTTGAGGCATTGGTGAATCAGACATCCCCTCACTGTAAAAAATCACTGTATCAAAGACATCTGAACACATTGCCAATGCTCATACATGTTATTTTGTTAGTTCAATATGATGCTATAAATAACTCATTTTGTACAAAGTTTTAATGGCTGTAATTTATTTGCTTTTTATGGGGGATGTGTGAGGTTTGCTTTTTTCTCAGTATTGAATATTCATTTTTCAACTATGCCACTGTAAAAAAAAAAAAAAGAAAAAAGGAAAAGAAAAAGAGAGACAAAGTGCGGATTAAAATATGAACAACTTGAAAACTGCCATTTTGTTGTGACTAGGTTTGTACTTTTAAATGCTCTTTGAATTCATGCTCAGTGCTGGTGAATTGCATTAAATTACCCACAGTCATAATATAAGTCTGTGTATCCACAGTGATATAAAGGAGGAGAGATGTTGATGGACAGTGCTTTGACCAGAGCTGCTCTGTAATTGTTATTCCATGAAACTGTCGAGTATTACTCAGCCTTTAGTATTAATAATATATGCAAAGTGTTGAAGGATTAAAAAACCATGGAGCTCCTCAGGAAGATTGCCCGAGGCTCTCGGCTCTTCTCATGATTTGTGCTTTAATACAGGGTGACAAAAGAAAGACTCCAGTCTCCCAAAAAATTTTTCCTCGTCTCACTGGAGCTGACTTCGATATGCTTGAAGTGGCTTCGTGAAACTACCCGCAGATGTCAACGTAGTGAGCTGCTTTTACCCTTCTTTTAACAAGCTTGGGAGAAGGAAGTGGGCCCGGGCACTGACTGGAGGCAAACCACTTTGTGATCTGACATCACGGTCAGGATTGTGAGGATACAGCTGATTGCTTTAATTGGAAGTGAAATGATAACACTAAAGATGAAAACTTCATTGACGCCTGCAGGGAAATTAGATTGTTGGAGGAGCGGATTTTAATATCATCTAACAGGAGAAAAGACAAAGGGAAGAAATGTGCTAAAGAGGTGCCAAATGAACATGTTAGAAAAAAAAAGTCTAACAGCAGAAGCAGGGAAAGCAGAGTGGAAACAAATGCTGAGTCACATGCAGATGTTGTTTTTGTGTGAAGAATAGGAGTATGCATTGTTCACTTACCAACAGGGAACAGCTCTTAGTGTTCGTATCTGCTTAAATGAATGAAGTTTGGATCCTCTTTTTAACACTACTTTTTAAGATAACTTTTTACTGGATACAACATGACAAGGTAAGGTATTTATCAACAGTTATACAGCACTGTTGTTTGAAAAATGACAACAAGCAAACTTTGTCAGTTTGTACTGTAGTTTGGTAGCTGACTTTATAGCTGCTGGTGCTATGAGACGTATCCGTAGGCTAATGTGCAACGTTAGCGAATCCGTATGTCCAGCTCATCTACCAAGCAGAGCTAACATAACCTCACTCTTCATTTTATTGACAGACTTTCAAGTTTGAACAGATCACTGCAGTATAACTGCTGAATGTGGGTTAGAATGAACATTTTTACAGTTAAGCCTGTGTTTTAGCCTTTAGCTCATGGCTTAGACTTTAGCCTGTGTTTTAGCCTTTAGCATGTGCTCTTTCACTCTCCCGTTTAGCTTTCTTCTGCTCTGATGTCCTTTTTCTGTCTGACAGTTCAGCTCCAGTGTTCACCATTACTACTAAATAATCTCAAAAATCGTTTGCAGCAGAGAAAAACACAGATCTCTCTTCTCACTATTAAACTTCATCAGCCAGCGTGGTGTTGTCATTGAGACTTCAACGTGCCGTAGATCAATCTGGTCCTGTCCGACCCAATAGGAAAGCTAAGAAGTAACATTTAGAAATGACCTGTATTGGCTCAGATAATCTCATTTTAAATTGTGGATTAGGATCAGGCATACATCTAGAAGTGAGACTTTCTCACGATCACTTAGAAAGTCCTTACAGTTCCTTTAATATTTCTAAATAACCATTAGTAATTGAGGATTGGAAAGTAAAAATCTGCAGATTACAATTAATCAAACTGTGAGGCTCTGTTAAAAACCCCTTTAGTTAATGAGGGGCATATGGAAAAGCCTAAATAAGTAATCCGAGAACATGAATCTGCATTAACTAAACAAGGCCATATGTACTGACCTGCAGTCTAATGATGTGTAGAGAAGCACTTAAAAACAACAGCTCATCAAACTGATGATGAGAGGATCTCAGCATTTTGTGGTATTCTAAACACCTTAATGCGCGGTACACCCTACCAATTTGGAAAACAAAGAGAAAGCATCTTTAATGGTCCATTAGCACCGCTTCACTCGCACATATGAACTTTTAGAAATCTGAGGATGGATCTAATAGCCCTGTGCGGATTACAGGGCTCGTATTAAATATCTCTACATCCTTAAAGGGAGATCTCGTTCCAGGACACGGGGCTGCGTGTCATTATGATCTCCCATTCTTCAGCTCCCATTGACCTTGAGCATAATGTTGCTTCCCAGCAGACTAATGTTGCCATTATCAACACACTGTCCAGCCAACCATCTGCCTGCTACACACACACACACACCGCCTCGCCACCCCCACCCTCCTCTCCTCTCACAGAGACAGTTCCCTACGCTCACTTCATAATCATTACCACCTAAAGCCCAGCCAGTTCAAATAAACATCAGCTCCCACTATCACACTCCTTCCTCTTATTAAAAGCTTGGTGCTTCGTTAGGCTATGTAAATGGAGATCGACTGTCTTGAATAATGCCTGGCTGAAAATAATGCTACAGATCAATCATAATTCAGTAATCGGATATTTGTGGAGGGATACTCGAGCGATCATAAATAGTGAGTAGGAAAATGGATTTTCTTTTTATCCTTGAAATGTGAGAACCAAACCCTGGGCAGTGTAACAATCACAGCATGACCTCTGAGGAGGCCTTAAGAAAGTGAAGAAACTGATCCTTACTGTACCCTGTAGGCAGGGTCCATATCAGTCCTCCAGCTCACAATAAGCTCTTATCATAACAGAACAGAAGTCTCGGACAGAATCCTTCAGGGACAAATTGATATCTTAAAAAAAAAAAAAAAAAACTTATTACACTTAAACATATAAAGTCTGCTGCAGGATTCAGATTCTAAAATCTGGAACATTAATTCTTAAGCTGATAGTCTGCAGTTTCCAGACAAAATCTCTGTCTCTTTTCTGTTTTCTTGTTCCAACATTAAGTCTCTGCTAGAAACATTTTTATCCTTTCTCTACTGTAACAGTTTGTTTTTTTCTGTTTCATCCCACAGTTTTGTCTGTAGATTAGTGACAACTGGAGGAGCCTTAGCAAGCCCGCGCAAGAAAATCCCTCCAACCCTGACACAAGAAGTGGTCCTTCTTTTGAGATTAAGGACAGCACATTTTTATGCAGAAATAACAGTAATTCCACTTGTTTTCACTACCCGAGCATAAAAATTGCTTTGTGTTATTCACTGGGTGATTTGCTGAGGAAGAAAAAGGATAAAAAGGATTCTGGAGATTGCTAAACAAATACCCGTGTGCTGAAAAAATGTTTCTCTTCTGTCTTGTGTTTGTAATCACAGTCTAAAAGGTGTCAGTGTCTCTTTGAAGAGACCCAATGATGATTCCTTCAAATCTCAATCTGCGCTGTATTTGCAAATAATAATAATAATAATAATAATAATAATAATAATAATAATAATAATAATAATAATAATAATAATAATAATGCCTGCCACAGATAAGGCATCACTTTTATTTTCTCTTCTTAAAACTTTTAAAAACTCTGTGACATCTCACCACTCTGTAACTCAGAAATGGGGGTGTGTAAGAAACATACAGCCAAGGAGCAAATTCACAATTCTCCTTCTATTCATTGACAATTTATCATGGTGGAGCATAAACTAGAGGGAAAAAAACAGCATATTTACAACACAGCTGCTGCCTCAGAAAGGGAGTCCTTGCAGAAAATCTCATGATCATGGATCTAACCCTGCAGGAACATGTTGTGGATTTGTCAGAATGCCTTCAGGTAGATCCACTGAATCTTTTTCTGCTTATAGAAATGTTCAAATGGTACATTTTCCACGTTGAGCACAGATGAGCCTTCTGTGGCCCCTCTTGACTTAAAGCTGAAATATCCGCCGCCCGTATGGACAGACTGCTGAATCAGAGGGCTGCAGGATATTATCTTGAGAGGTGTTTTGCCTAATCATATTTGATGAGATTAAACAAATCACTCACGCTTCCACTTGTGACAGAGCCAAGTGGAAGTTAGGAGGAGTCAAATGATGTGGAACAAAGAACATGAGCTTGTGTATCCCCCTGGATGCATCACCATGCCATTAGGCTAGATGAATGTGTACAGTCAGATACAATTCCCTCGTTCGCTGCATGAGGGCTTCCACTTTGTGAGGCAGCGGCTCTGCTGTTTGAAGCAGGCTGCGTGCAGGTTTGTGGATTGATGACTGAAACGGAGCCACCCTCTGTATTTTAAACTCATTCATCCACACTGGCTCACATCCTCTATGCTGCATCTTTAAATAGCCTGCCCTGGGATCGTCTGTCTGCCATTTGATTTATTCTGTGTTGTATTTTTAGATCTAATTAAAACAAACTTTTCTGTATTGTTTGGCAGAATTTTGAATCGTGCAGGCCCAGGAGAGTGCATGAAGGGATGCCTTGTCTTGGTTTGTCTTTTGGGGGGGGGGTGGAAAAAGCCGGTACCTGTGGCATAAGGTATGCAATAAATAGCGTGCCATCTGTTTGGATTTGAGTACTTGAGATTCTTCCAAGGATCTCACCAGAGGCTTAATTAAAGTTGGAATATTAGAGAGTGGGAAAGTGATGTTCCTCCAATAAAATGACAGCTAAAGGAAGTCTCACCATTAGTGTGATAACAGAGATTAATTTTCCTTTGGTGTGGAAAGACAGTGCTGCACTTTTATTAAAGTGCTGCTCCCGAGAGGTTATCTAAAGATATCAGTCTGACTCTCTCTCTCTCTGAGGGGTGTCTTTGTAGTTCTACAATCTGTCAGTCAGTACGTTTACTTGCACACAGCAGCTCAGCTAAGGTCATAGCTCAATCATAAAGTCACAGCTGGGGATCTAGTCTTGACTGCGTATACATGCAGAAAAAGAGAATTGGATTTCTGGTCGAGAACATCTCACTCTGCTTCGATAGGCGGCACTATGTCCTTTAGTGATAAGTGAAGCTGCGAACTAGTTTTGGTTCACCTGAAGAGAAAACAATATTCTAATGATGATGGCCAAGATGGATGCAGCTGTAGCTCTTCATGTTTTTATGTGTATATGTGCTATGGTGTGTGTTTGTTGTGTTGGAGCCATTGACCGTATGAGCGCAGCGACCCTATTTATCATGGTCATCTACTTCCTCTTCTATCTGAACAATGAGGCTTACCGAGACCTGCCAAGTCCTGCAGAATCCAGGCCGCATTATCGAGGTGTGTTAATCGAGCTATGCAGAGTCCGTATTTAGTTTGGCTAAGCTGTTTACATGCATTTTCATAGCCTGATCTCGCTCTGACTAAGCTCATAGTCCGATTTCTGAAACTGAGTGTTTTAAGTTTTTTTTGGATGTTAATTATACTCAGTATGTTTAAATGCAGCTTCAGAAATCAGACTATGGCCTTCGTCAGTGCAAGATCTGACTATTGAAATAAATGCTTAGCAGGACTTAATACAGACTGCATAGCTTGATTGTGTAAAAAAGTTTACACTGAGCCCTATCTAGCATTAATGATTTCACAGGAGTTGTTCTGAACTAGCATGCCGGCGGCGGCAACCAGAAGCCAATAGGTGGAAGTCAACACCCATCAGCTTCTGAAGAAACAGGTGGATACACAGACAAGACTGGACCCCCTACTGTGACTTTACAACCGAGCTATAACCTTAGCCAGACTGATTTTAATGGTAAACTTATTCTTCTGTTTTTTGACACTTTTCATAGCCTTCAAATTTTGATCGATTCAAGTACTTTTTGAAATATTCAGCATTTTTTAAAATATTTTGGCCCATTTACATGAATGGAAATGATCAGTCACCATGGAAACTACACAGATAATGATGTCTGGGATTCCTTATGACAATAAGGAATCACCCCCCAATTGTCATTGATCTTGGTGGGCTTTGTGCATGTGTGGTGGATGCATGTTTTCATTGAAAACATAACATTAAATAAGTTGGAGTTATGCTAATTAGTATGTTTATGAGTAAAATATTAAGCCGCAGTGTTTGGTGAGAAATTATGATTCACAAGCTTGTCATTATCTCTTCCCACTGTAGCACCACTTCTCTTGTATGTTCTCTTTGGAAGAATACAAGGTGCTCCACTTATCAGGTTTCTGAAAACTGAAGTGGTAAAAACTTTACTGCTAGTTCCAGGAACCTTTTATTATCTATTATTAAAGCACTCCTGAGTGCATCAGTGATGTGGTGAGAGGATAACTTTTCATGGGTAACTGCTCTAAAGCCACGAGCCGGGAGGAAAGACAACCATTCGTGTAATGGCTTTGACGAAAATGAAAAGGATTTCGGGAATTAAAAATCAAAGAATTACAACTCCATATTTAATGAATGAATATTCATCCTCGAGTAATTCAGTTTCATTATTGAATAACAAACACTCTCCAGTGCAAACAGCATACTAATGTGTAAACATCTTATAGAGAAGGTTCTGGCAAATGGCTGTGCAGTGCCTGCAGGATGCCAGCTGTCTAAGTGTGGGTGGACATCATGTATTGGCATCAGCTTTGTTAATATCAAGGTTCTCCTCTTCTTCCTTTGGTTGTTTCCTTTTTTTCCCCCTGATATGCACAGAAACAGTTCAAGATGTCATTGCTTTAATTGCATGGCTAAAAATAGCTCTAGAAGCACAATTAAGCTTTGGATTAGAGCATTGTTCTTTTTCTTTATAATCCTATCTTTTTCATGTATAATCATGATCTCATAATCATGTATTGCTGTGTATTAATTTTATGTAAACAAATATTGTGGCTTACTTTAAAACCTCTATTCCTCTGACATTTGTTTTACATATAATTTTATGTAAATATTCCTTTACTTGCACAAAAAGTGCATGATTTGAACAGCCTTAACTTGCAATGTTAGGAGTGACTTTTGGCACATGTAAGAGTAGTCTGCAGGTATTTTGTAATTCAGCACAGCCTTTAATTTAGCTGTAGACTTCATGTTCAGCATTTTATGGCAGAAAGCCTTCGATCCCAGCCATCAGTTTTATGTGTACACTGTTAGCATGATGTTCCCTTCCAGGAATCGTTGACTGAAGGAGAAAGACAGAAAATTAATTCTCAATCTTCTCTGAGCACACACACGGGGACCTCCTTAACCCTACAAATCTATTCTGTTCCAAAGCACTTGCAACTGCAAAGATAAATTGTAAACAGGTTACAAAGACCTTGTCTGATGGGTTGTAGCTAAAGTTGCAGAGTGCATACAAAAAGAGGGGGGAAGTGGTTGCTAAGGCTGGAATACTTCCCGAGCGGAGTGCCAGTCGTCTTTATGATGCCAGTCAGTGTGATGGTGAGCCTCGGGGATTACTCCAGACAGACAGCTCAGTAAGACAACTGATTAAATAGTGGTGAGAAGAGAGAAATGTTTAATTCAGCCATATTTAGTATTCATGGGATGGATAGCCATACAAGAGTTCACCTTGAGGGGTCACCAGGAGAGAAGGTCCAGAATCCCAAAGAGCTGCCAAGCCAAGATTCCACAGAGCTCTCGGAAACACAAAGTGATTGTGTTTTTAATTGCTTTGATTATCCAGTTTACTTTGGCTGAATTGAAAATGGTAATGCAACACAAAGCAAATTAACAGATTGATATGCTGTGTGAAGGAGTTGTGTTGTGCAGCTCCTGTGTCAAAGTGAGTTAATGCACACTTTAAATAAATACAGTCCTCGCACATCCATTACAGTCGGCTTTAATATGCTTGGATTCTCTCATGTTTGAATCCGTAGAGTTAAACTGCTGATTGTTTCTGTTCTCTTTCAAGTAAGAACTGATATTTGCTAAGTTAGTTACAGAACAAAAGGTAATAAAACCACTCTGGCGTGCGGCTCTTTCAAGACTTTATAGATTTCTAAGCACAAGCTTAATAGTGCCCCAAAAAATTCTTCACCGACTTATCTTCATAATGTTTCCAAAAGCTTGAGCTCAGCTTTTGCAGCTTCAAGTAACTCAAAACAGCACTATTTATTTTAGCCTAGCTCAGTGAAACAGTGCCAGCCATAGAAAAATGATGAAATCCCTGTGTTGAAATGCCTCACTGTGACGTTCAAAACTAATTCAATTATATGCATCACCAGTTCAATGGACCTGCAGAATTGTGTTATTGTCTGAAATGAAGAAAAAAAAAAAGAAGAAAAAATACCACCAAATCATGGGCGAATGGAGTTTAATGTAGAAATGATTTTCACAAAGAGTTGCAAAAATTGGCTTTGAGAACAAGGTATGTGATTTCTTAGTCATTCACCGAGCTTTTTACTCTGCATCAGCTGCAGATTTAAACATGCATTTTTAAATCCTGCAGGATGGAGATAAAAAAAGACTGTTACACTTTAAATTCTCCCTTTTGAGTTTTCATATCTGCTAAAAACATTCAATAAATGTTTTGCGTGTGCACAGCTACCAGACATTATACCATACATGTCATGTATATATGCTGCTCTTACAGACATGTTTTATTGTGACCAAGAGAAAAAGTTGAAACACATCTCAAAGAGATTTCAACTTCTACACATTCTTGTAGCCCTTTGTTAATCACATTCAGTTTGCATAGTGGTTTTTGTTTTGTACACGAAAGAATTGCAAATCAATTTTTAAAAAATGTAGTTGGTGTTGATCCGTGGCGCATTGCAATTAAACGTGTAGTGAATCAACCTGTGGAATGTCAGGATGGATGACTGGATTCACAATGAGCACCAGCAGACACCAGAAGTGTCCACTGTGAGAAAAAGTCTCCAACAGCAAATCTAACTGAGTCAGTGTCGAGTTATTTTCTCTCAAAACTTACATGTCACCTCCTCTCAGTGTCAGCTCAATAATAATAAAGGAGCGAGATAGTCTCTTAACATGTCAGCAGTTTAAGTACACCCCTGTCCTTTACTTTCATTTACTTTGTGTCACAGACAATAGTGAAACGCTGTGAGGAAGTGACACAACCTTCACCACCTGCACCGCCTTGTCTCTGCTGTTTTGTGATAATGATGTCAGCGGTGAAAAGACCCTAATGAGAGGAAACAGGACGCTTTCCAAACACTCGAAGCAGAGCCTTGATCTGCAGGGCCATCTTATTGGCACTGAAGCTAGAGCTCAGAGAACCAAACCAGAAGCAACATTCATCATACAGTAAGAAGCTTCTTTGTTCTTATACAACAATCAATGCTGCTGATGTTCAGAAGGATCTGTGAATCCAAGAATGACTCGTCTCCCATTGTTTTAATTCTTTACTGAGCTTTAATAATTTAGATTACAGTGCACACTCTCAGATCACAGATGGACTCCTGGCCTTTAGAAATGGTGTAGACTATTTTTACAAACATCTGTACAGTTAGGGGTTCAACCTCAGTCCTTGATTTTTCTCAGGAAAATAGGTGCATGCATATATGCCTAAACTTAATCCACGACTTAAAATGAGATTATCAGCACCAATATAGGTTATTTCTAAGAGCTATTTCAGCTTCCCGATGAGGTTGGACAGGACCGGATTGATTTACGGCACGTTGAAGTCTC
This sequence comes from Labroides dimidiatus, assembly GCA_030710495.1. Classification (NCBI taxonomy): domain Eukaryota; kingdom Metazoa; phylum Chordata; class Actinopteri; order Labriformes; family Labridae; genus Labroides; species Labroides dimidiatus. The sequence continues at coordinate 21,127,859 of CM061154.1, forward strand.
TATGACAACACCAGGCTGGCTGACAAAGTTTAGTAGTGAGAGGAGAGATCTGTTTTTCTCTGCTGAAAAAAATTTCTTGGATTCATTTGGTAGTGATGGTGGACACTGAAACTGAACTGTCAGACAGAAAAAGGACAGAAGAGCAAAAGAAAGCTTAAAGCCAGAGTGATAGAGTATGGGCTAAAGGCTAAACCAAAAGCTAAAGGCTAAAACACAAGCTAAAGGCTACAACACGAGCCGAACAGTGATGTTCATCCCAACCCACATGCAGCAGTTATATCGCAGGGATCTGTTCAAACTTGAGAGTCTGTCAGTAAAATGAAGAGTGAGGTAGAGGTAGATGAGTACTAGCAGGACATAATGAGGATTCGCTAATGTTTCACGTTAGCCTACGGATACATCTCAGAACACCAGGCTGCCAGCAGAGGTAAATATACCCAGCTACTAAAATTCAGTACAAACTGACAAAAGTTTGCTTGTTGTCACGTTTCAAACAACAGTGCTGTCTAACTGTTGATAAATACCTTACCTTTTCGTGCTATCTTGAACAAAGAAAAGTCGTGTTAAAAAAATATATACTTTCCATTTATTTACTTCAAAACAAACACACGCCTTGTTAAGAGTCATGTCAGCACAACAGTGTGCACGCGGGATTCCAGCCAAAGGTGTCACTGCAATCCACTTCAAACAGATAGTCCTCACAGTCCCTTTTAAGTATAAGTTTGATGTTGTCGTTTTAACACTGAATCTGCATTAAGATGGTGAAAAAGGAGCATAAATACCTTCACTAACATAATTTTCTTGGGATACCAGAGTCTGCAGTGGCTTGTAATATCCTACCACCTGTAATGCTGATATCTGCTTGTATCCACCAAAGGTAGTTTTAATAACTTGTGCCATGAATGTAGCTGAAGCACAGATCAATAACAGAGCTCAAAATCTGCTTTCAAAAATGGAGTTCAACAAAACTATTTCTGTTTTCACATCTAGCGGGTTTATCAGGTGGTTATGACTAAGGAGAGTCGCCATTTTCCACTTGGTTTTTCATTGTCATACCTCAAGCCATGAATCCATCATAGTTTCAGTTAGAATGGCAGTCTTTTTTTCATTTTCAATGTTAGGATGATATGCTGGAAAATCACAAGTGCCACTCATCAGTTCACTTACCCACTGAATGAAGAAAGGATATTCTTTTTGTGCAAAAGTAAGCAAAAGATGTTCTTGTAAACCCACGAGTCAAACATTCCTCGACACGTTTTCTTTGAGTGAGCACTTTGGCATTTTTAAGACAATCTTTGGACATGTAGGCTGCTGCTCTTTACATCTACTGTTAGAAGATTATGGCCATGAAGGTCTGGAGAGAAAAGATGAATAAAAAAAATCAGTCATGGAATGAAATGAATTAAAGGTGTTGAGTAAAAAGAATTCTGAGTAAAAGGCCTTTACAGCTGATTTCTTACGAAGGTTGGCGATTCATACTTCGCTGCTCATTGCCATCAAAGCTTGTTTTTCTTCATGATTCACATTAGTTTATTTAATGTCATGTAACATCCGACTGATCTTTGAAAATATCAACCAAATGATTTGATTCATTTGTCAAATTTGTTTTTCAGTATTATGATATCTCAGTTAAACCGTTTGGAGTCAGGGAAATTAATTTTGATATGATTTTATGCTTTCAAAAACCTTATTCATCAATGAATCTGTCTACAGATCTTTTTAAATTTTGTTCCCCAAGTTAAAAGTAAATCTTCGAAAATCCAGTTTTAGTTGCATCAGTCTGGGGTATTTTAAGGAGGGAAGACTGTTGAGTCATAGACATACAGTACTGTTATGATGAAAGCATCCAGTGACTGATTCAGCTCAGAGACCTCGCTGGAGAAAATCTAGCTGAGGAAGGGATATTAAACAGGATGAGGGGGTGGACGAGTTTGCTCATCCTGATTCTGAGTTTCATGTCCTCAGGGACGAGCTGGAGCTGCAGAGGCACCTAGGAGTGAACCCTGCGTGATAAACAAACAGACAGACGACTCCTCTGATGAGTCCTCTGAAGAAGAAAGTTAGGAGTCTGACTGGAGTGAGAGTATACACTTCCTGAGGGTGAAGAGAGGAGCAGGACCAGCGTAACCAAACCCAGCGGACCAGAACGTTCTACCGGATGAAATAAGTTTATGACCCAGATCAGGATGAGCAACCCCTCCCCAGAGCCGTCTCCGTATCTGTATCTGCTCATCAAACAATGTTTTTAAAAGACTAAATCATCATTACAAAAGATTTACATATCATTAAAATTAATGTCAAGACTATTTATTGTTCGTGTCTTTCTGTTGTATAATTTATAACCCAAACGAGATATCCTAATATGGCTTTTTAAAATCATGAAATAATTACAACATTTTAATCTGCATGGTTCATTTAGAGACTCTGGTCTTCAAAAACACAGTGTTCATATTTGAAACAAGTTATGGAAGAGAATCTAAACCCTGATGTGACTTTTCATCTTCATAAATATGCATCATTATTAATCCAGTTTGTGTATAAACTTGGTTTCAATCTACCAACATCAAGACACCCCAGGTAACCTGTATAGTACGTTTGATTGTTAAAGACTGCCACCTGCTGGCCAATGTAATTCAAGCACGTCCCCATTTAATCCAACTCATCATGAACATTTCTTAAAAGTGTCTTCACGGCTTTATTTCATTATTTTTTTTCCTTGTGTTGGACACACTCTTACATTTCTACTGAAAAATAAAAAACATGTAAGCTGCTCATTTTCATTTATTTTCTCAGTTAATGTTTTACAAACACTGAACTCTGAAATGCTCACGCTGGGTTCAAACTCCCCTGAAGAGTTGATAATGCTATTTATTTTTTTACAGCATTAGAACAATGTGGCTTGTATTATGCAAAGGTTTGGTTTCACAGGTCTTATGAAAGCAGCACCAGTGTTGTGTAATAATAATTGTCTTTAAAAAGATAAAGACAAATATTAATGTAAAGAAGGATAAAACAACCAAACTACTATGAGAAATGAGAAAGAAGAAAATACACGGAAAACTTTCAAATGGTTTCTTTTGTACTTTCCATCTTAGTCTTGAAGGGATTAAAAATAACATTCAGTATTTAAGCAGCAGTTTTAATTAACAACTAATCCTTCTGGGTAAAAGAAGGAAAATAAGCAGGCTTCATAAACAGATATCCATCTCATTGTTGACAACGTTGAGCAATTATTGATATGGAATCAAATCTAAAAATCCTGTAAAAGCCTGGCAGAGATTCACGATGGTATCATTTGAGGAAAGAAACACCTAGAGCAAGGTGTGATCTGTTGAGAGTGCAGGGGTATTAAAATTGCAAATATTACTGCAGTCCTTGAGAAACTCTGAGAGAAAACATCTTTAAATGCATCTTTTAAAAAAAATTATGCCTGTTAGCTAAAAAGAGATCTCTGTTTTTCCCACTGAGGATGTGTTCTTTCTACTTTTTATCTAAGCAAAGTCCCTGAGCAGCATCCATAAACCAGTAATTTATTTATCAAGTACAGATGACTATATGCTGATCATATTTTCATGTGCTCTCAGATGAAACACAGAAATCACCTTAAGCTGTAATGATTGCTTTTCGATTCAAGTTGAATGTTATTTAAAAAAAAAAAAAAAAGGGATTTCAATGTCGAGCCATGGGTTATTTACCTTTGTATAATTAATTATTTGTTCAGTCAACTACTTTCCTTCAATACCAAAATATATCTGAAAGACATCACAGCAGCCTTTCTCATTTAAAAAGTGGTACAGCTGTCCAAGGTCCATGTGATTACCTCTGTTCCCATGGGGGTCAAACATTGCCTCTTCAAAGCCTGTGAATTTGCGCAGGGAGTCTATACTTTCAACACTTCTGCTGTCCTCGCCTGAACGATCAAGGGGAATGTCTTCTCTATGTCGAATCATGATCTTCTTCCATGTCAGAACCTTCACTCTGTGAAATGGGAAAAAGTTTGGAAAAATAATAAACCTGGCAGCTCAGCAGGCTTCTGGCTGTGACATCAGCTGCTAAAAATAACAAAATTCAAGCTACCTGGACCAGAACTCCTCGCAGGCGGATTGAGGACCTTCCACACACACAATGCCAGGCTTCCCAGGCATGCTAAATCCTGAAAGAGCCAGCTCTTTAGACCACTCCAGGATGTTCTTTCTCTTGGTCTTGTTGTAGATGTGGTGACTGTAAATCCACAGTCGACTGAACACCTCCTCTGACTGTGGAGAAGCGGTCTCTTTTTTTGGTGTTGGTACTGCTGATGCGCTCTTGTTAATGAAGAGCTGCAGGTTTTCTTTCACCCACTCCACAGCTGAGAGCACACACACTTCCCCCTGGCAGTTTTCCAAGAGGAATGTGTTGAGATCCGCATGGAGTTGTGTCTGTTGGGCTCTGCTGAGATCAGAGCACCTGGGGCAGAACATGATTAAAACATGATTAAAGCAGTATTCAGTGAAAATTCAAGCCTTTTTGCACAAATGCTCTCCATACTTAGGAGCGAAACTTCTGATGAAAATCCCACTACGACTACGACACAGGACAAAACAGTTATTACAGCTACAATGTTTCTTGATTGCTTTTTGATATTTAACATTTCCTTCAAAAAATCTCAAAATTGCTAGTTTACAAGATAATCTGTACCCTTGATGGAGAGGTGACCCTAAAATATATATATCTTTCAATACAAGCTGGAGAGCCTGTCTGCTCATCAACATGGGCACAAAAGCTAATGTAAGCCCACCTGTCAAAGGTTCAGGTTTTGAAAACTCTTAAAAATTGCAAAATATTGCCTATTGCATGGACTCACTTCAATCCTGCAGGCTTGAAAAATCCCAATTGGGCCATTAACCCTTTATTGACAAATGTATCATATGAGATACATAACTTTCAAAGACCTCTATCTCATCAACATGATAATTTTTTTTATTAAAACCTGTTGAAAAAAAAAAGGATTCTACCCCCTGAGGACTATCATTCCATGAAAATTATCCACACAATTTTTTTTCAGGAAAATCATTGCTAATTTTCAAGAAGTTGTGATTAGAATAACATTTAAATTTCTACAATTTTTTTAAAGAACTGCACAAAACTGCCAATTTTATCAAATACAATACAAAAAAAACCCAAATAATAAACAAGATGATATAGCAATGTTTTTGTGGAGTTTGTAAAAGGGGTCAATAAACATCTTTGTTCCAAAAAGAAGAATTCTTGCCTTTTTTGATGAACCAGGCTTTCAGGGGTTAAAGAGAAAAAAATCTCACTATCAGGCATTTACATCATGTGTTTGATCTGTTTGCTCCTCTGTGAGCTGAGTCTACACCTTAGAATGCATATAAAATCCATCTACAGTCAATGGTCTCTTCTAAACTCTAAAAGTTTTACCTTTCAACAGATTAACATTTTTTTCATCTTTAGTTTAGAGTTCTTCTTTCACTTTCTCTAAACTTCAGACTTTGAATGTGGCTTACCTGACAGTGATCTCTGGTAACACACTGGGATATTCAGATGGATAGGCACAAGACAGAATGACATCTGACTGGTAAGACAGAAAAAAACACAGCTGTGATGTTGCTGGAGGTGTTGAAAGCATAATGATATACTACGACAGTTGTCATCCCTCAGTCACCCTCTCCATGCTTACTGTGTCCAGCTTCTGTTTGATGAGGAACTGCGGTCTGGAGGGAGGAGGGCTGTCTGCTGAGCCCGAACCCTCCACATAGTCCCTGAGCTCAGCTAGTGCCAGCTGGTCTGTGATCTCCAGCTCCTCTCGGGTGGGAAACATGCTCGTCAGCAGCTCGATCTCTGCAAGCTGACATTCAGCCCATTCCAAAGAAGACATACTGGAGAAGGCAAGCTGAAGGGACACTCTTTACTACTTTTATATTAATTAATGCAGCTGTTTCTGCACGGTTGGATATCGTCGCATGTACGGTCACATTTGTGCCACGTTGTTGAAGCTTGAACAAACGGTGCTACTTTTTAACATCATTTACAATAAAAATGTGATTAAATAAGCAATAATAAAAAAGAGGTAGACAAGCAGACAAATGGAACCAACCACGATTATGTGCGAATTGTTTTAACACTCAGCTGTCAGTCAGTAAACGTAGCAATGCAATGAGGACTGATGATGTGTCGGTCGCGAACGTTTCGGCTCTTAGAGTCGGCTCTTTGAAGTGAACTACGAGAGCCAGCTCCTGATTGGAATGCTTTTTTTTTCTCCTCCTCCTTTTTTTCAATTACAGCCACACATTAATGGTCAGGATGTGATTTGTTGCATATGTGTATCCACTAAGCTGTTTATTTATTTATTTTTTTTAAATTTTGACATGTTATTAGCTAAGCTTGTCTGTTGTGTACATACAGAGTAAAAAGTTTACAAATCATATACAGTAAGAGTTGGGACCTTTTTGTCTAACTGAGATGGATCTTTGTTTTAAACTTTAGTAGCACTGCTCCATGTTGAGTATATAAATGAAGTCACATAACTAGTAAAACATACCTTTTGACTCAAAAATATTTTTTATTCATTTTATACAGATTAATAGAATGCATTACACTGTTGGAAGAGTGAGAGCTACAGAAAAGGATCAGCAATCCCTTCCTCACTCCCTCAAATCCCTGTCTACTGCCCGATGTTCATATCACTGCTTGAATATCAGATCTGGAGTTAAAGAAGAGCTGTAAGTAAGAGCTGGAATTCACGTTTCAAAGACCCTGAAATAAAGAGAACGACACAGAGAATCCAAAACAATAAAAGCAAATAAAATTAAATAACCTAATGCGCATTTGGAAAATTACAAAAGTAAAGAAGTAACAGAAAAGTGACAGTATTAAAGAAAGACAATTAGGATTCTAATTGTATGATTATAAAATCAAATAGCATTTTTGAAATGTGTGTTTTTATTTTTAGCAATTCATTGTACACGGAATTTTACATTATCTCTTTTCTAATAAATAAGCTTAGGCAATAAAATCTAAGAAGCCACTTTGGAGCCAAAAGAACAGGCTCTTTTAAGTGAGCCAGCCAAAACAACTAGTTCTCTTAAAAGAGCCGGAATTCCCATCACCAGAAACGTGGACTTGTTTCGACTCGGACTACATTGAGTGGTTCACACCGGAAACACACGCAATGAGCAGGAGAAACAGCGACACCACATTTTGATCCTCTGCTGTCTACATGTGTTAGCTGGAATTTTCTTCCAAATCAGAGTGATTTTCTGTCAGTTTTTAACTTTGTTCACCAACTTTCTTACTTTCAATCTCGAATGCAAGCATAAATCAGTTAACCGACTAAATAATGGTCGAAATAGAGAAGTCAGCGCTTCTTGATAGCCGAGACTGAAAACTCTGGATGTTTTAGGCTTCGTTTGTGACAGTAAGTTCAAAGACCATGCGAATTATATTGAAGAAAAAGCTTTATAAGTGTATGTTTTTAGCTTCGAGTTATGAATGTGTTGCCATTTAACTGTGATCAGCAGTATTATTATTATTATGAGTATTATTAATCTGCTGAAGCTTTTGGTCCTAGCTAACGTTCATTCATGCTGCTCTGTTTGCTTTCTGTTCATCCATGTTTTGCTCAATGTTAGGTGAAAATGGGGAAGAAGAGAGGAAAGGACAGAACCTCGAGAGAGGAGGAAGACTTAGACCTGACAGGTAATGATCACATCACCATCATACCATAGCTAACCTATGGAGGGCCTTCTGTGATTTATTTTCACTGTTTTATTTTTTTCAAGGTCCATCCTGCAGACACATTAAAAAGGGAACAGATCAAACCCTTCTAAAGAAACTGTCTGGGAATTCAGATTGGATTCATTGCCAGGATTGCAAGCATGAAGAAAATAAGGAGAATATTGGGACCACTCAGCCACAGGAGGCTGAAGATGAAAACGACGGAGTGCCTGTTTGGATGTGCTTGAAATGTGGCCATAGAGTGAGTTTGTTTGAAACACGCCTGTCATTTAGATCTGCGTGAAGTGACCTTGAAGCTTAATGAACAGATCCATCTTCTTTCGTCAGGGATGTGGGCGAGGCTCTGAGAATAAGCATGCTATCAAACACTATGAGACCCCGCGGTCAGAGCCGCACTGCTTGGTGATCAGTTTGGACAACTGGAGTGTATGGTGAGTGAGTCATTTTGTTGTGTTTATCATAGTAGTGTGTACTTATTGAGATAAAGATAACTTTTCTAATGTGTCACCAAACTTGCAGGTGTTACATATGTGATGATGAAGTCCAGTACTCCAGCACAGGACATTTAGCACAGCTGGTGACCAACTTAAAAAAACAAGCCTGTGCAGAACCGGTTAAGAGACCACAAAAAAGTATGTCCCTTTGGGGAGTGAAATAACACTGCAATGAGTATACGCTCTTATTTTTGTTCATTTGTATCACAGGATTTAGATGTCTGCTTCACCTTGTTGTGTGTTCATGTAGGAGTGAAGGAGGAAGTCGCCGTGGCGGAAGATGAGCAGAAGAAGGAGACTGTGAAAGCAGATGAAAAGAAGGATGAGGAAAACAAGGACTGCAAAGACCTCCCGAAGAAAAACGTCAAGAAAGAGAGCGTTGGAAAACAACAAAAGTCTGTCATGTCTGAAGAAAGTGGTGGTGTTTCAGTAAAGGGGTTGAGCAACCTGGGAAACACCTGTTTCTTTAATGCAGTCATACAGGTAATGTCTGCTCAAGAAGATTCTACACCTGCATTACAGTAAGAAAATACTTGATGTTTTTTAACTGCTGCTTATCTTTTTCAGAATCTCTCTCAGACGCATCTCTTAAGACAGACCCTCAACAAAGTGACAGAAGAGAAAACAAGTCTTAATATTACACCTGTTTGCTCCTCAGAGTTGGTGAGTCGCTGTTACTTTATTTTTATGCGTTTGATTTTAAACGTGTTAGAAATATTCTTTCAACTACTACAGTATTACTTGTATGTAACCCAATACCCTCTGATAACTGTTTCAGGAACCTATCACAGTGCAGTTGCACCAGCCAGGCTCCCTGACTTTGGCGATGTGTCAGCTACTCAATGAGATTCAGCAATCCAAGAAGGGTGTGGTAACACCACGGGAGCTGTTCACACAAGTTTGTAAAAAGTGAGTGAAAGGACAGGCCATGGAAAAACAGCACAAGGATGTTCCTAGAATATATGGATACCTGTTCCTGAACGATACTAAAGAACTAAAATAAAATTACATTACACATTATGGTAAAAATCTTGAGTTTGAGTCTGCCTTTAAGTGTTTTGGATAGGGGAGGAGCTCAGCCCCCACTGCTCGTTAAGGGTGCTGGGGATCAAGGCCCCAAACTCCAGAAAAGTCACTACATTTGTCCTTAGTCGCTTTTATTTTTTTTTGAGAAGAAGAAGAAGTTGCTAGATGTGCTAAATATAGTGACAGTCGCAAAGTTGTCAACACTGTCCTGCATGTCACAACCATGTGTAACATTACAGCCAAACACCAGTGGTATGATTGTGTGATTAACCCTTTAGATACTGAAACTTGGCACCTAAAGACGAGATGTATTTTGATAATCGGTACCACGGAAGCATCTCAGTCGGTGCCATAAAAGAACCGAAGTTCGGTACCCAGCCCTATATATGACCCCCCTATCATTGTATTAAATGTTATTCATTATCCTGTGTTCTTTCTCTAGGGCTGCAAGATTCAAAGGATTTCAGCAACAAGATAGCCAGGAGCTGCTGCGTTACCTTCTAGATGGGATGCGAACTGAAGAAGTCAAGGCATGCATTCTGTCTAAAGCTATTCTCCTTTTACTTCATTTGGGACACATTTGCACCTTAAATAGGCACTCCAGCTGTTGAGGTCAATATACCAAGTCTTTAAGTATCTTAATTTATTTAGAATTAAGGACAGGCAATGTGTGAAATGAAAATCATCTTTAAAAAGCCTTTCCTCTCAAATTTAATAAAATCCGAGGTTTATTTTTCCCAGAAAGCTACCTACACAGATTGGATAACTTCTTCAGAGCAGGGTGTAATAAGACAGCAATCAAGGGGCCCCAGCTTAGCCAAGTGGTTAAATTCAGTCCCTCAAGTACAGAGGTAACAGGCCTTGAAGTGGGGGCCCAGGGTTCAGCTCTCACCGTTGGATGGATAGTAGTAATCAAGAGTTTATAAGCTTCAGTAGTTACCAAGGTTATTTAGAAGAGTATGTCTTTAAACTTCCAAAAAGTTTTACAAAAATGTTCCCTCACTCATCCAGTTTTACTTTTTTGTCTCTGTAGAGAGTGAGTTCAGGGGTCATGGAGGTTTTAAAAGAATCCAAAAAAAGCACAGATGCTGAACAGCTTAAAACACTTGTTAAAGGTAAGCAACAAGATGATGAAGTTAATGTAAAAATGTCAAACTTTGTTTCATTTTGTTCCAGTGTATTCAATATTTTCACAAACTTTTTTTTCTTCTGCAGAGTACGAGAAAAAAGGATCTCCAAAAAACTTTGTGGACCACATTTTTGGTGGAGAAACTACCAGCACGATCATGTGCCAACAGTGTAAAACAGTACGTTTAGCAGATATAGATACACAACCAATCCTGCAATGTCAGTTTCAAGCTAAATGATTGGTTCTTTTTCCATCCTACAGGTGTCTGTAGTCACAGAGATGTTTTTGGATCTTTCCCTTCCTGTTTCAGATGAGGTGAAATGGCACAGAAGTGACACATTTTTAGCACTTACTTTGTGATGTTTGATCTGTTATTCATGTGGCCTCTTTTGACTGAGTCTTACAGGCATACAGAAAGAAGAACCAGAAAAAATGTGCGCAGAAATCCAGTGAAACAAGTCAAGATGGTAGAGATAGCCCTGCTTTGACTAACGGAAGTGAAGGTATGCCTACCGGGGCTGGCAGTAAGTACCAGCAGAAGAAAGCCAAGAAGCAAGCAAAGAAGCAAGCCAAGGTATTAGACTGAGTTAATGTAACAGAAGGTTTTTAATTTAGCCAGGATGGATCTTTTCAGTGGATGAGTGTTGAATCATTAGAATGATGTACATTTCATTTAGTCTATGCCATGTCTTGGTCTCGTCTACAGCAGCAAAAGAGGCAGCAGAAGTTTGAGGGGAGAGCTACTTTGGACAGTCTCACATCTACAAGCAACAAAGAGGATGAAATAGCGGATCCTGATGCAGATTCAAAGGAAGAGGCAAATGCTGACAATGAAATACATAAAGAAGAAAATTCTACTCAAATCAGTGAGTCAGAAAAATGCCAGGACAACACTGACACTGTCCAGGACGAAAAGGACAAAGACGAGAACGATGATTCAGTGATTGACTGCGACTCGTCATCTTTTCATAATCATTTTGCGGTCTTGTCAGAGGAGCAGCAATCAAAGGTCAGCATCACAGACACTGACAAAACATCTGACAATGAACCAGAAAGAGAAGAAGACAACACAGAGCTGGTGAGTGAAATGGAGAAAGTAACCCTAGACGATGCCTTCATCGAAGACTCAGACACTGCGGAACAGATGATGGAGAGTGAAGACGAGCCAGAGGAAGCTAAAGAGTACACCGTAGTAAGTCAGGACCCAGAGCTGGCCTTCCAAACTCTAGCTACCAGGATGACCCCTGAGAAACAGGAGTGCTCAGTGCAGTCATGCCTCTTTCAGTTCACAGAAGTGGAAACCCTCACGCAGAACAACAGCCTGCTCTGTGTTACCTGCTCCAAACGGCAGCAGAGCAAAGACAAAGGTGGGAGTATGTGGAATATCTCTGTTCTTGTTTTGTTTTTCAACTGCATGAACACACTTTGATTTAAAGTTTTGCTACATATTGTTCGAAAAGAGCTCACTTTTATACTGTGGAGTTAATAAGTTTATTGCCTTTGTTGCTTTCTTAGGATCCAAGAAAAATATTTACACCGATGCCTTGAAGCAAATGCTGATCTCGTCTCCTCCTCCAGTTCTTACCCTTCATCTGAAGAGGTTTCAACAGGTGAGACAGCTGAAGAACATGAGTGCATTTTAATACCTTTGATCCACAGTTGACTGTCAGGCTGCTGTTGTTCACATCACTGTGACCCAGTTTAATGAGCCAAATGCATCATTGTTTGGTTTTGATCATGACATGTTCTAATGAGATCTTTCTCTTGTGTTTTTTTTCCTCCCTTTAGAATGGATACAGTATTTGCAAAGTGAACAGACATGTCCAATTCCCTCTTATCCTGGATCTAGCTCCCTTTTGTGGAGTTAAAAGCAAGGTAAAATCTAGATTAGCAGCTTGAATGAAATGACATTGTTCTATTTGTAAGTTTATCAAAGATGTGTTGTAGTTTAAGCACTAACAAACTGCTTTTTCCAAGTAGAATGTAACAGAGGGAGACACTCAGATCCTGTACAGTTTGTACGGTATTGTTGAGCACAGTGGAACAATGAGATCAGGTCACTACACTGCATACGTGAAAGTAAGACCCGAATGTCCTAAGCCCCTGTCGAATGGAGTAACAGAACAAGGCAAGTGTTTTGAAACTATTTACACAATAATCATTATCGTATTTATCCATCAGAAGTGACGGCACAGTCCTGATATTGAAAGTAACTTTGTTTACACCTTTCAGGAGATGCAGAGCCACGGAGAGGATCCTGGTTCCATATCAGCGACACAAGCGTTCAGCCCGTGAGCGAGAGTAAAGTGCAGAATTGTCAAGCCTACCTCCTCTTCTATGAAAGACTCATGTAATCCATCTGTGCCTTACCACTCAGGAAATACAAACAGACCAACCTGCTGCTGCTGCTGCCACTGCACCTACTGCTTCAGCTCTGCATCATAAGGGATTTAAAAAAAAAAGTTCATCAACCTCAGCTTGATTAGGCACTGTGTCTGTTAGAAGTGTGATGAAATTATATTGATTATGCAAAAGGGGGAAATGACAGTGATGACATTTTTAACACAGTAGTGCAGGATTTCTGTATGTGTCTCAATACTGGAAATATGACAATTTGTTCATTAGGTGTGACTGACATTCAGCTTACAGAATTGTGATACTTGTTAAGAAGAAACCATTTCAGACCGTGGAGAAAAGCTGGGAGAAGGGGAGCAATCTGTAAAAAGTATTTATACGTATATTTTTTATCAATATATTGCAATGAAATCCTTCCCAAAAAAAGTTTGTCGTTTTTTGTGCTTGGCTGTATGATTGTACTGAGCATGCGCAGAGTGGCTGCAGTTGCTTCTGGTTCTGCATGTCACATGACGAGAACAAAGTCTGGCTCCGGATGGCAAAAACCATTTCAACGCAGAATTTACCCAAGCAAGTGTTATTAAGCTGACATGACAGGTCAGTAAACATCTGCCCTTACTGAAAAGATTATATAGATCTTAAACTACTTTTAAAGAAGCTTTTAGGGGTTGGTTATTACCACGAAGAGGAGTCAACTCGATAACGTTTCAGTTGGTGCTAACGGTTTGGCCTAGCTTTAAGTCCCTCCGTTTGGATGAACATTGTAATAATATTTTATATATAACATATTGCAATGCCTACGATATCACTTCTAATCGGGTCTTTTCCGTTTTTGCTTGATTTTCGCCGCTTCTGTCTGCTATGCCAGTTATGTCCGGGCAACTTGACTAATCATGATTCAGCATTTTATATCTGCTGCCTAAGCAAGGAAGTAGTTAAATTTAAACTGTCTAACATAACAGTACTGTTCATTTAAACCTAACAGTAGCGTGTTGGTTTGTTAAACAACAGCTAGCTCATGGTTTATCTAAGTTATTCAGCATTGTGTTTAGCTTAACCATCCTATTTCTCTTTAATTCCTTGAGTATCCTGCACAATACTGTCACGAAGTCATCTGAAAACACGTAATTATCATGGAATATTATGTTAAATGACTCTTAAACTGCAATAAGAAATGAGAGGCTAAGACGGTTTTCTACTTCTATAAATGAAAACATTGATAGAACCAATGTTTCAGTACGTCTTTTACATCATACTTGTTATACAAACTGTGATGCTTCACAAACAGGTGAAAGTGCGCAAGTCCACTACCAAAGTACAGACAGACATACTACTATAAACATGTAATACATACATACACAACTACATGCATAATCTGAAAAGTCAGACGGGACCTATGAATCTCAGAACAATAGAAATGAGGTTTTAGAAGCTGTTTTAAACAGACCGGATGTGCTGAGAGAAGACTGTTCAGAATTTAGGAACTGCCAATGCAATAGCATGATCACCCAGTCTTGCATAAGGGTGGCCCATTTGACCGCCCAGAAGCTCAGTTTTCTCCCAGCCACTGTAATCTGGAAACTGGGCTCCTGTTGAAAAAGTGAAACGTATCAACATGAAAGTCTAATAACAAGGTTTCACTGATGCCATAACTAACCATCTCTAGCAACAATGACAAAACCTACAAGGACAACAACAAATAATTTTTAATTTCTGTTCTCATTTATTATTAATATCATAAGTTTTATGGTATTAAAAATTCCAGATATCTATAACAAGTCTAAGGTGATATTGAAATTCTCAAGATTATCATCTAAGACGAATGGAGAAGTTACTATATATTTGAGAAGTAAATGATCATATTTACCTAACACAAAGTAACTAAGGCAGCTTTGTTGTGATTATAATGCGCTGAGATTCCTCCATGCCACCTCTGTCACGCAGGCTGAGCTTGTACGAACCATGTCGCTCCAAGCTCCTCGAATTTCAGTGTTCACCTTCCAGTCAGCAGTGCACAGCGCCCGAGTTCTTCAGTGTCTGAATGAGCAGAGGCAGCTGGATGTCCTGTGCGACGTGACTGTGGTGGTGGAAAACAGGAGTTTTCGGGCCCACTGCGCTGTCTTGGCTTCCTGCAGTGAATACTTTAACAGCAGGGTTACCAATGTCTCCAGACAGAATTCGATCATCACTTTGCCGGATGAGGTGGGTTTGCTGTTGATTAGATTAAATATGTGGGAGAAGGAAATTCCTTTTTTTTTAATCAAATGATCAAATTATTTTTTCCAGTGCATTACAGCATTTTTACCACAGTCTTAGCTACTTCTGTGTCCTATTTTCCAAATCTTAAGTTGTGTTTTCTTACTGCATAAATTGCACTTTTGTAAAATGTTCTTTCATAAGCTAACATTTTTATTTTTCTGTTTTATTGATTTGATTTTTCTTATTTATTGAAATAATATATTGTGAATTTTATTGTGCCACAAAATTTATGCTGTATTTCTTCTACCCCACAGGTGACTGCTGAAGGCTTTGAACCCTTGCTTCAGTTTGCGTACACATCAAATCTGCCCTTCACCAAAGAAAACATTCATGCCATTCACAGCAGTGCAGAGTTTTTAGGATTCCATTTGGAGTCGACATGCTTTGATTTCCTCATCCCGAAGTTTTCTGAAGGCAAAAGAACCTCTCAGGAGGTCGGGCGCAGAGCTTGTTGTCGAAGGCAGGATCCCAGTGCCAGCTTTGGCTCCAGTGGAAAGAGCAGCCAACCAGACTCATTTGAGTCACACAGCTCAGTGCCTTCAGGGGGTGATGAAGAAGAAAACTTCCCATCACAGTGTCCTCAAAGCACACAGGGTCAGACGAACAGCAGGGAAGAACACTTCTGTTTGGAGAACTGTGGGCCGCAAATGCCCCCCTTATCTCTGGATTTAACAACAAATGGTGTGTGCCCCATGCTGTCTCTGCCATGCCCAGACTCTGACAAAGCAGATCATTCCTCTCAGTATTGCGAAAGAGATATTTTAAAGATAGAAGATGTGTGTAATGAAGGTGAATTAAATTTGGATGACTGTGGCTTACCCTGTGAGCTCTCCACCCCAGGAGATGTGGATGCCACAGAACTTATTGAGGTGGCAGGCAGCGATGTTAAACAGGCTGTTGAGACTCTTGGAGCTGAAACCAACTGTCATAGCGGTTCCTGTCCCCTCAGCACATCAGGAGTGAAAGACTGCGATGAGTTATTAAAGCAGACTGAGGGCAGCCTTAAACAGAGCATGGCAGGTGATCTCTCAGACGCTGCACTAACTGCTCTGGGCCAGGAAGAGGGATTCGGGGAGAGGAGCAGCGTAGAAAGGGAGGTTGCTGAACATCTGGCGAAGGGATTTTGGTCGGACCTGTGCCCATCTCAGACTCAACCAATCCCCCTCGATCCCATGGACCAAAACAATCTGGCAAAAGCATCAGACTTTCACTGGCTCAAGCAGCTGGACCTGAGCTCTAGTGTAGGGGACTGTCCTTTTCTCAGGGACCTTGCAAGTGGCGATGACACAGCTCAACGCACCGACAACCTGTCTCAGTCAGAGAAAAGCCCCTATATGTCTTCTTCGCTCAACTCTGGGAATGATTCAGACCTGGACACAGATGGAGAAACTGAGGCTACCAACAAAAGAGCAGCAGAGGTGCATAGATTTACAGCGAATCATTAATTAAATCTAGAAAAAGCTGTTATTTAACAAAGATTAACACATAAACTCTGTATTTCACAGATTCAGCTTCCTTTCCCAGTGGAGCAGATCTCAGTATTGAGCCGGAGTGCCTTCCAGCAGCTTTTGAAACACCATTCCTTGACCCCTGATCAGCTGGAGTTTGTTCATGATGTCCGTCGAAGAATTAAAAACCGTGTGGCTGCACAGCGCTGCAGAAAGAGGAAACTAGACAGCATACATCAGCTAGAATATGAAATCAAGAGATTAGTAAGTTGTAACCACTACATGTATTTGGGTCAACATTATGTCAGGGATGATTTGATAAAAATGTGTCTTTGTGACCTTTTTATTGACCTCTAGTGGTGATCAGTCTGAACTTCAGTCAAGTGGACTGATAAAATCAGAAATAAGGCATGTGTGATAATGAGATGGTGTGATTAAGCTTTTGTTTCATTGTCTGTGCAGAAAAGTGAGAAAGAGCAACTGCTGCAGGAGCATACCAAACTGGAGCAAAATCTCGCAGAGACACGGCAGAGTCTGTGTGGGTTGTGTAAGAGTGTCAACATCGAATCTGGTGCTGATCAGGAACAGCTGCAGATTTTTACGAAGCTCTCCTCACCAGATCTACTCATCGCCTCACCAGACTTACCCATCTCGTCCTCTTGCTTTGTGGGTAAAGACGACAGGTCCCAGATCACTATTGAAATGGTAAGTTGTTCTTCAGAGTGTGACACCGGAAAGCTGCCTGCAGAGTCTGCTGAAAGTGCTGCATCAGAGGCTGGCACACAGACTGATCCTTCACAGTGCTCCCCTGATCCTACACCTTTTCTGAACGCCTGTCTGGACATGGGCAATATTGAATAACTGGACTCGGACTCATATGGCATTTTCAGTCATGCCAGACCTTTGAACAAGGGCCGACTTTAAGTATATACTGTAATCCCATTTTGGGATAGATACACTTTTATTAGTATTTTAATGAATTAATATCTGCCTGATGCAGTAATGTTAAAAATATGGGATAACTCATGAAAGTTGCAGTTAATCTAACACACTTTTTTTTTTTTTAAATGAATATTTAGAGATTGAAGTAGCATAATTACAACCCTAATTCTACTGAAGTTGGGACATTGTGTATGATGTAAATAAAAACAGAATACAGTGATTTGCAAATCATGTTCAACCTATATTCAGTTAAATACACTACAAAGACAAGATATTGTTCAAACTGATAAAATCTGTGTGTTTTTGCAAATATTCACTCATTTTTGAATTTGATGCCTGCAACACATTCCAAAAAAGCTAGGACAGGGGCAGCTTTGGAGGTGGAATTTTTTCAAATTTTTGTTTGATGTACAACTAAAGTTCCTCAACAGTCCAGGGTCTCTGTTGTCATATTTTATGCTTCATAATGATCCACACATTCTCATTGGGAGACAGGTCTGGACTGCAGGCAGGCCAGTCTATGAGGAATATTGCTCTTAACCTGTTGGACTATCTGCTCACGCAGTTGTTCTCAGAGTCCTTGCTTGTGAATGTCTGAGCCTTTTATACCCAATCATGACACTCACCTATTTCCAATTAACCTGTTCACCTGTGGAATGTTCCAATCAGGTGTTTTTTGAGCATTCCTCAACTTTCCCAGTCTTTTGTTGACCCTGTCCCAGCCTTTTTTGGAACGTGTTGCAGGCATCAAATTCAAAATGAGTGAATATTTGCAAAAGAACAATAATGTTTGTCAGTTTGAACAATAAATATCTTGTCTTTGTAGTGTATTCAATTGAATATAGGTTAAAAAGGATTTGAAAATCATTGTATTCTGTTTTTTATGTTTTACACGACGTCCCAACTTCAGTGGAATGGGGGGTTGTAAGAACTGATCAAACTCATTGGGATGCAAAATGTTATTTCCTTGTAAGGAAACAGGATTTCACATTCATCCATGCTCGTAATATTCAGGTTCAACACACCAGGAGCATCATTATAGACAAGTTTTAAACAGAGAGAACACTTATTCTGGGATCTGTATGAATCTGGATAGGGAAAGATATCCATGTGATTAGGAGTCTGCTGCTGTTTTAATGTCCTGAAAATAAGGTCAAGGTGGGAGCAGACTGTAAAAGCTTTACAAAGTTTCCATCAATACTCAGATATCATCTCTGGACCTCAAGTAAGTTCTTGTTGCAGGATCATGCATCAGTCATCAGAGGGACGATAGTAGTGTGCAAGTGAAAGGGCCAGCTTGCTACCATGAAATCCACCTAAATATCCTTTGTGTGTTAAAGAGTGTTAACGCGGACCATGAAACATGCTAACCTCAGGTCTTTATCCTGTTGGGATGCAGATTGATGGTTTAAAGAAGGCTGTTTTAAGTCACTAGCTGTGCACAGCTGAAAGAAATTTCACATTGAAGAGTGAGAAAAACTGTCTCCCAACAACAGTTTTTAAAATATCTGATCCAGACTGTTCTGCCAGTGGAGGGGATGCAAGCGAGTACCAAAGCAAAAGGTGCTCAGACTCTTTCCTTACCAACAAACAGCATCTGTATTCTTTTTGACATTTCTTGAGTTATGATAAAATACCGCTCCATATCCTACGAGGAAGAACCAATTCTATGGTATATCCTATTTATTTCACATGAAAATTGATATCTTAAGTTGCTGTTTATTGTTGTTCCTCATTTGCATTTCATTGAAGCTAACACAGAACCTAGTATTATTATTCATGTTAAACTCGCAGAGAAATTTCAGGTAATTTATAATTGTTACACTTTCTAAATAACATGATGTATCTTAAACATGATTTCTTTTACTCAGGGAAACATGACCTGGCTGTCGACAGCTGAAACAATCCTTGCTGTGCACACACCCTAACCTCTGCTCTATGCACATTTACAGTTATGAATTTATTTTGTTTTGTGTTTGGCTGCTTTATCTAGCATTTAACTTTCGGCACATACTGTCACTTTGTTCTTTTTTTTAGTTAGATATGCATGGCACTAACAGTACTCTTAACAGAATATTGCAATGAATTGTTACAGCTAACATTAATCCTTGATAGCATAATTCAATGGCACTACGTTTAAATGAATAACTGTTAGCACCTGGGTATCTGAGGAAAGGCTTGAGTTTGTAGAATGTTACAAGGGATCTTAATCTGATGCAAACGTGCCTTATGCAGTAGTTTAGTTTAATACATTCAATATTTGTATGTTGTTGTCTCAAGCACTGTTGCACATTAAACTCAGAACGCATATTGAGGGCATTTCCATAAGTTTGAGTCATGTCATGGAGTTTTTTTTTTCTGGTTAACTGCTTCATACATTCATAACAGATTCAAATAAACAATGTTTTGTTACAATTCTGTGTTTCTTACACTCAGTTAGAGCAAATCACAGTTCCACACTTTGGCCAGTAGATGGAAGTGCAGCTCTATTCCCTTTACCAACCTTTATGGTTTTTAACCGGAGCACTGTGCCACTTCATTCTGCATTTCGTCTTAAGGAGATTCAGCTTTTTGCAAAGTGAAATCAGTTCCAATGAAATCAGTTCCACTTTTCATAGTCTGTCATAATGAGCATGGCATACAACATGGAATTTAACTTATTTTGAAAGAAATTGAGCTCATAATGGTACAAAAATGAGTTGGTTCAGAACTAATTATGTCAGATAATCTAAACTGTGAAAATGAACCCCAAAATCTACCATAGAATTTTATAATTAATTTGCAAGTTTCTAAGAGAAATAATTGATTAGTATTTATGACATCTACACCAGCAGATGTTTAGAAAAGCTACAGTTTGGATTAAATTGGTGCTGGAATTAAAAGCTGCCTTCAACAGGGCTTCCTAACAAGTCTCAGACTAATACGAATGATTTCATCATTTCTTTAACTATAAATCAATAGGCATGTTGTTTGGTCTACTGTGCAGCCTCACAAAAGAGAAGCAGCCCGAGGAAACCACTGCTTCGTCAATCATAGATGAACATCTTCTCTTTTACTACACTTTTCAAAGGAGAAGCCGTCCACTCATTGATAAACCAGACTCACACAACACATCTCAGATAAAAATGAAAAAGCTGAAAAATGCAAAGTGAAAATCAAAACTACAGCAGATCATTCTCAAGGTAAAACAAATGGTCACTTCACATGAATATCTGCATGCACACATTGATTTTAGAGGCTTCACTACCAAGAAGAGTTGTAGTTAAGGATGACAAGTAGTTTTAATGCTTATGAAAGTCTGGCACAAGCAAGTTTGAATTCAATCATAAAACAAGAGGCTGAACAACAACTTTCACCATTACCATGTTCGGATACTCTTGCAGGACCTTTCTACAAAATTGTTATATATCATCCTCACTTGGCCAATGAAATGAGTCTCTTTCTCTCTCCCTCTCACTTTGTTTTAGCACATTAGTACAAGATCAAAGCATTAGATACACCAAGATAATTACAGACAAGAAAAAGTCTTACACTTGTATGCTCATTATCAGCCAGATTCCTCACCACGTTTCATTTCTTGCTGCTTATTCTTGCAAACATCTAATTAAAGTTGTGTACAAAGGAAAGCACAGAAACTGTATCAAAGCTACACTCCTTGCTCCAGGATTCATCTTTGTGTGGGAAAACATTACAGCATAGTGTAGTACCAACCACAGAATGAGTGAGAAATCATTTTTATTGATGGCAGGCTTTGGATACTCATACCAGGGCTACAAAATAGTGGACCCGTGGAGTGAAGCGGAGAGTGGAGTAAATTGAGCCCTTTTTATTTTATTTTTTTTTAACTTATGCTGTCCTTTAGGCAAGGGAAAGAAATACAGAAGTAAAACAAGAATGTCTACCTTTATTTCAGGATGTTTCCTGTCAGTGAAAACGTTGAGAGCACATCCATGACAGAAGACAGTGAAAATGACCTTTAAAAAAATTGTCTTGTGGCTCAACTTGCCCCACTTTAAGGGTAAATTAATCCAAGTCAGTGGGTAAATTTACCCCCACCTGGGGGTAAATTGACCAATTTACTTTTTCCAGTTTAAACCCGAGAATTATCTTAAATGATGATTACTTTGACATAAACAAATGACAAAAACAATTCTGTAACTTGACTCAGATTTGAGGAACATCAATGAGGCTTACGTTTTGGTTCTTAATTAGGCCGACTTTCATATTCGCCAACTAAATACTCCACATAAAGACATTCAGGATGCTAAGGGACATGACCGAGTGTCATCGATGGACAGTTTGGGATCTAAGTATGCTTTTAACATTAACCACACCACAATAGAACTTTATAGGATGAGAAGACAACTCAAAGATTTTAAGTTTTATTGATGGGTGAATGAGCAATGTAATAGATTAAAGACAAGGAGAAATAGCTTAACTTCGAACTAAAAGTAGGAGTTAAATTTGTTATTCTAACATTGTTGAACCTTCTCATAGAGAACCTGTTTGTGTAAATGATGTGCAAACATGTTTGTTTGGTATGAACTTGAACATCTGTCATTTCATGGTAGTCCAAAACGGTAACTCAGTGATAAGAAAAAGTGGGAAAGCAATGACCCTACAAATAAATCAAAAATAATATTGTAGCTGGAAGATGTCCAAGTTATTGTGATTGTGAAGCCAGAGTTTAGAGAAACACAGTTCAAATATTATATATATGAATATAATATATTTTTGTAAAGCAAGCATACTTACCACATTACCACGTGCTTCCCTCAATCACAGGGACAGCAAAATGGAGAGTGCTTGCAGAATTTATGATCATATGACAACAAATATGAACCATTGCCTAGATACAGAGGATGGGTCAACTTACCCGCTGGCTCATCTTACCCCACTCTCCCCTACATGCTTTAGGTGTGAAAAGCAGAAAAAGGAGCTGACACAAATTATCATCACATTTTTGGTCGCAATGTTTTTGCCTTCTCGTGTGAAACATCTTAGCAGAATTTGGACGGTGTCTCTTTTTTGTGTTCTCGCAAACATCACTTGTTTACGGTGGCCCTGAGAGCTCACAGCACCTCACAGTACCTCACCTTAAGAAAGCACAAAGCAAATTAAGAAAACGTCTTCATCCATTTGACAACACATGCCCTGCAAAGACCACAACACAACACATTAGAAAAATGCGCCGCAAATAGACCGCTACACAACGGAAGTGTTTCAAGAGGACACTTAAAAGAGATGCACACGTCCCGACATGCTTGTTGTTGACAAAGATTTTGAGTCACAGCCCTATCAAGATTCTCTTTCCATAAGTGGTGTTGGAAAATAAGATAATGTGCTTTTACACTGTGATTGCGTGATTCAGATATTAGCCAACAAGAGTGTCCGGACATGTTCATCAATTTTAAATGTTCTCTGGAAACACTTCCGTTGTGCTGTGGTCTTTGCAGTGTGTTTTCTAAATGCTGCACAGGTGTTTTCTTAATTTGCTTGTGTTTTGTCTTTTTGCGTGTGTTTTCTAAAGTTGCAGTGCTGTGAGCTCTCAGTGCTGCCGCACTGAGAAAAATCAATTTCTTTTTGTTTTCCTCAGAAGAATCCTCAAGGTTTAAGATGTTATTAAACCAGCAACACTGAGGGGGAACGAAAAAAAAAGCTTTTCTGTGGAGTCAACTCACAAACACTACTGGCATACAAAGCTGCAACTCTGAACTCAACAAGTGGTGTTGCTTCTAAAAGTCAAAAGGATTAGATGATGATAATGCCACAGGGATAAGATATTATCTCCATGCGCTGCCGTGAAATAAAATCCTTATGTTGATGTTTGTCCGAACTGACTACACCTTCAAAAAACAAAGTGCAACAAATCAAGGTGAAATGGATCTCACTCTGAATTTCACCTAAAAATTAGTATTCTTTAGTGTTTGTGTTTTTATGCACAGTTTGAATTTTGGAGCATTGTAGCATGGAAACTAAGATTATCCTCTCTTTGCAAGCTACACAGGAAGAGAAACTTGATTTGAGGAGAAAGCAGCTGTGCAGCATGGCAAGGTCAGAGGCCCATAATCCGCGGCCTCATTCATGCGAGATTAAAAACCTGCTCTGAGTTCTGATTAAGAACGCAGGGTTAGAAGATTAAAGACCAGCAAACAAAATGAAAGCAGTTTAAGCCCAATCCTGGAATTCATCAGAATACCAAAACCTTAAACTGTCATTACAACGTGAGATTAATGCAAAGCCCTCTTGAACTCTGTATCTGTCTTCATATATCTTGTGTGTCGGAGCCTTTATTTCCATCTTTTTATCAAATATCTGGATGATCTGTCACTTTGTTTGCTGTCAATTCTGTCCCCTTCTCTGTCTTTTATTATATTTGTCTTTAACAGAATGAAATATTGACGGTACTGCCCCGTTTTTTTATGCTCTTTTAGTTTTGACAGTCATGATTTATTTATTTATTTTCTTAGGGGTTACATATGCTCCTCTTAGCCTGTATTCAAAATGATTCCTCTTGTTATATTATCTGTTGACAAACATACTTCACAGTATTTAACCCAGATTAAAAACAGGAGGCAAGGTGAAAAACAAGGATAAGAAATTAAAACATCTGGACGTCAGCGTGCTTGCCAAAATTGCCAAAGTGGAAAATGCATGCCAATGAAACCAACAAAAACTAGATGTGACACTCTTGGAGATGTCCTGAAGTAAACAAACTGATTCATTTTACGGGACTATGGCTATGTTTGCATCCCGTTTTTAATGCATCCAACATAAAATAATATAACATCTTTGACATAATCTCAGTTAACACAAGATTATGTGCTGATATATCGATTAGCTCACATTTTCAGTGTTTACAGTAAGAAATAGACTCATTTGCACCTCTGTACTGGACGTCTGGATGCAGGACTTCAGAATGGACATCCTTTCGGTTTTGTATGCTGTAAGGGTCAAACTCTTAGAAAAGGACACAATGCTCCTGTAATGACACAAACATAAGGTTTGTGAATGTTCTGCAGCATAATGTAAATCTGATAAGCTGTTTAGCTACTGTTTCCTAACTGATTACACATTGCATTCACTATGAACTTCTATCTTTTCACGGGGGGAGTTCCGAGGAAGGGGCTGTATCCCATTGACAGGATTATACAAATGAGGACCATAATACGTAATCTCCCAACAAAATGAGAAAGACCAGGTCACATGTCAACCCGTAGCCAGCTAGCACCCTGCCCTGCAAACAGCAGATTAACAAACAGCTGGCTGCACAGTAACAGATTACATTCACACTTGTTTTCAGTCTTGACAGTCTTCACTCTTTTCTGTTTGTTTCACAGAGAGCAAGGAGGTTTTCATGACAAGAGCTGCGGAAAACAACTCCTTCGACCGCCAAAAGTCAAATTTTATCAGTGTTAAGGGACGAGTGGCGAAATGAAGAATAAATAAAGCTTGAGATGCTGTCAAAAACATTACTTTTCCCTGTGCCCACTAATCACTGAGTATCAGTGAAAAATGTGGTCTGTTGTCATATATTTTTAAAGCGTATTTTTTATGTTTCAGCACTGTAACAAGGAAATAAGAATAATCCTTAAATGCTTAATGCTAAGATTTTTCTGTTTGAAGTCACCCACAGGTCCTTTTTTCTGAACTTTTCTCAGAACTTAAAAAAAGCTACGTTTGATACTGTTCTGTACCATGAAATGGTTCAAAATATCTTGTACTTGTCTGAATTCAACCCTCTGATGCATGGAATATGGAATGCATGGAATAATATTTTTTCAAATATTTCTTTTTATGCTTTGCAAAACATTTTAACATAGTTTCATGCATTTTAACGTATATTTTATAGCTGATAAGGTTTTTGAGATTCATGTTTGTAACTTTCAGAAAAAAAAAAAGAAATATAAACACTTTTGTTGAAAACTTTAACACAGGCTGATAAGAAGCTCCACCAAAAGAAAATGTCACATTTAGGAGGGAATGACTTTTAAACAGCTGTCCACTGCAGCACCAGAGGGTTAAGTTACACACTCAAACTTTGGTTTAGGAAGGGTTAAACTTCATAAATATAGTTATCATTCCTCCAGATGTTAACTTTAGAAAAATCAACAGGTCATGTTTTGCATATTGCTGTTGTTTTTTTGTGATTGATTTTGGAACCTCTCCTCTCTCTACTGTGATAAACTGATGATGCGCCACTAGACTTACACAATATATCCATCTATTCCACTCAGTGAACTAAGATCATGCTGAAATTCTCTCAAATCACCATGATTTGGATTTAGTTCCTATAATTCAAAAACAAAGCTTGGTATTATTGCTCGGATGCAGATTAACAAGGATCGCATTAACAGAATTTTTAAATCTTTATAATGGGGCCTGAATACACCTGACACACCTAACCCCCTCAAAAAAAAAA
Source organism: Labroides dimidiatus (assembly GCA_030710495.1). NCBI lineage: Eukaryota > Metazoa > Chordata > Actinopteri > Labriformes > Labridae > Labroides > Labroides dimidiatus. The sequence continues at coordinate 21,153,671 of CM061154.1, forward strand.
AACAACAACATTCAGTTTGTGTCACCTGTCTGTTTCTGAAATGCAGTTTTGAAGCAAATTGTTGGCAAGAGCCATATTGGAAAAGAGTCTCTTAATCCGCTAACAGCTACCTGTCAATCAGCTGAACTGTGCCTCTGATTGGGTTAACTCATCATCTTGACATCCTCTAATGCCAAGTAAGAAAAAAATTCACTCCCGTACAGTGTGTGCTGTTAGTGAAATTATTATTCAATTTTTTTTTTGGTGTCTATGTGGTTTCCGGTACTTCTGGAGCCAGCCTCAAGCGGACACTTAATAAACTACAGATTCTCACACTTCCTCTTTGCCTCATATTTTTAAACCAGAGGTTGGTTTGTAATGCATATATCATTGAAGGTGTTATTTCAAAGTCTACTTGGTGAGGTGAAAGCAGGCAAAGTGAAAATGATGCAGGAAAGCGAAAGGCTGCTGTTCAATTTATGGAATCACTCTATCAAATGTAATGACACTGAATTCAGAGGAAATCTCATGATATTAACTGCTCTTCAACTCAAATGTAGTAAAATGAATGTTCTGGTCATCTGTGGTGACCCGTAGTCAGTCCAAACATCTGTTTGAGAAATATAAAACAAAAAAGTTGCGGTGTGTGTGTGAAGTTATGAAGTGTGTTTTTTTTAGGGTGAAGGTCATGAGACACAGGCAAACGGTAAGGTTATCCACAACAGAACCCTTATTCTCTGATAACACAGCTCCCCGAAACAGGATTAAAGTAAACAACAATCAAGACTGCAAAATGAGATGTACATAATTTGAAAGACCAACTAATTTGAGTTCGCTTCAGGATCTTCTGGATATAATTTAAAAGTGTCTCAGGCGAAATAAAAAGCTAAGTGATAATGTCACATAAAAGGAAGAAAGGGAGAAATCAAAACCAGAACAATCATAGATAAAAGGTTAAAGGATGTAATGCTCTCATAATGTTTAGTCATCCTGATACATTTCCAACATGACATAACTAATGCATGCATGATAATGAACTTCATATCATACAAGAACCAAAAGAAGAAATAATATACATGGTAGCTGATGGCCTGAGTGTCAAGCAACTTTGATAAAAATCTTAAAGGACTAGTTCGTAATCAAATTGGAAACAACTGTTGTTGAATAAACTGAGATCTTTTAAAATACATGAGTACATATAAAAGTGGTAGGAAGTTTGTGTTCTTCAAAGTCTCTGAGTGTATAAATATGAAAAACAGCAAACACTCTCAAATACTGCAGTTGTTGAAAACAAGTCTCAGAAAGGTACCGTTTTACCATCACACACCCACAATAAAATGGCATAACAATGACATTTGTCTTCACACAAAACAATGTTACAATGGTTCAGCGTTTCTGCAAAAGAACAAAAGATAAACAAAAAGGCCAAGATGGTCAAGTGTCATGATGTCAGACGTCAACCACCATCTGTCATCTTAAAAAAGGGTTCAGATGTGTTTGTCCGTGGAAATGATCTCTACATTAAAACTGCTGAAAAGACTAAACTCTGCGTTAAAAAGTGTTTCTGTTTTGATTGTAACAATGCAGTTCAGCACATTCAGAAACTTTTGTTGGCCCAGTGATTTAAAATAGTCCTCTGAAGACGAAGCGAATGTGTGGGAGGCTGGTGACAGTCTTCTGTCGAGTTCCAGTGTGTTAATACTTGTTGTGCCATTCACACTGACCAACACTCACCTCCTCAATGTCCAAGTTTTTCCTGGATTTGTAAATAAACTCTCCGATTGCTACAAAAACTGAGAGGACCAGTCCGGCTGCCAGCACGATGAAGATTCCTCCGATGTTCTCCACACCCAAAGCGCTGGCCTCTTTGCTGTCCTCCTCTGGGCAGCCGTTCCCTCTCCACCATTTCTCCTTCATCATGTGCAGCTTTCCTTCCTCCTGGAGCTGCAGGATGGCAATGGTGACTTTGTCTCTGTAGGGGGAGCCTACAGCAGGATAAAATCATCATTCCTGGGGGGTTTTTTTTGGATGACGCATACAGAGCATTTATCTGTTGTGATTGTGTCTTACCGATTGGCGTTCCTACTCCGTATCCCTTTGAATCTATCAGGCCTCCAATCTGTGTGAGGTTGCAGTTACGCTGGCTGATGTACTCGATGCTGGTGGACTCCATCAGAAGAGCGTAGTCCGTGGTTAAAACCCTCTGAATCCCCTCACGATTATTTTTCACCAAAGCTGTATTTTTCCTGCTGCTCATGAATGCCCACATTTTTTCATAGGTTGAAATCTTAGATTTCTACGAGAAGAGAAGCAGGATTTATTATAAACAAAACATCTCAAAGTCCAAGAATCAACAGAGGATTACACAGCGTAGATAAAGTCGGTACATGGCTGAATGTGTGTGACACACACTTGACTCCTGTTGTCAGTAATTCAAATTAAACTGTATTCTAAGGATGCCGACTGAAACAATCATCCTGATGCATGTCAGGAGACAGGCGAGAGGTTGATCTTATTTTCTCCGTACATTCAGATAGAGTGGTCACTGTGCTGCAGGCAAAACAATACATCCTTCAAACTGTTATAAATAAAATATGTCAGGCTTTGTTTAGCTACATGAGAGAGAAGATTTCTTACATATGAACCTTTAACCCCACGCCTTCCCTCTTGAGTCCATTTCTTTCCCACTTATTTCACAACACATGACAAGAAGTAGCAAAACTCAAGACTGGATGCTATAAGTTAACAAACATTTTTTTTTCATACCTTAAAAAAAGTCATGGTGGAGCCGTCTCTTACAGCACCATACTCTATTTTGGTTTGCTTGGCCAAGTCATCGGCAGAGTCGATGGGGGAGTCCATCCTCTCCACAGTGAGGAAGGCAGCCAAGTTGGCAGTGTACGAAGAGATTATAATCAACGTGAAGAACCACCATATTCCACCAACTATCCTCGTGGACAAGGCTTTGGGCATCAGTTCAGATCCTTTAAGAGAATGTTGCAGGACACATTAAGAAGTTTTCTTCTATTTTTTATTCTTGGCATACCAGGTATAGTGTTTTATTTCTCTGAAAGTGATGGCTAAAGGTAAGCTAGCAAAGTGAAACATATTCCAGCCCAGGTTTGAAAACAGCACAAACTCTTAGCACAGTTACTACTGTTTTGGTTTACCTTGCTGCATAAGTGCTCCAACTCCAAACCAGACACTGTTTATCAGAGTGAAGTTGTTTTCAACCACATCTGAGTCTGGGTTGCAGGGATGAGGGTTGTACCACTCGTAGGGAGTGAACCTGAAGGTGAAGAAGGAAAAAGTCATTAATCGATAATTATAATAACTAGATAATGATAATATTATATTTTATTTATATAAATGTTGTTGTATGTTATTCCATTTTAGATAATGAAAACAGTGTGCACTAAGTTGACCCTTTATAAAATCACTGCTGTAGACAGCCTGCTGCTGTGGTCATTTCAGACTTCAGCTGCTTTGGACCTGCCACTTAGTCACATGAGCTGAGCTGTGCCTCTGATTGGACAAACTCTTGATCCTAATATCTTCTAAACCAGCGAGTTAGAACTGCCCCCCCATACAGTGTGTGCCAATAGCAAACTTGGCATCTCAGACCTAAGCCATTTTTTGAATCAGGCTGTAAATATGTTTTTTAATGCCGTAAAAATCCTTTTTTTGGGCTTGGTGTGTATGTGACTTCCGGTCTTTCTGCAGTCAGCCTTTAGTGGATTCTTGACAAACTTTTAGCACTTCCACATTGGCTTAATTTCTCCAAACCGGATGTTTCCCCTTGTTATGGACTTGCCAGACTTCAGCTGCTACAGCTATTGCAGTCTCACCACCATCACTTCAATGTCAAAGTACGGACTTCATCCCCCTCTCTCTCACTCTTTCTGCATCTCTATCCTTTGTGTTAAGATGAGATCAGACTCCTTGTCTTGTCTTGTCTTGATGTTGGGTCTCTGTTAATAAAATAACATAAACAGGTCTAGACCTGTTAGTGTTTTTTGAAAGCATCTTAAGATAATTTTTGTTGTGATTTGGCGATATATGAAAATAGAAATCAGTTGAAATGGTACACACATACTAAACCTCTTCTATTTATCAGTGTTAAGTTTATCTTTTTGTCAAACAGAGAAGCATCATTTCAGCCAAAACATAAAACAGACTTAATTAATGGTTTCCCTTGGTTTACCTGGCGATAACAAACAGTACACAGCTGACGCCCAGGCATGCCAGCAGCACATACATCCAGATATCAGGAGACAGTGGGTTGAGGAAGGAGAACACTCCTGGATTGGTGCCATTAGGTTTGTGATAAAGGATGCTGATCCCAAGAGTCATGAATGGCTTGGAGAAGTCAATCACCTTTTCCCTCACGTATGTGATCGTGAGAGGGGCCACGGCGAGGTCAGCCACCTGGTGCAGGATGAAAACATCAACCAGAGCCCCACTTGAACACAGATGATACCATCAATACCTGAGATTTTATTTTCACTCACATGGTCAATGAGCTCTCGCACCATTCCGTTCCACTCCCCTTTGTCATTCTGGGCTCCATATTTGCCATCAGACACCAGCTTCACCTCGTAGGAGAAGCCCAGAATGTTAGAGAGCTCTTTGAGCAGGTCCAGGCAGTAACCCTCAAAGCGGTCATTTCCATACAGAGGCTTGTCAGACTTTTTATACATGACGTACGGGTTCTCCTGAAACCAGGCCAGTAAAATAAACTCAGTTAATTGTATAAAGAAACTCCTGATCTGACAGTTATAATGATTTTTTCTCTTTCTTACCAAAATGGTTGTGACAATGAGCGTCCTGTTGGCCATGGAGTCGGTCACATTGGTGGATGAGTCCTTATTGGTTTCTGATAAATTAAGGCCTGTTTGAGAGTTCCACACACCAATCTGCAGGGATTACAACATTAACATAATCACACTGTGAAGAGAGAAAAGATGTCTGAGTCACCTCACAAAGTAATGAATGCAAGAAGGGAAAAGGATTGTAGGAAGCTGAAAATACAAGTCCAACAAATGAGTGAGCGTGTGAGAGGAAAAAAGGGTAAAGAGCACCAAACACAATTCCTTAAAAAATTATAATGCTGTGTCTTGTAAAGTTGAATCTATTTCTTTAAACTACAGGGAGAAATCACAGAGGGCAGCAGGTGTGAGTTGATCAATGAACAGTTTCAGTATTCTTTTCGTCAGCTGAACACAGACCTTTTTCCACACTTTATTCAGGCGGTTGTTGCCTGCGATGGTCTTGCAGAAATAATAGAGAAAAAGCACTTTAATCACAGAGCCCTGAGCCAAAATAAATGGTAAGTAAATGAGACAAATGTCTGGAGTACAGCTGATTTTCTTTGTTGTTCAAGATGTGACATCAACAGATAACAGGTCTGTTAATGAACTGTCAAAACTGAGAGCAGCATTTTCCTTGTGATTAAAAAAATATCTGCAAACATTTTAGCTTAGGTTGACAGTTGTAACTATTTACATGTCAAAACAACTAGAAGTATAATGAGGACAGATTTCAAGATCCTGAATAATCTTGCAGTCCAGATAGGTCAATTAACTTTGCAGGAAAGATTAAAAATTCACAGTCAATACATTTTCTTCTATTGATGGTTCTGTGTGGATGTGTCTGACATCAGTAAGCAGCAACAGTACAAACACAGGTCAGTAAGATCACCTTCTCCAACCCGTCTTCCTTCAAGCTGATGACGTCTAAATCAAATTCTTTCCGCAGGCCGTCTGTCTTGTTTATGATTATTTGTCCCGTCAAGCCGTTCCATTGTGCCTGAGGAAAAGAGAAGGCAGAAAACAAAACCAATGGACCCCTCTGTTTTTATTGTCATGTACATGATGCAAAGTGAAGCAGAAGTCTGGAAAAATGAGAGAATTTCAGGAGGATGAATAATTGATGAGTGTTACATTAGGCAAAGAACTCTGACAAAGGCCAGTGCATCTAAATTGACTTTTTTTTTTGCATTGGCTTGATCTCCTCTGGATCTTTGGTGGAAAAAGGAAGTGTCTGTGAGGATGAAAATTGGTGGATGGTGATCGTAAACGGAGCAGGCAGGCATGGCCTCTGTCTGAGCGGAGAGCAGCGGGTGAGCAGGAGGGCTCAGGGATATGTGAATGCAGTTAGTAATGAAGCTCAGCTGAATCCTAGTCAGGTTAAATCTCTATTACAGAGGGCTCAGAGAAATGAGCTGCATCTCAAGTGTTTGCTGACAGAGTACGCTGAGCGGCCATGTTTTTTATTTGCTGGTTGCATATCTACAAATCAACAAGCCAATGGATTTACCAACGCTCTTGATTTCAAATATTCCTGCCAGTTAATCAAAACGCGGAGAGAAAAATAGCTGAAGTAGCAGGTGTCCTCCAGATTTAACCTTCTTATGAAAGGATGGCTCCAAGCTCCTGTTTGAAACTATCATCTGCCACCTAATCACACTGCACAAACACAGCACAGTTGGCTGGTGCGCTGTGGAAGAAAGGAGTCGACTGAATGTGATCCCAACAAGGCCCGTGGGTTAATGTGAGTAAGCAGAACTTTAATAAACTGTTATTGTGTCTGTTGCTGTTGGGAAATAAAGCCGCTGTTTACTTGTTGTTTATTACTTGTTGACGTAGATCAAATACCTAAGAGCATTCTCAACTCGAGAAGCTCCAAATTAGCAAGAATCACACTGAAAAACAAACATCTTTCGAAGTAAGAGGCAGAAGAATAAAAATAAGTTTATACTCAGACTTTTAAAAATCTACATCATATTAAATTCTTTCGGCTCATTTATTCTTTACAGTAAAATGGTTTGTAGAGCGAGTCAGATAGAAACTTGCTAGATACAGGAAAGCTGGGGCCCACAGGCAGATCCAACTGGGTGAATATTTGTGGATTTTGTTTTACTGGTGGGTGAAAACAAAGAAATTGCTGTGTGTGTGACACAAGCTGCATATTTGCTTCCTTCAGGGTCTGTAAACAGCTCAAGATTTCAATGCAGAGTGTAAACACACAAACAGTGTATCAACAGGCTGCTTCTGAAGCACAGGAATGAGCAGAACACACAAGTTCACTTGCATAGACTTTGTGATAAATGGACGGAGCCTCTGTGACATCACCCATCTGTGTCTGATATAGAGTTTTGAAGCCTATTGTCAGCAGAAGCCATATAGGAAATATCAAGGGGTGCTTGCCTGTCAGTCAGCTGAGCTGTACCTGTTTTCTTAGTATCTTTCACAGCATAGTTACAAAAAACAATTCACACCCCCATACAGTGTGTGCTGACAGACAAATGAACTATTCAAACCCATGCAGTTTCTTAAACCAGGCTGTAAAAACATGTTTATTAATGCTGTAAAAAACAGCTTTTTTGACTTGGTGTGTATGAGTCTGGTCTCTCTGCAGCCAGCCTCAAGAGGCATCTGGAAGAACAGCAGTTTTTAGCATGTTCTAACATATGGGCTTCATTTTTCATTACCAAAGGTTGCCGCTTGGTGAAATGTCTCTGTAAAAGTTGATGTAATGACATGTCTAAAGGTGCATGAAGAGATTTCCCAAATTTTACTTAGATCTTCACTAAAACAAATTTGATAAATTAAAGCTCCTGTGAAGAACTTTATTTCTGCTGATTTTGGTGCCCCCTGTGGAGGAAGTTAATCACTTCATTTGATGCGTACAGTGGTTTCAGACACAAAAAAATAACTCTTTAGAGACAATTGTTTTTTATGCTGATTGTAGCGTCCTCAGCCAAGGCCATGGTTTTACTCTCATCAGGTGTCTTTAAACAGTTTATTTTCTTCCTTTCCTTAGTGTCAAACACACCCATCATGAGAGCTAAAGAACAAGACAACGCAAAATGAACCAATAATCCAAGCCCAATGGAAATATTAACAATACAAATACAAGAAAAGTTAAAAGATACAAACGTCTAAGCAAAGTGTGGGGTTAAATAACTCTTTAAATCTGCACACATTTAACTGCTGAAATACACAATGAACAAAACACCACAAAATTAGCAAACAAACTAGAACAATAATATCACCAAACACAGAGCGACTCTGAGCAGCTTCCCTGGTTACATTCATTTTACTGCAGCTCATGTAACACCTGGCAGGACTAGCATTGCTTTTATGTTATTTCCTGCACTGCCAACACAGAACCCAGCCTTCAAAATAAAAGCCCATTTACACTGATGATCTTGATTGCTTTTCTAAGTCATATCGAGCTATTGATATTAATATAAATCTAGTTCATGACCAGTTAAAAACCTAGTACAGGAGCTTTAACACTAAAAAGTCTGATGCCACGCTTCCACCAGATCTGTTTTTGGTCCGTCTCCTGACAGGTTTCACAATGTGCAGCAATTAGTACATGGACTGCTGCACAGTTTCACAGCCTTTCATCAAGAGTTTAACTGAAAAGAAACAATCACGTCTTTAAACATAGAAAAGTCTATACTACTATCACAACACAGCAGCACACAAACACTGAAGACAAGATTAAAATGAGATCCCTGTTTGAACAGTCGCTTTCGAGAGTTTCTAATCTATAGGGTCTATAGGAGCTACAGCAAAGTGACATGAAGTTGCTCTTTGATTAGACAGCTTCACACACTCTTCTTTCACACATCTGTGAGAACCCCATGACCCTCCAGTCCAGATTTATTCCTATCATTAAGCCTCTTCCTCAAATCTCATCATTCAGACGTGTCAGTGTCGGTACCGAACAGGCAGCGATGACATTGATCTCGTCAGATTGGAGAACAAAGATGATAAAAAGGATAAGAAGAGAGATTTGAACACACCACTGACACTAAACAGAACATCCATTAGCATACTGGACAAGCTGTCAGCATCATGATGAGGAAAAACTCATTCACTGTCCCCACAGGCCCCCATACAGCACCACGCTCTGAGTGAGCGTGGATACGTTGAGGAGAACAGGTGAGCGAACAGAGCTGTAAGTATTTTTCATAAGCGGCAACTTTTGAATGACACGTTGTCTACAAACTTCACTTCAAGACCTATTTTTGATTTAGAGAGCAGTGTGTTTTTGTCTGTTCCCTGTTGGAGCAGAGTGCAGCTGAGTCACGCAGCAGACACACTCCTGAATACAGAGGCTTGCTAAAGGGCACTTCAAATAACACACAATACACAACACGCACACTTAACACTTTCTTAGAGAATCATGTGAGGTTTTGGTTGCTCTAAACATATGAACCAGACAGTGAAGGATCGAAGGACGAGAAGCTCACATTTTACACTTCAGTGTGTAAAACTTCTGATCACAGGTCTCATTGCAGAAAACATCTGCTGAGGCTTCACAGCTGAATTGTTAAATTAATCACTCTGCATTTTCTGTCTCCACTCATAATAAAAAGATGATTTGTCAAAGCAACATCTAATTAAAGACTGCAGTATAACAAGAGAGCTGACAAGATTCAGATGAATTTATCTTAGCGGAGCTGAGAGTCTGCCTCTCCATCACACTGGGATCATTTTCATTCAGACAGACAGGCTGCATGTTTTTCAAAATATCACTGTTTGCTTTTTTAATGTGCTTCTGTCTCACTGAGTTCCTGTTCTGTCTGCTTTCAGATCAATAGTTCATGCACAATTTAATAGCTTTTCTTTTTCAATTAGGTTACATCTACACTTCAGGATGCTACCGTGGCAACTTTAAACTCTAAAAGATGAAAATCTAAGCTGGAAGTAAAAAAAAAATGTGTTTTTTAATGTGCTCCATATTATCTGATCCAGTCTGCAGCAAGCTCTCAGTGGACTTAACACTCTAACAACCCCACTAATCCAAAACTCCTCCAACCTGCAGTGTGTGACGTCAGTCTCTGTCTCCTGGGGAAAATTATTTCAAATATAATGCACACGCTCCTCATTCATCACATCCAATCTCCTGACTCTATTGTTTCTGCTCCTGCACCAGAGGAAACGAAATAAAGGCTGTGAAACGGACGGATGGATGGATGTCACACGTTGATAAACTGCACTCACGTCTTTGAGCATGCTCATGAAGCGTGATCCAAAGCGCCACGGTTTGTGTCGGTGGCACTGCAGAGAGCTGACGGTGATCTGGGAGGTGCGTTGAGAGGCGGCAGCCACCATGTAGACGGCGTCATACATCAGAGCCGCCTCGGTCTGAGGGAGAAACAAAGCCGTCACTGCACATCAGCAGGGATCAGAAATAATAGAGCTGTTGATGTAGACTCTCAGTACCCCGTTTTGTTAAAGCATACCTGAAAGCTGCAGCACTAGGTTTACTAAATGCTTAAAAAGAATCTTCAAGCTACCAAAGTGGAACATGACAACATGACGTTTATCCAAAGAACTTCTTAGATTGGGGAGTTTTTCAGAAGTATAAAATGAAGTATATTCAAACTCACAGTCATCATCCCCTCCATCATCCCAGTCTCAGGTTTGGAAGGAGCTTGCAGTCGCTCCATGGCCCACCTCTCCACCACTGAAGCCACCTGGGGGCTGTCGATGTTAAGCAGTCTAAAGCCCGTCATGTTGACCCCACTGTAGCGGTACGGCTCTAGGTCGAGGGCAAACAGGTCCTGTACATAACACACATATCACCAATCCTGCAATACTGGGACAGTATACAGTATAACACCACAGAATAACACCAAGGACACAGAAAACTTATTATGAAACAAACCACAGATGTTTGAGTTAATCTGCATAATCTTTGCTTAATAGAGTCCCTGGGTGCACACACACTACTAAGCCAGCATGGGATGAAGGACACTTCATTAAGACTGTGTAACAGTATATAATTATGTTGCATGTTACCAGCTCACATGCTGGCATTAATAATCCAGTCTCAAAAGGAAACCTTAAGACTCAACATCCATCAGTACTTTTCTAAATCAAGAAACTTCCATGAACTCTGGAGGTGTAAAATTACAGACATGTGACTGGATAACAGCTCTCTTACCAATGTGGTGAAGAAGAAGTGGTAATACTCGGTCATCATCCCCATAGACAGGATCTAAATGAGATGAGAAATGAAGAAGTGAGCACAAGTTTCCTGCACACTGAATGCTCCCACCAGGGCTTTGCTCCAGACAGAAGAAATAACATTTTCTGCCCTAAAAGCCATCCAATCATATATTTAACAAGAAAGTATTGCAAGTGACAAATTACTTGTGTTGTCTAAATTGTTTTGTTTCTTACAGTTTTTATAAGAAGTTTTTTTTTTTCTTTTTACCTGCTTGAGAACATCAGCTGACGTTTGATAAGAGCAGTCAAAGATGACATAGAACTCCTTCCCCTTCTTCATCTCTTTCAACAGAGGACGGGCATCTTTGCTCCCTGTTGGCAGCTGTCGAATCTTGATTTTGATGCTGTATCTGGATGGAGCTTTGATCAATTCTTGCAAGCGGATAAGACCTTAAATTAAAAAGACAAGAGAGCAATCAATGGACTTGAAAAACATAAAATCACACTATTAAGAATTTCAGATAAAAACAGTAGAGACTAAAGACTGTGATCTGAATTATTTTTTAATTAGAATCAGTTTATGAGTGATTTTGATTGTCTGATTCAAACCACACACTCACTCACACACACACGCACACGCGTGCACACACACACACACACACACACACCAAGCGGCAACCTCTGGTGTGAAACTATGAGACATTGCTGACGTGCTAAAATTTGCAGTTAATCGAGTGTCTGCTTGAGGCTGGAAGTACCAGAAGTCACATACACACCAAGCAAAAAAAAAAAAGCCATTTTCACAGCCAAAATAAACATGTTTACTACCTGGTACAAAAAATATCTCCTGTCTAATCCCGCTAAAGGTACGCACTGTATGGGGGTGACTTTTTTCCAACTCCGCATTTTAGATAATATTAAGATCTAGTTCAGCAAATCAGAGGCACAGCTCAGCTCACGTGACTGCCGGGCGCCCTATGGCTGGCGATTAGTCCAGAGTTTACCCTGCCTCATGCCCTAAGCCATCTGGGATAGGCTCCAGCCACCCTGAATAGGATAAGCTGTATAGAAAATGAATGAATGAATGAACAACTCAAGATTCTGTTGATAATTTCATCAATGGTTCTACATTTTAATATGCACCGATAAATAATAGGTTAACATATTTATGGCGGGCCAATTTTTTGCATCTAAAACCCCTAAGGATTTCATCTTTCCAAAGTGTTTACTCCACAAATATACAATGAACACTTTAAAATCTATTTTATTTAACCACAAACACAATATTTCCAGGATTTTTGGATTGACGGTCGTTTGTAATATACGTTCTGTAGTACCGCACCAGACGACGGAAAAACAAACTAAAAACTTGTGGCCATGCAATTACAATCTATGGGCCATGCTGAAAAACTGTTTGTTTCACCCGAAACCAACTTTCGCCACAAATTCATTTTACAAATGGCCTATTCCTCCCACTTCTCGTCACCAACATGGTCACCGCTAGGAACATAATTAAATGAATCATGAAGGTGCCTTGTTCGATCAGTTCTTATTCTTAAATTCATGAATGCTTGCAGTTCAACACGAACACCACAGGGGGGCGGCATACATGCTTTCACTCTACAGATAACTTGTCTGCTAGCCTATAAAACAGCCAGAGGTAAACGTTAAATTCTTCACCGAAATCCAAGATCCCATGGAAACCTTTGCTTTTAACACATTGTTAAATATATCGTTACTGGACTTATATCTTTAGATTTTCGGTTTCTGTCTCTATGACCTGATGACGTTCCTACCTCTGTGGGCAAACGGTGGTGGACTACTTTCATTCTAATTCTGCGATACGCTGCCCTCTCGTGGCCACACTGAGGAACTGTGCCATATTGCAAACATCAAGTTCTGTGATTACGGACTTGACAGCGTATCTTAACTTTCTTCAATGACTTTAAAAATAAAACGCTCGACAGAGAACGAGATGTGGATCCTCTTTAGAACTACGTACAACTTTTATTTTCTTCAATTGATTTCTCACGATACTAAAATGAAACGCAACGGTAGCGCTAAGTACCACAATTCAGCAGAAAACGTAATAGTAAGGTCTCGTTGTCGAGGAAGGCAGACCGACATTCATCGTTCGTGGTCGGTATAAAGTTTTGTTTGTCAAAGCGACACAAACATGTTCATAATTAATACCCCGCGCTACGTATGCTTTAATGTTTCATTTCGATGTAAATTAGCACTGAGCAGTGCTAGCTAATGTCTGAACATACGGACATACATACAGAGAAGAGGTTGCAGCTAAGAGGCAAAGTTAGGTCTTTGTAACACACCAGAGAAACAGCAGATACAAACATAGATGTTATAGGACTTTATGAACAATATACTTTTTCTCAGCTGTAGAGAGAAGAAAATAAACCTCTTCAAGAACCCGTAAATCAAAGCAGATGCTGCGGGGACTTTAGGTCGTTAAATCTGAACACGACTTGTTTCAAAGGATGAAGCTCTCCCAAAAGGTAAGACGGATGTTTACTCATTTCTTTAGAGTCTTTAGACTAGTGCTACATTTTAAACAGGAGATTCTTATGCAGCTTTGTCTTTATTGCGCACCTTGAGAAGCCCTTAAAACAATCCATAAATCCAATATTTCTGAGCCGTTGTAATTGAACTGCAGTTTATGTGGTCATGGCATCTTGCTGCATCCTGGTCGGTGTGTGGGACTGTGTGGCGGGATATTTGTGATCACCTGCAGCAGTCATTGATCTGCAAGGGGATCTTGCTGTTTTGATTTAATTGAATTGAACACGTGTTTCATCATTCTGTTACAGCTTTAGTGTGAGAGCAGGATCATGAAGTGGAGTACTGATGTTGGATGTGTGAATACTGTCGTAGTTATTTTGTTTTTCACCTCCTTTAATCAGTAAATCTGTGAAAATATGAAATGTTAGAGGGCCAAAACAACAACCATCCAGAGATCAAACATTACTTTTCAATACTTGTATCATATAATCAGCACAGTACTCACTACTCTCACTCTCTGATAAGTACAGCAGTTTAAATATAGGATACGATGTGACACTTTACTGTGTGCTCTTGTTATGTTTTAATCAGCGCTGACATATGCTGCTGATGTCTCTTTATGCTTTGCCGCTGTTTTCATTACTCTTTCTCCCTCTGGATTTAACACCATATGTCTCCTGTCAGCTCTCAGCTCTCATTTCCCCTCACCAGTTGCATCCTCATAGACCACAGTGACCGTCTTCCACTTGTAGTACTGCACGATGTCCAACACAGCTCGGCTGATGGAGGTGTATTCAGGGTAAAGGTTGATGTAGAAGCTGTCTTTGTTATCCACTGAGGGGTGTTTCCAGCGGGTCTGGATGTGAGGGACTTCCAGGGCGTTGCAAATAGACTGGACAGCACTGACAGAGGAGCTGTGAGAGGGGCCGAACACAGCTCCAACACCCAGAGCTAGCTGATCGCAGGCTGATGAATGAAAGGGAGAGAGATTATAAACCAGTTTCATTGATTTGCCCCCCCTCCAAAAGAAAGCAAAAAAATAAAAACAACAAAAAAACAACAACCTTCTTCATCATGAAATTACTCTAACCTCGTCTGGAGGCCTCGAAACTGTCGAATAGGTTTATTCTCTGGATGTCGTAGGTCAACGTGGTGTTTGGCATTAAGGTCCGGTTCCTGTTTATGTTGGTCACAGCAAATTTAAAGGCCAATTCTTCCACACTAATGGGCTCATTCTCAAGCGTTTCAAAGATGCCCCCTGCAGGAAGGAAAGAAAGAGGATAGAGATCAAGCAGAAGTAAAAGATGGAAGATATCGACCCAGACTTTCTTCAGTGATTGTTTAAAAAGTTTGATGATTACCAAGAGGACATCTATTAGCTTGTTTGTGTTTTAACTTGTGCCACATAATGCCAGACAGACCTTGTAAAAAATAGCGTGAAATGAGGGATGCTGGTTAAGAAGATGTGCCACACATCCAGGTTATTCAGGACAGCTGAACAAGTGAAACATCTTCATCCTCTGTCATAGTAGCACACATTGTTCTTCTCTCTCACTCTGCAGTGATTCGGGTTTAACAGATGACTAGTTGCACCCGTTCACCTCACACATTCATATTAACAATCTGCACAGAACAAAGAGACTGATGAAATCATGCTTTAATGTCTCCTCGCTAACCTCTGATTTATTACATCACAAAGTCAGTTTCCAAGAAAAGATGTAATTTACTTCAGAGAGGTTAAAGACTAAGTGTTTCTGCTTTCACTGCCAAAACACTTGCTATGAATTACTTAACTGAAGTCTCTCCAGATGATGAGTACTCGCCTTTGTTTTGGACCAGAGTTTTCAGCAAACGGCATGTTCGGAAGTCTCATTTCCTCTAACAAAGCTTTAAATAACCTAATTAGCTTTCTGTTGTGAAATCTGCTGAGCTTTTAAAGACATAAACTTCAGTGAGAAAGCAAAGATAACCTCAGGGCGGTCACAGTTCACTGAGAAGCCGCTTCCTCATGTGTGACTGGACAGAAAAGCAGACTCAAATACGTAATGGTGCTACAGTGAATCAACACTGTCCTGCAATTTACAATAAGAGTCTGAACATTATTCATTTGCTACACCATCATTATTATCACCAGTGAAGGTTTTCTATATAAAATACAACTCCATGTGTTGCAGCAGAGCACCTTTCATGGTAATACCATAGACTGTAAAAAAAAAAAAAGGGAGGTCATCTTGCTCGGCTCAAAGTGAGGTCACCTCGAAAACTGACCCCTCTGCTGGCTGGCTGCAGTACAAGACAAAAACTCTGCCTCTCTATTCATTCCAGATGGGATGTGGTCAAACTTTCTCACAAAGAAACTTTTCTCACATCCGTATGCTGTGGTGATATTTAGATATTATTGGGCTGCATTGTGTTCAGGTCCCCTTTTTTCTGAAATGTCTCTTTTTTATTAGTTATTAGAGGTTAAAAACAGGGTTTTATATCTCGTTTAACGATGATTGACAGCTGCCGTTCATGTGTCGTTTTTTCGGGAATAATAAAATACATTGGGGAGGACAATTTATAAGAGATTAGATGGTCTAAATATATTTAAAAAATATATATTTTTGTCAACTGTTTCCACTCAGATTTTCCCAGAGTTCCTTGTTAGTCTCTACAGCGCAGACTCTGGCTGCACAATGGCGGCCAATAGCGGCTCCCGTGACGTAGGTTTTTTGGCTTCAGAACTGGCTTCAATGGTAAAAAGCGGAGCCACGCTGTCCATTTTATATACAGTCTATGGTATACCAAACATGGCTTTTTGAGAGTCTAACACACTCTTGGTCTTTGATAACAAAAATTTTCAAAACCATTGAATTATTTGAAAAATAATTAATTGGATTGGTGATTTCCCCATTAGTTATTATGAAAAGCAACAGATCCTCTTAAAACAGACCATGAGCTGTTTTTTTCCTCTTCAAGAAGTTAACCATTTACCAGATTATCAAAATAAACAATTGTCTGTCAGTTTGTTGATCAGTTACTCAATCTGACATTTCAGATTCTCAAATTACTCCCAAATATTGATTTTAGGCAAAAATACTGTTTGATAGTCACTGTTAACCATGTGCCCATTAATCAAATAGCTCCCCCTGCAGACAGGAGTCGATAGAGATACATTTAATAACTGTAAAGTTGTTGTAGGCAAGTTGAATATACATAAACCGATATGATCTATGCACGCACAGTGCTTAACATATTTGTTAGACCGCCTGTCACGAAAACAAGGAAGCAATCCAGCATCATGAAGTGCTTTAATTCAGATTCTTTCTCAGTGAGTTCCCTACGCTTCATCGATTTGAACAGAAGTGAAGACTTTCAAATTTAGTTTTTATACCCAAATTTGAGACGGAAAACTGGAATTCTCTAAGGAGTCAAAAATAACATAAAACCACAAAACTTTTTTTTTTTTCTTTTTTTTTTTCTCCAGTGTTGAATCTCACAGTGGGACACCTGTTTACCTGCAACTTTGTCATGTTAACTTGAATGTTTAGGGATATAATGCACAGTTTTTGTTATTTAATGGCGAAAAGCTAACAAACATGTCTGCTGGTTCTATCACGTTGCAACCCAAGGCTTGTAAAATCAACTGAAAAATATACATTTTTTAGATGAGATAATAGTCATATGAACTTTTTGATTTTTTTGGAACATTTTTTATTATTATTTTGAATGTTTATTTGAATATTTAAAAACACTGCCTCCCCTTTAGAATGAGCAGACACCACAACCGTAAAGCTTTGAACATTTCTGTTTAACACAGTCACTGTAGGTGTGTTTTTGTGTGTGTGTGTGTGTGTGTGTGTGTGTGTGTGTGTGTGTGTGTGTGTGTGTGTGTGTGTGTGTGTGTGTGTGTGTGTGTGTGTGAGTGTGTGACAGGGTCAGAGGCAGCAGGTGTTTCTGAGCTGAGATCATTCTGACAGCCATTCAACTCTTAATCCAAACCCTCGCTCCAGAAATATAGCATGCCATGTTTGACATTATGGATATTTAGTTCTTCAGCCTGGCACGAGTGCAATGAGTGTAATGTTTCATATTTCAGCGACAGAAAGAGCAGCTTTACAAACATGAGGATTAGGGTTAGAAATGAATCATCACTGGATTGTCAGCACCTGCACACAGAGCGGACGGACTCCTGTGAGACTCAGTCACTCTAACCTTTCAAATATGACTCCTCACATGCGGACCATCAGTGATTGGGCATCAGAAATGATAAATTCAGGGGTCAATGTTCATACTGCATTGACATTAATGCAGGACCAGGGCCAACTTGGTTTATCTTAAAACAAATGTATGATCATCTGTTTACAAATTCATCATATACCGTTTTTTTTTCTCATGAAGAGGAAATGGAGGCTAATGGAAGGTACCTTAAGAACTCTGCCATTTAAAAAAATGTTGATCAATAGTTACATGAACCCTGAACACAAACCAAATATGCCATTTCTATCCCGCAACAGTTTGCAAATGACCTCACTTCAGCATTGAGGCTACAGATGGCAATAGGTCACAGCTCTCTGTAACACTCTTTGAAGAATTGCCTGTGAAATTGTGATTGATTTGGAAGGAGAAAGAGCCTTTAAAAAGCTCCCCTTGAGACCTTGATTGTGAATGACCTTTTTCTTTGCTGTAGCTTAGCCTCAAACCCCAAACTGAGAGAGCCTTGTCTGGACTCCCTGGTCACTAAAAGCATGCTTGAAAGTGCCAATCCTAATTATGGTCACCAAGCCTCAGTGAGCAGCTGCTCGGGCCTGTTAAAGTTCTTAATTCTGTCCGCTTGAGTTTAATTCTCAGGCTGAAATACAATAACCTTCTCCTGCTTTAGCTCTGAAAGGGTATTCGCTCCAGCGTCTATGATGTCACCTTTTCCCTTTAAGTTGTTTCGATATAAACTTTGTGTTTGTGCTGAAACAAATGTCACAGGCACATATTGGAATAAAACACAACAATCCACCATATCAGTTTAGTCAGTGATTTAGCTTTCCACTCACTCTCTGTGGATAGAAATCCTCCAGCTTGTGAGAGAAGCAAAAATTGCAGCTGTTTTTGCATTTTTCTTTTTGTATATTTTTGTAGATGACCTCTTATCATGTGCATAATAATATTTATGTGAAGTGATGTAAGGGCTCATAATGTGCAGCATGTATTTGTAGAGTGAATGCACAGAAAATAATACATCATCTGAGAGCATCTTAAAATCTCTCTTAAATGATATAATCTTAGCATTAAAATTCAACATATATCAGTAGCTTCAACAATTGATAGTCCTTTCAATTTACCGTCTTCACCAACATGAGATGACTGTAACTTCATTAACTATCCCACAAAAAGGCTTTAAGCTCCAGTCATCAATAAAAACAGATTAAGAAGCATCTGTCAGGCACATCGGAGGGTCACTCTGTGCAAATCACCAGTTTATAAGTTGTTTATTTCAAACGAGGTGTAAAAACCATTCACAGAAAGTTTTGTCGTCAGCAGAAGACAGATATATCTGTCTTATTCATTTCCTCTCTGAAGCTGGGTGGAAATGCACATCCCACAGGAAGCAAACAGATTAATCTCCTCTCATTTCCACCTGAGATAAGATCTTCAACTTCTGCTTAAAACAAAATGAGTTTCTTGATTTTCACGGAGTCACATGAGGGATTCAACCTGACAGCAGTTTGTCTGAAGTGCAACCCTAAGAGCTTTGGTCCACATCAACTAAGCATCAGCATAAAAGATTCATTCTCTTTATGTTGGCTGAGCCTTTTGCTGAAAATGTCACCACACAAACACATCATTAATATAATGTAAGTAGTTCCACACCTCATCAGGAGATGAATGATCCATCTGCTTAGCATGGTTATTGGGCAGCAGAGCAGTAAAGCTCAGTTATTTTCTTCCCTGTGATCACCATAACACGTTCAGACATCTGGAGCGAAGCAGCAATCAGACTCAGTTTTTCATTTGGTTTTTTAAAAAAAATAGTTTAATATTCATTAAAGTAAGTGAATCCATGGGTTTTAAAGTGAGGCAAGTAATCACAGACTTATCTTTTAATGTATTTCAATTAAAAGACGCCCAAAACACTGCTTACATATCACCAGAGTGGGATGAATTTCAATCCTGCCCTGTAGAATAAGACTGAGTCAGCACTAAGATCCAGAGTCACATTAAATGATATCAAACGAAGGTGAGCAACTTGATGCTTGTCTGTAGACATCTCCGAATTAACAAGCTTAGATTGCATGACTTGAACCGAGTAATAAAAGCGGTCATGTTGCCAAATCAGCAAGAGTTGGTGAGGTTTTGAAAGTATTCACGCTTTCTCAGAATACAAAAACCATGCGCTGCCTTATTGATGACAAAGAGTTTATGGGGAAGGTGTTTAGGTAAGTAGAGAAGAATGTTTTTGTCATCTTTAAGTAATTTAAACAATCTGTCTTGCTTTCTTGTTTGACTAGCTTCTTTGCTAACGTTCTCTACACAGAGTTTTGCAGTGAGATAGGGAGAAGTTGGTCACATTCAACCAAAAAAACACATTTTCTCTGCTCTTCCAGCGACTTCATGCAAATCTTAACGTATTACATCTCCCTTATGATCAGAATTAATATTAAATAAAGTGAAAACTTCCACGAAGTAGTTGTTCATAGCACTCGCAGTATGAAACCGTCTCCTGTAAACAATCCCTGACTGAATATGATCTCTTAGCAGGCCTGTCTGTCTGGTCGTGTCGTTGGTGTAACCCAAAAATGGGTCATGGGATCGTGGCTCGTTGTGTCTTTATATATTCTACTTCTCTATATTTCAGAGGACAAACTGCATTGGTTTTTATTCAGATGGAGAACAAAAAAGGAATAAGACTCTAAAACTTGATGGCGATGTGGATCAGTGCATCCATGCTGTATAAGCAATTAGCAGGAAATGAACACGGAGACAAAAAAGTTATTCGTCCGAGAAACTTCAAACTTTTATTAATCATAAGGAATTAAAAGGAAAGTTATCACTAATCTATCTGGTTTTGTGAGAGACTTGACAGCGCTGTATAAACACAGCAGAATGAATCATCTATATTTTGATCTCAAAAGTAAAGAAAATGAACAATCCAGGAGATTTGGTGAATTTAATCCCGCTGTTTTTTGAAATAATGTTTTTTGAATCTTCTGTGTTGTTTTAACACATCAGAGTTTGCTCATTTCAATTAGAGCTCCATCATAGATTGAATTTATAAAGAAAGGAAGACTGAAACCGAATGCTAAAGCTAACAATAATTACTTTCAAATACAATTTTCAGGATCGCTGAGCTTCCATCTCATCTTTAATAGGCCAGACAATGCTGTGGGGTGATGCATGCTAGGAGGTCACAAAAACAAAAGATTGTGCTCATGCTGCAGGCGTATGCCGATAAACCCTGAGGCTATTCTTTTTTTAGACTTCTGTTCCTCACTCCACTGCTGAGAGCAAGTGGAGTAGCAGGGATCAGGTTTCAGCAGCTGGTCAGACGTTTCTGAATCCAGAAATCTAAAAGTTGATATTGAGAGAGTGGTCTGTGGGTCCTGGTTGTAATCTGTGCCATTTTCACATGAAGGGAAGTCTTTTAAAGCCGAGGAACACAATGACGTAGTGTTTTGCTTTCTCCCCACTCTCCATCCTGGGCCACTTCCCAGCGAGACCCCCCACCCCACCCTACCCCCACCCCTGCCTCAACAACACCACCAGCTCCACTCCAACCTGGGCCGATGCCAGAGTGTGAATGAATGAGGAGGTCCTAACCAGTCTACTATCTTCGTTTGATGTGGAGGACTGAGGTTTCTCTGTTTCTAGCTTAGCTGCTTGTGACCCACCACCAAAACATCCAGACTGAAAATCCGGATGTCAGGGTGCATCAAACCCACCTCATCGGTCAAATTGCTTTATATATGACTGTTAGAAAATGGGCTGTGGCACTTGTCACACAATATAAGTTGAGTAATGTATGATCAAGTCAGATATCATTAGGAAACAGATCTTAAAGAAACAGAAAAACAAAGTGGATGCCAGGCTACAAGCTGCTACTTCTGCCCTCTCCCAAGTGAGGAGATTTGGTTGCTGCCTAAGTACCATATTTGGGGAAGAGACTTTCTGCATAAAGAAGATTAGTATTAGTTGTTTAAGGGCTCAGGGGAGAAGATTTACCATTATTACCAACCCATTGAAAAGAGGGGAAGTCAGTCACAATCTGATGCCAACACTTGCCAAGACAGAGAAATGTTAATTTAACCAAGCCACACACCATATGGGAGAGATTAGGATGTGTGCGGGTCATGGAGAGAATGACAAAGATTAGGTGCCCTCAGAGAGTGATAGATGATTTAGAGAGATTAACAACATAGAGCACAGATCAGGACTGTCAGGACGGAGAGGCAGTGCTGGCCTATTAGTCTTTAAAGTTAAGCAAAGCCACAGATGATTGTCCAAGGCTTTAGAAGTAGATGAAGTTAGAGGAAAAGAACAGAGTCGCCCTGGGCATTGCATGGAGCAGAGAGTCCTGAGGCCTAAATAGAAAAAGGCATTTTTGTGATGCAATCTTCTTCCTCATGAGAGACCAGAGTGGATAACAAATGGAAGAGAAGCAGACAGCTTTAATTTGCTACCAAACACCGTCTCATTGTTACAAAAGTTACATCAGAAATCAAAGGGGGATCGCTGGAGCTCTGTTTGTCTAATTACAAGTGCAGATTAAAGTTGAAAGCAGCGCTCTTGTCTGCTCTCAAAGGCTTAACAGAAAACTTAGGGCTCAGATCCTCCTTCACAGATGTAACAGACCATAAACACAGCTATGTAACAGGACTTAATTACTTTTGAGTGTGTTAGCTACAAGAGAAAGTACATAAAAGAAAGTTTGATCAAATCTATTCTACATCATCCTTAACACACATGCAATAAGACGCAGCAGTGGGCTAACCTAATCACTCATCTGCCCCTGCCCAGCACTGTCAACATGGAGGAAGAGAGATAGAGACTCTGGCATCAGCCAACCAAAGTGGATTAACATGATTTTGATGAAAACCAATAGAGCTGTTTCATGTAGCCCCGCACCCTGTCCTCAGTTCCTCCCTCATGAAAAAAAAGAAGAATCCAGTCGTGAGACTTAGAAGGAAACTGCAGTGACATCTCAGCAGCATGGGAAGTTTCTATAGGACATTATTTCAAATCAAGTGACACTCAGTATCGGCTCACTATGTGATGACATGGCCACGACAATGAACACAGAGACTCCTTATTCTGAGTTTAAATGGACGAGTCAGGAGTGAAACGTTACGCTGCTTCCATTTAACTTCACATAGTATCCAAACACAGCTGCTTTAGATGGATTTTCTGTCTTCTGCATGACATCTGCATATATAATCTCTGCATCTATTATCCTGGATGAACATAATTGAATATAATGTTAACATGCGACGGTTCATGCACCAGAGGCACTGTGAGAGATTACAATAATATACATTATGATCACGACACAAACGGTCACTTTATCATTATACAATGAAACGTTAGTCTGTCATAAATCCCAAAGGAATATCAACTTCAATTAAAGTCTTGATATCATATTTTAAATTTTCAAAAGCTTAAATTCTGCACAGTAGTGATGCTGTAAAACACAGAATAAGTTTAACTGCTTACCAATTCTTAAGACTTGCTGTGAAGTAAGCCAAAACTCTGCTATAAAGTACAGCAGTGGGAATAACAGTCCCTTCCTTTTCGCCATGGTCCTCCCTCCAGAGTCGAATTTAACATTGATATCAGTTTTTCAGCCCTCGGTAGTTCATGCTGATAACCTGCCAGTTCTTGTATCCATAATGAAAATAAACTGGGTTCCGACCCACATCCATCCCTCACACATTGTGATGAGAAAAAAAAAGCCTCCTCTCGTAGCTGTCAGTAATAAAATTCCAGTCTCTCCATTCTAAAATCCTGTGTGCCAGTAAGGGTTTGCTTCTCAGATTCACTGTGCAGACATCCCTCTTATGTTTTTTTTTTTTTTTTTTCTCGTACTCTTGAATTGTAGGATGAGACTAAGGAGGAGGAGGAGGAGGACCATTTACTTGGCTCCTGCTGTCAAGCTCTCATAATAGGGACAGCATTTCTGGCTACAACTTTCAAAATAAAAGCTGAAACATCCATCTTTGCAACAAAAGAAGAGAAAACTAACTTGTTTCTAAGAATGAGATTTGTATAGTTAAGTAATCACAATTTATTTAATACAAATAAATCATACAAGGGTGCAAACACAGTGCTGCTGATACTGATGATTTGGTGTTTCATATGGGTGACAGATGTGGTAAGTTGGTAAAACCAGTCAATGGATGTAACCAATGTTTCTCATAAAGAAAATATCTGTTATGTAAAAAAAATTACTAAGAATATGATTTAAGAAGTCTACTACACTGTAAAAAAATTAAATAATTTTAAACCAATTGACCCAAAAATAGAGAGAAAATATTGATGTCTGCAACATACTGGCTTGTTCGGTACAACAAAAAGCCATATTATCAAGCCCAGAGATGAAATATTCATAAAATATACTTTGAGAGGATATTTCATAACAAATAATGTATTTACATTACACAGTACATTTTCATAACTTCAAGGAGGGTGAATTCTTTAATACTTGTCATGCTTTTGTGTTCATATCATTTGGGACTGATTCTTTAATTGGTTAAAAATGGTAGAAATGTCTTAAAATACTGTGACACCAACAGAAATTCAAACTACACATTTAAACAAACATCTAACATGTTTTTTTAACAAATATAACAAGTATATTTTGATACCAACCCTTATTTGTCGTTGTCCCATATAGAAACAAATAATACATAAAACACTATTTACATTCTTATACACAGAGTTTCCTCTGTACCAAGACTTATCATGTATCATGCACGGTGAATGTTTTGTTGAGAATTTTGTTTTGAAGATTTGTATTCAACTTGTTGTTACCTGATGTTTCCAGTATTTGAAAGCTATTGTTGTGAAAGCTTGTTTGCTGTACTTCCTGTCCCACTCTCATTGTCTCAGGCTGACTGGACAAAGCTGAGAGTCTCTCCCGTGCAGGCGCTCAATTGAGGGCACAGCCAAGCCTCTAATCCGCAAACATGGATACGTCCTGAAGATTAACTTCAAATCTGGCAACATTCGACCTCGACAACGTCTTTGCTTTGGTACACCGAGGAATGATTAAATCTTTGCTCCAGTCCTGATGGAAATGCAAATCTAATCTTCAAACTGGTCTGTGACGCTCCCTTGAAGATTAACTACCTCAAACTGTTTATCTGACACAGTCTCATAGTCTGTGTTCACTTTACCTTAGCCCACCTTACGGTTTTCTGTAAACCAGACTGATTGGGATGAAAGTTTAAAAGTTCATGTGGTTTCTCAGCTGCACTTTAACCAGCAGCTGGTGATTTTACTCCAAACCACCTCTGACAAGTAGAGGAGAAACATTTTGAGGGTTTGACGAGTGCTTTGTGATTTGTGTAATCACACTACTTTTTGTTTCCCATGAGAAATTAGTAAAGTTAGACACAATGAAATTTAATTTCTTCTTTCACAGACTGATGGAAAAAAAACATACGGTTTGCATTTCTTGGGAGAAAATAGTTTATCAAAATTTTTTGCACAAGGTGATTAATTTTATTAAAAAGAGAAGGTCAGAACTCAGGCATGCTCCAAATTAAATAGATATAACAAGCATCTTTTAAAATCAGCAATCCAATCTGTTTAAAGGATTTAAATCGATAGGTTATGGTCTGTTCACTCCAAATGAAAACTTAATGTGATAAAATGCACTTGTGCTAATAATAGCTCGTACTTCTAACAGATTTTACATTTCTTCAATTTGTTCCCCCAATCTGATTTCTTTTTCAATTAACGCTTCATCTTAAGATGCAATGTGTGTGTGTGTGTGTGAGAGAGAGAGAGAGAGAGTGTCATTCTTCTGCCACCTGCAGTCTGAGAGGGAAAGATGGCAGTGTCAATCCACAGTTCAGGACACTCATTGTGTTCTCTGGTACCACCTAGTGGTGGAAAAATAACACTGGCATGAACTTATTCAGGGCAACTTGTTTTGATGGTAGGTAATTTGAACAGCCAGCATAAAATGTTTTTTTTTTTCCATTGGCGATTACTACACACAAAAACTTATTCCGTGCTTCTATTAACGTCATGTCTGTGAAAGCACATCCAATGAGAAATTCTAAACTTGTTACAAGGTCTATTTTAGGATGAATACAGAATAATTTATTCTACATGTGCAATATAAGAATTGACAAAGCCAATTTTGCAGGGTGAAGAGCTGCACGCTTCAAACTGCAACTGCATATCAACTTAGCATTTGTTCAATATTTTATAAAAGAAAAAATCTTATGCAAACAAGCACATGCACCAAGTTATTCATTGTTATGCATTGTAATGCTATATTTCTTCTCATATACTGGTTGCAGGACTAAAAATACACAGAAAGCAACATCTATAATCAATTTAGATGAAAAAGATACAGACTGAAATGTTCAAAAAGAAACGTACAAAATATTTCCTGTAAATCTTTTCAAATCTCAACTTATTTTGAAAATGGCTTCTTAAAAAGAGGCTTCAGAAAAACAGTATAATAACACCTTTTACTACAGTTGAAAGGACAGCAATGATGTGATGAAAAAAACCCCTGAAATGTTATTTAATCATTGCATTCAGGTTATCCTAAATAGGAGCAGAGAGCACACCATTTAACACCATCTCACCTTGAATGTGCATCTGTTTAAATCAACCACCAATGAAAGCATGCAAAAACAATTTGTCCTGAATGTTTCATACAATGTATATTTCTTAAATGTACACACCAGGTCTGCTCCCACTGCGAGAATCTGGATGAACTCTTGATGTTTTATATCCTATGAAAACAGGTGTGTGTGGCACAGGGTTGAAACTGGACTGGTAGGAAGCTGCAGGGTTTAGCGAATACGGAGTCGTGTTTTGGCTGATGTATAAAGAGTTCCCTGGAGTGTAAAAACTCCCAGCATTGTTAGAGCTCCGCAGTGAAGAATGATGAGCCCTGCTACCTTGATATAACAATGATGCACTCTCAGGCAGACCGGAGTTATAGACAACAGGAGGGTTGATTAATGCTCCGTCATTTGTCATGACTTGCGGGAGGGCTTGCAGTGGTGGTGCAAATTGTTGTCCGACAGAGATGTCGTTTGGCAGAGCAGCCTGGTATCCATTAGATCGGAGGCTGGAAAGATTTGAAATGGGGTGATAATTCATTAATGTTGGTTTGTTGGGTGTTGTTTTGTAACTGAGCAGGTGAGGATGATACACATCGAATGAACCTTTCTCTGAAGGCATACGGCGACAGAGGAACAACAGGGCTGAAGCAAAAAGGAAGGCCCCGGTCACCCATCCGATGTAGAGAGCCTCCCCGAGCTCTCTCCTCTGTGCGTCAATGAGCAAAGGGTTATAAAAGTCTCTGATGATGACATGGCCTGTCCACGACACAGGGATGAAAACACAAATGCTAGCCGCCAACTGCATACCACCTGCGACCAACAGAAATATGGTATTAGCCCAGTGATTACCTTGAAAACAGGAAGTACACCGCATTCCTACCAGTCCAACAAGAAGCCCCAGTCCTGACAGAGCCAGAGAACAACACATCAGACCCCTGGCTGCCTGAAGCTCTGGAGGCAGGAACAGCAGGGAGTCGTACACCTTGCACTGCATCCTAATATTAGCTTGTCGGTAGCAGTTCATCCACAAGCCCTCCCAGCGGGTTTCCATCACAATTATGTTCTCTCCGATGAAAGCTGTCACCTTCCACATGGGCATTCCTGTTGTTGCTGCCGCTCCAATCAGCCCAATCAGGCCGATGCACATTGCAGCTATCTCTGAGACACCTTGAACCATTGTGGAGTGCAGAAGGGTTCAGAAGTATCCTAAAAAAATATATTTGAGCTCCCTTTGACAAGAGCTCAAGTCTGAGATGTGTCCAATAAGCAAGGCTCCTCTCATCTGGCGGTTTGTTCAGATACCAGGGTTTGTTATGGGAAAGATGATTTTCACTAACCTGGTTGGCTCCGAGCAATAGGGGTGAAGATGACCTGTCCTTGTTTTGTGTTTATGGTTCCTCTAGCTAAAGTGGAATATCTGTGGCATCAGCTACTCCAGCAGAAAACACCAACAAGAGATACCAGACAGAGATCACAATTTCATTAGGGTTTTATCACTTCAGTGTTTTTATTTTCCACAAAAAAATTTGACAAAAATTCAGCAGTAAAAAAGTTAGATGTACAATAAGCTCCTGTGGTACTTCTGTTGTCCACAGGGGTGCAGATATGAGTCTGAGTAACTGAACAGAGATGGACCAAGCTCTTAAAGTCAAACTATTCCTTGAATTGTTAAATACCAGAAGTTTGTCATAAGTGAGAGTATTCCATATTGTCATAACTTTAATGCTGTTAAAAACATAACATAGAGCAACAGGTGGCTCATTTTGATGATACCTCAAGACAGACAATTATATCATTACATCATCAAATATTTTCATTATGAAACAGCAGTCATACCACAAGACACTGGCTGGCGGTTGCCTTAAACATTGAAATGTCTGTTTGAGAGAGTGCCACCTTCTTTCTATAAAGAAATGAGATTTTTCAGCAGCAGTTTCATTAGCAGTTTCTTTCAAAGTCACTGAGAGGGAAATATTTTTAATTCAATTTAAAGAGAATGAAATGTACCATTTCTCCGTTAAAGTGTTCAAGTACTTCACTGAAAGAGAATGTCTTCATATCACTCCAACATGAAACATGTTATAAAACCTGGGAATGAATTAGGTAATGTTTGGTCCTGAGCTGCGTAACTCATTCAAAGTGACTTGCAAATTGTGATCACAGGATCATGTTGTCTCTGTCACTTCTGTCAAACACTAGGATCTCTTGTTCAATTTCCTCTTAGTCCACACCCTAAAACAGGTACTTTAAAACCTGTATCTTATGTTTGCTCATTTGTTCAGTCCCATCAGTTCCAGAGAGCTCCAGGGCATCAGAGCAAAGTTAACAAAGACTCAAAGTTGAAACTCAAACAATGACTCACATTTGTTTTCTATACACATGATGTTTTGAGGATTCAAAATATTTTTTTGTGTATTTCCCTTGTAGTCTGTCGCTGTTATGGTATTTACTGTCCCGAGGGTAGTACCTGTAACCCAGCTGCTTTAGTTGTCACTTCAATGATCCTGATACCAGTTTTAAGTTGAGTTTCAGGGAAAGTTATTTGATTGATACAAACTTTTGTGTGACAGTAAAAAAATTAATTCAGTTTTAATTGTGCCAGTAACAAGATCAAATAGTATTTCAACTATAGACACGAAAATGCTTGATAAGTATGTTTCAGTAGTTGCACAAATCATACACTCAATATACAAAAAGAAGACTTTCAGTGACATTAAGATTACACAACAAAGTATATGAAATCATTGGCAGGGTAAAAAATATTGGACTACATCAAGAGTCTATAAATAG
This sequence comes from Labroides dimidiatus, assembly GCA_030710495.1. Taxonomy (NCBI): domain Eukaryota; kingdom Metazoa; phylum Chordata; class Actinopteri; order Labriformes; family Labridae; genus Labroides; species Labroides dimidiatus. Next base: position 21,182,712 of record CM061154.1, read on the forward strand.
TGCTTTTAAAGACGGAGGACACTCAATACTCCTCAAAAATGTATTAAGTGGGATCCAGCTGGTTTTTACAGTAAAAGTAATAAATGAAATGTTTTTTGTAATCTTTACCTGACATGTATTTTTTTCCATTTTAAATGTTTCATAAATTGTACTTCATATGAAAGAAGAAATGTCTGCATATAGTGGTCATGATAGCTCCGTCAGTTTTAGTGCTTAGAGATAGGCCACCCCGCTGCGGACAGAGGGGTGTCTGGAGTTGTAGCTGTAGTTGTTGGAGGGGTATCTTGACAACATTGGCTGGGGCTGAAGCTGGGGCTGTGGTTGGGGAAGGATCACCAGCTGCTGAGGCTGTAAAGGCTGCAGAGGCTGAGGAGGCTGTGGAGGGTAGGCCGTATAGTCAGAGGCCCTTGAGTACAAATACCTCTGTGACTCCGTATCCTTGGTGGACTGCAAATTGAAGCAGAAAAACATACATCCTCCTACAAACAAGAAAAATGCAGCTACCCAGCCGATGTACAGAGCCTCCCCCAGCTCTCTGCGTTGAGCATCGATCAGCAAAGGATTGTAGAAGTCCCTGATGATGACATGACCCGTCCAGGAGACTGGGATGAGGACGCAGATGCAAGCACATATGATCATTACTCCTGCAATGAGCAGAACAATTCTCTTTGCTTCATCATTATTTTCGATACATGACGTGCACTGCATCCCAACTAAACTGATCAGCAGACCCAGACCACCCAGCGCCAGAGCACAGCACATGAGACCCCTTGCAGCTTGCAGGTCAGGGGGCAGGGCCAGGAGAGAGTCATACACCTTGCACTGCATCCTGATGTCGGCCTGCCGAAAGCAGTTCATCCACAAACCCTCGTATCGAGTCTCAAACACGATGATGTTCTCTCCTATGAAAGCTGTAACTCTCCACATCGGCATCCCGGTACTTGCTGCTGTCCCAATCAACCCAATCAGGGTCACTATCAGACCAACTATCTCCAGAGCTGAGTTGGCCATCCTGTCCCCCTCCTATTCCTCCAGACTCATGTATACAATACTGTGCAGACACTGTAAGACTATAGACAGAAGCAACAGAGTTCCTCTATGAAGCAGCTTTGCATCCTAGTGGAGGAGGAGGAGTTGGTGGATGTTCACCTGTGCCTCCTCCCAGTGGATAGGACACCAGAGAGAGGAGGGGTGGGAATAGCAACCTGTTGCTGGGTAACACATTCCCTCAGGCCCTATGTTTTCTTTGTACACCTACCACAGGAGCTGCTTCAAGCTGCTACTTTGTTTGCTTAGGAGTCTCAGTTTACATTCTCAGGTCACACTTTACAGGAAAACATTTTCCCAATGAATTGGGTTTTTATTAACAGGAAGTAGATTTATTAACTTCTTCAAATTGTTTAAAAATACATGCATGTTGATATATTACCAGTTGTAAGTACAGATGAAAAACTGTGCTTTATCTGTTTCCTGTTTGAATTTAAAATTAGCACGTTGGAGTTCCTTATGTTGGGAGGTTTTACTAAAATCATAACTATAATGGAATTAAAGACACAATATTATCAAACAATTTGGAAACTCGCAATTTTTTTCTTTGTGTGTGTGTAGGCGAGAATTCTTGTGTACCCATGTTTCACTGTCAGTATTGAATTTCTTGTGTTGGTCTCTTGTGTCTGTCTGGGCTGAGAAGAAAAAGGGAAGTTGCACCTCTTACTCATTTGAAATGCAATCTCTTGGCAGGTTTGCAGTGTGGGTGGACCTTTGAGAACAGACCGGTTTGACCAGTTTAGGCACATTGTCACTGACAACAATGGAGAAACACAGCAAATTTACATACCTGAGAATGACACAGGATCAGTTTCAGTCAGAACTTTTGAATCCCAAAATAATCTGATAAGCTTTAGTAGGAAGTTAGATCACTCGTAATCACAGGTTTACCTTTTCGTTTCCTCTAATTTATCGTCTCTCAAGAAAGAAAAAAAACAGGTCTCACCTTTAAACAATTTAATCCCTTTATTAGATACAACAAAGGACCTAAAATTTAGGGCCAGCATTAAAAAACATATGTACATTTAGAGCAAAAACTCAACATGAACTTAACTCATCATTTGAGAGGGCCTAGTGCATAATTGTTCTTGAAGAGCATGTCAGCAAGGCTGAAAAGACTGTGAAAACATCTAACTGTTTTATCATGACAGACTAAATAGTCTACCTGAATGTCTGGTTTAATTTAGTGAAAAGCACATGGAAGCAAACAAACTATACAACAATTAACCGTTTAACATGGTGAAAGCAAAATCAGTTTCAAACAAAATACACTCAGCCCTCTTTGAAAAATTGAAAGAGTAGGCCTTTCCAGGGTCAGTCTTTGGCAAAGGTAGTTGACAGAATCTTTCAACCAGGCCAAACTTAAAACAAGTCCAAAATTTGTCTCTGTTTTTCACTCTAGTACTGACTTGGAGTGTATGCCACAGATCCTGGTGGGGGCGCAGAGTAGGCTGGCTGGTAGGTATATGCTGGCTGGTAGGTGTATGGCTGGTATGTGTATCCTGGTTGGTAGATATTTCCATCAGGATTGTACACAAACCTCTCATCTGGGTCCTGGGTACGGGGAGCGTGACGGCACAGCAGAATCACCCCAGCAGTAAAGAGCAGAGCCGAGGTCACCCATCCAATGTAAAGAGCCTCCCCAAGTTCCCTGCGCTGGGCATCAATCAGGAGAGGGTTGTAGAAATCTCTGATGATGACATGGCCGGTCCAGGACACGGGGATGAGGCAAGTGATACAACCCATCAGGAACAGACAGCCTCCACTCACAAGAACAATGTGCTTCGTGCGAGCCCTGTGGTCCACCACTTTGGTACACTTCATCCCCACTGCTGAAACAATCAAGGCGAAGGTTGTCAAGGCCACAGAGGCACACATCAGACCCCTGGCAGCCTGAAGGTCAGGGGGCAGAAACAGCAGAGAATCGTACACCTTGCACTGCATCCTGATGTTGGCTTGTCTGTAGCAGTTCATCCACAAACCCTCCCAGCGAGTCTCCATGACAATGATGTTTTCCTCGATGAAAGCTGTCACCTTCCACATCGGCAGGCCTGTTACAGCTGCCACACCGATAAGTCCAATGAAGCCGATGATAAGGGCCACTACCTCACAACAGATGGCCTCACGACGATCCTTTTTCTCGAGTCTCTTTTTCTCTTCATATACAGAGTCTTGGTAATCTGTGTAGGCCTGGGCCTGTTTCTCGTCGTAATAAGACCCCACATAGGATTGAGGTGGCTTGGTGTAGCCACTGTATGCGGTGTAAGCCATGGTCACACAAAGAGCCAAAGACAGTCTTTGGCAGCACTCTCACAGCTTCAGAAAGAAATCTGAGAGGAAGAGCCAGTCAAGGAACTTATACACCCATGAAAAATGCCAAGGATGCAATGCGACCTTACTGGTTGAGCTGCTTTACAGCCAGATAAATGGTGACACACCAACAAGTGCTTCTTGTTTTGATGTAAAAACACCTTCAACCACCACTCCACTCTCAACCTTTGTTTTGTGATTTAAAATAAATCCAAAAACAAATTTGATAACGAAAGTCAAAGAGGATTAAGGCATTTATCCCCTCAGTGGTTAACCTGTAGAGCATTTCAACTTCATGTCAAACAACACAAAGTGATATCAATATTTTGTTAATTTATAGAGTAAGAATGAAAAGTACACAAATTTTCTTTGTGAGTTGAAACTTATAACTAGCTTGTAATTAAACTTATTGGTGTCCTTGCCTTTATTTAAGGCAAACAAGCAGAAAGTAACTTCTGTTAGTTTTATGTAGGTCAGTTTTGTTACTAGATTGTTTTTGCCTCTTAGTGTTAAGCAATGTTGATAGGATGATCACAGGTGCTATTTTTATACAGGTAAGCTGAGTTGATAAAAGGTGTTAAGAGCAGAAACTGGAGAGGGATTGGTTTCTGTGTAACACAGTATTATCAGCTCACCAGCAGTCTCACCTAAGGTGTCAAGTGTTCAAATACACTTAAATAAATAAATAAAAAAAAACCCTGTTTATTTTATGAGACGTTCATTACAGTCATTCAAAAAGTGAAAACAAACTCAGAGAGGTCTTTAGTTTCAGTTCTTGTTGGTTTTAAGTTTCTTTTTAATTTTTTTAGCAGTAAGTTTTGTGTAAACAAATATGGAATAATCAAACAAAGAGTTAACTTTTTAAAAAAAAATTTATTGACCTGCTTCACTTGATGTCACTTTTTGGCAGTGAAAGTTGCAGCTTATAGGAATGACTCAAGCAGTTGAAGGAACAATAGAGCAGACAGCAGTGACTAGAGAGGAGCTGAGTCAGATGAAATTACGGAGGCATGTTGTTTTAGAAATATTTTGACATACATTGAATACTTTCAAATATTTTCATAAAGCTATGACAACTTTTGACCCAAATACAAACAGTGAAAAACAGAGTACGTTTACTCTTTAACAGTCACAGTGATACGTTTCACAAAGCCACTGGGATAACAAATTTGTACAGAATGCACACACTTTAACTTTTTTCAAATGTTGGAGACATTGCAACTTGAATTTTCACATTTCCAGCAGTACAGTACAGTACAGTACAGTACAGTACAACTCTTCACACATACACTTGATGTTTATAAGAGCTGGATGGTTTCCTCTGCAGATACAAACTCTCTTCATTTTCATCCCTCACTGGCTGAATGAAATAGTGTTCTTTTTCCTCTGATCTACGTCTGCTGTAGCAAAACAGAACAATGATCCCAGTGAGCAGCAGAACCCCAGATGTACCCCAGCCAAGGAAGAGGGCTCCCCCCAGCTCCCGTTTCTGAGAATCCATCATTGCTGGGTTGTAGAATTTTCTGATGACAGTGTGACCCACCCAGCTGACAGGAATTAGCACAGTCAAAGCAGAAAGCAGGTACACACAACCTCCTATAGCCAAGGTGATGTTCTTGCTTTTCATGTCCTCAGCACAACAGTTGCACTTTCGAGTCCCACATCCCGTGATGGACAGGGCCACCACTATAAGGCCTACAGAGATGCACATGAGTGCCCTGGCTGCTTGAATCTCTGTTGGGAGGATTAGCACTGAGTCATACTCTTTGCACTGCATCCTGAATTCTTCCTGGTTGTAGCAGTTCATCCACAGACCCTCCCAGTATTCCTCCATGACAACGATATTGGCTCCAATGAAGGCAGAGACCCTCCACATTGGCAGGGCGGTGGCCAGAACAGTCCCGAGCAGGCTCAGACAGCCAAGGACCATGGCTAGGACCTCTAGCTTTGCTGTCATGGCTCAGAGCAGTGTAGTCCTCTCTCCAGTTTGTAGCCGTATGAAAAGTCTGCTCAACGCGTTTCAAATCTCATCAACATGCCTGCAATGTCATCCTACTGGTTTGCGTTGACTAAACATTCGTTCTTACCAGTTATTCAAGTACAATGGAAAAAACACTTCTCTTCATTTTCCGGTCTTTCATTTTTCCCCTTCTTGAACAGGTCTCATTTATCATAATTGCTCTTTAGGCAAGACAAGCACCAAAGAGAAAGAGAGCATTGTTCATGTTTATTTTCAAATGTAAGGCTTTTAGCTTTATTCTTCATTGCACTTAACAAACTGACAAAGTGTTCATTTGAGTAAATCAAGTTATTCTTTGTAAAATAATAATAATAATAATAAAATAAATAAAAAATAAGATAGCATATATGAAGGTGTTCAGACTATTTGAATGATAAAGACTAATAATTGTTAATGTTAATGTTTTGTGAACAGAATTTTTGGACAGTGATTGTTTTAACACTTTACGAATGAAGCCAGCATAAACATTTTTTTTTCTACAAAGCTGTTCGTCCTCATTGTTTGGGTGCTAGTTTGCTTCCAGTGTTACTTTTAAAAAAAGTAACTAGCTACAAATCTTTGGACTTTTTATGGAGATATCAAAGACTATTGGAAACTGAAGTGAACGGTTGTATGAGTCTCCCACAGTTATTCCTCTCTCCTGCAGCATCCATTACAATTACATTTGTATGGAAAATTATGCAAATTGGTTGATAACATCATTTATAAACTTTTTGGAGAGCCAATAGCTACTTTCCTTACTGAGAAGTTGGCAACACTGCTGGCCTTTAACATGACTTCAATGACCCTTTCAGGACTAATGTGGGTCTGTGCGAAAGAGTCTGTGTGTCTGGCTGAATTTTCTTTGTATTGTCATTGAGGTACTGATGAGGTGTCCAGCCTGATCTAGGGGACCTGGGCCCATTGCTCCACCCAGGATAAAAAGACCAGCTTCCTGTTCCTCTAACTCTCTCTACACTCCTCGAGGCCTGACCTGACAATGACAATCCTTTTGTTTGGTTTTTTGTTGGCACACTCTTCAAAGCCACATACACTCGTCCACACGTTCACCACTGATTGTACTGATTCAACACACCCCATATGTCTTGTTATGAGTTCGGTTTCATTTGGTTTAGGAATAAATTAATCTTTCTCTTTAGTAAATCTGGACTCCTTCGTTTTTTTTTGTCAGAACTTATGAGCCGGGTTGTGACAAAATGGGGCCTCGTCTGGCCGCTTTTGTTGTAGTTGCGCAATAAATGTCATGTTTTGAAAGGTTTGATAATGTTTGTAGGTTCAGATTTCTGTTAGTTTGGTGAGTTCTTTTAGCTTGGTGAAATTGTTAAGTTGAACTTAAATTTTTTTAGGTGGATCTTTTTAGTCTTACTTTGGTGCGTGTACTGGTGTGCGGAAAGTTAGGCACACACCGTTTTCCCTGTCTTTGTGATTGCCGTTTGTGGTGATCTTTTGTTCACTCGGGCGTGAGTGTTTGTTGTAAATGGGGCAGGAAATTGGTTGTTTTGGTTGACTAAATGAATACTACATGATGTGTTGCTCTTTTTTGTGAGTGAATGTGCATTCAACATGTGGTAAATGCTCTTAGTGGTACACCTACTGCTCTGTCATCTGCTTACTTTAGGAGTTTGATGGACAGATCAGGGCTAATGTTTAGAGAATCCCGTGATGATTGTTGAGATGATAGAAAAAACATTCACCATCCTCATCTTCTTACGTCTGTCTTTGTTCCTGAAGTTTAGATTTGGTAACATAGTCAAACCCAACGTGTTAACACCTCATGGATTATACTCGTCCAAGCTCAGTAGAATAAAAACAAAAAGTCTTGCTTTGATTTACAGTAGTTTAATATAACATAGCCAGTTAGGCACTAGTTACAAGATTTGTATAAAATCTCATGTAAGTTTGCTGTTTACAAATGCTAATAAGAGCTTATTTTGAACTAAAGAGAATACTTCTACTAGCTCGTTTGTTATCACTTTGTCATGAGTCTTTTTCTGCCCAAGGTTTTTGTTTGTTGAAAGAGAGGGTTTCTTTGCCACTGTTGCTGCGAGTGTTTGCTCATGGTGGATCGATGTTGCGTATTGACAAATAATAGTTTTGTCTAGACCTGCTCTTTCTGTAAAGTGTCTTGGGGTACCATTTGTCATGAACGATTGGATCTTAAATGACGTTAAGAGATTTTGTTTTCCTGTTGCTTTTTGAAATGTGAGCAGAGAGATTTTTAAAGATAAGGAGGAAATGTTTGTTTTGGGGGAAGATAACACCCTGTTTATCTTTAAAAGTAGGAGTGAGAGAGAGAAAGAAAAAGCGTAGGAGAGGTCACATACAGGAACAGAAACTGAAAAGCCAGTTGAACAGGTTTTCTAAGTGATACTATTGTCAAATCCTCAGCTGTTTCAAATGTAAACAGATATGTACATGCTCACAAACCCACTTGTGACTGAAGTACATCAAATCTGTATTGCAGTGTAGCCTATTTTTGTGTTATATTAAGTCTATTTAGGTTTAAATTTTGAATGTATAGATGTGTTGGGTTAGACAAACCCAGGACAGAAATGAAAGTGAGTTAAAACAGAAGTTAAATTGTTGTGGTTCTGTCACAGTATGAGACATTCGGAGTATGTCTGCCACCTGCTGTTTATGAACGTAACTACACTTTCTGAGGACACTATTTTCATTGCACATATATGGAGAAGTTTTTCTGAGTGTTTTTAATGTTTCCCTCTTGTGTTATCACAACTTAATGATCATCTTAAGGTGAAGCGTCAGTGATCAGTTTCAATCAAAGTTGCAACAACCTGTCAAGAGATTTTAAAAAACAAAACAAAACAATAAACGCGTTTTTCAATAAATCTTCATTGAAGAATATCAGTTATTTCAGCTCCTGAAATGTTTATGTATAGCTTTCCTTTGGTCTTAAACTTTCTTTGGTCAAACAAAACAAATAAATAAAATTTTATACATGTGTATTTTTTAAGGCTGAACCACCAACAGTGAAACTGTTACCAGACTCCCTGTTAATGACAAAATCTTACAATGCAGCCCAAGTTTAGATAAATGACCAGAAAATTCAATGAATGAAGCCAATGTTTTTTTGTTTTTTTTTAATCTTGGTCAAGATGTGAATCTGATTCTTTAAAGGAACCCTGTCCCATTTCAGCGCTTTGTCACTGAGCAGATACTGTCCCTGCTGATCTAAAGCACAATGGAGTCTGGAGTGATCTTCTCTCCTTTTAACTGAAGGAGCAGCAGAGCTTTTGTGGTGGGTTTAGTAACAGACAAGAGCGGGAGTGAGGCAGTGAAGGGGAGTGACTGTGGGTGACAGGTAGACAGAGCTTTTTGACAATGAAAAGAGAAATGGCTTTCAGAGCTGCAGATCAAGTATACAGTATACCCCATGTGCAGCTGTACTGAACACATCTACGTTTTAAATAGTGATAGTTTGAACATCAGAACGACATTAAAAAAAGATAGCTGTTAAAAGAATAGAAAAGCAAGATGGGTATGTGCTTTTATAGCAGCGTCATCTGCTTAGCAAAATATGCTAAGTTTTAATGGAGGCCTTATCAGAGCAACAGCTGTTGGCTAAACTTTGAGTAGTCAGTGCCATATTCAAGTTAACATTTTGTGGCACTATCATTTTCTTTTTACAACTTTAAGATTTAATATTTATGAGGATGGGGTGCTAAAAGAAAATGATCGTAATCAGTCGTCTGATTACTGACAACAGTCTGTTTCTTTTCCTAAGATATTTGAACATCTGTTTACGAATATTTCTCAGCTGTTTTTTAAGATCTTAACTTTGCCTTTTTTCCTCAAGTCAGAAGGTCAACTGAAAACTAAACCTTTTCTATATTCTTCCCTCCTTTCTGTGAAAACTGGTGTTTCAGCTCCTTCACCGTCATCCACAGACTTTTTTTGCTGAGGCATGCAAACCTGCAAAGTGATTCTTGATTTCTTTTGAAGGTTCCGTTTTTAGTTTCCCCTCTTTTGTTCTGGAGTCAGTCTTTGTGTGGCGCGTTAGAAGCAGCAGAGCATTGATTAGTTCTGTCCTTCTCAGGCATGCCTGAGCACATTTGGCATTTGTGTTTTTCTCCTTTGTTGAGGCAGAACTGCAGGGAGAGAGCTTGAAGAAATAGAAAGCCGTTTTGAATTATAAGTAGGAAACAATTGTATTTATTATGATATCAATACATTTCTCTATGTACACAATAGTAATAAAAATGCAGTCTTAGTAGCACAATGAGTTGTTTACAGGTATGACTCCTTTCTCTGTCCAGGCATACTGTGAGACTTTCCCATTGATTGCATGAGCAAATTTGGACTCTCTTTGTGAAAGCATGACTATGTATCTTTTTGCTAACAAATTAAATTACATGTGAATAAATAAAAAAACAAATCATTTAGTTGTAATCCATTACCAGTGAACAATCTTTCTGAGCACACAAAACCCTTTACATACAGCTGATGTGGAAATTCTCTACAACACAGAGTGTACACACAGTGTATAAAATGAAATGTAACATTGAGCGTTCTTAAAATGGCAATACTGAAGAGTAACATATGAGAGAAATGTTTCACAGTAAACGAAAACATGAAATAGCAAATTCAAGTAAAACAGGATTATGTTAAGTTAAAACAAATAATAAAAAAATCCCCTAGTGACTGTTACATCAGGGTTATTCAACTAGTAACAAGAGAACGACCAAAATATATTCTAGTTTTAAAAGATAGCTTTTAAACTTTAAAACAAGAGATCAGAATAATAATACACCAGTATAACCAAGACCATTTTCAATAACATGTCAGTGTATATTTATGTGGAAAAATGTACAAGTACAGTTTACTTTGCAAGACACAACCGGCCTTTGCAATTATTTATTCTATTTCTGTAAGGACAAAAAATATACAGCCCTTAACTATGATAATATCTCTGAGTCACACGGACAAACAAATATTAATGTTCTCACAATACCCAAATTTGGCAACAGCAGGCAGGACTATAGGATGCTGCCCAAATGTGCAAACCATGCCAATCAAAGCAACTGATTAGACTCCATGATTGTACCATTAATTCATCTTTCAAAGCTTACACTTGACTTAAATGTAACAGCATTTTATTTGGGATGAAGCTCCCTCTTTCTGGATTCCTGTATTGCTCCTCTGATGATCCTACCTGTACAAAAAGCACTCAGCAAAGTAAGGTAAGGAAGGCTATAACTTCTACTAGCTCTGCGGTATATGTCAATGCCCATGCATTGTTTGTGAAGACTGATGGCTGATCTTTAAGGAGCTCGTATGAAGTCGGTCAGCACCCACTTTTATGTGCCACAGTCAGGGGCAGAACCTGACTGCTGCCTCCGCACCCATATGTCTTCCTTCCCTGCTTGCTTTAAATCCTCCTCGTCATCATTCGGTGTCTCAACGACTGACGGGGACTTGAGGCTTTCACTCTCCTCTGTCCCCTCGCTCTCCAGAGACAAAGCCATGATGGGAGCCTCCAGTTCGTCCTTGGTGGGCGGCACTCTAGATGTCTTGCAGAGTTCATCATCTTCATCACTGAGGATGTCTGTCTCTTTCACCTCTTCCTGGTCTTCGTATTCTTCTAGGTCAAACTGTTCCTCCACCCAGCGGTCCGTGTCCCCTGCCAGCTCAGGCTGATTCTGCTGATCGGGTTCACCGCCCTGTTTTGTCCCGTGTGAGTCAGTTTCTTGAGGTGAAGGAAGGTCCTGCTCAGGCTCACCATCAAAAACGATATCTGTGTCTATGGTGAAACGGTTCCGCACCAGCTTCCTTCTGCCAAGAGTCCTGGTTGGGGCAGAGGCTGCAAAAGAAAGAAAAGATGAACATTCTAAGTTTTAGTATCATTACATAAGTTGTTTTTTTATTTGGAAGACCAGATGGATCTAATACCATTACAAAAAATGATAATATTACTTATTTGTTGGCTTGTGCATGTATCTTGCTAAACCCTATTACATTTTGAAAGTTAATTGGAATGTTTGTCTTTCCACTAAACCATATTTTTTTCTGGGTCAGAAAAATGCAACAATTTCAGATTTAGGTCATTTAAAGCTATAGGGTGTACACGGCCACAGATTGGCATTTACCTGCTCTATTTATGGCCGGACGGGCTCCTTTCAGAGCACAGAGACGCTTCCCTCCAAAGGGCACATACTGCTGGTTGAGGGGTAAACTTTCTGTTTTAAGCAGCTGCCGGCGGTGCTTTTCTCTCAAGATGGAATGGACTGTCTTCAAGAAGTCTTTTTTACTCTCTGGAGAGCTGAGGGAGATAAAAGGGCACGTTATCAGTTTGGCACTCTTTAGATACCAGGTGACTGGACTTTATCTGTGCAGGCTTCAATCTGTAGAGGAATTCAACCTCCTTTAGAAGTGCTCCTCACCTGCAGCACAGCTGAAACGTCCTCTCTGGCCTTCCCTCAGACTCTGACTTTGTGTGGACGATCTCACACACGGCAGAGCCTTCGCCATCTGGAAGCAGAATTTAACATTCACGTTAGAATTTCTTGAGGCTTTTTGAATTCTGAGAGTAACCAATGGGTATTTAAATACAGTTCTTTATATTATTGAGCAAATTATTTACCTGCGTTAGTCAAGGATCTGACTTGTAGGGCTTCAGTTGGGATCATGTGACGGTATTTAAAAGGGTCTTTTTCTTCAGAGGACACAGATACTCGATGGGAGCCACCCTATAATCATTACATGCAGAGAAATTTAGTAACTCTGTGCTGTTCAATGAGATGCATCTAATTATCACATTTACAGGAGTCACACTTGGCTGATTCTGAAAGTGGCATATTGAAAAAAAAAAACTGATAAACAATGCTGTGACTGGAAGTCTAAATTTAAATAGATTTGAAATTTGTGCATTGCTTCTTCTTCTGGATGAAACTTACAATTTTCTTCTTCTGCTTGGCTCCATCCTTGCATACAAAGACCACAGCCATTTTGAACACTGGAGGAAAAACAAAACGCAAATCAGTTATCGTTCGGTGCTTTTGAAGAATAGTGATGTCAAATTTAAAGTTAAAATGTCAACACTTTTTTTCTGACGTACCAAAAGCAGCCAGCTGGGGCTCTTTCTTCCATTTCCCTAAGGAGGCAGGAGGGTTGATCCAGCTCACAGTGGTGTGGAGAAGCAGGTCACCCATGGACAAATCGGCAACCTGGCAAAACCAGCAAATATTAGCTGCCACACTGAATGTATTCTTTGGAGACCAAGAAAAAAACCCCCAAGACATTTTGTCCAACCTACCTCTTTCTTTTCGCCACTCTGCTCAGTAATGAGCTGATCAAACACAGCTCCAAACTCCTCGTGGATCTTCTGCATTTCATTGATGTGGCTGGCGACTTTATTCATGGCTTTCATGGCAACTAGAAAGAGAACCACAACACAGATTGAGTTTAAACTCTACAGACAATACGCATTCAACCGGATCAGTATGGTCTGCCCGGTGGCACAGTCTTACCGTCCAAGTGGTAGTGCTCCTCACTGTCTGGGTCTGTGAGTGAGTGGAGCTCCCTCAGCAGGAGGGGATACTTCAGAACCCTCTGGATGGGTTTGATCAGGTAGGACTCCAGGGTTGAGGAGTGCTGCTGCTTGGGGTTGCGCTCATCCAGGAAGGCTTTGAAATCAGTATCGGTTTTGGCTGAAATGACCAATTAAAAAAAACATGACTGATGTGTTTGCATGCAGATCAAGGGCATAATTGTTGAAAAAAACAAAACTAGGTTGTCAAAAAACATTTCATCAACTGAAAATAAAAGAAACATCTATGATCACAACACAAAACTGATCACAGATAAAAAAATAAAATAAAAATAACAACCAAAGTGTTTTGCATGAGGTGCGTGGTGTGTGTTCCCATCTTCCAGCCTGTTTACGGACCTTGGCTTTAATTACCTTACGCTCTGTGCAAATCTGTTTTGGTATGCATCTGCATTGAATCAAAAGAACAAATACTTGAACTGTCTGTTGAAAAACTAATTAAACTATACTGAATTAGATGACAAAAAGTCGAAATGAAATATAAATACAAAATAAGGACAAATCTTTGTTTGACCTTCATGCAAATGCTTCAGCTTTTCAGATGGCAGCTCTTTGTTTTGTTGATTTTGTCTTGTCTAAGTTGGTAAATATTGCCAAGGTAATGTTGCCAAAAGATGCAGGGATTGTACAATAAATACCAAGATTTATTGCTAAATTTATCGAGCACTGGTATATTCAGCCAAGTCAAAAAGCATGGAACCGTTTCAAGAAGTCAGATGGCCACAAGTGGGCAGAAAAAAATCTGTTTACAGCTTTAAAAACAGCTCCATGCTAACAAAGTATGCCAATAACTCATTGACCCTTTGCATGTAAATACAGCAAACAAAGCCATCCACTCAAGTGGTTAAGGGAGTGGGTGTTTTCAGAGACAACGGCCCGTTCAACACTGCTCATTATATATCCTACGATGTTGAAAGGCCCTTTCGCCCCGAGAGTCACCAGCTTGAAAGTATGCAGAGGTCAAACGGACAACTGTCTAGCTGACAGCTCCACGGAGCAGATTTATGGAGCCTTGCAGGATATAGCAGATGGTTGATGGATAAATGCATCCTCTCCTTTGATGCAAAGAGGAATGTCAACCCAAGAGCACATTTACTCACCCTTTACGAGGACCTTAGGGACTTTGGTGTGGCTGGCGCAGAAAGCACTGTAGATTTTAAAACGGTCTGCATAGTAGAGGAAGGAGCCTCCCAGGGAGAACAAGACTTTCTGTGAGGATGGGAGAAGGTGTTACACAACCAGTAGTTTTCAAAAAGTTCATGCTTTAACTTCACTCGAGGAATACCTTAAACTGATCCACTCGCTCCAGCTTCTCAAGATCTGGAACCAGTCTGGTCCCGTCTTCCAGGGTTTTGAGAAACTCGACCTGGAACTCAACCATTTCTGGCAGGTTTCCGAACAGAACATCCAGCTGGAGGATGAGTGCAAAAAAGGAAAGTCAAAATTACTTCTCCATTTAAAGAATTCTGTCATATTTTGCATCCAGTGATAATCCCTTCTTAAAGCTAGAGGCTGGAAACGCTTCAACGTTATACATCCAACTGCATTTAATTATCACAAGTGCATGTAAAACATCTCTTTACTCTGCCAACCTCCCTCTCTGCCTCATCATTATCTGCCCCTCTTGTCCTTGTACACAGCTACACAGCTACACTTCACATGATTACGTAAGCCACCTTTCTTAGTACTCTTCAGCAGTGCTGGCATTTAAAAGCCAGCTAGCCCTCATGGGCTCCGATGGAACATATGACATACCTCATCCTGAGTGAGGAAGGTTTCTTTCTGCAGAGGGGTTAGATATCTTCCAATGAGACAGTTGAGATCCTGGAGAGCAGAAAGGAATTTGTTTTACAAAAAAAGCATACAACTTCACATAACCTCAAAATGTTATCAGTGTGCACAGTTTGATGGTTTGCTGGGTCAGAAAAAGAGCTGGTGGATGCCTTTATGCAAAAACAAACTGAGTGAGCTATATACAAAATATGCTAACAGTGAGCTGAGCGGAGCTGCAAAGAGCCTAAGAGATTAATTAGGAGCTTTGCCAAATACAGTGAAATAAACCATCCAATGTCTCCTAACAAGAATGTAATTCTGTAATTAACTAGAAATGATTAGCTGAGGAAAGACTCCTGTGATATAATGATGAAATGCTGTCATGGGGAAAAAAGGAAGACGGGTTTAGTTTTCAAACATCAAGTGCTGAAAAACGCAAGGAGCGTACATTATAACTGGACCGCATAACCATTAAAAGGAGAATATTTAAGAGTCTTTCAAAGCAGCTTATTAGCTTCCAACTTGATGATCATTCTTTGAAGCATTGATTTATTTATTTACCAGTATTAACATGTTATTGAATTTATCTTTCCTATTATTACTTTAGAACTGAAGATCCCCCTACATGTTGCACACACAGACACACAAATCACATTCGTATGTCCATTGACTCATGTAATGAGGACAAATAGCCCAAGACTACCCAAATCAAATGCTGCCATTTAAAGATTTTACAATGAAGCATCCATCATGCTCAGTCGTATCACTGTAATATAAATGTTTACAGTATGTGCCAGCTGTAATGAGGTATAAATTTTAGACAGCCTTGAGATTATCCCATTATACAGCCTCTCTAACTGCGTTATTCCACTGAGCCACATTTATACAGGGCAGAAAAGATTAGGCAATATCCAAGCAAGGGCACAGCTGTGTCCCCTCCACGTCTCCTGAGACTGAGATATAAATATGGATTGGTCATGTCGAATAGGTAATGTGTAGAGCTAACAGAAACACAGATCGATGGATGGGAGGAACATGCACATGCTCACAGCACACCATCTGCTCTCTGATACTGACTTTGACATAGGTGCGTTCGGTCTCCACCAGTTCACAGATGACTTTGCGGAGCTTGTCGGCATCTGAGAGCTGTCGCAGAGTCGCAGGAGGTGGAAAGGGTGAGTCCGGGCTGGGCGAAGAGGACACGCACTCGGAGGGATTCATGTCATGGAGACTGCGGCAGAAAGCGGCGACTTGCTCTGTGCTCTGCAAAGTGAGAGGAAAATACGTTTTTAGAAATCATGCAACTTAAATTCAAGGTAAAATAATCCACATGTAGCTCCATCGGCATGGACACTGCACCTTAAATACTCGATTGCAGGTGCTACTTTCCACCTACTGATGAGAGTCATGACTGTGCAGAGAGAGAGCCTGGAAAGAGGCAGAGAGGCAGCTCTAAAAAAATCATTTGCACTATTAATTTGGTCTATTTTCAGCATGTTATAACAATGTCTCTCCACCTCCCTCTGTTTCTCTCTCTCTCACTCACTCACATCTCTCTCTTTCCTGATGTTTTCCTCCTACTGACAGATCAGTGGTGTAATGAGTCGTCTCTTTCACAAAATCAAAACATACACACACAAGTGTCGGTCCACATACAGTATGGGTTACCGTGGAGACCAGACTTGATGTGCATTAGACTATCATTTTGGACCAAAATAGACCAAAATAGACCCCACTCAGCTACAGCTGGCATGGGTACCGATACAGTTACTTTGTATTCAACAGCGCCGTCCAAAAGACATCCATACAAAGGGCTGTTCCTGTTCATGCTACACCTGAATTTCATTTTACCATGTGAGGCTCTGATAGATCACACACTTATAAGAGGTATTATTTCACAGGATGTGATATATATAAAGGGCTATCTGGTAGTTTTAAAAAGAAAATATTCAAAACCAAATAACAGGAAGTACTCGCTGCCTCTGATGGAACAGGGTGCACAGCACAGCACTGAGGGGCCTCTGGTTGGTAATATGAGGATTTTATAGGCTAGAAAAAAGCAATTTATTCTGTTTCACCTGCAGGCTCCCCCGAGAATAATAAAAACAAAGCCTCCACACAGCAGGAGAGGGGGGACCATTATTATTCTCAAACAAAACTAATCTTAATTAAGATCTGAGGAACAAGTATCATCAGTCAAAGTGTCTAAAAGTAAACCAGCTTTGTTTTCATATTAGGAATTAAAAAATCCATGAGTAATGCAAGTTTCAAGACAAAAAAGCAGGTGATCAATAAAACACCTGACCTTTGGATGTTTCTCTTTTAAGAACACGATGGAGAACAAACTTCAGCAGACAAAGAGGAACTTCCTGTTCTCAGATGTCAGTCACGCATCTTCTCATGCTGCTTTGCGAGACACGACAGTTACCATCATTGTTATCTAATCAGACAGACACATCCATATGTGAGGCACGACAGCAATTTGTCTCCCTAGACGATGCTCCAGAAAATAATCAGGCTGCTCCCCGATCAACGCATGAATCGAGAGGTGCTCTAATGGATGACAGTGTAATTGTGCAAATGCAATTGAAAACAGTTACTGCTTCGATTTCAGCTCAATTGATAGCGAAAGAGCTGCTGATAGGAGCATTCTGAAAACTTTGCGCTGTTTGTTTTTTCAGTGATTAGAATCATAATCCCCTAATCTCCATCACAACCATCTGGATACAGAGTGGACTTAATAAACTGCATGAAAAAAGGCTCTCTCTACCCAAACAAAAAAAATCGTTCATATATTTTCTTCTAAAGTGGAGAACAAAACAGCTTTAGGGATCCTGTGAAGAGGCGTTGGTGACCCCCCACCAAAAACAAGAGAGGAGGGAGTGAAATCTGTACATGAATCAAATTCATTTCCTCAGCACACACAGTTATACAACAGAGCTCAGCCTGAGCCTGATAGGAAAAAGTCACAGTTCACTGATACTCTTCACAACCACGATCCACACTCATTAACAGTATGACAGCTCTGCAAGCGTGGACGGTTGACATGGTAGAGGGAACAGGAAAGGGTTGCAGAGAGGGTGAACGTTACACAGATGGAGACTGTCATGTGTAAAATCATGATGAGCATTTCTTCTAATAAACAAAACATGCCTTTTAAACTGTTTCCAACTCATGAGATGACAAAGCAGAGATGATTTCACATCTTCCCCCCTGAAACTAAAATAAGCTTCAGATCACAGCACACTGTGCCAAGAGAGAAAACTGTACAGCAGTCGCAGTCTCTGCAGAAATGCTCTCTCCGGTTTGACAAAGTGGAGTCACTCCTACATGCAGTGTTTTGTTTAGCATCCTGTGGAGCACTTCACTCATTATGGGGCATCTCTGCAACACAGTGGTGACTCACAGCTACCTGTTGTTTGTCAGTTACAGCCAGGAGGATGTGAGACACAGACGCTGAGAGGAAGAAGTGTTTTACCTCGCTGAGACACCACAACAACCTGCCATCTATCACAGCGGTGCCGAGAGCCTGCCAGGTAAAGGAAAAAGGGTACAAGGAAGGAGTCTCACCAGATGAAGCATGTCATAGACGGAGTCTGAGGAGCGCTTGCTGTGTTTGCTCCACCTCAGGACAGACATAGCCAAGTAAAGGTTGACAGTCAGCGCCGGGTCAAGTGCCGGAGGAAAATTGACTCCAAGCTCTGGACGGAATCAAGTCTACTCTGCGCCTCTCCGATACATTTCTGATCCCTGTTGTCTTCCCTCTGTTCTAAAAAGAGGAGAAGGTGCTGTGGTGCTTGTGATGAAGGATGAGTGAAACTGCTCAGCCTCCCACTCTCCGCCCACCAGCAAGTACAGCCTCCCAACTCCCCTTCTTTTCGCCTTCAGAGTCTGCTATAGTTCTGCTGCCGTTCTCTCTCACTCCCTCTCTTTCCCTCTCCCCATCTCTCTTTCTCTCCTCTACAGGCTGGGGAAACTCAGGCACACAGTGTGAGTGTGAAGATCTGGCCAACTCCACTAGCAATGTAAATGAGTCTTGATAATCCTCCTGACCAGGGCAAAGCGAAGGAGCAGGAGAGTATCCTTCTCAAGGTTGAAGTGGAGCTGGATTGGCTGGGCGAGCAAAATTGCAGTGGAATCTAAATGCAGTTGAATCTAAATGTAGGGTTTCAGGATCAAGGAGGGAAGGGGGCTGCAAGGAGCCATGCTACACCGGGGTGAAAATGGGTACAACTGGTATGGAAGCTTTTGCACAAAATAAAAAGAACAGTTGAAAATCAAAGAGGTTGAGTTCTTTTGATGAGCTGACTTGTAATTTTCTTGTTAGGAAACATGAAAAATACAACTCATTTAATCACAACTTGACTTTGCCACATTTTCTCTGAAGATACCACGGCCTGTGAGGGAAATGCACACCAAAAACTGACAAAAACACACGCACAGTGTTTGAGCGGTTTGTCCAAAACAGAAAACTCTCTTGCACTTGGTCTGTCCCCTTTTCTAATGAGCTCACAGCCGGCTAACAGTTTCTTCTTCTTTGAAGAGTTTTTTCACTGTAACTCCAAAGTCTGGAGAGAGGTCTTTGCTCGAAATGTCTGGCAACATTTCCTAGCAACTAACCTCTGTGACCATCTACAGTGATGGCCAAAATTATTAAAACACTTGGCATATTTAAGAGGTTTTATTTGTTTTTGTTTGATTTTCTGCTAAAATACCCATAAAACAAATGAAATAGCTACAAAGTCATTGTTATGTCGTGATTCTCTATATTCCAAAGAACAGAGCCATCATAAGGAGATTTAGGCCCCCTGAAGTCCAGACCTCAAAAGGAGGAGAAACCAAATATTAAAGTTTAAAGTAGATAAAACAGAAGGACTCACTTCATCTGATATTTGTTGTGCTCAGAGCAAAAATCTGCATGTGTCATTGTGATCGTGTTCTGGTGGCAAAAATTGGTCAATATTTTCTGATTTGTCGGGCATTCGAATGATTTTGTCCACTGCTGTATACAACAGAATAATTTGCGTAGGTTATACATTATGGGACGTTATCAAGAAAAAGATTTATTTCACCTTCAGCTTGCATTTTAAGGCACAAAACCTAATTTCTCACTTTTTACAGAACTGTGAGGCTGGGTTGTATGTATTTTTTTTACTCTTTGAAGGTTTTCAAAGACGGTCCAAGAGATTCCATCTTCAGAAATATTTTCTCCAGAGACCAAACAGACTAACAGACGATGTCACTAGGACAAAAACTGAAAAGGAAAGTTGTCTGACTGAGGATCTCACTACTTTCTAGTTACTGTGAAAAAATCGGGAAGTTGAGAAAAGCTTGAATAACTTATGCGAAAAGATTTGTTCTTCTATCTGTTTTGCAGACTTGGCTGGAATTACTGGATAAACAGTGGAAGGTGGATTTATTTAGAGCCTTTCATTGATTTCATTTGGTGTTCTATTAATTTAACAGCTTCATTAAGCAAGTACAAGATTAACTTCACTATTTGATATATGAGGTTCAAAGAATACAATCTCATCAACATGATAAATATTTTCCTTAAAAACTTGTTAAAACATTTCTAAAAGAAGTTGCGGTAAAAACAGCATCTAAATTGTTACTCTTTTTAAAGTTTTTTCTACAATGAATGAATGCATATTTACTTTACTTTACTACAAAATGTTGGTGAAACTGCGCAATGTTTCAAATATGATACAAAAAATATATCATAAACAAAATGATACAGCAATATTTTTGTGGATTTTGTTAGAGGGATCAATAAACATCTCGGTACCAAAACGATTAAATTTTCTGGCTATTTTTTTTGATGAGTCAGGCTTTTAAGGGTTAATTACAATCCATCCATCTCTGGTCTTTAGATTTAAGGCAGATTCTCCTCAGGAATGTAAGTATGTGCTTTTTGATTCCTAGCACGTAAGAAGCAACTTCATGTGGTTAAAACAGCTGTTTGTCATTAAAGGAGGAAAAATTTTTTTTTTTGTTTTTATAGAGGAGTTGCTTGTACCTGGATTATACGGACACTGCTTGTCTTTTATAACAAGACAAAATGAGCCAGTAACAGATGGTGCTTCAAACCACACAGTCGTTTTAAGTGCTTTTACAACAATATCACAGAGCTGAGGGGATGCAGTGAAGGATGAGAAGAATAAACAAGCTCAGGGGCCGGCACATGAAACTCACAAATAACAAAATGAGCTCTTACCTTTCTGCACTCGTCGAACTCACTGAAGATCTCCGAGTCGTCGTCTAGGCTGTCGCCTGAGCTCTCCAGCAGCAAACCCACACCATCATCAAGAATTTCCTCTGAAACAGGAGAAACAGTTCAGACTGAGACTCTTAACACTGATTCAACCTCAAACGAGATAAATACCTTTTTTTTCACAGCCAATTATTCTTGTGTTGTCAATTAAATTAAGTTTTGAGACCTTTACGCAAAAAACATTGACCTTATCAAAGTGCTTCACCAGGTAGTTCTGAAACACACTGCTGAGATCCTTCTATGCTGACTAGTTAAAACCCTGTAGAGTCACCCAGGACACCAGAAGATATCTGAAAGAGAATCTCAGAGCCTGAGAACAGCCTCGGTTTCTTTTCAGATCCATTTGGTATCCCTTGGCGCAATCTGACTGCAGCCAGCTGGCTTGATAAAGATGACAATGCTGGGAGCTGTTAATGCTTTCAAACTGGGATTCTGAAGTTTCCTACCTTGACTCTGTGAGAAGATGTCCGTGTAGAGGTCTTCCTCAGCGTCCGAGCGGCGTGGGGGCAGGTAGCAGAGCTGACGCCGGTCCACAGAAGGGAGGGTGTTGACCGTCAAAGCCAGCGAGGCTTGTGAAAATGCCGCCTTCATGTCGGAGAAGTTGAGACTGTGAGAGTCTTTCCCATTCAGCTGAAGTATTTCATCTCCAGCATTTAGACCTGGGAAGAGGGGAACCGTCAGCTGTGATACATCTCGCTATCTCACATACCCTTAATAAACAGCAAGTTTCTGTATGCATCAGTGAGATGGCACCAAAGAAATCTATCATTTTCAGCGTGATGTGAGCAGGTCATTTTGAGAATCCTTCAACAAAAATGGAGGCGACTGTTTGAAAAAGATTCTCTCTTTTATCCTCTCTCCCGCTTCTTGACCCCCTTCCCCTGTTCCCTGTGAGCAGGTGTCTCACTTCCTGCTGCAAAGCATCACTGCTCTTTCTGCTCTGCAACCACCTCCAGCATCGTATTTGACATCACTCAACCTTGCAGTCCGTGCTCATAGCTGTGATGCGAAGCAGCTGCGGTGAGGTGCTGAATTCATTGTGGTCCTTCACAAAGGCCAGTAAGAGGCACTGTGGTTATGATTATAGTAATCAACGCCCTTGAGAACTGCTGTGTTCTCTGAAACCTTTCCTGCCTATTGAAAAAAAACATGCGCTAATGCATAACGCTAATGCATCTCTAAAGCAAAAAAGGGGCTTTTAACCTCCATGTGAGATAAACGTGTTAAGTCAACATGTAAAGAAAGGGAGCTGGTTAACATTATCTCATGAGTTCACAGACAGATTTAGTGTATTTGGAAGGAGTTAAGTTAATGGATATAAAAGGGAAATGCACCTTTGGCGAAAGCTAATCCACCGGCCTTCACATCAGTGATGTAGAGCTGCTGCACTCCATCCTCCTCTACTACTGAGATGGAGAAACCTGGAGGAGGGAAGAAGAGGAGGAGGATGAGAGAGAAGGGTGAGTCTTTTATAAAACACATCAGAGGGATTTTTGAAGTAAAAATGGGAATAGTCTGTCTAGGTAAAGGAGAAGCATTTACGGTGCTGAAAACAGCAGCAGCGCATGTTCGCCAACACCTTTTCGACCAGTGCAAACAGACATCAAACAACAACATGAAAAAGTATCATTTAAAAGGTTCCTACCATATCCAATCATGCAGGATTCATCTCTGTCAAACTGGATTACTTTTGTTATTTTGGAGCAGAGCTCGATTTCTTTGTAAAGCTGTGAAGAACAAAAAGAAGTTATTATATAAAGCATAAAACAGCGGCCTACTTCTTTTTCTATTCTGGTGGGTGGGTTTCTGATAGAGTGGAAAAAGAGTGTTAATTTTCTGTTTCATTAGACAAAGCAGCGCCAGCAGTCTTTGTACCAGATGTTCTGTGATGTGTCATGATTTCATGATGTTAATACAAAAGTAACTACAGACACTGTTTATCAAGTCTCTCTATGAGCAGAGTTATAATTTGTTGCATTGTCCTCTCAGGCGTTTTTTCCCGAGAACACACAACTGAAATCAAAAGGATAAAAATACAAAAAAAAAAAACCTATCAATAATTTAGAACAATGACGCTTTTCTGGTTTGTGAGTTTTCACACTCTGACAACACTACTGCTGATGTTTCACATCTTCATTTCACCTGCATAATCTTCAAAAGTCAAAAATATTGTACATCATGCAAGTGGTTACGTACCAGGTCGCACACGTCTTCCTCTGGTTTGGGGATGTAGAATTGCACTTGGTTTTCGATAAGGAGTTTAAGCCGCAGGTAGTGCTTCGTGGGATCCAGCTGGTGAGCCTGTAGGCAAAGAGCAAAAACACAGAAGAAGATGAGAGGTTTGACGGCTTAGACATGTCAGCTGCTTATCAGAGAGACAGCTGTGCCAAGATTAACAGAGCTGCTCAGGGTTGTATCTCAGCAGTAAGGCATTTTAAAACTGAAATACTTCAGCTCTCGTCTTTCTCACACTTGAAGGATGTTTTGAGAGGCTGGACGGTGTCTCATACTGTCTTTGTCATGCAAACATTGCTGTAGTGAAACGTAAACCTCGGGTCAGGTCATTTCAGGTTGTTTGGTGTTACCTTGCAAATGGTTTCCAGGACACACAGCGCAGACTCCCCCGGCTGAATGATGGTCAGCACTGGCTGGTCGTTTGGCAGGCACACCCAGGAGGGGGTGAGGTGGTTGGAGGCCCACAGGTCACTTTCTGTGCTCGGCCTTGGAAAGCTCTTTACGGTTCCATCCTCACTTTTCTTTGAACATAGAAATAAAGACATTTAAATAGGAAATACTCCTGTGTACGAGGCTGCAGTCTGGACAGATGATTTCATTTTGTTGTGCAGTCATAACCTCCCTCTAAGTTAAACCTACGCCTCTCTATCAAATGTATGCCAACACAATACTCCTTACTGTGTGCTCCTTGGCAGGATCAAGAAACTCCCCCTCGAGAGGCTTTTTCACTGGCTGGTTGCCGTCAGAAAAGACCTGTTGGGACATAAGTTTGTAACTACAGCGAGTCTGTTTTACTCTTTGAAAGTCTGAATTAAGCTCATAGTCTTACAGACCTGGTTGATGCTGGGATGAGCTTTTGTTTTCTTCTTCGAGGTAGTGTCCAGACCCCAGAGAGAGGAGAACCTGCTCTTGCGCTTGCTGCAGGATCGTGACATGGCCTGTGTTCGCCTTCGCACTCCGGTCTCCGTGCGGGCTGCCACCTGCAAAAACACAACTCAGTCAGAGATGAAGAGGCTAAATGAGGCACGGACAACCATCTGTTTGACCTCGGATCACTTTTTAACATTTTATTTCTTCATACAGGACACAAGAACAAGATTTTGGTCTTGCTCAGCATATAAATGACATAAAAATACACAAATGGAGCAAAATAAAGCATTCATTACCTCATCTCTCATCTTCTGAGCCTTGTATGATAAAGAGTTGAAAGATATAAGAACTGCCCTGTCTGTTTCACACACAAGCACTGCAGATTTTTACACAACCTGGCATTTCTAGGCTACTGTGCAAAAGCAGGAGCAAAAGGTCCAGTGAAAAGAGCTGATGTAGGCATTAAGGTCTGAGCATGCTCTTGATTTAACCTCTGTTTTGATTTGTCAACCTCTCCCTGCTGCTTTTGGACACTGTGCTGATGGAGATGTAAGCAGAGAAGTGCAAACTGAGTAAAATAGTAGAAAAGATAAAAGAAGAGGAGGAGAGAGCTGTTTGATGCTTCCTTTAGTCAGACGTCCCACTCGACTATCTCTTGCAGCTCCAACACCCACCTGCTCCACAGTGTGCGTTGGTGGTGCAGGAAAAAAAAAAGTGCATCAATGATCTGAAAACCCATCTCTAAAAATTGAATACATGTTTGAATACAAGTGCTTTTAGCTGTGAAGTTTATAACCTCAGTATGAGTGGGAGGAAAAAAACAGAGCCAAAGCTTGGAAAAGCTGCCCTGCACAAGACCCCGCCTCCAAAACAGTACTCGTTTTAGGAAAAAGTGTTACGAGTTCTTGAAATAGACTGCCCTGTCGGAGGAACATGCTCAGTTTATTACTGTTAAATAGAAAAACTGGAATCATGGAAAGTATACAGTACGTCACTGTTTAAAATCAAAAACATAGAAGTTAAATTTACCAGTGCATGAAAGGAAGAGACAGAGAAGATACCCAGGCGGCCCATTGCCAGCTTGGTAGGACGAGATGCAAAGGCCAGGAGCCGTTTGGGGTTGGGAAGCTCTCCCCCCTGCAGACTGGCCAGGTAGCATCTGTAGCGGAACAGATCCATGTGAAACTGCTCCAGGTTTTGCTCCCATAGGAAGATCTGCAGAATTAAAAGGAAGCAACAGCACGTCCAGTTAATTGTTCATCGAGGCTTCTGTTTGTCCAACATGCATCTCTCTCTCAGGATGGATGTTCACTGGGGCAGTGGAGCAGGACATTGTGATTATGAACCAGGCCGTCCCCTCCCAATCATGGTCTCACTCTGGAGTTTGGGAGAGGCAGCCAGCACCACGGTGGAGGACTCTGTATCACTGCCAAGAAGCCCAGAGACGAAGACGAAACAATACCACACATTCACTGGTAGATAGGGACTGGGAGTGTTTAAGCTTTCCAAGGAGCGAGCCTATATCCATTCAGCTCTGCACAATGTGAAACCTGACACTGCCAAACAGGACCGC
Organism: Labroides dimidiatus; assembly: GCA_030710495.1. Taxonomy (NCBI): domain Eukaryota; kingdom Metazoa; phylum Chordata; class Actinopteri; order Labriformes; family Labridae; genus Labroides; species Labroides dimidiatus. Next base: position 21,208,381 of record CM061154.1, read on the forward strand.
TCCAACCAGTCACTACCTAACCCATCCAACAAAGGCCATTTGATCTGGTTTCCCTGTAAACAGTCCCATTGAAAACAATGAGGGCTTTGCAATTACGTGAGAGAGTGGCAGGCATCCACTCTGTGCCAACTCCATACCATGAAAACAAAACGCAACCTGGGCAGCTTCTGTGGTGATATCTCAGATATTTGTTACTTAATCAGGAACTAGCTTACTTTGTAAGTGGATTTGAAGTTAATCTTGGCACTGATCTTCTACTTTGTGAGGTTTGATGGCTTTAGTGACAGTCTGAAACAACAGCAGGGGGCTGATAGTGAGATCTTGTGTTGATTTAAGACTTCATAAGTGTTTCTGATACTTTACTAAATTGTTCTTGACATTTGATCATTCTCACTTAGCTGAAGTTTCTTCTCTGCTTGGAAAAAGTTTTCAGACTTAAAAACAATGTAACATAAGGATGGCTCAAAAACTGCAGCAGTAGAAATAATACTATGAATTTATATATAAAATCTTGCACAATAAGGGAAAATCTTAACTAATTTTATAACATTTGTCAAGCTACAGATTTCTTTTTACATTTCAAAAAGTACAGTTTCCCATTTTGTACCTAAGAATGATGGTGTGTGTGTGTTTGTTTTTTTGTTTATGGAATATTTGGGATCACAAATATTGGTTTTGGACTTCCATTAACCCCTCTTCCCAAAACTCCAAACTGTCTATGCCGAGAACTACCTGATCCAGTATCGTCTTCCTCTTCTTGGTGTCGGTGACCGCGGACAGCTGCATGTCCCCCATCTTTTTCATCTTCTCATCCATGTCTATCTTCTGCTCCAGCTTTTTGATCTCGGCCCGAAGCAGGCGGACCGTGTCCTCTCTGTGGTGTTGGCGGGCGACCGTGGTGGCACATGCCGAGTGGATGGCCGTGATCCAGTTCTCCAGCTCCGTTTGGCTGCAAGTCTGCAAAAAGGTCGGAGGTTAAACTACAAAGCAAAGGCTCTTTACTTGTGCAGTGATGATTTGTGGCTAATTATAATACAGAACATCAGACTTTAAATAGAGCAAATGGGACAAACAGCACAGAGGTCGAGCTTGTTTATGGGAGAATTCAGTGAGAATCCTCTTACCTGAAACAGAAAAGCGTCTCCCAGGGAGTTGCTGAGACAGAACACGAAGTCTTTTTTGGGATGTTCTGGCACAGCCTGGACAATACTGCTCTCTACCCAGATAGCATGCTTGGGGATACTGTTGTGGTCTATTACTGAGCGACCATCAGTCTCATAGAAGAAAAGAGTGCAACCTGGAATGTATAAAAAGGAAAAATAATTTAAATACTTGACTGGAAGGAAAGAACAAATTTGAATGACATGTTTCTCCTCTCAAACAAAAGTTTGCTCAAGCAATTTAATTCTGCTCTCCAGTGGCCAACATTAAGAAGTGCAGCATGGCTGACTTATCAGTAAGAGAGTATCATGATAATTAGAGCACTGATTTGATTTTAAGCCCAGGAAATAAAGAGGTTTGCATCATGACAAAATCAAAGCTCAGTCAAATCAGATAAGTTGGAGTCTAACTCGGTTTTGCATTTCACTAAAATCCTAAATAAAAAGAAAACTAAATAAGGAAATAAAATCTTCAAATGCACAAACAAAGTTAAAATGTTATGCACACATTAATTGCTTAACAAACCTTTCAGAGAAACCCAGTAACTCTTCCACTTGCGCCGTGTGGCCGACTCCACTTTTTTGTTCTTTTTATGCACGAGGAAGTTCTTGACAGCCAGCCTGCCAGCTTTGCGCACCATTCCCTGGGCGACGCTAAGCAGCGGGTCGGACTGGTAGGCGGAGCTCATCGTGCTCTGCTCATCACTCAGAGCTGACCCCGCCTCTTCCAAGCTCTCCGTCTGGCAGGAGCTCATCTCCAGCTCCTGGCGGAAGTTCTCGTACACACCTTGCACACACTCGCCGGCCCCGCCGCCGCTACTGCTGCCGCTGTCGCTACCAGCGAACATGCTCCTGCCAGCGGCCGAGCAGACGGAGAAGGAGGCGGACATGGTCTTGTAGCGCCGGGACTGGTGCTCTGCCTCCACAGTCACCCCGTCGATGCCGCTGTCATCGTACTCACTGCCCTCCCCGGCTGTGACATCCTGCGTGGAGTCAGAAGCACAAGACAGGTGAGACAGCATGGCTTTCACGTTTTCTTCATCAAAAGGAGGAAAAGTGGTCACAAGTTTTTGGTCTCTCTGACGACAAAACTGTCCATGCAGATGCAGGACGGAGCCATTCTACAAAACTTAACATGTTGCAGTATGACAACAGAGGCCTAAAGAGAAGCCATGGTCTTAAATTTCTGCAAAGCATCTGCTGCTGTGGGAATACAGCATGTCCTCTCTGTGCCATGGCAGGGTCTGTCCTCCTCTACCCACATGGCTGAAGGCTCCTGGGAGATGAAGGGGGCTACACCGAGCTTGGTATCTCCATATGGTCACATGACCCAATCATGCGCTCCAGAATTCTATTCACTTGGGCTGATGGTGCCCCGCAGTGACAGGGCCACCATACACGTTTTACTGTTACACTGTTCCACAGGCCTCCCCTCATTATCATAACAAAAGGCTGAGGCATTTCAAACGGGGAGTGACTTTAAGCTTCGCTTCCCCCTCCTGTCACTGCAGTTCCTCTCTCAAGAAAAACAACAGATTCGTCAGTAAACGACACATTGCACCCTCCATTTAAGCATCCTTTTTATACTTTAATTTGTTCAGCAGCTTGTTGTCTGTGATGAGAATGCATGACAGGAAATGCTCAGTCACAGTAGGGGGGACAGAAATGATGGTGCGTGTTTTTGGCAATGCCCCCATCCTAAATTCAGATTCTGCACAGCTTTTAAAAAAGAATCAGAAGAATAATGACATAGATCAGGTATCCTGTTGTGTCAAACATGTATTTGTTCTGTATTCTATGACTTGTATCACATTTTAAAATAACATAATTCATGTTGCTTTATCTGCGCCTCACCTGTATTGTCTGCGCCCTCCGGCCCTGCATACTGGCACACATGGCAGCTTGGTGACCACTCAGGCCCTCTGACAAGCAGTGTGAACGCCGACAGGGAAGAGTGTATGCACTGTAGGTGTTCCCATCCTCCTCTGATGGGGAGAGCATCTTATCACTCTCTCCCTCCCTGACAGCCCTGTTCCCATCATGCCACTTGGCGTAGCGGCGTTGGGCTTTCTGGCGGGCGTGGTTCCTCTGGCTGTAAAGCTCATCAAGGGAGTTGGCCCTGTCGGCTGAGTCTGTAGGACTGGACTGCAGATGACCTTCACAGTCAGTGAAGTCCCTCTCGTTGGCCATGTCAATGATTTCCTCCGTGCTGGTCAGGTGCTCCTGACTGAGGTCGGACAGAGAAAACTCCAGACTGTCATCTCGCCACATGTCCGCAGACTTAGACCTCTTCTTCTTGAAGCTGATGGCCTCCTTAAGGCCCTCCTGAGTTCTCTGGAGATACGTTACCTCACCAGTATACAAATCTTCATCGTTCACCTCCTCAGCAGTGGGTCCAGGTAGAGTTACATGCATCGTGTTCATGTGCACTGACGGATTGGCCAGGTCATTGTGAAAAGACACAGGGCGCAGGTTCATGGCCACACGGTCCACCCAAATGGGACTACCAAAGTCTGGGAGTAAACTCGTCTCATTAAATGGTTCCAGTCCATTGTCAGCAAGGGATTGTGGGATACTTGGAGTGCTGCTGGAGCGTGTGCTCGTCTCAGAGTTTCTGTGCTCTATCTTCCCTGATGAAGCATGTCTGGAGCGCCTGGACTGTTTGTTGGAGATGCGAAGGGACCGAGACATGTGCTTGCGTGACAAGTAGCCATGTTCGTTTCCGTAGAGGGTGTGATCCCCGTTCTGACTCTCAGCATTTCCCATAATTCACAGACTGAACAAAAGAAGACATACAGAACAGAATATTACAACAAACAGGAACGTACATAACATAGAATTGCTATAATTCATGAAACACAAAAACGTCTGAACGTTGGTCTACCTGTTGGATCCTGTTATTTGTTTTGGCATTTTGTTTGTCTTTGAGTCTTCAGAAAGTTTGGTTCCTCATCTTCTGGGATGATCCAAAAAGCTCTGAAATAAACAACAAGAAGAGATCCGGGTTAGAAATCACAGGGAATTGCTGAAATTGTGCAATTGGTTGTGTTTGTGGTCTTAAATAGATACTAGTTGACATTTTAAGACATCTACAGCTAAGGATGGGAAATACTTTTCATGTCCACAGAGGCTTTTATTTAGCTTTTAGCTTACAAGCATGAATAAAGTAGAGCAGGAAGGTTAAGTTCTTTTGTTCTTTTACCGAAAGCCCTTAACTTCATCCAGTTCTATAGCTTAGAATGAGATAATTATGAGCTCAGGAAACCTAACTCCCAATATTTTAGAGAGAAATGCTCAATGAACTGGGCTTTTGGGCTGAAGCGTGCTTGGGCAAAGCACAGGCGAGCAGTGTGACAAACAGTGTGACCCAGCCTACACTGCAAAAACTGACATCCAAGCAAATGTTTTTTTTTGTCTTATTTAAAGAAATTAAAGGACACAAATAAGGTCTGAATTGCCTGTAACAAGTAAAAAAAAATCTGCCAGTGGGGTAAGAAAAATTTACTTGTCGAGTTTAGAATAAGGTCTAAATACAAGAAACTTTCACTTACTCACCTGGCATATTTTTTTACTTGTTACAAACAATTCAGAGCTGATTTTTGTCTTTAAATATCTTTAAATGAGACATGTTTCTAGACTGCTCTGGTGAATGAGGCTCATATTAAGTTTAAAGTCTTTTTGCAGTGTAAGTGGTAATAAGAACAATGAGTTTGTTGCGCTGTTAGGATTTGCAGAGTGACATGGTTGTGGCCTCTAGTTTAATGAATGATCATCTTCAAAGTGTGAAGTATTTCATGAAGGAAGTGCATAAGTGGAAACTCATTCCTTGATTGTAAAGCTTCCTCAACCCACTATATGACACAAAGAGACTGCTAGATGAAAACTACAACCATCAACCTGACAGAGGAAGTGATCCTCTCAGGCTCTTTCAACATGCACAGGGGTTGTGTGAAGTGAAGGGGATGTAATGACAGTATGAGTACAGTGACAGCCTGAGTGAACATGAGTTATTTAGAGCTGAACTGAACCATCCATGTAGCATTGTTGATTCTTCCCTGTCCCTGCATGAGAGAGGACTGGGACAAGGGATAGGTTTGCACCAGGATGCACACTACCTGCCTTTAGGCTGGACATCCAGTTATAAAAAAAAGTCCAGCCCTATGCCTGGAACCATTAACAGATGGGACCAGAGATTAACCACACTCACTGAGGCTGCTCCTGTTGATGTGCACTCTCTTTCTTTTAGCACAGACCCTTTGGGGGGGTGCAGTGTTTTTGCGTGTGTAGCAGACTCAGATGAGTGGGAGCCCAACCCTCTGTTGCCTCTGCTGCTGCATCCACTCAGGCTTACTTTGAAGAGGGGCGTTACATAAACTGAAGCTGACCCCATTTCTCTACCTTATGCTGCCCCCCTTTCCCCTCTTCATTCTGCTCACTCATCACCCCTCACTGATGCTGCAATGCACAATATTTGACGTTGATGGAAGCCCACTTCTTTCCATCTTAGCTTCCAGTTTATTTCCTGCTTCATTCTCTTCTCTCTTGAGGAGTAAAGAACAGGAAATAAAAAGGAAGGACAGAGCTTCAAAAGGCCAGAGCAATCATCACAGGAAACGAGATCCACTGAGGGACACAAACATGCTTACAGATCAGACATCACACCAAAGACTCCTTCCAGGTTTGCCTGAAACCTTTTCCCACATAGTAGCCTTTATTTTTTCATATGCTGGGGGTGAAAGTTTAATGCCTCTGTGGATGTCATCTCTGGTGAGAGAAAAAAGCTTTCCTGTGTGGCCTGGAGTGAAAAAAAATCCATGAAAAGGTTTTTCACAGGTTTACAGTAAGCATTAAGGATTAAGTTTCAGCTATTTATAGCAGAGCTTTAATATGTTGCTCTGCTGGGTCTGCTACAGTTCTTGGAGGTTGCAATGTAAACGTAATGTGAAATTGGCTGGAAATTAATTAGACTGTTTCAAACAGAGATGAGGAGCTTAATTCTAAGTAGATGTAGTTAACTCAGTCAGTACAGTCGAGGCAACCCACAGAGAAGTGACCTTGGGTTTTTTTGTGCAACCTCATTTATTCAGAGCTGAAAAACTGGAATATGTTAACCCACTGTTTGCTGCATCTACTAAAATGGGCAGAGTACTAAACAGATGATGAATTTTAATGTAGTGCAAGAAACTCGGTTATAACCGACTTTTACAAGTTGCTACTGTTCTTTTTCTGTCATTTTTTTTTTGAAATTACAAAAGGAAAAAGCAAAGATTTAAATTTTAAAGGCACAAACAGGCTTTTTTCAGACTGCAATGAGATCATCACAAGATTAAGTTCAGAAAAAGGGGTGAAGGCCCTCTTAAAAGTAAAACCCTTTTAGCTCAAGGACCCACAATGAACCAGCAAGCTGCCTTTGATCTCATTAAAGAGATAATAGAATATATAATTCTTCTTAACACAGACTTTCAACCCAAGGCTTCAAGATACAGTGGTGACTAAAATTGTTTGAACACCAGACAGAACTGAAAGTATTGACCTTGTTTGCCTCCTGGTTGCTCTTAGCAGAAAAATATCAGATGAAGTGAGTCCTGCTGTTTTCATCTACATTTAACTTTAATATTTGTTTATTTCACCTTTTGCAGCAGTTACAGCAACATGTCTCTGGTATAGTATCAATATATTCCTCTGCAACTCAAGTCACAGGCTTTTCTTTGAATCTGCAATAGCTCTGTCCACTTTATTCTACGAAACCACCAAATTTGTTGAATTGGGTTGAGGTCTAGACATGAGGGGGGTCAGTCCATCATTTTCAATGTTCCTTTAATAAAGAAAAATTAGCTAAATCTCCTTATTATGACTCGGTGCTATGGTATATAGAACATAATTATGACTTTGTAGATATTTAATATGTTTTATTGGTAATTTAATGACCAATTCAACAAAAACAACTAAAATTTCTGAAATATGCTAAGTGTTTTAATAATTTCTGCCACTACTGTATATAAAAGAATAAGGTTTAGAGGCTGTCCTGGAAAGGCTCTTTGGAAAGGTAAAATGAAAGAGAGTGCATGTTTTAACTTTGGAATATATGGATAAGAAACTGCTGCATTCGAGTGGCCAGAATATCTGCACACAAGACTCAAATTGTCCCAAAGCTCCAGCACTTTACCCACCAAAACTAGAAAAAAAAATCTGCTGGTGCACAGAATCCATCATCAGCTCTTTATTAATACATGAGAAAGAAATGCAAGGGTGGAAAAGATGTTTTAGTGCACCAAAACCTCAGGAACAGCCTCTGGGTTTTCCTAGACACACTTCCAAACACACATCAGGAGTGAGTGCTTTTAGTTTTGCTCCGCTGTCTTCACTAACATCCCTCCTACCTACACAGCTAAATAAATAAACTCAAATCAACAAATAGATCCAGAAATGTTGCGGGCAAGTTTGCAGTCGAAGACCCCCAAAAATAAATGGGTCATTTTTTAAAAGGCTGCAGGAGCACGAGGCAACCGGGGTCTCAGAAGATGCATTTATTACAAGGCCTTAATGGAGTGCATACCCACAGGAGACTCAAGCTACCCACAGACAACATGGAAGAATAGTTTTATTATGACCCAAGATTAGCAACACGACAGCTTCAAGGAGAAACACAGGAATTCAAGCTACTTCTCAAAATGCTGCAACGTCTCATTCACTAAATGCAATAATTATCTAATCGTAGAGCTATGAATGTCTAAATACCTGTTAAATCTAAAATAAAAGCCATTTTGAACTCACTTTTACCCTTTTGTTGCAAGTTTTTGTTGATTTTAGACCTAAAACAGTTCAATGCTGTGGAAATTATTTCATCAGCCATGCAGTTTTGGGTTTCATCTTGTCTCCATTGGCCTTAAACTATATTTACTGCATGATATATGTATCTAGATCACAGCATTGGTGCATTAATGTCAGACTGTGATTTATGTCATGTGAAATTCATTTTCACACCGACTTTAGTGAAATCTAAAACTGTTTTGGGAGAGACATGCTCATATTTCCTTCCATGTGCTGTGGGATTTTTGTCATCCATGAAATATGTGACAAGTGGATTTAAGACCCATTGGTTATTAAAGACCACTTAAAAGCCCGGCTTATTTTTTGACAAATACTCGGGCCTGTGCAAACAGGATCGGGGGGGGACTATCCTAAGCTCCACCTGCGCTCTTTTTTTCAAAGATGCCTAGGGACAGAAAATGTCAAGCTGCTTTTATCATTTAAGGAAATGATGAAAATTCTTGCCCTGCAGGGAAAAATAATATGACTTATAGACTTTAAAAACAAGGTACTGACAGTGAAACACCTGGTTACACATTCCCTAACTCCTGAGCTCCATGAGGTCAACATTCAGCTTTATAACACATCAGGCTAATCTAAAGTTAATACACTCATAGGGAGATAAAAAAAGTGACTGAACTTTGTTTTGATTCTATACACTGCTTTAACTCAAACTCATCGCTGTCATTAAAGTCAACTGTGCTGGTGAAAGGAAAGAATGTACTGGGCCGACTAGTTACAAGCTCCAACACAAAACCCTGTAATCTGAACACTCCAGTCTCCAGAGGTAATAACACAGGTAGCTGTATGGGAGAGGAGGGGGGAGAAGGGGAATGCTGAAAGACTGCACTCAAAACATCTCACATTTCCCCACTGACAGAGTCATATGCTTCTGTGTGAATGGAAGAACCAAGCAGCTATCTCCTGGTCTCATGACTCATTTTCTGCTCTTGAGTGTGCTCGGCTATGTTTAAGATTCAATGAAGCCAGAGGGGAATCCAGCATCAACAAGGCCTGCAGTTCCTTTCAGATGTTGCACTTTGTTATGAGAGATGCTGATGAACAAAAAACACTTCCTCCGGTCTTTTCATCTGAAATCTCAGCTGAAAACCATATAACGCTGTCTTGTATCTGAAGAGTAGTTTCTCCTTGGTTCTGAATACTAAGACACCCTGAATAGCAGACAGCTGAAAAATGGGGCTTTCACTGCTGATAAAAGCAGCAAACTTTTCCTTGGAAAGCTTTTTTGACAAGTGGTGGCACAGAATGTATCACAAAGCAATGGACTAGCTAGCGTCAGGCCCCTTCAGCCAAGATTAAAACCGCCTATTTTCAAATCGTATGGTGCAAATATACCCGACATCTGAACTTCATATTTCATCCTCATTTCTTCAAACTAGGAGCCAACCCATCTGGCTGCTTCTAAATAGATTTCATGTTTCAGAAGATGGCAAAAAACGCTGCTGCTGTGTGTGACCTATTTGACCCTGTCACACAGAGTAAAAGAGAGGCTCAGGTGGTCGTGTGTGTGAGGGGACTTTGTAAAAAGGCGAGCAGCCTTTAGAGAGATGCCAGCACATTTAAAAGCAGAATCACTGCTGACTGTACAGCTGGTTTGAAACCTGTGAGACCGTTGCAACTGTTGCTAAAGGCAGATTTATATATGTAGATATGCATACTGATGCTTTTTGGTTGAGTGTGTTTACACCATGCAACAGTGAGATGAAATAGAGGCTGACTTGGAGAGTTTAGAATCACTTTTAAAATAAAAATGTTCAGATTAAGGCCCTGTTAACATGACGTATCACTCAAAAACACAAAAAAAGCTGAGGGATCAAAAACACTGTAGTATGCATGTCAGGCCTGTAGTTGGCGATCAAACTGAAGAGTCTTTTGGCAGCCCTTTGGTGCATCTTTGCTGAGTGCAGAAGTGGTGCAACAGATGCACATTTTGTTAAAAGGCAGTCAGCAGATTCAGCAGCACAAACACAACATGGTAGTCCACCATTAAGGCCGTTGTTGTTGTTGTTGTTGGCCGGTTTGTGCATTGCAGTTGAAAGTTGTTACAATGAAAGTGTAATGCACATGTACAAAGTGGAGCTTGATGTCAGCATTTCCACTGAAAACTCCAGATTGCTGTTTACACGGCAACGATGGCCGTGACATTTCTGAAAAATTCCACCCTGGAAGCCGTTCTCAAATGCTTTCGTTTTAGGTTGGCTAAACACAACAATACCTTTGTGTTTCATCCTTAAACTGTTGTTGTGTAGAAAGGGTTTAAACCCCCGTACTTTTAGCTTTATCACTGTGGGACTTGCTATAAATGATTTCTATCTTCATTTTCACAAGAGTCAAAGACAAAAATACACCCTTCTAGTCCTCTGAGTGCACCAAACATAAATCTCTGTATGGTGTAACAGCAGGGTTCTGACATCCAACAATGTGTAAGAAATTTATGAAAGATATATTTACTATCTGCTTCAATAAGTGAGCTATGCTCTTTGCACTAAATCTTCAGAAACCAATTCAGGAGCTTGTTGCAGAGCAGCAGCTGGTCTTGTTTAGCCCGGTGGCACCTTTGTCCCTGCCTGTGTTTTCTCTGGGGCTCCACTTGTGCAGAGGTCACTACTTCTGCTGCTGTTTGAGCTCTATGGGGTTTGTGTACAGCAGATGCTGCAGGTTTTGTTGGGTCAACAAACCTTTATTGCACTTCATCGGAAAAAAATGCTTACTTGGCTTCTATGGCCACTCGCAGGTTTTAATTTAAAAAACTACAGACCTTGAGGGTATAGAGCCCTAAATGCTGATGTTGTTAGATGTAATGGGTTTTTCTTTTCTACATTTGTTTGTGGAAGAAGATTTTCCTACGTGATCTGAAGCCTTGAATCTTTATCACTAATGCAGGTGATTTGTTTGTTCAAAGGGTCACAGCAGAGGTGTCATCAGAGCACATCCTGCCCACAGCTCTTAAGCTCCTCATTGAAAACCTTTGAAGTCCTTAAAGAGCCGTTAATAGAGGCTCCACGTCAGCCTCAGCCCGCTGGAAGACAAAGGAGGATGAGTACAGGATGTGTTTGTAGAATTTCCTCTCAGTAGTTTTTTTGGGGGGGTGGGTTGGTTGTTTTAATCTTGTATGGGGAGTAAGAGCGGTATTTTAAGTCCCACCCCTTTTTGTCACCTCTAAGTATAACAGCGCTTTGATTTCATGTTGTTTTGCCAGACTGGTGCGCTGACTCAGATAATGATTTACAACAAAGACAAAACACTTTATTGGGATTCTAAAAGCAAGATGTAATGGATGACATGTTTTGAACTCAAATAATTGTGTAAATGTTGCCCAAATAATAACTGACAAAACATGAAGCTGTAGCACTGATTTCATTCCCACTGATGTTTCAGATAGATAATTGGATCCTCTTTTATTGCCTTTGATAAATTAGATAAGCTGGAATAAAGTCAATCTTTCAAATCGTTTAATTGAAGCAAATCTTTCAAATATATGAACCTCATTTATTTTGTCTTTGTTCCGTTGTTTTATGTCTTTAAATCTCAAACTAAGAGTTCATTCCACAAAGCACTGAGCCAGAACATCAAATATCCTTTTACTATCTTTTTTCTCTTATTCTCATACAAACTGCTTTACAACTACAGCGACGGCTGATTATCTGTAGCCAAGCGCACATTAAAGCAGATCTGGATGTAAACACTGGTGTAAAAAGCAAAACCTCTAAAAAGCTAAAACTAATGTGACAGAAGGATCCCGCGGGAGTTCAGAATCAATACTTTTTAGTTTGTGATAGAAGTATTCATCAGAAATGAGGTGTGAAGAAAGCGCTAGATCTCATGAGAGAACGCTGCAGTCGCTGTGCCAAAATATCACAAACCACAAAAATCAACAGAGACTTTCACAAGTCGACCCTCTCATTGCCCCGGTTACTGTCACTGTCGCTACTCACAAGTCTGCTTCTTTAACATGCTTCACATTCCAGACTTTTACTATCCGCTCCTCAGACTCCAAACACACCCAGCAATTTTCCCCCTTCACACTCAGAGCGAATTTGCTTGACAGTTTTACGAGTACAGATTTGTGATCAATGGTATCAATGCTGGGATGCGCTGGTTACCAGAGCACAAGGTTTCTGTTGCAATCACAAACTGGGGAATGTGATGTGTAGGGAACTAGCAAAATAAATTAAATTGACGGTGCAGAAAATGTAAAGTTAGATCAAAATAATATTTGCTGGAACATTTTCTTACTCTTAGGAATTCAACCCTCAGCTTTCCTTATTCGTTACGTAAAATTCAAATCTAATCAAATGCCCTGCTCTTTCAGGAAGCCAGCAGAAAAACCAAACAGCATTGAAGGATGTTAATGTTTTCAGACCAGCCATTCACCTACCATCCCAGTGTGGCAGCTGACTGGTCTTTGCCTGAATGTCCCCTCTGCTGGCAGCAGAATAAACAATACCAAGGACACACAGAGAGGAGCAGCAATGCTGCATATAAAATGTGTTTTCTAAATCTGGTTCACTCAACATCTTTTCCACAGAGGCGATCATTTGCTTTCAGGTCAGTGAATACCGAGCAAGGCTTCAGTTTGAGTTGTTTTCTTTTTTTATAGCATTATGAGTGCAAGAAGAGAATCCTGACTGCACTCAGAGTCACAGCTGGGTCAATGTCAAAGCTCGACCTTTGGATACTCAGAATAATGATATGGAGAATTGTGCACATGTGAGATTAAACCCAAATCATACATGATGACAGAGCCCATGGAGGACGCCTGAGCATCACCTCAACCGTAACTCCTCCTGAGATCCAAGCTTCGTACTTAGCTGAATTGTGCACTGATGCAGAGCCAAGGTGGACGCTGACACACATGACTACACAAAGCCGGGTCGCAAATGTGTGTTTGCTCCAAACAGCATTGATTACAGTTGGCAGAAGAGGATTATTGTATGGCACTGTGGTCAAATGTCACTTTGGGGGTTATGTTCCAGTTCCTTTATCCATTTACTGACTTTCAAAACAACATCGTAGTTTAATCTACACATCCTCCTCCATCACATATGTAGGACTTTGTGGTCCTTTTTCTCCCCCACTTCAATCCGCTTTTTACTTAAAATGCCTTCCAATAAACACAGAGAATGTCGGCCATATTGGGTGGTAGAGAATGGAAAACCTGCTTCAGCGCTACACTTTACAACAGGTGATCTGTGTGTTGGAGATCAGCCTAAAACAAAATAAACAATTGGATAACTTTGTAGTATTAACCAGAGGCACTTGGAAAAACCTCATTGTGGCCACGAATGTGGAGTCATGCTTTATTCTGCTCTATATATAGACACAGTTTTATAATAAGTTAAGAATCTGAAAGAGCACCTGATCACAGATGAACTCAACTGGCTTGTTAATCTACAATATAACCTTTGTTCTGCTGCACACTGTGCCTTTCAATTAAGTGAAGCTTATGACACAAGATCATGCAAAACAATCTGTGATTACACATATTTTTTTCTCCCAGGAGGGTAATTTCATTAGGTCAACTCAAGTTTAAGAAAAAGCTCCCCACTGCATGTGATTCTCATATTCAGTTTACGAGAGCTGTGTGTTTTTGTTATTAAAAAGCTCGCTTTCCTGCACTCATAACAGCACCTTTGTCGTGATTTAGAGGCCTGAAAAGCTGGAGCCTGACCTCCTGTCCTGCTAAGCCCCCCAAGCGGTCAATACATTTCCATAACTATGACACCAGATGACCATTTCTCGCCCCTCTCCCCACCGCAGGAGTCACACCACAGGCTTCCCAACACAAAGCCTGGATTTTAAATGAACTCACACATCATGAAGTGCACCCCCCTCCTCCTCTCCAGGATGCGCTCTGGGAATGCTCCTTGACTTTGACCATCTCTCCCATTTGCAATTCATCATCTCTCTTTCTCGGCATCACAAAAAAAGCACCGCCGCCACTGCAGCTGCTTTGTCATTACAACGACACAGACACAAGCAGTATTGTTTGCGTCTGGCGGCGAATGGGGAGCAGTACAATGGCTGGCTGCCTGCAGTTGCAGGTAAAGTTTTTCCCTACACAGGAGTCCTACAGGTACAAACACGAGTTGGTAACCCCACCCTAAACACAGGCTGTAAAGACCCCAGGACATGGTTACGTAACATACACACACATACACACACAAAAACCCCCAATGAAATTATAGGATGAGAGCATGGAAACACAAACACTGTTGGAAACTAATGAGAATACTGCGTTAAGTCTTGAAAAAACACCATGAAGGCAGCCTGATTTGCAAGAGCTTTGGATAAATGTGAAACTACACCCTGAAGTCCACAGAAACCTATGCTCACAGGCCACACATTGCTTCACTGTGGTGTTGTTTAGCACCTTTTCTGAGGAGTGGGAGGTTTGAGACTGGGCAGCCATTTGTCTCATCTATCAACAAACAGTGTTGCAAACAGACAAAAAAACCCATTAAATTAGCTTACCGTACTCTTTAGAACCAGGTTGTGCCCCCTCTTTCAGTTTCCCCATACAGGAGCCAAAGAAAGCCCACACTGAGGGGGAACTCAAGCACTACATGAGAGGTTTATAGATACTCCTGCAAGTCCACAGCAGACTGACTCCTGTATGCAAGGATGAGTTGAGGAACTGAAGGAGGGAGGGGGAGTGACTGTTTGTAACCCCTCTTGCTCCCTCCTCCTCTTGCTGACTCTTTCACACTCTTCACTCCACTCCCTCCCTCCCTCCCTCCCTCCCTCCCTCCCTCCTTCCTTCTACGATTCCATCCCCCTAAACTACAAACCTACTGCCAGCAGGAATGTGTGTTCCCTCCCTTGTCTCCTCTGTAATTGCCCCTTCACTCCCCAATGAGAAGCTTTATGTTTACACTAAATGTTGCAGCCTTTTTTTGTTGTATGAAACCGATAAGATCAACAACTGTCAGGCCTTCATTTCTCAGCCTGGATCAGTTAAAGCTTCTTCTCGTATCTGTAGCCAAGAAAGAAATTATCCCTTCTTTAATCTATCCTCTTTGTGGCCAAAGAAGCTGGATTTGCAAAACAGCATTCTGGGAAATTAAACCAATGTTTTCTTTGCCTCCTAGGCACAGAGAGCTGAAAGGGCCACAGTGTTAATGTGTTTTGTCGGATTAATTTTGAACGTTCAACAACAGTCTGAAATGGACCTGTGACTGGAAGAGAGGCAGGGCTTGCTGTTGTCATAGCACCAGTGATGTCGTGAAGCTATCACGTCAGCAAGGACTGGATTCATTTTGAGATGATGGAACTGGCAGAGGGGACAGGGGAGAGACAGAGGGGGAGCACGGCGACATTTGTTTAGCAGCATTATGCAGAGGAGGGACAGGAAGAGCTCTGAGATTGGAGGAGTGAATTGCCAAGTCTAGACTTTGTGATGACTATGACCAGCGTAAGAAGCACTCAGCACTGTGGTCAGACTGGTTTCCTCTGAATGAAGCTTCATGTCCTGCCAAGGTTGTGACACTGATATTAAACTGAACCACAGGGGTTTCATCGTGGGGACAGGAATGTCTGGCCTGCAGAGGAACCAGACATAATAATAACGTGTATTCTCTGAGCTTGATTTCACACAGGTGATCTGCCCCAATAACAGATTTGTCTTTGAGGTTTTGTGCCCAAATTGCTTCAGATCGCACACACAAACACTCCATGAGCCAATTTTTCTTTTCAATTAATGTTCAAACAATTTGCTGGGACGTGATCCAATGAAAACAAAAGATATGGAAGCACATGATACTGTCTGAATTCACTATGACAAGAGATGGCGATTAAGACTAACAATCTACTTCAGAGAGCAGGAAAAACAAATTCATGTAGTTCCTGCAGAGTTCGAGAGATTAGTGACTTATAAGCAATTATTAAGTCAGCGTGACTTCAGCTGCAGTCACAGGAGGTGTTTATTGGAGAAGTTAAATAAAGATTTATGTTACACCAGATGAGATCATCTTATCGGCTCATCTTCATGCCCCCAAAAGAAAACAGTATCAGTTAGCAGAGCAATAAAATGTCCCTATCAGTGAAATGTGTATGCTGAATCCACGTCTGCTTTCACCACAGGCATCTCAGAAATGTAGATCGCTTGCAAGGAGCTCAGCTAAACAAAATAGTCTGCTTCCTCATTACCAGCACAAGGCTATTAAGCCCCGTGCTATCTGCACGCAATTTAGTCGCTGATTGAATTGGACATCCAATACATTGACAGGCCATTCGATACCGCCGGAGCAATTTGGCAGGTGAGACTACGGTTACAGATCCGCAGCAACACTTCAGACTGCTGATGCTGTCCAGGTGTCACAACCAACAGCAATCTCTGCCAATCACCTTCAGCTGTGGTGAGGAGAAAAAACAGCTGAGAGAGGAGGAACGACAGAGATCCATTAAGGATGAGCAACGCAATCACCAAACAAGACTCTACACTTGAACAATCCAGTATTTAATAAAATACTTCTGTTTGAATTGTTAATCTCATGAAATCAGTACAATCCTCAGAAGAATACATCTGATTAAACTTTCACATTTCCAGCAAATGTGGTTAAAAAGGATTGTTTTTCAGACATTTGCTAGCATTACCAGTAAATGCTGCTAACGTCTTATTTGTTTAATATTATTTTTCAAAGATTACTTTCAGTTTAGTTAAAATTTCAAACCTTTATTTTTGCATCTGTCTGTCGACAAACAGCTGATGCTTCTACAAAGCTTCACAGCGGGAGTCTAACAGGTGTCACGCTGCAGAAACAAGCTTGCATGGAAAGGAGATTTGACTGAACAAAAAAAAGAGTTTTAAGAAGAAGCTCCCCAGAATTGGGGATGACCTGAGCAGCATTTTTTTTCTTGCCTCCGATCCAATTTTTTTCAGTATTCATCTGCTGATTCTGAATCCTGATACAGTTCTTGGGTTTAAGGGTTTGAGGTAAACTTTGCTAAAGAGGCTGTACATTTTTTTTGTTTTGCGTTTTAACAATATGAATAGTAAAAAAATAATAGTGAAAATATGTCAATATGTTATGTTAAACAGGAGAGTCAGCTGTATACAGCCTTACATTTAGCGCAAGGCTAAATAATAAATCTACATGACTGAAAAAAGGACTTCCTCCACCACAAGAGTTCAAGGGTTTGTTTTCTTGAAGGTCTCTCCGACCAAAACAACACACACCCTCCTGGTGCCCTTCTGAAGAAAACAGATGATCCTTTGTACTGAAAGGACACCATGTACGACTGATATCTGAAAGAAAAAAAATGCAACTGTTACACAAGACTTGAAAGCAGTAACCCCAGACAGGATTGAGATCATTAGCAGCGTATCCAGTGGTCTCCAGCAGTGAGTGGACTCTCAAGAGCCAACATCAAAGAAAGCAGTACAGAGAGGGAAATCATTTAAAATGCAAGAAAAAGAAAAAAAAATGCTGGAATCGATTGGTTTGGACTGAACCTGTATAGATAGCATAAGTAACTCTGTAATAATACATATTTAACTAGATGAAATGCGGTTGCTGGCTATTAAGGTGTGTGGAGTAAACGATACAGAGAGACTTATAAATGACACAATGACAAGAATACACAATATTATCAACAACGCTCAGGCAGCTAAGGTTTTCACACCAAAAGACACCAAGTTTTCCCCATAAAAGGTTATATTTTGTACAAATATTGGTAGTTAAAATGTAGGAAAATGGCAAAACCCCTGCTGCATCATTAGACTTTAAAATAAATAACATATAGCGTGCTGGTTGCCAGGCCTGCTTTTGATCAAAATGTGCATGCAAAAAAATGCTGATCAAGTAAAAGTAATCATGACGTCCCAAGTTGAAACATATCCCACACCAAGTGAACCTCAATCAAACCAAAGACTCTTAAAAGTTCTTACTTATGATTGATGGCATGGTGAAGTTACCCCAACCCCCCAAATGTAGCTTGCAATCTCAGCAGTTTTTGCACTTCTATCCATCTATTCTTCATCCACAAATCACAAGGCGCTATCAGCCACATGATGTTGATGATTGTCAACATGTGCGTTTCTGACAGACAGTCATATGTTCCTGCTCGTGGCTTGGAAAAGGAGAGGAGGAAGAGAAGAGGAAGAAATTTCTAATGCTCATCTGTGATGTTTTTCCAAACCCCATGACCGTTAGGGAGAGACGATACCAGGAATCCACTCAGTGTGATCAACCAATCTGCTCATATGAACTTGTTTCCTAAGAGTAGAGGGACGTCTTAGCTCATACTGAATACTGGAGGTGAGCCTAATTCGTTGGTAGAACTTGTTTATGTCTAAAGATGTAAGCTTCAGCCTTCTGCATTTTCATTTCAAATTGATGTCAGAATTCATTTATGGATGTAATAATTCATGAGAAAGCCCACATCTTCACACCGCTTAGAAGCTGTGAATTAATACATAATGCTTCTGCAGCACTGAGCTATAAGCTTCATTTTATAGAGTGCAGAGCTCGGAGTCCTTGCTGCTAAAGGTTAGTGGAGCACAGCTCCACATCTTCTCACATTAAATGCTGTGCAGAGTCACTCTTACATACAACTACACAAGGGGGATGTCCTCTGGAAAGCATTAGGGATCCGATCTTGGCAAGCTGTCTAGGTGCTTTTCCAGATTATGCTGACTGTCAGCACATCATGAATTCATGGTACATGACCTCACTTTGTCAGATGTGGGAATATGTGGCAACTTCCAGGCTCTGGAAATGGTCAAACAAAATGGAAATGTGTTTTTCTGTTTGTTTGTTTTTTTTTAGCTTTTGTTTTAAAGCAGTTCACCTGCCTGGCAGCACATTGTCCAGAACAAGGTTGTGGGATAGTACAAGTTATGATAACCATATGTTGGGCAAAAAAATAAGCCAAAGGCAATAACCTTTAACTTGTTGGCTGTCAGCTGTTTTCAGAGCATTTTGACCGATCATTTAGTACTCACAGAATATTGTGCTCTATGACTATGTAAACACAGAAACTACCAAGTGAAAGAGAACAATTCTACAAATCTACAGTTCTACAATTTCATTTAGCAGACGGTTTTGTCTAAAGCGATGTGCAACACAAGCAAGAATATAAACAGGAAGGAAAAACCTTAGTAAGTGCGAAGAAATGCCTTTTTCCATTCTTTAGTAATCAGCAGTAGAATAGTTTCACAAATAGTTTTTTGACAAAAAAGAAGAAAAAGAACAAGAAGAAGAAGGAGAAAACAAGCTTTGATTAGTTGTTTTGCGCTCGTCACTGTAGCTCCATCCTTTGATCCTCTCCACGATCTTTGGTCTCTTTTCTCACGCTTGCGTCTGATACTCTGTTTGAGTGTGAGATGCCTGAACTTGTCCAACTTGCAAAGTTTTGTCATTGTCTCTCTATCATCTTGCGTCTTCTTCTTATAATCGATGATGATCTCTCATCTGCAGAAAGTCCTGCTGCCACCTACAGGTGTCAGTTTATCAGTACACTAGTTTACAAGCCTGATGTTGATGGATAAGCTCCGCCAGAATGTCCCCCAGAATGCCCCGTTGAAAAACATAATTGACGTCTGTAGACATTGTTGGCAGCCAATGAGTTAAATCATTGGTTCATATTAGGTGGCAGTAGGAGTTCTTTCTTTGGTGTCCACAACAGACTGTACGGACAGCGTGGCTCCAGCCTTTTACCATTGTATGGTTTTGAAACCAAATACCCCCATCAGAGGTGCCACCATTGTGCAGCTGGAGTCTGCATAATACAGAATCTGAATGGAGCCACTGACAAATAAAAGTGTTTTTTTTTTCCTTTCGAAAGTCTAATCTCTTCTTAACTCTCCTTCCTGGCGTATTTTACTATTCCTGAGAAAAATATGCAAGAACGGCAGCTGTCAGTCATCGTTAAACATGCCGTCAAATCCTGCTTTAATGTCTGATAGCTAATGAAAAAGACTTTTCAGAAAAAAGAGGACTTGAACACAATGCAGCCCAATAATAGCTTTATATCACCACAGCATACGGATGTGAGAAACATTTCTACAAGTGTATTTAAGTTTGACCACAGGTATGTAATGAAAGGGGAGACAGAGTTTTTGACCTATACTGCAGCCAGTCACTAGGGGGAGCAGTTTTTGTGGCGACCTCAGTTTGAGCCAAGTGAGATGATATCAATTTTTTTTACAGTCTATGGTTGCCACCCACCATGAGAGGGAGTTAAGGTGTTAATGAAGCAGTAGCAGAAGAAGACTTGCGGTCTCCAATTGGATATTTCTGTAAGTAGATTTACACGTACTACACTGCGTATATTATGTACTTACTAGAGCAGTGCACAAAATCTTACAGGTTAGTGTTGTCTCAAATCAAACAATGCTGTTTTGCACTTACTTCAGATGATGATTGCATTTCATAACCATTCTCAGGTGTTCTTCTGCTATCCTGTGCTCACCTGCAACCATCATCCATCGTTAGATCCATTCCGCCTCTTCCGCTATGTATCAGTGCTCACCAAAATGGTGATCATTGAGTGTAAAAAGTGTCCAGCATTCCACACTTGGCTTTTGACAGTTTTGAGTGTGCTAGCTGAGAAATCAAAGTGTGCTACGTTTATCTGTACTGTCAGTGCACTCAAATAGTAAGTATAAGGACAGAAGTACACAATTTGAGACAGACTCAGTAACTATCAAGCTATCTAGTTAGTTTTTCCCACAAAGTGTGGCTACTACCGCAGTGTACATGAAGTATAAGGAGATAAGAGATAAATGCAAGTGCTGTACCCACATCAAATAAAGTTTCCTTGCCAATTTGGGAGTTTCGCGGACTTAAAATCCCCTATATTCAATGTTTCTGAAGTTTGTCTCTCTCCACCCATTTTATTGTCCATTTTTAAATGAACTGATAGTGTTATTATTTTAAGTTTTCTATAGATATCCTGAAAATATTCTTATCATGAATACTTTTTTTGCCATGACAATCGTAAGGTGAAAACTTGGAATTGTGACAGCTCTAGTCTAGAACAAGAAGGTAGTTGATTTTTAGATGTGAACAGTTTTTGGCTAGGGGGTTAAAACAAAACAAAACAAAACAGAATTCCCCTTTCAAACATCCAAAGATAGAGGAAGACAGACTGATACAACAGCACATCAATAGTTCTCTCTAATGGAGACAGATGTCTTGTCAGAGGAACAAGGGAACATCGAGCTCTTGTCTGTAACTCAATACAACATGGATGTAAACAGAGGTGGAAGCAAAGCATAGTTGTCCTTCATCAATCAACTTGAGCTCGAAAGAGGACAAAGACTGCTGGATTAAGAAAAACGAAAGGAAAAAAAAACAAAACATAATGCCATTATCTGAGGATCAAGACGGGATAAAACTGTTCCTGCATGAGATGTCTATCTCCCTCTCAAATAAGGCCTCTGTTATTCCATGCAGATAATTCTCACAAGACTAATTTGACTATCAGCCTGTGAAGCCTGCGTCCAACAATAGACAAGACCGCTCACAGCTGCAACATCCACATTGTTACACAATGTGGCTGCTCCATGACAGGATCTGTGTGGGAGAAGGCCACTCTCGCATCAAGTGTTTTACAGAGAGTAATTCCAACTGTCATTTTCAGCTAAAATACAGGGATGAAAGTTGTCATGTAGAAAACATAATCGGGGCAACACAAACCCCAGAAAGAGTTTTCTTTTCCAAAACAGAAGCCAAACAAATTTCCAGCATCTGGGAACGGTGCATCTTTGAAACCTGTACAAAACGGTGATTCTACACCAATCAATAGGGCCATTCACCGTCAATTTAGACCAACTGATCCATGAACCCATGGAAATATGTTGAGGTTTATGTTTCTATAACTGCACGGTGAAAAACTGAATCATGGGATCTCCTCCTCCTGAACAGAGCGTCTATTCAGCCTCTGCAAATATGAAATATTCAGAGAGACTCTGGAGCCCAGGGTTTATTCAAATATTTAAACAACTTGGCTCAGTGTGCATTTAAGGGAGCTGAAGTTGATGACTGATGCGGTCATTTCATTATAAAAAAAAAAAAAAGAAAAAAATCGAAGGGCAGAATAATGGCTGTAAAGATGGTGTTTTTCCAACCATATTTGGAGATTCGTGTGCATGCCACTGAGGCTTTAGCCTGGCTCACAGCTCTAATTGTAATACCTAAAATCAGCCACTTAGCAGGATGACATAAGTTTCCAGCTCTGTCACTGTGGCCTAACAGATGCACTCTGTTTCCACAACACACCCACTTTTCTTATGTGCTCATTTTTCTGAATGTGCTGCAACCTTTTCAGCAATATTTGTAAAGACACAGTAGAAATATAAAGCCAGTACAAGAAATAAAGGAGTCAGTGGAATAAATGGTCTGTGTTGATGCCATGACACTAGGTTCAGTATGTTAGTCACTTTGAACAACTCAAAACACTGGTCTCTCTTCAGTATTTACTTTGCACTGCTTTGCAAAGGCATAAAGAGTTATGTACAAGTGGGACTGAAATGAGTAATTTACAAAGAGCACTTTTGAGGGTTAAATTATGCGCATCTGAAGAAATCAACAGTGTCTGGTAGTGTGTCGCTGTACACGCATGAAGAACAAAGTCACAGATTGTGCAAAAAGCCAAGAAATTACCATATGAATGTGCAGACATTCTTTCATGTGTGGCTGCAGTCGCTACCCTGCCTCAAGTTGGTGTAACATTTGAGATCTTTTAGATGGAGAGTTAAGAGTGTGGACTCCAGCCAGGGGATAGTGGAACTAGTTACAGCTCGACCACAGAGAGACAGACACATACATAGAGGGAGGGAGAGAAGGAGGGAGTGTGAGGTGTCTGTGCAGGCATGTCACACAGGTGGGCTCAGGTTCCTACCCTGAGGACACATCACCCAACACTGGGTGCTCCACAGCTAGGTTGTTTATTCCAACACAGAAGAGGTATTCACGTGTCTGTTTGGGTTATGCAGTGAAAATTCTGCAAGCACTGAAACAACAAGAGCCTGATTTTAATCATTTTTAAAATCTAACAGCATCTCCTGACTTTAAACACTGACTCTAGTTTTGAGCTTAGTTAGCAAAACACGGATACATCAATGCTGAATAAAAATAAAGTGAAATAGTAAGCTTTTAACATTTGAGAAATGTAGAGTTTGATGATAACAGAATCCAGTATGGCAATTTTTTAGGAGCTAAAAGTAGAATAAAGCCCATTCAAGCTACAAAGTTCTCAGTTACAAATGTGTATTAGTGCTAATCTCATTAGCTCTCTGCTATTGCTAAACTTGAGCCAGGATAAACCCTGCACTCTTCTTATTACTTCTTTCTATTATGACCCTCTCTACAAAATAAAATGGTTTTAATTTAATGAATGAGGATGTTGTGTTTTGACTCTGTTGTTACTTTGAACATGGAGGAACAGTGTGACAGAATAGTGGTAATTATTAAAATAAATGTTTTGAGACGCATCTTACAGACTTTAGAATCCATTTTTGTGTTAAAGGATCTGTGAGGACTATCTGTTTAAAGTGGATTGCAGCAACACCTTTAGGCTGGAATCACGTGCAAATTGTTGTAATAACATGATTTAACAAGGTGTGAGTTTGTTTTGGAAATGAATGGTGATCGGATCTTCTTTTTAACACTACTTTTTTTTTACTCAAGACTACTTTTTACCGGATACAATGTGACGTGGTAAGGTATTGATCAGAAGTTACACAGGGCTGTTGTTTGAAACATGACAACAAGCAAAATCAGTCAGTTTGTACTGTAGTTTAGTAGCCTGCTATCTTAGTGATACTTGCAGCCCGGTGCTCAGAATCGTATCTGTAGGCTAAGGTGTAACATTAAAGAATCCTGATGTCCTGCTTATCTACCAAGCAGAGCTAACGTAACATCACTCTTAATTTTATTGATAGACTCTCAAGTTTGAAGAGATCACTGTAGTATAACTGCTGCATGTGGGTTGGAATGAGGGTTATCACAAACAGCTTGACCCGTGTTTTAGCCCTTAGCTTGTGTTTTAGCCTTACGCCCGTGCTCTATCACTCTCCTGTTTAGCTTTCTTCTGCTCTGACGTCCTTTTTTTTCCTGACAGTTCA
Organism: Labroides dimidiatus; assembly: GCA_030710495.1. Taxonomy (NCBI): domain Eukaryota; kingdom Metazoa; phylum Chordata; class Actinopteri; order Labriformes; family Labridae; genus Labroides; species Labroides dimidiatus. The sequence continues at coordinate 21,232,444 of CM061154.1, forward strand.
GCTCCAGTGTTCACCATCACTACAAAATGAATCCCAGAAATCATTCACAGCAGAGAAAAACACAGATCTCTCTTCTTACTACTAAACTTAGTCAGCTGGCATGGTGTCTTGTCTGACCGATCAGGAAGCTGAGAAACAGCATTCAGAAACAACCTATATTGGTGCTGATAATCTCATTTTAAGTTGTGGATTACAATCAGGCATATATCTAGAAGTGAGACTTTTTCAAAATCACTTAGAAAGTCCTCACAGCCCCTTCAAAAGAAGAGCATTGTAGCTTTGCATTCAAACACGGATCTATTGATTATTACAGATTGAGGAACTTGTTCTCTGTCTTCATGACACCTTCTGTTAGAGCTCAGGAGCTCTTAGTAGGAAGAGTGCGGGGACAGAAGCAATGCTTTTAGCCAAATCATAGGATTGAAACAGGCTGAGCATAAGGCTGGATATAAAGTGGATTATGCTGCGCGGTTTAAGAGATTTCCATGAGTGTTGTAACAGTTTCCTTTCCACTGTGGGAAAACTCTGTACTGTAAGAAATCATCATTACTGATACAAAATCAAACCAGAGTGATGTATAAACTACTCACAGCTTCTTTTCAAGTCCATGGAGGTGCAATAGCCATTCCTTTGAGGGTTTTCACACCTGCAGAACGTGTCATGCTTTATTGCACACAACTGTGGTTCGAAGTCACTTCAAATCCAATGAGGGGAATTGGTTTTTAATTTGCTCTATCTGCTGTAGCTGTTATTGCATTGTCTTCTATCTGGTGTCATATTCCCCAATGGATGAGGCTTTTTTTTTCTATTGCTTGTTTGTGGAACATGCTGGTCATACTGCACTCAACATACAAACTGCTAAAAGAGAAAAAACGACACCTTAGTCAACTCCAAATGACTGCTTTTGCCCACAAAAGATTATTTAACAGTTTTACATGTTGCGTGTCAAACCACGTGAAAAATGCAGCATTGAGTGTCAACAGGCTACATCTCATCTGCTATGTGAGTCCCCTGTGCTCAGCTAGTTTAGGATGTTTATCACAGCCTCAGTATCAGGATAGGAAGACACCACTTTCAGCAGCACTGTACAGCAGTGACGCTGCAACAAACTTGACACCATAAGGTCATTGGAGTAAAGCGGCTGCACGAATGAGATACTGCTCGTCTGTGTTGAATCACATGCATATGATCTGTTTACTAAAGCGAGGTGTAAACACAGCACGGGATCGTGTGTTTACAGCGCACAGAGACGCAATGAGCACGATGAGAATGAGGACTGCTTCATGCAACAATTTACCGCACTGAGGCCATACGCCCCTTCTCCTTTGCAAACAGAATAAATGACCACAGAGCTAACACCTCTGAGGTGCTGCGGATGACAGGCTTCTCTTTCCCCCCTTTTTTCCCTCCCAGATGTGTTGTTAGACAGCATCCTAATGCTGAGGAGGAGCAACATTTGTCAGCAGCGCTGCTGTGCAGGATGAACGTCTGGACATGCATGTTAACCCCGCTGTTTGCAGCGTCACTTGGCTGTTTTACCCCAAATCACTGATGTCTGACTGAATAAATCCAGAGCACATTCACGACACTCCATGTCCACAGAGTATATTATGGGGTTTATTCTGTGGACCGTGTCGGCCGTCTCAGTGCGGCAGCTCCTGTCACCTCTGATAAACTTGTATGATTGAATGACGCGGTCATGCGTGTTGACGGCGCTAGGACCACGCGGAGTCATGCTCGGACATCGAGTCTTTATTCCTATTAATCTTAAGACAGCTGCTGAGCGGGGCTCGTCACATACCTGTCACCGCCACCCTTCGGTTCTCGCTGCTTCCATCCTGACTCTGCAATTTGCATGTCTCACACGCCGGTGTAGTCCATCCACATCTGTCTTAACTCCTGCCGCCGCTCCAAGGTCTGCCTGCCTGCCTGCCTGTCCACAGACCATGCGTGCTGTTTCACACCACTGAGAGGGGCGGGGCCCACCTTCCTTGGAGACGGCGCGCAGAGCCAATCAGCGTCGGTTCACCTCTAATCGGCATGCAACAACGCAAAGTGACTGAAGAGTGGCCAGTTTTATAATCGTGCCAACAAATGGATAAATATTTTATCTCTGCTCTCAAAAAACCTTCACCACCAGTATAAGAGCTTCTTGATGCTATTGACGCAAATGACGCAGTAATTGTCCATTCGAGGCTTCAGCCTCTTCTTACTTCTGATTATTAATTTAAGGGTTAAATGATAACGGTTATGGCAGAAATAACAACCCCCGTCGTCATCAAGATCCCCAAACCTTACCTTCCCTCACAGAAAGCTGTTTATAAATCAATATATATATCTCACAAAGGGTTAAAAATGTCGTTTTGGTCAAACAATACAAACGTAATCAAATGGGAGTACTTCTTTTTAATATTCACAGCACATGATCTACAAGGTGTGACCTTAATGTACAAGACAGGTTTGCTGTGGTAACAGGGTTTATTCTACCCTCTACTGGCGGGACAGGAAATCATTATTGTCTGCTTGTAATGAAATTCAACCTCTCTGATAAGGAGTTTAACATCAGTGTTACAAAGGTTTAAAAAACAAAAATACCCAAAAGGTATGAATTATAGATTTTACTGTCATATCCAAAGAAAGCAAACTCTAGTGGTGGTGTTAGCTCAAAAATACAGACTTTACCTGTGTTTTACCTACAGCTACTGAGACAACTGACTGAAGCTTGAACTACACAAATTCAAATATACAAAAGATATAAAACAGATAAAAGCAATAATTATATTCACAGCAGGGTGTCTCTTCTCTGGGAACTTGAGTGAGTGCAGACAACATTCAGAACACATCGTCTTGTGTCATTGTTTATTCGAACCCTAAGAAAATGTTCTTGTGGTGTAAAAAAAAATGTTGAGTTCCAGTAGTTCACGTAAATCCTCACAGGACCGGATGTCCTCATTATAATACATGTCTGTCCTCTGTGATTCAGCTTCCTCTCCTTCACCTCGCCAAACTCTACCACCTCCCTCGAGGAAAAGGGGGACCACCAAATCCTGGCCTCACATTTTGGAAATGCCTTCCATCTCTGTCATCCATGCCACCTGGTCCAATGGGAGGAGGTCGATGGAAAGGGGGACCTCGAGGAGGGAAGGGCATCGGCATTCTAAACCTGTCCGGTGGAAACATTGGACCCCCGGGCATCATCTGGGGGGGCATTGGTGGCATGTTGGGAGGAGGGAGGAAAGGTGGCATGTGAGGATTTGGCATAGGGGGCATCCCAGGTCTGGGAGCCTGCATCATGCCTGGACCTGGCAGGTTCATTACCGGTGGGACAGGAGACCCCAGGTTGTTGTCAGGGCCGGCATCTGAGGGTGTGCTTTTGTCACCAATAGAATCAATTATTGGGTTCTCTGGGGGGTTTATACTCCCCACTGCAAAAGAGGATAAGAAAAGATTTCAATGATCCCAGGGGGGAGTGAATAAATTGAGTAGCACCAAAAACTTTCTTAAGGGACCAAAAGTTTAAGTAAGATTAAGCTCAGAATGGTTGTGACATTAATTATTTCAGCATAAATTTTCCTCATTTTGAGTTAAAAATACTTTGATTCAGCTGGACTGCTCTGTCTTACCTGGTGTCAGCTTTGCTGGGTCAAACTCTGAAGGGATGAAAGGAGCGCCACCTGGAGCCATACCTGTGGGGGACAGCATGATGGGGGCAGGAAAAGCAGGTGGACTTCCAATTGGTGCTGTCTGTTCAACTGGTGGCACCTGGAAGACACAAAAGACACAAACGCACTCTTTTTTAGATCAAACCAAAATAGACAACAAAGCATCCTTGAAGCTGGAAAACGAGAAAGGAATACTGTTAACATGAGTGTGAAGCCGCTGATAGATGACACCCCCGTATGAATTCATTAGATGCATAAAAAAGCGTTTGAAGTGAGTTTTGTAGAAGAAATCTCAAAACAATGTCTATTTCCTTTTCTGTGGGGTCCTTGGAGACAAAATCATCATAACATCACACTCCAAAGTTAACCTGAGACAAGTTACACAAGACAGAAAAAAAACTGCAACAACTTATAACAACAGACAACAGCAAAAATACAAGAAAAACATCAGTGAAATGGAACATGGGACAATTTTCTCTCAGATTCAGTTCAGCCTTGTTTAGGAAGAGAATACCTTGATTTGCGAAAAAAAAACATATTTACAAAGGCATTTGATGAGATATCGTAATCAAATTTGTTCTCTGCTCTCAATAGTTATCAACATTTTTAATCACAATGCATTTGTGTATTTCAGGTGTCCTGTTGATAAAACAGGTGCAGTTAAATGAACCCCTAAAATGACCCCTCCTCAAGAAAAGGCACAATGTGTGTCATGGTTTATTGAAACAAAATCAAATATGCAGACTCTGCAAAAGTACAGAACCAAGTATGGAAGAGATCCATCAATCCGAGATCCGTCAATTTATGTACGGTACAAGAAAGTTATGGGGAGCCTTTCCACATCCCTCTGTTAAATTAGTTAAAAGGAACTTCAATATCTTCTCCTCATTTTGTGACAACTTCCACATATTTGTTCATATGCTTCATTTAAACATTATGGACACCCTGTATATAAAACACTGTGGCATGGTTCTATGACCTTTATAGCTTTTTAGAACAAATAGCCAAATGTCACTAAAGTTCATCAGCCATGAAACACTTCTTGTGTTTACATTTAGGACAAAATGCTTCGTACCTGGGCAGGTGTAAATGAACATGAATAAAAGGTACACAGTGAAGTTAGTTAATTCATTACTTACCCCTTAAAGCAATCTGAGCTTTGAATCCAAAAATATACAGTGCTGAACAAATTTATTAGACCAACTGCCATAAAAATGACAAAACCAGCCAGCATCACGAAGTGCTTCAACTCAGACCCTTTCCTGTTACTTTACGTCACCATTTTGAACAGGAGTGTAGAGTTTCAAACTTATGTTATGGTTTTATTCCCAGTTTTGAGCCAGAAAACTGGAATTCTCTGAGAAGTCAGAAATTAATCAAAAATAACTAAAACACTATTTTTTTTGTTCAGAAACACAAGTAAATAACTGAAATTTGTCAATGAAAAATAACAATGTGCTTTACTTTAAAAAAATACAAATAGTACATTTGAGAGATTTAGCAACAATAATTATGTTTTAGCATTAAAAAATATAATTCTAAATAAAGATCTTGCACATCCAGGTGGATTAATTGTTACAGAAAGACAAATTGTTTTAGAAGTCAACTATATGCTGTTTATTTAGTGTAGTGGTGGCAAACACCTTACACTGGGTGGTGGTCTCATAAATTTATTTAACACTGTGTTAAACTCAGAATCACAAACAAAAAAAAACAACACCTGATATTTCTTATGGCTTACAGGTGTATGTACAGAGTGTTAAAATAATAATAATAATAATAATAATAATAATAATAATAATAATAATAATACATTTTATTAATAAAGCGCCTTTCTAAATATTTAAAGATGCTGTACAGAGGATAAAAAAAACATCACATAGAGCAACACAACACTAAAAACATGAATAAGAGAGCCTGAATACATTTAAAAGCAGTCATACATTAAAGGCATTTCTAAACAGGTAGGTTTTGGTGAGGGTTTTAAAAGTGGACCACTGGATAGGTTTGGGATGTTTCGGATATGTAATAAGGCCTTCCAGAGGGTGGGTGTTGCGATAGAGAAAGCTCTGTCCCTCCAGGTTCGGTGCTTGGTGTCAGGTGGTAGGGAGAGGAGGTGGGCTTCAGAAGATCAGAGGTCATGGGAGGAGAGGCAGTGGTGGAACAAGCTGGAGAGGTAGGAGGGGGCCTGGTTATGGAGGGCTTTGTGGCTGAGGAGAAGGATTTTAAAATGTATTCTGTGTTCGACTGGGAGCCACTGAAAGTTTTTGAGGACGGGTGATGTGGTCTCGGGAGCGGGTGTGGGTGAGCAGGCTGGATGTATCACAGCTTGTTGAGTTGTTTGGAAGGAAGAAAAGTCTCCTACCTGGCACACCCCCTTCTCAAACTCTCAAAAACCTGTTTTGTTAGCACTGAACCTGTTCACAGTGAACTCACACTTACATGTTGGCTTCAAGAGAACAGTGCCTGCTTATGACAGTATGTTAGTCCCAACAGAGACTCGGGGAAGTGAGGCGTTTTCATTGGTGGAGATATTATGGACCACACAGACAGACGCTAGTGGTGAAATATTAAACCTAAGAGTAGTAAAGTCTCCTCCTATCAATGCAAACTATTCTTATATTACTCAGGCCTACACAGGCTGAGTTATTAAGTAAATCAGACTGAAAACACTGTGAAATAGTGATTAAATAATTACAGCAGTTAGAAGCACATGGTATGACAAAGTAAAAGGAACTATGTATGTCCCTACATAAATTCAACAGACTAACAGCAAGACTACTGCCATTGAACTTGTTAGAAAGACGTTCAAAGATTTTAAGATGCCTGTCTCACAGACAAAATGACACAACAAAAGTCCTGTCACAGAGACTGACATGCCTTTCCCACAGGTCACAGTTTTACTGATACTGCTAAACCTCAACATAAAACCAACAAGCTATACTCATCAGGGAGCAAATTTGATTACTGCATAAATGGCAAAAATGTAGTTTGAACAAAGTGTTCAGTTTGCAAATAATGACTTGAAAACAGTAATGATTGAGTATTAATGAAAGCATTAAGTAATGCAGTCCTTTTCTTTGCATGCCTCCTTCAGGCGATGTAAAATCAGACAGATTTTAATACTTTGAGGAATACTCATAAACTAATTTTTACAATAATATAAGTATTTCAGAGAGGTTATACTCCAATAATTATGAAAAGCTGGTCACAGACTTAAATTTATTATAAAGTCTTTGTGTAATCATATCAAAATTTGAATGTTTAATCAATCAGTTGCACCATATTAATAATAATAATAATAATGAAATATTCCACATGTGGAATATGTGGACCCACTTACTGCATAACTGCACTGCCTTGTTATTCAGTGAGAAGTTTTATCAGTGACACGTTATTTAAACTTTTTTATAAATCTGTTCATCTAATTCAGCTGAAACTATTGAAGGCTTATAGCTTGTCATGGATTCAACAAACAACCTTAAAAATTGACAATAATCTAAATATCTTCATGTGTTCATGATAAATTTTAAGAAAGGATAACTGAGCATATCAGCTCATAACTTGATGCCCAGATGTGTCCCCGAGGCTTAGCCCTGTTCAGGAAACCCTGAGTGCTAATGCTGCCTGAATACGCAGAGGCAACAGATCAAGTTCATATATTAATCTTCTGAGTAAAATAGAATGTAATATACTGTTACCCAGTGAAATTAGATCATCTTACCTCTTAAATACAGATAAATTAAAAAAAAACTGCATAGTAACAAAGAACCTCCCACAATTAGTTCATGGGCTCAAAAAAAGGAACCAGAAAGATGTTTTATATTTTTTTCTTGTCTTTGTTTACTGCAGGACATGACTATGAAAGCAACCCACACACATCAGTTAGTTTTAAAACCATAATGAATTTTTCTGCAAATGCTTTAATTCTAAAAATTAGGTTGCAGAAACTGCTAAGGAATTTGTGAGCTGCTTGGAGAATAATTCTGACACTAAAGTGTACACTCCCTGTCATTAGCACATCTAACATCTCAAGGTAAAGAATTATTTCAAGTTACCAAAAAAGAGACACAAGTGGGCTCTAAGATATTTAAGGTAATGCTTCTTAAGTCTTTTATCCACATTAATTAAAAAATTACTGCAGGCAGCAAAAAAATGAACAAGAGCCTACCCTGAGTTGTGAAATATCTCAACGACCAAATACTTGGGCATATTTTAATGATTTAAAATACTTTTACTACAAATTGTGGTAAAGTTTTAATTTTTCAGCATTGTAGAATATGATAAGATGGGGGGAGAAAGTGATGCAAGACATCAAGTAGTCTCAAGCTACCTCAATTACGCCGGTAATTATATCGCAGAATCGCCACCTAGTGGACATTAGAAGAGGCGACGGGAAAAGTCTCCTACGTAGGATTGGAGCTATAATGGTCTATATACTTGGAACCAAACTCAGTCAGCTAGTTTTGATCATCAAAGCTCTAAAGCAAAAATGCATTCATGAGGGCAAACATGTTTTTTTTTTTTACATATAAATCCACTTCAGTATTAAAGCAACCAGATTTAACCTGAAACATGATTTAAAATAATTATTTTAGTTATGAGGTTATTGTTAACCTACCTTAGTCCAGTGTGTTTTGGCAGTGTTTGAACGGTAATTGAGGCTAGTCAGGCATCTCCATTTCCTTTAGCAATAATGTAATTTCTACACTGCCAAAGGGAGGCACCAAAAACTGTAGTAGCAGCTCAGGTTTTAACACCTGCGCCCACCAAAAAACAATTTGAAGAAAGAGCTGGGTAGTTATAGACCATTAACATCTTTAGACTATTTCCAATATTCTAAAACCCCTCCTATTTGTTTTTTTTTTATTATTATTTTTTTGCAAAAAATTTAAGGTAACATTAAAGTACTGGAGGCTTCCACTTTTGGTTTGACAGTTTTGGCAGCTTTGGCACCTCCTGTGGACAAAACTGTCCAAGATTTTTGCGTGTCTTGACCTCTTTGTCAAGCAGCTGGAAAATTATCAGAACTGGCCATGCCTAAAATGTAACACTACTAAATCAGAAAGTATAAATCTCACCATGCATTGCCTTGTTTGCTTTGACAAGTCAAACACAGGGTCCAGTGTTCACAGCAGACCAGGGAAAAAGTTCTCAGGTTTATTAGTCTTGATTTTGGCCAACCCTGAGGACAAAGCAATGCATCCAACATCCCTCAACGAAATTCTCTTTAAAAATAATTTTTTTTGAACTCCAAATTAATGCACAACACTTTGATTTGGTAAAGAAAATATTACATCTGTCTTGCTTGGTCAGCATGCCATGACTTTCTTTATCTAATCCAATAAATTCACCAGGATTTGAAAAAAACAAAAAACAAATTGCTTGTTGTCTTGTTTGTTTTTGTAAGGAACATAAAATCTTTGGTATATAACAAAAACTGCCTTTATGTGACCTTTTGAACTGCTTTCACAAATACACTCAACTTAGATTTGACCTATTTTTTCATGACAGAAGAAAAACTAAAGTCAAAAGTAAGGTTAAAGATATTCTTGACTGTATTTTAACGAACCTCGACTATTAAAAATGAGTGTTAAGACTATTGTTAGCAAAAAATAATTCTCTGTAATGCAAACTTTTTCATGCTACTCAAAATGCACTCAATGCATGGAACAAATGCCAAAAAAGGGGGGAGGAGTTTCCTCTCAAACTGCTGTGATGCAGGACTACTGTGGGGTAAAACAGAGGGGTCTGCTCTTACCCTGGTGTTCACTCCATCAGCAGAAAATACAGGACAAGTGCAGCTCCATTTCTCCTGCAGCTGGGCAATAGGGACTCATATCCCAGATGGGTATCACCACGGTTCTCTCCCTCTTGACCAATGTTTTGTTCTTTGGTTATACCTGGGTGCTTTCAAGACATGTGGAAAGACAGCAATGAGGCAGCCCTGCTACATACCCGCTTTGATCTCCAGACTGTTTACAAGAACAAATCCTGAAATGGAAAAAGTCCAGTCGCGTTCTTCTTTCACGATCCTTCTGTTACTGTCCAACTGCTCCACAGTTTTCAGTGTGAATCCTAACACCAAAAGATGACTTTTTACACTCACCTTGGTGAGGCTAATGCCAGATTTTTTCCAGACTGCTCAGATTTTCTATCCTAAATAAACTCCGAGCACTTTCAATGTAGAAAGGAGGGCTTCACAGCGTAACACTTGTAAACTTTGTTGATGTTTCAATTGTTTAAAATAGATGTTAGGAGCTCTGTTATGAAAGTGTTATAAAAGAAGCGTTTAAAAATACTCAACTACCCTCCCATGATCGAACACAGATTTCTTTCATATAACTTCAAGACTATGAACTTAATCAAATTACAAATAAGTGATGAGTGATTTGATAATTCCTATTTTTGTAATACAGTTTCCAAAGTTAAGCCCAAGAGACAGACAACCATAAAAACACAAACGCACCTTAAGACAAGTTGGAGTGACTGATTGACCTGAAGACTGTGGGAGAAAGCTGGAGTACCCCAAGAGAATCCAGGCACGCACAGACAAGATGCAAAGGCCACACAGTAAGGCACCTATCCGATCTGGGAATCTACCAGGAACCTTTTTGCTGTGAGGAAACAGTGCAGACTAATTCACATACAACCACTGTGCTTTCCTTTTGTTCCAGTTTTGGCGCAACCACCTATTCCCCTGTTGTAACTTTGAGGGCTCATATTTTACCCTCCTTCTTTGGTTCATAACCAAAAGTGGATAGTAATTTCAGGACTCATTTACCCAGGGTGCAATTTGTCAAATAAAGAGAAGAACAAACAAGTAATCAACAGGCCTAATCTTTTTTTTTTTTTTTTTTTTTTTTTGGAGTTAACGATAGACCCTATTACATTTGCAACAGTTGAGAATTCATGTTTAATGTAAACTAAAAAGACATGAAACATTTAATTTTCTGTGACGGCTACACATGCGATGTAGGAGCTGGCCTAATTTAGTTTCAGGACCATGGATAAGGTTTGATCACGCCATCATAGCAGAGGAATTAAGGCGAACAGGCAACTCGATCTGACTTTAAAACGTAACCTAAAACATAATCGTTCAAGATTTCACATCATGTCAATCTAATTCAGCTAATTAAACTAAGTAAACGGTTTGCTCTGATGTTGAACTTCATGTAGCCTTTTCAGCTTTTCTGTTTCTGCATCATCGTTTCGCCCTTCCTTTATCCACACCTCTGTGAACTCCTGAGCAGGGACTGACGCACTTCTGGCCCATTCACAGCGATGAAGAGAAGACTGTTCAGTGTGGACACATTTATTCTGTTGCGTTCAGCAGTTAGGATGTGACTAAATCCACACTCTCACTCTGTGCATGGGGAGAATTGCGAATCCCAAGACTGCCAACAGTTTGGGTTGATGAAAGTTTGTGCCAGCAACATGGGCTGTACATGTAAGAAAACTGTCACAACCTGTCTGTTATTTCAACTGGTTTTTAATTATTGATGGGGTGGGGGCATCAATTATTGATGCCCACCCCAGAGGATGAAATTCATTCAGCAGAGGAAGGAATGTAAAAACCAGAGGAGGGATTGATCCCTACCATCCCCGCAACAAATCGCACCCTGAATTCACAGACATGAAGTTGGCCTGTTGTTTTACATAGTTGTCCTTTTTGTTCATCAGATTTTTTTAACCCCGTCTATTCCATCATAAAGACTGCCACTCTAGTTTTCCATCCACCTCTTTTAAACTGGACCACCTGTAGGACCAATGACCAATAATTGCAGAGAACATAAGTAATTGTGATGGCCTTATGAGGAAACAGAACAAAATTGGACATTTATCTATCTGGCATTGCTACTTTTTCACTCCACCACTTTTCCTCTCCTCCTTGTTGGATCAACTGATGACCAGGAGTGTAACTCCATTTCAGTAGTCACGTTTCTCTCATGAGGTGGTTTTTCAAAATTTTCAATGTTGAAGTTTATCGTAACAGTGCAATAGAAACATCTGTTTTCACAAAAACACCTCATAGGACGTTAATGATGGACGCATATCCCTCACCCATGATATTCTCCCAGAAATCCTTAGTACATGGCCACTGCCACACATACAGACCCTGGCATTCATATTGTAACAGCTCTGCTGTCAGTTATGTCTTCTGTGTAGATGTTTATGTTTTTGACAGTCAGTGAAGGCACCAGGAAGAGTAGGTGAGCTGGAGATGATTTTCATTCAATGTTGGTTCGTGCCTGTGCCATTGGCGTGGTCACGGCCGACAGTGAGCATTGAATAAAACACAAGTCTTCACAGATCGTCATCATCATTATTGCTGTGTCCAGACAGACGTTACAATATCTTAACACCCTCTGCCTTAGTCTGTAGACAATATCAGCAACAACAGTAACGCCCATCAAACTGACAGTTCCGGCTCTTAAAATGTTTTGGATATCCATGGTTACCGCCAGTTAAAGTCCTCCGTCCTTCTTCTATATTTCGCAAATTGAATCTCGCAGGACAAGATTTTACTCAAGTTGTCCACAATTCTAGTTGTAATGGAAAGACCGGCAAGATGCAATTGTACTTTACCGAAACTTTAGAAAAATCCCTTTTATTTTGGGAAGTGTAATAGAAATACAGCTATTGGCACATTACATACTGGCCACATGAGGCCAAGCTGTGTAATTCTACACCCTTAGCACACACCAGACTGCTATACAGACAAAAGTCACAGGAAAGACACTGAGGTGTGCTGAGCCATGAAGCAAACATGATGTAAAGAAAATGCTGGTTTTCTTGGAAGCTAACATGCATTGAAAAAATCTCTTAACTGAAAACCACGTTATGGAACCAAGGACTTTAAACAAGCACTTCACTGTAAAGATATTAAGAAATTTAATGGTCAATATGTTGGATCGCAAGATGTATGTCACAGGGCTGTAACATGAATTTGATGGGAGAACTGTAAAGTTGAAAATACGAAAGGCTGCCGGGTGCAAATTTCTGTAGAAACCATATATTGAAGAAAGTCAGGGGGAAATGTAAGAAAAAACTGGAAGGCTTGTCAACACATTTTCAATGTTTACCAATGTGTAAAAGCTGGCAAACACACAGTGGAGAGGAAATACAGCACCTCTTAAGCCAGCCAGCCTCCCACAAATCAAGACTGTAAAAATGTCAATGTCCAAAGGTGATTTTTCTGAAGGTGCTTTGAAACAATTCATCAATGGTGGTGGCATTGTGTAGCCTTCGCATACAGGAGACAATCCAAAAGAGTTCAGAGTAACATGCGATAGCAGCACTCATGATTAATCTAAATCCTCTCTCCATGTCTGTTGAGTGAGAAAGGGACCATTATCACACAAATAAGGTAATTGTGTGCAGTTCACTTGTGTGATGTGATGTAAGACCATCTGCAACCATTTGAGGACAAAGGATGCAACATACTATATGAAATAACACGAGATATGTAAGATACAAACCAGAAGCAGAAGAGGAGGGAAAGTTGAAAGAGTGCAAAGTCGAGTGCACAGCAAGTGTTCAGACACATGAACAAGCATTCACTGTGCTTGAAGTTGAGCTCTCTTTGAGTCTTCAGATTCTGTTAAGTCTCATTTTGGATCCTCTTAAGTTAAATTTAAATACTTATTGAGCTAGCTATTTGTGGGGAAAAAAAACAAACAGCTAGTACAAAAAGCATAAACAGTTTGATCAGCTTCTTTCAGTAACAGTGTTGCCACTCAGCTTGAGGACTCCAGTCACGTTTAGCTGGGCAATTTTCATCACAAAAACCATACCTGAACTAATACAACATCTCCGGTTTTTCAGGAATGATTAATGATTACCGGGTTAAGCACAACATTTAGCGTCAAATGCTTATTGTGTTGTCGTCTTACCTTGTCTCCCATTCGGAAACTCTTCCTCCCATTTGAGCCTCTGAGTCCAACCAGCAGCCCAGTGTTGGATTGTCCCGAGCTCAAGATATTTGAGCAACAGTTCTTCAGAGTGATGTGCAAAGTTTAGCCGGCCTGCTAAGAGTGCTTCGAGCTGGATCATGTTTTCTTAGATCTAGCTAGTTTACAGTCTCCAAGATAGTTTTCACATGAGATTTACTGAAATCATTCCAAACATTTTAAGATGAGCATAAATCTAGACTTGATATTTTCACTAGTTCAGAAGATCATTCTGTGGTCAGAATCTACAACCCCAATTCCAATTAAGTTGAGATGTTGTACAAAATGTAACTAAAAACAGAATACAATAATTTGCAAATCCATTTAACCTATATTCAACTGAATACACTACAAAGACAAGATATTTTTGTTGAAAATGATAAACTTTGTATTCTCTGCAAGCATTCACTCATTTTGAATTTGATGCCTGCAACACATTCCAAAAAAAAAAGCTGGGACAGGGGCAATAAGAGACTGGGAAAGTTGAGGAATGCTCAAAACACATCTGTTTGGATCATTCCAGAAGTAAACAGATTAATTGGAAAAAGGTGAGCGTCATGATTGGGTATAAAAGGAGCATCCCGAAATGCTCAGTTGTTCACAAGCAAGGATGGGGCAAGGTCTACCACGTTGTGAACAACTGCGTGAGCAAATAGTCCAACAGTTTAAGAACAATGTTTCTCAATGTACAATTGCAAAGAATTTAAAGATTTCATCATCTAAAGTCCATAATATCATCAAAAGATGTAAAACTTTTTTCAATGACAAGTAACCTACAAAAACTATGAATCAGGCAACCTGCGCCCCCATGGGAGGGGGACCGCCCCTCCACTTTGAAAACCACTGGTGTAAAGGATATTACCACATTGGCTCAGGAACACTTCAGAAAACCATTGTCAGTTAACAAAGTTCATCTCTACATCTACAAATGCAAGTTCAAACTCTACCATGCAAAGCCAAAGACATAACAACACCCAGAAATGCCACCGGCTTCCCTGGACCCAAGCTCATCTGAGATGGACTGACGCAAAGTGGAAAAGTGTGCTGTGGTCTGACGAGTCCATATTTCAAGCTGTTTTTGGAAATCACGGACGTAGTGTCCTCCAGGCCAAAGAGGAAAAGGACAATCCAGATTGTTATCAGTTCAAAGTTCAAAAGCAGCATCTGTGATGGTATGGGGGTGTGTTCGTGCCCATGGCATGGGTAACTTGACCATCTGTGAAGGCTCCATTAATGCTGAAAGGTACATACAGGTCTTGGAGCAACATATGCTGCCATCCAAGCCACTTCTTTTTCAGGGACGTCTCTGCTTATTTCAGCAAGAGAATGCCAAACCAAATTCTGCAGGTTACAACAGCATGGCTTTGTAGTAAAAGAGTGCGGGTACTAGACTGGCCTGACTGCAGTCCAGACCTGTCTCCCATTGAAAATGTGTGGCTTCAACAATTAGTGTCCTTAGTTCACAAACCCTTAGTGACTATTGTTAACAGGAAAGGTGATGTAACACCGATAAAAGCAAAACATGCCCCTGTTCCAGTTTTTTTGGAACACATTGCAGGCTGAGGCATCAAATTCAAAATGTGTGAAAATTAGAAAAAAAATCAATAAACTTTATCAGTTTGAACAATAAATATCTTGTCTGTGTAGTGTATTCAACTGAATATGGGTTTAACGGGATTTGCAAATCATTGTATTCTGTTTATATTTACATTTTACAAAGTGCTCCAACTTCATTGGAAGTTGGCTATTTACTAAGTTACTGCTCACATTACTTTGTATTTATGAGTTTATTCACAACAACTCTCAACTGTGTTAAAACTCATGTGGTGGTTATAGAGACAGAGATTGATAATGCAATCAAGAGTAGCATCTAATTTTTTTTAATGTTTTGTGGTATTTTAACCAAAATTAAGACCACCGGTCTTGATTTTTTGGTATTACTACAAATAACGAATCATTTGGATAAACGGTTCAAGTGGATGTGTTTTTTTTTTTTTTTTACACCCAACCTCACAAAAAACTTATTTTCTTTCTAGAACACAAATTACCCCCCCCCCCCCCCCCCCCACCACCATCTTAAAGCTCCTGTGAGGAGGTTTTGTTTTTGTCTGAATTACTTTTGGCACCTCTATGAATGAATCTCTTTTCTCTTTGTTTATCTTAACCTGTACAAGTGTTTTATGGAAAAGGTAGAGAGGCTGTTTGTTCAGTGTGCAGTCAAATGCATGGTTTGACACCCCTCCCTTGTAGTGGTTACAGGTGGAGATCAACAGGCATCGTTATTGGCCTATTAACGAAGAGTAGGTTGGCCAAAGGCCAATATGCAACACCAATATAACATTGTAGTTACTGCTGTTGTCAAATCAACAGTTATCACAGTCAGTAAAATTAAATTTAAAAAGACACTGGGTTATGCTATAAATTTCAGAACAACTAGCCGGTAACTTGAGATTTAAGATTTAATATGCTGTCATCTTGGATGGTAAGGCAGGTTACCAGTTAGAGGGATGATAAGTTTGACAGCAGAAACACTAACATGACTGCCTGCAGAATCTGCAGACTTCATTCACTTTAGAGAAAGCAGAACTCATCCAATCCCGATTATTTATTTGACTGATGAATCAGCCAAACCAATTAACCGGTCCATCTCTAGTTACTGACATTGAACTTACGATATAGAAGTTGTTCACCATCATGGTTTGCATTTGAGCCTCATCAAAGGACTCAATCTTAAATCTAGTCTTTCTCATGAGCAGCTAAAATCTTCTTACAAAGGCTTTAATATTGTTGTGAAAATGTGAAAATATTTGCTTAACAAACAATTCCTGTAAACTGTAAAGAAAACAAAATAAGACAAATGCTCCCCTGTACACACAACAGTAATTTCACTTTTCTGAAATTCCCCACTTTATTTTTAAAGGATATTCTGCACAGTAGAAGGCCTCTAAATAAAGATGCAAATCGTTGGTTAAGAAAGAGACGGATGAAGAAGAGTTATTGTATTAACTAACCCCTCAACGGAGGGTTAGCTTAACTGAATTGTGGAAATTAAAAGGATAGAAATCACCAAATTAAATTTGCCGACTGAAAAAAAACCCAACCTTTATGATGCAAAGACACAAGAGACATTTTACAACCTGTCATGAGTAATGAATTATTAGTCAATCAACACTGAAACATTTCTCTTTTCATGAGTTTAATTCAGCACTAGAAAATGATTTTATATCCCACACATTGCAAACAACTGGAATGAGAAAGTCTGTTTGAAGTGAAACAGTCAGAAATACTCAGTTCTTTCGAAGCTTGCTCAGTTGAGTCACTCAGAGATCAAACTTTTCCTCTGAGAATCAACTATTCAGCACTTTCGCTCAAAGATAAGTTAAAGAAATTAATATATCTGCTGTTTTAATGGGTATGTGTTCTATTCGAAGCATTTGCCATTCACAATTGAATTTCTGAGTTTTGAAATCAAGTCTGTTGTTGCTGTTAGTGACAAAAGATAAAGGCTCTATTTAAAGTTGGCCTTGTATAAACCAGCTTTAAAACAGAGTGAACTGTAGTCGCCATTGGTAAAGGCCAATCTGGTAAAAGGGTAAGCCTTCATTTAAATCCAAGTTTAATCCTTAAAGAGTGTTTGTCTTCTTAGATTAATGTTGCCTTGTACTTTGGAACTAGAATCTTTGGCTAACACGTCTGTTCTTTACTCAGATGTGTAGAAGTGTCATTAATGCTGCTTCAGATTTCATGCTCTATAGTATGTGCTGAGCACCACCTTCTGGTATAACACTGAAAGTGTTGGGAAAAGAAACAGACTGGGGCTGTGTGCACATGATTTGGAAGTTATTTCTTACTGAATTTAATGTTTTCTCTGATGCCTTCCGGAGATTTACTATTTAAATGTTTAAAATGTAGTTTTCAGCTTTTTCAATATAAATTTGTGTGACTAGAAGTATGAAAAAAAATCCATGAGGGTTTTCAGATAAGCTTCAATATTTGTTTGTAATTATTCATTTTCCTTTAATTCTCCATAAGACAGAGTTTAAAGTAGGTATTCAAAAGCAAGCCATTGGACAAATAAAATAACACATATTTTATCAAAAAGGAGGCGTTTAGAGACAATTTTATCATTACCTGAATGTGAGCGGCTATGGTCCCTTCTGCTGGTAAACTTTCCAATACTCCGTTAACAGCTGCTGGCTTCTGGAGGTCCTTGGCACTGTTCCAGTCTGACAACGGCAATGAAAAATAGATTAGAACATAATAGAAGCCGGTTCCAATGTTCTTTTACTCTTTAGTTACTGAATCCTAGATCAGTAACAACATGTTTACCTGGCCTTAGTGTCTCTGCATCTAGAATGCCTCCTTCTCGATAGCTCTCCAACTCCTCAGGTTTGACTTTGCTCCAGGGGATGTAGGTAACGCCCCGCTCCACATCCCAGAACTTTTTGTGAGCTGATTTTATACCTTTGTTTAAAGCCCAGGCAATCTAGGAAAGAAAGGTAGTGGCTATTATCACCATCATTAAAACAAGATACACAGGACAAATATGAAACTACAAATAAATGTAAACGCTCAAGTACCTTTACAGGCTTCTGATTGACTTTGTATGACCCTCGACTGAGTTTGTTTAAGGCTGTATTGGCATCTTGTCTGTGAACCATAACGATATAAGCACAACCTCTCGGGGGAATCATCTGGACAGGAGAAAGTAAAAAGTCATATTAAATACTTTGTGTAATCATCTTACACAGGGTTACAATTCTCTTTGAGATCTGCTGTTTAAACTTACGTTGATGGACTCAATCTGCCCAAACTCTTCCAAAAGGGACATCACGTCAGACTGCTGTGTTTTCTTGTCTAGTTGTCCGACCCAAAGTGTAGTGCTGCAAACTAAATGAAGATATTGATTTATCCTCTGTTTAACTTGAAAAATGCCAACTGGTCAATGCGGCGAGGTTAATCTAATCATAATCACCTGACATGAGAATGTTAAAGTCATAACTGCATATAAGGCTGAAATTTGCTATTAAAACAAATACACGTGTGCTAGTACTTAGCAACCTCTCTCTTGATAGTCTGGAGAATGTTTGGTTGCACCCATTAGCTTTAGACTTTAAATGTGTTTGGGTGTACACAGCATCAACATGGATGCAGAAAAGTAGAAAGTGCTGAGTTAAAATTGAAAAGTTAAATTTGTGCACTGCATGGCAAAACAATCAAAGTGTATCCACTGCTGCCAAAGCACTGAGAAAAGAACAAGTGCATGTGAGGACCAAGACAAAGAGAAAACAAAAGGTCCTCAAAACCAAATGTTACTACAACAGAGCAGAACAAGGGAGTCTTAGGGGTTGTTTACACCTGGTGTCAACATGTCACCTGGGTAATCAGATCATACTTTTGTAGCTCTGATACAAATGCACTTATTTTAAAATAACATTTTAAATGAGTCTTGAGTGAGCACCGACTTACTGACAGAAAATCACCTAAACATTGTTTTTTTTTCCCATTTTCAAAATACAAAATGCATTTAATTAATATTTGTTTTATGTTTAAAAACAGTGAATTATCGCTCCATGTTCTATTAACCAAGCAAATAGACTCATAACACCAAATTGATAATATATCCCAAACACATTATTGTCCACTAAACCAAACACACGATTTAACCAGATCATGCTGAGTCTTTCAAACCAAACCAAAGCTACAGCGCCAAAGACTGAATACCGACAGCAGAACTACAAGTCTAAATGAATCCAGAGAGTAAGGGGGCAGAACTGTCTCATACTGAGCCTCAGGCATGCAAATGAAAACAGACTCTTTATATTTTCAAAGACCAAATGACTGATTTGAAAACAGTTAAGACAGAAATTTCAGAAGTCAAAAAATTAGCTCAGTAACAGCAGAATGACTGGTTACAGGATCTACAGGTAAACAATGTCAACCTGTTTGCTCAGTGTGGCGAATGTTTGCAGAGCAAGCAGCACCAGCCTTCAGTCCTTCCTGCAGGTTAATGTCCACACGCTTGTGTTTGCCAAACTTTTCTCTGATCATGACAGCCTTGTTCAAAATGGAGCAACAAATAAGTGTTGCCGTTTTAACATTTGTGAAAAGTTGATTTCACAAGCACCTCAAGTGGCGATGATTGGCTTTATTTTGTTGATGAAATACTGTTTAAAATGTGTCACGTTTGGGGGGGAAAAGGCTGCTTGCCTTGGACATGTAGAAAAAGGGAGTCCACTGCTTTTTTATGTAACTACATGCAGGAATATGGGGTGCAAATCTTGTGGCATGAATGTAAGTAATATGAACACATGTACAGACTCTACAGTTTGCAGTATTACATACCACTGAGTGTTTGGCTCTTTATGCTGGGGAGTCCTTTCTGTCTGCGCTCTCTGTCTCGCTCTCTTTCACCTCGGTCTCGAGAACCAGAACGAGATCTCCAGCGTCGTTCTTTGGAGCGTGAACGAGAGCGTCTATGCCTGGACCTTCTGGAGCGAGATGAAGATCTCGATCTTCTTCTCCTTGGAGATCTAAAATAATAAAGATTTAACCAGTTCAATATGGTTTCAACATTAAGTTAGTAAATGACAACATGAAACACAAAAAGTGGAAAGTGGGAATTGTGAACTAAGAAAAACATGATGATGTGGGATGCCCTGAGCGCCTTACCTTGAACCAGATCTGGATCTTCCATGGGCTCTGTGTCGGCCTTCTCGCCTCAGAGCTGAGTTTTCTCTGGAGTTTTCCTATTATACGATGATGACACTAAACATTAATTTCACCAAATGAAGAAAAGTTTTAAAAACTTGCAAAACTGGGTTTCATATTTACCCGTGACTGTGAATAAGCCTCATTTGGGGAAGGATAACCATCTGGCAACCTTACACGCTCACCATGACTCTTTCCACCGTGCTGAGGGTTAACAAAGAGAAGGAGGCATGTGAATTAAAAAGACACATACATAAGCCAGTCATACTAAAACATTGACAACAGTTTCTTGAAGGTCTAAATAATTAAAAATGTAAATGGTTAACTCATTACAGTGGCTAATTTCTCATTATAGCTTTTCCTCAAAAAAGACAACGTGGAAAACAGAATAATATATTATATATCTTAAAAGAAAAGGGGGAAAACAATTTAGAAAACTTATCAAATATTACAAACAAGTAACAAATTACCTCCAAAACAATGGGTTGACCCATCATATGAGGGTGAACATTCTCCATGTTGGGCATCTGACCATGAAGATGATTAAACACATTTTCAGGAATGCCTCTATCATGAAAAAAAACAAACAAACAAAACAAAACATACAGTTAGTCTTTGTATTTCAAGCATAGAAACAAATTAACAACTCAACAATTAAAAACATGAATCTTTTTCAATGTAGGTTTTTCAAGCGTATGAAAAAAATCTCTCAAAATTCATCAGCATTACTTGACTCACTGTATCTGAGCGGTTACTTCTTTAGCCATGATATCATCGGGTTCATCATCATAATCAAATCGATCAAGAAGTTTCTGAGGGAAAACAGAAACATAACATTCTAGTAAATTTGAAAGCAAGTCGCAGACAAACAGATGGAAATGTTATTATAAGTCATAATGTTACCTCTGCTAAAGAGTTCTTTGTCTCTGTGTGTGCGTTATACTGGTTGAGCTGGGCCACAGGCATCTGAGGTGGGTTTGGTATATTGTCTGAAATGGTAGAAAGTCTCTTATCTGCCTGCTGGAAGCTCTGGAGCATCCTCTGCAGCTGTAGGGAGGAGACAGAGAAATTACTTAGAATTTCAATAATTCTAACATGATGATTGGAAACTTCCAGGGGCACGGGCGTATTTTGTGCTTACCTCTTGACCATGGGGGGACTGAAACAGCTGTGCTACAGCAGCTAGAGCATCAGGAGTGGGTAGCTGGGATACAGCAGGCACATCGCAGGCACTAGTGACAGGAGGCTGTGTCACTGTTGGGAGGTTAACTGGAACTGTTCAGACAAAAAGGAGATTAACATCTTAGTATGAGCTTTGGATGAGTTTCAACCTCATTTTAAACACTGGAGGAAAAATTGTGGAAAAATTGCTGAAGATGAACTGTGCTCTAGCTCTACCTTCAAGTGCAGGGGCTGGTACAACAGATCCATTGGCCATATCCATCAGAGGCTGAATGATGTCCATTTCGAACACACCATTCTTCTGCCACAGGTTCAGGACGCGGATAATTTTGCTCTAAAAAGGAAAAGAAGACATATGGGTTTAGATGCTTTAATCAGAGCACATTGTAAACATAAAAAAGGATGGAACCTCATCAAGCACCTTATCATCCTCTGAGCAATGGTAAAGGTTCTGAAAGGTATCTGTGAAGTTCTTCAAGAATCTGGGCCCAAATACATCCTTGTCAACACCAAACTGATGTCGTGACTGTCGAACGATAGAATCAACCACGTACAAACCGGGGACTTTCAGTTCTGGCTTGCACTAAAAAAAGAAAAAAAAAAGGGGGGACAAAAGGTAAAACAAATTACTCATTTGTCTGACTACAAATTGCATTTGAAGTTCACTTTGATTTCAATACATCAGTATCTTACTGCTCTGGAATACATACCTTCTTGATAAACTTCTCTACGATCTGGACAACGTGCTTGTAAAGCTAATAAAAAAAACACAGAATATGTTTTGATCCATGAGTCACTTCAGCACACAACATAATATTACAATAATGCAAGCTTTGTTAGAAAGCAACAAAAGGGAAAAATAATCATTCAAAACAAAGAGGGAGAATGGCACTGAATAAAACACTGTCAATTCATATGCAGTTGCAGCATCCATTCTGTCTTTACCAACATTAAATCCAATACATTACATTCAGTGTAAGTAAAAGGAATTCAATTATAAATAAAACTTTTAATATGATACTCTGCACCTTAAGCCTGAGATAATAAACAACTACCTTAAAGATGAGCTGAAGACAGGGAAAAGGAAACCAAAATTAAGGCAGAGGTTTTTATATTTCTTGAGATGATGACTAGACAACAAAACTGAGTTAAACATGTATTTTTTTATAAGCCACAATTCAACTACACACAAAACAAAAATAGATTATTATAGATTTAATTTACCTTTATAGCTTTGATGGCTGATTTTGTGACAGACATCATTTTAGCCCGGGATATTGGAGGCTTCATTTCAATCATGGAGAACAACTGGTAGGAGGAAAAAATATGTTTATGCCAAACAGAAAAAATCATGACATAAAATTACACTTAGACATGTAGCTGATTTAACGCCTTGTTGCATATTAGGCAGTATATCAACCTATTCAGAGACTAACAAGTGTGTAGAGGGAAATTTAATTTACAAAACATCAACAAAGACCAGAAATGAATGTCATAATTCGTCTGAAAAAACAACATATTGAGATTCTGAGGTTTCTGAAAGACAGACATCAGGAATCAATCCAGCACCTGGGTCAAAGAGAAGATTGGAATTTGTTTCGACCCGTTATTTGTGTTTTTGGTCGCCCTTTCAATGCCTCAATTTTGACAACTCCTTTTGGCAAGGATCTCTCAGGTATCACTTACACAATGGTGGATAAGAAACGGATAACGTGAGTTATAATGTTGATTAAATCGGTATCTGGTGAAGGTTTAATACTTTGATTCTTGTAGGGACATTATCTACTAACGAGATTTTGATACCCTCACATTACTGAGTCGCTCAGTTAAATTGCATTGAACACACAACATTTTGCAACAACGTAATGTTAAATCACACAGACGCGTTCTGACAATGAGAGCTGGATAACAGCACAGTCAATAGGCCTGGGCCTTTGGGAGTAAATGAACAGTTAGTGACCAAACGAAAGTAAACGGATGTTTGTGGGCGTGCATTTTTAACGGTGATATGTCCACATAGCAAGTACGTTAGCTGGTAGCAGTGCTTCAAATTAACGACTGCTTCGCGTTAATGCAGTCAAGCAGAACATGTACTATGGTAAAAAGGCAGGGGGCTTGGTTTCAACTAACAGTTACAATGACGGGTTATTCTTATCCCAGTGTTTTTACTCAACGGCCAACGAGAAACTGGACTCAGGCCTTGCAGCACAAGCGTCAAACGTCACTGTTAGCTAGAAGCTAGCTTATTCGACGAAGCCATGTTTACGTTCTGACTACTACTTTCACCAAATGTAATGTTTCTGATCGATGATTAACAAATTCAGATGTCTAATTTACCCGTAACTACCGTAAACCCAATTAAAAATACCATAATATTTAACCAAAACAAAACGACGTGTTAGCGGTCACGTCGGGCCCATGTAGGCAAAATACGAGCAAACTTTACCTCCATGTTGAACGCGTTTACTGCATCCATACTGGTTTGTTATGGTTGACGGACGTGCCTAAACTATGTGGATACAACCATGCGTCGAAATTTAGTTGTATACACAACCTAGAAAAATATAACTGCTATATATTCGTGTTTCATAGGCTCGCACTCCTCTTCGACGATATGCCCTGCCAAGGTATGCTGCTAGCTTGGGCCCAACCCCGTGCGCGATCGACGGCGCGTAATGACGACTGTTGTCACAAGACTGTGCCACTTTCATGGTAATTGGAAAATCACAAGTACTCTTTACATTTGGACCAGAATGGTGACTCGTGAATCCTTTTAGTGTCGTCAAGGGCGTTCTTATGATAATACATCGAAATTCCTAACTCAGATTTATTAGAGAATCCATGAAATATATACTCTCACTCTCTAAAGTATAAAAGTACGATTTATATACTCGATTAAACGATTATTACAATACCTACTCAACACACTAATATCCTAAATTAAAACGTGTTCTTTTTATTACTCTTGATAATTTATCTGATATGAATCATCTAAATTTAATAGAGGCCTTTCATCAAATACATACCTTGAATAGATCTTACAACTATAACGTCTCTACTTTCCCACACTGTCTCTGAGCATTTGAAAGCGGCTTGCTTGTGTGTTGTTGCCAAATGAACATGAAATTACACAAGTGCCTTAATTTTAAAAAAAGATTTATTACAGTATAGTGTGCACAAACGAGCGATTTTTCTAGTTTTATTCGTTTAAATAATAATAATAATAACAATAATAATAATAATAATAATAATAATAATAATAATAATAATAATAATAATAATAATAAATGTGTTGAGGTGTATTATTTGTGTGGGGGTTTATTATACAGTTATGGTTGAAGTATATTTTTTCAGATCGAGAATATTAAATATTGGTGTCATATTTGCAGCACATTGTTAGTTGCATACCCGCCTTACCAGCTGTGAGGTGGTAACTATACTGTCGGACAGTATTTTTATTTTCCTGTATGTCCTCGCATATATATATATATATATATATATATATATATATATATATATATATATATATATATATATATATATATATATATATATATATAGATAGATAGATAGATAGATAGATAGATAGATAGATAGATATAGATATATGACAATAAATACCTTTTAATCCTGAATCTACTTTAGTAACAATGTACTTGACTTGCTCATCCCCACCTTGTTAAGCGACTCTTTCGTGCTCTCTTGTGGCCAAACGGGAACACTACGCGCATCTTTACTGAACTTTAAGAACTGTCATACCTGAAAACAAGATGCACCATACCACAAGCAGACAAATATACGTGGGCGAGGATTGAATGATTATTTTCACAAGACTTGAACCGCTTCATTATAGTAAGAAGCGACACTTAAATATTTATTTCTTGAGATTATTTTTCTTCTTTGTCGAAATGAGATGACGGACATAATGGAGAACATAACGGGAACATTTCATTACGAATGGGAATACTACGATGATTACCTTGATCCTGTGATTGTGGACCAGAACAAACTGACATACAATAAATGTAAGTCTTAACGTTTTAACGCTTTATATATTCAGTTTTAGAGGGAAACTATTTTTTTTCTGTTTCAGACTCAATTGTTATAATATTTTGGATTATTCTGGCTGCTTTTGTGGGTTTCCTCTTTCTCAGTTTGAACTTGATGTCTGGCAGTGGAAACTTGTCAAGGTAATAGTCCATCAAAGTCTCACATTTGGATTTGTGGTGGAAAGAAATTGCCCTCTTGAACAACAGAATTCTTATTGTAACTTTCCATTTCTGTTTGCTGTAGGAATCGGAGATCAAAAAGCAAACAAAGTTCCAGAACATCAACTGTCTGAGCTAAGTCTGAATGACTGCACTTTAATACATGTGAGCAAAGTTGGTTTAACATTTAGGGTGAGAAAATGATGCTGTAGTAGTACACTGTGTAACTCTGTTTTGTACACAATGATTTACTCAATACTCAGTTTGTTCAAAGCAGCTTCTGTGTTCAAAATCCTTGTATTTTACAGACCCCCTTTTTTTTTTCCTTCTTCTTCTTTTAGGTAGTGTAGAAACAAAATGCTCAAAAACCAACATTCTTCAACAGATTTATCAATCAAAATTTAATAACAAAGGTTGCAAAAATCTTAAGTTGCTTCTAACAAAGCAGTGGAATGAGTAACTACAAGTTATACTTGTAATCAACAAGTATATTAAAAAACAAAAACAAAAAAACAGTATTGTTCACATTTATCTAACTTTTCATTGTGATGATGTCATTACAGATGGCTCTGATGCCTGTCTGCTGCACTGAAGATTTGGATCCTTTCTGTTTCTTGTGCTTGGCTCTGGTCACCAAACTGATATGAGAAAGGAACAGGTCAGCTGATGTGGCTCCACTCCACAGTTCATGGATGTACAGTGACAACAGACACAGGCCCGCTTCTGAAAGAGAGAAAACAAGATCACTTACACTCTACTCACTGATTTTCTCTGGATTCTGTTATTTCCTTTTGTGATCAGAGAGGTTATAGTTTACCAATAAATTCTTGTAATGTTTTTGGATGAAATGAGTGACATTTTTCACTGTGAAAGCAGCGCTTGATAACACTTTGTATTTGATGGAACTGAGAATAAATTTTACAAAATCAAAATTTTTCATTTGTCACTGCTTAAAATAGTTTTTCTTAATACCCTACACAAATAAAAATCACCTTCTATCTATATTTGATATAGTAGAAATCACAGATTGTGCTCAGTGAGTCTACCAATGTGGCATTTCTTACCATGTCCACACTGATCCTGTGGGGCCTTTGTAAGGCAGGCAGAGACAACTGTCTGGTGCAGCTCTGGAAGCTGGCCTTGGCTCTCCAGGAAGTGCATCATAATGTTGGTAAAAAGCTGGATGGTTTCTGATCCTACTGAAATGCTGGACTGACGCCGTGTTTCAAAGGCTTGATGGTAGAGTCGAAGAAGGTCTGCTTTCAGGCCAGGATCCAGTAACACAGCATCCACAATTTCTTTGTGCTGAACTACAGCCTTTTCAAGCCAGTGCAAGAATGCTTTTGTTCTGTTTTCATCATAAGAGTCCTCCACCAAGCACCTCAGGGACCACTTGGTGAGCAGGTGTGCTGTTTCAGTGGCCAGCCCACTGGGACCCAGTCTGACTCTTGGCTGAGCTGGCTGGGGTTCAGAAAGGGGAAACACAGGCTCCCAGTGAACAAAGATACTGCTGAGGTAAGATTTACATTCTGTCAGGAGACTCTCCTCTTGTTTCTCAGCCTCATTGTCATCTGCCAGGTTCTCTTTCTGTGTGCGAGTTTTGGAAAAAGAGCCTTTACCTCGAGCCTTATCCTTCCCAATCCCTGAGAAGAAAATGAAACCAAACTTTGTTCAAGTGTATCAAGAATGCACAAACAAACAGACCTTAACAGACTGTGATTCACTGCAAATCAATGCTTGTTTGGTTACAGTCATGAAAACGTAAAGATATGACATAAGTGTAAACAAACTATGTTATCAATGAAACGTTTAAAGATCTTTAGAACTGCAATACTTCTTGCTACCAACCAAATATCAGCCCTATTCCCCACTGATGTTAAAATGTTTCAATATTCATTATCTCTATGTGTTTGTTTTTTCCAGCTCTTTTGGGAAAAAAACTGCAAAAACACTCACCAAGCAACTCCTTCACTTTGTGCTTTTCAGACAAAGCTTGTATCTGAGTTAGCAGAGCTGTTTCGCAGGACAGCGAAGCCCAGCAGAGAAGCAGAATGAGAGCTTCAGTGCTTGAGAGCAGCTGTGGATGCAGCGTGAGCCAGTCAGCCTGTTTATTTGCATCGAGAGCTGTCCCACGATGCTTCAGTATGGAGCTAAGAGTCTGCAGAAACAGCCTGAGCTGAGCGGCCTTCACGCGGAGCCTGATGGGAGGAGATCAAACAAACGCTGACACCCTTGACCCAAAGACAGTTAATATTTATCATGGGGCTACATTTTCACAGTGATGCCCACAGCTGTTAAAAGTCCAGATTCACCTGAGATGTCTGCTGATAGTTGACGCCACACAAAGGAATTCACTGATAAGTGGGAGTGGGAGACACTTGGCTGGGCGTTGAGTTTGCTCCTCTGAAGTTGATGAGGTCTTTCCTTCGTCCACCCGCTTCTCCTTCTGTCCAAGGTTGGTAAACCACAGCACATGGAGCAGATCAATGATGGCACCCAGCAGCTGCTGGTCCAGATTTCTAAAAGGAATATTCAGATTTTCATAGATATAAAAATGAACTGAAAAGATTTTATAAACAGTAATCTAGGTTTAGAACTCTATCTTACCTTTTTTCAACCATCTGTATCATCCATGTCAGGAGTCCACAGCTCTTTGTGAGGTTGTAAGCTGCTTTGTTGACTTGGGTCGCCTGGCACAACACCCTGATTATCTTTGCCTTTAAGAGGGAAAATAGACATGTTTGTTTGCTTTTTTTACTTTTGAAGTTTGAAAGGTTTAATCTTAAATCTCAGACATATTTAATCTACATGTGTGACGCCCGTAACGTGTACCTGGGAGCGTTCATCACAAAGGGGGCTGCTGCTGAAACCTAAAAGGGTCTGAAAGATGCCTTGTTGGTCACATAGTTCAAAGCAGTGTCCATCACTGAGTCCTTCCTCCAGCACACTCAGGATCCACTCTCGTTCCAGTTTGTGCTGCAGAGACAAAAGTGGAGACAGATAACATCAGTCTTATAAACACAGAGCTGCATCAAACCAACACACGAAGGTCAAATGTTGTTGATGGAAGAGGAGTTTATTTGGGCAGCAATTTATCACCTCAGGGTGAAATTCATCAATCATGGTTAATCCCTTCAGTCCAAGAAAACAACATCAATAACAGAGCTGTCAGCAGTCTATGGAGCACTTTACCTCCAAGTCAAAACCATAGAAGAGTTTGAAGAACTCAGGAACTCTCCTGAAATCCAAGCTCTGGTGGGACAGAAGGAACCGGTTTAAAACCACATACATGTGGTCCTCTGTGAAAACAGGAGAAGAGGTCGTTCATTGTTAAGGGCAATGTGACTGGTATAAAAACAGCAGTAACATAATGTGATTTTCCTCTTCAATCCCACTTTTACACGTCTGAAAAAGTTTCAGACCTGCTCTGACAGATAAATTCAGGAAAGCTTTGGAGTTACGTACCAGGTTTGAGCATCTGCTGAGTCACTTTGCTGATGTAAGTGGTCAAGAGAAACGGCAGTCTTTGATTCTGCTTTCGAATCCCGTTCTTCACCATATCCATCAAGTACAACAGCTATTTGACACAAAAGAAGAAAACAGGATCTTAAACTCCGGTGAAGACTCTAGTACATAAAACAAATAAAAGAAAACAATAACAGGGTCTCTGCAGGTTTCAACAAGTCAAATTTAAGACTTTATTTCTCATAATAATTACAATTTGAGACCCTTTTCACACCCATACTGGCAAAAAAGTATAAAAGACATGAAGGAAAATCAAAGGCAGGGATCTTTTGTTTACATTTTGAGCATCTTGCCCAGCTTTAACCAGAAACCAGAGGTTTGAAAACTTTTTACCAGTAAAACGAACTAGAAAAAGCTTGCATCACTTTTTAGCACACTGGTGGGAATTTGGGGAAAGACAGCAGCAGAGCTGTCTGCAGTGTTGCCTTTCATACATTACGTGCACGTGCACCGTTCACCTGTCTCTTCTCTCTGAAGCGAGCCCCCTCCAGGTGTTGATAAAAGCAGCTCAGCACATGATATGCAGCTGCTCTCACTTTAGGATCGTAGCTACTTAGAGCCATTACTGTAAATCCCAATGCATGGCTGGAAACAAACTTAAGGCAATCAATCACACACTCTGTAAAAAAGAAAGAGGAAAAAAATGTTAACGAAGCGGTGATAACTCTTACTGGTTAAAAACAAATCACGGGATTCGAGAAATGTTCTCACCGGGACGTAGGATGGCACTAAACAGAGGTAGGAGAAAACAAGGATCATACAAGCTCTCAAGGTCCTTTACTGCAGAGTTAGAAAACAGCAGCTCCTTTTCATCCTGTACAAAAGACAACATTTAAGGGTTATAAAACTGAAAACACATTGTTCCCCTTTTTTGTAATGGATCTCTGAGATTCTGCTGCCAAAAACACAGTTACGGCAAATTAAGTTTAAATTTTGATTCATAAAGTCTCAAAAATCAGGATAAAGTGACTCTTTGAGCCTAATTCTTATTTATACAGTGTCTTTAGAAGTAAATATAAGGTTAAATTTAACCTGTAGGATGATTCTGCGCTGCTGGGGGAAGTGTGCAATAGTCTGAAGCATCCTGTCTGGTTTCAGCAGAGCCAACAAGTCATCTGAGCTCGCCTGCTTCCAGAGAGAAGCCCCGAGGCTTTTCCTGGTCTTGTGGTGCTCCACAGCGGCCGGGCCCCACAACAAGGATCTAATGTTGGACACAAATACAAAGTGTTGACAATTCACTTTGTACACACGGCATGCACGACATTTAAAAATGAATGTTACTTACTGGAATTTCACCAGACTGACATTATTTTTTTCATATTCGTGCAGAAGCAGCGACAGTTTTTGATCTGTAAACCAAAAAGAGGTGAGAGAAGAGAAGTAGGCATATGCACACACTGATACTCAAAGAGATTTTCAGCTTTACCTGAAGTGCTCAGTGTGACTCCATATGCCCCAAGAAGTACAACAAAGTGGTTGATGTTACAAACTGACGGGCATTTCTTCACCAAGCACAGAAGAAGAGACACAAGTGCATCTGGAATGACAACAAAATGTTTGTGTTTAGTGATGAAAGAAATGATAGTCAAAGGTTTTTATATTTCTTTTTTTTTTAATTGATATTTTTACCTTTAGCCTGACACCTGCAAGGCTCTTCATCAGAGTTCAACATGGTTGGCAGGAACAGAGAATGGCTGCTGGTCATCATGTGGAGCGTGGACAAAGGTATCAGATCCTTCTGTACTTCACCTTCAACGTACATTACATCCAACAAGCTGCTCAGAGTCATCAGAAAGTGCCGATCTCTGTAGCGATATCTAAAGTAGGAGAGGGTTTTTTTAAGATTATCGAATGCAATAAACAAAACAAAACAATTGGATGTGACTTTCTTGAACTAAAATCTGGAAGATCTTACTTCAGACCGTTCTTGACAAAACTGTTCCACTCAGATGCAGTGATGTCTTCAGCTGATGTCTGCACAAAAAAAAAAAAAAAATGACCCACCTGAAGTCAGAACATCAAACTTTAATCAGAATAATTAAGTTAATTAACTCACAAGTAGTCCAGGAAGTCTCTCCAGGATGCTCTGCTCCTTCTCCGTCAAGGAAGACGCCTGATCTTTGGAGTGGCTGTAAGCTGCTGTGAGACACTTAAAGGCAGCTCTGGTGACAGATTTCCTCCAGGAGACACGTTCCTCTGGGCTATCAGACAGTTTCTCAGTGATGATATCTACTAGTTGCCACCTGGAAGTTAAAGAACAACATATAGCTGATAACTTACACTGCTGGTAGCTCAGTTAAAAGTACAACAAATGAATAAATACCTTTCAAAGCTGTCCACTTTTTGAAGCGCAGTAGGCAGCTTTCTGATTAAGTCTTTAGTGTCTTTGCTGTTCGCAGAGAGTTTGATCAGACTGGTGAGCACCTCAGCTTGCTGGGCTCCAGATTCTTCAGCCAGCTCTCCCAGAAGGCACTGGGACAGTTTTGAGAACAGTGCCGACGTCAAGGCTTTCAAAACCTCATTTTGAACTATAAAAGAAAAACAAACAAAGTGAGACATCAAGTGAAAAAGATAAATCCTAGTGCAATAAATCTACAGAGATCTTGTTTTACTACACACCATCCTTTGGCCTGGTAGGATCCTCCCCTCCTGCCATCTTTAGATAAGCACCGATTAGTGGAAGGAATATATCTGACTGATCTGAGAGTTTCTCCATGTTCGCTGGCTCGAGACACCACATCTCAAAGCAGAGGCAGTGCATGGAGCAGTTCTGCAGCAGCAGAGAGCAGATGGTCAGAGTATCAGAGCACGGCTGCTGGAGACAATGCTGCAGCACGTCTGTGTGGATGAGCTTGGCGCTGCCTGGTTCTCTGCGCAAAGTCTGCAGCAGGAGGTCCGTCAGTGCAGGGCTGGAGCAGGACAGCAGCAGAGTGCCCAGACCCTGGAGGTGTGCTTGAGATAGAAAGACGCTGTGGTCCTGGGAAGAGTTCGCATTAGACCCTGTGAGGATTTGCACAGCAGTGTGACCGTAGACGCTGAGCTCAGCTTGTGTGCCCTCACTGCTGGAGGAGATCAGACTCTCCTGGGGGAGAAGAAGCAGCTTTGACACCACCTCTTCCAGATTACTAGAGTCCATGTAGCTGTGAAGAGACAAGAGGGCCTGGAAAGGTCTGGATGGTTTCTTTGCAGGATGGGAACTCTTCTCCACAAGCTCCTTGAGCACAGCTTTCTCTACCGCCCCCAGGTAGCTGCTAATAAGATCCAGGCGACCCAGATCACAGAGAGTAGAGGTGCTAGTTTTCAGCAAGGCTAAAATGTCTTCATTGAGCTGAGCACACAGGCGCTTCAGTCTGACCGGGTTCAGAGTGTGGGGAGGCAGAGCAGCCAGCTCCAGAGCCAGAAACCACTGCTCCAAACACGGATGCTTGAAGATGGAGCTCAGCGCAGACAGAAGGACCTAAACACAGAGGGTAGATCAGTTCTCACAAGAATATTAGATTTCAAAATTCTTTTCAAAATAAGTCATTATTGAATCTTTTTCCAAACCTGTTCTTTATTTTCTTCTACCATGGATGACTGGTTGATCTCCAGGAACAGATCGGATCCTTCTTGTGGTTTTTCCTCAGCTGTTTCAGAGTTTTTGGACTCATGAAAGTGTCTCAGCTTGGACACTAAGCCATGAAGTATTTCCATTAAGATCTTGAGAGCAGCAAGTCCAGAGTCTTTAGGCATCTGTTCAGAAAGAGGTTGTAAATTTTAGATGTATAAATTTACCAGCTAATGATCTCTTTAATGTACTCCATGATCTTACTGTGTCCAGTTTTTCCACTGTGGATTTTATGTAGAGTAAGATCTGCTTTATGGCAACTGGAAACTCAGGTATCAACAAGGATTCCAGAGCTTCGTCTGCATTTTTCTTGAAGGTATCCTCAAGAAAAGAGCTCAGTCCTCCACTATATGCAGCTTTCATTAACTCATTGAAGGACATGGGGGTCAGTGTGCCTGTTGAATGGCTCTCAGAGGGCTTGAACTGTAAAAAGAAAAAAAAAGGAAATATTATTTTACACAGAAAGGAATCCAAGGCACCGTTAAATAATCTCCTGGATCTGCCAAAAACTGACCAGCTCCTCTTTACTCTGCTGTGGCAGCCAGTTTGAGTAATACTGATGAAGGTTAATGATAGATTGATGAGGAGAGGATGTGAGTTCTGAAGCCTTGAGCTCTTTGTCGTACTGCAGCAGACCCAGACAGAGAGGGAGCGGCTCCCTCTGACAGTGCAGCACGTCTGAGAGCACAGCAGACAAGTACTCGTGTACGGAGTCTGAGGAGAGAACAGATGGATCAGGTGGTTAGAAACATTACAAATCACCCTTCAGTTACCATTACAGATACTTTACTGCTCTTAAAAACACTTTTCAAAGCTAAACTTTGGATGCGTAAGGTGTACAAACTCCATTTACATTAACAGTGATTTACCTTTGTCTGCTGGCAGTTTGTTTCGTGCCTCCAGAGCAGCAGGAACCACTGTACTGAAGGGGAAGGTCTGGATAATGAGGTCTTCACTCAGAGCTGGTCCAAACTGCTCCATTTCACCATCATTTCCCTCCATTATGACATCCAGCATGTCTAAGACGTCTAAAAGACGGTGTCAGAATTTGAGAAACAGTTTGACAAACTTTGTGCACAAGAGTGGTTATATAAGGGGCACAAATGACCCAATAAAGAATTGGTCATTGCAAGAAATTAAGATTTTGTAAAATTGATAAGAAAACCTCATGGACTTGAAATGTACCCTTAATGAAATATTCACTCACAAATATTAAACTTGATATTCAGATTCTTACCATCGATGTGTGAGATTGGGATACTGGCAGCATCGCCCTCTTGGCTGTTCAGATTTGCCTGCAGATAAGCTGCCTCCTGCACCAGGGTGGCAACCTTATCTGTGTACGTGTGAGAATTGCAAACCAGTTTCACCAACACCTTGAATGAGAGATCAGAAATTTACAGTCAACTATTTTCAAAGCATCATGATTTAAAAAAAGTATGTAATACAAGATGATGAAAATTTAACTATGATGTTGCTGAGGTGAGCTCACCCTCTCCAAGAACTGGATGACAGTCTCCTGTTGGTTTGGCTCTACTCTGGCCAGCTGGTCGAGCCAGAGTTCAAGCTCAGAGTAAGCGTACTCAAACACACCACTGTCCTTGAGCACCTGTCAAAAAGGTAGGACAGGAAACTTTAGCAGTGAAAAACATGTCCAAGCAGATCTCACCTCATACTCCTTTACTTGCAGTTCTACCCACAACTGATTACACTTCAGGCTCTTCTAACTGCTGTAGGAACCACTGTTTTCCAGAACCATGCAAGAAGAGTTTAACATGCCCTGATTAGCACGTATTATCATTTATAACTTTCAGGTCAAAAGTTTTAAAGTAACTTAAAATACAAAACCTGTAGATCTCTGTGCAGGCTTTAATACTGTAAATATTAAAACAGATGAAGTGCTTTACTTTAAGAACCAGCATCCGTGTCGAGTTCCTCAGGTGGCTGCTCCCGCTGCTGCTGACAAACATCTTCAATAGCAGGTAAAGTACCGACTTCTCTCCAGATGATGACTCTGTATCTGTCACATCCTGAAAAAAACAGCAACATCACACGTTAGAAACAACGCACCCACAAAGAAGCACCTTCTAAACAGCAATCATTGTATAACTTCACCTGTAAGCGGAACCAGGAGAACTTGCTAGCGGGCAGATCTAAGGCTAACTGCAGAATCTGATACTGCAAAACTGGAGGAACTTCTTCCCTCATTCCTTTTTCTGACACAATCCCTGTTGAGGTAAAAAGAAAAGGAAAAGGTTTGAATTTCTTTCTGAGGAAAAACATGCATCCTTGTTAAGACAAATGACTTCTGTATTTAAACTCAGGGATGAGAGAAAGCTTTACCTTTCAGTAGCTTGCTGAAGTCAAATTTGCACTGGCTAACCAGATGTGGCACCACTTTCTGGTAAAGACAGATGACCTGGAGAATCAGAGCCTTCAGAAGGATTACCTCTGCTGTCTCAGAAACTGTATCATAAAAACACAAATGAAATGAACAATCATTTCAAGGTATCCTGTTTGTTTGATAACATTTTTAAAGTTTACATTTAGCCTCCTGTTTCGGTTATTACCCGGGGATTCACTTTTATTATCCATCTGTTCTGCACTTCCTTCACTTTTTTTATCTTTTCCTTCACCATCTGTCTTCTCCTTCTTGCTTATTGACTGCCATTTTGAGATGATGCTTGTCATATCAGGCAAAATCTGGAGGGAGAATAAAAAGACATGAGTTTTTTTTAGAAAACCTAGTATCATAAAAGCCTTTGCACACTGAGTCTGTTATTTTTGGATGTGTTTTTTGGATCCATAATCAGGGGGGAAAAAAGGTCACACGAAGACAGCATAAACACCGAGTGGAATGTGTTTGTTTTTCTGATAACTGCGAAAATTCACACAATGAGAACGATGGAATCATTAAGCAATGACGATGATTTTGTGGTTTTTTCACAACTTCTCCATTCATCATCTAAATACAGCCTGCAATTACAGAAAATGTGTCAGAAAATGTGAGGTTTCAAGTAGCCTACGGAGTCTCTGGATAGTCAAAAAACCATGGAAACGACCTGTATGAATGCAAAAAAACCCTGCAGAAAACCTGTTTCGGCGTCAATGTGCAAACATGATTGACATAACATGGAATCGAATTTCTTTTTTTGAGTACGTCAATTTTGGGACGAAAAAAGAAAAAAAAAGGTGTGCAGTTGCCTTAACTTGTGGATATAAACAGCTCAATTCTGAGTTTACCTTGCTGAGTTTCTCCCTGTACTGCTGCACCAACTCTTCCATCATGTCAGGAGTGTAAACATCTGAGCTATGCCTCTCAGACTGATCCAGAAGGTACTCCATGTCTTTGTTCGCTCTTTTCAAAAGGAAATTGATCATGGACAGAGTTGTGACCTGCACCGCCGTGTTGGAAAGCTGAAAAAAGTCGAAATAGATTATTTTTGACAAAGAATGGTACTTTTTCAGTGATTTGTACTCCTGCAACAGAGTGAATGATTTATGAAGTGACGTCACTTACATTGAGGCCTTGAGTAAAGAAGGTCTTGTTGCAAACAGGAGGCACAGCGATCACCATGATCATGGAGAGCAGGCGAGGGAGGGGGATGACCTCACGAGTTTGAAAGACAGCAGAAATCTGTGGCTGGGCTTCGTAGATCTAAGATTCACATTACGGACCATCAATTATAGCTGAGTAAGAGCAAACATTCATGAAATACCTTAACCATACACATAAAATAGCTTCACCTTTTTCAGTAACTTCACATTGTCCTGCCAGGCACTTTTGAGGCGAGGGGTGTATGAATACTGTGTCTCCTGAAAATATCTGGCCAACACGTCAGGACTTGCTTTCAGCACATTCACCACCAGCTCTGCCACCAGCTCATCCTCCGTGGCCTGCTTTAGCCCCACCAAGAACTGAAGCAAGATAATGTTTCCAGACCTGAGAAATGTAAAAACAAGCAATCAGCAGATCCGCAGAGACACTTCTACTTTAACTCACCGACTGATCACTCACCTGCCAGCTGTGCCAAAGCTGGCATCATGGAAGCTGAGGCCATGCTTACGAGAGCAGCACAGATCAAGGAGGAAACTGTGGACGAGTTCCCTGACGACAGATGTCCCAGCATGCTCAGAGTCAGCTTCCATCTTTAGCAGAATGCAAAAAACATGTTGGAAAGTGAGTTTTGTTTGGGGAAAGCTCATCTGGATTAAAGTTTTGTGTTTTAACTCTTAAAGTCAAAAAGAAAAAGACTCACTTTATCGTCACCAGTGGTTGCATCAACGATTCCATTCCACTTATAGAGAGAGGCTATGTTTGCCAACACAGCTGGTGTGAAAAATCGAACTTTTTGTGTTTTACTTATGGCTTTGTTTAGGACAACCTGTAACAGCACAAAAACACACCAAATATAGACAACTGACCCATAAATTGATATTGAAATTTTAAAAAAAGTATGAGTTTCTGAGCACTTACTCTACTCTTCAGTGTGGACAAAATGATATTAACGATAGACATTCTGTCCTCCTTCACACCCGTACTCAGAATCTCTGGCAGGAGCTCTGCCAAAACAAACAAACTTCAATTTAAAATATGAAAGAAAAGAATACAGTATTTGATTTCCTAATTTGTATTTTACCTTTACCTTTGATTTCCAACAGCTGTCCAATTGTAGTACTATCTCCTGACACTAAGAAGGACAGCACAAACTGGATGAAAGCCATGCGGACATCAGGTTTTCCCTGGAGGATTCATGCAACACAATGTAAACAGACACATATTCACAAAATGCAAAATCTCCACAACATGCTGGAAATGGAAAAGGGTTACTTCACACCTTCTTGTCTTTTCTCTTTGCCAAACCTGACAGAACCCAGTTGATTTGAATGTGACTCAGGACTTCCCTGGCAGCTTCAGGACCCTGAGATACTAAAGCAGACAGGAGGCTGAGGCACTGTCGGACAAACCTGTGGACAACACGAAACCTCAGATTAACACGTGTGTGGTGAGAACTGACATGAAAAAGCTGATATATGAAATCATGCAAAACACCTGTGGTTGTCTGAATGGAGAGATCCCTGCAGACGTTTCATGTAGTTGGAAACAGTCTTTTTTACAATAGCATTGCCAACCATGCTGAAGTGAGACAGGTCACTGGCTGTCCTCAGGAGGATCATCTCCAAGCACTCAAAAATCAGCATCGTCTGTCCAGAGACAACATTAACATTAGAACTTCAAATTATAGTAAGTAAGTCAGTCAGTCGGTTCAAAAAGTAACTCCAGCTCACCTCACTCTCGAGCTGCTTTTCTGACTCCAGCAGTTTGAATATTTCTGCACACTCCATGGAGATTTTAATGTAGCCTTCCACCACATCATACAGACCAGGACATGGCAGCTTCTTAGCGGTTGATATAAATGTCTCTAAGCCTGAAGGTGATAAAAGGTACGAAATTAATTAACACACCACTCACAGACTGCAGTATTCCTTCTGCATGGTAAACTCACCCTTCCTGGCTGTCGTCGGCTCCTTTAGCAGAGCTTTAAATGCAGTCCCGTTGAATTCTGGAACCTTTTCTTTCTTCGGCGGGCTCTCAGACTCTGCGGAGTCCTCACTGGGGCGCTTTTTACTCATTTTAATAAATATATTTAATAGATACCAGTGACTTTGAAAGGCTTCACTCTATTGCCATCACAGTTCTGTCATAGTTCCCCACGTTGCGGTGTAAACAGTCACATGTCCGACGAAAATGCCATCCGGCAGGAAACCAATAGTCTCAATACTGTTCCGCGGTTGGTACATGCACTAAACATAAAATACGGGAGTTTTTGATAATAGTGCAGCAATTCAACAAAATAAACAATACACCAAGCGTTCTAATAATTTTGGCAACCACTGTATGTTCATACAGTCTTAAACATAAAACCGCCCTGTCAGCTGTCTGAATGACCAAGAAAAGTTAACAAGAAAATTATTTACCGTCAGTGGTCAAGCAAAACAAGAGCTGTATGGAGAGGTAAGTGCATTTAACCTATATATGGAGTATAAGTTACTAATATTTTAATTTTAGTTTGCCGCCTATGGTCACAACAAGGATCCAAATCTTCATGATAGTCCTGAATAAAGGAAAAAGAAACCAAGCTAGTTCAGGTCCTGAAGGCCCTTAAGACATAAAGCGGTTGTCTTAAATAGTGACTTCTTTCTTTCTCATATGTTTATGACTTTATTCTCACAAATGTATTATTGTTTTCTAAATTATAAGGTATACACTAGTAACTCTGAGGAGTCACTTTTCTTCTTCTTCTTCTTCTTCTTCTTCTTCTTCTTCTTCTTCTTCTTCTTCTTCTTCTTCTTCTTCTTCTTCTTCGTCTATTTTATAGGCTTGGTAAGCAATGAGCTGTGAAAACTGTAATCTTTTTTTCTTTCCTCCCCCGTCATTTTGACCTTTTCATTACAGACTCACAATATTTAACTGTTTGCAGGATGAGTTAGGATGACCAGTATTCACTCTACTGTAAGTATTAGCCTTTAAACAACTGTGCCAAGCTTCTAATAGCTATGCAGATCACTCTGTTTCAAACATGCCTCCCATCTCCTGTATTAAGCTACAACATGATTTCTTTACATGCATTTTGTTTGTTTTCATTGACCACTTGACTGACCGTATAATAACAGACTATTTTATTTTTATGAATTTCTGCTCTTTAAGGCTGATTTGCAGATATGTCCATGCACTGTTTTTATTTTGTACACTTCAGTTTTGGGCATGTCTTGTTTTAGCCTCTCTCCGTTACAGCATTATTTTGGGTTAACACACATTTCGCTGAGACCATGTTAGACATAGCTGTGGTTCAGCTCTGCAGCCTATTTGGAGAGTGTGTGGTTTACAACACAAGTGTTGCTTCTTCTCAGTTATTCCCTCAACAAACATTTGCAGGCACTTGTAGCAGCATTTCAAAGCTGATGTCAAAATTATAAGGGCTATGCAGTTCTGTAAAGACTGAAAATATAAAAAGATATTTTTAAGTTTGGGGGGTGAGCTTACATTTTCACCATGGCGGTTTGTTTTGGTACATAATAACTACCTTACTTAATCACCTTAAACTGTGCAGAAAGAAGTTTATTTGCGAAATATACTCAATGTTTAATCTGCATTTAGCTCTGCTGCACTTAATCAGACTAAGTGCTGAAAAACTTGTTCCATATTACATCTTAATTCAGTGTTTGCTGAGATAGATTTGATTATATGAGTATTATAATAGCTTTTTCCTTAAAAAAAAAAAAAAAAAAAAGCAGCCTAACATCTGTGCAATCTGTTCTTCTGATTAAATTTGCCTGCTGGTTGTTAGTCCACTGCACAGCCACTTGGGGTCCCCATTGCTTGGTTTGAGGTTTGTCATAATGCACAAACTTCGCACTGATAATGAATTGTGTTTAGTTCAGATTATTCAAGTAAAGTCACACAAAGTTCAGTTGGACAGTCGCTTTTTAAAATCATTTTTAGGGCTTGGCACAAAATGTTGTGTGTGGTTGCATCGTTAAGTCTTAGTGTGAGGCCTACTCATTGTGTTGACACATAACCATTATGATCCCGTGCACCACTCCACGGTCATCTGGGATGACACTTTGGATTGTGTTGTTCTGATTACAGCTCCCTGCATGCTACAAAACACATCTGTGTGTGGTGCAGAAACCACCAAAAGAAATTTTTAGGATAGAGATTCACCAAAACCAGACAAATGTGGCTCTGTCTGTTATGCTGTACACGGCTGTGCACAAAGACTGCGTGCTGCAGGAAAACTGCACTTTGATTACACAGCTGTCTCCACTGATGTGTGGCCAAACATAAACTTTTCTTGGAGGGGGAATTAGATTCACTTTTTAAGTCTTAAACTCATGGAGTTAGTCTTTTGGGATGAAAAATTAAACAAACTTTGAAGGAAAAGCCCAGAAGTGCTTAGCCACTCGTGCCTGGTCTCATATCTTTTCATATTTCTACAGTTAAAACTCTAATTGTGGCCAAAAGTGTTAGATTATTATTGCCTGGGTACTATGATGCAACAGTTTGTGGCTGCAGGATGCTCAGAGTTACTGTCTGATCTTAGTATTTAGTGATTGAAATGCCTGCGGGGCATGACAAGACAGATAAAAGTAGATCTTAGAGGAATGGGAACTCTTGTTTTAACCACGGTGAGAAAATAAATTGAATGAAAATGCAGCAAAGTATCCCGCTGACACAGAAATCTATGAAATACTAATGAAATCAGTTTTTATTTGTTTATTTTTCTCTGAGAAGCAAATTCTGCATTTGCTCTTTGCTGGTGACACAGTAAGCGCTGTTTCCACAACTGGCTGGGCATGTAATTGCTTTTACTATTGGGGACTATTTCTCAAAGGAGCCCTTTAATTTTTTATTTATTTAATAAAGAAATCTTTATTGAAGCCAGATAGTGACCAGCTGCCACTGTGTCTCTCTTTCCTTGTGATGTTTCCAGCTGGATGAGTTAGAGGCCTCCCCCCATGTGTTGATATCTTTGGTCTTAAATGGTGTGCATTCAAACCTAAAGGCATGGTGATTTAATGCATGAGAGAAAACTCAGCTGTGCTCCCTCTGTAGGATCTGCTGCTGATGTGCTGCATGCTGAATGGGAGAGGAAGCAGGAGTGGCACAGCGATGTGAAGTCTTTTCCGGTCCATAAATGCCATGTTTATTTTTGAAGTTCTGGCCTGGTGTGCACCACTTCTCTTTTAAACAAAAATGGTGGGTGTGTGAGGCCTGTCACAGAGCTGACAGTGGCGGTCAGGAGGACTTTATAGCTGTGGGATGGAGGAGCAGGATGCACATCAGTTCAAAGAAGCTGGAGCCACGTGTAGTTCAGGCAGAGTGATCATGTCAGCCGAAGGGCAAACTGCTTCCTTTCTTTGCAGGGGGAAAGAAAAAAGGGATTATTTACGACATTGGTGTCCTTCATGCCACAATGTGCTGCACTACTTAGCTCTGATATATGATGGAAAACGCATGTCAGAGTAAAGAGTGAGCAAAGCTTCATTTTACTGAAGAAATTCACATTTATTTTTTGTATAAATTGTTAAACTTTTATCACAACAGATTTCCATTTCTCACATTCAAAGACACATTTTAAAACACACTCAAATATTATATGCTTTCCACTTTCTTTTTAGTGCAACTGTAGATCACAAAGTCGTATTCTATACTTATGTGTTTACTTCCCCTGTTACGATGCCAGTAGCACGACTGGGTCTGGATAGAGACACTGGGTGGTTTCCAAAGAGTTCTTTTCCACAGCTGAAGCCACTTTACCGTGCCTGTTTTCACCGCAGTGCACCACAGGCTCTTCTGTGGGGTTTCTGTGCTTCCGTTGTGTGCCTCTCGGAGCCTCTCAGGCCTCCTCACGATAACACGGCAGCCAACGCTGTCGAAGGATCAAAGATCACCCCACGCCTAACAAACAGTGAGACACTTGGCCCATCAGAAACATCTGGGAGTGGTTGGGTGCAGCTGTTGGTGCGTGCCCACACCCCTGAAACAATCGGGACCCGGGCCAGATGTGGACATCATCTCACGTAAGGTACAGATGTTTCTGTTCCTCACAATCACTCACCACAAGCTGACTGAGGATGCTTTCTGAAGTCCTATTAAATTTAGACTGTTTATATTGTACCCGGCTCGGGTTCAGTGCCTCGGGTCATGCCACTGGCTTGTGGCTTGTCTCTATTCAGAAAGCTGATTGAAAGCAGTGCTGCAGTTGCTAAATGCTTTTGGAAAACAGTGCAAAAACATGTTGTTTTTCCAAACTCTGTGACACTACTGCTGATTTAAAGGTGGGGTTCCTGCTGTTTTCTTAAATATATTTTAAATAATAAGCACTTACAATGCAGCTCTAGAAATATGCTGCCAAAATCTGATGCACCGCAGAAACCCCATGACTTCTTGATGTCAAGTCCCAGAACATAACTGTGGCCCCATCGATGCGGAGCAACCACCCAGGTCATGTTTTTTCATAACAGCGAAAAAAAAGAATGGAAATATGATTAATAGCCCACAAAACATATGTGGGCTCAAGTTATTAAACTGTGAATGCAGAAGAGAGGATCAAACATTTTGCAGTTTTCAGCTGAAACTGCAGAGTTCACACAAAGGCTTTCACACATTTTAATGAAACTACTTTGAGGTTTACTTTATTTAAAAAAAATATATTTCTGACACTGTTTGCACTTATCTAATCATTATTTCACAGTTCATTTTTTTCATCTCCAAATAGACGTAATTCTGCTGTTACTTAGATACACTTTTGTTTGAAGGAACTTGTCCAAATACACTTTTCACACAAAGAATAATGTCTGAAAGGAGTTAGAGATTAATCATAAAAAGTGCCAGATCTCCAAATAAGTGTCTGCTCTTATTCATGACGCATTCGAATCCACTGTGGAGATGTAAAGTTAATGGTACATGGGCATGAAGACACCTTCTGTGATTGTCGGTTTGACATATTGATGCACTGGATGTGATGTTAAAAGCAGACCTGAGATGGTCTGCAGAGGGTCTTCCGCTCCTGCAGGCTCCCTGCGGTGATTAGAAAAACACTTTGGTGGATATTACTGCGTGTTATTCTTCCCTCTGCTGTCTCCGCGTGTTCCCTCTCTTTGCACACCATTAAAACAACATCTTTGGCTCTGGGCTCACAGAGCATGACATTGGAAGCAAAGTTCAGCACCGTACCCTCCTAATGACCCCCCTCCTGCACTTTTTCCTGAATGGAATAGTTTTGTTCTGTACATCAAAGGGTGATCTTCTGTTTACACTGGCTTTTACTTTCTGTCTCTTCCTCAGGTTTTCTCTGCAGTTTGACTTTGAGGCTTTTTGTCAAACTTGTGGGTTGATGCATCGCTTTTGGAAGAGAATTTAGCTGCTCCCCTGTTGTTAAACTCAAATATCTACTCTGTCTCTCGTCCTTCGGCCTGTCCTACAGCTGCCTGTTGGTCTTCCTTAAAGATTAACAATGTTTGCACCCAGAGGCCTTTAACTCTCTGGGGACATTTACCTGTCAGAAGGCAGCACTGTGGAGTGCCGGTTGAATCCTGCCCTCATTACTCCCAATCTTCCTCTGTGTGTCGGCACTGGGCCGTGATGTGGTTTGATGCAGCTCGAGCAGGTTAATGAGGAGAGTTAATGTGGGCTCCTTGAACATCAGTCAGCAGATGTGATACAGCAGCTCTTCCTGAGAGTGATAAATCTCTCAGAGGTCTTCCTGTGAGAACATGATGGTTTAATTATTAACCGATCTCATAATTTAACAGAGTTCATCAGGAATGAATCACTTTTTCACATTACTTTATAGATCTTCTATATGAGATAATCAAAATTAAATGTGATTACAACTTGTAAATGATTTCAGTTCAAAAGTTTTTGGTTTTACCTCTTTTTAATTCCACATTTGTCATGTAGATTATTTTATAACTGCAGATTTTAATAGTACATTCTTACAGGCACTTGGTTTGAAGGTCTCTTGAGAGCCTCTCTGTTCCTGAGAGGTGTTTTTGTTCTCATCGTCATGGAAGAGTCACACAGTTTCCTTCTGGAGGGATCGCATACTTTGGGTTGCTCTAAATGGAGTCCCAAAAAAATGGTTAAAAATAAATCCTATACAGCTCTGCTAAAGGCTGCAGTCCCTTGAATGTCCACTGTAAGCTGGCTCAAAAAGCCAAGGGTGTTACAACAACATCCACGTTCAACATCATAACTTTACAGTGAATTTAAAATTGTTTAAAGCCCTTTAGAGAAAATAGTTTTAGTCAAATTATCCTATTTATCCGATCATACACTCCTACTAACTCATTTGTCCCAAAGATACATAGATTAGGGGTTTTGGATAGTAAGGCATGATTAGAGGCATGGCTTCCTTGAAGGTGCAGTTCTTGAAAACTATCACCTTTCCCCTGAAAGA
Organism: Labroides dimidiatus; assembly: GCA_030710495.1. Lineage (NCBI taxonomy): Eukaryota > Metazoa > Chordata > Actinopteri > Labriformes > Labridae > Labroides > Labroides dimidiatus. The sequence continues at coordinate 21,277,258 of CM061154.1, forward strand.
CTTCTTTAGTTCTAAACAGACCTGTAGACAGAGCTAGAAAATATCAGCCTATATGATGAGCGCCATCATCAGGCTTCGTAAAGTGATGTCACTGAGACTACGTCCAATGCATAGACAGTCTATGGCAGGTGTCATCAACTACTTTTGTCCAAGGACCAATTTTTTCTTCAGCAGATGCTGTGAGGGCCAGATGCTCTTGTGAAATAAATAAAATTAATATTGAATCCTCAGTAATATATTATTATTTGATATACTAAACCTTTAAAGTTCCTGAGTACTTTCTATGTGATCATGAAAAAGTCATCGCCTGATCCAAATCCACAATTTAAAATGAGATTATCAGCACCAATATAGGTTATTTCTAAATGCTATTTCTTAGCTTCCCAATCGGGTCAGACAGGAATAGATTGATTTACAGCACACTGAAGTCTCTATGACAACACCACACCGGCTGACAAAGTTTATTAGTGAGAAGAGAGATCTGTGTTTTTCTCTGCTGAAAACAATTTCTGGGATTAATTTTGTAGTGATGGTGGGTACTGAAGCTGAACTGTCAGACAGAAAAAGGACAGAAGAGAAGAAGAAAGGTAAACAGGAAAAACACAAGCTAAAGGCTAAAACATGGGTTGATAGTGTTCATTCCAACCCACATGCAGCAGTTATACTGCAGTGATCTGTTCAAACTTGAGAGTCTGTCAATAAAATGAAGAGTGAAGTTATGTTGGCTCTGCTTGGTAGATGAGCAGGTCATAAGGATTCGCTATTGTTAGCCTACAGATACATCAGACACCGGGCAGTGAGTAGCACAAAGTAGCCATCTATTAAACTACAGTACAAACTAACAAAGTTTGCTTGTGGACACGATTCAAACAACAGCACTATGTAACTGTTGATAAATACCTTACCTCGTCAAGTTGTACCTGGTAAAAAGCTGTCTTGAACAAAGAAAAGTAGTGTTAAAAAGAAAATCTAATCTCCTTTCATTTCCAAAACAAACACACGCCTTGCTAACAGTCATGTCATCACGACAGTGTGCGCAGGATTCCAGCCAAAAGATGTCGCTGTGATCTACTTCAAACAGATAGTCCTCACAGCCCCTTTAAGCCCTGGCTTCTTTTTTGGGGTTTTTGCCAGAAAAAAAAAATCCTTCCATCTACAAGGTCTAGTTGAATCGTGCTGGTTGAAAGGGAACACTTTTGGTATTTATGTCACTGGCTCAGAGTGATAACGCAAGTATTACTCAAACAATCAGAACGTTTGATTGAAGTATGACTTGACGGCGTATGTAGCTGAGTTTCTGTTGTTTAATTTTATGTGCAATTTGTCTCTATTCATACGTGATAAGTGATTCATTTTATGCCTTTTGTTGCAGAGTGACTTCAGAATCCCTCCATTGGGGGACCTAAGGGTTTACTGCTATTCCTTAGGGGGCGATTGCAATATTTTAAGTTTCACATTTGTGAGGCTGTCATGCCGTCCACCACCTTCAGAAGCAGTGTGATAGGTTGAGGATAACACTGGCAGGAGAAAGCCCCCCTGGATATATTTAAAGCTTAGAAAATGTCACCCTCAAAGAGCCTTTAGTGAAAAGTTGGTGCAGAAAAGCGCAGTTTTAATGAAGAATGGACTGATCAGTATGGATTTAAAGTGCCAACTCTTGGAAATGCTGCACCTGTATGACTTCTTTACAACAAAAAATGTAACTGCTGCTAAAGAATACAGTCTGAGGTGTCACCAAGCATGCAAGCTTTAAAGAGTCAAACACTGAACAGTCAGAGAAAAAATGTCTACTCTGAAATCTTGATTCTCCCATGCAAGAGGAGTTATTAATCGAACTTGAGCTGAACAAGAGAGGGCAACAAGTGCATCTCTGCATGCAACCAGTTTGTGGTTATTTTGATTGAAGGCAGGCTATGGCACAAGCTACTTTTCAGAGGGCGTTTGTTTCATTTCAGTTCCGCCTGCTGGCTGCCAGTTGACGTTTAGCGGTCTATGGATAGCTATGGCTATCCCACCTGAGGAGATGGAGGAAAAGGATGTTGCTTCATAAGTCCCCACAATAAAAGACCCCAAAAGAATGAGTCTATTAACTAAAATCTCCAAGATATACAAGATTAGGAAAGTTTAGAGGGTCTTGTTGGAGCCAGACTGAAGAAACCTGCAGAACAGAAAAAGTTGGAAACCTCATCATGGATTTATGGGATTCTTGGATCATAGGCAGAGGAAAGAGGGAACAAATCTTGAGGTCAGTAACTCAGGTTCATCAAATGCTGCGAGGGCGGCACAGCACATCAAAATGAATGTTTTCTGTGTTTGTCAAGACCTTCCTGACATGTTTAAGTCATGGACCGTCCCTCATCTACGATCCCAAGCTTCTCCAACCTTCTTTGATCATTCAGCTACTTTATCTCTCACGACATCCGTACCATTTGTTAATTATTTGGCGCAGGGTGTTGGCTCGGGGTTTCTGACCTGATGAGTCAGAGGATAAAATGACTCGGTGTGCTTTAGGCAGACGATTGGGATTTAAAACCTCAGTGCAACCATCAAAGAGTAAAAGAGGGATGTGGTTATTTGCTATATCCGAGGTTATAAAATAATTTCTGTCACTATTAAAATGATTATACTGGTGTATTATCTGTAATTTCTTATGGGAAACCTTGCCTGTGTATTTTTAGCTGTGGTTCTCGGCAGCTGCTTTATAGAGTGCTACTGATTATAGTGTTTGTGCAGACCAAACCAAAGCACATATGGCTTTGACATGTGTCACAGCAGCTCTCCTCGAGAACATCTGTGCGTGACTAAAACTGAAACACGACAAACTCATGTTGGACCTTCCTATGAGCCATTTCTTAGATTTATTCCCCATCACCTTTATCCTCCATCCTTCTTCTGGAGTGTGTTTCGGATTTCTGTGGCTTTGTTCTAAAACTCCTGACAAGCATTTATTATGTTTCCCATGATGGGCTTATTTTACACAACAGGCTGAGTTGCACGCTAAAGCCGTTTCCACTTGGGTGATTTAAAGTCGTAGATCATAACTGACCAGCTGTCCAGCCTTCACAAAATGGTTGTACATGGTCACAGCTGTGTATTATTGCACTTTGATGTCACTGTATCCCTGAGATTCTCACAGTATAAATATGAGTTATTCAGTATCGGAGCAGGGCCAAAACAAAATGTAGGTCTTTGTAATCTGAAGGCTTCTCCTCAAGGCCAAAAACAACAGCAACATTGAAGCCGGCAGAGAGGCATTTGTTTTTAAGGTTTTTATCAAACAATTACATTGATCACTCAGCAGCATGAAGGAGTCAGATGAGATGCCAGCCTGGTCTTTACTCCCAACTGCTCTGTCAGTAACTTTATTTGCTGTAGGACGCTTTAGCTGTACACTCAGAAGGAGCAAAGCGAGAGACTTCAGAAGAGAAACAGTTAATGGAATAATAAGAGATGTAACAAAAGCAAGTCACTTCAAGACTTTCATTTACTTTAGCTCTGAGAGTACGTGAAGTTCAGCCATCCCTGACGAGTGGGATTCTCTCTGCCTGCTTCAGGCTCTGTGTGACTTTAGTCTTTGTCTTTTTGTAGCGAGCAGCTCACAGTGTTTGACTTATATACGGCTGCGATGGGAATTTATGCTCCAGCGTGCTCCACGTAACCTTCTGAATCCTTCTGTGTCCAACGTTGAGAACGTCTGTAAGTCGTTGGTTATATTTTCAGCAATATATCTTATCCTCTCTTGAGCCTTTGCGCTGTTATGGGGAAGTGAGGCTGTAAACGCTTCCTTTTGAGTCATCTTGCATCTTCTCAGCTCTTTTTGTGAAGACAGTATGCCAAGTTTTCATAATACTTCTATTTCTTTGTGCACACGTCGCCGCAGTCCTCAACCGGTTTTCCGTTCTCATGTCTTGACACAAGAAAAATGAAATACTTCAAGTGTTAAGAATCAGAAGTTGCTGAAGCATCCACAATTTAAAACCAAGACCCCACTTTAAGCCTGCTGTCCACCATTTTCACTGCTCAGCATCTGAGGCAGTGAGAAGAGTGTGAAGGACAATGGGCATGCACGGAGTGATGGTCTCTGTAGTTCAGACTCATCTCTGCTCTGCTCCACTGCAGCTGAAAAAAACGGCACTTTTTCTCCAGGAGATCGTTTGATTCCATCACAGGTATAGGTTGGCACAAATGTTTTGCAGATAAATTCATGATAATAAACAGAACAGACATACAGTGAGTGAAAAGGTTTAGAAAGCCTCAAGGATAAATTTATCCTGGCTTACAAATTTCAAACAACTTCTGTTGCGCTCCTTGGTGACTTGGAACTCTCTTCTTCATTGTCCTTGAAGAGTTTTTCCTGCTCACAGTGTTTTGTCACATTTTTCTGTGTAGAACTTAATGATCATGACTTCAGCACTTATCTCTTTAGTTATGCACATAAAAATGAGTCTACTGGCACACAGTCTTTTGAAACAACCTGACTTCAACACATTTGATTGCGCAGAAAAAGCATCATTACAAAAACAGTTGAAGCAGCTCTTGCTCCAAAACTTTACAACACAACCATTGGAATAAATGAATACACCATCTATTTTTTCCAGAGATTAATTAAAGATTTAAATCAAGTTCAAAAGCACAAAGCCCCCAGATCTGAACAACACTTAAATGAGAAGGCCAAGTTTCACACAAAACTGCAAAATAATGAAACTCCCTTCAGCTTCCACTGGCAAGAGTTGTGTTTATGAGAACCAAACTGTAAATCTTTAGTTTCATGTTTTGCACTTCTTCATGCACGACATCCAGAAAGCTGCTCTGTATTTGTGTCTCCATACGGAACTGTTTACCATTTCTAACTATTCAGTCCTGTTTCTTGTTATGTAAATGTTCGCTCATGAGCGTGACCATAGGGATCACGTGACCCTTCGACAAATTGTGGGCAAAGTTGGCAGCCTGGAGGACTCATGCCTTACCCACAAATATAAAACTTTGTGGCAAAACAAAATTCTTTGCATATAAATCCTATTTCCTCAAAGAAAAACAAAACAAAAAAAAGAACTGAAGAGAAGAAAGTTGTCTTCCTCTATCTCCAAATTAAAACCCATGCCTGCAACTCCCATTTCACAAGTTTTCTTTGAATTACCCTAACTCTTCAACCTTTTGGGTGCGAAAATTCAAGAAGAAAAGACAAGCTTAGCAGCAATATCCAAGGTTTTATGGTACTGCATAGGAATCTTCATGCAACATCGTTCCAAATCAATAAATGATGCAAGCCATTATCATTACCTTAACTCTCCAACCATTTGTGCAAAAAAAATCAAATGGCTGCTCAAAGAAGAGGACACGCTAAAAACTGTCAGGTTAAAAATAACCCGGTTTGGGTTGTTTTATAACCCCACCACTGGGTCATTATAGCACCAACCCAGCAGTTGTTAATTCGACCCAGTAAAATGGGTTGGTCCATTTTAACCCAACAGATGAGTTAAATTTCCTACCCATTATCAGTCAAATTAATTACAATTCTGGGTTGTTTCAACTACATATATTTGATCAGTAATCTATCCAAATGCTTGGTCAAATTAACCAATACATTAAAACAACAACAACAAAAAACAGTTGGTCTAACTTGATTTTATTTTAGAAATATATTATATTTTATTTAATCAAGCTGTGGCGCACTCGACTGGACCACAGACAGCTGGTCTATGCCATGTGGCATGAAGACCGCCTGTGCCCTCTGCATAGCATCTCAATTTACAGCAGGGTCTCATATCCATTGCGTTCCCTCCTCACTTACGGTTACAAAAAGCCATCACAACAAAAATTAATTTGCTAAAACCATTGTTTTAAAATGTAAAAGAGCAGTTTTTTAAGCTTGGTCACAGAGAATATTTAATTGAGAAGGTGCTTATACTCATGAGCGCTCATGTGTAAATTTGTGGTGGAGCATGTCTGTCGATTTTAACTCAGTGCATTAGTGGCACAAAAGTAACCCAAATCCCATATAAATAACCCATAATGGGGAAAACATTTCCCAGCAGGTGAGTAGATGAATTAACCCAGCTGTTTTTGGTGTGAAGATGAGCTTTCCAGGCACGATTTCGGACTCTTTTAAGGACAAAACACAAAAAAGTCCAGGTGGCCGCTATGATACCTGAGTGATTAAGGGTTAATGGTCCTTTCTAGTTCATGCAGAGCTTAAGTACATTGACACTTCATCAGGTCACTGTATGCATTAGGTTTTCCCTCCCATATGGGCCTGATTTTAAAGAGGTTAATTCTACATGGAAACTCTTGATTATGTTTTTTTTCCCTGTACTCATGCAGGGTTCAGCGCCTGCTTCCTAAAGGTCTTTATTCACTTCTCAGTAATGGTTATCTTTGGTCGCCATGCTGATGTTGATTGACGCATGCAGAGGGAATTTTAGAAACAACACATCTTTTCTCTGTGCTATAAATACAGAAATATAATTTATTGCTGATAGGAGGGTGTGGGTCATTTTTGTTTCCTGTGAAACTAACCGAAAACTTCACGGCAGCCAAAGAAAATGATCACAGCAACTGACTCACAGCAGAGAAAAAGAGTTTCCACGGTTATATTTCATTTCACTTTCTCCCGTCACTCACTTTGAACAAGCGTCTCTGAGTCCTGTTGGTTGCAATGTGCTGTGTGGTCAGGATGTGCAGCGGAGTTCAGAGAAGTGAAGAAATGAAGGAATTCATCCAGGCTGCTCCATCCTGACCCTGATAGTGATTGTTCACTTCACTGCCAAAGCTCAGAGCAATGGTGTGTTTTCAAAATGACAGCTCGAGTAGAGTCAACATTTTCTAAACGTTCTCAAGTGACAGCATTGTGAAGAGTGGAGTAATGGGATTTGAGGCTCTTTTTCCATCTCTTCAAAGAGACGTTTCCTTGAGCAGTTTAATTGTTTTGGGAATTCCAGGGCATCTCTCTTCAATGCTGTGCATTCCTTTCCCAACAACAGAACACATTCCTCCAGAATAAAAGTGATCTCCATCAGAATCGTTCAGACTCCCTACAATGTCTGAGGAATGCCGTCCTGCAGGAGAACGACATGCTGCACTGTGTGATTGATAGTGCATTAATTAGAAAGCATTCACAGCAGACGGCCCGAAAGATTTTTCCTGAAGTGGGTGTCATTATTACGAGCCAGACTGCTGTTAGCTGGGCAGGAGTCCAAGATAGATCGGATCCTTTGAAGCCAACAGAAGAAACTAAATTTGAAGGGAAAAAACTTTATTTATTGATATCTCAAGATAGTTACTGTGAATGAGAATCTGCTTGGAGCAAAGGAATCATTAACAGCCAAAGAACTCACAGCTTTCCTTCCAAACCAAATTAAATTAACCTCATGCTGGAAGAGGAAATTCCTCTGCTGATCAATCTCATGCTGGGCAGGTTTTTTTTTTTTTTTTTTTTTTTTTTTTTTTAAATTTCCACCTTTGCAATCACAAAAGGAGTACACCCTTAAGGAAGTGTCCTTTTTATGGCTTTTCTTTCCAATTATAAAACTTTTTCTGTGACTGTTGCAAGAAATTTGCAGGTGCATAAATTCACAATAACTTCTTCTGTTCACACACTTCATACTTGGCTCACTGTTTTCCATTCATCTTCATTAATCTAATTAGTCACTTGAACTGAAATGTGCAATCTCCTACACGAGCAATCCAAGTAATCCAGGTTTTGTCCAGCTCAATCGAGGAATAATAGAAATAAGCCCAGACATAGCGTGCAAAGCCAAAAGCTGTTTTTCAGCAGCATTAAAGTGTTTAAAGGTGTGTTTTTTCTCCGTTTCCTCATACATGGACAGAATTGGCTCGTCCTCTTATAACATGTAGAAGAAACAAAGTAGTTGCAGGCATCGCACTGGCTTTGTCATCAGAAAAAAAAGCATGAGAACCGCAGTATTGTTGTGGTTTGTTATGGGCTGCTTTTCAGCCTTTAAATGCACACAAGCACACGCAGACTTGTCTTTGTCAGCTGAGCTCTGCTTTCCATCTCTGCAGTCACACCAGCCTCACCTGGGACATGCTGAGCAGCAGCACAGCGTTACTCTTTTGCTATGAAAACATACGTCCTTGTCTCTGTATCAGTTTACAGCGCAGGCTGTGAGATCAGAGTTTTTTGACCACAAAAAGAGAAAAGGAAACAAATTACGATGCTAAAAATGACGAGGACCAGCAGAAACTATCAGGTGACTGAAACAGAATATCATAAAGTTCTCTCCTTTCCATGATTTTCAAAGCATCTGTGATCAAAATCAAACATTTATGGGACACAGGGTGCAGCAAACCAAACATTTAGTTTTATAGACTGTAAATCTACTTAGTCTGGATCCTCATGTGTCCTTCAGAGCAACCAGAGAATTTATCGTTATCATTATCATCTGTACTAACTCACTGTGTACCACCATGGTGGACTGGAGACTGGAGACTGTTTTTCTACATACACTAAATTAAGTTAATGGATATCATATTGTTTGAAACATAATGAGTCTGTGAGCCCTGATTTCAGAGTCCTGGCTCAGATTTTCTTTACATGGAAGATTTATTGTTGCAATTTTTTGGAGTCAGGAAGTAATAAAGCTAAACAGAGATCTATAAAAGATCTTTTACATCATGATTAAACAGAAGATGACAAAGAGCTGGTACCCCAGAATTTTATTCGCCAAATGAAAACCGCCTGTGCTCTCAGTACCTTGTGTTGTTAAAAGGAATTCTGTACATATAATACATGAGAAGCTTTCAGGGAGACATATTTAAAGTGTACTTTCATACAGTGCTACTGAAAGTACTCTTTAACCTGCCAGGGAACTGTTCTCAGGTTTTCTCATTTATCAAGTGTGTGAAGTGAAATATTTAACATGCAATGTAGGACAAAGCTCATATATCCTAAATTGTGCAGCAATGTCAAGGAAATGGTCCACTAGAGCTTCTGGTTAGTGTTTGGACTCAATAAAAGTCCACATTAGACCTCTGCGGAGGCACACACACAACCCCCTAACACACCGCTGTGGTTACTCTGCATCACATATTTACATAATTCACCTTAAAAACGAAAAACTTAAAAAGAAACTCAATCACTGGTTTAGTTTTGGTCCAGAGATCCAGGAGGACACACAAACACAACTCTGAAAGGCATCGGCCTCAGCTTGATAAAATTCACACTTGCTTAGGTAACGACGTAGTTGCTTGGTTTTCCATTTAGACATGCTTTAAAAGTTTTTTAGGGTATTTTTTGACCCAACAGGTTAAAGTGTGCAACCCATTTAAAGCCATTAGTCCTCATCACAGCAGTCACTAGTTTGAAACCCTTTATTGCATGTCTTCCCCCACTCTCTAATCCTCACATTTCCCATCCCTCTTTAGCTTTCCCATCTAGAAAAGGCAAAACAGACCTAAAAACAAAAAGAACTCAAGCAGCAGAGTTGCGGCTTTAATTCTTTATTTCTTCATGAATGAAAATAAATGTCAGGACTCAACATCTTCGCTGCATGTTGCAAATCATTTCAGTGGGTGAGATCATGCCCTCCCTCTGTGACTGTTTTAAAAGTCTTTATGAAATTCAGATTCACATTCTTATGTGAAAACATTCAAAGGTCCTTTTTGGTACCTTAGGCACATTTGCAAATACAAATAATAAAACCCTTGTGAATTTACAAACACGACACAGGCTTCGGTGATCTGTGGGTCAGCATACGTGCATAAGAAAACACAATCTAACAGAGAGATGGTAAGTTCTGTTTACTGCAGCTATGCTAAGGTTCAAGGACTTTGAACCAGCCGGGACTTCCATCTCTTTTAATATTGCATAAAATAGCTACTCAATAATCCTATTTTATAACTTTACTTGTATCAGGTTGGAAACACTTTGTTGTGGTTGAAGGGAATTATTCTGCCAAATGGCCTCTCACATCCTTAACTTGAGTTGTGATCAAACTTGATCTGTTTATTATTTCTTCTCTGTACTTTCAGTAAGACCGAAGGAGCCAAGCTGTGGTTTCCCCTCTAATCCACGGTCAAATGTCACCAAAATAGCCATCACATTAAAAATGACCAAGACCACAAACTTATGATGTGGACAGTTTGTAACCTCAAAGTAGAATTTCAGATCTGTCAGCCGTTGCAGCACCTTGGCTTTTTTTTTTTTTTTAAATCAGGGTCTCCTTGTGTGACTCACAGGGCAGTGAGGATGCTGTCCTCCGGGGAAGATGAGGAACCAAACTCTGTGGATTCTCTGCACTTGACAATCATATGCATGGATGAAGAAGGTAAAATAGAAAAGATATGAAGAGTTCAATGAGAGTTTAAAGCAACTTTGGGAAAAACATGGTGTATATAAAGTGTTAGCTTACAAAGGGCAAAGTTATATCTTAATCATGAACTACAGCATGCTACACACGTTTTGATGCAATCCATCAACAGTTCAGTGGCCCGTTTCACAAAGCAGGTTTAGTGGAAACTCTGAGTTTGTTAAGCCTGAAATGAAGGAAACTCGGAGTTTTCCGTTTCACAAAGGGAGGTAACTCAAACCAGAGAAAGAGGAGTAACTCTAGCCTGTTTCGCAGAGAGAGGTAACTTAAGCTCTCGGTCAGTTACCATAGTAACAGACTCTATGAACCTAACCTGGTCGGTACCAGGTTTTTCTCAATGAACCTCGAGTTTCTCTCTGTCCCCACCCTCTGTCAATCACACATGGTATTTGATTTCCTCATTCATTCAGTCAGCAGGCGAGTTTTGGCACAACACTGTTCTGCCGTTTGTCATTTGAAAAAATATTAGAAACAAACTTTTTTGGGCATGGCATGTCCTTTTGACAACGATCCCGTGGATGAAGGTGCAGCATTATTGCGACGGGAATTAAATATTCGTCGGGAGATTATTATCAGACCGCGCATAGATGTTCTGGCTTTTCCAGACAGATATCTTTTTGAACGGTACCGTTTCACGTCGCAGTCCATCACCTACATACTCAACCTAATCCGTCCTTACATTGGCAACATTACCAGCCGTAGTCATGCTCTCACATCCGAGCAGATATTGTGTGTTGCGCTCCGTTTCTTTGCAAATGGGAGTTTTATGTATAATGTCGGAGATGCAGAGCACTTAAGCAAAGCAACTGTATGCAGGGCGGTCAGAAAAGTGTGCCTCGCCCTGAAACGGCTGTTACCCATTTTTGTGGTTTTCCCTGGACATAAACCTGTCAGAGTCATCAAGGAGGAGTTCCACAGGATTGCAGGTGAATGATGTAGAGATCCAAATGAATTTGAAATTATATTCCATTGATGACATTGTGCTGCAACCTCAGACTGGGATTAGTAATTTTCATTTCTTTCAGGATTTCCAAGTGTGATTGGCTGCATAGATGGCACACACATCCCCATCACAGCTCCCTCACATAATGAAGCTGATTATGTGAATAGGAAGTCCATTCACAGCATAAATGTGCAGGTACATGTAGATTGACTACTGTTTCAAAATGTTAAAGACTGCATCATAGTTCAACATCTGTCATTCTCTGCACTGTCAAGATCATATGTGATGCTGCATACCTTATTTCCAATGTGGAGGCCAAGTGGCCTGGGTCTGTTCATGACTCAAGGATTTATCGCGAGTCTAACCTGAGCAACAGGCTGCAACATGGTAAGCAGCCAAAAGAGTTGCACAATATAATTCACTTGTCTCCCTCCTTTAATATACTCTGATGTGTCCACTACACATTACAGGAGAGTTTGATGGCCTTCTGCTGGGTGACAGAGGTTACCCATGCCAACCGAGGTTGCTGACACCTTACCCTGACCCTGAACCAGGCCCCCAACAGAACTTCAACCGGGCTCACTGCAGGACGAGAGCCCGGGTGGAGATGACCATAGGCCTGCTGAAAGCCCGTTTCCAGTGCCTCCGTCACCTTAGGGTGACCCCTGAGAGGGCCTGTGACATTATTGTGGCATGTGTTGTTCTTCATAATATTGCCACTATTAGAGGAGAGCAACACCCTGCCCTACAAACTGAAGACCCTGATGATGACCCCATCCACCTGCCAGCTATGCAGGACGGCAGAGCAGTCAGAGACACCATATGCCATAGCCACTTCAGAGACTGAGTCACCATCATCACCACCAACACCACCACAGCAGACAAATAAAGACATAAAACACACTTCATTTGGTCTTCTTTATTTCCTACAAATACAAGAGCTAGTTTAGTTAATGTTCCAATAGTTAACATAATTAACACAATTCACCTGTGACCATGCACTCACCTCTAATTTGTGCTCCAGTATTTCAGTTTCTAGATCTGCCTTCCTAATCTGGCGGTCCAAGTATTGCATTTCTTTGTCGGTTTTTTGGATTTTTTTCAGCAGGTGAATTTTATAAATCTCTTTTACTGGTAACTGGGAATACATAAGGAGGGCATGAAATTATACAGTTGCACATGAATTCCACAGAATGAACCTCTGGTGTTTACTGAACATCCATCTCACTGTGTCAATCTGTGCAGTGGAAGTTGAGGGACTCTCCTGCTGCTGCCTGGCCATGCCCTGTTGAAAAGGATGAGAATGTGTCAATACTTCAGTGTAGGCTAAATGTTACACTCTATATTCCACCAGAATGTTAAGAAATGTAAATGGGAAGAGAACTATCAGTAACATATCAAGATGTTACCTCTCTGGGCCTTTCTGGATCCCCCTCTGTAAAGGCAGCAGACACAGTTTCCTCGTGCTCTTCATCCTGGATGAGTGATATGTTTCAGTATACTTAAACTACCATTTGGCAAAATCTTTGGAGTATTTCCTTACAGTTACAAGGTCTGTTGTGGCGTGAGGGGGCTCCACAAGGCAGATAGCACCATCAGAATCTGTTGGGACAAAAGAAAAAAAAAAAAGACATGAAAGGGAAATAAACGTTTTTATGAATAGGCTTAAACACGATATAAAGGCCTCGGCATGTTACATTTTATATAGGCACTTGTGTCTTGAGGGGTGAGCTCTGAAGATGAGCTCCCTCCAGGAATTCCCTCAGCCACTGGCCTTCCGACAATCTGGCTTAGAGCCAGCTCCTCTGCCTCCGTTAGAGGTGGTGGTGCTGGGCCACCACCCGTTTTACGGGCATCTGCTTTCTTTCTGTTGGCTGAGCAGAAGTCTGTGTTAGTTTAAATAGGCTTAATTATTTGACAGAATATGATATAGATGAGAATTATGTGTGTGAAAACAGCATTATGTTGGGGATAAAACAACTACACAATCAAACAGCCACTTAAAATTTACTTTACAATAAAACATGATCAAAATGAGGTACCCCCATTAAATTACGCCGAGGTCTTACCTGTTTGAACAATGTTTTTATATTTCATCTTCAGCTGCTGCCAAGTGCGCTTCTCCCCTGCGGGATTGCACCTACATGAAATAAACGAAAGAGCTACCATTCAAGCAGTTTTCCCCTGTAATATTATTGTGATTGCAAAGGACTAAATTTAAACATACGCATTGACCCGAGCAGCAATGTTCTCCCACGCCGTCTCCCTCTCTTTTGCAGCTGCAGTGGTGTTGCACTTTTTTCGAAAAACGTGTTCAAATTCGCTGTACGAGCTCATTAAGATTTCAAGTTCCAGTGGCGTAAAAAACGCAGCCCTCCTCTTCCCCGTTGCCATGGTGACTCGTCGAATCGGGGCTCCATTGATGTTGGCTTTTTATAGTCGTGGTGCACACGCTAAACTCTGAGATGATCTACTCTGAGTTGATTGAACTAACTCAAATCACCTGTTCTGAAACCGAAAACTCAGAGTTTTCTATCTCAGGTTAGATCAACTCAGGGTTCAGGATTTAACTCGGAGTTTTTTGAACCTCCTTTGTGAAACGGGCCACTGGACTATCTGTTGAACAAAACAAACATGCACCACCTGAATACTTTTACATCAAACTTTAATATTTAATCATTTGTCAAAGTCAGAAATGATCTGCATGCTGTCGACAGGATATTTGACCATCCATTGTCCTGTCAACACCCAGTGTTTACTGAAGGTTCCAAATGTATTTGCAAAAATTTAAACTATGAAGTTGGTTTGCAATAAAAATGCATCTTGATAAGACAACTTATTAAATATTTTGTTTACTCAACAAGCACCAGAGCAGACTACACAGACTGTGTAAGTTATAAGGGGTGGTAATGATATGAAAGAGCTGAAAATTTTATCTAAGAAATGAAAACAACAATAATAACAACAACAACAACAAAAAACTCTTGTGTTTTAGACTTTGTTTTATTCATTCACTGATTTCATTCAAGGAAAGTGTGACATACTCATCTGGTCGGTCGCTCAGAAAGAGAGCTGGAAGACTGGAGAGAGCATGAGATACTGCAAGATACTGAAAGCCTCCAATAGACACTGCGTGATTCTAAGAGATAGTGCAAGATACTGCTAAAACTCTGTTTAGGAGAAGTTCCAAAATGTACACATTTAACACACTGCCATGACATTAGAGAAAAACATGGATGTTGATCACAGCTCCCAGATTTCACACACATGACTATTTTTACTGTTATAGAAAAGTCTTAGGAGGAATCTTGAATCTTGATACTGAGAGATAGCACAAGACACATAGAAATACTGAGAGATAGCAGAAGATACTGAGACATACTGAGACATACTGAGAGATTGCAAGATACTGAGATAGCCTAAGACACTGAGTGATACTGAAAGTGAGTGGGAAATAGAGTTGGAAAGATATACTGAGAGATAGTGAAAGATACTGAGAGATAGAGCAAGATACTGAGATAGTGCAAGATATTCAGACAGAAATTGCAAGATACTGAGAGATGGCTTAAGATACTGAGAGATAGTGTGAGATGCTGAGAGATTGTGCAAGATACTCAGACATACAGAGAAATTGCAAGACACTCAGAGATACTGCAAGATACTGAGAGATGACACAAGATACTGAGAGACAGCGCAATACACTGAGAGAGCGCAAGATACTGAAAGACTGCAAGATACTGAGAGAGCAGGACACTGAGAGATATTGCGAGATACTGAGAGATACCTACCATTTTGCAAGAAAGCCAGATATGACTGTTAAATAGTTCATGTTGAGAAGTATAGTTTTTGAAACAGTTAAACTTTTTTTTCTTTTTTTTCTGAACACCTGAAGTGGCCACCTTGAAACAAGATGAGATGTTTAGTGGCTGTCTGGTAATTTTAGTTTTAAACCCCCGATTTAGGTGTTCTTTTTTTAATCTTCCTTTTTCCATTATACACTAAGTTGCATGTTTTATGCATTAACTGTTTTATATATTGGAGGACAAACTGGTATGTTGTCAGCTTATTTCATCAGAATGACTGACAGTGGAGCATATAAGGGACAGATAGAACAGGTGACACGATGTTTCACCGTGAAATAAAGCTGTGGGCTATTCTCACCCTGGAAAAAAAAAAAACCCAGTGTGTGTGTGTGTGTGTGTGTGTGTGTGTGTGTGTGTGTGTTCCAGTCTGTGTGAGTTCCCCTCCTCTTCCTCTGCTGTCACAGTGATAATGAGTTGCTGGCAGAGCTGGAACTCATTCCACTTGGTGATATAGGAGTTCACAGAGTCTGGAGACAGAACTGGGTTGCTTGGAGGTGAAAAAGAAGGTTCAGCTCGCAAAAATGTTGAACTTCGACATGATTGACAGTGTCCAATTTTTTTTTGTCCCAAAAAGTTTCATTTTTCCTAATCAGCACAAACAGAGTGACAGCTATAGGATATCAGTGCTGTTCACAGTGTCACTTTTTATACCGTCACTGCATGCTCAGAGATTTATCACAAATTTTATGACTTCATTTGGAATGCCAACAAAAGTCGATTTTTTTTACTTGTAATGACACCAGCAAAAATCAACCACCCTAAAGACGGTGAATATGAGCAAGATAATCATTTGCATGAACATGGGTCTGTAAATGCAAAGTGACAAGAGTTTAATAACTCTCAGAGCTTCCAGTGAGTGACAGAAGAGTCAAACAAGGTTAGGGCTCCTGCACTGTTTGAGATTAAAGAATCACTCCTTTAGGGAGCAGACAGGAGAGATGTCGGCTGCGCTCCTCTAAAGAGTCGCAAGATGTGAGAAAAAATCGGGGGCATTGATTCTTTTCTCGACTCGGATGAAAAACACCTGCAGGAGGTCTTTTGACTTCAAACATCTGAAGGAAAACTATCTGTCTGTGAGAAAGTGGTGTCTCCCCAGGATGCTGTGGTTGTGTTGTAAAGTACAGCACAGGTGGAGGAGAGCTACTACACATGAGAAGCTGAAATATAACAGATTGTACCTGATAGATGTTGCTCAAGATATTTTAAAAGAAATGCATGCAGGTGATATATTTCAAATAAATAAATGATAAAAAAAAAAAAAAAAGATGTTAAAATGATAGCAGGATAAAATCTGATCTTCCAACAGCAGACATCTACTGCTATATGCAAACTTTGGCAGCATACTGATGTAACTTTTTCTGACATTTCTTTTCTTTTTTTTTTTTTAACCTTATTTAAGGTTATTCAGACCTGTGAAGCAGATCTGAGTAGCAGAGCATACTGTGACGGATTTACACTTCCCTTTTGCAGAGGATGGTGGCACCAAAGTTCAGCATAACCTGGCTCTCCTCTGTGCAATTGGTGTGTCTCCTCGAGGAAGCAGCAGCAGCAGCAGCAGCATTGAGGAGAAGGAGGAGGAGGAGGAGGAGGCGGCTGCTTTCCGTCACGTGTTGAATATATTAGATTTGGAGAGGGGACGTCCACAGCTCGGCCCCCGCACTGTTTGGTTTCAGTCAGCGTGCTGCAGCAGAGACTCGCACACACAGTGGATGCCGACAAGTTACTGTCAGCTGGAAGAGGACGTAAAAAGTTTTCCAAGTTTTAATTTTGTTTCCTTTCCTTTCTCGTGGTGAGATATTCGACAGATCTGGAGAGGATTTTTTATTAAAAAAAAAAAACCCGAAGGGATCTCTACACTCTGGAGAAAAAGACGCGTGCGTTTGACGTCCTGACATGGATGTAACTTTCACTGTGGACTTCATAAGGGAATTCTAAGAGGAAACTGGATACCTTGAAACTCATTCTCTCAAACACAGCAGAGCAACAGATGAATGTAAGTACAGCACATCACAGATCTCAAGGCTCATGTGAGAAGTTGCAGCTTGTCCTCAACAACACTTTTCCAACACACTCGGATGCTAACTCTCAGATTCTCTGCGGAGATGCTTTGTAAAGGGAGGATCTGTAAAACTCATCCATGACTTAAGACGCTGGCCTCTGTTAGAGCAGTTTCTAGCTCCACTGAATCTTTGGGCTACAGTTTCAAAGTTGCAAACTACGAGTGCGGAAACAGTATCAGTTGCATCAGAAAACAATTTTAAAAGCAGTCGATGTGTGAATTTAAATGGAAACTTTGGACAGTAGGTATGTTAAGTTTATCTGAATGAGACCGCAGTGATTTTATTATGCACTGAACGCACTCAACTTGAAGGAGCAGACAGATATTGTAACAGCATGTCATCTCTCACTTTTCTTAACTCCTCTGAGACATTCCTTTCAAATTGGTCATCCTATGGAGTTGTTTGATTGTCCCTAGAGCTGCTGCTGCTGCCGCTGCTGTGCCTTTGTGCCTCGACTCTCACTCCGCTTGAGCACATACCAGATGATTACCCACATGTCGGCACAGTTATTGTGTGTAGACTCGTGTTCATTGACCGTGAATGGGTGTTTCTTTCCCTCAATTAATAAATTAATTAAGTCTCCGCTGGGTTCCATCACCGCGCACTTTCCCCGGGAGTGTGATGGTTGCCATGGCGCAGCTCAGTAACTATGCTGTTTTTTTTCCTTCAGTCTGAATAAGGAGCTCGGACTCCTCCTTTCTTTTTCACAACACCAGTCGTCAGTTTCAGGAGAAGAGGAGCGGCGAACTTTTAAGTGAGGGCCACCTCTGCTATTGTAGGGTTACCACGAGCAGTTTGATTGTTGATTCTGTCTGAAAGCCTGTGCGCTACACAAGAGCTTAAATGAGGCTAATGAACCAGATCATAAGACTAAATTAGCATTTAGCCCTTCTTATAAGTAGAATTCTCAAGGTGCCCATTAAGTGCTGCTGATGTATTGAATTAACTATCGTTGCATCCATCCAACAATCCATCCATCCATCTATCATTATAAAAATATCAGTCCATCAATCCATGCATCCATCCATGCATCAATCAGTTCATCCTTTCATCAGCCTCATCCAACAATCTATCACTCCATCTGTTCATCAATCCAAAAATGTATCAGTCCATCCATCCTTTCATTCACCAATCCATCGCTTAATTAATCTTTCCATCAATACATCTAACAATCTATCAGTTGTCCATCCAACAATCCATCCATATTTGCATCCATCAATCCATCAATTCATCAATCCATCCATCTTTGCATCCATCAGTCCATCAATTCATCAATCCATCCATATGTGTATCTATCAATTCATTAATCTGTCCAATGATACATCTACCATTTTATCAAGCCGGTTCGTCCATCAATCCAAAAGTATATCAATCCATCCATTCATGCATCCAACAATCCATCAATTCATCAGTCAGTCCATCCATGCATTCATCAGTCAGTCCATCCATGCATTTATCAATCCATGCATCCATGCATCCATGCATCCATCCATCCATCCATCCATCCATCCATCCATCCATCCATCCATCCATCCATCCATCAGTGGATTTCAACCTGCTTATTTTTGTGTTGAAAAATCTTTTACATTCTCCACTGGTGCCTAAATTGAGGTAACGTCACCCTGCAGCACAATCATGATATGTGCCACTTTCTGGACTGGCAGAAGTTAAAATGTGTCACTTTTAGAGAAGAATAACAGAACAAAAATGCAGCTCCAATAAGTAAAGCCAAATTTGGACCACCACAGCTTTAAGACACTCCAGAGATTGTGTCATAAAGCCTCAACAGTGCATGAAGTAATCATTTCACCAGTCATGTCTTTGTTGCTTGCATATGCTGTTGATGAAACTAGCTTTTCAAACTCCTTAAAAGGGATGAATAATACAAAATATGCAACTCCCAAGATGGCCAAAACAACACCACCCAGAAAACTTGTTGCAGCTTCACATTTCTCTCTTCAGTTTCTGTGGTTTTACTCATCTGCTAACGTTGTCATCATCAGCCAGGGCTGTCTTTTCTGGGTTCTTAACCTTTATAGAATTATATATTTCCTTACAATAGTCTGTATCACCTTGAACTATAAATTTACATCCATGTTCAGAGTGGCAAACCTTATGGAATCCTCCAGCAGGCGTCAAGGCTAACCGATCTGCCCCTGGAGGCCTGGAGCACTTCCACTTAATGAATTTGCAGCGTTTTCTTCTGCATGTGTTTGTGCAGATCTGCATTTGCATTTTTATGTATTTGCTGGATCTTTCTGTTGGAGAATTTGTTTTGGACTTTTGACAAGGCTATGATTTGCAGCACTTTTCTCCTCAGGAAGATTATTTTGGCCTTTGCACATCGTCCCTGCCCTTGAATATGTCTAAAATTTTCAAAATCCCTGTCACCAGGCTTGTGTCATATAACAGTGGTTTTCAGTGAGGGGCGCTAGGGTGCCTCAGAAAATTAGAGGAAGGGAAAAAATAGAATGAAATTATTTTTATTTTTCTATTTTATTATTCTTTTATCAAACAATTTTTCCTAAACATACAACACGTAAACTGCCGTAATCGCCAGATTCTCAAGTTTCTGAATGTACCTAACCGCACCTCGTGTGACAGCTCCAACTTGGGCATGAAGATGATAATCTTTGTCGACCTGGCAGTTTGTGCCTGTTATCGAGCACGTTTGTAGCTAGTTAGTACAAAATGGAAAGGTTTTTGACAGGAAAAAGACAGAGGGAGCAGTCCACCAGCCCTGCCATGGATGATTCTGTGGCAAAAAAAACCTAAGAACTTATGGCCAACGAAAATTTGAAAATATGAGGCCACCAAGCCCATCCCTCCCACTGGTGTAATCTGTCACTCCCAAACATGCACAGACACGAGAGAGAAGTTTTATTTGTTTTGTTTTGGTCTTATCTGTTAGCAGTTTGTTGAAAAGTTTATTATTCATTGGGAATAAACAGTACTAAAAACACATTTTTAAAATAATTTTCTATGCTAAGCAAATCCAATAGTTATTAACAAGTGAATAAAAGTAAGAAAAAAGCATTTTAAAGTTGATGTTTCTATCATATTTGAAGCATTGTCTTTTGGTTTGCAAAGGGGGTCCCTGGCCAGAAGCTAATGTTGTTTGGAGGGGCCTTGGCATGGTTAAGTTTGGGAACCCCTGTCCCATAAGAAAACATGTGCTGTTGTGAATGTATGAGCTGAACTTTGACTCTAGTTGCAGTAATGCTGTTCATATACTGCCTGTACCCTGCTACTGTAACTCAGTGCACATGTGTTTTCAATGATGCAACTATGAAGTGTATCAGATGGTGTCATCTTCAAAGCAGAAGGTGTGTGTTT
Source organism: Labroides dimidiatus (assembly GCA_030710495.1). Classification (NCBI taxonomy): domain Eukaryota; kingdom Metazoa; phylum Chordata; class Actinopteri; order Labriformes; family Labridae; genus Labroides; species Labroides dimidiatus. The sequence continues at coordinate 21,297,788 of CM061154.1, forward strand.
TTTTTATATCTGGAACATCTTACACAAACAGCTGAACAAACCCATGCTGCTTTTGCTGTGGGAAAGAGATGATTCTTATGGTTATGGACCTTCCATGACCTTCAGCTAACTGTGCAGAAGAAATAAGTGTATGTGTTTGTAAGGCCAGGTATGTACGCGTTTCTGAAGTTTTTCTCGGCCTTTCAGCATGATGGTGTATTGATTTTTTTGAAGAGTGGGCATAGAAACATGGAACTTATGAAAGGCGAGCAGTCATTGAGAGCTTTTAGTTTGCTTTGTGCTGAGCCTGTAGTCCTCATGTCCAGTCAATCTGCAGCTCCCTCTGTGGTTTCCATTACGGCTCTATTGAGCCTCAGGCAGCGTGGTATGCTAGTGAAACCACAGAAGTTTTCTTTGAGTTAACTGGAATCACGGCATGGAACAAGAAGCTAATTTTGTGAGCCACTCACTAAATGTATCCCGTGTGGTTTGTTGGTGGTAAAAATGATTAGTTTGTTAAAGTGAGGTTGTGTATTCAGGATCATGTTTTGGATGAGTTGAGATAAATTTTGATTAGCTTTTGGTTTCCTCCTGCAGATCAGATACTGTGGTTTCATCAAAAGCATCCAGTTTATTTCATGAGAGGCTGTCTTAAATATCAGGTATGATTATAGTTTGAAATATTAGCCAAAGCTAAGTACTTGACAGTTATTTAATGTCTTTCATCTCAGATGAAATGATTCTGTATCTTTTGGCCAGTTTGAGCTGCGGTATATCCTCAGCATTAATTATGATGTTTAACAACATCGTGTTTATGTTTCAGGAGAGGTTTGGCATCGATCTCTGTAGAGTATTGGATCATAGAGAGAGGCAGCAGTGTTTATCCAGATGTATTGTCTGTGGTCGGTTTTACCAAACCAATAGCCTGGCTGGTTGTCTTGATCCCACAGTGCTAGAAAAACAAATTTTACCTCACAAAAAGTTGAAATGCGCAGATAAATAACCAAGTGGGATACTGAAAGATGAACACGGACCACAGTGCAGAGGTAGAAAAGCAGCCCTGATGCTCTCTCTCTCTCTCTCTTTCTCTGTGTTCACTGCTGCCAAGGATTTAATGCTGATTCCAGTCATGCTAGCAAAGAACTCAGAATTCAAACAGAGGTTTCATTCTGCATGTAAATCCATAGAAACCTTGGATTTTGTCAGTTGACTAGGTTCAGAGAATTTTAAAAGAAAGTGGGTCAAGATTATAGCTATACAAGAAGATTTACTAAGTGTTGCTGGTTTCTAGATAAAATAACCTCAATTGAGGTTTTGCAATTTACAAAATAAAATATCTGAGTGTCTGTTCTGCTGGTGCATGGTTTATATCCTCTTTCAGTTACATCAGTTATCCAAACTAAGGTTTACCTAACAGCAGCAGGAAAGGCTGGCCATGATCTGGGACAATGATTCAGAGTAAACATACAAATCCAGGCCACAGTGGTATTGGCTTGCTTAATGCAACAGCTTTCAACCATCAGCAGCTATTCTTAACTGTTTTTTTTCTTTCTTGCTTTCCCTGAAGCCCTCTACACGAACAGGCTGTTACCTTTTATATCCTCACTGCTAACTGCCACTAACTTTCAGACACGCATCTCCCTGTGTTTGAGGCCTGCACAGTCAGGATACTGTCTTTATTATATAACTTCATGGCTTTAAAGTTCAGAAACTTCTTTTTGAATTCTGACAGAATATCTTAAAACCATATGTTCTTCTTAACCTGGTATTGTGCAATTAGTCTTCCCAGCTCTGTCTGTTATATCCATCAAGTTACTCCGCTCTGCAGAGGTCCTCCACTGTAGCTCAACCAGAGAAAGCATTATTTCAGTTGTGGCATTTGGACTTAGATTCTTGGCCTTGAAAAGCTATCCTTTGTGCTTTGGAGAAAGCTGTTTAGAAGTGCATCCCCCAGTGTTGCAGTAAAGTAAATCAAAACCGAGGCTTTAAAGTTCAAGAGCTGTCAAGATTTTCATGGATGTTTTTGGCCAAGAACAGCTCTCACAAAGCGTCCCATCTTACGGAATGTGATGGTGGATTTGAAGTGCTTTCCTTTATAGTTTTATTGTTGGAAATTATTATCTCTGTGAAAGTAAAAGGAAGAAGGAAGAAGCAGGATCTTCTTCAGGGTTAAGAAGGTAGTGTTAAAAGCACAAATTCTCACTTTAGATTTTAAAAAGTTGTGCTTTAAAGTTTGTTGTTACACACGACAGGTTGAAGTGAAACCAATTAATGGCATCCGCAGCTTTGCAGGATCCAGATAACGGCCGACTGGAATTGGCCCTGAAATCTCGTGTTCCTATGGCCAACTTTCAGCAGCCTTCAATTACAACTCTGAAAAGCCAAAAAAAAAAAAAAAATCAGGGAGAGAGAGACTGCATGGAGCCCTTCACGTCTGCTGTGCTGCTCTGTCATTCAAACAGTCACCAGCACGGCTAAGGCAGATTGCCACTCTGCAGTCATGGACACACAGGAGGCATTTAATGCACTCTGCACACAGACTCATGGATGCACAGATGTTTTTCAATGTTGCCTTGCATTTATCCGTTGAACCACTGGAGGGAGCCTTGCAGAGCTTTAACTTGACACCTAATTGTAGTTTAATATGCATTTGTTTAAATATCCTCACATCAAAGCTTTTTACATCACAGATATGTCAAAACAGACGTGAGTTGGATGAATTTACCAACAGCCACTAACAATTGAAAGCTGCTCTCATGATTTAATAAAAAAGACACAATAATTTGTGTGTGCCAGCCACTCAGTGGTTTTGGATTATTCTGCAGATGGTGACAGTCTTGCTGAACAATTTCCACACTGTGCCAAAATGTCTCCAAATCTCAGTTACAGATTCTCTGCCACGGTGGGAGGGATGGAGCGGAGAATGCTCATTGTTTATGCAAGAAATTTTAACACTGTTGTTTCTTTTAAATATAAATATTTGAACATTTTCTCTATGATTTAACATTCAAACTGTTAATTCTCATAGGTATTATAAGACAGATATTAGCTCGGGGTTAGTTGAATATTTTAAAGGTTCTTGGAGGACTGCTTCATAACATAGCTAAATGTGATAGCACACATTAATAATAAAACCAGGACCATGCCTCCCAGACTTGCAGGAGGGGAACTGCTACAGTGTGCACACTAGGTAGCGATTCCTGCACCTTTTTAATTAGAGTTGAACAGCCACAGCCAAAGACTGTGTGTCTGAGGTAGAAAGCTGTGGCCTGTGGTTTGATGTTTCTTTTGCAGAGGAGAGCTTTCTGGTATGCAGAAGGAACAAGGTGTCAAATTATTAAGTGAACTAAGAAGTGAGGGAAAATCTCATGTGCAGGTTATACTGTAGGTGCTGTGGTCAGGAACAGAGCCCATAAAACATGTGGGAAAGTGTTTAAGGCATGTACTTATTTTTCTTAAACTAACTCACGCTGTATTTTTACTCAGGAATAAAACACCTTCTCTTAGTTTCTGTGGCTGTCGACTTTTGATATGTCTCAGCTTTTCTTCTTTGTGTGTCTCCAGGTTTAAAAAGAAGGAGCCAAAATGAAGACAGCTGCCAAGGGTTTTGGGAAGTCTATTATGGACCCTTCAGGTTGGTGGAACAGAAGAATAGCGCTAATCCTGTATGTGGTCTTGGAGCTTGTAACGGTCCATTCACCTGTGGTCTTGGGGACTCTTGAGCTGCAGCTGGATGAGGAGCAGCCAGAAGGTACAATTGTGGGTGACATCAGTGCAGGACTTCCTCCTGGTGTCACCGCATCCCTGTACTTCATCTCGGACCATGAGGGCACAGGCGTGGGTACAGATTTGGACATAGATGAGAGTACGGGCATCATTAAAACAGCCAAAGTTCTGGACAGGGAACTTCGGGATAGATACAACTTCATTGCCGTCACCATGACAGGTGTTACCGTGGAGGTGACGATCAAGGTGATTGACATAAACGACCATGCCCCCACGTTCCCAAGAAAACGGGCCACATTTAAAATCCCAGAGCAGACCGCCATTGGCACCAGGTTTCCTCTGGAGCCAGCTGTTGATGCTGATAATGGCCAGCTCACAACACAGGGTTACCTTATCAAGGATGGGAATGTTGGCCAAGCTTTCACCTTGGAGACGAGGAGGGGGAGCAATGAGGTTCTCTATCTAGACTTGGTGGTCAATGCCATTTTAGACAGAGAGAAAAGATCTACCTACACCTTATCTCTGGAGGCTTTCGATGGTGGTTCACCCAAGAGGACTGATCAGATTACATTAGATATTACTGTACAAGACATCAATGACAACGCTCCTGTTTTCAACCAGAGCCGCTATCACGCTATAATATCTGAAAACCTCCAACCAGGAAGCAACATCCTGCAGGTGTTCGCAACAGACGCTGATGACGGAGACAATGGGATGGTTCTGTATGAAATCAACCGGCGACAAAGTGATCCAGACCGCTACTTCGTCATCGACTCTCGCACTGGTGTCATCACACTTAACAAGCCACTGGACTTTGAGATGAGAAGAGTTCATGAGCTGGTGGTGCAAGCTCAGGACAACGCAACCCAACCGGAGGTGACCAACGCCTTCGTCACCATCCATGTCAGAGACTACAATGACAACCAGCCAACCATGACCATTATCTTCCTCAGTGAGGACGGATCTCCAAGAATCTCTGAGGGTGCACAGCCAGGTCAGTATGTTGCCAGGATTTCAGTCACGGACCCCGACTATGGAGAGTATGCTAATGTCAACGTGTCACTAGAGGGAGGTGATGGAAAATTTGCCCTGACCACGAAGGATAGCATCATCTACCTGATCTGTGTGGACAAGATTCTGGACCGTGAGGAGAGAGACACTTACGAGCTGAGGGTGATGGCCACAGACTCGGGCACACCTCCCCTCAGGGCCGAGTCCTCCTTTGTAATCCAGGTGACGGACGTCAACGATAACCCTCCTCTGTTTGACCAGCCCGTCTACAGACAGGTCATCCCTGAAGTGGTGTTTCCAGGGAGCTTTGTGTTACAGGTGACAGCGAGAGACAAAGATCAGGGACCCAATGGAGACATAAGCTACAGCATCCTGCAGGACAAAGGCACTTACTCAGACTGGTTCAGTATAGACTCTGTTACAGGGATTATCACCACCCTCACACAGCTGGATTATGAAAAGAATCCCAATCCCAGTATAACTGTAGTTGCCACAGATGGAGGAAAGCCACCGCTGTCCTCCACAGCTGTGGTGAACATCCTGCTCCAGGATATAAATGACAATGAGCCAGTTTTTGAGAAAAACTTCTACAACGTGTCCATCAAGGAGAACACTGCTTCTGGGACCTGCATTCTTGAGGTAGGACTTTTTCCTTTGGAATATATTTCTTTGGAAGTTAGAGAATTGATTAATTCTGGAATCATGCTCCTGCACTTCTGCGCTGAGCTCATGCAGGAATCTGAACCTAACCCAAGGGCAAAAGTGAAGAGCAAAACAAATGAAAATTTATTAGATAAATAGGAGAGAACTTTGTCAGACTTAGCTGATGCCTTGCATTCCTCTCCGAGGAGCTATGTTTTAATGGTAAAACTGTTTAAATTGGACTGCCTCAGTGAGGATTTACCTGCAGATTTAGGCCAAGATGATCTCCTCTTTGGCTGTCCTCCCCTTCACCTCTCCAAATGTTTCCAAGGTAACAGAGGCAGTGCTAAGTCCTCTGTCAGCCCAGGCACAAAAGGCTTTTTCACATATTCACAGACGGAAACAAATTCAGGGCTTTCTCTAAAGAAATAGATGTCACTTCACTCTGAAAAGGCACCTTAATTAGGCTAGTTGAGCGTGAGAAAAAATGGCTTTGGACGACAAGATGATGTAAAGTTCAGACAAATTACAGCACCGCAAGTGACTGCAGCCGTTTCATTAAAACAAATCTGTCTTGTGTAGTTTTTGGCCATCTTGTTAAAAGAGACAGCACTTAGCAAAAGACAGCTCATCAGTTGTTCAAATCATTCAAGTAAAAGTCAGCAAGCTTTTTTTTTCTTTTTTTTTTTTTACTTTTTAAAACGTCTTAAATTTGATATATCTTCCATTACACAAGAGTCTGCAGTAGTACTGCACGGTTCAAGGAGAGGGATAGAGAGTTCAGTCCAGATAGAGAGCCCAGCAGACGGGATCTTGGCCCAGGGTTTGGCCTTGGGAGAGGGAGGGGTGAAAGGAGACACATGCCTTACCACGACTCCTGGCTTGAAAGCAGAAATAGAAGCTATGAGGACTTCTTCTGGGAGGCCCCTCAATTATAAATCACAGGGACCACAGAGATAAGGAGAAAGGGGAACGTCCTGAAATTGATTATGGAATTAGAAACAGAATCAGAGAATAATTAAAAAAATGTATGTTTTGGAGAACTGTAAAGCTTCTCCATCAGTCTTTCCATTCCTTGCCGAGGTTTGTGTACTTTCGGGATATCTGAAAACCTTTTTTTTTCCCAAACTGTAGATGTGTCCAGAGATTTTCTTTCATCTACATTACCTCCAGAAACATAACCACCTGCCCCCTAACTCTCAGAGTATGACACGTTTGATCAGTTGGCCCACACTGTGAAGCGGCTCTGTAAAGCCACAGCTCACTGGCCTCTCAGGCCTGCCTGGATGCTCCAGACGTGTGGTTGGCGGGCCATGTGAGAACAGACGGTTCTTACTCGGGGTGCCAGCTCTACATCCAAACATCCCAGCAAGACATCTGATGTCTGCCTTTTCTTTTCTCTTCAGATGAAATTCTCACTATCCCCCTTTTTTTTCTCCCCCAAAACTCTCTGCTGTCCAAAAATCCATTACAATCTGGGTATTGTGACCATTAATTCAAACGTTTGAAGTGTCTCGATTATTATCCTCTGCAGGTCACCAGCACAGCAGTTCATGATTATTCTAATATAGTCTGGCTCCACACTGCTGTGCCTGTGATATTTTGCCACTTTCCCTTGGAATCGATGGGTTTATGGATGACTTTGGAATTAGATGTGTGGGGGGAAAAAAGATAACTAAAAATAAAGACTTAAGCCTATTAACAGAAATCAGTCTTGTATTCAGTATGCAAGATCTACTGCAAGGAAAATAGGTCATCGTTGAGAGGGGAAATCTAATACGACATGAAAAACAACATTTAAAAACCACAGGGCTCCTTTGTGGAATGCGTTTCATGAGTCATAACTGATTCGATTTTCCATTATTAGTTCAAACTGTGTCCAGTTTTACAACTTTTCTCGAATGAGAAGCAGCCAAATGTAACTGATTCACCAGATCTGATGCCAAACAGCAACCAGAACAGGTTCCTGTTCTCTTTAAATACATTTATTTGACTCAATGTAGACCAAATGTGATCTCTTACTCTATTTTATATCTGTTATGTTCTGTTGTTTAAAACGTTCATTCACCCAAGAGGCACTGCTACACTGTGCTGTAGTATCACAGTCTGAAGTTGTGAGAGTAATCGGAAAGTGCGGTATATGGAAACAAAAAATTACTTTGAGGTCATTTGTTAAAGCCTTTGAGCGTGGGGCTTTTGGTTCCTGACGTGGTGGAAGTGTCAGAAAAGATGTCATTAGGAATAATGAGAAATATCAGCCTGCTTTCATATTTCCAAATCCACCAAAGCAAAACCTCGTACTTTTGGCTCGGAGAGGATTTTGAAATCAAGTCCCATATGTGTTGCTTCACTTATGAGACGATGAAGTGTTCCCGTTTGTTGTGTCAGAACCTCACATTGGGGAATAATTTACACCTCATAGTGTTGTGGTTTTTGGTTGGTTTGGACTGAATTGGCCCTCTGTCTGTTTTGGGGGGTCGTTCTGGCTCCAGCAGAAAGGCGAGAGGGGGTCTCCAGGCAGCTGAGGAGGAAATGAGCCCTGACAAGCACTGGCATGAGCGGCGGAGGTGACACGAGCAGGGGGGCTTCCTCGTCTGTCCATTGGTCTGTCCCTTTCCAAATTCTTATCTGATCTCACTTCAATTCTCATTAGTTGGGTGTGAGGATAGGCCAGACCTAATTTCTTGAACCCGTCTCCCCTGTGGTCATGACAGAGTGGACCACTTGTCAATGCTGGAGCCACTTCAGCAACATGAGCCCGACACTGATTACTGTGATTAAAGAAGCAAATACTTCAAATTTCTATCGATGGACGCTGGAGAAAAAGTCTCTCCATTGCCACCCAAAGTGTTTCCTGAGTGAGCAATGTGTCGGCAGCTTTTTCACCAGCAGAAAAACATCTGCAGTGCTGCGTAGAGTTATGGTGCCTTGGATAGGGTTCAATCTGAGCAACACTGTGAGCCACGTTTCACTTTTGTTAACCAGATTCTTTATAACCATTTTAACATAAAGTACTACTCAGACACATTCATTATTTCGTTGAGCTCTGAAAGGCGGCCTTGTTGAAAGAGGTGCCTCACTGGAGTGGTGCTCTCCATCATGTCTCCGTCCCTCCAAACATAAAAGCAGCTCGTCTTTCGGGAGACAGACGTCTCATAATTGCCCTGGAGAGAAAGTATGAATGATTGAATGAGCCCCTCACAGCCTCCACCTTCTTTGTGTACTTTAATAGCCGCCTACCACTGACCACCAGGCGGGTTCCAATAACACTGATACCGATACTTTGTGCCGCTGTGTCCCTGAGCTTTATTACATGATTAAAAAACGCTGGTACTGCAGTGCTGTGAGGTAATATCTAATCCAGAAATGCTCATAATGCGCTCTGCAGCACTGGATAATGATCTGTTTTTCACAGAATAATTACAGGACTTTCTTTTATTGTTGAGTTATGAGGGGACTTTGGAAAGCACACCTTCTTTTCACAATCGTCCCTTTGTGTTTTGTTTGAGCTAACACCTACCCATCATCATCAGGAGCCAGCCGTACATCCAATTAAAAAATGAAAATGATCCTAAAAAATTGCTTTCCAGCATAAAACTGATGATTGATGGAAAATCTGCATGGCATTAAAAGAAACTAGTTCATTGTTGCACATTTATTTTCTCACCTTTGTTTATATATGTGCCTGATTGTAATCGACAGTTTAAAATAAGATTATCAGTGCCCTGGGTGGGTCGGCTTTACAAAGTTTGTTTTTTTTGTCACATATCAAACAACAGCACTTTGAAACTAAAAACAAATACCTTACCTTGTTGCTTAGTATCAGGTAAAAAAGTGGTCTTGAACAAAGAAGAGTAGTGTTCAAAAGAAGATCTGCTCTCCAAACGCACACCCTGGTAAGAGTCACATCCTCATGAAAGTGGGTGCTAGTGCTCATGGGAAATGGAGTCTTTATCCTGGAGAAAACACTAGCTTTTCTGGTTAGTCTTCACAGCCCCTTATAAGGTTTCATACACAAAGTTATGAGGGCTGATCTTCATTGTGAGCCACATCTTCCAGCATCTCTCCATACAGAGAATAAACAGCTCATTTTGTCTGTCACTTTAAAAGAAAGTGGAAAAAAAACCCTAACAATGGAAAAATACAATGATCTGCTGACTGGAAAGAACGTCTGACTGATCAGTCACTCTGTCCTCACTGCTACATTTTTCTCTGTAATCAGCTTCGTGAACTGGTTAAATAAGGCTTTTCTTTGTGTTCCCAAACTGATGATGAGTAAAATTGCCAGTTTCAGAAAAGTATTTTGGTACCCAAACCGTGGAATCGGTTCTCACCAAACATTTTTCAGGGGATGGTTTATGTCAAACAGAATGTCCTCTTGTCTGTCTTAATACCAGACTGGCGCGTCTCCTGTGAGATTGGTTTAGCTCGAGGCCAGCTGACTCTACTTTCGGTCTCCCGTGTTTCTTTTTCCTCCTGCTATAACTACCGAGCTTCGCTGTGGCTCTGTGGTATAACAGTGTTTCAGGGAATGGTGAAATTGCAGGAAACTGGATGTGCTACTTAATGTGTTCGCAAATGTAATACTTCCTTGAACACTTACTCCTGGGCCTAGCAGGGGCACTGAGGCGAGCATAAACACTGATGTACATCTGGATGGAGTGTGGGTGTTCGGGTCAAAGTTGCCGTGCTTGAGACAGCTTAGCGCATTTTTATTGTGCTCAAACGTCCATCAGCAAATCCAGCACCTCTCTTTTTCCAAAGGCAGAAGGCTGTGGTAAAACTTTTAACATTTTGGGGTTAAATACAGAAGCATGTGGGAAAAAGTGCTCATTATGAGCAAACCAGATCTGTTGGAGTTTAAACACCAATTTATAAAACGGAGGAGAAAGACCTCTCATTTTGGTTTTAATTTCTGTGTGTGCTCTAAATCGCAGATGATTTCTATCAGACTGTCTCGGAGTCCATCGTGATGTCCTTAAATTGCTTTGGTTGTCAGACTTACTGTCCAAAAACCCAAATATATTGGACTGAAATTCAATAAACACAGAAGAGAAAACTCGCCTCATGTTTCAGAGGTTAAAGCTAGAGAGCATTTGCCTTTTACATTTGATGAATGACTCTAAGGGTGCATCATTTATCAAGCTACTGTCAACAAGATAATACGACTGTTTCAGCAGCGGTTTGTTCGTGTCAGATAGCCACGCCTGGGGATGGAAAATAACTTTGTTTCATTATAAATGAAATATCTTCTGTTTTAGACAGTCAACATTTTTCAACCTGCTCAAGCTTTTAAATGTAAGTTTGTTGTTTCCTTGGATTGATGGTGTTGTTTCTTCAATGTGAAATCGTTTGATTGCTGTAATGTGAGCGCTGAGTGGCAGAGCAAAGTGTTTCCAAGCCTTCAGGGTAACTGTAAAGGGTCAGTGATGCAGCCACGCAGTGTCAACTGAGACTGTGAAGAAAAAGTTGTGAGATAAAATTCTGCTGGAGGGGTTTCCTGCCCACATCTGGGGAGGAAGGAAGATGGGCTTATATGGCCCTCTCTTTCTCTCTCTCTCGCGGGAGCAGAAATTTCATTAGTACACTTTGTCTGCCAGACTGTCTGCTGCAGGTGAGGCAGACATTTCAACACTGTGTCCAAGTTTCTATGAAAGGGTGTGAGTGTAGTGAAAGGAGAGAGAAAGAGAGAGGGAGAAAAGAAAACAGTCGGCCGTCTCCAGAGGGACAGTTGGACTCTGGCAGCTGTGACAAAGGCCCGACTCAGCAGCTGGATCCAGCTGTTAATCCCTCCTCCAACACGTCTCCTCTGACTCTACGGGGTGGGATCTGCTGAACTCTTCCTGTCTCTTCGTGTCTTTTTTACTCTTTCTCCTTGTGCGTCCAGACTTCTTATCTTTCCCCGCTTCCTTTTCCCACACTGCTGCGTCCCCTCTGTGATCCAGTTACACCTCTTCACTTCCCCTGGTTTCCCTCCGGAGTGGTGACATGTAGATTGGAGCAGGTGAGAGCAGCACATCTGCCTTTCACTGAGACCCTCTGACCTCCCTAGGTGACCTGAACACACCGCTTTGCGGGTCCCAGTCAGAGTAAGCCCGGGCTTATCCAATTTGATGATGTAAGAATTTAAAGGGTGTAAATTATCAACAGAGTGAAGTCAGACTGCAGGTGTGTGTTCCTCCACGGCCACATTGTCACAGTGTTGCGTTCGGAGCACTTTAGCCTGACCTTTCTTAATAGACACAATTATTCACTTTGCCTCCTCCTCCTCTGGGACGACTGAACGCGATGGATGGGATAGACCGAGGCTCGCTTAGAGGAGGGCTGCCAGGCCTTCTGTTGTCACAGCTCGTGCTCCCTCTGCACATGTGCAAGACAGTTGGCCCTGTGAAACAAGCTGGGCATCAGGAAGCATCATCTGCTCGTAATATTCATTCAGTTCCAAAGCAAATCTGAGCTAAATCATCCATCCAGTCCCCTGCTGTCCACACGACACCACCAGACTGGAAAGCAGACGCTAACTGACAGCCTGCCAGGTATAAAAATCAGTAACTAGAGTGTAAAATCCCAAACTAACAGAGTTTTTTAATCCTGCGGGTGGTGATGAAGTGAAGGTACTGCAATGGTGCATGCTTGGTTGTCAACATCTTACATTCACAAAACTGCCTTTTTTCCAGAGAAGCATAGACTATATTTATACACAACACCAAAATACTTTGACCACTGAGCAAATTGTCTCCATATCCAGAACTCAACTGTTACAAAGAATGCATCGCTTTTGTCTGCCAGCAACCTCAGCCCCCCTTTAGCCTCAGCCTACTGCCAGCTGAAGTAATGCTTGAGAAGAAAGTTACCGAGCCCAGTAAGCTTGTGAAAAAAGAGAAGCTAGACGTGTGGTCGGATCATCCCGTTTCTGCTCTCAAATAGATCAATCTCAGTTTACAGGTGTGGTTTGAGCTGTGAAGGTGGCCGCGCAGAGAGGTCAGTCAATACCTCAACTTCAGAGTGTGAAAAAAAGTGATGGGAGTTCAGGAAAGAAGTTGTAAAACTGGAGGGAACGCTGCAAAATACAAACAAGGCCAGGGGTTAAGAACTCAAAGCCAAGGCTACACCTCTCTGTGTGGTCAGGAAAATGTGGGAGCTGAACAGACGCTGTGTGAGCAGGATGTTTTGCAGATGCTTGTTAGCAGTAATGACGCTGTGAATGCCCTCATCTTCTGGGATGACTAAATTAGGGCTCAGGGCCGGTTATTGAACTACGCTTCTTCTTTGGGGGTGGCTGATTTAAGAACATGTAGCACGCATGTTTTCCAGATTTGTATAACTCTTCATGTCACTACAGTAGGTCTGGACAATAAATTAAATTTTGCTCTTGATTTTGATTTTGGCTTCTTATGGTCATAAAAACATAATCGGAGAAAAACAAGTAAAACTTTTATTGTTTGTTTTTAAAAAAGGCTTTGGAAAAAACTTCAAAGCATATTTTTGGGTTGTGTTTTTGGCTTTGTTATTAGTGTATTTTGCATGTTGCAAATTTTTACAGGAGTACATGTAGATTGGCTAATTGGTTTTATTTATTATTTTTTTATTTCTATTATTTTTTTTTTCATTTAAGTTGTGGTTCAAGAAAAATTCAAGCCCTACTTTACAATATTTTCTGCTGTTGCTGTTGGATAGCAAGAAGAATGTCTGTTTGAGAAGATGAACAGTTTGGACATTTTACAAAGTAATTGTCTCGTATGAAAAAAGGGGGTTTTGGAAAGACATTAAAATCTAGGAAAAACTGTTATTTTGGTTTTGGTTTTGAGTTTTAAATGTTGGCCACATTCAAACAATGCTAACAGTGCTGAAATGTCAACTTGATCGATCAATAAGCTGATCAACAGAACATTTGTTTGGAGGAGCTGTAATAGTCATGTTCCAAAACTCGGCTCAATTCCAGTAAGTACTTTTGTAAGCTTTGTAATGCAGAGAGAGCGACAGCAACGGGAGAAAAGGGCAAACCACACAGAGTACAAGGTTTGTTGGGTGAGACGCTCCACTTTTACATTGCGGTTCCCCCACTTTGTCTGTCTTGGCTTCAGACAGTGAGGCACCCATCCCTGCTCCCAGCAGACTCCCAGTCTGTGTGTACTGATGCTCCATGGTGGTCCACCCTCACGCTGCTGGTTTCATATCTAGAAACCTTCACCACACAGACCAGAAACGCCTCTTGGGTTTTAAGGGAGGACATCTGTTCTGCCTTATCTATTCTAAAGTTCTGCTTTCACCCAGCAGATTAACCGTAATAAGGAGACAACTGCTTAGCTTAACACCGACTCCCTCTGAGTGCGAGGACTTGATTTAAAGATTTAGCGAGGGAACTAATTACCGCCGGGCCACTTTCCTCATCAATAAGGCTAATTTGGTCTGGTGCTGCAGAGTTTACGTTGAGAGTGGTGTGCTGCTTCTTTTAACCGCCGTGTTGAAAGGCTAAGTCTTTGTTTGGATTGTTGTGAATAGGCTGGTGCTGTGTGGAGCCCGCAGGCAGCGTGGGGAGCGGTGGGACTCTCTGCTGTAATTAGGCCGAGCTGGTATGCAGGAGAGCAGGGCTCAAGTCGTGTGATGTGGTATCAGAAAAAGTGAACAAATAGTCAGGGACTAGGCTGTGTGTGTTTGTGTGTCTTGGTGCAGACTGAGTCTAAGGGGGGAAGAATTCTGTAATCAGCACTCTGGTATCCTCCCAGATTGCGTCACGGCTGCGTCTTGTGAGATCCAGATCATCAGCACAGGAGACTCAGGGGCAGGGAAATGAATGAAGCAGACAGGATTTTGTCTAACTCTGGCCAAAATCAGACTATTCATCTCAGGACTCTGCACCAACTTTCCATTCCAGCGTAGGTTGAAGGCTGATTATGAAGCCAATCTGATCCAGTCGGGATAGAATTGAAGTGAGTTGCAGAACCTTGGAATGGTATTAGTTTGGGAAAATGTACAGACTTCCGAGTGGCCTGCACGCTGTACGGTGGCCCTCTGTCAGACTCATGGGTTACCCTCGGAGGACATATTAAAGAACAAACACAGTGGTTTAGTCCCCCCAAAAATCTGTATTGTCTTCAGCAGCCATCTCATTTCAAACCAATACACATAAGGAGCAGGTCGATGCAGTAGCTACAGCAATGGAGAAACAAGTTGTTATTGCTTTCAACAGTCTCATTTATCTTCACCAGGACTAAAGCCCATCCAGACATCTGGTTTAAAACTGTCTCCAGTCAAACCTGGCTGTGCTTTTTTAAGGGGGATCCCTGGAAAAGATGCAGATGTAGCTCCTCAGTTCCCCGACACATCAAGCCACAGCTGCAGAATTTCATCTATTCTGGGTCGATCTGCCCCTCTCGACAACCGCGGCACGTCTGTAATAACCTGCTCCCCCTGTGCCACAATGATCACCTCACACTCTGGAGGTCTTTTCCCTGTCAGATGTGATACCTGTAGTTATCTCACAGAGTGGGTCTGTGTGGGTTTGAAGGCATCTGGCTTGATGCCTGGAGAGAACTAAAGAGTCACCAGGTGCCAGTTTGTACTATCAAACACTTTTTGCTCACAGGACCTGATTTGCGCAGACAGAGGATGAGATGATTAATGTTGCAATTTTCTTTTTGTGCATGAAGTCACAACATGCAGGAACAACACAAACTCATTCAGAAGTTTGCCTTTAATTGGTTAGTCTATCTTTTTAACTCTTTGGTTATTCAGAAGAATGTCTTGATGATTTTGTTTCCTACCATTTTTTCAGTTCACAACTCTTACTTATGGATTTATCCCGGTTTCAATAAAAATTTCTGTTTTTTCACAATCGCATCAATTCAATCTTGGACCTGCTGCTCTTAAATCTTGTCAGTCTCTTGTTTCTTTGGGGATCAGCAGACACTGTGACAACAGGACACAGGCAATTTCATCATCAGGAGTGTAACAAAGCTTTGATTAAAAATAAATACCGTTTTCAACCGCAGGGGAAGCCACTGTGTGATGTTTTTTAGTTGATTCCTGCTACATATAAAAGTCTCCTGAGCTCCATGCACTGGCTGTTTGGTCCAAATCCAGCTGAATGTTTGATGAGGCTTCTGGGATGTAGATTCTCTTATTATTAAAAGGATAAATAAATAACACCATCATGCAGAAGTGTTTCATGGACAGGATTTAATGTAATGATTCCAGGCCAGCCCTAAAAATGTGACTCCGTACACATCCTGTAATCTGTGAGAGCTCTCTTGGCTGCATTAGAAATATAACTCATCAGTTTGAGGCAAATTACCTGAGAAACCACTCGGTGCAAATGTAAGCACAATGGTTATCAGTGATTCTACAGTAATTTGAATATTTAAGCTGTAGCTGAAGAAGTAAAAAGCAGTGTCACAGTCCTCTGACCGCCACTTTTTGATTGACTAATGATGTACGCAGTGCACCATGACTGTGAAGAGGGAAGATGAGAAAATAATAAGGCTCCTTTTCTGGCTTTAAATCTCAGATAGTTTCAGTCAGCGCTCTTCAGCTTGTCACAGTTCCTGTTATCCTCGCTACTGCACCATTTTTTATTTATGGGCCCTCCCCTCCAAGATTTTTTTTCCTCAAGCATACTAATTTTACAGTCTAATAGGCCTAGTGGTATCAACGTAGTCTATTCTCTTATTACCATAAATTCATCTTTTAAATATCATACATGATTTGGAATGAACTGCCCTGAAGTCAGCTGCGCATGTAACCTTCCTTCTTTGAAGAGTCAGTGTTTTGTGTTTTAAGAAACCGCATTTCTCAGGAGAAGTTGTCTGCAGCCTCTTTCTGCTCTGCATGTGTGTTTCTGAAAAGAAGGCTTTCGTTTGGTAGACACCTCAGAGTCTCTCTCGCGCTCTCTTCCTGCAGCTCTGTAAATGACTCATAAACAGGCTGTTTAAGTGTGAAGTCACCTTGTGCCCTGTTGCTTCCGCTCTTTATTCATCACACCAGCACACATGCACATTAAAGTGTGCTGGATGTTTTTTTTTTGCCAAAGAGATTGAGGGAGAATATCACTGCAGCAGAGGAGCTGCGCCAGGCTCTAACACGCTTGACAGAAAGTTAACCCTTTATTGTCGAATGTATCATATTTCATACATGAGTTTTAAAGAACTCTATCTCATCAACATGATAAATATTCTCATTAAAAAACATTTAAATTATTTTAAAAAAATGTATTCAACCCCTCGAGGATTATTATTCCACTACAGGCAGCTGAAGTTGTATTTTGGCCCTTTTCAAAATAGCTTCTCTTAGGAAATTATCGACACCCTTTTTTCAGATAAATCATTGCTAATTTTCATGAAGCTGCAGTCTAACATCTAAATCAGTGTTTCTCAAATTGTTTCAGACCAAGGACCACTTATCCCCACAAAAAAAACCTAATGGACCACCAAACTAAATAGGCCTCGGAACAACAGCCCAGACAGCCAACTGACGTAATATAAACTGGCATCATACATGCACTGGCTACTAGTACTAGCACTAACGTTAACTTCCCCGGTATCCGCAATGCTCACTGCAGCTGAATCATCTCACTGCTGCACTTTTTCCTGGCCGGTGTTGGAGGTTTTCTCTTCCGTATTTAGTTTTCTTTTACTGTCCCTGTCTCAAACCACCAATACATTATGATTTTGCCTGTAGGCTCATTAATGGAGTAATGTTAGCTTAGTAACACTAGCTAGTTTTCTCTGGAGGCGGGATTCAGGGAATTTTTTTTTTTTTTTTTGAGTCCTGGTGAACTTGTCTTTTTTTAAATGTATTTATTTTTTTGATGTTTCATAAAAAAAAAAAAAAACTCACTGTCAAGATGGACCACTAGGGGGCGCGGACCGCACGGTAGCGCAGCTGTTAGAGCTCTTGCTTCACAGCAAGAAGGTCGCCGGTTCGAATCCTGGTTCGGGCACGGTGTGCCTTTCTGTGTGGAGTTTGCCCGTGCATGCGTGGGTTCTCTCCGGGTACTCCGGCTTCCTCCCACAGTCCAAAAACATGCTCACTAGGTCAATTGGAGATTCTAAAATTGCCCGTAGGAGTGAGTGTGTGCGTGAATGGTTGTCTGTGTCTCTGTGTCAGCCCTGCGATTGACTGGCGTCCAGTCCAGGGTGTACCCTGCCTCTCGCCCTCAGCCAGCTGGGATAGGCTCCAGCCACCCGTGACCCTGAACAGGAGAAGCGGTATAGAAAATGGATGGATGGATGGATGGATGATCTAAATCATTACTCATTTTTAAAAAATATGTTGTTTTTTTTTTTTGTTATTTTTGCATTGAAAGAATGAATATTTACGAAACACTTCACTGAAAAAGTTACCAAAACCGCCCAATGTATCAAATGTGATACAAAATAAATAACATTAGCAAAATTATACAGCAACATTTTTTTGTGGATTTTGTTTAAAGGCTCAATAAACATCTCAGTTCCAAAAAAATGTTTGTTCTAGCTTTTTTTTTTTTTTTTTTGATGAGTCAGGCTTAATCTGTAGGATGGATACGAGGAGGAATACTGAAATTATTAAGGGAAAGTAGTTTTCAAAGTTTAATGCTTTAATATCACAAAATATTTTGTTGATGAATCAGAATTTATCCTCAGGAAATTCTTCTGTATGAGCCAAAATGTTCTTTAATTTTGGCACAAGATGGAAAAAAAACAACTGAAAAACATGAACTCAGAAATAAAAAAGACAAGTGTCATGTGTTCTGTCTTTGAATAAAGGAAGTGGGAAATGATTGAAGGAAGGGCGCTGAAGGGAGGAGAGGTGATTTACCACAGGCAGTGTGCGAGTAAAAGTGAAGTGTGGATGATGCTGAAGTAATCCTTTGTTACCATGGCAATATTGGGAAAAGAGCGAGACGTAAACAAGGAACCCCATTGATTTCATGGGCAAATCATCAACTCCAGATGCGTGTTTTTTTTTTTCCACTGCAGTTGCGGTGGAGTATTTACGCAGAACAAATGGTGAATGAATCAAGCTGAGCTGAACTGATGAAACCTTTAAAGCTCACAAACACAAATCGCTTACATCTTCTCCTGCAAAGAGAGAAATCAAGACTATAAAGAGTTAAGTTGCCCTTTTTCCAGAGTTCATCACTGTTTCTCTTCGGACTGTCTCAGCTATCACACGACATTATCAACACATCCTAAGGGTCCGGGGAACATGTAGCAGAGTCTGAGGATGTTTGTTTAGAGATAGAAACATCATGATCTCTTGGCTGGGGAAGGTACATTTATCCTGGAGTATAAACACAGAGAATAAACTCGGCTATCCGATGAATCAAATTGTATATCAACTGAGGTTTTCACTTTGGAGGGGCAACAAGGAGGGGGAGCAATAGACTGAATATGTTTATTCAACATGGACACCCTCCTCGACCCCCCTTCCCTCACATGCTGTCAGTGACTGGGCCTCTGCATCTGTCATGAGGGACAGACATGGGGGAGAGTTCACAAGGCTTTCTCTCTCCCTCTCTCTGAAACTCCAGCTCAGTTCAGACGTCTTTGTCCATGCTTTTTGTCTCGCTGCAGAGACTTCCTTCTCCCTGTCCCCTTGGGCTCCGATAACACATCAGGGGCATCCTAATGAAGTGCCAGCATGATTAGATTCAAATTGTCCTTCTTTTCCACAAGGGCGGCGGTGAGAGCTATCGGTCTGAAAAACACTTCCCTTCAGAAACAGACTTATCCCACACCTACATCCCTCTGCTTGCCCGTAGCCACCGCACTGATGCTAACATTCAGGCTTTATCTCAGCATAGCCATGAGAAGAAACAAGCACAATCTGTTATCTCTGGCCAGACAAAGCCCATGTGAGCAGCACTGTGGACAAAATGATGGAGATGAGCTTGCACTGGGCCACAAGTCTGGGGATGGGATTGTCTGAAGTCAACATTTGGCAAAATATTCAAACAGACTTTCGTCAGACTGGGTCTGAAGTTGGGGTTTTCAAACAGATAAATGATTTCTTCCATGAGAGAGGACTTAAAACTTAAATGTGATGTTTGGACCGGTCGATTGGAGTTCATCTTTCTTTCATTACAGGACTTAATGAATTAAATCGTGTGAGAACAAGATGAGTTTAAAGAAAACATGCTGAAGTCTCAAACTTCTCTCAGAGTGAACTTTTAACTGAGCTCACTTTGTGTTTAGGCTACAAAGGAACATGAAAGTCAAGTATTGTCAAATATCCCCTTCCCTTAAAGCAAGCAGCTAAATAACATCCATGTGCATGATGCATCTAAAAACTGAAGTGAACTTTTCCAACCATTTTTAGTCACAGAGTTGGACAGCCTTATGTAAGGCTATGAGAGGGATAAATTGTGCTGTACTTTGCGTGCCAGCATGCTCTTTTCCCAGTCGGAGAAGGTAGGACAAAGCTGCAGGATTTGGCCGGTGTTTGTGCAGGAGAAGAAGGGTGCATCGAGATGAGGCCAAAGCACACAAGCTGAAGAAAGTTTTTGGCTGAGGCACTCAGGAGACAATGCTCAATCAGAGCAGATCTATACTCTCAGAGCGAGACCTGAAAACGATCCATCATGTAATCGACCTAATTTTTCAGTCAGAATGATTGAGCTGAGGTAATAAAGTGGCCGACTAATCATGTTCAATGACCAGATGAGTGCTTGAAATTAGATTGCATTGATGTGTGACACAAACAGCACACTCTTTGGCAAGTTTGTCGAAATTTCATCCATTCTTTACGTCACAGTGCTACATTACAAAACATTTTAAGAGTTTGAACTGAGTGTTGTTGAATTATAGCATCCTGTACTTGCAGATTAGCTAATTAAATACAAGTGAGAAAAAAAAATCTCACTCTGTGAACAAACTCTCTTAAAGAGACAGTGTTGTGCTTTTTTCATAACATGATGTCAATGCTAAATTTAGGAAAAGTTTCAAATTGTGAGGCAAACGTGTTTGGCGTATTCCCAGGATGAGACTGTAGGCTGCTCTGAATGACAAAAAGAGGAACAATGAGACTTCCTTAAATTGTGACGACATTGTGACGACACAATACGAAGCTTGAGATTTTCTTCTTACCTTTTAAAACTTTCTTTGTCAGACTCGGGGTCCAAATTATTAGGCAATGTCTTTGTCATTTTAAATAGAGAAACACTAGCTAACTTAATGACAACAACTTTGTAGCAAGGCAGTGGTGAAGGAGGCTTCCAGAGAACTGACCAATCACAGGAAAGTGTGCTTATTGGGAAGGAAAAGCCTTAAAGAGACGGGAGCCAAAAGGGATTATTGTAGAAAGTTGTGAATCATTTAAAGATTGAAAGGAGTCTTCAGAGGTTTGAAATAAAGCCTGGAAATGAGCACAATGAAGACTCCTCTGAGTTATTTGGGCATTTCGCTGGACTCGTGGACTGCAGAATTTTTCACTGTCCACATCCTCGTCTGGCCAGAACTGTCTGAGGGTAAAGCAGGAATGATCTTCTTTAGGTCACAGGCCATGATTATATGGGTATAAGTATGTGAGGAAAGAATTACTTACAGAAGCTTTTCCCAGTGGATATTTAGTGTAGCTGTGGCAAGAGCTGCAGAGTTTGAACTACAAATTTTCAGGCCTTTGTAGACGATTTTAACCTCTTAGGTCAGTTTTAATTTTCTTAAGAGCTCCATTTTGCAGCATTTGCACTTTTTTGAATCACCACTTGTTAAAACTCAGATTGTATTTTAAGACTCTTATTAGAGTGGAACAATTTCTTGTGTCATAGACTCCTCATGACGGCTACACATGCTATTTAACATTGACATATTTCTCATCTTTACTTCTTAATCACCAATCACAGATTTTTGCTGAGTGTTTTCAGATTTTTGTAATTTTAACTATCATTCTGTGCAACCTGTGTTTGACTGCAGATGAACCATCAACAAGAGAAGTCTCCAAATTCGCTTGAGTTGAATAATCCATTATAATTCAATCAAATCTACCTTTTTATCCACCTTTCTGAAGCATAGCATTGATTGCAAGCAGATTTTAAAAGCCTGCATGCATCACAGACTCATGCCACAGGCAGACTTGATGGATTACACAACACGAAGAACTCCAAGGAGCCTGTTCAATGATTTTAAAACCTTACAGACATGAAAGTGAACCCTAATGAGCTCTTTGGCATGAGAGCAGATCTTTAATGTGTGCAGTTATGATACAGTAAGAACTTTTTAGGGAATGGGCTGAATATACAAAGCCTTTAAAGAGCTTTATAAAAAGTGGTCATTGATCCAAAGCTTCATGTTTGTTAAGAAGACTGCATGTCTTTTGAAAAACTTGACTTTTTTCTTGCTGCTTCACAACTTGAAAGGGACTGTGAGGACTTTCTATGTGATCTTGAAAAAAAATCTCATTTCTAGATATATGCCTGATGGTAATCCACAACTTAAAGTGAGATTATCTATACCAATATAGGATATTTCTGAATTCTATTTCTTAGCTTTCTGATCAGGGTCGGGGAGGACCAGATTGATTTACAGCATGTTGAAGTCTCTATGACAACATCATGCCAGCTGACGAAGTTTAGTAGTGAAAAGAGAGATCTGTGTTTTTCTCTTGTGAAAACAATTTCTGGGATAATGGACGTAGTCTCCATGACCTCACCCGTTTCTGAAAACAGACTTTTGAAGCAAACTGCCACGGCCATATTGAAAATAGGGCAAGTTTGAGTCTCTGCAATAACAGCTAAAGGGCGCTTGTCAGTCATGCGAGCTGAGCTGTGCCTCTGATTGGGCAAACTCTAAATCTTAATATCTTCTAAACTGCAGAGTTAGAAAAAAAAATCACCCCCTGTACAGTGTGTGCTGTTAGCTGTTAGCAAAATTAACAATTCAGATGGGTGACATTTTTTGCACCAGGCTGTAAAAATGTTTATTTCTGCTGTGAAAATTGCTTTTTTTTTTGGCTTGTTGTGTGTGAATTTCGGTACTTCCAGGGCCAGCCTCAAGTGGACACTCAACAAACTGTAGATTTTAGCACTTCTGCATGCTCTCATATTTTTCATCCGGAGGTTTCCACTTGGCTAAAACACGGGCTAAGCTGTTTGTAATAATGTTCATTACAACCCACATGCAGCAGTTATACTGAAGTGATCTGTTCAAACTTGAGAGTCTGTTGATAAGATGAAGAGTGAGGTTACTTTAGCACTGCTTGGTGGATGAGAAGGACATAAGGATTAGCTAGCATTACATGTTAGTCTACGAAGAGCACCAAGGTGCAGGTAGCGCCAAATATAGCTTGCTGCTAAATTACAATACAAGTTTTCTTGTTGTCATGTTTCAAACAACAGTGCTGTGTAACTGTTGATAAATACTTTACCGTGTCGGATTGTATCCGGTATAAAGTTGTCTTGAACTAATAAAAGTAGTGTTAAAAAGAAGATCCGATCTCCATTCATTTCCAAAACAAACACACGCCTTGTTAAGAGTCATGACATCACAACAGTGTGCACAAGATTCCAGCCAAAAAGTGTTGCGGCAATCCACTTCAAACAAATTGTCCTCACAGCCCCTTTCAGTGATTATTTAGAATGAGAGTTTTTCATCCAAGAGCTCTTCCGCTGGCAAACATCTGCAGTAGCTTGATATGACCTCTCTTTTCATAGCTGATCTTTGATGCCCTGCTATTTGCGCGCTTCATTACTGGTTTACAGTATTTCAAATGAGCCCCATTAATTCAGTCCCAGTGGTCCTCACTCTTGTTTTCAAAGGAAGAAGTTCAAGATTTGGTGTGGTCTCCCCGAGGCTTGGGTGGTATGGTGAAAGGGATTAACAGTGTGACGTCAGAGTGCTCTGACTGGAAAGAGTGGCATGATACGCTTACATGGCAGTGCTCATGCTGGACACTAGGTTAGTTTCCAGCCCGGCTAAAGCCTGGGAATCTTCAGATGTGGCCTCTGAAGGAAGCCAGTGGAAATGAACACCGTGGCAGCGGTGTACTCTGTGGATGAGAGAGAGGAAATTGCTCGCTCATACTGCACCAAACTAATTCAGGGTTTTCAAATCCTTTCCAGGCTCACCAAAGAAGACTTTCTTTTTGTTATATAACTCACTGCTTTGTTTTCTGTTGCTTAGCTCATTAGTTATCCAAAAATAAAACAAAAAAAACTGTCCTTTTAATGCTGAGTGGCAGACTGGATTGATGGATCAACCATTTCCCCATATTCTCGCTATTCTGCAGAGTAAATTATTCAAATGAATTCTCCTCAGCCAGGACAGCTCATAGAACACTTTGTGTGAAACTCCTTTTCTTTCTGCTCATTTAGTTTTGGCTGTTAGCAGAATGATGGGCGACGCTGAGACGAAAGCAGATTGGTTCTAAATAAATCAAATAATTCTTTTAATCTCCAGCCAGGGACCTTCTGACTTTATTTTCACCTTTTCGTTTCAAAATCTTTGCCTCAAGTGCAAGAAAATAAACAAAAAGTTCTTGAGTTGCCTTTTTTTTTACTTCATAATTGTTGCCGTATCTCAATTTTCCACCCTGATGCTAATCTTGCTCTAGCTACTGTTTGTTCCAATCTGACGCTCTGCTACCCTGACCTAATTAAGGTTTATTTACAAGTGCATCAGTATCCTTGTTGTTTCTTTTGACCTCAAGCGCTAATGTGAAGAGAGGGTCCCTTTAGAGGACTAGTCTAGACCCCTTTCACAGTGAGCTTCCTGTTGCCAGGCTGTTAAAAATGCCGGAGGAGTTGCCACAATGTGCTCGTATAGAATGGCTTATGGCACAAACAGGGCACTGTCTGTGTCCGTGGGGACTGTTGGTGTGGGACAGCTGCTTTATGATGGTAAACTCCTTCCTGAAAGCTGAGGACCCCCTGCTAACGTGCCAGCATAACCGCATTGTACGTGAATTGACTCGACGTGTTGGATTAGCTGGTTAAATACAGTGATCCGTCCCTCAAACGTGCAATCCTGACATTTAGGGCGTTAGAATACCAACAAAGACTGTTCAATCTTTCTCAAGCTTTCTTTCTTGTTTATTCCTGGCCCAGTGTGAGGAAGACAGCAACCTGCATGTTAATTATGCTTCTCAGTGCAGCTTTACGAACGAGCTTTCATGTCGGGATTAAATTGATCTTTGAGAGAGACAAAGACGAGAAGCTGGAAAGATTTTGGTTTACAATACTTCTGTTGTATTTTCAGATAAAAAAAGGCAAAAGCACTTTGAATATATGGATATGGCCAAACCAGTGACAGGGAGCTCTTGCCATCTTGGCGAGTTTCTGCGTTAAATAAATAAAGCAAGACAGAAGGGGAAACGGCAAGTGAATATCAGGATCCAAACCAGCGACCAAGCTCTGGAGGGTTTTTTTTTTATTTTCCTCTGTCATGCACACAGGCTGAAACACATCTCGACAGCATGGAAGAGCAGGAGAGCCATAAAGAGATAGACAGAGACAGCAAAAGGAGAGAGGGGGAAAAAAAGAATGAGAGAGGTCTGAGGAGGGCAGGAGAAAAAAAACGAGCTTGAAAATGGAATAAAAATAGGCTCATGATGGAGCTGGTGTCTCGATGAGGCAGCCCACTAACCTCAGAGGCGCCACACTCCCGGGCTTATCCCGGCCCAGTGAAAAGGAGGGGCCACACCACACATCTCTGTGACTGCCAAGGCTCCAGCGCCAGGCCGACTCTCTCCCTCTCTGTCTGGTGGTGGAGGGGCCCCCGTCATTGAAGACTTTGAAACTCAACAAAGCGCTGACCCCCCCCTCCCCGAACGACAGGGCAGCCCCTCACACTTCAGAGCAGCCAGCAGCCAGGTGTCACATCAGACCTGCAGGTTTTTTTCTTTTTCCTTTCTTTCTTTTTTTTTTTTTTCGATTCTACAGTTGGTTCAGTGAAGTTCGTGACTCAGTGTGAGAGCTGGATGCTACTGAGTCAGAAAGCTGACATTTGAACTGCACAGGCAATCTGACTGCACGCTGCAGTGGAGGTCACATCAATCACAGAAAGTTTGGGGCAGACGGAGCAGACATGAACCTGGCAGGAGGTCACTGACCTGAGAGTGAAATTCCACTGCTTTACCATCACTGCCTGTCCTGTGCGACCCCAGTGTGTGGCTGCTTGATATCAGCGGGTGGCAGAATATGTAGAAATGGCGGTTGTACGCCTGAACATTTGATTTGTGATTAAAATCAAACGATTTTCCAGAATTCTTATCAGCTAGTTATGCATGTCCCTTTTTTAATCCTCGTGTATGTCCGCTGAAAGTGCTGCTTTAGTTTTCATATGAAAGCAAGTGATTCTGATCTATCAGGAAGTCTACCCTGTCAACTGGGAGAAACAGACAGACAAAGACGGGAAGAGAATGAGACAGCTCGACATCATCTGGAGGATATTCAGAAGCATAATATTTTCATATCTGTTTGAAATTTTACATTTTAGACAGATTTGGGAGACTGTACACACAAATCTTTCCCACAATTGAGAAAAATAACATCTGGACTGCATTACTTGTATCTCAAAAGTATTTGACTTCTTTCAATTTGTCACTTTATAGTCAAAGAAGTGCACATGAGTTATGAACAAATGAAGCTGTGTTTTATGGTGTTGTTTTCCTTTTTGCATCTCCTCCTCTGGAGGGAAATAAAACAGCATGGTTAGATAGCCAAGAAGTGAAATTTATTTTTGTGTGTTGGGATGCAATGATTACAGAACTTAATGGTAGGATTATATTCTGATTAATAATCACACTTTCATGATTTTTGGCAATTTTTTTTTATTACACGTTCATTAATTGCATAAAACTACTAATGTTAAACATCACATGAACATTTTTTTAGAAATTCAATGCTGTTTTTGTTACCCACAAATAAATCAGTAATATAACAATACAGATTAACAAAAACTATATCAATCAATAAAGATGAACATCTAACAGTATTTTTAATAACTACACGGGATTCATGTAAATCCCAGTGCTGGCAGGAAGTGCTCAAGAGATAATAGCTGCTTATTTTATTTTTATCTTATTTTTATTTTATTGCTTATCTTATTGTTTATCTTATCACTCCTACTCCTTCTTACTGCAACTGCTGTATTATGTAAAGAGCAACAGTAATACCAAATTTCCCCCTGGGATAAATGAAATATTTCTGATTCTGATTCTGAGATCGAGTTTCTCTTTCATAAACCTCTTGCTGCTTTGTTGCTGTGTTGCATTTGTTCACTTCCCACTGAAAATGCCTGCCACATGCTATCAATTGTAACTGTCACGTTACTATGAAATTCCCTGCCAACTTAGTGTTTCATTAAATAACTTGCCTTTAACATTAAATCACACGGTTCTTATGTGTTACTTTTACTTAAGCTTGTTGTGCTGGGCGGTTATCCTGCAGATGCTGCATCTTGTTTGCAACTTTTTCTTGGTAGATGGCTGGTCTTAGATTCAATCTTGGTGTACCTGAACTGCAGACTTCACTTATTTCTTTGGGGGATTCAAACTTGATTGGTTGATTAGTCCCTCTGCCATAGTTAAGCCAATGAAGCAGAGCCTCCATCTCCCTTGATAAGCACTGCACATGAAGCTGTTGCACCAAAGGTGTCACTTAAGTGCATTTTGTGCCAAGTGTAATGCTCTCCTTCTCTTTTTTGAGAGTGAGAACAGAAACCCTCCACCCAGCAGGGCCTCAATGAATTAATGTGGCTTTTAAAGTGTGGTAAATAGTGAAACCATTGAGTTTCTGCATCTAAATTTCAGATGTTGCTGTAAAATCAATACAGGTACAGGTTAATAGCTGTAAATTTTACAGATTGTCCATGTTGTACAATTGTGTACTGTATTGAGACCATCGCCTTCAATAAAACACTGCAAATTACAGTAACTGTACCGTATTGTGGGATGTATCAAGGTTAAAATTGTCTGAAAAGGCAAACAGTCTGTTTATAACACTGGGAGCTAATTGATTTCGTCTCCAGGACACTTCACTTTATCTGACTCCAAGTGTAGTGGAAGAAGTGGCATGTAGAATATGAACAGTAAACTACTGTGAAATATTAACAGTAAGTTGTTACGAAAGGAGAAGAGTTTCTGTCCTCCTTATTATGAACAAGGGAAGGGATAATGATTTTCTGATATTTGAATAGTCATTAACATTTAAAAAAATCAAAGTGTTCACGATGGCTTTTTCTATAACAAAAGCAAACAAACACAAAATAAACATTGATTTACTGTGTTTTACAACTGAAATACACCAGATGCGTCTCCGGTCCAGCTCCACTCAGTCGCAGCTCTTGATCAGATAGGTTTCCATTCATGTCAATGTGTCGACTCACACTGGATCCCCTCCCTTGCGGTCCGGCCGCAGCAAGTTGCAGCATATAGCAACAATCCTGTTTTGGCCAGATGCTGGTGTATCAATTTAACAAAAAAAGATGGAAGTTGTGCACTGAAACCACCTAAAAACTTTAAAATAAAACAAACCGTATCCAACCCAGATCGTATATAGCTTGAATACAACAAACATAATGAGTGGAATCAAGCCAGAGGAGTCAACAGGTTGGAAGTTTTACAGCCCAAGCAATAGTAAGGAAAGGATTATTAATGGATTGGGAAGTGCAAACTCTACATGGTTAGGCTAGAATAACACAAATCAACAACAACTATACACAGCCATGTGAACGCGAGACATATAGCAGATCAAAAGTCAACAGAAAGCTTTGGCAACCAAAGAAATAAGTTTGATGATCGGTGTGCAGAGCAAGCAATGGCCCTCTAACTCTTTGTCAAAGTCTAATGTTGGCAGGTATGTGTGTGTGGGTGGGGGGCGGAGGTAGCTGGTTAGGGTGGGGGTGGGATCATCAAATAATTTTCAGATTACGAGCAAATATTGAAAAGTGCTTTTTCTTGAAATGCCAAACCCAAACAGGAACTCCAAACAAAAGGCTCCAGTATACCTAATACAAGCGCAGCATCCTGATGCTTTTTGGTCTTCTGCTTTGGCGTTCTACAGATACGTATTTTTCCTTGTCTCTGAGACTTTATCACCCAAAAACCAAGACCAGATGGAAGCCACAATACATTGCAGAAAACCATTTTTGTCAAGCTTAGCGCTAATTTTTGAATTGTCTTTGAAAGTGGTTAACCTCAAAATAGTTTAAATTCCAGGAAGAACGTTGCATCAGGCAAACAAGAAGACTTTCATCCAACTGAGTGTTTTTCATTGAAAAGTCTCATTATCAGAACATTTGGAGCAAATTAAGTTTCATTTCCATCCATGTCACACCGGTGTTCTTCATTTAGTGAGGTCCATGATAGCGTTCAGTCTGCAGAGTTATAGCTTTATTCAAAACCGCCCAGTTTGCACTCTAAGACCTTTTCATCTGGTAGCAATCTCGCAGTGAGCTGTTTCAGCCACCAAAAGCCCAATCCATCAGCCACTGTCATGAGCACCAATGAAATGTGAAAGGGGTTGTAGACACAGTGAGGCATAATGTTCTTTTAAAATGGAAAATCGCAGTTTAAACTTAATTTGTGCATAATTGCTGAAGGGAAGAAGAGGAAAAGTAGGACATCAATACAAACCTCCATGTTTTCATCTGAAGACGAACACAGGGCTGTAAACAAAACCAATCCCTTTTTTGAAACTAGTGCTGCTCATTACTCTTAAGATAACAGTGGGATTATGGTTCAGTGTGCTGATTTCATTCATAACACGACAGATTGGTTGTAATTGCCTCCACTTTCATGTTTCATGAGACTGTCACCACAGTATGTTTGGTTTGATGAAGAAAATGAGCAGCAGATTTCTACTCCAATGCAAACACGGGAAAAAAAAGAGAGCTGCTGTGTGCATGCAATATTAGTGATTGTTGCCAGATTACACGCACCATATGTACTCCTTTCAGTGGATGGACTGTATTTCCTTTTGATGAATTTCTCCCAGAGTCATCGCACAGTGCAGCCATATTTACCTACGCAGCTAACTGGTTCCATGCTTTTCAATTCCGACTGAGCCTGTGGGCCGATGATAGCAGCACAGCGGGTCAACGAAGGACAGCACAGCCTTCAGCTATCTCCCACACAGAAAACAAATCATATCCGCTCAACTTTAAGGAGTAAGACCTGGGATAAAAGGTAATATTAACTGTCTGTCTAAACAGATGAAAAGCAGTCTGAGAGCATGCAGCCTCCTCACTCCTGCCCCGAGCATCAGGCGAGCATGACCATGCTGCGGCACGTCTCCTCACTAAGGTCAAAAGAAGGCTGCGTTGTGGGATTATAGGATGCAGGATGTCTGCCCTTACTATACTGAAGAGGAAATGAGAGGTGTCTAAATAAAGCCAGTTAAAATGAGTCAGACAAAAAGTGAATGAACATCCTGTTCCATTCACCTTGGATTGCTAAGAGGTGAAGTTGTACATTGAAAAAGATAATATGGAGAGAGGGAAAGAGAGGGAGACGGACACAGCTGTTGGAAACACAAGCCAGCTCAGTTTTTTTCAACATTATTGAATGTCTCCTGTTGAGACTGAAGGCTGCAGGGTTTAAGTGTCCCTACGAAAGAGACAAGACAGCGATAATCTTCGACTGTTAGAGCAAAATAGAGCCATTTCAAACTTTTCTATTTGTACCCTATGTGTGTGTGCGTGTGTGTGTGTGTGTGTGTGTGTGTGTGTGTGTGTGTGTGTGTGTGTGTGTGTGTGTGTGTGTGTGTGTGTGTGTGTGTGTGTGTGTGTGTTTTCACCTAATCCTCTGCCCTCCAAACTTTAAATCAATATAAAAATTCATTCACAGGATGTCGGTGTGTCCTGGTCAGGCTGTTTGGACTGTATGTTATCACATCACAGAGATGTCCTGAAGTGAAAGCCTCTCTTAATGGAATTACCTCAGCTGTCAGACAGGATTGTGGAGTATCTTTAAAAACTGTCTGTGCAATGTGTTTCTTTCTGCTTTGCGCTGATTCAGATAAATCTGAGAGCTGAAGTTTATCTGTCTTATCTGGCGTTTTCACTTGAAATGTCTGAACTCATTAGAAAACAGAGGAAGAGAGTTAAAAAAAAAAGATAAATCCTCTTTTTTCCGCTCTCGACAAAGCAAACTGTAATCCCAGCAGGTTATAATGACACTGCATCAAATACTTTAGAAGTCATGTCATACAGAAAACAAAGAGATGTGTCAGAAAGAAACTGTAATTCTACTTAAGGTGCAAGGATTTACCTGAAGTGCAAACTTTGCACAAAGCTGCTCTGAACTTAATGCTGACAAAATTGATTGACCTTTTCGGTCCTCCTTGTTTTCTCATTTACATAACTGAGAGTGGTTTTACAGGGGGAAGTGAGGCCCTGCTAGTAGCCGGCAGGGAGCAGCTGCTTCTCATCTTTCTATATAAGCTTGTGTGTTATGACTCTGCTCTGATTGGGTATCACGTAACCCCATGTATCTCCTGAGTCCTTTGAGACCGAGCTGTAGGCACTTGGTGTTTCATTATTGTACCACAGAGATGTCTGACTGGAAAGTATAGCTCATCGCTTAATGTATGTCTGTCTGTGTCATCTTATGTTTGGTAAAGCAGTCTAAACATGGAATATCTTATAGAGGCAGTGGACAGTTTGAATAAAACATTTCTATTTCTGATAGAATAATAAAATAGTTCACTGGTACAGAAACTCGTACAGAACTTTCACTTATCTTGCAACTCCAGAAACCCTGTCTACCATTATCAAAATGAAACTCGGTCCCATGTGAAGAAAACATATTTTTAACTGTTATTGGACAGAAACATCTCACTCTCCTTTGGCATCTCTGTTTTCAGTGATCTCTCTGAGAGCTGTTCCCCCTCTCTTCCTCTTGTCAGGGGTCACTCGCTCAGATGTAAACCTGGTCTCCTGCCAAGCTCAGGATTATATCTGTTTCTCTGTTTTGGAATCTGGCTCCTCCGCTTCCCGCATCCTGCGCGACGGTCCTTAGGTTGTTTGTGAAATGGAAGTAGCGCCAAGCTCCTCTGGGACGTAACGGAGAAGTGAAGGTCTGCAGGCCCCCCTCACCTCTGTGTTCCTGTCGGGTCCCCCAGCGGCTCGGCGAACAGTGGGCTGACTCACCGGGTCTTTAGAGTTTTTTGTGTGTTTTTGTCTGAGAAGTGGAGAAGTCTTCACATTAGTGTGTTGGTGGTGGGACTTTTTTGCTTTTAAGCATTAGAAGTAGATGTCACGTTGAGTTAGTCCAGCCGGCTGCTGAAATCTGGCTAGACTGGAGAACAATATTTTTCCAAGATTGCCCTGGAGTGCTGGTAGCTGAGCCAAAATGGTGGGATGCTGCCGTCCAAGCTTCTGCACATTCCTCTTGTTGCTCTGCATGATCCATCCTCCATTTTTAACTGTGTGCTTTCATAAGGTTAAACAGGAGCAAGTTTCCAGTTCCAGCTCATTATTACACATTGTGCCAGGGCATCAGCCTCACTGTAGGCCTCCACAGCGAGGTTCAACCACAGTGAGGTTTGCATACTGTTATCCTTATCAGCAGGATGCACCAGGCAGTGTGATTGAAGGGTGGTGCATCTTCTGTGGCTTACAAATCAAATATATCCAGCACGTAAATTCTGTGGTGTCATTTGTAATTGATTTCAGCTGAGCTTTGTGCAGTTTCTCATATTTCACCCCACCGGAGCTTCCCTCCCTGTCCCAAAGCTCAATTAGCTTTCAGGCTTGCTTGAGCTCATCAGATGTGGGAGCAGATTTTCTTCTCTGGGAAAAATTAAGATCCATTTATAACAATAAACTAAACATTTTCTTGGACGAGACGTGAGGCAATGCTTCATTGGAGGAAAATTAGCTGCCTAATTTGTTCTCAACAAAAGACCAGGGACGTCCCACATTCCTCGCCAAGGCATTGAACGTATAGCATGTGAAACTAAAGAATGTGATTTTAATAACTGGCATGAATAAGGACTTGTTTGGTTCTGAGGAGAAGGCCCACCCAATCCCACACTACCAATGCTATGAAATCCAATCGTTCCCATGGCGGGTTTTTCCTCCTGTTTCAAGAAGAAAAGGAGAAAGTGTTGTGGGCAATCATACACACCTCCTCTGGCTGACCGCTGAGGTTGGCTTCTCTGAGCAGCTGTCTCAGTCCAGGACTTACACAATGCCCAGGTGGGATATCTTTGACTGGACCAAGCAAGAGCGGCACACTTGGGTTGCCAGCTTTAGCATGAATTCCATCAACACCTGCATGTTGTCGGTCAGCTGCACTAATCTGAAGTCGACAGTTGTAAAAATAGAGCTGTCAGATGTAGATCTCCCCCTCATTGACTCTGTCTGCAGCAGCCCCTGGGTTAATCCTGCAGTTGTTCCCCTGATTGAAAACAAATGCATCCTTCATTACTACATCCATCCCAACCTGAATTCCTTTGAAATGATTGCTCTGTGTATGTATTTCCGCAAATGTAAAATTAATTACCTTTGTCTGGATGTGTCTTTGAACATTTTTACTTCTTATGGAGAACAAGTTGTGAAAAGACAACAGTACAGAATGTAGAGCATGAAGTCAGTTTCTGGCAGCTGTTTTTAATTGTTGCTGTTTGTTTTTACCCTGAGCCAAAGATTCAGGATATGAGAAATAGGAGCAGAAGATCACACTGGATCAACATAACGTACAAGAAGTTATGGGTATATATAACAACCGGTTCCTGTTAAGAATTGATTAAAAATTCTTCCATTGATCAATCAGTATTGCTCAATGATTCTCTTGTTGATTCTTAACATATAGCTGGAGTAGCCGGAGCTTAAATCAACTCTTCTGCCTTAGCTATCTTAGCTTAGCAGATAGATTCCCAAGAGAACTCTGATTCAGGATTTTCTGCTTTAAGTTTAATTTTAGAAGCTGTATAACTGAACATGCAAAGAAATGTACATGACCCTCTCACAAGAGATGCCTATTCAATACATTCAACGTGTTATACATCTTCTAATGGACAAAAAAACACATAGAAAACATAGTGCTAGCTTAATGCTAACATATACATGAATTTGCATTGATATGCTAGCGGTTAGTTCTAGTGATAGAAATGTTACAGTTACACTTTGTTAACAATACTGAAAACTCTAAATGTTAAAATGCTAACAGACAAATGTTTTCCAAACAGGAAAATAAAAGTAAAGTTAGTGCAGACACATGGCATAACTTCAGCAAGCTCAAGATTCCAAGCAATTCAAAGCATTGCTGCAAACACTTCAAGATGATAGATGGCCTACTTCAGTCAATAACATATAAAAAAACAATACATTACTTATTTTTGTCCAGAGATATCCAGATCCAATTTTGTAAACAGAAAATTCACATGAGGAATTGAGAAGGGAATCGATAAAGAATTGAACCAATCAGTGGAATCGATAAGGGCATTGGTATCTATAAAGTTTTTTTCAACACCCATCCAATGATATGAAATAGTCCATTGCATTGTGAGAAAAGAATCAGTTACACTTTTTTTTGGTGCACAATTTCTCGGGGTTAGTAATGCAGACAGTCCAGGGTCAGAGGATGTACAACAGTCATCTCAGAAACTCTGCAAGGTTTGATCCAGGACTAAATCCAGACAAACTCCCCGCTTAAAGTCATCCTGCAGGATTCTCAATCAAATCAGTTTCTCTAAATGAATACAAAAATAAACACAACACTGAGCCCCCCCCCCCCCAAGTATTTGTTCTCTGCAGCGCTCTCCAGTTGGAGTTTTAGTCTTTTCATCTGTGTCTGGTACAATCTGTTGGATCCATTAGTCTGAGGAGGCCTGTGGCTCTTTGTCTGAAGGGATATTTCAAACTGTTCGCAGTGAATGGTCTGTTGGCACATAAAATCAGGCAGAGAGTTAAAGCACGGGCTTCAAAAGACAGAGCACTAAAAAGCTGACTGACAAACTGAGTGTGTTCGCCAATAACCAAGGAGACTGATGGTCTCAGCTTTGACGTTCAAAGAAAGAAAACTTAAAGAAGTATTTATTTTAAAGCTGAAGAATAATGCCTGGCACAGTGACTCTGTATTTTTTCCCACCGTGAGTGCTCTAAGGTAATACTGAGAAAGCAAAAATAAGGAAGAAGGATGCACCTGAACCTCTGCAAGGAATAATAGACTCCCAGATGATCTTTTGAATTTTTTATATATTAAATTAGAACAAATAAGCAGATCACAGCAGTCGCAGCAAAGTCTTAAAACAGGCAGGAAAGATGGGAAACTAATCGACAGACTTTAAAAGATGCCACGACATCCAAATGACTCTACCAGAGGAGCAAAGGGAGGTCAAGATACTACACTAAAGCTCACAATACCCTGAAAACATAACACACAGAGTCTGTGGACCCACTAGCATGCTACAGCTCTGTCAGCATTTAGAGGTTACTTCAGAATAAACAGGAAAACATGAAAGCAGGTGTTTGTTCTTTCATCTCTTGTTCAAAGTTAGAGTCTCGAGGTATTAAATAAAATCTTGACATAATGCAGGGAGTTTTAGAAACTGTTGAGCCCTGGCTTTGTTGGTTTATGTATGGGTGGTTTGTTATTTCCGTTGCTCTGTCCACATCCCCGTCCTCAGCCCCAGCTCTGTTTTGGTAGCACACATTGTTGTGTTGCTTGTGGCGTCGAGCAGCAGGTCGACAGGAGTCATCCAGAAGCCAGGCCTGAAAGCGTGAGAAAAGACTGCTGTGTGATTGGATTAGCTTTTGAGCGCCACGTTGCTTAATTAATGAAAATGACCCAGGAGTGGAGAGTGAAGCCATTGTCTGCAGAGTGACAAAGTTCCTGCCCGTCAACAGTATCCTTAACAGGATTTCACAAAGTACGCCAGGCGTTCTTAATTTGTTGGCTTAGATCTCTGCAGAGGGGAATTACTGGCAGCTGAGGTGTTGTCTCCCTTCTGCTGTACACCACCAAAAAAAAAACAAAAAGAAAAATCAACCACTTGTTTCAATTAATGGACAAAACAGAAGGAAATCTGACATTTGTTGGTTAAAGTAACATGCTTGACAAAGCCAAACAGTAGCAGCAAAGCACTTTCTTTTTTCTTTAAATGAAAGCTTTCAACTGGACATGAAATATGCAGTGAAGTGACGGAACCTTCATTTCCATTCAGCCGTCAGCAGCCCACACCTGCAGATTATGGCACAGCTCAATGCGTTCAGCGCACATGTGAACAGGAGCCCTGCTTCACTTGATGATGTGTGAGCCCCTCCCTCCCTCCATTCTCCTTTCATTCCTCTTCCTTCAACCTTCTATTGAAGAGGGCTGTAAATGTGGGCTGGTACTCTGGGGGTGACGACCCTGCGGGGTCTTCTGAGAGCTTCAGCAGAACCAATGTGACCAGATTAGTTTGCATTCCTCAGTGCTGAACGGCTCTCTGGAAACTATTACCTGAGATTACTTCAAAATCAAAGACTTCTTCCTATCATCTCAGTGAAATCAGTCACAGTGGACCATGGTGTGATGGCTGAAAACTAAGATGTTCAAATAACAACACTGCTGACCTTTTCCCATGATAGCTGAACTGCTTTTGTTAGAGTTAGACCCCTCCTCTAGAAGAAATTTCAAGTATCAAAATAAAAACAGAAGTTCAACTTAAAGTCACATGAGCTAGTGCTAGCTTATTTGTTGTTTGTTTTTTTTAGCCTGTCATTACTTTTTATGGCTCATTTGTTGTCCATTAACACCAAACTGGTTACGTTTGAAGTGGTGTTTTTACTTTTTTTGTTCCTGTGTGTGTCTGGAGATCCTACATGTAACCACGGTCACTTTGTTTACACAAGATCGATTGTTAGCAGCCTGTTGCAAGTCGATGCTATCCAGTGCTAGAGTCAATGTTCCCTGCGAGCTGAGGCAAACATTCTAGTACTGTGGTGCGAGCGAAGAAGAGACGACATTGACCTGTCCTACCATTCATGGTTATAAGGCATGTATGATCAATTTCCAGTAAGATGGACGAGCTAGTGGTGCTAACCTAGCAGCAGAAAGAATACTGGCAGAGTAGCATCATGCTATTCACAGAGACATGGGTAACAGAGCAAATACCAGACACAAATGCCACATTAAAAGATTTCACCTGCTGTGAGGAGACAGGACTCAAGAGAGCTGGACTGAACAGACTGTTAAAGAAGACCAGCTCAGTCCTCCCTGTGGAGGTGGTGGCTGAGAGAAAAGTCATGGCCAAGCTGTCCTCTACGATGGACATTTTTGCACAATACACTTTGTTTACTGCTTTGACTCCTGAATTTCTGTTCAGGATTAAAAATAAATTCTATTCTATTCACTGTTGGTGTTTCAAGGCGGGAGTCTCAAACTCAAATTACCTGAAGGCTGCTAAGCATCCCATCCAGTCACAAGGGGGGCACTTCAACAACTGTACTTCTCAACATGAATTATTTTACAGTCATGTTTGGCTGTTCTTTCCAAATCCTTGCTGGGCTGCCAGACACCTGAGAGCTCTTCTTCTCAGACAGCTGGGCCCCATTTACTCAGAGGGAGGTGGTTCAGCTGAAACCTTCAGTATGTCTTGAAGATGGACATCACTAAGTCTGGACCTGTTCTTTGAGTTTCCTCTTTTTTTGCTCTCTGGAATACATTTTGTTGCGTTGACAGCTCTTTCTTTAGCTGTGCAGCTTGTTGCCTGAGCGTCTCTGTGCTACTTTGCATACTGCTCTGCATGTTTAGTTGAATAATGCTGTGTGAGGTTATACTCCTTGATAACAGTTACTTTATTCTTTTCATAAAGGACAGGTGTGATTCCCCTTAAACTTGACAAAGAAATAATCATTCCCCCAACTTCTCTTGAACACCGTACCTGACATCAATCTTTCTTTTGGCCTTTGAAAGGGACATCTTGAGTAAACAATGTTTGAGGACATTTGCAGCATGACAAGTGTCTTTTTCCCCCACTTGGATACACTTGCTGGTTGTGCTGTGTTCAGGGTCAACTAGGAAACCAGATATTTCCAAACAGCAGACAGAGCTGGAAATGCGGCAGGCCGGATTTCACTATAAATTGAAATCAAGTGGCGGGCCGTGAGTTTGAGACTCCTGCTTTAAGGGGAGCAAACTGATAAATAAAAGTAATAATTTCCAAAAATTAACCTGACCTGTTCCAAAAAGTCAGGTACTGAAAGACGCTAACAAAGCTTCGTCCTTGATCATCTGAACATAATTCAGTCGTAAAAGATACTTAGTGGTGTACAGCCAGCCTTCCCATTTTTCTGCTGTTCTTCAAATTCTCTTTCAAGATAACTTTGATAGTCCCCCCATGCGTGAAGAAACACTCACTGATACAAAATGTCCAAACCTGTCAGTCTTTCTGCACAGCCTCATCTTTCCATCACTGTCACCGCATGTCTAAATATTCTCAAAGGCTTGACCGCTCATCACGTCAACGTAGACGTGTCAGACAGAGTTTGTGCTTTGTGTCTGCAGCCTGCAGGAGACACATTGACTCATGTTCATCAAACAGACCATCAAATAGGACATTAACTGCATGAAAGAAGGACTTATTAGAGCTGTAGTGTCCTCAGCGTGGAGACAGGCTATCAAACCGGACAGCATTAGGATCTCAAAGTGTGTTTTATTGTTAGCAAACTTGTCTGGTTAGCTTGAAAACTAATAAAAACACATTGTAAAAAAACACAACTGTATTAACACTGAAACAGTTCAGTTTATATGTTGAGTCTTAATAAAAATAGAGCAGCCAATAAGAAAACACAGCGATCTGAGTCCGGATGGTCTTTACTGCTTGAGTTCACAAATGAAGCTTAGTTTTGTGACACTCACAAGAAAATCCCCTCCTTCTTGCTGTTGCCGACACAGTTATTAGGTTCCCCTTAAAGTGTTTTTTTTAAGTTCCTCTTTGATGTTTTCCAATCTCATCTGAAATTTGGTAAAGCATGACAACAACCTCTTTTTTTTCCCCCTCATGGCTTTTCCATCTAAGACTTTTGTTTTTTCTCCCCCTCCCCACAAGTGTTCTTGGTTTCAGGTTTCCTCTTGGCTTACACAGATCTGGAAAGATCTCTGAGCTTTGAACTGCATCTGGATTACCAAAATTTACCTTGTCCTAGATAAAGACCCATGTATAGTCTGTAGAGTGAATGGATGATGTCCATTTTTCGTGTTTGTAAAATAAGATGGTCTTCTTTAGTGCTTACTTCATTAGAATACAAATGTGATTTTCTGTAGCTGCGGGGGAATGTGCTGCAGCTTAGTAGTCAATCATTGGGACGGTTTAAACACTTGCATGGAGGAATGTAATGAATGAATTAGATCCCCATTCATTTTAAATATTTTGACAGTCTTCATTTTGAGCTGGTGTTGAGTCCCGAGCCACTTTTAGCCGGATCTCTGGAGGGAGGAGAACAACAGCTCAAAGACGAATCATCCACTCGCTGCATACTGCTATGACCAGAATTCCTGGGCAGCTTGCCCGTACGGGTGAATTTGTAGTTTTCTGAGTGTTTCATAAGATCTTGTGAGTGTGTGTGTGTGTGTGTGTGTGTGTGTGTAGTGCAAGGTTTGAAATTTAATCTCGGCATAAGGGAGCGAATCAAGAAGAAGAAATAACTTGAACTTTATATAAAGGGACACAGAGTGAGTGAAATTCTAACAACATGTGGGAAAGTCAACATCTTGCTTCAATTGTTTCGTCCTCTTTATCTGACTTTAAAATAATCAGCATAAAATCAGGAATAGTCTTTAATTTCCCCTTTGATTAGATTGTCGGGGAACTCAATTCCTCCTTTGGTCTCCCTCCAGTAGGCTTGTGTGATAGGAAGGGTCCTAATCCCCCAGAGTTAGAGGGTCTGCTGTGGGGGGAAACTCCATATGGCCACAGAGTGTGAGAGTCCCGGGTCATGCCTGCTTGCTGGGCTTTAACACGTTCACCAAAGCAAAGACGTCGCCTCTCCTCATCTGCATCTGCATATGTTTTAAAATGTTGCAACTGACTGGTGTGAGCATAAATCTGTTTTTACAGAGATGCTTTTGTAACATGTTGAAAGTGGTTTGAATTTATAGATATTATGAAATCTGAGGTAAGTGATAAATGATCTTTGTGTGAGACCAGACAAAGAGCCATCTCTGCTCTGCTTTTTTTGGTTGATCCTGTTTTTATGGACAAGGTGTGAAAAGAAGCTTTTACTACAGGAACTCTACATTCTGTGTCCAACACTATCAAGATGGGAGCAGTGAAATGGTTTTATTCCCCTGGTGGTCATTTTTAACTCACGCCACACTCGCAGGGTTGGGAAGAGCACGTTGCAGCCCAGAAATGACCCACTGTTTTAAAATGTTCATCATAAATATGTCAGTTAAAGGAAGAGCATTTATCATCTCACACATTCCCACAGGATAACATATTAGAAACAAATGGGTCCAGGACCTGCATGGATGGAGCCTCATGCTTTACAGTTATGTGCTTGACACCTAAAGCTACTATCCTCACCCATAGCCACCTTTAGCTACTCTGCATACCCCCCAGTCTGCTCTAAACAGCTGTGTTAGTTTGGTGATCAGACAGAGACACATTGATACACGAGTGTTTGCTTTCTAAACAACTCAGACCCAGGTGTGAAGTAGATGAGTGTGGCTCAGTGTTTTAGAAGAAAGAGCTGAATGAGCAGAAAATCTTTGAACGGCTAAACGGACTGCAGGAAAACACAAAGTGCTGATAGACAGTGAAGGACAACAATTGTTTGCAGATGTGTTTTAGCTGCACATGTTCACACCCTCTGGTCTATCAACGTTCTCATTCATTGAAACTATGTTTCATTTATTACCGTCTCTTTGAAACCATCACACGCTATATTTGTATGATTTCCTAGTAAAACAAAATTAACATTGAAATACAGTGGTACCTTGACTTACGAGTGTCCTCACTAACAAGTTTTTTGAGATACAAGCCATCTATTGGACGATTTTTTGCTTTGAGTTTGAGCTCCTCCACCTCCATCTCCATCAACATCTACAAGTCATCTGATCTCCAAGCTCAATGCTGTACATTAAACTTAATAAAATTATTTTATTGTTGGACATTCTGTTGCATTGGGTTTTATACAGTATTCATTATTTTTAAGTACATTTTTCTTATCTTAAAACATGTAACGAAAAGATCTACTGTGTTTTGGGGGGGTCTGGAACAGATTAATGGCATTTCAATTCATTTCAATGGGAAAATTTGATTTGACGTACAAGTAATTTAAGTCATGAGCTCCATAACGGAATGAATTTAACTCTTAAGTCAAGGTACCATTTGTAGTCTGAAATATATAAACTATATAAACTGGTTGAATATAAATCTGTTTACGGCAGATACACTACAGATCATCAGGCTGTGTGTAGCACGAGACAGATAATCTGATAAACTAAATTAAGCTACAAACTGAGTTGGAAAGTTTGCTTGTTTTCACTTTTCAAACAATGTCTCTACGTAACAATTAATAAATACATTATCTTGCCACTTTGCATCCTGGAAAAAGTTGTCTTGAATAAAGAAAAGTAGTGTTGAAAAGTTCTGCTCTCCATTCATTTGCTTTCGAAACAAATCCGCACCTTACAACACTGGGTGATGGTGCTCATGGGAAATGGAGTCTTTAGCCTGGAAAAAACACTATTGATTCTAGCCAAAGGTATCACTGCTATGAATACCATATAGATTTTCCTCAGCACCTTTAAAATGATAAAATAATAAACAAAACAGTGTACACATTTCCCTTATATGTAGATATAATACGTAGAGAAAGGAAGCCAAAACAAAGTTTTTATCAAGCTGGAGCCTAATGTGTAAACTGAACGATTTCTACAGGATTAATTCACAGACCTGTTATGAGTGAATATACTCTCTTCTGATCTGATCAGGTCTTAAAACTTTATGAAGTTTCAGGCCAAAGTGGATATTAAGCAGTCCATTTTTAATATGAGTCATAAACTCATGAAAACATAAATCTTTGTCAGAGCTCAATCTTAACTATGCTGTCAAAGGTGA
This sequence comes from Labroides dimidiatus, assembly GCA_030710495.1. Classification (NCBI taxonomy): domain Eukaryota; kingdom Metazoa; phylum Chordata; class Actinopteri; order Labriformes; family Labridae; genus Labroides; species Labroides dimidiatus. The sequence continues at coordinate 21,339,111 of CM061154.1, forward strand.
ACTCTGTTCCTACCACCAAGACCACCTGGTATCCAAAAAGAAGTGTCTGTCTGATACATATTTAGTACAATCCACTGTGTTTAAGGAAGTTACTGTTAACTCTGAGCTGGAATCTTTTTCTCAACTTCTCCATCTGCTGTTGTGCTGCAAACATTTTTTGAAAGACTGTCAACTCAGCCTGAGATACAATCAGAGTGAACATTATTTTGTGTCTTTATGTCAGGGACTCTGCTCTGAAACTCATGAAAAGCATCATCACTGCAGGTTTTTGTCTTGCTTGAGCGAGGTCCGCTCTCACTTTATGAGTGAATACAGCAAACAGATGAGAAATGCTTCCCTTTTGCTCTTTTTTCCATCAACACATCAGTGAGCTCATCAGTATGTTTACAGATAGAAACAATATTTTATTCGTAGAAGCTCAGGTTTCATTACTGCCTTTATTTGTTCTTGCTTTGTCTCATCTGAGTCATCGTCATTGAGTTTGCTCCCATCTCAGGAGGAACGATGAGAGGCCACACACTCATATACTTGCTGCCTGCTCCTTCAGCACTTCTCCTCGCTGCTCCGTCTTCATTGCTAATATTCTCATTAGGGCCAATGGAGCGGCCGCCTAACATGTTTTCACAGCCGGTGTGTGACATCACTGCATTTCAAAAGCACCTCATAAACACATAGTCCTGAGCTGAGGTCGGGTCTGGGAAAGCTTATAGCCACCCTCTCCCCCAAACCCCCCCCAGTCGTTGTCTCCAGAGTGACAGTGAGCCAAGAGACCATGAATGATGAAAACAGGCCAAATTTATATCAGTTAATGATATTTTAAATCAAGTTAGAATTTTCTTCAGTGTCTCTTTTTAGTGTGTTGCAAACTGTGAATATTCGCTGGGCACTCGGGGTACCAGGCTGTAAATGTGAAGAAACTGGATGTTACAGATTTCCTGGAATGTCGGGGAAAAAAAGTCTTCATGAAAAAAAAAAAGACAGAAAAAAAAACTAAATCCAGCACTAATGCCTGTAACATATCAGACAAAGAAAAGCTTACAAAAAAAGTCACCCTCTGGTCAGCCAAAAGGTCTTAAGTCAACTCATAATACCAAGACTGAGGACTTCAAATGTGTGAAGTCTGTTTTTCAACAGTGCTGTCCTTTAAACCTTGAAGCAAAGGCCACACAGGGAGTTGAAGAGAAAGTGAAAAGTCTGTCACCAAAATGAGCTTGGTGTCCAAAAAAGATGTGTTGTACAAGAAAACTGCTTAATGGGGCTTAAAAAGGGATGTAATCGTCATTCTGTAGCTCTTTAACAACTTTTTGTCATGCTGTTGACTTGCACATGGTGCCCCTTTAGAATTGTCATTCCACTACAGCCAGCTGAAGTTGTATTTTGTCCCTTTTCAAAATAGCTGCTTTCAGGAAATCATTCACTCATCTTTTTTTTTTTTTTCCCAGAAAAATCATTGCTAATTTTCAAGAAGTTGTGGTAAGGGTATCATTAAATTTTTATAAATAAGTAATTTCTACTTTGAAAGAATGTATATTTACGTGACTGATTCAAAACCACAGACTCAAACCAGTACTCAGCACATAGTTTTTGTTTGCACTACATACCAGTAATCTGGGTATAGGTTGTTTTTCTGCCATTCTCCAGCGTAGTTTGATCCTTTTTGGTTACGTGCACTGAATCAGGGCTAGTGCACACTGGCGAAATGCATGCACAGTTGGCAGGCAGAACAGCAGGACGAGATTTGATTGGCTTAACAATTTGGCTACCGAACAGTAGGATTGGCTGGTGTTTTCTCAGGTTTACTCCTGCTGTAGAAAATCAGCTATTTTTCACATTTCGCAATCATGCATTGATTGGCATCAGAACATAAAGATCATTTTAACTAGAATAACAAAGTGTCAAGTGTGTCTAAATCTGATTACCAACACTACCTTTAATGAACATCTCAGCTAAAAAAAATAGAATTTCCTGACTATTTTGATGGGTGAGGCTTTCAAGGGTTAAGGATCCTGATTTCATCCCTCATTCATTTTTGACCACTGATTAATACTGTTGCTCAGATTTAATGTTTCTGGGCCATAATTTGCACTTTCTTACTCAGATTAGTGGAGAAAAGAAGAGCTGCTGGGTTTTTATCTGTGAAGTTATGGATCAAAGATTGCGGCACAATTTGAATTTTTCAGAATAATTCATCACTGCACATTTTATCTTACACTAAACGAGAAATATCTGACTATTAAACCACGCTGCTGCTCCCTGGATGGTGATCAAGTCAGCCTTTCATTCACTCATTTCATGTTGAAGTTTTGATCTCTTCTGCTTCTGTTAATAACGACACTGTTAGCTCTCATTCTGAATACTTCATAACTTTAGATCACTCAGTTCAATCTCTGCCTTAAATCTTTTTTACTCTCTGTTTTACTGTTTCCCGCTCAGAGTCTTTGCGCTCAGAAACGAGATGTAATCCCATGGAGGAGTCGTTGATCTGCTTATCGTTTTACTACACACACACACACACACACACAGACACACACACACAGAGCCAGTTTCTCCTCCAAAGACTCCATCATGTGACATCTGAATCTTTAACCCATCAAATGAGCTTAAGTTATACTGGTGAAGCAAAGTTTGAGAGATCCCATGACTTGCCAATAATCCACAGTCCCCATTTCCCCTTGGCCCTTTGGATTACAATATGTTTTCTTTGTTCCATTTGTCTTCTCTGCTATTAACGCTCAAACAGGCCACATAACCGAGGATTTCTTTATGAAAGCCAAATCTAATCCCTCATTAGCCCACATTCAGGCGTTTATTGTAATGTTTGCAACCTTTGTATGTGGTCCAGATTAGTGGATTCAAGTTTCTCAGTTGAAATAATTTACGAGGCATCTGCAAGACATGCAAGAATAAAACCCGCTCTCTGCAGTGACCTGTGTGTTATCAGGTTATTTTTTTCCTACATACGTCTCTGGCATCACGCTGATCTGTGAACAGCAGGGCCCCTCACAGCAGGCGGAGTTAAAGACACTTTTGTTAGATACTGAAACTGTTTGTAGTTAGAGCAAATAGGCTCTTGTGTGCTGATGTAATCTGCAAAAGGGAAGGAAAACATTGTATAGTTGTTGCTGAATGAGCCCTGGAAGGCCCTGGCCTCAGAGGAAACTGGGAACAGGGGGTTGGAGGATTAGTGTTTTTTTTTTTTTCCAGACTTTGGCTTCACTTTTCCCTCTTTTCCCTCACACTTTTTACCCTGCTTCCTTTCTTTGTGAAGGGGTACTAAATTTTGCTCCAGGCCTCCAAGCACAATGAACCCTTTTACACCTTCTGTATGACTAGCAGATGTAAGCTTTTGCTGAGAGTTAAGATGACATAACAAATAAAGATTTAAAAAAAAAAAGGGGAAAAAAAATCAAAACAAGACGGTAGACGATATTAATCCAAATTCACTTTCATTTTCAGAGCGGAGCCTTAAACTGAAACCATAAGAATGTGGTCACATAATGGTTAAGTATTATCTTTTTCTCTAATGTGGTTTTATTTTCCAACCCGAGTGCCTCTAATAAAGAGTAAATGTCAGCAGTTTTTGGACCATAATAGCGTTCAAACCATAGTTTTGCTGCACTGCCATGTGAAAAGTTCCAAAATGTGAGAGGAAACAGTGGCGGTTTCCATGCCACATCCCAAATTTGATTATTTCCTACTGAAAATCAAAACCAGACACTACGATAATGGATGGAAGCTTTAAAATGTCATGATGTGACCCGTTTTGCTTGCTGTAATGTTTTCACGAGGACTGTCGTGCCGTACGGCGGGGTTAATCAGCACTGTGGGGGTGTCATGTGAGCCTTCTGTTTCTCCCTCACAGCCGCTCCACTACTTTTCAGCTCAACTGAGCCGCCTTTATCTCCTCCTTAAAATCAACCCTGCTCTGCTACAGCGGTCGGCTTTGCTCAATTTCCACTCTGAATGCTTCAATAAATCACAGGAAAAGGAGTTTCTGCCTTTTTTAATGACTGGTGAAGGAGTTAAATGACCGCCTGCTTCGCGTCACAAAGGGGGAAACACCTCTCTTAATTCTCTTCCTTTAAAGCTAAATCTCTCTCTGCTGTTTATTTTCATTGGTGTGTTTATTTTCTTTGCCTTTCACCGCTTCTTCCTCTGCCTGGCAAGCTCAGAGCCGCTCACACCAGCTCATACACTCCCAACAGAACCAGTGAACTGAGTACAGCTTCACTGTGCACATCTTGGCTCTTCTCCCATTTCAAAAAGGCTCCAGAAACGTAAGACATGGGTGGATATGTCTTTGGGACAGCTTGTCCTCCCAGCAGGACTTGAGTTACTTCGTAGCTCCTTTCACGGGACAGCTAACACCTCTCTTTGATGTGATCAGGGTCTGTGTCCGTCTTTATCCACTCTGCCGCTTTCTGACCTCTCCTGTGCGGCTGTAGCGTAATGTCACCGTGACTTCTGTTATCCAGAAATGAGAACACGCCTTCACCTGACAGTTTTATGTGAGGAAGAAGCTCTTCCAAAGTATAGAGCAGCCTCAGACACACTCTGGCCATTATCCATGTAACAGGTGCAGAGGAAACCTGTTCAAACTTCTGCCTTGATATAAGATCATACGAGGACTGATTTGTGGTCACTTTTGGAGTTAGAACAGGCACACATAAAGAGAAACACATTTCATCATACCGGGAGGAATGAAAGAAGATGATATAGATTGTTTCAGAAAATGTTTTCGGGCTTCAAAAATAAAAAACTTATCAAAGAATCTGCTGGAGAAAAGCCACAGCTGATTTACTTACAAGCCCACATGTTGCCCAATCAAAGTCTGCTTTACATATGGACCGCACTGATCTTATTAAAAGTGACATATTAAACTGAATAAAATAGCCAACTGCCTCATTAAACAGCAGCAAATGGTTCTCATCAAAGAAAACGAAGATTTTCGCCTCCTTCCCTGTATACTGTCAGATAAAATAAGCTGGTAGCAAGTATTACAGAAAACAGCTTAACAGTTATTAAAGAAAAGTTTTTTGACTTTAGGTTCTGTTTAGAAACACCTCCTGTGGTTCATGACTAGCCTTTGGTGTCTCCTCCTCTTTTCTCTTTTGCATTCAGAGACACTGAGCGCACCAAAACAAACTCACTATCTGTCCTCAGCCAGATAGATGGGGAAGAGAAACGGTGACCTCTGACTGTTCTTGTGTCTGTTAGGTCACACAATCCTCACACTCAGTGACACATTCCACTCCTCTCGATAAATCTCTCCTCAGAATTCACTCTGTGATTTATTTCCGCCTTTGTCACCAAGGTCCAAAGTCAAAGCACTCAACAGAGAGTCACAGAGGTTAGTGCTCTGGGTCTCCCAGCAGGATATGATACATTAACCCATTCACATCCGCTCTAATGTCATCTAAAATGGCTCTAATGGGCCAATTTGTTTGAGCATTATGGGCATTTGGAAGGACTAATATGCATGACTTTAAATAATTTGTTCAACTGAACAACAGCATTTGCAAGACACAGGAGCTAATGTTGAGTAATGAGATTCTCAACCACACGTGGATCTGCAGCGTGTTAGCTTAACAGTGCAGGCTGCGTGTAATTGGGATATTTTACAGATGGTGAGGTAAATCACTTATAATACACTCCTCCGACTAACACGTATAATTAAGACAGATTTGCAGAAGAAAAGAGATTATATTGATCCACGTGTTTGGTTTGCTGTTGCAACTGAAGGCACCCTTTCAAATCTTGTATCATGTAATTCCACTTTTTTTTTTTATCCTTCAAATTAAACATGTAAAGTAATATTTAATGGTGCCCTCGTGTGGATTTTCACAGCTTAATTGATCTATCAGTTGTCTGTCTGTTTCATTGCACTGAAGATACTGCAACCAGCTCAATTCCCAAAAAGTTTCACTTTAGCAAATCAGGGAAAATCCAAGTTTTCAAACTATTAAAAGCCAATATTTAAATAAAAAAACAAAGCAAAGATAACAAATCTGATGTTGAAACTGAAAAATATGTTTTTGAAAAGTCCTGAAAGCTATCGTCTTAAATTTGAAGACGGCAACACATTTAAGAAAAGTTTGAATATGTTTGCAATCCTGTTTCATCATCCGTTCTTTTAACAACACTACAATTAGGAACCAAGGGGCCCAGTTTTGAAAGATAAAAGGTTTTCCTTTTCCCGCCAGATAAAGGATTTCAGGCGCTGAATAGCCCAGGATCTCAGGGTCTGTGTTGTAATTTTAGTGTTGTGATGAGCCAAATGTTTCAAATGAGTGACAAATTGGGCTGCAGGCTTGCCAGTTTGGCACCAGGACGCTTCTACTACAGAGCCATACAGTTGTAATTCCTACACAATATTGAAATTGTCTTGCTGGAATGTGTAAGGTCTTCTCTGCAGAAGGCATTTTCTAGATGTTAGCATGTGTAGCTCCTAGGGCTGTCACTTTTTATTCCAACTTCGAATATTTTTTATAAACAGGAGGTGAAGAGTTCATCTTCGATCTCTAATTATCAGTTCGAATGTCGGCTGCATCCTGGAGGTGTGAGCCTATGTGAAAGAAACTCCTCTCCGCAGACAGCAGCTGACTGCTTCACATTCAAACCATGATGAACTCAAGCATGATTGCCCTCCCGTAGCGCTGCTCCTCCGCTGGTCAATACAGCCCGCAGACACTACCAGCATAAAGCAGACTTCGGGCACACACATGGCCCACCTACGTCACCATGAAACATCCATTTACATGGAGCGCACTCTCATCAGAGTCAGCACAATGAGACAGAGAACAGTATTACAACTTTAGGGACTTTTTGGCTCATATTAAGTTGTTTTGGTCCCACACAGCCCTCAAACACCCCGTTATTGTTTTAAAATAACTGTCAAGAGGAGCGGTCACAGCGATGTGTGCTCGTGCTCCTGCATGAAGTGTACAGTGAAGGTAATATTGTAAACGAAAAGAGTCACAAAATATCACAAAAAAGACATCAAGAAATGGGTAAGCAGTGCAGATAAGAGCCTACAGAAGCTGATTTAGTTCGGAACAGCTCAGTCTTCCCTGCTCTTGTTAAGTCTTGTAGTTAAGCTAGCAGGCTGAAAATAAAAACCGGTAACTTGGACAACACTTTTTCTTTAGCTATCAAATAAAATCTATGTCCTATTTATTGTTTTTGAGATTTGTATTTTTGGAATGCACACTTTTACTGTGAAGTTAAAAAAAACATCTGTAGCTCTGAAATTTAAGAGGATTAGCATCACTCGAGCAAAAACAGTTTCCTTGTTTGTTGCAGTGGATCAAGTAAAAAGTAGTGAGGGAGACACTGAAATCAGCAAATGGCCTTGAGTTGAACGTATGTCTGATGATGAAGGATTCTCTACAGTGTTAGTGTGAAACTGATAATGATGAAACTGTGCTGGCTACACTTTATATGTTTTGAGATTAAGCACGGCAACATGACATATGTTTGCTGAAACTCTGTCCTCGCAGAACCAAACAGTAAAACTTAAGATTGAACTCAGTAAATGTGTGTGCAGATAAGGAGATGACAGATGACGACCCTTTCACCTCTCCTCTCTGTAAGATATATGCATTAAGCTATAATGATGATGTTTCTCTGCAGTGTTCCTGAGGTCAGCTGAGCTCACTGCAGTATGTTTGGCTAGTTCCGACATTTTCATCACTCAGGGTAACAAGTAGCTACAGACCGAGATGAAACGAAAAGCAGGGTATGGCTGGAAATGGGTTTTCATCATAATCAATGAAGCATTGAGTCCAGCGTCTCAATGACAGAGTGTGAATGGTGCAGCATTGCAGTGAAACCTATTAAAGCATTAGAGAATATGTTGTCTTTTGGCTTGGCTTGCTTGTTTAATAACTGGGTTACTGCTGGTGGCTTATTTGAAGATCATTTTCTGTTCTGGGATGCCCTGTAATATCCTACCTCAGAACATCAGAGCGCTCTCTAATTACACACGGTACAACATTCACTTGGATCTTGGAAAAACACAAAAGACTCTGGGGGAAAGTTAGGTGCCAATTTATCTTTGATTTATATTGCTCTTCCTTTTTCCTGTGCCATAATTCACTTGTCTTCCTCGCCATTATTGATGAAAGCATGGAGAACCTTATATGACTCCCTGACATGGGTGGCGGCTAGCTGGCTAACAGATGAAAGGAGGTATAGATGGTTACCAGGACAGAGGTCACGGAGGGCAGCTGGACGTTTGGCCGACCTGTGACCTCGGAGCTCACATGTTTGCCAGAACTTTCTGCTTGATTGGATTAGATTAGGTAGGCTTAGGGTGACTTTTCTGTGTAAATCACACAAACACAGATGTAAAAACTCTCACATCCACGTTTAATGAGTCTCAGGCTCTTGGGGTTGTTGGACTTTTATTTAGGCCTCAAATTTCAACAACATCAACAGTGCAAGGCTCAACAGAGAACTCTGAAAAAGTTTGAGACAAAACCAGACATGACGCGACCCAATTTAAGTTTTAAAAGTCTCTCTATTTGTGTTTTCCACGTTAATATATTACAATTTCAATCCATCACTTTAACAGTCTTAGGATCCCAAAGGCTGGAGCGCAGTGTGTGTATGTGTGTGAAAAGGGAAAGAAAACACCCAGGACAGGTTTCCTATTCATCTCAAGACACGTCACTCTGAGCTGATTAGAGTCTTGGCTCCGTGTCTTATTATTCATTATTCATTTGCCTTAAAGCAAAGGGATCTCTTTTGCATGTGTATTAGTCTTTTGTCAACAGAAGAATGCTGTTATATTTGCATATATTTTCATTTCCAGTTGTTTGGTTTTTCTAGTGGATATCTCTGTAAGGAAACCCTTCCCTTATTTTCTGTTCTTTAGAAATCCCCTTATCAGAGTATACATTAGTGTAATTCAGTATAGAGAAAGCAGAGAGTTTCTGTAAGGTGCGGTCTCTGCGCGCCTTTATGTGCACTATCTGCTGCTTCTATCGTACTCCGTCTAACTCTCAAATATACTGAAAACTTACTCGTTCATTCAGGAGATGATTCAGGAAATTGATTTTCAAGTGTTCCAGGGTCAGTCTACTTTGGCTCCTTGTCGTCCACCTGCCAACCAACTTCCTGGACCCTTTCTGAAGATGGATGTTGTTTTTTTGGGCGAGCCTTTCTGGTCTTTAGTGGATCAGACCAGGCTGGTATTAGCAATTCAAAACATGAGTCCAGAAAATTCTACATTAGAAAAATACCAAACGAAAAACATAGTTTCTGCAAGTCTTAAAGACAGAAATAGCTTTGTTTTGACTCTTATGACTGTTTTTAGGTTTGTTTCAACACCAGGCAGACAGAAAATTTTAACAAAAATGCTTATACCCAAACAATTATTGAAAAACAGTTGGTGTTTTTGGTGAACTGGCCCTTTATGGATGTGTTTTCTGCAGAAGCGCACACCAACATTTTCTTTCTCTTCCACAGATGGTTAAGAATTGAAAGCTAAACCTACATATTTAGACACATGTTGATAACAACATGTTACACTGTTGCTTGGCAAAAAGTAAACTTGTGATGACCTTGCCAAATCCTCACTTTAGCTCAACTAAAACAGGTTTTCGTCTTCCAAACGGATGAATTGCAGACGATGCAGACTCTTGTGTGTTCCATTTTAGGGGCTTGCGTGAGTGTAATCTTGCTGAGGACATGTTTACTGTGGAAGTCCCTTTTACTCTGAGAAACAACTGAAGAGCTCGCTGACTACCTTATGTATACTCTGGAAGGATTGTTTGAAATGAATCACATGAAGGAGGGGACTGGACATGTATACAAGATAAAATATAATTACCCTATCACCTAAATATTTTGCAGAGAACTAAATAAATAACCCAGCGAGGAAATGAAACCCACCTATTGCTTTGGAAGCTCAAAGGAATTTTTGTGAAAAAAAAAAAAATAGAACAGCTCATGAATCAGAGCAAACATCTTGGATGATAAACACAAATATCATGTAGTAACTGTATTAAATGTAGCAAATAGAAAACGGCTCTGGGCAAACAGCAGGATTCCAGTTCAGGAGGTGACGTAGGTTTTCATGTGGAGGGATGGAAAATGTCATTATCACATTTTCCACAACGTTTGAAAACAGGATAAAAGGTGTAACGATGAATCTCCATCCATCTCCACGTGACAGAGCCAGAGTTGAATGTGAAGAACAGCTGTTGTTTGTTGTTGGCAGGGAACTGTTTGGAAAGTCATAGTCCAGAGTGCGCGTGTGTGTGTGTGTGTGTGTGAACTCATCTGTATATCTGCAGGTTTCTCTGTCTGCTCACCATGAATCTCTGTCGACTCGTAATTACGCGACTCGGTGAAACAGAAGAAAGAGATCCAACAGACACTCATCTCTCTGCGCAGTTTCCTTTGCCAAAGCACATCGTCTTTATGTGTCCAGCTTACGTTGAACCACAGATGACTTCCTCCACAACTGTTACAGTTAAACAGGCTTTTCCTGCAGGGACGCGTGCAGGCCAGAACGCTGCCTGGGCAGTCTTCATTTGTTTGCAGTGTTTATTAGTCACTGACAGGGTGTGTTTATGTGTGTGCTTCCAGTAGGCCTTTGTGACCCTGTTGCCCTCACTCACCCCCCCCCCCCCCCCCTCCTCATCCTCGTCCTGTGCCTGGCCTCGATGTTAGAGAGGGATTCAGTCGTATTTCCTCAGGATTGACTCCATCGCTGCAGGAGGAGTGCAGTAAAGCTGCGGCTGCCGGAGACTGACTGTAATCATCTCCCTCTAATAAGCAGCCTTACATTAATACGACTGAAGGTTTACACAGATGATGAAACTCAGAGAGTCCATCGCTGTGTTGGAAAACTCCACAGGACATGCAACATCTTGAAACCTTAAAAAATATGTCTGCTGTCAGAGAGTTACACATGTAAATGAAGTGCGTTTCAGGCGTTTCTGGGCTGATGTCGACAGCTGCTCTGATTAGAATCAAGTTGAATGTAATCTGTTGGGCAGATGTGAGACAGACGCCTGAAAAAGCTGCTAATAGGTTTCCTGCAGGGTGTGTGAGAACTGTCAGCTGATGACATAATGTTATGGTTCACTTTTTATCAGCACAGTGACATGTAGGACAGAGGAGAAGGGCCACTGAAAAAAAAGAAAATAACATCCAACATAAATTTTGTTATTATTATTATTCTGGGGGAAAAAAATGAGATTTCTGAATTTCAAGTCAGAGAAAAAAGAGAACGAGCATTCTGATGTTGTTTTTTTTAGATTCTGATTTAAAGCTCAAAATTCAGAGTTGTTTAGATAGTCATAAGTATGAAATCCAATCATTTTCTTATTATTGTTATCCTGAGAAAGAAAAAAACTAAGTTCTGAGATAAAAGTCTGAGATTGTTGTCAGAATTCAGAAAAAGTCAGAATTCTGACATTTTTCACAGAATTCTGACTTTTACCTCAAAATACTGACTTTTTACTCAGAATTCTGACTTTTATCTCAGAAATTTGAGATCCAATAGATTTAATTCTATTATTATCATTCTGAGAACAAGTGAGATTTATGAGATTACAGTCATAATTTGGAGAAAAAGTGAGAACTCTGATATCTTTCTCAAGATTCTGACTTTTATTTTGAAATTCTGATTTTTTTCAGAATTCTTATTCTGTCAGTTCTAATTCTCGCAATCTTTTCTTAGAATTTACTTTAATCTCAGAATTCTGACATCCAATAGATTATTATTGTTATGACTTCAGAGAAAGAAGTCAGAATTCTGATGTTTTTCTCAGATTTGACTTTTTTTCTTGGAATTCTGACTTTAATCTCAGAATGTTCAGAATTCTGAGATTGAAGTCAGAAGTCTGAGAAAGAATTCAGAATTCTGACTTTTAACTTCTGAATTTTGACCTTAATCCCAAAATTCTGTCATTTTCCTGAGAATAATTACATATATATATATATATTTTCTTTTTTTTTTTTTAAGGGCCCCTTCTCTTCTTCCTTAGACCAGTTTGTGTATGGAGGGCATTTTTTTTTCATTAACTTTAAAGTAAGTGAACACTTCTTAAACGTCTAAAAAAAGGATTTCTCCCTTCTGAAAAATGAGATCAAGTCTGCGGGAGTGTTGCAAAGCTGCTTCGAGTCTCCTCATGGAATGACTGATAGACTTACTTACTTCTCCTCCATGTAAATATTAAGTAGAATGCTGGTGCCACATAGCAGCAGAGTTATGGTCACATTAAACTGTCTGCAGGCCAGATCTCAACAAGTCTGTCATCTTCATCGTTAAGAGGTGCAGCCACGGCCTGGGTGAGAACACTGAGTTATGACATGAGCTGTCACTTAGTGGAGCCGCAGCCTAATGGATTAAGTGAACATGTAGGCTCTGTTCTGATGATCTACTGATCTATTTATGTTTTCCATCACTGGAGGAAGTGCCTCTGTCAAACTACTTCAAGTACCAACCTTAGAGACACCAGCTCCTCTCTGTCGCACTCACCGAGACCAGACATACTTTACTTAATCCAAATAGAGAGAAAAATTGCATGTTACAAACATGTGTGTTTGAAATTCCTCATGCTTGGTTTGCTGCAAATGCAAAACATCTTCCCATTGAATGTTTATTCATTTGATCCTCCAATGGAAAGGTCCAGCCACTCAACACAAGCATCTGCACAAAGTGTCACAACGTTCCAGCTCTGCGTTCTAAACTGTCACTTTTAATTACTGTTTACAATCATACTGAAATTAAATTACTGTTTCAGTCCAGCTGTCATCAAACACCTCCTTCATTCTGGGTGTGTTCAAATCCCTACTGTACTATAAAGCAGCTAAAACTGTCCTGTGTTTTCTGGAAGCGGCCTCTTGTGCAATCGTCTTCCTATTTCCGATGCTCTGAAAGATGAGGGTGTTTGAAAGATGAAGTTTTATTTTGAGTTTCCTTCTGGTGCTGCAGAGTCGAAGCTGAAGGGCTTTGGAAGCCTCTTCTCCGTGTCTCACCACAGATCTGGCTCCCCCTGCTGCGCTGGGAAACTCAAACATTTCATCCAGGTCACACTTAAATTGCTGTGAAGCACTTCTCTCTCTGTATCTACATGTCTGCGTCAATGTCCTTTTACATCAAATAGCTGGACGCTGTGTGCAAATTTTTGTTTTCATCTGTTGAGGAATTTTAAATCAGGAAAAATGATCTGCGTTAGGATTAGACAAACTATCAACACAGTTTAAGTGGGAAAAAGGGAATTTGATCAATTTTTTATGTGCAGTTTTTGCTTTGAGTGTGCCTTTTGGGGAATTTAAATCTGAATCAAAAATTTCTTAAAGGGATTTTTGTGAATGAATTATAAGTTGCCCGTTGTGATCACAAATTTACAAAAACACAGTCTGAAAAACTTCAGCTTTGACTCATCTGATCCAATAGTCTCATAGATCTCTGGGAACCGGAGTCCAATCTCCCTCTGCAATCTCATCTGGGCCGTGTTTGTGCATGCCATGCTCAGTGGGCATTCTCCCACCCACTGCAGGCAGCTGTAGCATTAGCCTAGCCCACATCAGTGCCTGCACCCCCACACACTGTGCATGGTTCGTATTAGCTCCCCTCCCACCTACCCAGACCCTGGGATCCACCGCCCGGCCAGCCTCAGCAGACCAAAGCTCGAGACTGTGATTGGATGATTGAAAAAGAGACGATGAGCTGAATGAGAGCCAAGCTAGAGTCTGCTTGGTCAGACTCTGTGGGTATCTGATGTGAGGTCGCCCCCTTGGATCCACTCAGCAAGTTTCAGGCATCAGATCACCTCCCACACTGGAGCCTGGGCAGATCTTTGAGTGGCTTACTGGTGACTTTGGTTCACTGGAGGTTACCTAAGTCCATTGCATGTTACTGTCCATGAAGAGCAGCTAAATCTCAACATTTAAACATTTAAAACAGGCTGTCCAATCACCTCTGTGTTCTAAAGAGGCTGTCAGTCAAAATACTCAATCTTCTCAACTTGGACTGATTGCTTTGTCCTCTTTCTACTGGTTGATTAGTGGTGAGTATGCCAAAGAAAAGAGAGGCGACTTTGTTTCTCTTGTTTAACCTTTTGAAAACGTACAGGCAAATGCTCAAAGCAGGAGCCACTCTGATGGGCTCACTGAGCTGACTGTCCATCCAGGAATCAGTCAAAAAGGACCTGTCATCCCAAGCTGTGAGCGAAAGCCAAGGTCAGCAACACGTCTGACATGCCGGTCTTTCCCAGGACCCCCTGCCAACATATACACTTAATCATTTCATAGAGCAATGACATGTTAGTATTTAGCATTCAGAGCTCAGCAGCTGAATTTGCAGTGGGGGTTGGGTCTGTTAGAAATATTGAAATACATCAACCATATTTACCATTAAACCATTTCTCTATGCTTTAATCTAGTTTGTGTCAGACACGACACGCTACATGAGAATGAGTGGAGATCATTCACTAGTTTCCATTCACCTCTCCATCGTTTCTGTTCAGCAGCTCTGAATCTTTTCTCCCTGCTCATTCTGTCTTTTCTGGAGCCCTCCTCTCCCTAAAAGGTTTCGGGGGCTTAATCACTTCCAGACGCGTGCTCTAGATGAAAGACAGGCGCTCCAGTTTCAGAAGAAACTCACGTTGAAGTTTTAAAAATAATGCAGACCACCTAACTTTCAGCAAGTGAGGTTTGTCAACTTTTTCAGTGCAAAACTACAAAGAGCCCGTGTGTAGTGTGCATTTCTTTTAAAACCCTAACAGTTCAGAAAAACCTGAAGGCAACTCAAATGAGTCATTAAAAAAAAGATATATATAATATTTTTGTTCTAAAGACATGTTCACACCCTGACATGCTGCTTGTTTACTGGAGGTTCATTAGGGTAAATATATGATAATGAAAGCAAGGCGGCGACCTGATTAGTGATTTAGTTTGGAAACACAGCTCAGACTTTTATTGGAAATAAAACTATTATGCCAATTAATGAGTGGAAATTCTTGACATTATTAGTCACCAGCAACGTTATTACTCAGAAAACACAACAGAAGCTGTTTATTTAGAGGATTTTTCTTTTAAGCAAACCACTCAAGACAAAGTGCTGTTGTTGTTGCTGTTGTTGTTGTTTCAGGCTTACACTCTTAACTTATTGTTACAGGTAAAAAAAACAAAAGAGAGTCCCAAATAGAGTCCCATTCTTATTTACAGAAATAGTTTTTCACTTTAGAAATGTCTGACCAAATTCTGAGTTTAATCAGTCTGTGAAAGCATTTCTAGGAAGAGAACAACAAGTAAACAAAAGAGTCAAATTGGCAGAATGAGAACTGAAAACAGCCAAATTACTGTGCGAGGCTCATTTCTTGGAATAAGGTGAACTCGTCATGTATAGATTGTCGATGTTCTTTTAACTCGTGTTGTATCAGGGTTAATTCATCAACACCCTGACCTTCTACATGCTCCACTCTCAGACACCGTCACACTGTTTTGGCTCACATTTTCCATCAGTGTAGTAGTTCTGCTGAGCGATGTGTGAGAGGAAAGGAACGAGACAGAAACCTTATCCCCGTCCCATGTCTGCACTCGAGCACTGAGTGAAATTATACCCCTGTCTGCTTTATTACCTCCTCTCTGTTCCTCTGCCAGGCATGTGGACCTTACAACATACTAACCTGCTGCCCTCAACCTGGGTCCTCCACGTTTGTGTCAGAGGAAGATGAAAAGCTGCAGTTCAAGGAGCCAGTGTTGATGTAGAAATCAATATGTCTTTGACCTCTGATGTCAGAAATAAGTGAAGGAGCTGAGACAATCCCATCGTAAGAAACTGGGACAGTAAGATCTGCTGGGGCTCGGCATCATTTGAAATTCCTGGGAAAAAAATCATCAAAAAAGTTGTTTTCCCAAAGGCAGCTAAATTTAATCTGTCAGACAATAAAATACTGAAAAATTTACTGTAAAATTTTTATCAGTTATCATGTTAATCCTTCAGCACATTTACGATAGATTTTGTTAGTGTTCGTTCACATATTCAGATCATTAGCTGAGCTTGGACAGTTGGAACTCATTTCAGCACTCAATTGTCGGTTCTGGGTGATATGATTTGGCAAGCGGCACATGCATGTATATTTTTTGAAGAAATCAGTGCGAATAAGATGGTTACCGACCCTGACAGTTATACTGTGTTTCACAGGGATACCCCAACACAACAGTGGTATTTTAATGGACATCTGGACGGAGAAACGATCTAACAAGTCTGGAAGAGATTGTTCATGAGGATTCATGCTGGGAGAGTGAATGAGGTTTTTGTCAATTTGAAAGAATATAGTTCGACAGCGCTGCACACAGCCTTTTTCTGTTATTGTAGAATAACGTTGCTGTGCCAGTGCCAGTGAGATGTTCCTGAAGCTTTCACTGCACAGCAGACGAGATACAAAAATATAATTCAGAGCGAATATGTCTCGAAGAAGATTCAATGAATTTTAATATTTGAGCATTTTGTGTTGACAGAATTTAATTTTCTGCCAAGAATTGCTCTCAAACACAAGGATACATTGCAAAAGCGGTGAAGTTGGAACATACTGGTGTTTTCCCTCCAACACTTGGAGCACACAACAGTTTTTCCAACACTGGTACTTTGAGAGTCTTGTGGTATAAATTACCTTGAAGGGTGAATCCTAAATGACCTCCTCTCCTTCCTCATTTTAACCCTGATATCTACTCGTTCTCAACTTGACTTTGAATTATTATTCAAAAGTTGAACCAGTCAATAGCATGCAGTAGCACTTTCACTTTTCAATACAAGAAATACCTTATCCTTTCAAAAAGCGAGGCAGATGTTCAATTTTAAGGAGCAGTATCAGAGCCTTTTATAAGTTGACCTTACAGTCCGTGATGTTCCTCTGACTGTAGAATGTAAAAAGTAGCGTAGCCGAGTCTTTCAGAAAAGTAATTACGCCTGAGGGAAAACAGTCTATCTGCTCTGGCTGCTTCGTACTATGTCGACCTGCTCTGTATACATAAGTAGACAGGCTGAGGAACACAAACAGGCAGCTGGGATGATTCTTCCACATCACTCATTCTGTTTCATCTGGGAGCTCTTTTGAAATTTCATTGCTTTTATCACACTCTAAAAAGCAGCCAGACATCGCAGGCCACAGTTTGGCACTATGTAATGTCACTTTTTTGTGGACCTTACTCATATCTTGAACTCTGCAGTGAAGATTTCAGCTTTTTGTCCCCCTTAGAAACCACAATCTTTCACATATGCTTGGTGAGGATCCAGACGATACTGTCTGCACAGCGACTGTTTGTTGAGATTTTGTGTGGGCTTCTTCCTTCCACCGGTCCGGTGTGGTCGCTGTCTGGATCTTTACTGTGGTGCTGGACAAGTCACAAAGTCTCTGACCCGCCTTTCTGCTACTAGAGCGTATAGTGAAAGAGCCCTTTGGAGGTCTCCGCCTCTCTCCTCGTCTCTGCGCTCCTCTGAAGTGATGCCAGGACAATAGAGGGAGAGGAGTGTGCACAGCCTCGCAACAGCTGTGAAAGCTCAAAGCAACTCTCTGTCCAGATTTCTGCAACTGGCTCTCTTGTTTGATTTCTTTGAGCCTACACTTTCCTCTTTGGCTTTTTTGTCTTTTAATGATCTCCACTTCACTCCGTCAATCTGTACAACTACTACTTTCACAGACACATAATGGGTCATATGTGTGAAACTGTTCTTATATGGGTTATTGACGCCGTGATCAATGTTTACACATTTGGACATGTTTTTCTAACTGGCTGATTATTTTGACTTAATGTGATTTCGTTTAGAACAAATGCAACAGTTTCATGTACACTGTATTCTGCTCATAATGAATTGGAATTGAGAAATTCCTTGTATGGGCTTATATTATTATTATTATTATTATTTTATATAGTTCGGCATATTTTTTCTGAGGTGACATGATCTCTGAGGTTAATTAAGCTTTCATTTGAAAACTTGGGATTAATGAACATCGGAGAGCCACTAAAGGACTCCTTTTTATCCCTGCTGGACATTGACATAACATTTAAAAAGTGCCAATCTTTTACTGAAAAGATGATAAGCACTTCCTCAAAGCCTGACTGGTTCTAAGCTACAGTAGAAATAGACAAACAAGGGCTCAGACATAAAAATATGCTTCACAGACTTTGTAATGTCATCAACTTTTGTCTGATGATTTTTGTACTCGAGAGTTTAATTCATGCAAGAGTCACAGAAGCCACTGCCGGCTACTAGCTGGCTGGCTCCTGGTGAGTACAAAGAGGAGTTTGATGTAATCAGGAAGCAGACAGAACCCGGTCTGGCTGCTTGGCTCCACAGGCATCTCAGGACTGTGATGAGCAATGACTGTACCCCCGGTGTTTGTAGATTTGTGTCTCTGCTTACGTATTGAAGGTACACTGAATGGACGCTTGCATGCAATGTTTGATTGATGTGTGTGATAATTTCCCAGTTGGCAAACATTTCCATGCACACTCCGTCATTTGTGGCCTATTTGGATTGGCAGAGGTGCGGCCCTGATTGGCTGGTTTCACCGACGACTACGTGAGACAGATTTGTTTGACTGGGCACTCTAAAATACGAGGAGCATGATTAAAAACTACATGGCCTTCATTTCACCCTTTGCTGGCCTCAATGGTTTCAGCTCTACATCATTCATTTACTCACAGGTTGTTACTCAACTTCTTCTCACAGCAGAGCTTTTTTCGCATGGTTGCACTGTGATAATGAACAGAGGGGCAAGAGCTTGGGCGAATAAGGACACAGACATACGTTTGTTTGTGGTATCCACAAAAATGGAAGAACAGGAACTACAAATACTAAATGAGACTTTAATTTTTGGGAAACTCAAATCTAAAAATAGACAGCAATGTAATCCTAAACTTGTTCTTTTCCAGACCTGGCTCTCTCTCAGACCACAGAGTGAGGATGTTAGATGGGCCAGAACATTTCTGAGCATCCCAAACCTCAGGATCATTATTCTATTTGAACATAATATACATAAATATACAAAGGCATGTTCTCCCCTGTGAATCCCATCCTCTTGATTGGTCTCTCCACCAGTCAGAAAGTCTCCTCGAAAAGACTTCATGAATCTAATGGGAGAACCACAAAGTGCCTAAGTTGTCTTTGGATTGCCCCAGCTTGTTTTAGTAAGGAGTTGGCCAAACGTTGCCTTTCCCCCGCTGATAAGACAGCTCCCATCATGCTTCACTCACACACACAGAGTGTAGGGAGAATACTTCTGGCTGCTGCTGATCTGAGATACGCCAGCTAACTTTACCACTGCTTTTGAACTTTTAATCCAAGAGAAGTTTGCATAATACCTTTACATTAAAGTGGAACGCGGAAAAGTAAGTGTGAAACACAAAGAGCGGGCCTTGAATCCATGTCAAGGAGTACTACAAAGTGCTTAGAGGTACCCCCCCCCCCCCCCCCCCCCACAGAGCTTGAAAATTTCTACTGACTGTAAAATATTAGAGACTCTCTTGGTTATAAAATATTTCCCGTCTCTCAGATGAGTACATATTTTGACTCTGTTTCATAAAAGACTTCAGATTGTGAAAGGAACATTAGAAAGGGGAATATTTAGAAAAAGATGGATGACTGGGACTTTGTTGCTGAACTGCAGCACTAAAGTTCAATCTTAATCCAAGATTTAGAGGGAATCTTGTTTGATCTGTTCAGATTTACACTCACTGTGTAATGGATTTACCCCAATCTTTGATGCCAGAGGCCACATTATGTAAGCTTATCCTCTCTCAGGGTTCACGGTTCTGAGTTTGACTAATTGTGCAGCTCATTTTTCATTTGCATATGGCCTCATTTGTCATTTTTTTATGGGTGGGCAGCAAGTAATAATCTCCTGGACAGACAAGTCTGTGTTCCAGTAAGATGACACTGATATGCTGCTATTAACTCAGAAATGAGAGTGGAATTGAAATCTCAGTCTCTCCGGTTTCCAAAACAGACTGATTGGCCTCAGGCATTATTCTTACAGCGGTTAGGTTTTATGCAAATGTGATTGTGTGGTTTTAGAGCTTACGGTATATTCTCCAAAAATGTCATACAATTAACTCATGGAACATATTGTTCCTGACAAAAATGGCTCCAGATATCTGCACTACTTAAAGCAGCACATGGAGAAGTAGCTATTATTAAAGGATTAGATCCTCCTTGTGTGAATTTATTTAATGGTGTATGCATCCATCAGTGCCCTCTCTTTTAAATCTGTCCTCAACAAAAAGCTCTGTGTCTTTGTAGAACACCCAGTATCACCCATTGCTTGGGTTTAACTTCACAGACACACAGGAAACCTTTTATTTCAGTAGGAATTATAGATCCAACTTTGAAAAGTCAAATGTGAGGATTATTATGGATTCCTTTTTTTGTGTAAAGAGCTCCCAGTTCACCCAGAGCTGCATAGCCTTCGTTTCCATTTTTCTCTCTTCTTACATCTGTTCTCGCTTTTTCACTTTTAGAATTTTGTCTTTTATGAACTCTGTGTGGGTTTACTTTCTAAAAGGAAAAAAACAATTATAGATGGTTGTGGTTAAAAAGGAAAGTAACAAGAAGTCTCCTCTCCGCTAGTGTCTACTTGCTGCCGTGAGTTGGTCAGTTGGAATATTTTTCTACACATCTCCTGGGAAATGTTTGTAATATAATTTTTTTTTTTTTAACAAGACCAAGGTATCACTAAAACTCTCCCTCCAGCTGAAATTCATCACACAACTGAGAATAAAACAACTTGTAAAGCTGCTGGATTGTTATGAATAACTTGTCCCTCTGAAAAATGATAAAACTCTGCAGCTAGCTGCAGCCTCCACGCGGCGTTAAAAGATGGAGTAGCTCTCTTGCGTTGCCTTTGGTTTCCCCTTTCCTTGTGTGGTTTATTATTCTTCTCTTTGGCTTGTGGCCCTGCAAGCTTTACAACTCCCGCACTCCTCCACAGCGCCCCCCCCCCCCCCCCCCCCCCCCCCCCCCCATGTCAGGAGTTACAGTCAATAGTTTGGGCCGTGCTCTCGGCTGAGTCCCTCCGTCTGCCATCTGCTCAGGAAAGACATGAAGTCTGAATTACTGTAGCCAAACCTTCAACACCTCCACCGAATGATTTCCATCTCCTCGCACTCACACCAATGCCATCTTTTATAAAGTCTGCTTTTGATGATAAGCCTGGCTCGCTTTATTTTTCTTGGCAACGTTCCTGATGACTACTCGGCCTCACTCAGAAGAGGCTCCCTGCTGCTGAGTGGAAGAGCACCAGAGCATGGATCGAGCTTCCAATTAGTGTTTCCCTAAAAGGATCAATTTATAAAAGATGGAAGGAGAATTCTAATCAACTTGTGAGGTTTAACCTTACTGTAATCTCTCTCAAACTGCGATTCTGAGCCAACACTTGCAAACAATTACCATGCTGGTACCAAGGGGCCCTTTCTGATTGGTGTATTTGCCTTTTGCTGTCTCTGGAGATGGTGTAGTAATTGAGTCGGCTCCCTTGGCTGATGCCTTGTGTGCTGCTTTTATAGCTCCAACAGTTCCAGCCCTCTGTAGATTCGCGGCGTTATTAAATCCAGACCATGAGCGGGACATTACATTAGGGTATAATGCGGCGCACTGAAGCGTGCTGTGTGGTATCCCACCGTTCCCCCCAGCCGTCCCTGTCACTGTCCTCTGCAGACAGACGCCGCTCTGGTAGCCGGCAGTTCTCCCCGCTGGCAGTTGTCCCAAAGTCTGCTGAAGTCATTCTCCTTCCTGCCACCCTCTTTCATTCCCTCAGAGCCTCTTTCTGCCAAAGGGCCTGTTTGGCTTCAGCTCTGGCTCAGATAAACAAGAAAGAACGGGTCCAAAAATGTTTTCCAATGGCACCTGGTGTGGTGCTCTTGTTTCGATTTGTGGATCTTCATCATCTACATCCTTGTAATAGATTTAAGAGCTGAACTTGAGTGGCTTTGGACTAATTTTAGTAATGGGTATGGAAAATACTTAAATTACACCAGAAGATATTTTTCATCGAACATAATACATTTCTGTTTTCTTCTCTGTAGGTGACTGCGACTGACTCAGACGGAGGCTCCTTTGGCTCCATCACCTACTCCCTCGGATCTGGCATCAACAGCGCTGTTCCTGCTCAGTTCACCATCAGCAAAGAAACCGGGCAGATCTGCACCAGTGCCACCCTTGACAGAGATGAGGGGCCAGCTAGCTTTGATTTTACTGTAACTGCCGTGGATGGGGTGAGCCACCGAGTTTTAAAATCATGCTTAATATGAATCCATTGAGCCAGAGAGTAATCCAATAAACAGCAGCCGTACTTTTTTCGTAGAGGCAGGAGAGCGAAGACATGGCCAACTGTGCAGAAAAAGTTTGACTGGAGCAGCCAAGAAAAAAGTCAGAGCTTGAATGGTTCTCCATAACAGGCTTACTAAAAACTTAGTATATCCTGTTCCCTTTTTGCCAAATCATACTTAAAAAAATGAAGGGTTTAAAATGAAAGTAAATTACTGCGGCCATGTTAAAGCAATCAGATGGAGAAATGCCTCGACTGTCAGGCTGTAATATTTTAACAAGTTGGACTGCAGCCTCCCTCCTTTTTGCCACCTGGTCCAAATGAAAAGCCAGCAGTGTATTTTCTGCAAATGAAAAGCCTATGAAGCAGATTGTTTTGTTGCGGTGAGCCCTCTCACCTTCTTCGGGTCATGACATATTACTCTTCCCAAGGGAAACTATCAATCTGTATCCCTGCAAGAACCTGCTGGGACTGTATTTTAAAGGCTACGCTTAAAATTCACCTCTAACAGGCTTTTCTGCTGCTTTTTTCCCCCACGCCATGAATGTGTTCTTAATCCTGTTCTCAGGTGTGTGTTTTTTCAGGTCATGATTTATTGTATGTGAAGGTATAACTAAAGAGCTTTTTGTTTCCTCTGCAGGGTGGACTCAGCTCCGTGGCGTATGTGAGGGTAGATCTAGTCGACATAAATGATAACAGACCAGCTTTCTACCCCGTCAGCTACGCTGTCAGTTTGAGCACGCAGAGCGCTCCTGGGACTTCTGTTGTCAGAGTGATGGCTTATGACCCTGACTCAGGCGAGAATGGCAGAGTTACATACAAAACAGTACCAGGAGGGGCCTCTCCATACTTTACCCTCAACAAAGACACAGGTTGGCATGAATTAGACATTGATTTTGCAAATCCTGTTTATCCTATATTCAATTGAATACACTACAAAGACAAGATATTTATAGTTCAAATTGATAAATTTTATCGTTTTTTTTGCAAATATTCACTCATTTTAAATTTGATGCCTGCAACACGTTCCAAAAAAGCTAGGACAGGGGCAACAGAAGACTGGAAAAGTTGAGGAATGCTAAAAAAAAACACCAGTTATGAACATTCTACAGGTAAACAGGTTACTTGGAAACAGGTGAGTGTCATGATTGGGTATAAAAGGAGCATCCCCAAAAGCCTCACTCGTTCACAAGCAAGGATGGGCCTGGCTCACCACTTTGTGAACAACTGTGTGAGCAAATAGTCCAACAGTTTAAGAACATTGTTTCTCAATGTAGAATTGCAAAGAATTTAGGGAATTCATCATCTACAGTCCATAATATCATCAAAAGATTTAGAGAATCTGGAGAAATCTCTGCACATAAGCTGCAAGGCCAGAAAAACAACTTTGAAAGTCTGTGACCTTTGACCCCTCAGGCAGCACTACAGTAAAAACGGACATCATTGTGTAAAGGATATTACCACATGGGCTCAGAAACACTTCAGAAAACCATTGTCAGTTAACACAGTTCATCACTACACCTACAAGAGCAAGTTAAAACTCTGCCATGCAAAGCCAAAGACATATATCAACAACACCCAGAAACACTGCCGGCTTCTCCTGGCCAAAGCTCATCTGAGATGGAAAAGTGTGCTGTGGTCTGATGAGTCCACATTTTAATTTTTTTTGCAAATCATGGACGTCGTGTCCTCTGGGTCAAAGCGGAAAAGGACAATCCAGATTGTTATCAGCGTAAG
The DNA here is from genome assembly GCA_030710495.1 of Labroides dimidiatus. Classification (NCBI taxonomy): domain Eukaryota; kingdom Metazoa; phylum Chordata; class Actinopteri; order Labriformes; family Labridae; genus Labroides; species Labroides dimidiatus. The sequence continues at coordinate 21,363,137 of CM061154.1, forward strand.
GTTCAAAAGCCAGCATCTGTGATGGTATGGGGGTGTGTTAGTGTCTGTGACATGGCTAACTTGACCGTCTGCAAAGGCTCCATTAATGCTGAAAGGTACATACAGGTTTTGGAGCAACATATGCTGCCACCCAAGCTATGTCTTTTTTAGGGACGTCCCTGCTTATTTTAGCAAGACAATGCAAAGACACATTCTGCACATTTTACAACAGCACGGCTTCATAGTAAAAGAGTGCAGGTACTAGACTGACCTGACTGCAGTCCAGACCTGTCTCCCATTGAAAATGTATGGTTCATTATGAAGCACAAACTATGACAACGGAGACCCCAGACTGTTGAGCAACTGAAGTTATACATCAAGCAAGAATTCTACCTCTAAAGCTTCAACAATAAGTGTCCTCAGTTCACAAACGCTTGTTAAGTGTTTTTAAAACACATTGGGAAACAGGACCCTGTCCCAGCTTTTTTGAAATATTCTGTGGGCATCAAATTCAAAATGAATGAATATTTTCAAAATAAAGAATAAATTTTATCAGTTTGATCTTTTGTCCTTGTAGGGTATTCAATTGAATTTAGGTTAAGCAGGATTTTTAAATCATTGTATTCTGTTAATTTACGCTTTACACAATGTACTTCATTGGAATTGGGGGATGTAAAATGATGCTTTGTGATGTAAATATACAGCCTATCTGAATCTCATTTGTTTCTCTCTCTCTCTCTCTCTCTCTCTCTCTCTCTCTCTCTCTCTCTCTCTCTCTCTCTCTCTCTCTCTCTCTCTCTCTCTCTGTAGGTGTGATCTCGTTGTCTCGGTCTGTGTATGGGAAGGCAAACTCAATCATCCCCATGGTAATCTCGGCACAGGATGGAGGTGGTCTCACTGCCCTCGTCAATGCCAGAGTCAACATAAGTGTGGTGGCAGGGCTTGTGGCGCCGCCTGTGTTCGAACAGACTCAGTACTACTTTACCGTGCTGGAGGACGCCATGCGTGGGACGACTTTAGGGGTCGTGCAGGCCAGCAGTAAGACAGGTGGAGCTTGCAGCGTACACCCTCTGTCTGTCCGTCACTCACTCACTCACTCACTCACTCATAGTCACCAGCCCCACAGCCCATATTAAGAAGTGTAATATACATTTATCAGTCACACTGGATCAGGCTGGAAAGAGTTTCTCTCCTGCTCCCTGCACCACTTGTACAAACAGGCGTAGGACTACTGTACACACCTAACTCTGAAATAACATCAATCAAAAATTCCATCCCACAGCTTTGTTTATATATTCCTTTTCTAAGTTTCTAGAGCTCTGTTATAGTCATGAAAACTGAAAAATGACATCTTCAGGGTATACTGTTATTGGAGTGCTTTTAGCACAACCTCCTGGGTTGTTCTGACATCTCTGCTTTTTGTCTTCTTCCACTCTGTTCAGGCACCTCTAGAGATATATCCTACACAATCAGTTCTGGGGACCCTGCAGGCTACTTCACAGTGGATCCTGACACCGGCGCCCTCAGGACCAGTCTACCCCTGGATCATGAAGCCCAGTCAGCTCTTGATCTGGAGGTGCAGGCCCGCAGTGGAAACCCCCCTGCCTTTGGTCAGACTCGAGTCCACATAACCATCGCAGACATAAACGATAACCTGCCTGTTTTTTTCCCTTCTTCCTCTGAGTCCTTGCTGCTGCCAGAGTACACAGAAATGGGAACAGTGGTGTATCGGGTCCAAGCTGAGGACAGAGACTCTGGAGTCAATGGACAGCTTACTTTTGATCTTTCCTCTACAAGCGGAGTCCAGAGGACCTTCAGCATAGAGCGTAGCAGTGGAGAAATCCGATTGGTCGGGAGTCTCAACTATGAGAATACGCCCCGTTATGATCTACAGGTGGTCGCCAAAGACAGCGGAGTACCACAGCTTAGCGCTACCTTCATGCTTGTGGTTCACGTCCAAGCAGAGAATGACCAAGGGCCAGTGTTTGATACCCTCACATACAGAGTAGAGCTGAAAGAAGGGACTCCAATAAACACACGCTTCCTGCAGGTTAGAGCTCTGAACAGAGAAACGCCTGGCTCTGGATCCTCCAGTCCCCTGGCGTATCACCTGCGCCCAGATGGAGACGCAGCAGGCTTTGGCATTGCTGCAGAAAGTGGCTGGTTGTTTGTGAAGAGTGCCCTGGACAGAGAAGTCAAAGACATGTATCTCCTCACAGTGATGGCCAGCCAGGGTCATGGACAGTTGAAGAAGACAGGCAGCGCCACGGTGCGGATATCCGTGACTGACGAGAACGACAATGCTCCTCGGCTTACACAGGAGCGAGTCTTTATGGCTGTGAAGGAAAATTTGCCCGCAGGCACCGGCTTCGGTCACGTGTCTGCCACAGACCGAGACAGTGGATCCAACGGACGCCTTGGTTACCGCATGCTTCACCCTGACCGACACTTCCAAATCAACTCCCACACAGGTGAATTAAATAACAAGATGTACAAAAAAGAATCCCACCAACAGAGCTGGTTTTCAATGTTCAAATGAGGATAGCTTCATCATACGACCAAAGAAAATCACAATAAATGCTCAAAACATAAGGATTTCTTTGGGGAAATTGAAAACAGAGCGTAGCAGAGTTGGCATGAATAGAAAAAGCCGTTATGTGACTGTAGCATCATGATTTAATAATGCAGCTGTTGACACAAAGACTGCACTGCTGATATTATTTGTTGAATTTTTGATGTGACTGGAATCTCTGCTTTCACTCGGAACAAGAATCAAACCTGAGTCACAGCCTGCTCTGTTTTCTTACAACTTTTATACTTTCCTGCTTCCTAGGCTAAAGTTTTAGTTAAACTTTAATAACCTAAGTTATTAATATTTTTTTTTTTATCCGTTAGAGTGTCCATCAGGATGACAAACAACCTGACATGACTCCACACACACGTGTTTAATTGGATCATCAACAACAAGATATTTTTGTGTCAAAAACTCAATCAGTGTTGTGTTTACTCACGATAACCTCTCTATAGCGTCTTCAGATGCCTCTCCCCCACAGTCATGAATTAGTCAGATGATGTTGACAGCAGCACTAAGTGTCTCGCAGAGCTCTAATTGGCCTGCTGTGCCTGTTAGTCTGTGGGTGGAGACACGGTCTCTGATTTGTGATCACTTTCTGTCTGAGTTATGAGTCTCTACAGCATCTGCCAACCTTTCAAAAGTCCTATTTTTGTGTGAGTGGTGTGAGTGCGTATACATGAACATCTGAACACTGAGCGTGTCTATTACTTGTGTGTCACTGATCAAAGCCTGCTGGCCTCTAAGTCTCTCATCATTATTCCACTCGTCTGGACTGGTGCCTTGGCATAAAATCCCTCTCATCCTCCCCCTCTTCTTCCCAGGTGAGATCAGTACAAGGACTACTCTTGACCGAGAGCAGCAGTCGAGCTACCAGCTGGTGGTGGTGGTTCAAGACGGAGGTTCGCCCCCACGTAGTGCCACAGGCACAGCCTTCATCACTGTGCTGGATGACAACGATAATGATCCCGCTTTCACCCACAGCCAGTCAGGCAAAAACCTCATCATACAGGTAACACCATAGGATCAAAAGGGAGAAAGTGAAAGGTCTTTTCATGTCTTTTTGACGTTTATTTGAATTTTAAATCTGTAGGTTACCGAGGGTCAGTCCTCTGGTGTTTTACTGGGCAACCTGCAGGCCAAAGACCCAGATGAAGGAGAGAACGGCACCGTTTTCTACTCTCTGTCAGGTAAAGTACTTAAAAAGGGAGACAACTTAAGATGTATTTAACTGTGCTACAAGTTTACAGGGACTGTGAGGACTTTCTAAGTGACCTTGAAATTGCCATTTCTTAGCTTCCCAATCGGGTCAGACAGGACTGGATTGATTTAAGGCTCGTTGAAGTCTCTATGACAACACCACACTGGCTGATAAGGTTTAGTAGTGAGAAGAGAGATGTGTTTTTCTCTGCTGAAAACAATTTCTGGGATTAATTCTATTGTGATGGTGGACACTGGAGCTGAACTGTCAGACAAAAAAAGGACGTCAGAGCAGAAGAAAGCTAAACAGGAGAGTGTACAGCAAGGGCTAAAGGCTAAACCACAAGCTAAAGGCTAAAACACGGGTCAAGCTGTTTGTGATAATGTTCATTCCAACCCACATGCAGCAGTTATACTGCAGTGATCTGTTCAAACTTGTGAGTCTGTTCATAAAATGAAGAGTGAGGTTACGTTAGCTCTGCTTGGTAGATGAGCAGGACATCAGGATTCTCTAATGTAATACTTTAGCCTACTGATACGTCTCAGAGCACCGGGCTGCAAGTAGCAAGAAATGGAGCCAGCTACTAAACTATAGTACAAACTGACAAAGTTTGCTTGTCATGTTTCAAACAGGGCTGCATAACTGTGGATAAATACCTTACGTTATTGCATTGTATCTGGTAAAAAGTTGTCTTGAACAAAGAAAAGTGGTTTTAAAAAGATCTGATCTCTGTTCATTTCCAGAACAAACACACGCCTTGTTAAGAGTCATGTCATCACAACAGTTTGCGCATGATTCCAGCCAAAAGGTGTTGCTGCACTCCACTTCAAACGGAGTGTCCTTACAGCCCCTTTAAATAAAGATAAAATACCGCAATGCAGAAATATTGCACTAGAAAGATCACTGTTGTAGTCAGTTTGTGTAAAGACTTTAGACGTATGACGCAGTGATGCAGCCGACAAAAACACTCCTCACTTTTGAGTGAAAATGGCTCAGTTTTCAGGCAGATAAAACCAAGAGGTGACTCACTGGGATTGTCCACTTTTTACTCCTCCATTTTTCATCGTTAAAGTTCAGGCTCTGTCTCCGTCAGGTCCCCGGGCTGAGCGATTCTCTTTGAACCCAAACACTGGGGAGCTGCGTTCATCATCCCCTCTCATCCACTCGGAGCGAGCCGACTACACCCTGACAGTGACGGCCACTGACAGAGGCCTGCCCCCTCGCAGCACCTCCTGCTCTCTCACCATTCAGGTCAGAATCTTCCCTGGAACTCACCCAGCACAAACACCCTCACCGCTCACCTCACCTATTTAATATCAAAGAATGGACCCAGGGCTGAGAGGATCCACGTCTCCGGGCCCCTCAGAGCTGCTGCAGACATATCAGCCTCATTTTTGACAAGCTTCCCTCCCATCCCCTCCTTTTTCTTCCCCTGTGACTTTTCAAAAGGGAAATTTCTGTCTGAAATGGAAAAGCGGGCTTGAATGAAATACTCCCAGCTGGCTGGTGATGAGGGCCAGCTGTAGACCGCTCTGATCAAGGTCATACTTAGTGACTTCAACACTTTTTTAATACAGTAGCCCTTTAGAGAGAGGCAGAGCTTTACACTTGTGTAAAACACTGCATTAAAAGTAACTCAGTTAATATTTAATATAGAACAGAAAAAGGACACAATGGAAGAGACCTGGAAAGATCTCACTCACATTTTTGCTGTATGTTCCAGGAAAATAGAGTTGCCATATAAACAGCTCCATTAAGTGCCAGTCCACATCCCCCCTTTCCAAAACAAAAAATTAAAATCATAATAACGAGTTGATTGGATTGAATGGGCCAGTGTTGTTCTTGCCCGCTGACGCATTTCTGTAATTTTCTTTAATTATCTTTTCAGGCTAATTTTCTAAATCCATCTATGATAGCATTACTTTACCGATTTATTTATGGAGCAGTGCTTTTCCATTTAATGTGGAACCAATTTACAGCTTGTGATATAAGATTTCAAAACAAAAGCACATTTCTTTAATGCCTCGCCACTGAGAGAATTATAGACTGCAATGCCGAGTATCAGCTTTACTCATTAAGCATATGAATACCTACGCTGCTGAAAATGTCATCAACAAATGTCACTGTCCTCTCTCTCCTGCTTTTTCTGCTTTTTGAAGCGCCTGAGTCTTAAGATGTTATCAAAGAAGGGCGTTTCATTAAAACAGTATGTCATGTGTTACTTGTGGTGCTTTTTCATACTAGAATAAATCTGTTAGTCAAAGTGAGGGCAAAGCAGGACACGGTACAGGACACATCCAAAGTACTAAATTCCAGTACTTCCCTTGTTTCCTCCTCTGATTGTGTGACTTCCATCATAAATTATTTTATTATTTTCCTGGCAGCGACATGGCTAACACATTAAGTGTGATTAGGGTTAGCAGGCGTGTTATTCAAGTCTATGAAAACTTCCTGTAACTGGTTTCATTTATTCCCAGTGAGCACACGCAGTACAAGGGAGTGGAGTGGATAAAACCTTTTTTAGGGCCCTATGAAATCTGTTTTTAATTTTTTTCCTCCTAATTCTGTTTTTTCCATTTTATTTTTTTCTTACCTTTTATTCTTATGTTCGCACCATATAGTGTATTCTTTTAGTGTCAGTAAATAAATTACCATTAATGAAATGCAAAAATCCTTGAATTTATTGATGCATTACATCACTGCATCAGTTGCATCAGTGTTATAACAATTTACCCATAAGTGCTTTAAGTACAAAGTGTGTCATTTTAAACAGTTTCAAGTAAAAGAAATAATTCAATGTAAAAAAAAGAAATAATTACATGTAAACACAAGTCCATTTCAGGTTTTGTTTTTTCCTTCTTCTTCTTTTTTTTTAAAAGGAAGCCAAAGTGTTCAGTAAGCTTTTTGTTTCTTACAACACTTTGTTTATTTGTCTGTTAGTTGTAACAAAATGAGTTGTAACAAAAGTGCTTCTTAAAACAACCCAGAATGAAAAAAAATGTGTTTGTTGGACCCGATGTGTTTATTTTTCTATCAGTAGAAAAATAAACTGCACACATTTAAAAAAAAGAAAAAGAAAAAAAAGAACACCAATTTCCATGCATCAATTGATCCTGAACAGTGACTGGCAGTTTGGTCAAGGTTGACACATACACACACACACACACACACACACACACACACACACACACACACACACACACACACACACACACAAATACACAGATGTGAAAAAATAAAGAAAATTGAACCTGTTTGGGAAAAAAATGACGGACGAAAGTTTTAGCATCAGTATGCCAACATGATTGACATAACATGGGGTTGGAATTTCTTTTTTAAACGTGGATCAATTTCGAGCGAAAAAAAAACAGACTCAGTGTTCAAATGCCTCTAAGCGTTGTTTCAGGTGGCTGCTTCGACATGTCGTTCAGTTTGGGCCTTGGGAGGCACACAGGTGGTGCCACAACTGAGTGGTCCCTGGAAACATACTACCAGACAAAACATTCCTTCTCACGATGACAGAAATTCAGTCACACTATGTCAGTTTCTGCAATATTCTACATTTAACAGTAGATGCCATTTCTACTGGCCAATTCTGCTGTTCTGTTAACGCTGACATCATAGGGCCCCACTTTTTGCTGCACCCTGAATTTGCGAAATACTTTCAATTTTTCTTTTAAAAGTCGTGGACTTCAGTTGCTGTTTTGCCTCTAGAAGAAGTGTTGGATTCACTGACACATCGTATATTTTGTATATATTGTATATATTGTATATATTGTATATTCACAGTTTTTTCTTCATCACAGGTTCTTAGCAGCAACAAGCCCTCCTCCAAGACCAACTCCCTCTCAATCACCTTTAATTCTGTGGAGGAGGCTAAACCCGGCTCTGTGATTGGTTCAGTCCGCCTTCATGAGAGTGAGACCTCAGAGCAAGGCGAGGTGACCTACGCGGTGGTTGGAGGCACAGACAAAGATGGTACCTTCGTCGTGGACCGCCTCACTGGAGATGTGTATCTGGCTCGTCCTCTTGACTATGAGCGCGACGAGAGATACACCCTGCAGATTGAAGTTGATGACTTCTCACAGGTCCCTCCCAGCAGCACACTGGTCCACCTGGACATTGATGTGGAAGACAGCAATGACCACTCCCCTCAGTTCCCAGAGGACCCTATCACCATCGTGGTCTCAGAGAGCATGGCAGCCGGCTCCTCTGTTTACACTTTCCAGGCCTCAGATAAAGATGGCAGTGGGCCAAACAGTGAGCTGAAGTACTCCATCCTCCACCAGTGGCCAGACACCCCTGGCCTTTTGACCCTTGACCCGTCAACTGGGGTTCTCTCATTGGGCCGGGAGCTGGACCACGAGGCCACGTCCAACTTGATACTTGTTGTCAAGGCAACAGACTCAGCTCTTGATATTAGCCAAAGGCGCTGGGGCTCTGTCACTGCGAGGGTGTATATAACCGATGAGAATGACAACCTACCAGTGTTCAGCTCGCCCACAGCCGTCAGTGTGATGGAGGACCAGCCGGTGGGCTTTGTGGTGCTGTACGTGATGGCTCGAGATGCTGATGAAGGAGAGAACGGCAGAGTGACCTACAGCATCCAGACCGGGAATTCTGAAGGAACATTTAACCTCAACCCTAACACTGGTAAGTCCCTCCCTCTACTGTTTAAAAAGATAATTTAAAGAATGAAAGCTAAATGGGATCTGAGGTTTCGCCCATTTTCTTCCTGGTTTATATTTAACAATTTAGACAACAGATGGAACATTTTGAAAGAGACTCAGTATCATCTGGATAAGTGCACCTCTCCTTTGAATTAATGCACATTTTGGCTTTCTCATCCACTGTTCTAGCCACGAACACTGAGTGCATTTGGTGTCTCAGGGACGGAGAGAAACACTCCTTCAACCAGAAGAGAAAACATATTTACAAAAAACATTAGCATTATTATCTCTGCTGACAGCAGATGGCTGCAGTCTCCTCTCTTATTACAAAAGGTTTTTAAATCTCAGACTGTCAGCTGGTTGTTTACGTTCCACTGCTTCCACCTGTTTCTTTATATTGATAATACCAATATCATATCTCCAACACCTGTTTAGATTTCCAGCACTTAAGTTTTAATGAGTCCTGAAAATCTCTTTGCTCAGAGCTGAATTATTTTCAATCCAAGGGGGACGCGAACATGCATCTGTACTCCTCCATTTGGGTCTTTCATGGATGTCTTCTGTGCTTCTGCCACCTCTTCATCTTATTCTGGATCACGTGTTTACTCTTTTTTCTTTGTTCTTCTGCTGAAAGTCATCAAACCTCCTCCCCCATAAACACACAAACTCATGTATTACGTCTGCTTACGTCTGACTTCAGCACAGCTCTTGCTTCACCTTTCGAGACTTATTTCTTTTAGTTGGAGGCCAGACAAATGAAGCAGCCTGCCAAATATATATATATATATATATATATATATATATATATATATATATATATATATATATATATATATATATATATATATATATATATATATAACACACTCACACACACACCTTCACAAGCACACACTCAGAAACACTTACACAGGTATGCACAAGCGTGCACACACACACACACACACACACACACACACACACACACACACACACACACACACACACACACACACACACACACACACACACACACAAGACCCATCATCTGTTATTGTGGATCTATTCCCAAGAAAGACCAAAGAACCTCCTTCTCAGGCTTCTGGGAACCATTAGAGAAAGGATCAGTTACGCCTGTTTATGTGTGCACACGTGTGTGTGTGTGTGTGTGTGTGTAGACATGCACATGTGTGTTTGTGTGCTTGCATGAGACTCTGTCACTTAGTCAATGCTAACCTTGGGCTATTTGGTCCTGTGGGCTTTGTTGTGGTTTTTAGACACGTGTCCACGTCAGCTCCGCCCTCTCATTTAAGTCTCCAACCAGTTTGCTCCCTGGGGCAGCTGAATGATGGCATTGCTCAGGAGCTATCATGCATACCACTTCTCCTTTAGCCCAGTGTGTGTGTGTGTGTGTGTGTGTGTGTGTGAGTGAGCGTACCTCAGAGTGTTGGTGCACACAGGTTAGATGTTAGAATAATGACAGAGTGAGTGCTCCTGGCACCTGGTGTGCTCCTGTTTTGGGGTCAGTGCCCATAGACCTTGGACCATCTCTGCTCACTCTGTTTTCATTACTTTGGCATCAAAGCTAACCACAGTAGAGGGAACTGTGAAGTTATTATTAGACATTCAAAAAGCCCGTGAGTGAGAGACATAGTCTCATCAGTCATCGTCAGAGGGAAGGTCATTAATTTCACTTTGGGAGCAAAGGGAGAGCACATTGGCGATAAGGTAAATTACTTCTTCCCAAAAGACAACACATTCAGGGATTTACACATCAAATGGTGATAAATGGCCTTAGAATATGAGAACAGAAAGATGTGTGTTTGTGGTGTGAGCAACCTCAGCTAACCCTCACACTGCAGTCCGAAGTGTTGGCGCCACAGGCTTCACAAAGGCTTAAGATGTAGGAATTGGAAACATCCAAAATAAAAAGCTTTTCTCCTGGTTCCCACTGTCTTCTTTCTGCCCATGTGTTATCGGTGACCGGGAATACCGCTGGATCACAGAGGAGTCAGATTTGGTGCAAATATTTCTGCCTGTAATTCCTCCCAGATTAAAGTCTTAGGGGCAAGTTATCTCAGTCCGAGTGAGACACAAAGTAAAAACATGCACGAAGAAGTTGAAACCAAAACAGTGACGGTCCTGCTTCTTTAACAGTTGAAGCTCATTTTAAGGCATGAAATTGAAATTGAATCAATGCAAGCTCAACCCTTGTAGGGCAGGATAATGAAAAGGCAAGAGTGCCCCTAATTTCTACGCAGCACGGCAGGCCTGGCTGTTGCGTGTCTAGAGTGTGTGTTTACTGCTTCTCTCTCGATGGCTGCGGCACTCTCTCGATGGAAAATCTCGTAAACTGTGGCCAGACTGTGGGGCTGGTAGAGCTGTGGTGGTGGTAGCACTCAGGTAGGCAGCACTATGTATGTGTGTGTGGGAGATTAGCTCTGATTTGGCCCTCACACGGCAACTTTTCACACTTTCTTTTGAAATCACATGACCACACATGAGGGGAAAGTTGAATGCTTTATAGCCTTTGATAGCATGCTTTCAATACTCTGTGTTTTTGTCCAGTGCCTCCATGAGACCGCAGTAAAACACACACCCCAAACACACACACACACACACCCATCCACACACACACACACACACACATTCTGGAAATCTCTGCTCATGTTTCACTCTGATTCATCTTTCTACAGGCTCTCTGTCTATTTTCAAACCTCTGGATCGTGAGGAGCAGGACGTCTTTAACCTCACAATAGTTGCCGAGGATCATGGGATACCAGCACACTCGTCCAGCCAGCTGTTGTGTGTTCATGTGATTGATGTTAACGATGAGGTGCCCTGGTTTGAGGAGAGTCAGTATGAAGCCCAGATTTCAGAGAACCAGCCTCCAGGGACGAGTGTGTTGACTGTGTTTGCCTCTGATCTGGACCAAGGTGAGAAACTGACTGACGTACAGTTCCTGCAGCACCAACAAAAAATGTTATTATTCATCAACGGGACTCTCCCACTAAGCACCAAGTTGGTCGTTTCTCTGTGACATTATTTTGGATTTAGTCATCTAAGGAGAGAAGGACTCTTTAACGGAATCTGACTATGTTTTATACTAAGAGGGTGTCACTACATTAAATATAATGATAGCTAAGATGTTTTATGTGGGTACAATTAACCCAGACTCCTCAGAAGAACTTCTCAACCAAATAAATCCTGGTTTAACCAACATGTGTTGTTGGTAATGGGTTTCAAATTGTATGGCTTCAGCAATTAAGCCAAACAAAAATGCCTGTAATTTTTTCTCAGCCTTCGTGCGCTGAGCTTGTCTCCCAGATTAACAACATTAACAGTTGTTTTTAATTGAAAACCACTCAGCAGGGTGGGGTGGGTAAAGAAACAGCACATTCTCCTGGACTTAGTCAGAATCAAAAGGATTATAAACCTTCTCTCCAAAAGCAATCAGAGGAGTAAACAGGTGAGGTTGCCAGGCTGCTTTGTGTTAGCACGCAATCTGGCATCCAGACGGGTTGGGGGGGGGGGCTAAATGCTTAGACAGCAAAACTGAGAACAAACAAGCAAACAAAGAAGTGTACAAGTTTTTCACAAGTCTTGGTCTATTTTAGTCTCTTTGTGTTTGGACAAGTAATCACATCTTAAAAATGAACAATTTGTTGAACTCAGATCAGATTCAGTCATTTTTTTTAACAATACTATTTTTTCAAAATTGAAGCATAATGACTGTGTGTCTCCATAGGAACCAATGGACAGGTGACTTATGGTGGTATCTCACAGGAAGGATTCACAATAGAACCAGTCACAGGTGTGATAACAACCACAAAGTCACTTGACAGAGAGCTCCAGGAGTACTACACTGTAACAGGTACCATCCTCCGACTGCTTGACATACATCATATTTAAGTCCCTGTGAAGACTTAATCTTGATCTTGAAAAATTCTCACTTCTAGATATATGCCTGATCATAATCCACAATTTTTAAACTTAGATTATCAGCACCCATAGAGGTTGTTTGTAAATGCTATTTCTTTGCTTTGCTAAGAAAGAGCTTAGCTTGGATCGAGTGAGAGTGGATTGATTTACAGCATGTTGAAGTCTCTATGACAACACCACGCCAGCTGACGAAGTTCAACAGTGAGAAGAGAGATCTGCGTTTTTCTCTGCTGAAAACGATTTCTGGGATTCATTTAGTATTGATGGTGGACACTGGAGCTGAACTGTCTGACAGGAAAAGGACAGAAGAGAAGAAGAAAATACAACGGGAGAGTGATAGTGCACAGGCTAAAGGCTAAACCACAAGCTAAAGACTAAACCACAAGCTAAAGGCTAAAACATGGGCTTAATTGTTTATGATAATGTTCATTCCAACCCACATGCTGCAGTTATACTGCAGTGATCTGTTTAAAACTTAAGAGTCTGTCAATACAATAAAGAATTACGTTCTTACGTTACGTTACGTTAGCTCTGCTTGGTAGATGAGCAGGGCATAAGGATTTGCTAACATTTCACATTTGCCTCCAGCTGCATCTCAGAGCACTGAGCTGTGATTAGCACTAAAGTAGCTGGCTACTAAATTATAATAAAACAATCAAAGCTGTGTAACTATTGATAAGTACCCTATCAGTCCCTGCAGGATTTTGCAGACTTTTCTGGACTTGTTGCGGGCTAAAATTGCAGATTTTGCGACAACTTTTCCAAAAAAATTGCAATGCATTTTGCAATGTTTTTAGATGGGTTTTTTGCAATGACATTGTGGCAATTAGCAAAAATTGAAAAACTAGTAGCAATTTTATTTTAATAAATACACAATTCATTTGAAATCAAAGGCAACTTTAGAATAAAACAGCATCGAGTGTTCTAAATTAACTGTCACACAGTGACGTCTCTCTAGCATACTTTCTCTCTCTTGATCAAAGAAAAAAAGTGTTAAAAAGACGATCCGTTCTCCATTCATTTCCAAAACAAACAAGCGCCTTGTTAAGAGTCATGACATCATGACAGTGTGCGTGCAATTCCAGTCAAAAGATGTTACTGCAATCAACTTCAAACAGATAGTCCTCACAGCCTCTTTAAACTTATGAAAGATCACTTCAAATGTTAACCACTGATATTTATTCACAGTTTATGCAAAAGATGGCGGACTTCCCCCGAACTATGCCAAAGCCACAGTGAGGATCAGGGTGCTTGATGAAAATGACAACGCTCCTCATTTTGGACGACTCTACTACAGCATAGAGGTGCCTGAAAACCTGGAGGCTTTGCCTTTGTTTACCCTGAGGGCCACTGACAAGGATGCAGGTGCTAGTGGGCAGATTAACTACAAAATTACAGGTAAGGTTTGATTCATTCCACTGCTCTGTTTCTAAATGATGAGCTCAAATTCTCCTAATGTGCAAACTGCACTCTTGCAGCTGGAGATTCATCCGGAGACTTCAGTTTGGACAGAAAGTCAGGCGTGCTGTCCACTTCCAGGCCTCTGGATCGGGAGAAGAAAGCAGGGTACAGGCTCACAGTCACAGCTCAGGACCAGGGTCGACCCTCCCTCAGCAGCACTGCTACAGTAGAGGTCACTGTTTTGGACATGAATGATAACACCCCCCAGTTTCAGAGCACCACCTACACCGCAGACATTTCAGAAGATGTGCCCATTGGCTCATTGGTCCTGGAGGTGAAAGCTGTCGATCTGGATCAGGGTCTCAACAGCCAGGTGCTGTACTTTCTGGGTAGTGGTTCCAAGAGCATGTTTATCATAGAGCAGAACACAGGTCGTATTATCACTGCTGCCCCCCTGGATAGAGAGCGAACTGCCTCCTACACCTTTGAGGTGTATGCCACAGACTCCTCCCCTGTGAACCCACTGAACTCCACTGCTCAGGTGACGGTCTACATCCAGGATGTGAACGACAACGCCCCCTTCTTCATTCAGGACCCTCTTATCGTGAACATCTCTGCCAGCAGTGTGTCCAGCCGCAGAGTCCTGGCCACCATGCGGGCAGAGGACAAAGACTTTGGGGCCAACGGCTCTGTGTTTTACCGTTTCGCCAACCCTGTGAAGGGCTTCACTATCAACTCTCTGACAGGAGACATTCAGGCCACAGAAAAGCTGCAGACTCTGACCCAAAGTCAGAGGACTTTGATAGTTCAGGCCATGGACCAGGGCAACCCCGCTCAGTCCTCTCTGGGAGTAGTTATCATTTACATCAGAGAGCAAAGCTACAGTGGAATTCGTTTCTCTCGAATGGCCCGTGATGTCAGTCTGCAGGAGAACGCTGCTCAAGGTTTGAGTCATACAAACTTTTACACATAAATCTTCAATAAAATTAATAACTACTAAGTGTTTCTCCTCTTAATATGTGTTTTTCTCCTTATAGGAACAGTAGTAACACAGACTCAGGCTCAGTACCCTGATGGCTCTCAAACCGGTATCAGCTACAGTATTTTCAGTGGAAACAGACTCCAGTCTTTTGGTATAAACTCCATTACTGGTAAGTGCAGAGATGGCAGCGTAACCTCCAATGTGCTGTTTTCCACAAGCCACAATGTGACTCAGAGTTATTTTTGTCAATTAGGTGAAATTTGGGTCCAGAAATCTGAAGGACTAGACTACGAGGAGACTCCGAAACTCCGCCTTGTGGTGAAAGCTGAGACGGCATCCTCCAGCTCGTACATGGCTGTCAACTTAATTCTGCAGGACATCAATGACAACCTGCCACGCTTCCAACTCCAGAACTATGTAGCCTACATTAGAGAGGCACAGGGCTACGATTTCCCTATTATCCAGGTCCGGTTGCCAATCCCACACATGTTTATTATTCTTGGCTGATGTTTGTGCATGGAGTTATTCTGTATAAAAGAAATCTGGATAGTTTCAGTTCTGCAAAGAAGTTCTTATCTCAGCAGATTTTTTATTATGGAGGTTTATTTTAAACTCTTGACTTCAAGTTGTGGTGGTAATTTCAGGTTGCTGCAGATGACCTGGACCAGGGTCAAAATGGTCAGGTGACCTACTCCATCAGGTCGTCATCCATGAGTGGTTTGTTCAAGATCGACCCACTGACGGGCAGCATCAGCACTGCAGCCATTATGGACAGAGAGATTTGGACACAGACAAAGTGAGTTTGATCTTTATGCACTTTTTTAGATGGTTTTGTTGTTTTTAAATACCATGAAATATCTTACAGTATTTATTAAAAAGAACAAACAAAACAGATGAAGAGGCCTTTGTTTCACATCTTTGAGAGCTTTGCAGTTGGTAACATTTAGCAATTAAATCCACACAAGTGAAAAGTTCAGTCACTGTCATTTATTTTCTGGCTCCAGGCTTGTTGTTACAGCAACAGACCGGGGAACCCCTCGGCTTGCTGGCTCTGCAACCCTAACCGTCATCATCATTGACCTCAATGACAACAGTCCCATGATTCCTCTGCCCAGAGAGATCCGAGTGCCTGAGGGTAAGTCCACTTCACAGTGAAGTCAGTCCAGTGATCCTATCTCAAAGCCTTATATCACTCTGCTGGGCAGCTTGCTCATAATGGCTTACGAAAGTTATATATACTGTAAAAAAAACTGTTGCTGGGTTCCTTTGTTCATTTCCTCTCTGTTTAATAAAGGTTTTCCATAACCATCCATGCATTCCATATCCTTAGCTCCAACGTAAGTGTTTCTTCTTCTCTTCCTGTCACATTACAGATACTCTGGTTGGAACAGTGATCACTCAGGTGACCGGAAACGATGTGGACTCAGGGCCTGCACTCTCTTATACACTCCACCTGGAAGCTAACAGCCAGGGAATGTTTGGGATTCATCGTTTTGGAGGAGGAGTGTCTCTGACTGGCCCTCTGGACTATGAAGAGAGGACTTGGTACACTCTGACAGTCCGATCATCCGACTCTAAACATCAAAGTGAGGCTAACCTCACCATCCTGGTGGATGATGTGAACGACAATGCACCTATTTTTACTCAAGACTTGTACCAGGTAGATTCTCGGTCTATGAGAGTATTCTCTTCTGTTTCACTGTTGAATTTTCTGTATTTGACATATAAATCCACCTTTTTTGTCTTCAACAGGTGTCTGTATCCGAGCACCTCCCAGCAGGCAGCGCAGTCATTACTTTAACAGCCACTGACTCTGACTTTGGGGAAAATGGGAGGGTAACCTATCGAGTGATGTCATCAACAAAAGGAGTCTTCTACATTGACCCGAGCAACGGTAAGGTTACTGCACATTCATATCTTTGTAAGCTTCTTTTCTAACCAGTGCTCTCTCTAACTACTCTTCATAAAATTATAGAAATTATAGATGCTTGTATTTGTTTCTACACAGGCACTCTGTTTGTCAACCAAAAAACAGAGTTTGATTTCGAGAATCCCTCCATCCTGGTGGTAATTGAGGCACGAGACCATGGCACACCATCCCTTTCATCTGTAGCCACGGTGCAAGTTCAAGTGTCTGATGTCAATGACAATGCGCCAATCTTCCACCAATCAGAATACAGAGCCACAGTGTGTGAAGATGAGCTTCCTGGATCAACTGTTCTGACCTTGGAGGCTGTGGATGGAGACTTGTCCCGGGACAACTGTGGCTTTGATTTCGCCATCGCTAGTGGTAACTCTGGTAATGCGTTCCAGATTGAGAGCAGCGTGCGCTTCTTGGAGGGGCAGGGTTTCCAGACAGTCGGCAGCCTGATCCTGGTGGAGCATCTGGACTTTGAAGCAGTGCCAAGTTATAACCTGACTGTTGTGGTATCAGATCGTGGGATCCCTCAGCGAAGCTCCAGCGTGCCTATCCTAATCAGCGTTACGGATGCCAATGACAACCCTCCGGCTTTCAGCCGAACGGAGTACAGCGTAGCGCTGAATGAGGGTGCAGCAGCTGGGACAGAGATCCTACATCTGTCTGCTCCTGATCCAGACTCTGCTCCTAATGGAGAGGTGCAATACTCCATAAGTTCAGGGGATGCAACAGACCTTTTCCAGGTGGATCAGTGGACAGGAGCCTTGAGGGTGCAGAGACCTCTGAGCAGCGAGAGAGAGTCATCCCATATGATTGTTGTCCAGGCAACTGATGGTCAAGGGCATTATGCTTTGGTCCCAGTCAGCATTGAGGTGAAGGACATTAATGACAACCGTCCCTTCTTTCCTCTCAAACTCTTAACTGCGAGCATCAGGGAAAACCAACCCAGGAATGCCTTAGTCACCATGCTGCATGCAATTGACCATGACAGAGGTGTTTTTGGACAGCTGAAGTATCACATGTTAGACAACTCTATAGAAGGAAAAGAGGCCTTCATCATCAACCAAACATCAGGAGAAGTAAGGACTCGCTCCAGTTTTGACTATGAGAAAGTAAACTCATTCAGCTTTGTGGCTGTTGCCATGGATGCTGGAAACTATTCTGCATCTGTAACAGTCCAGATTTATGTCACAGGGGAGGATGAATACGACCCTGTTTTCACCTCCTCAGAGTTCTCATTTGAAGTGCCTGAGGGAGCGAAGAAAGGTCTTGTCATCGGCAAAGTGCATGCCAGAGACGAGGATGAAGGCGTGGACGGCATCGTCCTCTACTCTCTTGCTGACATCTCGCCTTATTTTGAAGTCAATAAATCAACAGGAGCGATTTCCTTAAAGATGGACAGCTATAGCAGACATGGGAGTCGCTCTAAAAGAGAGCTGCGTCTGATGACGCTGGAAGTGACAGCTCAGAGTCCTTTGGGGACGTCTCGTTCAGCAGTAGCCAAAGTCATCGTAGATGTGACTCATACATCTTTCGGTCTCTCCTCAGACATGAATATGCTGCTCATCAGTGTCATCGCTGTTTCTCTGGGGACTATTATCATCCTGATAATAATTGCTGTTGTACTGTTTTTTGTTAAACTACGACGTCGGAGAAAGGACCAGAAGGCTTGTGGTCGAGCACAAGCATCTGGCACCATGCTGCACAAGTTTGAGGAAACAAAGATAGCAGCGAATGAAATGATTTATCATCAGGCCCTTCCTGGATATGTGGCTGACCAGAGTGGCACCAGTGGGGGTCAGTACACTCGTGGAGGGTCTTTGGATCCCTCCCACTCCAGTGGGCGTGGCTCTGCAGAGGCGGAAGCTGCAGAGGATGATGAGATCAGAATGATTAATGAATACCCCCGAGTGTCAAGCATCTCCTCTTCGATGCAGGAGCGCATCTCTGCTCGAGGTCCAGACTCTGGGATCCAGCAGGATGCAGATCAGCTGTCAGATGTGTCCTGTGAGCCCTCCATAGACTGGTTCAGAGGGAAAAAAGGAGGCAGTTTGAACAGTTCTATACTAGCTGGCCAGGTGCCAGTCTACAGGGATGAGGGGGGCGGGTATGTGGGAGTAGGACGAGGACTCAGCATCTCCCACCCTAAAGATTATACTTTCCCAGAGGACGGAAAGCCCGCTGTGGATGGCTCGCTAACAGCCATTGTGGCCAGTGATGAGGAGCTGAGGGGCAGCTATAACTGGGACTATCTGCTGAACTGGTGTCCTCAGTTCCAACCTTTAGCTAATGTCTTCACTGAAATAGCACGTTTAAAGGATGAAACTGCTCCTCCTCATCCTCGCAGATCATTTCATCACAAAGCAAAAGCAGAGTCACGAATCGACCCTCCACCTCTCATAACCTCTGTTGCCCACCCAGGGGCCAAAACTGTGCCTCCAAAGCCAGCTGTGGGGAGGACTTACCCTAGCTTGTCTTCTTTTCGGAGGTCCCCCCTCAGTGCTGAGGGATCCATCTCCTCAGTTGCTATGTCTCCAAGTTTCTCCCCATCACTCTCCCCTCTGGCAGCACGCTCTCCTGCCGTCACACCCTTCAGTGTCTCACAGGGACCCTCTGCATCCATGATCAGCACGACTGAACACCATTTGGAACACAGCGAGGAGGCCGAGCTTAGGATATAAGCTCCATTGATAATTTTGAGGGTGACCTAAAACTGAGTTATTGCTGTCCCGGACTTCTTCTACTGTACGACCACAGAGGCTGCAGACTGAGATGAGTCAGTGCTGTCTGTCTCAAGAGAACAACGGTTACTCTTAGAAGTGCAAATATCTGAGGCTGCGGTGCTAACTGAAGAAATACAAGCTACGTGACTGGCCAAAATGGACTAAGCCTTTTGTGTGTGTGTGTGTGTGTGTGTGTGTGTGTGTGTGTGTGTGTGTGTGTGTGTGTGTGTGTGTGTGTGTGAGAGAGAGAGAGAGAGGGTAAGATTGAGAACTCCTTCTTCTGTTGATCAGTGTTAATTTGCACATTCAAACGGAGATTCATACATGATGTCAATATTTTGTATAAAAGCATTGTCTATATTTTTATACTTTTAGTGGTTCCTGACAAGAAATGGCATTAAAGTGTCAAAGGTTGCTAAAACCTCAGAATATATTTCTATATTTTGTACATTTGTCGATTGTACTGTATACTTGTTGTACTGTAAGTTGTCGTAATCCCTTGTAATGCTTAACCTTGTGGTTTGCAATGAAGCTCGTCATTAATGCTTTATGAATTGGGATTACTGTAAATATTTATAGAGGGAGAGACGTCCTTGCTTGAACAAATGGAACATCAGTCAGAATAGAGTAATGTGTGATCAGGAGTCCTGTGGAGGCCTCACATCAGAAGGCAATCATGAAGGTGAAATGCTGAGGTGTTGTTCCTGAACGCGCAGTACATCCTTGCATTTTCTGCACAGGCAGATAGAGTTTAACATCCAACGATCCGTGTCCTTCAGGTGCCCCGGCTTTAAACTCTCACAGCGAGCCTTACTGCTTTCATTGTGCATTGTGAAGAAAAAAAAACAATGTGAGGCAGAGCCTCGAGCAGCTACGTGATAGATGTTGAACTGTTAGCTCTATCAAGCAGTCTAATCATTCTAGAGAATGCGAGCAGGTGTTTGCCATTTCTCTACTCATCTAAAGCTCCTTAGTAAAATGTACCAGAACCATTACTGAGGCTTTAAATCAGTGTGACCCTGACGCTGAAATTTGCAGCAGCTTTTTCCAATTCTTGTCCAGAGTCATGGCAAAAAAGAACAAAAAAGAAAATGCAGTGAATGTCATTCAGGCTGAATTTCTCCTCTCTTTTTAATAGCACTATACAATACCCTTAATGGATTTAACACTTTTAAAAGCTACAAATATCAAATGAAAATGTATTCTTATGAATGTTCAAACATCACCAAGGAATGTTTCCGTGAAAGTCACAGGAAACTTGTGTCACGTAATGTACATGTTCAGCCATAACTCACTAAATACTTTCACCCAGATGCCTACATCTTGAATACATTCATGAATGTGTTTTTGTTGCCTTTACAAATGTGTGTACATTCGCATCAGCAGTGCCCTGCCATGGCCTAAATGTTGATTGTTTCTCCTTTTAATCAGTGTTTAAGTAATCCTTATTGTCAGTAACAGGAATATTTTACAGTATTTAACTTATTAAAGGTAGACAGCAGAAGCTGAGAGGCTCAGTAAATTATTTACAAGATGTTAATATTGACCATGGCCAAATGAACACAAATGCTACCTGTTCGATAAAATGAAGGTACATTGTTGTTGTATTATTTTGTATTGAGCAGTGTTATTTGCCACTTTGGGTTTTATGTTTGTCCAAACTGTGTACAACCGTGCCATAAATGAGACATGTCTCCACATGTTCACACATATTCTAGACTCCAGAGAAGTGTTTTGAGCAAAAAGTGCCTGATTAAAGTACTTAAAAAACACACTTTCGCCTCTGTCCCATCTCTTCCAGTTTAGCTAACGGACAAAATACACCAGATGCGTCTCCGGTCCGGCTCCACTCTGTCACCTGATCAGATAGCTTTCTATTCAAGTCGATGTGTAAACTCACACTGGATCCACTCCATTGCGGTCCAACTGCAGATAAGCAACCATTTTTGGCGGATGCTTGAGCTATGTCAATTCGCCATAGGACAGAAATAGACGGTATAATAAATGGATGTAGTCTCTGTGACATCACCTGTCTGTAAAGCAAATCATCGGCAGGAGTTATATTGAAGATAGAGCAGGCTTTGAGCCAGCTATAGGCACCCACCTATCAATCAGCTGAGTTGTACC
Source organism: Labroides dimidiatus (assembly GCA_030710495.1). Lineage (NCBI taxonomy): Eukaryota > Metazoa > Chordata > Actinopteri > Labriformes > Labridae > Labroides > Labroides dimidiatus. The sequence goes on from CM061154.1 coordinate 21,384,631, forward strand.
TCTGGGCAAACTCCTCTTAATATCTTCTAAACTCTCGAGTTAGAAGAAAAAATCACCCCATTACAGTGTGTCGCTCAAGTGGCACCCTCCAATCTGAAAATATGAGACAATATGGAAGCGCTAAAATCTGCAGTTCATCGAGTGTCCGTGTGAGGCTAGCTACAGAAGTCACACACACACACAGCCAAAACAAACAAACAAACAAAAAAAATTCAAAGCAGAAATAAAGAAGACGCACTGTACAGGGTATGGTTTTTTTTTTGCTAACTTGGCAGTTTCAAAGATGTTATGAATGCGTTTTTGCCAAATCAGAGGCACGGTCCATCTAAACATGACTGATGGACGCCCTATAGCTGTTAGTGTGAAGACTCAAAGCCTGCCCTGTTTCCAATATGGCCATGCCAGCCAATTTGCTTCATAACTCTGTTTCAGAAATATGCAGGTGATGACCCGAGACTACATCCACTGGTTATGCCGTCTATGGTGTGTTTAGAGACATTAGCTATTCATATGGAAGTCATGCTTTGTACCAAGCTGTAAACATGTTTATTTCTGCTGTGAAAATTTTTAATTGGCCTGGTGTGTATGTGGTTTCTCGTATTTTTGCAGATTTCAGCTCTTCCGCATTGTCTCATATTTTTAGACCAGAGGTTGCCGCTTGAAGGCAGATCATGCCGGACAGGAAGTTGTGCACAGAAACGACCTAAAATCAGTCAGTGAGTTTCAAATTAAAACAAACCGTGTCAAAACCAGATCACATTTAGCTTTACAATAACTACAAAATGACATAATGACTGCAGCCAAGCAAGGAGTCAACAGGTTAGAGGTTTTACAGCCCATCATGAATGAGGAGAGGCTCCTCAATAGAGTGGGAAACGCGGGAACTCCTTGGTCTTGCAACTCCAGCTGAGCACTCAGCCAGTGTGAGTTGGTAGATGAGAGAGTATGCAGTCAACACGCAATAGAGTGGAGCCAGACCAGGGACTCAGTATTGTATGATAAAAGCTGTAATGTGCAATCAAGATAAAAGTCAAGTATATGAACATTTGTTAAAAACACATGAGCATTTTTTACCAGAGGGCTTATGATCCGTTACCAGCTCTGTCCTTTATCTACTCCCTCTGAGCCCTGTTCATGCCGAGAAATGTCCTGAGCTTAAGAAAACACACCTCAAATTAACAAGATGTGATTTAATAATAGCCATTAAGTGTTATTTAAAAGCTGATAGTCTCATATGATGCAACACAATCATAAAAACATGCTTATGAGGAGTAATGGCTTCATAGCTCTGAAAGCACGGATGATCAAAATTCCTGCTTTAGATTTCTGAGAAGCACAGACATACATAAAAGAAAAGACAAGAGTAGGAAACTTATAGTTGAAACCATAAGGAAGGAACTTCACATGAATTTTTTATCCCTTGTAATTTTTTTTGGTCTAATAAGCACCACTTTCGCCAGCTTTCCATCACTCCTGTTTTCGTGTTTAACAGCCATTCATCTACTCTCCCAGAAGATCTCATTCACATCATGTTTTGCAGCTCAGAAGTCATTCATCATGTAACAATGACCACGCCAAATTTTGGATCAAATATCAGATATTTATTATATGCTTTCTACATGCATGACATGTTCTCTGTAACATCTCCATTGTTGCCCCTGGATACTTCCGTATCTTTGTTTTGCTGCTTTGGAAATTTCAGCCTATTTCGCCATTTCCACTAATTACTCTCAATGTTTATTCCCCGGATTATACAACACGAAAAGGACAGCTTGATTAGGGAAAGCCAGGTTAAGAAATTTCCATCTGCAGCCAGAGTTTTGAGTTACTAGAATGTTTTCATTTTGTCGTCTACATTTAAAAGTTAAAGTGATCCTTAAATGAAACCATGATGTAACAAAAACATCAAAAAGACTGCAAACGTACTTGTTTTACCCCAGTGAACTTTTGATCAAACAGCTAAAAGTTCAAGTAGTCAAATCCAGACTTTTTTTTAAATCTTAAAATGCAATTGTCAGACCTCTTTTGAACTTCTTCATGTATTAGATTAATGCATGTCAACAAACTTTCTAAGTAGCGATATTTCTAAGTATCCAGCCCCACCTGTCATGAGAACTCATTGCATCACTCTTATATTTCCGGAGGCTAGACTCCTTATGCCTGATGAAACTGGGCTGAAACTGGACGCCCTGTTTGTCCGCTGCAAGGCTTGCCTCGGACTGGCTATGGAGCTGAAACTCAAACCTTGTGGTATTCTGGGCAATCACACACACACATACACACACACACACACACACACACACACACACACACACACACACACACACACACACACACACACACACACACACACACACACACACATACATTTGGGCGGGACTCCCTGAATTGGACAGCCTGGGATGATCCACCCAGATAGATTGTCATAGCAGACACAAGTTACGAGATGGATGGTGTGACCCAAACCGAGCACCTAAGATCAGTGGCCAGTATATACACAACAGAATTGAGATGATAGGAGTGAGAGGGCATACGCCAAGTCATTACTCAAAGCTGAAATTAAAGGCTCTGCCTAAACCAGATGAAATCTATCATTTTCCCGTCAACACAACGTGGAGGCAGCTCTGTTAACATGCAATCTCCCTCTCTGACGTCCTGCTCCAACCTCTGTCTCAAATTGAGTTGTCAGTATTTTATGCACAGCTGATACTGAACCTATAATCGGTTTCATAGTTTGTAACTTGTAGACTTTTTTTTTTTTTTTTTTGAAAGATGGACTTAACAAGACTAACATTTTTGGAACCCAAATGTAGAACATTCTAGAGAAGTGGAAGGACTTTTGCAAACCCTGTTTGAGAACCTTGAGTTTAGCAGAGTAAGCTGTCAGCATGGTAATTTTTTGAGATGGGAAACAAGCAAATGTATCTCACGCATTTGCTAGTATTCCCAAAGCATGCAAACAAATGAAGTCAGAAGTGAAACCCAGCTTCATGCAGATGTAAAAAAAAAATAGATAAAAAATCAGCATGTGCATGAATACTCAATTATATTAGCAGGCTGACAGCTGACAAGATTCAGCAGCTCAGAGGCATCGCCAGAGGGTTGTTTTTGCAGGAGTTATGCGGGTTGTTCAGTGCTTTTCCTATTTCGTAAGATTCACTGGGACCAGTGAAGAACTAAAGTGTTCACTATGAAACATATTTAATGCTTATAGATGTAACAGAAGCCACTTACCAACAAAACCACAAAGAATCCTAAAGCTTTGAGCAGAAATAATATTAGACTACTGCTGACTTTAAAATACAGATCAAGGCACAAAATTTGAAAACAGCTATACAAAATTCATGCTAGCCAGCAGCTGCCTGTCAGATCTAGCTAACATAAGCACAGCATATGACAGAAGTATCTTAGTTCCTGGCAAGCAACAACTTCTGATCTAAAAACATGAGGCAATGCAGAAGTGTTCAGGAATGCAGTTTGTTGTGTGACCACTTGAGGCAGGACACGGCGTACACACGAAGACAAACAAAAGATGATTTTTTTCCTAGCAGAAATAAACATACTGTAACCGACTGGGGGGGCTGTTAATGTTAGTGAATGAGAATGTGTTGCTGTTGGGATGAGTTATTGGTGTATAGGATTTATAAGGTTCAAGTGAATGCACCACTGAGATGAGCAGTTGAGTAGCCTGCATCTGATGTGGGTTTTTTTTTCTGGGTTGTTGACCCTTTTGGAACTTAGACTGTTTAGTGAAAAGCTAATCTGTTGCTGTGTTTGGCAGGGTCGAGTTTTCAATAAACCGTTAACTTCAAACCTTCCAAGGTTCCTTTCTTCAGACGATATTTACAGCCAAAATGCGTTAGATGTGTCTCCAATCTAACTCTGTTCCCTCTACTCATGGCACCTGATCTGAGAGGTCTCTATTCAAGTCACTGTGTCAATTTACACAGGATCTGCTCCGTTGCAGTCCAACTGTGTTCCTGCTCTGGCAAGTCGGAACCAGACAAATCAGATACCCAAGCCTCATAATTTTGCCGGATGCCAGAGAGCTCTGACGCATCACTTTACAGAAAGCAGATCAAGGCTGATCCTCTGCTTTGCTCTCCGAGATGGTGATGATAACAAGATGCAGTGTGACCTGTAAATTTTGGCTTGTAACTGAAGCTTTTCAGTGACCTTCTTATTTCTCCAATGCGCAGTTTAGACCCTTTTGGTGACTTCTAGATGACGTGATCTTTCTGACTCTAAAATTCATCAATGGCTTCCTGTGAAATGTCTCCTACTGTGACCACCATTTGTCCGAGTGATTGGCAGGGGGGCGGGGCTTCCCGATGGGTCCCTTCACTTGCATTGTTTCAAAACAAAGTGCAGATTAGTTTAATTGCATAGTCTCTAATACTGTTATTAACAGAGCACATGAATATGACACTCTACCTGACTTATAGCATCATCATTTTCCTTTACAAACCTGCTGCACACTCGTTGGTGTTCCATTTCTGGGCTGACACTGAGCTACCTGTGCTCATACTGTGTATGCTTGAAGCTGCTGTTTCACAGAAGGATATCCAGCTTTTGAAATCCTCAAACCTGCTCCAGAACAAACGTGTCGTCCTTCATATTGATCAGTTCCACACTTTGATCAAAGAATATGCTAATAATCTCATTTCATGCATTGTGGGATGATTCCCATTTGTTACCTGGATGGTATCCTTCTGAACAAATGCAATATGCTCTCTTTCTTGCCACACAATAACAGGATTGAGTTATTACTGCTGTTGCGTCACAGAAGCTTTTTACCGGCAGACAAATTTGAGATCTATTCAAGGTTCGATCTAGTACATTAACAAAACAATGTGGAACTTACATATTCACACAATTAGCCCTTTGTGAATGTAGCATTAGGAGATCTGACAATCTCTCATTGTTTCATCTGACTCATGCAAGATCAAAGAAAGTGTTCTCAAGAGGATCACATGCATCTTTGAAGAAGATTGTAGAAGGCTTTTTACGTCACTATTACAATTCATGATTTTATTCAGCACAGTTCACAGAGAATGAATCATTGGGGGATGATTTGTTTTCTCTCCTCTTAACTGTGTTTGACCTTTACAAACTAAGTTTAATTGTTACAGTAAGAAGTCTTGAACTTACATTAATGTTGCGTTAAATACTGTGCACCCCATTAACTGTATGGAGGATGGATAATGTCACATCATTTCTTCACAGTGCCAGCTTTGAAGCAATTGGATGGCCTCCAGGGATGCAGACATATTGAGTTGGTGCAGAAATAGACAAGCACAGAAGTGACCTGGCTGGTAGTGTCACTGATGTCGCATCCCAGTGGTGTGCATGGGTGGCAGGGAAAAACACATTCTTAAGTGCCCTCTTTGGAACCAAAACATGTGCTAAAGTGCCCTCTGTGGAGCCAAAATATGTTTAAGTATTCGCTTGGGAGCCCAAACACCCGAAAGTGCCCTCTTTGGAACCAAAACATGTGCTAAAGTGCCTTCTTTGGAACCAAAATGTGTGCTAAAGTGCCCTCTTTGGAACCAAAATGTGTGCTAAAGTGCCTCTTTGTAACCAAAAAATGTGTGCTAAAGTGCCTCTTTGGAACCAAAACATGTGCCAAAGTGCCCTCTTGGGAGCCAACCATGCACCAAAATTACTGCTTGGGAGCCAAAACACATGCTAAAGTGTCCTCTTGGGAGCCAAACATGTGCTAAAGTGCCCTCTTTGGAGACAAAACAGGCAAGTGTGCCTTTTGTTTTCTTCTGCCTTTCAAAAAGTCTGTGCACGCCACCATCACATCCCATCTTTCTATATCAGATCTTCAATAAAAACATGATTTCTCTGATAAATGCAAACATAAATATAAATCAGCTGAATAATAACTATATTGACAGATTCTATGTTTGAGAAAAAATTTGTGATTTAAATTTTATGGTTTGGCTTCTGTTCCATCTGTTAACATTAAAAAGGCAGAGTTTATGACCTTTACTTTAGCTAGTCAGCAGGGGGGGTGCTTTATCTTTTGGCTTCAAAGTCAGTGAAAACTCATTGTATCCAATTACAGTCTACTGTGCACACAACTGTCTGTTTGATACAACATGCCCCCCTGACATTAAAGACAGAGAAAATATTAACTCTTACTCAAACGTTCCAGGGTTCTTTGATGCTCTTCAGCAGCAGAGAGCTTGTGCAGCTCTGAAGGCTTAATGACTATAAGGACTGCAGGATATAATGGCTTTAACATGACTTCTGCTGAAGAGCTTGTGCCATGGTTTCTTCTTACTGTCTTAAGTTCAAAAGCTCTTTCTATAATAAAACTTCCCAAACAGGCTCAATTTCTGAGGTAGTTAACCAGGGCAAGATAATGTCTCTTTTTATAATCTGGGCAGTGATCTCATCTTGACGACACAGAATATATGATGTGACAGATAAAGAAGATGAATAGCAGCTGCAGGGATCAGTTGAATGTGAATAAGAGTGAAGGATTTCAGATTATGGACATAAGAAATGAGAATCTCTGCATCCAGGTGTGAGCTGCTTGGTGAGAATCACACTTTTCTGTGGAGGAGTTCAGGCTACCGTCCAGTGAAAATGAGGCCAGGCCAGAGAGAGAAAGGTCTTTCTGCTCCTGCTTGGATTACCCATAAACCCCTCATACCTGCAGCTTGCACGGCAGTCTCTGCACCGTGCTCCCTAAGCACAGGACTGGCTTCGGGGATGCTCCATCCACAGCTTACTACAATCCTTTCTCCAAACACTCCACAGAGACTTTTTCCCCCCTCTGATCGTCCCGTCTCTTACGAGTTCTGTTTTTTCCCCGGCCCTCACTTCAAGGTCTCGCCAGGCTACTTGCGTGACTAGAGGGAGTGGAAAAAAAGGTTTCAAAACCCATTGGCACGCGAGCCCCAAATCTATTTTTGGAGAGCGTTTTCTTTTTCTTTTTTTTTTTTCTTTGAAAACAAAAAAGCCACAGGGAGAAATAGGCAATACGAGGGTGAAGGGGGTCTGTTTCTCATTTGGTCAGGCCTGCCTCCTGTCCTGCCCCGCCAGCGTCACAACCACAGCTCTACGGGGAGAGAGGGCGGCTCAGACTAGGGAGGAGAAGTGTTTTTCCTGCAAAACCGCGGCCAAAACTGCGGACCCTCTTCTTAGCCCTTGTCACTTAGCAACCAGCTCGACCTGCTTCCTATTACGAGGCCATCTGCTCATGTTTCAGGCTTTACTCTGATTTGATTTATTTTAGCCTTTTTTTTCTCTTTTTTGCTTTTATCTTAAATTCACCGTGATTAAATTACTGTATTTAATTCACCCTTCACTGTTAATTCATTTTCAACAGGCATTGTTTGGGAGGCTTGCTGTTGAAGCATTTGTGTATTGCAGCCTGTGGCTTAATTCCACTCTGCCTTGATGATTTGTTGCAGTTATTGTGTGCAGCCGATTGTGGAGGAGACAGGCGATGACACAGGAACTCCATAAATTATGCATGAGGTGTTTCTTCTTTTACAGCACGGATGTATTCTTCACTGTTTGCAGAGCAATTCATTTAGTGGTTGAAACAGCTCTGATTTCTCTGTGTTTAAGTTGAGTAAGTGCTCTGCAATAACATGAAATATCCGACCCATTTCTTTAAAGCATTGTAACAAAACCAAAACAAGATGATGCTGGATAGCAACAGAACTCCCAGGTGTGTAGTGATTGCCCTGTAATAAATAATCCAGCCCATAATTTGTTTGACAGAAACACAATTAACACAAGTTGAGCCTAGTTTTACAGCAGACATGTGTTATCCTTCTGACTGTCGACAAGAATCTCTGTTTATGCCAAGTGAATTTTTTTTTTTGTTCCGTGAAGAAAAGGCAACAAAACAACATGAGCTCTCGTCTGATAAGTACTGAATTGAAATGAAGATGATGTCACTGCTTTCAAGTTGGGTTATTAAGGCTGACAACTAATCAGAGTTTATAACGGCAACAAGTTGTAATTATGCCAATTCAGGCCGGAGATTCAGTCGTCTGTCAGTCTGACGAGCCAACGCTTTATGACATGAATGGAGCAGAGAGCTTTGTGGTTACAGAGAATAATGACTCACAGGACAGCGCTGCTGCGCTGATGATGAAGTGTTTCCCATCACTGATTCTGAGACGGCAAATTTCTCGTAGAGAAGTCAGGAGAACCACGATGCCCACAGATGATTCTTTCAAAACAAAAGCCTCTTTTCCTGTTTCAGTTTAGTGTGCATCGGAGGGAAAACATGCATGATGATTGCGCTGGAAAAAACTGAATCCATTCAAAACATCTCATATGATGAAATGTCTTTGCTTGTGCATGAACACTCTTCAAAACTAAACTGAGTGATTCTAAAAAGTATACTCTTACTTTTAGTCATGCAGGACTATTAGACACAAGACTTCACCTCCTGGCCTAACTAACTCCTTACCCACACACTCTGCTTTCTATAAATACAGGAATGTACCAGCAACGAGTGGTAGTCTCAAGTTCTTATGTAAGGTTGAATGACTCCTTCATCAGTGTTGCCAACTCCTAAGTAAGGAAAGTAGCTATTGGTTGTCCTAGAAGTCGCTAAATGACATCATCATCTAATATGCATAATTGTCCATTTGCATATCATTGTCATGGACGTTTTAGGAGAGAGGGATAATGTTGTGGGAAAGCTTACTCTGGCTGCAGCTGGAGGGACTCCTGCACGAGTGGTTTGGAATTGTGGGGCCATGGCTGGACCCGCTGTTCATTAAGAGGAGTAAGATCGATGCATGCTTTTCATGTCGGAGTCCTCAAACTCCAGAAAGAGTTGCTAGATTTGTCGCTAGTCGCTTTAGAGAAAAAGAGTCACTTGGGAGGTCTGAAAACTTGATAAATACAGCGACAAAGTTGCTAAGTTGGCCCCACTGTCCTCCACATGACAGGGTTTTGACGTTAATAGCAGTGACATCTTTGATCAGAGTTAGTAGTGTTTTTCAGGAATAAAGACTATGGCGTGTATTTGTTTTGAAGCAAATGAATGGAGAGCAGATCTTTTTAACACTACTTTTCTTTGTTTTAGACAACTTTTTGCAGGATGCAACGCGATGTAAGCAAACTTTATTAACTCAGTTTGTAGCATAGTTACGCTACAAACTGTAATGTATAAACTATATTTAGCGCTACTCACAGCCAAAGAACGTAACGTGTAACGTTAGTGAATCCTGGTTATGTACCAGTGCTCATCTAACAGCTCTAACCTCACCAAGCAGACCTAACGTAACCCCATTCTTTATTTTATTGACAGACTCTCAAGTTTGATCAGATCACTGCAGTATAACTGCTGCATGTGTGTTGGAATCAACATTAGCACAGTTAGCCTGTGTTTTAGCTCGTGCTCTGTCACTCTCCTGTTTAGCTCTCTTCTCTTTTTTTTGCCAGTGGTCATGGGAAGTTCAGCATTCTTCAAGGAGCTGGTTGTTTTAGCACAACTCTTTGGCTCCCAAACGGCTCCTTATTTAGCGTTAATAATAATAAACTTTTTTTTTTAGACCCAATGGGATCCATATCACAAAAAAGGAAAGCAATATACTCCAAAGTATTATTTGTAGCCTCATATTTTAGCCTCACCTGGCAAATATGAATGATTTTTGTACTGATAAACCCTTTTAAATTTAGTGTTTGTATGAGAAGCCTCAGAATTTCCCCATTTTGCGCATTTCTTCTGTTACAGGCATTCTTGCTTTTATTAAATATTTTGATCAAACTTCTTTTGCACAAAAAAGGAATGAACAAAACACACACAGAACAGAAACAGAACCAAACAACATAAATGTCTTCAGTGCAGGTTGGAATTCAGAAAAATCAGATGCCTGAGCTTTGATAGGCTGATATGATTATTTTTTATTTCTTGTCTCAGTGAGCATCCGCCCTGTTTTTGAGAAGATTTTCTCAGGTGGAACAAGTTGTGTCCCAAATCCCAACTTTTGTCAGAGTCGGCCCTTTTGATTCACAACAAATCATCGGCTCTTTGAGCCATATCTTTTGCGCATTACACATGTCTATTTGCCAGTCCAGCTCCAGTGTTTACCATTACTTCAGTTTTGTTTTTTTTTTTTGTTTTTTTTTTCAGGAAAAGGACAGATCTTGCTTCTGGCTTTGTTGGCTGGCTTGTCTTCAACAGTGCCTTTGAACAAAATCCAGAGGATGAAATTAATCCTTTCTTCTCTTTTATGAAATATGCTTTGATTAAAAAGCAGAGATAACCTAACTCATGACATTTCAAACAGCTTCATGTAATAAAATTTTAATTTCATGACTAGCACAACCTAATCCTCTTCTGGAAGTCATGGACAGGGTCAGAGTTTGGTAAAATATCCAAGAGACAAAACCAGATTTGGTTTTACTGCCTTTCATGTTATTTATCTCATTCCAAGGCCACACATATCAGACTGAATGATACACTTTTTAATGAAGTGTTGAGCCTCAGCTGTAAAGAGCACTAAGAAGAGTTGCAATTGTAAAATTTATGGACTTCTGTGGGTTATAGTCTTTGGGTTTTGTGTCTCTATGTGAATGTTGCTCAGTGTTTGGCAGAACCATGAGGGGAATCAGATCGATTGGCTGATTGCAAACAGAGTTCATGAGTTAGTGGATCAGCACATTGAGAAGCTGGGGTTAGTTTTCCTCTGTTGTAAGAACAGCCGCAGGCAGTTTGAAGAAAATCAGTGAAAATATACTGCAGTCTTAAAGGTCTCTCTATAGAACCATCATCCAGCTAGCTTCTCCAGTGGAGTATACAGGTGCTGAGGGAGAAACGTGATGAACTATCCAGAACAAAAAGTGGCCTCATAGTGGCACATAAACATGCTTTAAAGACAGGTTTGGTCTGATAAACCAACACTAAAGTCCAAATGTTGTAACTGAGGAACTCAACACTCAACACCTGCTTTAACAGATATCTCTTTCTTCCAGCACTATCCATCGAAGGGACATAAATCTGGGACTATGAAAACACTCGCTGACAGGCATAAGTAAAAAGAGCAGAAGAAGAAATGAGTCATTTTCATCTCTCCTCTTATTAAACAATCGTATATTAAACTGCACAAGTTTTTCTTTGGAAAATATTACATTTACTCTGCCAATGTCTCTGCATTAAGATTTATTATTCAGCACTCACAACAAAAACAAATGCTCGGATCTTTGTGCAAGCAATCATAAAACAAATGGAAATCCCACTAGGATCCTGATCGTGTGGGCAACAAACCGTGAATATCAAATTATGTTTGTAAGCTCAGGCTGCAAAATTAAAGATCATTTTGAGCTTGAAACACTTTGATGTCCTTATGGACAATGATTCTGCAGCATTCTTGTACATCTCCTCAGAATAGATCTGTAGGCTCACAGATTTCCACTGTTATTCAGCTCAAACCTTCACATGTTCAGATTTACTTTGTTTCCAGTTGTTAAAATCAGACATCTTTGATTTACTGTTACTCGACAGCTCTGACACTTATTTCCCAGAAGACTGCAGACTTTCCATCACCTTAGGAGTTACTTACAGTTATAATCAGCCTTTAAATCTTGTTGTGTTAAGTGTCCTCAGCTTAATAAATGACCTGTTGTTGACTTACATTTGTGACTGATGACCGTCCAGACAAACAGTGAGATATAGATAATAAACAAACAGAAATGGACCGGTGCCAGGCTTAGTCACTTCTATAAATTTATTTAAAAGGTTCAGATGTCCGGCGCCAATGGCCAGCACAATGATGAACATTTTCCTCTCGACCACCTGATTAAGAGCAGGATAAATGTCTAATCCCTGTTGCTAATTAACCTCCTGACTCCACCGCACTCCAAGGCCTTTAAGGCACTTCCAGGCAATTAAGATTGAAACCTGCTAACGGCCTGATAAACAGATTCCAGGCTCTTCGTTTGGACCCTTTTCCTTTTAAGGTTTAGTTTTCAGTAATTATATTTCAGCTCTGCATTGATAGCGTGGAGTACGGTACAGCACGGCTGTGTTTTTGTTTCTTTGAGCCTCGGGGATTCAAAAAGTCCCAGCAGGCGTGAGCAGGACTGTGATTGTGAGGTCTTAACAGTGGACTGACACACTTAACCTCATCAGTCACAGCACACTTTCTCTCATTTGCATAGGATACTTGGCTGAGAAGAAAGTGGGGTGCAATAACAAAGTTGCAGCCAAAAGAGCTTCGATAATTTATGATGATCCCCGGTGATGTTTATATCAAATACACGTACTCTCTACCGCTTTCAGGATTTATTATAGCACACGATGAATCGAGAACATATGGAAATACTTAGCTGTCAAGGTTTTTTTTTTTTTTTTTCAAGGTTCACCATCCTCACAGCTCTACATAAGTCGTGGTGAGATCCTAACACTGAATGGGGATGAAGGCACAAAGGTGTGATTAGAGTGCTTTCCTCAGCTAAAGCTCTTAAATTGCCCTTAGTGTCACTATCATTTTTATTCAGTGCACATAAAAATCCAGCAAAAAAAGAATACAGTCGACATTCCACATTTAAACTCTGTTGACTCTTGGAAGCCTCTTTTCAACTAACATAGTCTCATTTCTTTGGCAGTCGTTTCTTTTTCCTGCTGGTCTTGTGAAATAGGAACTCTGTTCATTTTCTCCTAATCAAGATCTCAAAGAGACAAAAGAGAGCAACTATCTGTAACTAGAAACCTTTTGTTACACTGAACACAGAACTTCAGATCTTGAGGATCAGCACTAAAACATTTTACCTGTGATTCACTCAAACTTTTATACTACAGTTACCCAATAAAAGCTTTTCGGTGCACTATAAACATCTGAGTCACTGTTTGGGTCATAGTTGTGAATGGAAACCAAAAATTAAAGCCAATTTTCTCGAGTACAGACCTAAAATATTTGTTTATTTGGGGAAACATTTTAATTTTGACTGGAACGTCAACTTGGTGGCTTTTGTCTGAGTTTTCTTTTCTTTTCTTTTACAAAATCTGATCCGAAAGACATCGACTATGTTTGTGCAGGTGTGTGTGTAGTTTGTCAAAGTAGTGTTGCAGTATTGGTGCAACGCACGCCATAGAGAAAATGCCAGATTTGGTGATGGATGGCTTTATCCTTATCTTCAGCCCATGTTCAAGATTTTTGAACTGAAGAATGATTTGTTTTGGGTTCTGTTTTCTCAATTTTGTACAAACTTCATCACTGCCTACAAAATTTCCCCAACCTCAGGAAGCATGTTGTGGCATATTGTTAGCCTGATAGCATAATTGCCAAAGTCATATTTCAAAGTTTTCATAAAAGAGGAAAAACAACACTAGACACTAACTGTTGAAGCTTAGGATGTGGAATTCTGTCCTGTTCTTGCTTGATGTACAACTTAAGTTGCTCAACAGTCTAGGTCTCTGTTGCTGTATTTTAACCGGCAGCGTTTCTGGGCGTTGTTGATATACGTCTTTGTCTTTGCATGGTAGAGTTTGAACTTTCACTTGTAGATGTAATGATGAACTGTGTTAACTGACGATGGTTTTCTTAAGTGTTCCCGAGCCCACGTGGTAATATCCTTAATACAATGATATCTGTTTTTAATGCAGTGCTGCATTTATTCAGAGATTTCTCCAGATTCTCTGAATCTTTTGATGATATTATGGACTGTAGATGATGAAATCCATAAATTCTTTGCAATTGTACACAAAGAAACATTGTTCTTAAACTGTTGGACTATTTGCTTATGCAGTTGTTTACAAAGTAGTGGACCTCGCTCCATCCTTGCTTGAGCCATTCGGGGATGCTCCTTTTATACCCAATTGTGACACTCACCTGTTTCCAATTAACCACCTGTGGAATGCTCCAAACAGGTGTTTTTTGAGCATCCCTCAACTTTCCCAGTCTTTTGTTGCCCCTGTCCCAACATTTTTGGAACGTGTTGTAGGTATCAAATTTAAAATGAGTGGATATTTGAAAAAAACAACAACAATAACTTTGATCAGTTTGAACAATGAATATCTTGTCTCTTGTCAACTGAATATTGGTAAAACAGGATTTTCAAATCATTGTATTCTGTTTTTATTTACATTTTACAGAATCTCTCAATTTCAATGGATTTGGGATTGTAAAATAAAACTGAAAACACAAATTTGATATAAATCAAACTCACTCACATTGAACTTTTAAAAAGTTGTTATTATTACGGCCTGTTTTAGAACCAACTGAAATCAAACTATGTGAATAAAATCTTGATTTTGAGACATGACAGAACTCATAGTTGATCTTCCAAAGCCAACAAATGCAAAACATTGTCTGTAATAACTTTGGCCTTCGCTGACAAACAGACTCATCCAGATTTCACCAGATCCGAAGTAACGGTCTGTGATGATTTCCGGGGACGAAGCCAACATTCAAAACTTTCTCAGCAGTTTGTGAGACAAAACACTCACTTCAAACCAAACTTTTCCTCTTCTGTTTCAGTGTTGTTCAAACTGCTGCATACCAGTGTTCCTCAGTCATCCAGCTGAGTGTGAGCAGAAATGTTTGCTGCCAGAACAAAACCCTCAATCCCAGCATGTGGAAACTGAGGGTGTCATTAAAATTCATAGATAAACATAAATAAATCGTTGGGAATTTGTGCAAAGTATTGTTTGTGGACATATTACCCTTTTATGGCTAAATAAAAGACTTACAGTCTGCAGTACTTATCCTATGAACTCATATTCTAATCTGCTGTAAACATATTTAAAAAAGGCATCACATGGGTTTTTTTCTTGTTGAACTATATCAAAGTTTGAGTCAAGTAGATATAAAGCAACAAAACAGTGTAGACACAGGAAAATAAAGTCCACAGTATATGTTATTCACTCAGTAGAGTTTTTCCTCCAGGACAGAAGGTGAAGAAAAGTAGAACTGCAACCTTGTGCTTTGATCATAAAACTAACGACAGAGAACGTGGGCATGGAGAAAGGGAGAGAGAGAGAAGTCTGACTGCGTAACACTTTCTGCTCTTTGCACTTTAGCACTCTGCCAGTGAGGTCTGGCTGGGCCCATTATACTTTCACACCAAGCTAAACTTCAAGATGTGTGTTATTTCAAAGTTCTGTATTCCTGTATACAAATCACAGTCGACTGAGGGGGCGCTGAGCCTGCATGCAGCAACATTAGTGTCAGGGTGAGCTTGTACTGGAAGGACATTTGTAGGGAAGGGATTCAAAATTCACACAAACATAAAAGCTGCATAAAACATGAAAAAACAATAAAGAGAGACACAATTTGCATCATCCAAATCTTTTATTGATACTTTCTTTTTTTTAACCATATGTGAAAAATGTTTTGCACAGCAATGGGGCCCTCTGACAGTGTTTACACTCAGATACTTCATCTGCAACAAGAGGCCAACAGCAGACTTAAAGCCTGTGAGTCAGACTAAATTACTGATGTCTTTGCTTTGTAGAGCTGCCTCTCCTTTCTCTTTCACAGCTCCAGAATCAAACAGAATCTTTCATCGTCTTCACTTGAAAAACATGGAGAAGATAACTCAGATTTCTCCACTCAGTCAACGGGGGGGATGTAACAGAAGGAACAGTATTGAAAAGAAAATTACAAACAATTTGATTCAAGTTGTGAGGGATACATAAATAGATTCAAGTTTTTGAATAAATCTGATTTTTGAAGCAGGGAAAAATCAGAGATTTCAGAAAATGTGAGAAAAAAAAATCTGTCTCTGCTCTTTATTTCATTCCACATTCCATTAAATGTAAGACGTGTGTGTGTGTGTGTGTGTGTGTGTGTGTGTGTGTGTGTGTGTGTGTGTGTGTGTGTGTGAGAGAGAGAGAGAGAGAGAGAGAGAGAGAGAGAGAGGGAGAGAGAGAGAGAGAGAGAGATAGAGAGAGAGAGAGAGAGCACTTTGGCTGGCAGAGGGGAGCGTACCTTGAAAGCCTCTTGTGACTCTTGAAACCCCTTTAAATGCAAGACTTCCTCATTCCTCTCCGTCAGATTGAAGGAGCTCATAAAAATGCAGACAGAACCATCACAGCTTTGATTGTAAATTTACAGGAACTAGGAGTTAGAACTTGAAAAACATGTGGTTTTCATACGCGTATCATGTTTTGGTTAAAGCTATCAGCTCAAGTTTCATTGAAGTTATTCTAAAAGATTTCTACAGTACATATCACACAGGTTACAGAGCTGGTTCTGCACAGTAGTACTTTTGACCTCTGTTATTCTTTCACTTCCAGATCACATGGGACATAATTCCTCTGGAACGCACTGAGTGGAACAACACCTGCAGGCATTTTGCCCTCTTAAATCACAGAAACAGGCCAGCTGTGATACTGTAGATGAGGAGGTGAGCGATGTGTGTTGATTAAGATCTGTTTTCACCCTCTGTCACCACTGGCTCCGACCTTTGAGTCCACGACAGCCTGGTACCTTTTCCAAAGCCCGACACACCAAATCCTGACTCTGTCGGTCATTATGGTGCAAGCTGCTCCACAGATGTGCCTGGTTGGGTTAATGGCCCCACAGCAGGCCCTATCAGCTCTGCAGCAACAGCTTTAAGTCCAGGTTTTGCCAAGCCTCTGTGTTTTATGACTTACAGTAGATCCTGAGTGGTATGCTGAAGCATTTCAAGGAAAAGTCTGTTTGAAATCAGGAATTTAAAGCCTGGTTCACTTAGAATGAGTCGACTTCAGAGGAGACGTTTCAAAAAGTAGCTGACGCTGGCAAATTGAGCAGGGTAAGCTGTGCATGTTACGAAGAGTTTGTTTAAGATGAATTTATTTTGGCCCATAATAATAATACACTCAATGTCTAAGTGCTCAATTCAACTTAAACTGCAGAATAATTAGATAATAATGTGTTGAATATACATATATTTGTGTGTTATTTTCTCTGATGACTGATGTTTCTCAGCCATTTGACTTGTCTCACACTTTTGGAATGTACCAAAAAAAAAAAAAGTTTTCTAATAACATTGTACACTTTTATTAATATTCCTGAATTCTTATCTCCAGATCCATGACGTGACTGCTGTGAAAACTGTTTGAAACGGGTTACAGTGACATCACTGTTATGATGACATGACTCTTAAAAAGGTGTGTGTTTGTTTTGGAAATGAATAGAGATTGGATCTTCTGTATAACACTACTTTTCTTTGTTCAAGACAACGCGACAAGGTAAGGTATTTATCAACAGTTACACAGCGCTGTTGTTTGAAATGTGAGAACAAGCAAATTTTGTCAGTTTATTCTGTAGTTTAGTAGCCAGCTATACTTAGCTCTACTGGCAACCCAGTGCTCTGAGATGTATCTGTAGGCTAATGTGTGACATTAGCGAATCCTTATGTCCTGCTCATCTATCTAGCAGAGCTAACGTAACTTCACTCTTCATTTTACAGATTCTCAAGTTTGAACAGATCACTACAGTATAGCTGCTGCATGTTGGTTGGAATGAACATTATCACAAACAGCTTAGCCTGTGTTTTATCCTTTAACTCATGGTTTAGCCTTTAGCTCGTGTTTTAGCCTTTAACCTGTGCACTATCACTCTCCCATTTAGCTTTAGCTTCCTTTTATCGGCTGACAGTCCAGCTCCAGCATCCACATCACTACAAAATTAATCCCAGAAATTATTTTTAGCAGAGACGAACACAGATCTTTCTTCTCACCACTAAACTTCATTAACTGGTGTGGTGTTGTCATAAAAACTTCAACATGCCATAAATCAGTCTGGTCCTGTTCAACCCAATCGGGAAGTTAAGAAATAGCATTTAGAAATAACCCATACTGGTGATGATAATCTCATTTTAAATTGTGGATAAAGATAAGATTTATATTTAGAAGTGAGACTTTTTCAAGATCACTTAGAAAGTCATCACAGCCCCTTTAAATAATCAACCAAAAGCAACACCAAAGTGCTCCTTTTGAGTCATTCAAAAATGTACTTCTAATCCAAGCATTGTTGTCGAAGAGGCATTGAGTGATAGGACATAAAAATGTTTAAGAATAAAGCAATAATCCCTAAAAACATGGGACAAGACAAGAAAATAAACTCAGACTGAGGGAAACATGGTTTTTCCAAACATCTGTTTAACTTGTCTGACAATGTGAGTGAGAGAACTGCAATTAGTTTCTGAAAAAGAGTCTCCAGGGTACATTTTGATGCTCTTCAGAAGCATTAGGGCCAATGTGGTTTATTCAGATTCAATTAAAAGTTTCTGATGTAGCTTGAGATAAAATTGGTGTCCGAAAGAGGCAGCTATCTTTGGGGATGGTCAAAACCTTGGAGAGGGAAAAGCGAGCCTATTAATGTAATTTTTTTTCCCTCTTTCTCTCTTCCATGGGGCTTTAAGGGAATGGCCATGATTCACCTCCTGCTCTGTGAATACGAAAGGACACACTTTGAAGTTGAAACTAGACTTGCAAATCAGACCACTTTCTCTGCATCATAATTCAAGAGGTTTGCCGAGGCTCATAACATCTGTAGAAAGTGCAGCTCGACCATTTCAAAACCCTGAATGAACCAAATGTTTATGACCTTTCACTTTCCCACTGTATTTATTTACCACTTTGCATTTAGGTAAGAGAACTTCAAAGATGGCAAAGGAAACTTGTCAACACAGCTGTTTATTGACACACAGCTCATCTGCAATAAGGTTTTTGCTCACAATTCAAACCGTAGGAAACTTTTTGCGGTAGTCGGCTATTTGACAATTTGCAATTTCATCACCCCCTCATATTAAGAAAGAGAGAAAACTGATAAGGGGCGAAACAAAACAGAGGGAGACAGAAGGACAATAAAAGCAGGAGAGACCCAAATAATCTGCAACACAGAGCTGGTGTGATGATAGCACTCCTGCAGTCATTGCACTCCTGAGTGTGTGAGCTGAGAAAATAGCTCATTCTGAACGAGAATGGAAAACAGCCAAAACAGAGCAAAGAAAAGATAATCAATAATAAAGAACACGTTATTAAATGTGACCCAGAAAGAAGAGAACATGTCCAGTCATCAAATGATTTATGATTAATGAACACAACATTTCTTTCTATTATTGATGTGTATCTGTTACTGTATTTCACACGTGCCTTTGATCTGTATCAGCATCTGGGTCTTGGGTGGAACAGGACCAATGTACTGAACTCCTTTCTAGTCTTGCCAAATAGACATCATGACAATCAAACCTGACTCACTCAAAGATATGTAGGCAAAAGCCTTTCCACATGGTCTTCAGAAAACAAAATCTGACAGGCCACCTGTAAAGCTGAAGTGTTTGTTTGAAAGGGACACAGCCCAGCGCTCTGCATTTTACAAACAGAACTTTAGTGACATTACTGTATTTTTGACAGCATCATTTCTGTATTGTTACTTACAACACCTCGATATATTTTTTACAGTGTCACTGCTTTATTATTGTTATTGTTTGATTTACAGTACAGTGGTGTGTGTATAGCGGAGCCAGTTTTTGAAAAACACACTAAACTGCTCTCTTGGGTCGTGCGAACACAATGTGCCTTCTTTTTTCGTTTTGCTCCTGCCCTTCAAAACTTCTGTGCACACCACTGTTGCAGTATTACTTCTTTTTTGGTTTGTTTTGTTTTATTTGAATTTACAGTCTCATCACTGCATTTCTTTTCCCATAATCATTTGCTGTTTACAGCAGTATACCGAAAACACCTTTTCCAGTGATTTACAGATATTATGGTAAAATACTGTTAAGATGAACTTAAAAAATCATTTACAGTATAATGTACACTAACCTCTGGTCTTATTACCATACACTTACCTCAATAAAGGTTCACCTGACCTATAATAGTACAAAAATTAAAACAATGGCTGTAAAAAGTTACATAAAAGTGGTGTTAAAAAATTTAGCCCTGTGTCAATTTCTCGCAGTGCGTAATCAAGAAAAAAAGGGAGGGTTCTCCATCTGATTTTAGAGAAATGAAAATTATATTGGAAAAAGCCAGCTGTCACAATGTTGTTATGTGATGAAGGCAATACTCACCATATTTTGTCCTGACCTTTAACTACCCGCTCTTCTCATCACTTGTAAATGAGAACGCTCTCTTGAGCCATCTGTTTGCTGTAATGACACATCACTTGAGTGTTTCTCTCTGCTATGTAAATATATCTCTGATAAAGAAGTGTTTGCAATGCCATTATTCTACATTGCATGCAGGCTCAAAACGGGTAGCATCTATTGAGGAACTGGAGTGAATCTGGTGATATGAACACTTGGATTGGCATGGCTCAGATAAATCTAACCGCCCAGCTTCATGTAAAACCTTACATAAGACCTCTTAAACTGTTAGCTCTCTTTCTTTGCAGCTGAGCCTAAGCCAACATTTCCCAATAAGTAATTGCAGCAGAGGGCTGGGGTAACATTTTCGGTCTCCTATTACTTCACTTGGAATTTTCCATTAATAAGAAACAAGAGGATCATTGCTTTAAGGACACTACATCTAATAATATAAGTGATAATTGTGAATGAGCCATTTAACATGTGTATGCATAGAGCATGAATGATATCAGCCAACATAGCAGACACAATAACGTTAAAATTAAACTGTTCAATGGGGTCCATATGTGGAGGCGTAATGTGTGAGATTAAACTGCAGTCCTCATGTGGGTTCTGGTAACACTAAAGTCTATTTTGAAGCAAGAGACTCAAAAGAACAGGCAGGCATATCTGGGAATATCAATGAAATTCTTGTCTGAGTGTAAGGTTTCAAACTTAACAGTTTCCTGTGAGCAATAAAAACTTTTGCAATTATGAGCCATAACTTTTATGAGATGCTGAGTGTGTAACTCCAAGATCCAAGCAGACCCTGCATAGTGAAAAGCGTATGATGATGATGAGAGAAAATCTCCATAATATCAACATTTTTGAAGTGAATAGCAGTGTAAAACACATAATGGTGCAGACGCTGTAGACACTATCTATTTAGGTGGGGAATCAAAGTGAAAGCAGATGAGTCTGTAGGCTAAAATACTTTCCACTTGAAGCAGGCCGCTCGTGTTCAGAGCTTGCTCAGTAGCTGGGCTTGTTCCAGATGCTTGGCTGGAGGAGTCAGTTCAAACTACTTGGCTCTGCTGCTCTCACCACACTGTCGCTAGGTTTAGCCCTGATTTACAGCTATAGTCCTGCTGCTGGACTGGCCAAACCCAGGACAGATGAAGAATTGTATCCAGGAATCCTCACACAAAAGAACAAAAAAAACCCCAAAAGAGTTGGGGAGTTGTGTAAAAGTGCTGATAAAAACAGATTTTTATGGTTGGTAAACTATTCCAACCTTTAATGTAATTAAAACAGGGCAAAGACAACATATGAAATGTTAAAAGTGAAACATTTCACTGTTTTCTGAAAAGGTACAGTCATTTTAAAATCTGATGCCAGCAACACTTTGTGCGATGAATAGGACTGCTGTTCTTTTCTGAAATGGTTCTGAGTTCAAATCCAGTTCAGAAAAAGTGTTCGGTTAAGAGAAATCAAGATTAAGGCTGGGAGAAAGGAAAGAAGAGGCAGAGATGAGGAAGGATGAGAGAGGGTTAGATAAGGTACATTCTCTTCAATACCCAACTGTATGTGACCTAAATATCTTGATGAAAGTCTTCTAACTGAATGTAGTCTGATTACAGATCACTGTAAAACCAATGTGTGGACAGGTAATCTAAATAAACTAAGGGAAGAAATTGAAATCCTTGTAATCTGAATATTCTGAGTAATCTGGTGCAACCTCAATTCCAGTGGAGTTTGAACTTTGTATACAATGTAAATAAAAACAAATACAATGATTTGGAAATCCTGTTTAACCTATATTCAGTTGAATACACTACAAAGGTGTAGAGGGCAAAAGGCAAGGTGCACCACTTTGTGAACAACTGTGTGAGCAAGTAGTCCAACAGTTTAAGAACAATGTTTCCCAACATACAATTGCAAAGGAATTAGGGATTTTGACATTTACAGTCCAAAATATCATCAAAAGAATCAGAGAATTTGGAGAAATCTCTGCATGTAAGAAGCAAGGCTGAAACCAACATTGAATGCCTGTGACCTTTGACCCCTCAGGGGGCACTGCATTACAAACTGACATCATTGTGTAGAGGATATTATACGTGGGCTCAGGTACACTTCAGAAAACCACTGTCAGTTAACACAGTTCATCACTACATCTACAAGTGCAAGTTAAAACTCTACCATGCAAACCCAAAGACATCTATCAACAACACCCAGAAACACCACTGGTGAAAATACAGCAGCAGAAACCCTATACCTTTAAGCAACTTAAGTTGTACATCAAGCAAGAGCAGGAAAGAATTCCACATCCTAAGCTTCAACAGTTAGTGTCTAGTCTAGTTTTCTTCTTTTCTGAAAACTGCCATACTGGGCACAGTTAGAAACCAGCTGTTCTAACTGTGCCCTTCCCCTCTGTATTCATCAAGTGAATCGAAATTTACACTCACATTTCTGACATTTGAACAGGTTATATTGATGAGAAACTCTCCACCACACTCAATGCAGTACACTTAAGTTTTTAAAGTCAGAAGGCTTCTCAGAGACAAATGGAGGGCTTGAAGCCTGCGGTGTATGATTGTATAATGGAAACTGTTGAGGCTCTTTCACGCTGCTCTGAAACACCCACATGTAAACAGCTATCAGAAAAAGATCATAGCTCCCGACCCAACCACAAAACGAATGTGCACAGGGAATGCAGTCCATGTCTGGTAAGATTTGACAGAAATAGTTTACAGAAGAAATACAAGAATTTCTTCAGAGATGGTTCTAAAAAGCCTTTAGAGCAGCTTCTCGTGAGTTTTAGTTTCATTTTGAGCATCTACCTTTCAGTACTTTCTGTCTTGTAAAACTCAGAATACTGATTTAAAAGATGACCTGATTTAAAAGAATATATTTCTTTCTTTAATGTCAATCAGTGGTGTAATTTATTTGTCTGGTAAATTTAAATGACTTGTGGCTTGAAAGAGTTTGTGAGACCACTGACAAATAAGCAGCAGCATGAATGTCATAAACTTCTCAAGTCCCCATATGGTAAGCCAACACTGAACCATTTTCACAACACAGGGATACACAGCACAATTGTCATTAACAGTGGTTTATAAGTCAGGCACACACAGTACACTCCAGAAAAGTTCACCAGAACAGAAAAACATATTTTTTAATACATGGGTTACACCTAAGGCCTTGATGCTGTCAAAGGCCAAAATGTAAGCTGAAACTCAATGAAGGGTTTGTACTTGTGATCGAAAACAGAGAAAAAAAAACTGGAGACATGCAGCAAAGAAGCAGAACTGAGAAAAATCCAATTAATCGTGTGATATGGCTGACCAGCTGCGAGTAAGAACATGAACTGTTTGTTTTTGCACTGCAGGAGAGATTTTAAAGCGAACACTTGTTTAATGTTATATTTTGGGGTCTTTCAAGGCTTCCATCTGAACGGACAGGACAGTGGATGGAGCAGGAAATGTTCAAGTATGTTGTGATATATGTCATTAGCCTAAAAGCTTCATAACCTAAGTCATATATTATTGTTTAACTTATATTCATTTTAATACACTTCAAAGACCAGATATTTATTGTTCAAACTAATAAAATGTATTGTTTTATAGTCATTCCTTTGAATTTGATGCCTGCAACTTGTTCCAAAATAGCTGGGACAGGGTCAACAAAAGACTGGGAAAGTTGAGGAATGCTCAAAAAACACCTGTTTGGAACATTCCACAAGTGAACAGGTTGATTGGAAACAGATGAGTATCATTATTGGGTATAAAAGGCTTAGTTGTTCACAAACAAGGATAGGGCAACCACTTTGTGAACAACTGCGTGAACAAAAAGTCCAGCAGTTTAAGAACAATGTCTCTCAACATACAATTGCAAAGGAATTTGGGGATTTTATCATCTACAGTCCATAATATCATCAAAACATTCAGAAAATCTGGAGAAATCTCAACATGTAACTAGTAAGGCTAAAATACAACATTGAATGCCGTGACCTTTGACCCCTCAGGCAGCACTGCATGAAAAACTGACATCATTGTGTAGAGGATATTACCACGTGGGTTCAGGAACACTTCAGAAAACCATTGTCAGTTAACACAGTTGATCACTACATCTACAAGTGCAAGTTAAAACTCTACCATGCAAAGCCAAAGACATATATCAACAACACCCAGAAACACCACTGGCTTCTCTGGGCCTGAGCTCACTGTCAATGGTGTGACTTAAAGTGGAAAAGTGTTCTCTGACGAGTCCACATTTCAGATTGATTTCGGAAATCATGGACGCCAAAGAGGAAAAGGTCAATCTGGATTGTTATCAGCACAAAGTTGAAAAGCCAGCATCTTTGATGGTATGGGGGGGGGTTAATTCCCATGGCATGAGTAACTTGACCATTTGTAAGGGCTCCATTAATGCTGAAAGGTAAATACAGGTTTTGAGGAAAGAATTTATCAGCTTGAACAATAAATATCTTGTCTTTGTAGTGTATTCAACTGAATATAGGTGAAACAGGATTTGCAAATCATTGTATTCTGTTTTTATTTACATTTTACTAAACGTTCCTACTTCATTGGAATTGGGGTTGCAGAATAATTTAGACCTCTTCATATGGCAGTCCTAATTCATGGTTTGAGAAATTGCAGGAAACTATTATGAACAAGATTGCAAAACTGGAGTCCTGCAAAGCAGAAAATTGCATGACAAAGTGAGTAAACAGTACACAGAGACTAAACAGCTGCCCTTTCGTGCATTTCCTGACCACAGCCTCTGTGTGCCTACCAAAGGTAGCGCTCATGAAAACAAAATTAACAACTTTTACACATCAGTGAAAACGCCAACAAGCCCTTGTGGGATTTACGATTCTGAAATTGCCCCCTCGGTTTATTTGCGGCCTCTGACTTGTCGTGTCTCTGATTATGCAGGTGAAGTTAATTGGAAACATCACAGCGATTGTAAAGCCTGTTTTTTCTGAGGTCACTGTTCTCACGCCACATGAGCGAGGCGTTGTGCTCACAGTGGTTCTTTTTGGGGAGGAGAAAACCTGCCATGTAAAATCAACATAAATAGCTTTGTTGTTGTGCTAGGGTACCTTTTTCTACAGTTGTGCAGAACTTGATTTAAATTATTGAAAATTTCTCGACAGCTCTGTGTTTCCTGTCAAATGAAAGCCTTCAGATATGAAACAAAGCAACTCTTTGTCAGTAGAGATTTATTTGAAGACATGTCCGTCAATCATAATAATTGTTCATATCATTAGTATTTAAATCTCTCCCTCTTGATCATGCTTTTTCACTCAGAACCTCATCCACACTATCTCTGTAATCTAATCCCTTGTAGAATAAATAAACAATTACTTTCATAAATATTTATTGTTCTTTGTCATTTGTTGTCTTCTCCAACATTTTACATCTGACATGAGCAACTTCTAAAGATCCATTATGATGATGAATTGCTGTTTCACTGTGAGAGCATTGATTGAACCACCAACTGGGAAAAAAAGGTTGACAGACTGTTCAAGCAGCCGGCACATTAAAGACACTATAACAATTACTTCCATATGCTGACTGATGTAAAAATGGAGTGCTGTTTGTGATTCCCATGAAGTTAGGATGCAGGCAGCAAAACTTCTCCTTGTTTTTTTCCAGACCTGTCTCACTCCTGTTCTCTTGTTTGCTGCTGCAGAGCACAGGGGACTGTGTGAGGATGAATTCCCCTCCCAACATCTGGAAGCGTGCTTAATGATCATTAAAAACTCGATGAACTATTCTCTGAAATGACAGGGGGAGGGTTCCTATGTGGTTTAGGTCTCACGCTCCTTTCAAATGCATACGTTGGCTTTGTGACATTGCAGCACAGTCTCAGAGGAGACCCCGCCTGAGACCTTTAAAATTTAATTTGGTCTTGTTCTAAATTTATAGGCGACACTAAATTTACATTCTCCTGTGTGAGAATTTCTTTCAATTTCTATCCAAGGGCAAGAGCAGGGAGGCTTGACAACTGGAGTGAACCCCTCACAGCTGTGCTTGTTAAAACAAAAGGTTATGAAGCTAAATCTGTGATGTTTAACACATTAACATAAGAGACTTTGTTATTAGGCCCTTCTTTAATAAGCCTCAAGCACTAAACACAGCTTACAATCTCATACAGTGCACAGTGTAACCACCACCTCCTGCTTAAAAATACAAAACAACTGTATTTAAAATTGAAACCTCAGTCAGAGCGGCTGTTTGTGGTCTATGAATAATGTGGAGGTCAAAGGTACCGGGGCTAAAGGATGTTGAGTCAGTGACGTTCTTTAATTGGTAAGTCAAAACATTCCCTTGTAATTATTCACACACCAAACTGGAACTAAGGTGACTGGACGACCATGGAAAAATGATGCTTTGAGTTACAAGCTGTATGCCATTATGCATTCTTGATTATTTGCTTTGTATCTGTAGCCTATCGGGGGATGGAAACTTTAGTATACAAGGACTTTAACACTTTTTGCAAAGTTAGAAAGGATTTTCCAGGACAACTTCTGTTCTAAAAAACATATAAGTTATCACAGGATGACGTGAGATAACAGATAAGAGCCTATATTTTTGCCAAAATCACCCAGAACGCTAAAATATGTATTACAATACACACAAATCTTATATAAAACTTGATATAAATGTGGTATAAATGATCCATTAAGGTCAAAGTCCTTGACAAATTATACTTTTGCCCTACCAATGTGAGCTCTGTCCCCTGTTTATGTTAAACTGAAGATTCCCTAATGGGACAATTTATGCATGCATGTCCTTTTCAGCCCCACTGCCACACTGTGAGGTCAAACTTAGACTTTTATTGTGCTGATTTTCAAGGTTTACCCAGTTGTTTGGCAAAGTCTCTGATGTGATGTCACCCATGTGTTAGAAAGTGAGTGGGTTTTGAGCCTCCTCACTAACAGCTAATAGGGCACCCTCCTGTCTATCAGCTGATTGGGCGAACTCTTTATATCTTAATATTTTCTAAAGTGCTGAGTAAGAAAAAAAATCACCTCTGTTCGGTATTTGTCTCAGTGAAATTAGCTATTCAGGTTAAAGTCAATTTTTGTACCAGGCTGTTAACACGTTTACTATTGCTTTTATTTTGACTCGGTGTATATGTGGTTTTCCGATCTTCCAGAGCCAGCCTCAAGCAGACGATGGCCCAGTCTTATGCACTCAAGCACTTTCCAAGTGATCTTAATCAAGTCTGTAATGGCTCAGGGCTCTGGGTTTAGCTGGGGGACATTTAGATTCAGCCACTGAGTGAACTGCAGTTTTTAGCCCTTCTGCATTGCTTACCTCATAATGTATTGAGAATTAGAAGAACAACAATGTTTGCTGACATCTAAACACATTTCATTTCTCTCCTGGTGCAACCCCTTATCTGAGGGTTCAAGAATTTTGGCAGGAGGATCAAAACAAAGCACATATCTTATCCTACCAGTCCAATAACTTTTGACATGTTGATTTGTGAATTAAGGAGGAAACATGGACAACCTATCTTAAAAATGTTGTTGACTTTGATCTTAGGGATGCAAAATTCACGTATGTGCACACAGGCTGAAAAGAGGGAGGGGTTGGGATGGTGTGGAAGAGGGAGTCAAATGAGGATTTCTGGTCATGGAGTTGCAGGCAATCAAACGAGTTTTTTGCAGGTGGCTACATATTGTGTGCATAGAGTTTCACCTATTCAGAGCGTGGGTAATTGCAGAAACACTTTTTACATTTTGCAGAAACGTGCAAACCCTTGATTGAAATAAATGAGGCAAATAATTGGAGGAGTGGTAAGCACTTTGCGAGGATGAAATCTATCTCTGGTTGCATCACAGTATAAAACCAACGATTCCATACTGTTTGTTTTCAACAGTCTAATACCATCTGTGTTACGATCAAGGCGCAGTAGCCTTGCTTCAGTTGAGTAATACTCAACTCAATTCATGGCTCTAATAGGAGTTTCTGATGTTGTGAAACTGTTTTTCCAGGTAGTATTTTCACTGATAAGCGAGCTATCACCGACATCTTCAGGATCAGGGCAGTACTACACTGAGGGGATAACGCTACGTCAGCACTGCACGACGTGGAAGATGGAGCGGGGGAGGAGGTTTGACGGTGATGCTACGTTAAGAGCAGTGTCCTTCAAAATAAGAGCGTCAATTTAAAGTACACGCCTCCAGCCTTATTTTTTGATACGCAGCACACCCCAGAAGCTATGAATTAAGTATTTTAGTGGACGTGAATTGCTTTTAAAACAGTGTCATGTGACCTGGAAAATAATCATAGTACTGCAAACTTTTATTTCGAAGTGATACTACTAAAGCTTTTCGCTTGCTTGGATCCGAGGCTTGGATGCAGGGATTTTCTGGATCTTAAATGGCAGCAGACAGATAACGTGAGCTTTATCGGGTAAATAATCATGGATGTCGCATTGAATGATAATTGAAGACAACGTTTAGTAAAATTGAAGTCGGTTGCTGCTTAAAGACAGGGTTTTCTCCCTCGGACGACTGGACTTGGGCTCCAATATCAAGTTGAGGAAGCTAGCTGTCAAGTAGTAGCTCAGCCACATCAGCACCGCTGACATTAGCCAGCTACATTAGCATCATTGTAAGCAGGCTTCTGTTTTTGGTCATTCTGATTATCTTTTTTGTCAGATATAGTCATAAAGCTTATCTAATGGTGTCACTGTTTGATGCTCTGTTGCAGAGATTACATTATGGCTGACAATATCATGAGCAAAGCTGCTACCATGGAGATCCCCATTAACAGCAATGGAGACACAGGGACTCTGCCAGAGGATGACAGCCTGGAGCAGGTAAATGACATTTTCTCTCATCTCTTGGACAGTGGCCTTTATTAAATATGATATAAGCTTCTTGTGTTTGGTTTGTGTTTATCCTTTTCCTTCACTGGACTGTACAGTTTAAGGCTGAGGCTGTCGTAAGGCCAATTGTTACCTAATCATGCACGGGCCTGCAGCTATGTACAGTAGATGTTTGTAAAGAGCATGGAGAGAAAGAGAGTATAACTCAATCTGGATTGGATTCTTTAACCTGATAAAATTTTGCATGGCTAATAGGAAAAAAAAAACATGCCTGATCCTGTCATTTAGGAATAATTTTAAAAAACAGCCTGGCTGAAAAAAAAAGTGCAGAATAGACAGTCCAACACTACAATCTATTAGGAAGGTAAAGCATCCAAATGTGATGTCCTTATTTCATATATATAAAAACCCATTTCAGTAACTTATTTGAAACAAAAGAAGTAGTAAAAAAAAAAAAAAAAAACTAATGTATGTTTTTTAACTCATCAGGATCTGCAGCAGGTGATGGTATCAGGACCCAACCTGAATGAAACCAGTATTGTGTCGGGAGGTTATGGAGGACCTGCAGGGGGCATCATTCCCACCAGCAGCATCAAAGGTACTGCATAAAAACCTGAGGCCAGCCTTGTTTATCTTTGTAGTTCAGGCTTTTTGCTCTATGAGATAGATTAAAAGGTGCATTGAGTACACTTCTATAACCACGCAGATCACTGAAGCTTGTTCCAATGATCTGCATCTACATCCTCCTCCATACAAACACAAACACATGCTTCTCTAAAAGGTCAATCCAAGAGCTTTTCCACCTTGTGTTTTCATGTGTCAAGAGTG
Source organism: Labroides dimidiatus (assembly GCA_030710495.1). NCBI lineage: Eukaryota > Metazoa > Chordata > Actinopteri > Labriformes > Labridae > Labroides > Labroides dimidiatus. Next base: position 21,414,295 of record CM061154.1, read on the forward strand.
AGCTGCTGACCTTTAGGCTCCTGGTTCATGTTACATACATCCATATCCCATAGGGCCTGCAATTCGCTTCAACCCCGAGTATCTGGACAGAAGACGAGCCCCTGCACCTGGACCAGGTGGCTGTGTAATCTGATGAGCCTTACTTTGTTTTCTGAGTTAACCTTTAAATGTTGGTCTGTTCTGGCCCCTTTAAGAGATTTTTGGTGTTGCTTGACTTAGGGAGATTAAGAAAACCTTGCTTGTAACCCCTGCCGCTTATGGCGTAACAACCAGACAGATTTTGGCCGCTGTTAAAACTCGTATGCACTGAACTGATAACACAGGGCTGTCACTTGATATGTTGTTGTCTAATAAGAATGTATTTTTTTACTGAAAAATGCACTTTGGATGACTATTACTGTATTGCTTGGAAATGTCAACCCATGAGGTCCATTTTCATCTCTTTATTTTAGAAATCTTCTTTCCTGCATGGGAAACCTGCATGATGGATTGTTTTTGACAGCAAACTTGAGCTTGTAGCATATCCTCCACCTCAGACCCTAACACCTTTCTATAACTTTCCATCATCTACTGTTCAAATGAATATGTGGACAAAAGATTTTTGCCACATATTTTCATAGTTGTCTTCATCCCATCCTCACTCCTTATCATCACCATGCTCATTTCAGACATCCGCATGAAATCCAGGGGTGCTAGCTTGACTAGCAGCCAGTCTGCAGCCTCACGACTTAACCAACAGACAGAGCAGCGTCCAGGTATCATTCTGCTCATCACCATGTTCATCCTTCAACTTATCACTATGACCCATGTCATTTCTGTTTTAAAAACATTCATCAGAGTCAGCTTTTTCCTTCTTTTTTTCTGACAGGCTCATCAAACCATGACACAAGTAACTCCACTGAGGAAGTTTCTCGTGGTGTGGCGGCAGAGAAATTGGACAGTGTAAAGAAATGGGGCATTAACACATATAAGGTATTGTGTACTGTTTTGTCTTTGTTTCCGAAAGCTGCTAAGATTTTTAAGGTGGCTTTATCCATCCAGCTGTGATTTGATCCATGGTTTAATGTAATCTCTGTCCATTTCCACCCAATAGTGTACGAAGCAGATGTTCTCTGAAAAGTTTGGACGGGGATCTCGAACAGTAGACCTGGAGCTGGAGTCTCAGATTGACTTGTTAAGAGATACCAAGAGCAAGTATGAAAACATCCTAAGACTGGCCACTGCACTCATCAGTCATTTTCAGAGTATGGTGCAGACTCAACAGGCTCTGGGAGACACCTTTACTGACCTCAGTCAGAAGTCCCCAGAACTGCAGGTACAGTGCTTTGAAAGTTTGTGGAAATGAGTCATGACATTTGCATGAAGTTAGCAGTTAATCGTGTGTGTGTGTCATTGCAGGATGAGTTTGGGTACAATGCAGAGACACAAAAGCTGTTGTGTAAGAATGGTGAGGCTCTGCTGGGTGCTATCAGCTTTTTTGTGTCCAGTGTCGACACCTTGGTCAACAAAACAATGGAGGATACTCTGATGACCATAAGGCATTATGAAAATGCAAGGTGACTAACCTGCACATCCCCTTAGAAGTTTAGAAATAAATCCCTTTGGGTTCAGACCCTAACATCCTTAACTGCGTTTGCCTTCAGACTCGAGTTTGATGCCTATCGGTCTGATATGGAGGAGCTGAGTTTGGGTCCAAGAGATGCAGCTACCATGGTCCGCATTGAGATGGCCCAGCATGACTATCAGATCCACAGAGACAAGTACGAAAGGCTGCGTAGTGATGTCACCATTAAGCTCAAATTCCTGGAGGAAAACAAGGTTTGTAGATATTTTATTTGGCGTATGTTTATAATACAATCATTATTTTCATTACATGAATCTTTTCAGGCCTTTACTTTCTTAAAAAGCCGGCTTGACACAAAGGGAAACATCTCACTCACAGTGTGACTGGAAAATCACTTTTAGGTTAATTTGCCGGAGGCATGAAAGATAGGAAATGCAATTTCCAACCTTTAATCCTCTTTTTTTCCCCCCCTCAGGTTAAGGTGATGCACAAGCAGCTGCTCCTCTTCCACAATGCTATCTCAGCCTATTTTGCTGGAAACCAGCAGCAGTTGGAACAAACTCTCATACAGTTTAACGTCAAGTTAAAGCCCCCAGGATCAGACAAGCCGTCCTGGCTGGAGGAGCAGTGAAGATGTGCAGTTTTTCGACTGTTTAAGATAAACAGAGACGTGCTGGTCAGTGACAAACTTGACGTTTTGATTTGATGGACATGAATTAAATGCATAAAGGAGTATACTGTATGACAGTAGCTGCCAGCGTTGAAGAAAAACACAAGTTATCTCTTTCAAAATGTTTTTCGTATCACTTATGACATACTATAGATGGAACGACATTTTTAGTTGTTACAAGAGTTGTTGTAAAGTCACAGATTTACCTTTGGTTATTTTCTTATTTAGGTAGCGCAATCATTTATATGACATCACGTCTTATTTATGTAAAGTACGGTCTTCTACTTCTGTAGAGCCTCTTCGGCAGTTTTGCACATACATTATTATTATTATTTTTTTTAAATGTTGCCTAATGTGTTATAAGTATTATCTACCGAGTACATGACATGGGAGTCATCCTGAACCCAGATTATCAAGTTAGTGTAGTGTCAAACATGTCTGACCTTTAATTTGTTTTTAAGCATGCCTGACTGAACCATCATCAAGTTTTACTGATTGACTCAAAGACGTCAAGATTTATCAGAATTTTCAAAATTATCCTGATTTAAATCCAGCTTTGTGGTATATATTCCTGTCTGGCCAGATTATACAACCCCAATTCCAATGAAGTTGGGACATTGTGTAAAGTGCAAATAAGCAGAAAACAATGATTTGCAAATCCTGTTAAACCTCTATTCAATTGAATACACCACAAAGACAAGATATTTATTTTTCAAACTGATAATCTTTGGATTTTTTTGTTTTGTTTCGGGTTTTTTGCAAATATTTACTCATTTTGAGTTTAATGCCTGCAACATGTTTTAAAAGAACTGGGACAAGAGCATGTCCCAGTTACATCACCTTTCCTTGTAACAACACACAATAAGTGTTTGTTTGAGGACACTAAAGCCAGTGCTGTTCTGTGTGTTGTTGATATATGGCTTTGGCTTTGCATGGTAGAGTTTTAACTTGCACTTGTAGATGTAGTGATGAACTGTGATAACTGACAATGGTTTTCTGAAGTGTTCCTGAGCCCACATGGTAATATCCTTTACACAATGATGTCAGTTTTTAATGCAGTGCTGCCAGAGGGGTCAAGGGTCATGGAGATTCTTTGTTGGTTTTTGGCCTTACTGCTTACATGAGATTTTTTCAGATTCTCTAAATCTTTTGATGATATTATGGACTGTAGATGATTAAATCCGTAAATTCTTTTCAATTGTACATTGAGAAACATTTTTCTTAAACTGTTGGACTATTTGCTCATGCAGTTGTTCACAAAGTGGTGAACCTCGCCCCATCCTTGCTTGTGAACAACAGAGCCTTTCAGAGATGCTTCTTTTATACCCAATCATAGTACTCACCTGTTTCCAATCAACCTGTTCACCTGTGGAATGTTACAAACAGGTTTTTTGAGCATTCCTCAACTTTCCTAGACTTTTGTTGCCCCTGTCCCAGCTTTTTTGGAACATGTTGCAGGCATCCAATTCAAAATGAGTGAATATTTGCAAAAAAACAAAAACAAAAAACAATAAAGTTAATCGGTTTGAACAATAAATATCTTGTTGTTGTTGGGTATTGTTGGGAAAAAAGGATTTACAAATCAATGGGTTCTGTTTTTATTAATGTTTTACACAAGGTCCCAACTTCACTGGAATCGGGGTTGTAGTTTACATGGGTAGTTTTAGATTTATGGGTTTTCTCCGTACTAAATTGTAGTTTTGAACTTTGGGTACCTTAGATGAGTTGATAACCCAGCGAAGTGTGTGTTTTATCAACGTCAGAGTTTACACTTGGAAATAAGCCTCCTGAAGACATATTACGCCTCCATCTGTGCAGCACGGCTGCTTTGTGATGCATTCAATCATTTCTGTTATCTTGAAGAAATCATGAATCAAAATGCAGCACATAGGCCGTGTTTACATGACTTTGAGGCACAACAGACAGAAGCCTGTGAGATTGATCCTTGGAGTCTATTTTTACTAAAGCCAAGTGGAAAAAAACATGTATTATACCACAAACTGTGTTTTTGTGAAAGTCAAAGTAGCCCCTCAAGGATAGAATGTAAGAGTTGTTTTTTTTCTTATTTTGTTATATTTATTTACCAATCAATTTTTAATAATAAGTAATGAAAGTAATTTTATGTTATAAACATTTCTTTAAGTTCAGTCAGGTGGTATGTCTTTGTCTTGTTCTGCATTTCCAATAAAGTCTGCTGGATGTTTGTTTGACCTGACTGTGCAGTCCACAGATCTTAGTTTGAATGTCCTCACAGATAATGTACAGAAGACTCACAATATATGTCAAATGTATGCCACAAGTAATTATGTACATGGAAATACAAAGATATATCTCTAAAATGCTTTTTGCGACTTGTTTATAAATAATAATAGCTGTATTGTTGACAGGTTTTTAATCTGTTAACAACTTATGATGATTATTTATTTATTGCAGGGAGTTCAATTTCAGGGTCTATCTTTACTTCTAGGATCTCTTAGGAGATCCCTTAGGAGTACTAAGGGAAGGCCTGAAGTAAAAAAAAAAAAAAAGGGATGGCCAGGTATGCAAAAGTTCCAGCAGCTCCCTCTGGGTTGAAAGTTAGAATAATTTTAACATTTCTGTCTTATTAAAGTAAGGATAAACAGATCTGAGGGATGTTGAATAAAGCCGAACTAGTAGAGCCTGATGTTATATTCACAGAGCAATTTTCAATGGCTTAAACAAGCTCCAAGTGCTCTTTGTGTGCAGAAGATGTTTGCAGCAGTATTAGCAATGTGCCAATACAGCAACATTAAAATAACATGAATAAGATAATCATATGATGACTCCCTGATGGGTTTGCATTTCTTCTACACCTCCCAACAAACCTGATTTTATCCAAACAAAAGTCTTGTTGCCAGATCAAAGGGATAATATCAGATTAAAAGACACAAATTGATCTCAACACTGTTGACTTGTATCTGAGATCTATCTTTGAATTACGAAAACAGAGGGCTCTTACTTTGAATGATGATCTTTAGGGGAGAATTAAGTCTTTGCCTTCTTCTCTCTGAGTAAGAAAAGTTAAAATGTTTAAGTCTGTTATTTCTATCAGGTTTTTGAATGAGTAGAAGTGAATTTTTAATCATAAAAACAGCTTTCAACAGTCATTCCTATGTTAAACTGAAGCTTAAGGTGTTGGCTTGAAATGTGTTTCCTTCTCATTTCAGACTCATTGTAACATAGAGGTAATTAACAATCAAAGACACAGTGAAACATTGTGACAACCCCAACCATATGGATGGTGTTATTTTAATGGGAAAAATCTTTCAAAAAGGAAAGAAGGCAGAACTTAATTTGAAAGTTTAATTGAGCTGACAAGTTGACAGATATATAACTTAATGTATCTTAACATGTTACATGAACAGGAAACACATCTTTAAACCAGCCTACTGTATATAAGATATATATGTGACAACCAATCCCACCTGGAATTTCTTGCTAGCATCAAGACTAACAACTGTGCATCAACTAGTTAGCTAGCTAACAACCATCTAAACTATAGCTTTCCAGTCACACTTTTGAAGGGCAACAACTGTTTTGTTATAAAACCACTGTGTAAAAGCCTCGAAGAAAACAATTGAGGAGCTGAATATTTACAATTTGACATGAAAAACAAAAAGTCCTCTCACCTCAAATTCAGCTGTTTTACTGCAGAGAAGACCACGAAGGTGAGCTCTGATCCCAGTTTCATTAATTTCCATACCAAAAATCTGCTAAAGGCTGGCTTTAGAAAGGCCGGCTTGAACAAAACGTCTTGGGTCTGAAATGCTAATTTGGCTATCAGCACACACTTTAAGGGGTTGAGTTTTTTTTTTTTTCTAACTCTGCGGTTCAGAAAATATTAAGATTACAGTTTGTCCAATCAGGGGCAAAGCTCAGCTCATGTGACTGAAGGGTGACCTAAAGCTGTTAGAAAGGAAGATCAGAGCCTGCCTTATCCATAGACTGTATAAAATATGGACGTAGTCTCTGCAACGACATCCGTCTGTTCCTGATACAGTAAAATGAAGTCAATCATTGAAAAGGGTCATCTTAGATATGATGCAGACTTTGAGCTTTGAGTCACGTGAGCTGAGCTGAGCATCTGATTGGACAAACCTGTAATCTAATATCGAATAAACCACTGAGTAACAAAAAAATTCACTCACTGTAGTGTGTGCTGATAGCGAAATTAGCATTTCAGACCCAAGCCGTTTTTTTAAACCAGGCTGTCATGCTGTAAAAGTCAATTTTATTTTATTTAATTTTTTTTGGCTTGGTTTGTATGTGACTTTCTGCAGCCAGCCTCTAGCGGATTCTGAATGAACAGCAACTTTAGGCTTAATTTTTCTCTACTGGATGTTGCCCCTTGGTCATATCCAATATGGCCGCGTCCTCCCATCGGCTTCATTTCACTGAAGATGCGTCCATATTCTATATATTCAATATACATTCTTTGGTGGCAACAAACCCCATTCTCCCCTACTTCTTTTTTATTATTATTATTATCATTTCGTTGACTTTGAATATGTCAGCATTACAAAAACTTAATTTCCTCTTTGGTTGATTTTCAGTTTCAAGTCATTTTACACTTAAATAAGATTTATTCAGCAAACATGAGCTTTCATCTTTTTTCTACCTGGGATGAAAATATGTCTTTATTTGAGGAGGCGTGAATCTTGTTTAAAACGTAGATTCTATCTAAGTCTTCAAGTAAAGGCACGTGATTTGCATACAAATGCATTTAGCATAATAAATCTATCATCACAGGGCCTTATCATATTTAGGACAGAGGTGAGAGACTGGCTGCTGATCGACTGTCAGACCTCTGACCAACAGCTCAGCCACAAACAATTTGTGTGAGATGGTTAACTGGTTTAATGTTTAACTAAAGTAATCTGTTTTTCATGTGTTTTCCTCAGTTTTTCCTCTCCAGGTTGTTTTTTTTTTATTATTATTACAGAAAACAGACACTGGAACTTCAGCGCCAAAACCATCAGAACGTTAGGTCTATTATTTTGTAGTTTTCTTAAACCAATGATAAAACGAGAATTTTTCACTCAATCGATTTTCCTCCTCCATATCAGTCACGCTGGATGAGTCTTTAAATACTGGACTGCTCTCATAAGTTCATGACAGCAGGTCAGACAACACAGCGAGACCAAAAACTCCAGCCAACAAGACTTCCCACAGTCCATCCAGCTGAAGGTGTGGACTTCATGGACATAAATCAGTTACCTGGGCGTGTCGACGCGCTCACGCAGGGAGTGTCGACACTCTCTTCCTGTCTTATCCAGGTTAGTCACTCTTTTCTCTGGATGGTGAAGTTCCAGCGAGACGGCGGAGGGAAAAGTGTAAAAGAACGAGTGAAATCACGGAGGATTTATTTGCGTCTGTGCGCAAACAAAGGTATGTGGTTATATTTTTCTTTAAAATTTACCTGTCGTGGTGATGTGCAGCAGTCTGACAAACATTTTAACAAACGGAGAGTTTAATTTTGCGTGGTTTAAAGAGTGAAATGTGAAAAGGAAAATAAAATACCAGACCAAGCTATTGTTCAGGGTTGTTTGCGTCATTTAAACGGTTGTTTTTCTGAATCCCACCAAATGATCCTTCCAGTTGGACTTAATTTCACTTTCATCTGGACTAAGCTCCATATGTTCAGTAGTTAACGTCTCCAATACAGTAAAACCTGTAAGAAACATACAAAAAAAAAAAAACTTTGATTGATTTAGAGTCTTTGTCTTTATGACTCCAAAGTTTGTAGTTTCCTCTACAATAGTGATTGATATAAGAATCTGTGGGAAAAGTGAGCGCTTTATCTTCTTCTAAACATTCTTGTTTACTGTCATGGTTGACGTGACTGTTTTAAATCATCTCCACCCTTCTCTGTTGATTTTTTTTTTCAGACTGAATCATCTTAGCTGACAGAACTGTGTCAGTCCCTCCATCACAGCTATATCAGAGCCAGTTAGCTTCTCGGCAGGTTCTTCGTGGGCTTTGGAGCAGCCAGTTTGGGTGACTAAGACCATGACATTATCCCGAACCCTCTGACAGCCGCTCCTTGGAAGATGCAACCAGAAGAACCTCCTGCTGCACCCCCTCCGCCACCTCCACCACCGCCACCACCACCTCCACCTCCACCACCTCCTCCTGGTGTCCCTCCACCTCCACCACCTCCACCTCCTCCTGGTGTCCCTCCACCTCCTCCTCCTCCCCCAGGTGTCCCCCCAGCCCTCCATGGCTCAGGCCTCTTTGGACAGGGAGGACGTAGGAACTCCAGGATGCGTAACTTCAACTGGGAGACCCTTCCCAAACAAAGCGTGCTTGGAAAGCACAACATCTGGACCGCAGACAAGACTGATGGAGAGTATGAACTGGACACGGACCGCATGGAGGAACTCTTCAGCCACAAGCAGGCCCAGCAACAAGCTAAGGCCCTGAACCGCCAGAGTCTGAGAGGCTTGCCAGGTGCTGCTTTAGGAGGAGAAATCGTGAGTACAACCAGCCTGAGGGCACAGAGGCTCCATCAGAGTTACACACCAACCCGTGGGCTTTGTCGCAATCATCTGCTGTCAGATTTGGTATTGTTTGTTGCACAATGAGGGGGAAGTTCTCTGAACCTGTAGTGGTTCTACTTTTCTAGGCATGCTACAATTTATTATGTCAACCGGTTCCATGTAAACATATTGGATTAGTTGAAAACAATAATTTCAAGTTCAACTTGGTTGACCCTCCCTAAATTTATTATTTTAAACTAACCTAATACATTTACATGGAAACAGATGGCATAATGAATTTAATAAAGTCAATGTTTTATTTTTTCGAGTGTATTCAATCTCATACAAAGTTTTCCTTCACCAAAACAAAATGTAAATAAATATATTAACTCTATGATGAGGGTTTGGATCAAGATCTCAGTCAGCACAATCCATACAATTTTTTTGTGAAATGGGATCATTGAGACTTAAGAAGCCCTTTTTTCTTCTGTTTAGCACAAGAAGCGAAACTATCAGTTTATTGGCTCATCGTGCAACTATAATAGTAATTGAAGGGATAACGTAATGTGTCTCTTAGAAACTCTGTTTTGATCAGTCTTTCAATACAAGGGTGGAGTCTCTATTCGTCGGCTCTGTTTGCACAAGGAAGGCGTAAATGTGTTGTCATGCAGCTCTGTTTTGTATGGCAGCTTACCTGTAACCCATGTCCAGCTCATTGTAAATATAACCTGTACTGCTGCAATAGATGTAGAGGAAGGTCCTACCTGGAAACAATTACAAAGAAATTTTTCCCTTTGTATATAAATATCACTGTCACTGCTTTTTTTCTGTGACATAAGAAAGTTAAAGTTGGTTGCAAAACTCTTCTTGACCTCTGTCCCTTTTTCTGAGAGAAAAATCTCACTGATACAAAATGAGGTATCTTTTCCCTGAGTATTCAATACAATCAACTCTAGGAATCCTCAACCTTTGTTCCGTTTAGAGAGATTTAACACAGACGACAGTCTGCTCAGGCTAATAGTGAAGTTATCTTAGCAACTGACAAGTCTGTGTCTGTGTCCTCTCCCAGGTTTCCATCCTTAGCTCCAAGAGGAGCATGAACATCGGAATTTTCCTGAAGCAATTCAAGCGGTGAGTCAGAGTCCGTATTCCTGTGGAGTGATGTTTTTTATTTTGCATGATAATCCGCCTGTGTCCTGATGTCAAACAGCACAGGATGAGGCAGAGATTAATATGCAACATGGCGGCCCCATGCGCACAAAACTTTGCAAGCGGGCATGTCCCAGCAGGTCCGATGTACGCTGCTCTACAGCCCCAACAAGTTGCCTCACTGTGGCAACCAGCACTATTGTAAATGTGTTCCTTCAGGCTGTTTGGCGAATGTGACAGATCTAACAGGAAACGTTAAAAAATAGAAACAGCTATTAAAGATGGCCTCCAACCGAGATAAATTAAAAAACACTCTCCATCTTAGATACTCCATCTTTCTTAAGCATTTTCCTGAGCACCGCCATCAGAAATGGTGCCATTTCGCAACACTGTGAGAGCAGGCAGAGGCTTGTTTGTGTCAGTAGCCTAACTTTTCAAAGATGCATGAGTGTGTTGTTAAAATTGACAACTCTGGAGAGAAAAAAAAACCCATCAGAACAATTGTTGACTTTAGATCTGAAAGATATCCGTCTCACGCTTTTCCTTTTACAGGCCTGTGCCAGACATGATCGAAGACATTAAATCAGGAAGAGGTCTCAGTTTTGGATCTGGAAAACTGAGGGAGTTATGCAAACTGATGCCAGATGAAGGAGAGGTATGCTGACAGCTGCTTCTGTGTGTTACTTTAATGATTGCAGTGTGCTCTTGTTATTTAAACTCCTCTCTGAAAAAAACAATTAACAAAACGAATGCTCTTGCAGGTGAAGCAGCTGCTTGGATTTAAGGGCGACACCTCGGCTCTTCCTGATGCAGATCTGTTTATGCTAATGCTGGTCAAGATACCCAGGTGAGCTACCTGAATATTATTCAGTACATCACAGATCTTTCATTTCAGTGGAAGTTGACTTCTGATGTAAATCTTGTGTCTGTCAGTTATGAGGAGCGTCTTAGGAGCTTGGTGCTCAAAGAGGAGTTTTTCCCTCTCATGCATGAAATGAAAGGGTTCATCAGCACTTTGACGGCAGCTGGAACAGGTATTCTTTCTTTTTTCTTCATAAACTACACTAAAGGTTTTAACCATCGACCATGTTTTAGATTAAATAAAACTTTGATGTTTTTCCTTCGTCAGAACTGCTGGAGTCGGATAATTTGCATTCTGTTATCCGCCTCGTCCTGAAGACTGGAAATTACATGAATGCTGTGAGTCTATAACGCATTTGATGATAGTGGAGTCTCTCCTTGGTGTTTTTGACCATCTTGGTCTCATTTGGTTTATTTCCTCACAGGGTGGTTATGCTGGGAGTGCAGTTGGTTTTCGAATGGCCTCTCTGCTGAAGTTGGCAGACACCAAGGCAAACAAACCGGGAATGAATCTAATGCATTACGTTGTGATGGTGAGTAGCTTTGATAACTTTAGTCTGAGTGCTGCAGACAGTTTTTCTGAATTTTCACTTCTGTTTGTGAGCTCCAGCTGACCTATGGCTAAGCCACACACCCCCCTCGACTGACTTGAACAAACAATAAACATTCAGTGACAGGCACTATGGCAGGGGGTCACAGCAGGAGACATTTCACAAGAGGCCATTGATGGTTTTTGGAGACAGAAAGATCACATATCATCCAGAAGTCACCAAAAGGGTCTAAAGTACACATTGGAGGGATATATAAATCATTTTATTGTTGAGAATGTCCATAAAAATATTCAGTTACAAGCCAAAAATTAGCCAATTTACAGGTCCCAGTGCAAACGTGATAACTAGCATCTCGCTGCCATCACCATCTCAGAAAGAAAGATAGAGGATCAACATTGGCCATGAGAAAACCCTAATGACCCATTTCCATCTTTAATGAGTGTCTCTCTGTTAGTTTTCTGCTACAGTATTTACATTGAATTGCCAACCTTTGTGATCTGGGCAATTACAGATAAGCTAATGAAGCTAAGCTCCAGAAGTTAACGTTAGTTTCAATAGAGCCCTTTAGACAACAGCTAACAATGATGGATGATCACCAAAGTACAAAAATTAGAACAAAACAGGCCAACGAACTCCCAACAAACAAAGTAACATGATGAACAATGCAGCTTGGAGCTAACGTGAGGCTAACTTTAGCTAACCTTAGAGAAAACCCTGATCAAGCTGTCAGACTGCTGTGGCAGTTCTAGTGTTAAAGAAAGCTTTATATTTCTTTCCAATAAAGTGAAAATATGTTGCCTCAAAATGGTAATGACTTGTCTTAGAACAGATGTAAAAATCCTTACAAAATGTATTAACATTGAGTTGATGTTGTGGTCTACCACACAACTTTATCCAAAGAAGACACTTTTCTTGGTTGAGATGTGGCTTAAGGAAAGGGTTAAGAATACTTCCTGTCACCATAGACTGTATAATTAATGGACGTAGCCTCCACAACGTCACCCATCTGTTTCTGAAATGTTTTTTTGAAGCGAAACGGCCGAAGCGGCCATATTGGAAATGTCATCTTTGAGTCTCCACAGAGCTTTACCTCTGATTGGACGAACTGGTGATCTTAATATTGTCTAAACTGCTGAGTTAGAAAAAAAATTCACCCCCGCACAGTGCGTGTGGTTAGTAAAATTATCGATTCAGACAGGAGACATTCTTTGTACCAGGCTGTAAACATGTTTATTTCGGCTGTGAAAACAGCTTGGTGTGTATGTGACTTCCATTACTTCCGGAGCAAGCCTCAAGCGGACACTAGACAAACTGCAGATTTTAGCACTTCCACATTGTCTCATATTTTCAGACCAGAGGTTGCCACTTGCCCATCGCCCAGCCTCTCAGGATACCTTGTGTCAGAGTTCAATGTTCCCCATGAACACCATTTGACCGTTTTTAAACTTAAAATCTCAGAAAAACTTCATAAAACCAAACAAAAACTGACTTTCTGCATTTAAATGGATGTCCGGGCAGAGAATGTCCCAGTGTTTGGGAATGGCTATACACACTGTGATTGGCTCATTGCATTTGAGGGTGGGACTTAACCATATGTCAAATTTAAACCAACCTTTTATCTTCACCACAGCAAGCACAGAAAGCAGACAAGACCCTGCTTTCATTTCCAGAACAACTCCAACATGTTGAAGCTGCAGCAAGGTGAGTTATCTCATTTAAAGATACTCAGCATTTCTTAATTCTTTTTTTATTTGCTGTATCATCAAAATCCATGCTTTTTTTCTTATCTTTCAGACTTAATAAAGGTGAAATTGAAGCAGAGTATAGGAAGCAGGTGCAAAAAGTACAAAAAGCCAATGCTGACACCTTGAAGCAGGAAGATTTGAAGGCACAGATGGAGGATTTTCTAAAGGTGAGAAGTCTTTAGCAGGTACCTTGAGCCTAACTTACGTAGGTGGATTTCATACATGCTGATGTATTGACTTGACCTCCATTTAGGAGTCAGAGGTCTGCTTGGAAGATATGGAGTCTGATCTTCAAGAGTTGCAGTCTGTGAGTGACTCTGTAGCCGAGTACTTCTGTGAAGATCCAAACAAGTTCAAACTGGAGGAGTGCTGCTCAGTTTTCGATTCTTTCTGTGGGAGGTTTAGGCGAGCCATGCAGGTGAGAATTTGTACTGGCATGCTCTTTTAAGGCGAGGTTGAAAGCCATTTTTGATCCACTAATTGTGTGATTTTCTACAGGAAAACAAGGCGAGGGAGGTGGCAGAAGTGCAGCGGAGACACAGGGATAGACTACAGTGTGCTGCCAAGCGCAGGTCCACAGCTACTTGCTCCAGTAGAGACAAAGAAATGGACGGAGTTGCATTAGAGTCAGTACTGCAGACTTTCTTAACCAGGCGTGTCTCTCGCAGGAGAAATGATAGGCCCTCGTCTACTCATGGAAGCCCCTCAAGAGGCAGCCCCTGCAATGGGAGTCTAACAGAAATCACCTCCAAAGCAAACCTTCCTCCTGAAAGTCCCAAGAAAGGAGCGCTTTTGAGAGTGAAGGAGCTGGGCAGGAAAGAGTGGAACTCGGCTACTGAACTCACACTGAGTCCTTCACCAAAGCAAGCTCATCCTGTTATAGAGAACGACACGGAAAAGGAAAGTGTTGTTCCTCCTTCAGAGAAGATGGAAACCTCCAGAAAGGAAGAATCTAAGGATTTATCACTCCCAGCTAATGGGACTCTCTCAGCAGAAACAACTGATGATGAGGAGGATGATCTCCAGGACAATAATGAGGAGGAAGCCCAAAAGTTGCGTGAAGCATCCAGAAAAGTTTTGCGCTTTCAGAACAGCCGTGGCAGCGTCTCATCTGGGGACTACTCCTTAGAAAACCAGAAATCTCCTGGTCCAAACACCAAAGTGGTCCGTCAGCGCACCTTTGACGAGGAGACACAGAGGTACCCTGGAGACCCAACGGATGAGGATTTAGTGAAGTTTTTACTTAGTCCTCAACCATCTTCTAAACGTAACCTCGGACGTCGCCACACGCTGCCTCCCAAAGTCCCTAAAACTGAAGAAAATAAAGACACTGTGTTGGCTCAGCCTCCAGTCAGAACTCCTAAATCTGCCAAAAGAGAGACAGAGCCGCCTGCTGTGGAGGGTGCTGAAAATACATCCTCAAAACAAGTGTTTGAATTTAGTGACTTATCTCTTGACTTTCAAAAATCTGGGCACCAGGAACAGAATTGTCTATCCACAGCAAAGAAAAGCTTGACAAATGTTTCTGCTCCAGAAGAGGAGCCTGGGGGGAAACCCCACAATGAAAAATCAGTGGAGCCTAAAGACAGCCATGTGCAGAAAGATAGTGAAAATATTCCCCCAAAGAGTATGTGGAATAAGACTGACAACTCTGGATTCTTTTTTAACTTTCTGAGACGTCTTGGAGATATGAGCAAACCACAGAACAACAAGGAAACTGTCCAGAAAGGAAATGATTCAAGTGTTTAAGTTTGGAAAAAAAAAAAGTCAGGGAAGCACATGCAACTTTAATTTTAACATTATTTAACTCACCAAAGCTTTGATTTACAATTTTATTTAATGCAACTTTTATAAACAAATGCTAAGGTTGTTAAGAGAAAGTGTAAGGTGTAAAGAACGTGTGGAGGAAGTTGTTTTTAAAGAAAGTCCAGTTTGCATGTTACCACTAGATGGCAGAACGTGACAGTAATGTGGTAACTTTTGCCTTAAAGGAGGTGTTGTTTATTTCCAGACAACCTTTACACTGTTTAGTAAACAATAGAATATGGGAAAACTCACTTTAACACTTGTTTTTGATATTATTATTAATATTTATCTAGGTGTATTTAATACTCTTAATACTTGCACTGATCTCATCACACGGATCAATGGGTTGTTACTGACTGTGTTCTTTGTCTGGATTTAAACATACAGCCATGCAGAATGTACTGAGAAAGTAAGTGAAGGTTGAATGTAAGTGTAAGCCAGCATAGAGAAATTAAACTTGTAGTAAAGTCATGGATTGATTTTATATTTTTATACTTTGATAAATGAATATTTGAGCATTTTAAACCAGAATTCATTATTGATCTTTTGTTTTCCAGTAATGCATTATATTTGAGTCATTGTTTGTTTCCCCTCTGTTGATGTAACACAATTATGTGGTGGATGCTTCCAGTCTCTTACTCAATCCAGCCATTGTTTTGGGCTTAAATGGGTCAGTGTTACAAAGACAGCCTGTATGTGGGCAGAGCTGAGCCAAAGACTCAAAGTGAAGGGTATTAACTTGAGATTACTCTGCTGGAAAGCCCAGCATCTAGTGGCTCGTTTGGAAAGAACAAGCGTCCCTAAATTTATAACTTCACACAGTATGTGGCAGCGCCAGGCAGCAACCCCAAC
This sequence comes from Labroides dimidiatus, assembly GCA_030710495.1. Taxonomy (NCBI): domain Eukaryota; kingdom Metazoa; phylum Chordata; class Actinopteri; order Labriformes; family Labridae; genus Labroides; species Labroides dimidiatus. The sequence continues at coordinate 21,429,993 of CM061154.1, forward strand.
CGTTTATCAGGCTCCACACAGGTCACTGAGGCCACAACTTGTGCCAAGAGACGGGGTCCAGACTGTAAGCTGACCTACTGGCACCTCTTGGCTGTAAAGAAGAGTTTGAGTGATAAGTTTTTAAGACTTTGTCCTTCTAACTGACTGAAGTTTAAAAGTGAGGAAATAAAAGGGATTGTGTGTTCAGTTCTGTTCTTTTTTTTTTTTTTTTAAATCTGGAGAAACCGTTTTCAGTCCCTTTGGCTGTATGATGGAGATGGCTGATCATGACATTACATTGAAATAAATGGTATTGTCTTTAATTTGTGCAATATCAAAGTATTTTTTTCCAATAATACTAAATAGTAGGCTGGCATAAATATGTATAAATACAAACGGACTTCCTGGTCTCAAAAAAATACATTTGAGGTGCTCTTTGGAGAAAGGTACACTCAGTGCACGTTTGCCATGCCTCCTGAAAAACAATTTTGAAGACCAATTTTCCAGTCATCTGAAATACATGGAAAATGAAAAAAGATCAAATGTCTTGGAAATGGTTAAGTTATCCTGGAAAATTACCAGCGAATCGAATATACATTTTTGCTTAGAGCAGTTCTTCAGCCCTGTGCTTCCATCTGAATTTGTCGCTTGATTTACAGATTTTTCAGGAATTAGCGCCTAAAGACAGATCTAGCAAAAATGCCATTAAAGTAAAGACATTTTAAATGCTTTAAATAGTGTCTTTGGATTTTTTTTTTTCTAACAAACTGAGTTTTTTTTTGTTAAAGCTAACCTCTGTGATACTCATAATTTGAGGTTTCAAAGTGTATGTCAAAGTAGACATTTAAGATCATTGTTAGAGAAGTGCTTCTCTCTATTCTTATACTCAACCCTTGAGTTAGAGTTTTTGGTCTGGGGCCTGTTTTTTTTCTTAGATCACTAAAATCTTTAAGCTCCTTCAGCCATGTGCAATTAAACAGTCAGATTAAAGTCTTTTTGCATCTTCAGTGTTCATCGACCTCAGCCCTGTGTGACCTGCTCGCTGCCTCTGCTTCCAGACTGCAGCAGCCATCTTGACTTAACTGCGATGGAAGCAGTTACCATGGCAACTCCACATTGCAGAATAAAACCCAGAGAGGACTGTTTGCCTCTCACCACTCCAAGCCCCACCCCCCAACAAACTCCCCACCGCCTGCAGCACCTCAGCAGTCTCATACGCTGCATCCATCCACGTTATATTACAGCAGCTTCTTTTCTTCCATTACATCCTGTCTCTGTTATTCTCTCCCTCATTAGATCTCACCTTCAGCATCTTTCAGCCCATCCCCCACTCTCCTACAATATACACCCTGATAGGAATAACCTGATGATTTCTTTAACCACCCCCTTTCCTGTAAATCATTTTTCTTCTCTTAGCTTTAACAGTTTAACATCACATATCTGACTGACTCATCAGGAGTCCTGATTCAACCCCTGTCCCACAGCCTGACTTCCCCCAGTTACACTATCAATCACAGGAAAGCAGGAAGGACTCATTCTCCTGCCTTTAAAAACACAATATAGTCAATAAAAATTGTGTTTTGTGTAAAAATGCTGAAACCAAAGCCATATGAGAAATAATCAGAGCTGAAGAACATAGGGATTTCTATATTCAGCAGTATTTTTCTTTTACTTCAAAACCCATGGTTCTCCTTTTTTTAATATTTCAAATCTTGAAGGCAATAAACTGTGTCTTTTGTCCTTTTAAGGGAACTGGGCGGTAGTAAGGCTAGTCAAACCCCTTTGCACCAGACAGACCATTTCCCTCAGTCAGTTCCTGAGATTTCACCTCATTTGCATATCCCCTGCCCCCCTCAGGAACCTATTGGGCTCTTAAACTCCTCCCATCACGCGTCTGACCAATGCTACACACAAGCCACTCCCCCTAATCTCCTCCTTTCCCTTCTCCTCTTCCTTACTGTCCCTTCTTCTCCAGACAAACCCTACCCTTTCCTTTCCTTTCTGTCGCCTGCTCTGTGGATTGTGTGTGTTGTGGAGGACTGGGACTCTGACAATGGGAAGCTTTCTCCCTCTCGGCCTGCTATGCTGACACTTTTGCCTCTCCCTCCTGTTGGGAATTCATGTGAGTACAATCTGCTCTTTCACTTCTCTTTATGGTGTCCTATTTCTGCTTTCTCATGCTGTCTGTGCCATTTTGAGGGAAGCCTAAATAATACAATGACTAGAATGGGAAAGGGATGAATTATTGATCACACCATCTCATCTAGCATCTGTGCATCAGTGAATCTCAGAGGTACTGTACTTATTAACAGTGATGCCTCTCTCGTTTTCTGTTGCCTCTGTTTTGGGGATTCATTAGTCACTAAAAACAAGAAGCAAATGATTCTAGCTTCATTTAAGAGCAACTGTTGCACTTAACTGAGCTGTGATTCTTTCATGCTTCCTCAGCCAGCCCACACACTTCTCCATTTTAGCTCTTAGGCGGGCCTGGCTCCGGGCTCTGTGGCAGGTGGGCATCTGTGCTGCAGTCTGAGGGCTGGGCTCTGTAATCAAGCATACATGCTCTTTTGTTTGGAGGATTAGTGATCTCTCACTGCTTTTCTGATCTGAATATGTAAAGGCTGTTTAGCGGCGAGCTAATGTGAGCCACATGTGAATCAGCGTGTTGTTTGCTATGTCATTCTGGGAGCCTGTGTTGCATTGTACTGCAGCAACAGCAGCCAGTGCATCATTTTTTTATACCTCTGGCCCAGACTGTGAGTAGATGGGTCACTGGTTCCTTATTGACCGACCATTTTTTCTTGAGGATGGATCATCTTTGTGCAGAGCTACGTGATAGTTCCAGGTTTGATGGAGATGACGGGATGGTTTTGCGCTGCAGACAGTCTGCTGTGGGTCACAGGGAGGCTGCAGACACTCCTGGATGCTGAGCCTGAGGGCAGAGACTCAGCAGTGGTTACATGTCTCACAGTATCAGTCAGTGTGAGTGCATGGGCTTGGTGTCTCAGTTAAGGCTCTTATATTAATCTGTAATCTGTGCTAGATTTATATTCCTTTCTCATTTTGAAACATAAGATTGTATCTTTACATACAAGAAGATTCTTAAAAAGATGTATCCAGGTCATCAATTGTACCCATACAAAAGAGAATTCTTTCACAATAGAATGGAATAGAATGTACTTTATTAATCCCCATAGGAAAATTCAGGTGTCAGGCAGATAAAATGCTAAAAATCTCATAAAACAAATATACAAAAACATAAAATAAAGTCGGTCAGTATCCATGCTGCTCTCATCTGTTTCCAGTAGCACACTCCAATCTGTGCATTTAAAGCAGTCCCCCCAGAGCCTCATCAGCCTCAGGTATCCATGTCCAGACTGTGAGGGTAGTTATAGGCTGCCTCAGACACACGGTCCGCAACAGGTCTGTAGGAAAACCAGGCTGTGTTCTGACCCCCTCAGTGGTGGCAAGGTTATTAAGTAATGTTGAGTGATCAGTGAAAGTGCAGGTTATATCACACCAAAATGAGAGCCACGACAGCAACCCAGTGATAACTGGATTCAATATCACTTCACGTCATTACCTTTCTTAACTAATCAAATAAAGTACAGGATATCTGACCTTTGACTCCATCTCATGATCAGAGTTTCTTCAAATTAAAAGGTCTTTAATGCTTTATGGCTCATTTTCAGGTCAGTAACTGCCTCCCAATGATGAGGACAGATCAATAAGCTCATTCTAATGTATAAGATGTAGCTCTCTTGATCAAAGCCAATCAGCGGGCTGTGAAAGTGCTCTTTCTCTTTTAATGGATTTCTCTCTGAACCACATGTTAAGGGTCGTTCATTTTCATTAAAGTCAGCATTTTCACCGATTAAAGCCCCTTTTTTTGTTAGTTCTCATCATGATGCATCAGAAACATGCAGCACAATTTCACCAGAAATGACTTGATGAAGATGAATATTATGAATATTACATGGGTCATATTTCTTACTTCAAGAGGAAAGCAGATAGATGATCAGGGTTGATTTACTTTCCAGTTTCCAGCAAAAAAATGACATAATGTCCACTGAAAGAGATAAAATAATCATTTAGAAAGATCAACCTCTGCTTAAATAAAACATGTTTCTGCCCGAAGCTTAATGTATCAATCAGTATTGGTAAATGTAACTGTTCCCGTACACATTTTGGGATTTTTAATACGATCAAGTTCCTAAAGACCAAAAATGTTTGTTCCCTGATTTCAAACCAAAATCACATCCTGCTTATAATAACTTCTGAAGCTTGTAGAAATCCTGACTCTCTTAATTCTTTACACTCTCATCATCTTTAACCAAACACTGAAACATAAGATGAGGACAACATGTACAAGTCCTCATATGAACGTCTGAATCATCCAGTGTGAGCTCTGACTGCAGGTGGAGGAGGCTCTCCGGGACCCGAGCCGGTGCTTGATTGACCTTTAATAAATCTGCAGTGCATGTTGTGTCTGCAGACACACCGCCTGCGTGCCGCATTGTCTCCCACCAGCTCTTGTGAAAGTGGGCTTACAGGGACAGACACAGATGTCCCCTTCGACTCGCTTTTTGTGTCAGTGTTGATTAAAAATTCTGCTGACTGCTGTACTGTACATGATGTGGTCACTTCCTCCCCTCTCCTCCTCTCATTAGCTGTCAAGTCTTATCAGTCTGCAGACAAAGGCAGCTGGAAGAATTGGAGTACAGTGTGCTTTTTACAACATATACTGATGGACATTTTGTGTGTTCCTGTATGTACATGTTGTATTGTGTCTGTTAGTCTCAGTGGTTTCATCCATCACATCCACCCCCTTCTCCTCTGCCATGACCGCCCTGACACAAACTGATGCATTGAGACAGATTCCTTCATATGGTGCAGTGAGGTGTAAAGAGAGCTTGTTAGTTTGAGGAGCAGGGGTTTATCAGTTGTGTGGATAATGACTGATGAGTCATCACACTGTAGACAGGGTACTGGTCCTCACAGACACACTTTCAGTGCATCAAGCTGTTTGTTTTAACAGGGTTTTAAAATCGTCCACAGATTGTTGGAAAGATAAAAGTGGAACAAATGGGTCTGTGAGTTGTTGATGTCGTGGAAATAAATTCAACTTCACCAGGTCTTACTCAAAGACCGTATATAGAATGAACAGCATGGCTCCGCCTTTTATAATTGGACAGTTCTGAAGCCAAAATACTTTGGAGTCTTCAGACATCATGGCTGCAGAAAGACCAGAAGTCGCATAGTATACACACCAAGCCAAAAAAAACCCCAACAGACTTTTATGGCATTAAAGAACACATTTACAGCCTGGTTCAAAAACAACTTGGATCTGAAATGCTAATTTCCCTATTGGCACACACTGTATGGGGGTGAATTTTTTTCTAAGTGGTTTAAAAGATATTAGGATCACATGTTTGTCCAATCACAGGCACAGCTCAGCTCATGTGACTGGCGGGCGGCCTATAGCTGTTAGAAAGGAAGCTCAAAGCAAAGCCCGCATCATATCCAAGATGGCCCTCTCCAACTATAGGCTTCTTCTTCTTTGTTTTTTAATAGAATTTTTATTTACAATTAAGTATATGAGAACAGTAAACAGAAAAACATTAATAACATAAAACCCTGGGGGTTAAACAATTGGCTTCATTTCCCTGTATCAGGAACAGATGGATGACATCACAGCCGCTACACATTAGAAAAATGCGCTACAAAGACTGCAACACAACAGAAGTGTTACCAGAGGACACATAAAAGTGATGCACGCGTCCCTGGATTTTGGTTCACCCTATTAAGGTTCCCTTTCTGTCAGTGGTGTTGGAAAATGGGATAAAAGTAAGTGCTTTTGATTTATTTTAACATTGTGTTACCATGATTCATATTTTAGCCCATAGGCTAATCCCGGACGTGTGCATCACTTTAAAGTGTTCTCTGAAAAAGCTTCCTTTGTGTTGCGTTCTGTTTGCAGCGTAGTTTTCTAATGTGTTGTGTTACAGCCTTTGCAGTGCATTTTCTAAATGCTGCGCAGGTGTCGTCAAATTAATGAAGATGTTTTCTTAATTTGCCGGTGTTTTGTCTTTTTGCACATGTTCTCTTAATTTGCAGTGCTGTGAGCTCTCAGGGCCACCGTAGCCCCTCAATTTGAACACTCACACAATCAAAATGAGAATTGTTTTTTCTTTCTGTTCAGGCTGAGTGCACACAGGAACATTTACTGATGGCACATGTGCAGGGACACAACACGTGGATGGAAATATAAACTAAGGTCTACATTTAGACACAATCTCGACAGAACATCATCGCAAGCCAACACTTCCTACTTCAGGTCACCAAATCTCTGGACAGTGTTTACAATTGCAGCAAGCAGCTGATGGCTCGGATAAACTTTTTAGGACTTACTTTCGGTCTGACTGCTGTGACATATCAACTGTTCACTGCTGATTGTCACTGTGAGGGACACAAATATGAAGCACTAATTCCCAGTAGTGTTTTAAGTAATCTAACAGGTACAAGGAAGCAAAAAAAAAAGGGACAAAAGATGACTATAAAAGACTGATAAGAAGAAATAGTTCATGCGGTTTGAAGAAAATAAGCCTGTAAATCAAATGGGGAAAGAGGAGTGGAAGGGAAAATCTTTTTTTACAGCCCTTGAAGAGCAAACATCCTGGACTCTTTAGGCGTCACAGCGAGTGAGCGAGCGAGGGAGTGATATTAACAATCTACAAATTACAGTTTGCTCAAAGAATGCCAGACAGTTTTCCACCCACGGCATCATGTTATTATTCAGCTTTCATATTTCACAAAGATTACATTTTGTAGACTTTACAATAGAAGTGCACATAAAAGAGGAATCAACTGCAACGTCTTTGATGTAATTCTGCAGAAAACTTCCTGAATACCGATTTCAAATCAGGCCAAGAAAGATAAAAGAAAAGAAAATATAAGATTTTATCTTCAGTATTCATTTTTGGTCATTCACTCCTCAAAGAAATATTTTAAAAGACATATTAAGCTGTTTCCAGGAAGTAAACTTTACTTAGATTTTATCACCACTTCTAAGCAGATAGTCAAATTCTAACAGTCTGATTAAGAATTACTTTTTTTTGGCACTTGATAACCTAAAAAGGATAACACATTAGGGGTTTCCTGACTTACTGCAGAGGTCATAACTTGTTGGGTCATTCCACAGACTGTTACGTAACAGCTCTCATAAATTTTTAAAGACCTGTGGGTGAGAGAACTGGATCAGTCTGGCTTTTGGAGTGATTCTAAGTGGGACGTTTTATCTCCCACAGAAGATAACATCACTTATTCCGTCCATTAGTCACAAGGCTCTAACATGTCACTCTTAAATTCATTCTCCTTCACAAAGTAGGGAAGTGCAGTTGATATACGAATCATTTTATTGCACACAAAAACCTCTGAAGCAGGCAGTAAAAAACTGACATTCACCTGATCTCAAAGCACAGATCAAGTCCAGATCAATGCTTCCTCTCAGTATGAGGTCACATGACTGAAACCCAGTGAAACCTCTTAGACTAGAGATAAATGAATGAATGAATTAATGGATAATTTGTTTTGGTTACAATCTGCAGTACAGAATTGAATAATGTGCAATCAGTTTAGTAAAAAAAATATACACATGATTGCACTAAACACACTCTATAACCAAGTAGGGAGTAAGCTGAAGCCAGGGATTATTTTTTCCTATCCTGCTCATAAAATAACCCAGAATATCAGTAATACAAAGAAAAAAAACACAAGATTCAAATAAATAAATTATTCTTCTTAATCATTCACATTTCAGACATTTTACATTGTGATCCTTTGTTTTACCTTTCAATGTGCTTTTGAAACTCAACAGAGATCTACACAATTTCAAATAATCACAAGTCTCAAAAATGTTGATTCAAAATTCATTTCTGATTTTGTGACACTTGGCATGAGATCAGTCCGAGAGCTGTAGTGTCAGTAATCCAGATAGCAGACAGGTCCAGACCCTGCAAGAGTGCTTTAAGCTACTTACGTGTAATTCAGGGTGAGAGTGGAAAGAGATGCTTCGTGGGGTTTACACACACAGCGTTCACACCCGGTGAATTGTCCTCAGGTGACATGCTGCAGCATGACAAAGATACAGAGCACAGATGAATCCTGAATTTGAGCGCTGAGTTCATATGGATGAAGTGCTGAGCGTGCAGCTCCTGTGACAGAGCTTTGAAGAGGATCTCGTCACATGATGCTTCAGACATGAGTGTGCTGCAGATCTGGGTCTTTGGTCTAGAAATGGAGCTCTAACACTTCTGTCAGAGCTATTTTTGTTACTTAACTCTTAAGTTACGTTTGCTTTTTTTAGACGAAAGGTTTTATTATTCGCATATCTTTGAATATCTTTGAAGTCCACTACAAAAACTTTGAAAGCTTTTGTCATGATTATCATACATGGTCTGATATTAGTTGTCCAGCTCTACAAAATACATAGAAGGTTTCCACTTTTTTCCACTTCCTTTAACCTCTGAGTGTCAGTCATTTTTAGTTCTAAAGAAATACATCAAGATATTTCCAGTCAAAACAATTGTTGTACTCGCAGAGTACAAAATTTAATATGTTTAAATTCTTCCTTTCTCCATGTGCAAGCTCTTTATAAAGCATCCACTGTGATTTGATTCATGCTGTTTTGGTCTTTCATGTTTGTTTTTGACTTGTTTATTGAGTTTTTTTTTATTATCCAGCTTGTTACTAAAGCACATGCTCGACTACTTAGGGCTGCTGTCAAAAGATCCTCTGTCTGCAAGTGGGAGGAACTGGGCTGAGGGAAGGGGAAGGCGAGGGAGACTGTTGTAACCCTTAAGGCAAGGTCTAGCCAGCCGAAAGAGGCGGAGCTGGAAGGTCTGGTTCCTCCTGATGTCACTGTTCAGCTGCTGCAGTGAGAATCTGCAAAAAGGAAAGCAGTCCAAAAAGGGGAGGGATCTGGAGGGGAGACAAGAGGAGGGGGAGGTAGAGAGGGGTGTATATGGACAGTGAAAGGGCCTGACAGAGCTCCTTGGTCAGTAGGCCTTGTAATCACTTGGCAAGGAGACACAATAGGGCCTGCGTGACTGAGAAAATCCCCATCTGCAGGACGTCTGTTTGTGAGATCAGGCCTGTTGATGCTGTGAGTGCATTTCTGTGGTTGAGAGGGAGAAGAGAGGGGAAAGAGAGGACAAAAGAAAGGAGAGGAGGAGATGCAGGAGAAATGAAGAGATGTGGGGCGGTGAGCTGTGAGCAGGAATGTCATTGTTAAAGCTCACTGCTCTGTGTTTCAGGGGGACAGCTGCTTCTACGACTCGCTCATGTGAGACAGGCAGCCCAGTTCACCGAGTTCCCCCTTCTCCACACACACACACACACACACACACACACACACACACACACACACTGAGACAGGCAGACAGACAGGTGGTGGCTGAACTCAGCCAGCTGGGAGTCAAGGGAAGGAACTGGGAGGAATTTGGGGAGTGGCGTTTCAAAGCTTCCTCTTCCTCTCCTTACTCTCAAAGAAAAGAGGCCTTCAGCTGTATTTGTCAGGCGCTGCTCGGAGCTGAAAGGCAGAGTGGGAAGCTTTAGATCTCTGTGCTGCATCATGTGCAGGCCTGATAGTTGGCGTCATCCGAGGACGGACTGAGGGAGCAGTTCTGTTGATGCAACCTCAGAGGAAAAATTACAAACCCTGCTGCTGGAGCGGTGGATGAAAGATGAGGCGAGGCAGAAGAGTTGAACAGTCATAGGGCTGTGACGCACAGACAGGAGATGGGTGAGTTCACTCTGCTTTCTGAGGAAACATCTATGGATTGACTAGATTAAGATTGTGACTCTTAAGGAGGGAATGGTGAAATGTGCTTGAGTCTTCATTATTGAATGACCCCTTAAACTCTGCTCTGCTTTTTTTCCTCCAACTTCCTGTGTTAGTTTAGAGATTTCTTTTAAGACTGTTATTGGATTGGAATTCAGAGTGTGTTAGAGATAGAAAGCAAGTTCCCACACTTGAGTCTTGTGGCTTTTATTCCAACATAATGTGCAGATATTGGTATCAAACTCGGTCGAAGCCTTTCCTCTCAGCTGTATCCTGCTTGTCCTCGTTTCCTGCTCTGTTGATTTTCAGAATAAGGCCTTATTTGCATTCCTCTGCACATTCACTCACTGATCCCACATTAGATGAATGTTTGTGATAGGCCTGACCTGAATCAGGTGCAGAGGAAATCTGTTTGCACAGGAGGGGGACCTGGCACATCTGTCAGAGCTAATATGCACACACAGGTTTGTCTGGTTACAAGGCAAACTGTGTGAAAGAGAGAGGAAAGCTCAGCTCTAGTTTCAGGTTTGTTTTATTAATTTTCTCTTTGAACTTCAAAGTTGAGGCTTAAAAACTTGTGCATATCATGTCTTTGTGTTTGGTTTTAATCTTTCAACAGTCTTTTTTTCTACATTATTGCTCCAGTAAGGGATTTTTCATGTGTGTAAATGCTTCTTCAAAGTGTGATTTTAATGATACAGTATGCAGCAAAAGATTAAAGCGCCCATACGTCACTCAGTCAACTGGACTGTCTTTGTTAATTATGTCTGAATGAACTCACAGTTTAGAAGATCTCATGATGACAAGTTTACCCAATCAAAGGCAGAGCCCAGCTGATTGACAGGCGGATGCCCTATAGCTGTTTGTGTGGAGGCTCAAAGCCCGCCCCAATTCAAATATGCCCCCTGTGACAATATGCTTCAAAACTTTATTACAGAAACAGACGGATGACGTCACGGAGACTATGTCCTATTTTTATGCAGTCTTTGCAAATGATTCAGTGTTTCATGGCAGACGTCTTAGAACAGAAGTTGACATAAAGTGGAGGAAAACTTACATGTCTTGTCCCTGTTGACTCAGATAGCCAACTGTACATCCACTGTTTCTACAAAGCAGGACGTCACAATTTTTTATAGATCCAAATTTCCACCTCAATTATTTATTTATTTATTTTGTTTTTTTGAAGTGATAAATTACCCTTCTGTTGATTTTTTTTGTACTATTTAGTCACTCAAAGCTTTCATGCCAGCAATGACAGAAATAGTCCTGGGAGAGCTGTTTTCTTGTGTTCTGCAAGATGCTGCTTTGGGGCCCCTAGTCAGTTAGTCAGGGCAGCACGGTTCCCTGACGTGTATTTTATTTCAACCAGCTTTCATAATAACACTAAAGCTTTATGTGCATACATATGCTAGCTAGCTTACTTTATTTGAGGCTAGCTAAGCTAGCTAGCAGGTTTATAAGAAGCAAACTTGCTAAAAATACGGTGTTACACCTCCCCCAATCACCCCACATTATGAACAAATAGCTTACCTTTATCCTTAATCTGTTCCTCTGTCTCTGTTTTCTTTTTCTTCCATTTTTCTGCACGGCGAGGATAAATTTGTTTTGACACCGTACAGCTGTTCTTTATTAGTATCCTCACTAACAGGAATGATGGGTAGTTTTCAGTCATTCCCATTGTACCTGTTGGTGGCCCTCGCGTCACTCACTCCACAATGGTGACTTAATTTATGCCACAAAAACAGCAGCCACAGATTATCATTGCAGCGTATTGAATATGTAGCCTACATTTATTTTTTTTTAGCATTTAATGTTAATAAACATGTGAGATAACTGCAGATAAAGACAGGTCATATTATTTGGTGGCTCTTCAGGTGAGGCTGAATGCACAGGGCCCCACAGTGGCTTGGGGGGAGGGGGTGCATTTGCATAGCAAGAAAAGACTCTGAATCCAAGAACTTAAACATCACAAAAACCTGTTATGAAATCCACTAAAGATGTTTTATTTAAAAATCTGACTTATAAATGCAGTAAGATTTTCGGAGGAATGTGCACGATGTCGATGGCTTGTGGAAACAGGAGCAGCTTCTCAGAGGAAAAGAAAACTATAAAGACCTAGTGTCTAATGATAAGCTCTATTATTGTTTGGTTTCTCAGTTCCCTGATAGTTCATGTGATAGGATTGAAAGCACAGGCAACAATCTTCTGTTTTCAATCAGCTGAATTAAACATATAAACACAAATGAGAATTAATGAACATGTTAAAGGGAGAGGTAGCTAAAGGGTTAAAGAAGACCAGTGGTTAAAATCTTCATAACAATAGATAAAGAACAGATTGATGCAGGTTTTTTTCTATCTAATCCTTTATGTCTCCATGTACACGGTGACAGATGTACATCATGTCAGCAGCACACTGAGATAATCTCTACATGACCTAGTGATACCATTTTATCTTATAGAAACCTAAACACAGTGCCGGCAGACATCCAAGTTAAACAACAAAAAAATATCATGTAAAAGAGGAGAAAAAAAGATGGTGGAATAAAGCACATGATGCATTTTTCTTTGTTGAAAGAAATAATGTAAATACAGACATGTTGGCTCCCAGACTGCATATTCGTCACAGCTGAGCTGAGAGTTGCCCTGGAGAGTTAATCTTTCTTCCACAGCGTAACTCGATTAGGGTCTTTATTTATAAAGTCAAACAACCTCTGGCTATGAGGGTATTTATGAAGAAGAAAAAAAGTCCTTCAGCCTACTGACACAGTTTTATAAAGAGGGGAGAGCGTAAAATGCTCACAGACACGGGACGAGGACGAGGTTTTATGATGTGAATAGCTTTATGACTCATTTCTTCCCTGCCGCATGTGGAGGGATGTTGGGACGAGGGGAACGCCCTCCCTTCCCTTCCCGTGTGAGTGTTTCCTTATGGCTTTCTTAACCTTTTCCTCTTCATCTTCCCCCCTGTGCGTGCAGGTTAAGAGGTCCTCGTGCCCCATTTGAATGTCCATCGCCATGGCCAAGCGTGAGACAGGCAGCACCAGCCCGGTGGTCCGGCAGATAGACAAGCAGTTCCTGGTCTGCAGCATCTGTTTGGACCATTACCACAACCCCAAGGTCCTGCCCTGCCTGCACACCTTCTGTGAGAAGTAAGTCAGAGAGTCACGTTCAAACTATTTCAAGACAAAAATGAATCAAAAAATTAATGTTTATTTGAGAAACAAAGCACACGAGAGGAAAGTAAACAGAAATAAAATGCATCATATTTTTTTGTGTTCGCTCTGCCTGCAGCAAGTTTGTTTACTGGGAGCCATTAAAGTGGTGCAATGGCCCAATTTTACACCACTTAGTCAAGCTGTTCACTTATCACTGCAGCTTCTGTGTGGTGTTCAGTAGCAAACTCTCGGATCGTCCATGAAAACATAAGAAGAAGAAAAACAAGCATGTATCTCCACAGATTTGTTGCTCATGCAGATTCATAAGCTCGTAAATTAGCCTCTATTCAGGAAATATATACATTTGAGCGCCTTTTTATGGTTTATGAAAGCTTTTGATGCCTAACTTTTGATGATCCTCACATTTTGTCTTTGTACAGATGTCTTCAGAACTACATCCCTCCCCAGTCTTTAACACTGTCCTGCCCAGTATGCAGACAGACCTCTATCTTGCCTGAGAAGGGCGTGGCAGCCCTGCAGAACAACTTCTTCATCACAAACCTGATGGAGGTGTTACAGCGAGACCCCGAGTGTAGCCGACCTGAGGCCTGTAACGTCCTGGAGTCGGCCAGTGCAGCGACAGCCTGCCAGCCGCTTTCATGCCCCAACCATGAGGGCAAGGTAAGCTCAGGGGATGTTCTGTCACTGGCCATTGAATTTATAATTTAAACACCTCTATGATATGATGCTGACCTGTGTTTGGTTCCACTGCACCACCTGCAGGTGATGGAGTTTTACTGCGAGTCATGTGAAACAGCCATGTGTCTGGAGTGTACAGAAGGAGAACACAGGGAACATGTGACGGTTCCTCTGAGGGACGTGCTGGAACAGCACAAGTCCGCTCTGAAAAATCAGCTGGATGCTGTTCGAAACAGGTACCACCTTCAGACTTTCAATGAATAACAAACTGTATGATTGTTCTCTGAAGATCTCTGAAGTGTTAGAACCTGAAAGAACCTGGTAGTGATTCTTTGTGTTCATGGCCTCCTCTTTGTCCTCCTGCAGACTACCTCAGCTGACAGGTGCCATCGACCTCGTGAACGAGATCTCCAAACAGCTCACGGATCGTAAAAATGATGCAGTGACTGAAATCAGTCATACTTTTGACGAGCTGGAGAAAGCCTTACACCAACGCAAGACTGCTCTCATTACTGAGGTGGAAAACATCTGCAGCACCAAACAGAAGGTCAGAGGTTGTTTTATTTAACCCTTTGAACCCTGAACTGATTTTTCTGGTCTCTGCTTGAAAATTACATACCTATAATAAAATAGGTTTATCTCTGCAAACACAAGGTGTATTTGAATAATTCTGATGTCATAGTAAAGAGAAATGGTGTGAGATTGGTTGAGATGTGTTGATATGAGTGTATGTGATACTGGTAAAGAGTAAATGAAGATAGAACAATTTTTTAAAAAGAAAAATAAAAGTAGGTTTGCCTGAAAAAAGACACTTCAGGGTGAACATCTCTTTGAAAATGGTGAAGCTGCAGCTCTAAACCTTTTTCAGACCATAGCACAACAAATTAATATTAACTCTGCAAATTTTGACTCTTATAAAGTGGAGTAGAACAAAATTAGAGAGGTTTTAGTGCAGAGAGTTCAGGCGAGCTCTCTTTTGGGTCAGTTTGGCTCCTTCTGTGTCATTTGAATTTTTTTCATGTACAAAACTATAGATTTAATTTGTCCATCACACTATAGTGATCAATATATCCAAATACAGCAGTTGTTGGCATTTTTTTCATATAGTCATATACATATAAAAAGAAATTTTACAACTTTCATTCAGTAGAGTGCTTTTTGTGTTTGTGATTCTTTGGCCTCTATGTTTTGGATACTTTGGTGTAGAGAGCTTTGGCTTCTATCAGTGGTCCTCAAACTACGTCCTGCAGGCCAGATATGGCCCGCCTCCACGTTTGACCCAGCCCCCTGAACAATACCAGAGATTATGATTTTTTTTTCAGTCTGTCCACGCGATCGAGACTAATACACGCATAGAACGGGACATTCTAATCCACCCTTCTGCAGTCTGTGCCCTAGTGTTTTTATTTATTTCCTGACTTTTTTTTCTGTGAAGATCCTGGAAAGGGTTATTAAGATTCGGTTATGTGTGGCTTTCTGGAAAACAATGAATGTTTACGATCAGGCACCCCTGTGATCATCTCACTTTTTCTGTTACAAACTGACACTGCCCCCCCTTAAGAAGGGAAAAGTTGTGGTTGGGGACCCCTGGCTTATGTCATTGGAATCAGTGGAGTCTCTGCTTTCATATGAGGTGTTCATCCTCTGTTCCGCATGGTAGAGCTGGAAATGTAGCAAATGGGTTGACACAGTGGAGCTGTACAGAGTTTGATATGTTGTGTTTCATTTAGTTGTGTTTGTGGCATGTAGAAACGATTTATATAGTCGTGTAGCCCGGGGTCTGCTGTCTAATTTGATGTGCAACATCACTTTATTCTTTCTCCTTTGGTTTGTTAGGTGCTTCAAGCCCAGCTGAGTGCTCTGCTGCAGGGCAAAGAGAACATCCAGAGCAGCTGTAACTTTACAGAGCAGGCCCTCAGCCATGGCAGTGCCACGGAGGTCCTGTTGGTGCAGAAGCAGATGGGGGAGCGAGTCAGCGCCTTGGCGCGACACACCTTTCCTGAGCAGCCCCATGAAAACGGACACCTGGAGTGCCAGGTGGAGACGGATGGACTGAGGCGTTCCATACAGAACCTCGGAGTCCTGATCACCACAGGAGCTGTAGGTCACACGAGTGTTGCCACAGGTGAAGGCCTGAGACACACACTCGTCGGCCAGCACACCACTGTCACAGTCACCACTAAAGATAAAGATGGAGAACTTGTAAAGACTGGTAACGCTGCTTTGAGGGCGGAGATTCTCTCTGCGGACGGAGCGTGCACCGAAGCCGAAGTGGTGGACAACAAGAACGGCACCTACGAGGTGGGATACACGATCCGCTCAGAGGGAGAGTTCACCTTCTCTCTGCTGCTGTACGAGCAGCCTGTGAGGGGGAGTCCTTTCCGGTTGCGTGCCGTGAAGCCATCAGATGTCCTGCAGTCGCCGGACGATGTGAAGAGGAGAGTGAAGTCCCCGAGCGGAGGAGGAGGTCATGTTCGACAGAAGGCTGTGCGCAGGCCCTCCAGCATGTACAGCACCACCAAGAAGAAGGAAAACCCCATTGAGGATGAGCTGATCTACAGAGTTGGTGGGTGAAAAATCCCCAAAGTGTCATTTCATGAAAAGTACAGCTAATCTGATTTGTTGATTGACAAAGTACTGAAGGAGCCTCATGTCTTTTAACAGGAACAAGAGGGCGAGATAAAGGCGAGTTTACAAACCTACAAGGCATCTCGACCTCCAGTAATGGACGCATCGTGGTGGCAGACAGCAACAACCAGTGCATACAGGTTGGTGTCTCATTCTCCTGAGCTGCAGTACAAGTCCAACACTTCTTCTTTAGGTATTAGAGTCAGTAAATTTTCTTTCTTTTTCAGGTGTTTTCAAATGATGGCCAATTTAAGATGAGGTTTGGGGTCAGAGGTCGTTCACCAGGGCAGCTGCAGCGCCCCACAGGAGTCACAGTGGACATGAACGGTGACATAATCGTAGCCGACTACGACAACAGATGGATCAGCATCTTCTCCTCGGATGGAAAGTTTAAGGTTAGAGATCCCATCCTGATTCAAAAAGTGTTTCCACTGCACAAGTTCCAAATGCTCCACTGAATATCTGAACCGTCCCTCTGTTACAGAACAAAATAGGTGCTGGCAGACTAATGGGACCCAAAGGTGTGGCTGTGGATAAGAACGGACACATCATCACGGTGGACAATAAGGCCTGTTGTGTCTTTATTTTCCAATCCAACGGGAAGCTGGTGACCAAGTTTGGAGCCAGAGGGACGTCAGACAGACACTTCGCAGGTACTGTGGAAAACTGAGCGCACGTACCTACGATCTGTTGAAATGATTTAGAGAAGACGCTGAGCGATACTTCATGTTTCAGGTCGTATGTTTGGGCCAGATTTACAGATTTGATTATGTTTCATTCTTCACAGGAATGTTGAACTTTTTTTTTTTTTCTTTCAAGGGATTAGCATGTTTCTGTACACCCTTAATTTAACCTTCAGCTATTATACGCATGTGCATTTGTTTTTTTTTTTCTTTTTTGATAAAAGAAAAGATGATTAGTCATTTTTGTTGTATTATTATTATCGTAATTTAAAAAGTAAATTATTCGTAATGCACATTAATGCATGAGAAATGTCATGATTGTCTTTTTTCTTTGTCTGTTGCGCACATTTTTTATGGAACAAAAATGACTGTTAATGGAGTTTTCCTGCATTGATAACGTCCGTATTGATGCAGTTTTAGTTTTTGCACAGTTTGAACCTCACACATTCTTTCACTTTCATTTCTCACTTGAACCTTTTTCTTTTCTTTTAGAAAAAAGTGGTGCAAACATTGCACTGGAACAAAAGCTTAGTAAATCTGGCCCTGTTTTCAGTAAGTAACTGATCTCACCCTGTGAATGTGAACTGAGGAAATGAGTCTTTGTTCTTTTTCTACATGTTGCATCACATCTCTCGTATTGTCCCCTGTCGCTCCTGAGTCTCTTGCTGACTGTTGTGCGTCTTGTTTTAAGTCCTAAAATAGTGTGTGGAACTTCCTCCGATATGTTGTAGTGCAGCGGATGACTCATCTCTCCTCTCTTCCTCCCTCTCTCTGTGTCCCTCGTTGCTTCCAGGTCCTCACTTTGTGGCTGTTAATAACAAAAATGAAATTGTGGTGACAGACTTCCATAACCATTCAGTCAAGGTATGGCTTTGCAATCTCTGTAAACATCAAGCTTCATTGCAAAATGAAATATGGGGGGGGGGTGCATTCACACTCTGAAAATATAAATTTAAGAACGTAACATAATATAAAAACAAATACACAGATTGTTTTAGATATCTGTAGCACTTTGCTCTCTATCTTTTAATTCTCATCATGATTTATTATCTGATCTCTCTTAAAGCGGTGTCGGTCTCTCATTCCCTGTCCTGTCTGATCTCTGCTGCAGGTGTACAATGCAGATGGGGAGTTCCTGTTTAAGTTTGGCTCCCATGGAGAGGGCAACGGTCAGTTCAATGCTCCCACAGGTGTGGCCGTGGATTCCAATGGAAATATCATTGTTGCTGACTGGGGCAACAGCCGGATCCAGGTTGGTTTGAATAAAGTGCATCTTATTTAACCCTATAGAGCCCAGGGTTGTGCCAGTGCTACAATTGGCATATTAAAGTGACTGTGAGGACTTTCTAAGTGATCTTTAAAAGAATCACATTTCTAGATATACACCTGATCCTAAGCCACAGCTTGAAATGAGATGATCAGCACCAATATAGGTTGTTTTTAAATGCTATTTCTTAGCTTCCCGATCAGGTCGGACAGGACCTGATTGAGTTACGTCATGTTGAAGTCTCCACGCCGGCTGATGAAGTTTAGTAGTGAGAAGAGAGATCTGTGTTTTTCTCTGCTGAAAACACATTTCTGGGATTTGTTTTGTAGTGATGGTGGACACTAAAAGCTTATACACAAGCTAAAGGCTAAACCACAAGCTGAAGGCTACAACACAAGCTAAAAGCTAAACCATGATCTAATGGCTAAAACATAGGATAAACTGTGTATGATATTATTCATTCCAACTCACGTGCAGCAGTTTTACTGCAGTGATCTGTTCAAACTTGAGAGTCTGTCAATAAAATGACAGTGAGGTTATGTTAGCTCTGCTTGGTAGATGAGAAAGACTTAAGGATTCACTAATGTAACACATAAGCCTATGGATACATCTCATAGTACCAGGCTGCAAGTAGCACTAATATAGCCGGCTACTAAACTACAGTACAAATTGTCAAAGTTTGCTTGTTACCTTTCAGACAACAGCACTGCGTAACTGTGGATAAATAACTTACCTCGTCGTGTTGTATTAGGTGAAAAGTTGTCTTGAATAAAGAAAAGAAGTATTAAAAAGAAAATCCAATCTCCAATCATTTCCAAAAAACAAACACGCCTTGTAAACAGTCACGTTATCACAACAGTGTGCGTGCAATTCCAACCAAAAGGTGTCGCTGCAATCCACTTCCACCTTACAGTCCCTTTAAGTTTTGATTGACAGTAGATTTGAAACTAGATAAGATAGATCTATAAATTTTCTTTTCAAAAAAAATTGGGGAGTTAGACTTAAATATTGCATTTTCAGCATGCCCCAGAGTGTTTTTTCCTTCCACTAATGTGTTTGCAGAAATCCAGTATAAAGCTTCCTATGTTGAATACACATTATCTTGTTTTTTACATTTACATGTTTGAGGGATACAGCCATGAAATTTCCGTGTTAAGAAAAATATGTTTATATTTTCATTTTTTATGGTTTGCTGCACTTTTTTGCAATTAAGTTAGTTAAACTGGACTCAAGTCTAACCTCTTAACAAAGTTTGGGATATAAGGGTTGTATTGATGTAAAACTAAAATTTATGCAAAAAAGACACTAGAGAATGTAAAAGTGTAAAGATATGCTCTGGCAGACTTGGTATGTTAAGTCATTAAGGATTAAAGTAGAGCAACTTTCAAGTAGTTACTCACTGTTTCCTTCTATGTTGTTCCAACCAGGTGTTCGACAGCTCAGGGTCCTTCCTCTCCTACATCAACACAACAGCAGACCCTCTTTATGGCCCCCAGGGTCTGGCCCTCACCTCCGATGGTCATGTGGCGGTGGCAGACTCTGGGAACCACTGCTTCAAGGTGTACCGCTACCTTCAGTAAAAACCTGGGGCTGCCATCTTCACCACTGAAAGCACTGACAACGACACAACTAATGTATTCCACAGGGTGCAAAGACCTTTACAACACAGCCTTTCGACGTGCATATCAGCTGGATATAAATATGTGTCTGATCCTGAGTTTACTCCTTATGTGTATTTGAAGGTGATTTAAAGTTGGGTAATGTAGCATCCTTGGCACATGTAAAGAACGTAGTTTGGACTGGTTAACATCCTAATGTTGGGATTATAGACTTTACAGGAGACCGGACAGGGTAGGAGATCGAGTAGTCAATGAGAGATTCAAGTATTTAATGAGCCATAACTTGTCCAAATGCATGAAGTTTTATTTGATCTTAATGCCTAGCCAACAACTCAGTCTACACATTGGTTGCTTTTCTCACAAACTACTTAATGCTTACAGTGAACAGTGCGACGCTTCTTCAGCAATGAAATGTAAGATTTCTTATTTACTGCTATCTCACATAGAAATGTCATCACCATCTGTGCATTGATTTGCTGTACGTAATGTATATACAACATAAATGTATATTGTGTATATTAGATCACTGTATGTATGTGCTATGATTTTTGAAACAAAGCCCGATGGCAGCGGTCAAGGACTCCAGGATTGAAAAACTGTGTGTACGGCAGCTGTTACGAAGTGTGCTTTTGAAACATACGCAGCACATGCTTCAAAGAAGAGTGTCATATTTATTGCTAATGTACTCAGCACAATTTTGTTTTCGTTCATATTTGTTGTTTTAAAGGGAGAAAAAAACCTGAAAAAAAGCTAATTTATTTTATTTTGTACACTAGCTTTTACACTAGCCTTTACAAATTATTTTTCTAAATTAATGTTTGTTTTTTTTTCTTTAGAGCTTTATACTTTATCCCTTTACCTGTACGAGAAACGTCACCTTAAAGCAGAATTCCTTTCCTCCTAAAATCTGTAATTCAGATCAGTGTTCGTGCACATGAGCAGCTCTTGTCCAGAAATTCAAACAGGTCTTTGTTTTATTTTAGATACGATCAATAAAGAAAGCTTGAGCTTTTTTCACAAGTGTGAACCGTTACAAACCAGAAGATAATACGCACATCTCAGGAAATACATCCAAATTTAACTACCACATCAGTGTAATTCATTTCTTTTTCAATTGCATCACATCTTTTGGGAGACTAACTTTTAATTTGATTCCAGATCATCAATAACTGGGAAGGAATTCTGTTTTACAACTGTTTCTGTTTTCTGGCTTTTACATGAGGACCAGCGACAAAATTCTCAGATAATTTATTAGATGACATTTTCTAACAAACTCATCCACACTTAGAAAATCACTTGCCCATGATACTGTTGTATTGTTCTGCTAAAAAAAAAAAAAAAAGAAAAAAAAAAAAATCAAAGTTTCTGCCTGCACAACCTTAAGCCATGAAACCCAAGAGCAAATGTGTACATGTGGAGCTGTTTCTGCTCTTGCCCTCCCTCTAGTGTTCATTCTGTGTAATATCATAAGAAAACCTGGTGCCACAGCAGAAAAGAGAGCAGGTGCAGAGAGAGAAAACAACTTCCTGGTGTGAAATAAAAACCCTCAGCACTGTGTTAAACACCCGAAAACTGATGCTCATGCTTCATGAAGTAAGCAGGATATGACTCAAGTCCTTTAACCAGGAAGCTGCTCCTTCTCCTGCACCTGATCTCTCGTTGACTTGTTGCCAAACAGGAGCTCTTTGACTTCCTTAGAGTCAGAGGCTCACCTTTACAACATGTGTCTGATACATTTAACTGTTTGCTGTTTGTGTCTCACCAATACAAACTATATTGTTTTCTCTATGAATATGCACTGGTAAT
The DNA here is from genome assembly GCA_030710495.1 of Labroides dimidiatus. Taxonomy (NCBI): domain Eukaryota; kingdom Metazoa; phylum Chordata; class Actinopteri; order Labriformes; family Labridae; genus Labroides; species Labroides dimidiatus. Next base: position 21,451,670 of record CM061154.1, read on the forward strand.
AAAAGCACATGGTTTACTGAGGTCTACAGATTATTTAAATGAATGTATTTATCATGATGTGAAAATGTGCTTCATGAACATACAGAGATAGAAAAAATACAAAACAAAACATAAAAGGGTGGGCCCTAAAAATGATTATTATTATTATTATTATTATTATTATTATTATTATTATTATTATTATTATTATTATTATTATTATTATTTTAAATTGGTTTAAAAGGAACACTGAAGATTTGTCTTGAGTTTGTTTTGTTATTGTTGGATGTATTGTCTTTGTTAAATCAACTGAGTTTGGCCATCTTTTAAGCCTGTTGGAAAAACAAACAAACAAAAAATTTAAACAGTTATGAAACTTTCAGCTACATGTTATATTGGCAGGACTAGAGAATGATTTTGGGAAAGACTAGATTTTCTAACAGACTATAATAAATGGAAGGCTGTAGCAGTGCAGCCCTGTTGATGCAGATTTTGGTGATGCTTATGCAGCACAACTGCTGGAAATGGAACACTTATCATCTGGAATGAAGTGACACCTGTGGGACAGGTAAGGTTCCATTTCATCAGTCTGTAACGATGGTACAAGGATTTTTGAGCACACTTAGTGACAGTGATTTCTTCCAGAATTCACTAGATTAGTGATTACTTATAGTACCATATTAGTCCCAGAATAGAAATCCAGGCGTCTGGCAGATGAAATGATAAAGACTCACATAAAAAAAGCATTAAAAAAAATATGAAATGAAGTCTGTTGATGTCTGTACAGCTCTCATCTGTTTCTATCAGCACATTCGAATCTGTGCATTCAAAGCAGTCCCTGAGAGCTTCACCGACCTCAGGCGTCCATCTCCTCATTATGAGGGTAGCTGAAGGCTGCCACAGTACACAAGCTCTGCAACAGTTCTACAGGAAAACCAGGTTGGGATCTGACTCGCCCAGTGGTGGTAAGGCAAAAGCGCTGTAGGCATCTCTGACACTGGCATACAGCAGATTAAGTGTTTTATTCTCTCTGGTTGGACAATCAACAAACTGTGTAAATGTAGTCAGGTGGGAGGAGAGGGCAACATGATTAAAGTTTCCTGATGTTGCTATGAGTGCCTCAGGATGTTGAATCTATGTCCTGGCAACAGTTTCATGGATAAAAGCGTTCATGTGTTACTCTGATTATTAATACATATGTCAGTAAGAGCTGCTAGTTCTTGGTCATTTTCACAAAATCAAACATGGCCCTCAAATGTTGGCAACCTAGACCTAGCTCTCTCTTCGGAAGGAAGTTAACTATGGACACTTCCTGCTGTCCTGCTGGATGACAGATAAAAACATGCTCAATGCTGGTCAGCTAATGTAATACAGAGAAACTGATGATTATATTTTACATTTATAACAATTAGCCCTGCGACTGACTGGTGACCAGTCCCGCCTCCTGCCCTAAGACAGCTGGGATAGGCTCCAGCCACCTGTGACCCTGAACAGGATAAGCGGTATAGAAGATGAATGAATGAATGAATGAAATGAATTTATAACAATTACTTAGTGGTCTCATGCAAACAGACTGAAGTTTCCTGTCTGTCATATTCATCAGGAAAAAGCAACGTTACTTAAAACTCATAATAAAGGAGCATAAATCTGGTAGAATCTCTTTGGTAGAGTCTTATTTTGATCATTTCATTAAGAAGAAGAAGAATCAGTTTTAACTTCAGACAGCTGCTCTTGCTCCTCTTGTCTGTTTACTGCTCAGGTTGGTGACAATCAGCTGCACATTTTGAAGGCATCGTGGGAAACAATGAGTCTGCTACGTAGAGTTAAACAAATCTTACTCGTGATTCAGACAGCTCTACATGGCTAACACGCTGTATAATGTACTGGGCTAAACAGAGAGCTGAGGATGATTTTGGACAAACTTTTAAAGAGCATCAGGAAACAGGAGAGGTTTGAATCAAAACAGGTCTTCAGCACGTTGCTGCTGTTTTGAATTAAACTTGTTTGAGCAAAAAATGAACACTATGACAGAACAGAGGTGAGAGTTCTCTTCTATTGTGATGTCATAGAAGCATCACAGGTCTGAGCTGGAAAAAGTTTATAGATATAGGTCGTTTTCAGCTCCAAACTGTGGGAGTATTGGAGAATTTGAGAGAAGAGCCGGAGAGATTTATTACTGCGAGAGAAGAAGAAGAGAATTTGAGATCAGAACGAGAGAAATTTGTTGATACCTAGAGAGAGAAGAAAGTATTTGAGAGCAGAGCGAGAGAGACTTGTTGATACTGGAAGAGAGAAGAAGAGCATTTGAGATCAGAGAGAGAGAAATTCGTTGTTACCAAGAGAGAGAGAAGAAGAGCGTTTGAGACCAGAGCAAGAGAGATTTGTTGGCGTTGAGCAAGTGATTTTGAAGCATCTAAAAACATCTATAAAGTTCATTGTTTGGTTTTCGCAACCGACACTGACTTTGTAAATATGTCAACTGGTAAGACTCAAATACATCAATTTATTGTTTTAAATATATTTTACATATTTATGTATATTTAATATCTGAACCAGGAGTAGGATAAAGTTGATTTTTTGGGGAAAATTCTCCACCTGAAAGCTGGTCATAATGTTTAAATGTGTTCTTTAAAGCTTATATTAGTACAGTGATGATTTTTACATTTTTAAAAATACTGAGTTGATTTTTGGCAGCAGGACTTTTGTAAAAATCTTCACTAGAATAATTTAAAGCAGTAGTTTTTGTTATTTTTACTTTTTGGTATATTGTAGAGTAGAACAGACGAGCAGCTGAGTTCTGATTACTGAAGAGATTCTGTGCTTTTTATTTTGTCTAATTTTAATGATTGATTGAATTTGCTAAGTTTTTTGCTTTGTTAGCTGGAATAATTAAAAAGATGTATTTAAAAAGGTCTCATCACCCTCACACATTCACGTATGTTTCTCCCTGTATTCTTTCTCTACAGTAACTGATACAGAGCCCGTCATCAAGGAGGGTCAGACCCTGCAGAGCAGCTTGGCTGCCTATTCCATCCTGCAGTTCATTGGTGAGGGCAGCTTTGGGAAGGTGGCCAAGTGCCAGAATCTCCTCACTGGAGAAACAGTGGCTGTAAAGGTCCTGAAAAAGGACCCTAGTTTGCTCCAGGATGCAGAACACGAGGTAGACTCTCAGACTCCCTTTAGTTCTTAAAACAAATTAGTAGAGATAAGATAAATAACAGAAGTTAAGTTAAGTTGAGTTAAGTTAAGCTTTTAATTTGTCACAGAGAAATTTACCAAGTTAGAGTAGCAAAAGTACACTGAACTGTTGTCATGTCACCTCTTTCCTCTCCAGGTGTCCATCCTGAGAACCATCTCGGTGTTAAACCAAGACAACAACAACATAGTCAAGTTCTTTGAGCAGTTTGATTTTATGGACCAAACCTGTCTCGTATTCGAAATGCTGGAGACAAATCTTTACGACCTGTTTGTCCATAACAACTGGGAACCGTTGCACCTGAGAACGATCAGGCCTATTGCGAAGCAGGTAGTTATTAATGTTGAATACACAGAGTTATCTACTGTACATATCTGCAGCATGTCGACTAGACCCCCCAACCCCAAACCCTAAACCTCTGAACAGAAAGCTGAACCTCTCTGTTGTGTCTCTGCAGCTTTTTGTCGCCTTAGCTGCCCTGAAGAGTGTTGGCATCCTCCACACGGACATAAAGACGGACAACATCATGTTCGTCAGGGAGCAAGAAGAGGCCATTAGAATTAAATTAATTGATTTCGGCTTGGCCATCCCGAAAAACAAGGTCCAGCCTGGTATGGTGGTCCAACCCGTTGGATACAGGTAAGCTGATGCTGCATGACAGAGCTCGAGTCTTTCATCTAAACCTCCTCCTTCTCCTCTTGTTTTTCAAAGATCGTCCATGAAATGACATGTTGTGAATCTTGTCCTCCCTCTTCAGAGCTCCAGAGGTTTCCATCGGGCTTCCATTCACGGAGGCCATTGACATCTGGGGAGTGGGCTGTGTCCTTGGCTTCCTGTTCCTCGCCCAAAATCTCTTTTCAGTCTTCTGCGACTATCGCATGGTACGTACCCTATCTCTGACTGCTTCTTCAGTCTTGTTCAGGACGTCAGCTGATGTGAATGTTTGTGTTTGTGTGCAGATGAAGCGCATGGTGGAGATGTTCGGTGTACCACCAGAGTATCTCCTCCAGGGTGGCGGATACACACATCGCTTCTTCGCTCTGGAGGAGACCTCATTTTGTGACATCTGGAGACTTCTGGTAGAGTAACATGTTCCTCTTTGTTTAAGCTGGTTGAAACATTTCATCTGGACTTCATGATATAGTTCTCACATGTATTTTCTGTCTTTAGACCCCTGAGGAATACACTCAGAAGAATGGAGTGAGTGTCAAAGAAGAAGAAGACACCTCCAACATTCTCCCCTCATCCCTGGATGACATGATGAATGTAAGTACTCTCTCTGTTCAGTGAGCACAGACTGATCAGTGTGAGTCACAGATCTGTCTCTGTGACTGAGCGGCTAAGCTAACTAACCTAAAACTGTTTCCAAATCCAGGTCTATCCACACGTTGAGTCCGGGGAGACTGAAGACACGAAGGCCTTTGTGGACCTTATGAATGGTTTGCTGCATCTTGATGGGTCTCTAAGACTCACCCCCCATCAAGCTCTGCAGCACAGATTCATCACTATGAGCCACCTGAGTGATAATGAAGGCTTCAGTGACTAGTAAGTGACTGAGGAGCTCCAATCACACATGCATTTGTTGAGATTTTCCCGAAACACATTCTGCACATTCATGGATTCATTGATGGACTGAAATGTTTACTAACTGAGTGCTGTTTCAATCTAGTTTCAGCAAATGTCAACTGAAGTTGACCAACTGCCTGAACACCGCCTTGGTCATTGATCCCCAGGATGATGTGGACTCCTGGAACTCTCTGCCCCTTGATGGACCTGCAAACGACCATTCCAATGGTGAAAATGACATACCCTCGCCAAGTGAATGGGTCGATGACTTGGGGTTCCAGGATGGACAACAATCAGATAGACTGTCTACACAATCCTGGACTGAGGGTCCAGACAACTGGCCTTCAACTGAAGATGACCTGACTAATGAATATGACGAACATGATGAAACTGACCTCACTTATGATGATGACAAGCACGATGAAGCCGATGAGGCTTATAAAGAAGCCCAAGCTGATAAGGCCAATGGAGATGATAAACATGATGAGGCTGATGCAGCAAATGAAGCCACCCTGACTGATCCCCCCGCCAACACCACCACCAACACCAACACCTCGTCTGGAGGCCTGGGGAAACGGCTCAGGAGGTTCTTTAAAGCGCTGAAAAGAAGAGCTCTTCGCTGCTGCTGCTGCTGCTTTTGCCCTGCTGAGGACTAAATCCTCATGTAAAAATGAATAAAAATAAGCATGAAGTTCAGAGTCTCAGGCTTGCTTTGTTGCAAGTGAAATAAAATCAAAGGTTTATTTATGGTTATAAATTAACAGAGAGGTGATAGAAATGATTCAGCCTCTTTCATACGGTGTCTAAAATCTCCATTTACTGCTTTCTGGAGGAGAAGGTCGATATGTGAATCCATCTCTGATATTTTTGCAGGTTGTTCTTGAAACAATCATTCGTGAACAGTAAGCATAAAGTTAACAGAGAGGTGATAGAAATGATTCAGCCTGTTCATACTGTGTCTAAAATCTGTTTCTACTCTCAACTGGTGGAAAATGTATATCACACACACACACACACACACACACACACACGCACACACACACACACACACACACACACACACACACACACACACACACACACACACACACACACACATAATATGGTCTCTGGTCATCAAGGTCAAATATCATTAATGCCAGCAGGGGGCACTGTAACTGAAGAAGTGAAGGGTTTGAACAACAGTCTCTGGTGTTAAAATGAACCTTGGAAGTGAAGGTCCTGAGCATCCACTGAAAGTTAGCTTCAGAAATCAGTGAATCCACAATAACCCTCATATTTAAATGTCAAAGTTTAGCAGAAGAATCCAACTTGTTTCCAGACTGGTTCAAAATATGGTTCTTATCTGAATATTTAATATCACTCACACTGAACAGAGGTGAATCTCCTGATCACTCACCTGTTTTGGTTATATTCAGGCTAAGAGTGAGGTGTAGCTCTGCACAATTAGAAGACAGATTTTAACAACAGGCAGGCACATTGTATGAAGTGTTACGCCTTAAACAGCCTGAGCAAGTTTGATGTTAATCACATGAACCCCATACAAGGGTTTCCCTTTCCATGATTCCTGGAAATAAATGCAAACATGATATGAAACAAACTCTAGATGATATTCTTCCTGAAGGCCTTACATCAGGGTAAGATGGACTGATTTCAAGTCTATAAATACTACAGTTTTCATTCATCTAGGTTTATTAAAGCTACTAAAACATCAGAACGAGGAACAGCATGATTCTGGTGTCCCAGTGTGATTTTACAGAGTGATACAGCAGAAACATGAGAGGCAGGATGAGTAAATTAAGCTGAAACCTTCAGTGGTGAAATATGACATCAAATCAGAGGTGCAAAGTTCCTCAAGAGTCCGCTCGAGTCTGGTCACGTGTAAAAAAGTCAATTTGAAGCAAAATTTAACATTTTAACAGGGTATGTAAGTAGTTTTTATATATGGAAGCAGTGTTTTGTTGGTAAATTTGATGGGTAAATTCTGCAGGAACTCAATAACTCTTGCAGGTGATGTGTAAATGGAGTGACAAGGAAATCATCAGTTAAATTGATTGTTGTTAAAGTAATTTGGGTTAAATTTCAGGGTCAGAAATCACATAATTTTCAGTGGTGAGGTCTAATTTCTGGGTCTTGGAAAAATCATGATTCATTTAAAAGTTTGGAGGCTGGTTCAAAGAAATTGAAAGGTATTTAAAGCCATATTTTAACACCGTTAAAGTCAAATTTGACATAAAAAAACACATTTCTGGATATTTTCTTGAAAAATTATTTATTTGCAGACCACGCTGTGCTTCTGGTCAATGTTACAAATAATTACAGCACATACTTTATGCATTTTTTCAGTAACCATTCCCAAAACATCCAAATGGTATATTTATATGTAATACATAGGTATATATACATACATACATACATGTGCATAAAAAAAGCTCAGGATGCACTCAAAGAATTAGAGTGGAGTAAAACAACCACAGTACAATGATACAGTGTCAAACCTAGATTAGCAAGCAACTGAATGTGCAGTGAGTACAAAAATCACACATGGGGTAAACATTTCATGATAACACAGGTTGCATAGAATCGTTTTCAGTCTCAAAATATAACAGCAAATGAACCTTACGTTTATGAATATCGTGTCTGTGTTGACATAAAGCAGAATGAGGTAATCAGGATTTTATGGCAATCCAGAATCTGGATCTGAAAACAGGAACAGTTTGAATTCCTTTACGATGCTCGGATGTGCACGACGAAATCAAAACGACAGTTTGTACAGTAGATTTTGATCATGATGGGTTAAAAATGACAGTAAAAAGGGAAATGCTACGATTGTTTTTCTCTCAGGACGACACAACAAGCATTGAAAAAATAAATAAATACATTCAAAACTAATGAAGCAGGGAGGACAGCAGTTTAAAAACAAGTATTGAGGGTAAAGCATTTCATTCCCTTTGAGTGAAATCCGCCAGGGTGTTGAAACAATTAGCACACAGCCCTGTTGATGTTGGAGGGATCAGGAGTCCCTGCTATCTTACACTACAGTTGTCGATTTGTTGAGCCACAAATTAAAAGAGACAACACTACACTGTACATTGCAGACCAGCTGTCTTGAAAGTTTCTACAGTACCGCAAACTCCACCAGCTTCACTTCTCTGATTCGATTTAGCGTCATGTGTCACTCATGAGAGTCTTAAAATCAACTTACGACTTACTTTTAGGGAGAAATTTAACATCAACTCTAAGCTACAGATGAGTATAGTTTTTTATGGGATTTTAATGTGAAATACAGCAACTAGTGAAAGTACAACAGCAAAGATGCTTTCGTGATCTGATTTTTCAAACAATTTTAAGATACAAAACATGCATGCAAAAAATGAAAACATGAAAATGTTAAAAAAAAAAAAAGTTTCACTGCTGCAAAGTAGCAAAACATACATCACAAGACGTCAAGATGATGTGATTTCTTAGGCACACACAGCATCTACTGATAAATCATTCATTTATTGTCTCGATGATGGCTAACAGACTCATCCAGTGTACAAACTATGGGCAGTGTCTTTACGCAGCAAATCAAACGAACAAACAAAGCGGGATGTTGACAGTCTGAAAAACATCAACCTCTCTCCACCTGCTCAGTAAACCCAATGCCGTTCAAAGATAGTAGGCATCTTCTTTAGCACCTTTGGAAAGTAACACCTTTTTGGATCAAGTGGCATCAAAAGTAAAACCAAGAATGGAGTGCTGACAACATGACAAGTGCCTTGAAACAGCTGCTGACAAAGTCTGTATCCAAGCGAGCGTCCCAATCACTCTCCGTCCGTGGAAGAGATGCAATATTTCAAGTAGATTTCTGAAAAGAATCAAAGCTCTCAAAAGTTTGTTTTGCTTTACACAATCTTCAATTGGTATCTAAATGTGAGGCACTTGCAAAAAAAAAAAAAAAAAAAGAAAAGAAATAATAAAAAAAAAATCAACTAAATCTCTGAAGCATCAGTGTGTTTGTTAGACCTCAGAGCTGTCACTGTTACAGACAGCTGGAGTCATCATGGGTTCTCTGCTGCTCGAGCTCTTCGGTACGTCTTTCTTCTCTCGCTTGGACCGGACCAGTAACACCACCAGGATGATGAGGAGCACCGTGAGGAGCAGACCCACAAAGATCCCGATGATCAGCACGAGTCTGTCGTCACTGTCGTCCTTCTGGTTGAGCTCCCGGGGGATGATGCCTTTGGTGAAGACCTCTCTCTCTGGGCTCGTCCTCCGCTGGCTGCTGCGGTCCAGAGCGATGTGGAGGATGTTGGTGCCGCGGTTGTTGCCGAAACCGATCTCCTCTACAATATCTGGTACGTCATTGGTAGATCTTCGGGTGCGATGTTGACCCTTGGGCAGCAGATTTGTGTGCCGGCTCATGGCGTGGTACTCCAGGCTCCTTTTCCCGATGCCACGGTTAGCGTTGTCCCGGGAACGCACGGTGTAGATGGTGTGAATGAACCATTCTCTGCCTGCAGACACCTATAGAGAAAGAACAATATTTCAAAAGCTAGCTTAAAAATGTGAACTAAAACACATAATTTGTCCAGTTTAGTTACTGTTCAATGGAGAGGAGAAGCAGAAAAGTTCTGGGGCACTGAAAGAAACTCATTAGACCCCAAAACTTGTCACTGACTTACTCCTTAACAAGACTCAGGCTCTTGGACACACTGACTAGAGAAAAGATCTCTGGACTCAATACAAGGAGAAGAGTCTGACTCATCCTGTCATCACAGATCAGAGGCTGGATAACGGCCGGCCCACGTGGTGACTGGATTGTTCAGGTCAGTGAGTCGTTTTTCACTCGGCTTATTAAGAGGAAAAGCTGAAAAGAGCAGCTTTTAAGGTCACTTTCTGAGACTCCTGTGCAGCGCAGAGTATTTTCATCTTGCTCTTCACAGCTGTCTCTTACACAGCAGGGTGTGACAAAGTAAGACCAGTTCCCAGAAAAAGAACATAAATTCCAGAACAAGCAGAGGAATGCATCACAAATGGGTGAAATATGAGAACCAGAAGTGTTCAAGGATACATCCATACACTTTATTCACTTGTTTTTTTCGTCTCATCGGTCATTTCCAGAACTTTCTTTAAGATTTCAACCTATTCATCTCATTATTTCAGGGTAAATAGGACAGTTCCTCAATGATAGATCAACTTCTCTAATGATTATTACATGAAAAAGCTCGTCTTCACAGACTGGAGCACAAAATAATAGGCTGGTCACCTTAAAAAGTCAGATCACGACATGCTAGCTGCCACCGCCCACTCAAGTGAGGGACGTTACAGGTTTTTCACCGTTTCTTTTGCAACTCAGGGATCTTAAATGAACTATTTTGATTAGCTTGTTACCACAGGGAAAAACTGAATCACTAATAATGGATGGACACATATCTGGTTCAGCACATACTGACCTGAAAGAGAGGCGAAGTATCCAGTCTGAAACCATCCGATCCAGGTTGCCTCACTAAAGCTAGTGCACCAGCATCATCCACTGCCAGGAAAGCGTTGAATCCTACGTTTCCAAATGAGCGAGCCTGAGTCTCTGGCTGAGCCTTGTCCTGGAGCGGAAAGATGCAGGAATCAGTTGAATCAACACAGCGAAAGAGCAAAATAAGATGAGTTAACCTTTGCCTTACAATGATCTTGAATCTGTAGAGCAATGAAGGGGCATCAGCCAAGCAGCCAAACTCAAAGTTGCTGGGGTTGTATTTGGGGACGTAACCATCAGCTCCGGTACACAGGAAGACTTTTTCAATGTTACAGATGAAGGAGTCGCCCAAGTTCTGCACTGGATCCACCATCACTCTGCCGTAAATGGTATCCCCTGAGGAAGAAAGACAGGGGTATCACTGCAAGCAGAAAATCTTGATGATTTAATGACTGTAGTGCCAAAGGGACTGTGAGGACTATTTGTTTGAAGTGGATTGCAGTGACACCTTTTGGCTGGATTCGCATGCACATTGTTGTGTGACGTGTCTCTTAACAGGGCATGTGTTTGTTTTGGAAATGAATGGAGATCAGATCTTCTTTTTAACACTACTTTTCTTTGTTTAAGACAAATTTTTACCCGATACATGACGAGGTAAATGCATTTATCAACATGTAATGTATTTATAGTAACATGTAATGTTAGTGAATCCTTATGTCCTTCTCATCCACCAAGCAGAGCTAACAGAACCTCATTCTTCATTTTATTGACAGACTCTCAAGTTTGAACAGATCACTGCTGCATATGGGTTGGAAAGAACATTATCACAAACAATTTAGCTCATGCTCTATCACTTTCCTGTTTAGCTTTCTTCTTCTCTTCTGTCCTTTTTCTGTCTGACAGTTCAGCTCCAGTGTCCACCATCACCACTAAATTAATCCCAGAAATCATTTTCAGCAGAGAAAAACACAGATCCCTCTTCTCACTACTAAACTTCATCAGCTGGCGTGGTGTTGTCATAGAGGCTTCAACATGTCGTAAATCAATTCAGTCCTGTCCTATCGGATCGGGACGCCAAGAAATAGCATTTAGAAATAACCTATTTTGGTGCTGATAATCTCATTTCAAGTTGTGGATTAGGATCAGGCATATATCTAGAAATGAGACTTTTTCAAGATCACTCAGAAAGTCCTCACAGGGGCTTTATAAAAGGTTTCATTTATACATGGTGTTATGATTTTTGACAGTTGTGCTAAATTTAAGAAAAGTCAAAGAGGCGAAGAAATGAAAACATTTCCGAAAGTCCACAAACTCTGGAGAGCTGTTTTTGTTCAGTGACTGCGTATTACCCTGTGAGAACGCAGTGTCACTCTCCTGTCCAAAGCCCATGGAGCCGTCTGAGAGCCAGAGTGTCCGTTTAGAGAGTAAAATCATCTGTGTGTTCAGACTGAACTCAGCAGCCACTGGATCGCTCACCTAAAGACACAACGAGAGCAGTAAAGAGCCAGAGCAGAGCAGAAGACAGCTGACAATAATAAACTTCCTTTACGGTCATTCGCTCATGTTGGGAATGTATTTACTTGAGCAGTCAGTCAAAATACTTCTTTCTTTTTTTTTTTACATTTCTTCATGTTTGGGTAACATTTAAAGGAGATGGAGGGGGAACAAATTGACTTTGCTGCTTGGGAATAAATAGATGTTAGCATCAGCAGCAGGATTCAGATACAGAACAGCAAAAAAAAAAAAAAAAAAGAATTGCAATTTTCCTTTTACCACCTATTCCTCTCAGATTTTTGAAGTGAAAAAAAAAAAAAAAAAAAAAAAAAAAAAAAAAAACCAGAGGGTCCAGAAAACAAATTACAGAATGCAAGCCAATGGAAGTAATTTAAGAAACCTAATTTAAATTGAAAGTAGCGTCTTCTTTCTTTTATTATAATTATTAAACGAGCAGTTTAAATGCACCACTACTTTTTACTATACGCAATATAAATCATGACTAATAAATTTATAACTTTTCCACATTATTTTTCTTATCTGAATAATTATAGAGGGAGGAATCACCTGCTGGAAGCGGATGTCCATGTCAAAAGTAAGGGGCTCTCTGGGATTGCACACAGCAGGGATGGTGTACTCCAAGCTGGGAGGGGATGTACAGGGGACCAGCTTCACTGTGTACGTGCCAGAGTAATCTCGAACCTGAGAGGGAGAATATATACACATTTAGGTGTGAAAGGAAAAAAAAATGAACTCATTGGACAAGAAAAAGTCTCCTCACAGCAAAATCAGAGACAAATGACCACTGCTGGACAGGCTGGTTGTAGGTCGGCTCACTCCTCACAAGACTGAGGTTAAAGGTCAAACCAGGGTGATCCGGACACATGACCATAGAGGTGAGCGGTGAGGCTGAAGGAAAAGTTAACAATAAAGACATTAGTGCATGTTCAGTAACAACTTTAAGACCTTTGGATTAGGAAAAAGACACTTCAGACAGCGTGAACACCCTCATACAGTCAACAAATTCTAATAAAAAAGTACAGAAGCTTTAAAAAAATAAATCATGTTCAAGCACGATAAAGTACCTGGATGTGAATTCACAAACAAGCCTCTAAATCGAGCTTCGGTGCGGAAGTTGACCACCAGTCGTCCTTGACCATTAATTCGCATGCTGGTCGGGTACAGAGCTCCTGCAAAGACAGCCTCAGAAGTTTGAATTCTGCTTCTTCATTCGTTTACAATTAATTATATAAGAACACGGCACATTTTAAATACCTCTAAAGTTATAATACAAACACTGTTCAAGTCTCACCTTGTAGTTCAGCCTCTGCTGGGCTTCCTATGCCATCTCTCCACAGGATGGCAGTGTCGTACACAAACGTGAGCCTCAGCTCCGACTGCAGGTCAAAGTGCTGCCAGCCTCCAGCTCCCACAGGGGAGTGAAAGACGTAGGACACATGAAGGGGGACACGTAAGGTCACAAAGGACTGGACCAGATTCAGAACCTGCAGAGAAAACCAAACCCTGCTGTTTCAGAAATCAACAGATGCTACGTTAGCTTCAAAATATTTAAGATTATTCTAGCAAACGGCTTTATTGGGTTTTGCCTCCATGGAGAACATGGATTAGTGAAAGGAAAGCAGATTTTGCAAAGATGATATGAAATTTAAATAGAAAGGGACGATACTGTCACCAGTGTTCACGATCTAAAGCTATAATAAAGCTATTTTTTTTGCGTTTATATCAAAAGACACAAGGACTGCTCTGTATCACTATTTTTCAGGTGTAATGAATGGCCCTTAAATGTCCTCTTTTAAATGAGCAGTCCTAAACCAGTCAGAGGACTCTGAGTGGTGAAAGTGTTGAGCAGCAGCTTTCTCTGGTATCTGCTCTCTCCTCTGACCTGTGGGAGGTATCTTCCTGCACCGGCGCTGTGTTCGTGTGGAGACGTGTCTACGCCTCTGGGCGCTGAGAGCTCAGGCAAATGATTTGCAGAATGGCCTTCTGACACAACCTGCTGGGCTTTAATAGATTCCTGGGGTCCCGGTTAAGCCGGGCTGTAAGCCCCCACACGGTGACATGACACTGGCCTCGGCCTGCAGAGAGCCGTCTGCTCTCGGCCTGCCTGCCCACTTAGAGGAGCGCCCAGGGTCACGGGGCACCCACAAACAAAGGCAGCCTCTTTCCCATTGATCCTGCCTAACAAACCCTGGAACTGAACCTGTGACGCCCCAGTCACTGCATTATCACACTGCCTTTTGGTCTCTTCAACTGTAACCATAGCAACAAAATCTACATAGAGAGCTTACACGAGCTGAATGTATACCGCTCTGCCTGTGATAGAAAGACAACAGGGACAGGAGTGGAGTTTGTGCTGCTGGTACCTGTTCTCTATTTTGCAGCTAAAGTCAGATGTACAAAATAATTTGTTGCTTTCGTTGCATCCTTTTTTAAATCCCCCGATAATCTCTGATCAAAACACACACCAATCAGTGAAGACGGAGTTAAGTTACTGGACTCATTAACTCACTTCTGACCTCAGAATAACACGACAGGCTGATGTAACGTTTATATTACAGACAGCAGCCTACTTTCTTGCCAGGACATGTTTTAAAGGACCACGTTCACCCTCACATCATGTGGCCACAGGCAACAAAGTTCCACTCGTTGAGGAAAGCTGTTATCACCTGAGTGATGCCTTTGTTATTGAATAAACCTGAAGCCATGTCAAATGAGAAACTCCCATTAAACCAATAAACACTCTTCAATGCTTTCAGCAGCAACACATCTTGAAAAGTGCTGCAGGGCTTTCATCGCTAATCCTGCAGAGGAGGTTTCCACCGCGATGTGCCCCGTGCACTCTTCCCGGCCCTCTTTATCAACGCTCTCTCTTAATTAACTGCAAGTCAACCAACAGTATGTTTCCAAGGTGAATGCAAATGTTGAAAGCTGCGAGGCATGTGAGAGCTGCAGGATCTCCCCGTATACCAGCTGCTGCTGCAAACAACACGTTCTGTCTCACAGCAAAACAGACAAATAGAGGTTTTTATGGCGCTGCTAGTTATTGACTCGTCACTTTGTCAGCCGAAATAGCTTCTCTTTTCCGGGAGTTGAAGGAAGGTGTCGGGTTAGTCATTATTACAGAGGTTAACATGAGACAGTAATGGATGACTTCTCAACTTGCGTGTATTTACTTAAGGATCTTTAAAGGAAAACCAAGACGGCACACATGCTGTTTATGTGCCTGTAAATGATTCATTAGCACAGAAAATGTAGGAGCCTTTAAAGTAAAAATAGACAAAACTAGGCGAAGGATTTAACAGAGAAGCTGCCTCCACATTCCTCTCCTGAAAAGAAATTCGCTCCTTTATTGAACTTACTCTTGGCATCTGATGTCAGGAGATGACAAAAGGGGGTCAAAGGTGGAGCTGAAGCTCAAAGGTGGAGCTGCTTACCTGTCCATCAGTCCCGATGGTGCCTCCGCAGTCGCTGAGCAGCTCAGACATGTCGTAGTAGCTGCTGAATTCCCACAAACAGGCCTCCAAGTTGAGGTTTCTGTAGAACCGCAGCGTGCTGGATCCCCTGAGAGACGTGCTGTACTGGTAGGGAGCTGTCTCGCCGATTACCTCCAGGTTTTTGGTGGCGTCAGTGAGAAAGCCGTAGCGAGTACTGATCTCGGAGAAGTCCAGTAAATTGGAGCAGCGGTGGTTGCCGACACGGGTGCCGTCGGGGCTCAGTGTAAGCTCGAAGTTGGAGAGGGGTCGGGTGGATACGACAGGCAACATGCCTGAGGGGATTGAAAGTGGAAGACTTAATTAAAAACTTACTGTGTTTAACGGGCGAAAATCGAAACCATGAGTCCTAAACCAACTTTTGTCTTTAATATTTGCACTGATTAAAATGACCTAAGAGTGTTTAAATGAACGTGCAGCTCTTACCGTCAATGTGAGGCATAGTGACAGTCAGTTTGATGAGGTTGGGGTGATCCGTGTCTTCTGTTCCAGTGTACCGCAGCTTAGCTGAAAACGGCTCGGCCCCCACTGTGCCCAAAACACGAGGCTGGCACATTCCTGCAACCATACCACAAACAAACAAACATCAATTTTTTTTGTTTTCCTCCAGAGAAAAATTCTTTCATGTTGCAGTTTGCTGTCTGTCAGAGCGAGGACAGGATGTGCTGCAGAGCGAGAGGCAGCAGCTGCTTATCACACTGAGCCATTTCCATGACAGTCACTCAACATTTCCATCTAGAAAATGAGCTGCACTCACCCTCGTCCCTGCTGATGGACACAATAGGGCTACTGAGCTCAAGACCTTCGTCCCCATTGGAGTTCACAGCCCTGGCGGCACACTGGACACGGGAACCAGCCTGGAAGTAGACTGAATCCAGAGTAATGAGCTTGGAGGAAGTGAAAAAGGTATCAAAGTCGACTTCCCTCATAGGACTGGTGACGCCATCGGGGCCCGTGGGGGCGCTAACAAGCCAACGATAACGAGTTAGGGTGTTGTTGATGTTCTCGCTCACACAGATGGAGCCCGTTTTGTCATAGTCCGGGTACTTTGGGTTACAAGCCTGTAAAAAGGAAAAGAGGAAATAAAGCTTGTAAGTGAAATGTGTCTGAAATCCCTACAGCAGCCAAAGTCCTTTATGTGTACTCCCACTGAGCCCTCAAGGGAGCTATAATTGAGCAAAGTGAGCACATCTGCTAAATACAACCTAATTAGCAGTGTTAAGCTATTTAAAATGTACTAGCATTAGCCGAGCGAACGACTAAAAAAGTAAATCACTGAATATGTGTTGTGCTATCACTTACTGTGACACAAATAACAGGGTATCCTGGGATGAGAGGGGAGTCTCTAGATCTGTCAATGTCGTCATAGTGCAGGAGAGAAACCACTCTGGGCACTGAGGGGAAAGTGACATCTGCCATGCTGTTGGTCTCCTCGATATAGATTATGGCTTTGCTCATCTGTTGATTGACAAGAAAGGGCAATTCAGAGTTAATGGAGAACAAATTGCTGCTGCTTGTAAGATGATAGCTGAGCAGGTTATACACTTGCCAGTTAAATGATATGCTAATTTGGCCTAATTTTCACCTTTGTCTCTGCCACCATGTTCTCATCAGGCTTCAGGTGAACCGTGAACGCCTCCCTCATTTCTCTGACACTGTCATATAAAATCTCCACCTCTATATAGTGCTCCGTGTCGCCTGCTTTGAACACAATTTCTGCAGGGAGAGGAGAGACACGATGACTTTATAGCATATTTCAAATAAAAGCTGTCTTCCTGTAAGTGCCTGTCAGGGTTGTTTACCTTCTGAAATGGGATGGTAGTCCTCCCCAGAGGTAGCAGATCCATCCTTAGTGTGAACCCGGACAACAGAGACCTTAGAAGTGTCTCCTACACGCAGCACTGGAATCCGCACCACAGAAATCTGGCCGCTTGCCTTCGGCTCACTGACGCTGAATTTGGTCTCTCCAAACCTAATGATTGGCTCTGAGAAAAAAAAGGTTTCAAACATGTGCCATGATATGATGGCATAACATGCATTGAGGCTCCTGTGTATTGAAAAAAACACTTCTTAGACATGTAAAAGCACAAGATCAGAAATAAGAAGACGGGGTTTCATCTCGTCTACAAAGGGCGCCAAAATCAAAGCACACAGAAAGCTCCTCACGAGAGCTTTAAAGGGGGGAAGCTCTGCACAGAAACATACTTAAGAAGACATGTCTTCCTTACTGTCAGCATCATCTTTGATCTTGATATGAGTCTCGTTCTGCGCTCCAACAGATGCCCCAAATGGAGATTCACTCTTGGGGCTTCCCAACACAAGACGCAGCTCTTCCTCCTCCTCGTGGTCTGTGTCATCGACGAGCACCAGCACACAAGGCTTTTCGACCTCTCCTGAACAAAGGTGGAGGAAAAACATCATGGGTTTTCATGTAACATATTCTGGCATAAAAAACAAACAAACAGAGTCGTCTTCTGGGATTTCCTCCAGCACCTGGTAAGAAGGTGATGATGGAGGCATCTGTGTTTGGTCTCTCGTTGAAGTCCATCATGACCTGAGCTGTTCCCTGTCTGCTGTAGCAGCGCACTGTGGACTTGTAGCTGATATCACCACTTCGGTAAACAATAGCGGAGATCTGCCCGGAGTTCTCGTTGCCCACATACACAGCATCACGAAACTGCACCTTTGGTACTAAAGACAAGAAAATCCAATCCAAAAGTCAATATCAGATATCAGTATCAGTAAATTATAACCCCGATTTCATTGAAGTTGGGATGTTCTGTAAAATGTAAGTAAAAACAGAAAATGATTTGCAAATCCTCTTCAATATACAGTCAGTTGACTACACTACAAAGACAAGACATTTATTGATCAAAATGATAACCTTTTTTTTTTTTTTTTTTTTTTTTGGCAAATATTCACTCATTTTGAATTTGACACCTGCAACTCGTTCCAAAAAAGCTGGGACAGGGTCAACAAGAGACTGGGAAAGTTGAGTAATGCTCAAAAAACACCTGTTTGGAACATTCCACAGGTGAACAGGTTAATTAGGAACAGGTGAGTGTCATGACTGGGTATAAAAGGAGCATCCCTTAAAGGCTCAGTCATTCATGAGCAAGGATAGGACGAGGTCTACCACTCTGTAAACAACTGCGTGAACAAATAGTCCAACAGTTTAAGAGCAATGTTTCTCAAAAAACAATTACAAGGAATTGGGGATTTCATCAACTACAGTCCATAATATCATCAAAAGAGAACTTGGAGAAATCTCTGCACATCGTTAAAAGGTACATACAGGTTTTTGAGCAACATATGCTGCCATCTAAGCCACATCTTTTTCAGGGATGTCCCTGATTATATCAGCAAGAAAATGCCAAGACACATTCTGCATGTGTTACAACAGCGCGGCTTAGTAGTAAAAGAGTGCAGGTACTAGACTGGCCTGCCTGAAGTCCAGACCTGTGTCCCATTGAAAATGTGTGGAGCATTATGAAGCACAAAATATTACAACAGAGGCCCCGGACTGTTGATCAACTGAAGTTGTACATCAAGCAAGAATGGGAAAGAATTCCACCTCCAAAGCTTCAACAATTAGTGTCCTCAGTTCACAAACGCTTATTGAGTGTTGTTAAAAGGAAAGGTGATGGAACACAGTGGGAAACATGAGCCTGTCCCAACTTTTATGGAACATGTTGCAGGCACCAAAATCAAAATGAGTGAATATTTGCGAAAAAACAAAGTTTATCAGTTTGAACAATAAATATCTTGTCTTTGTGGTGTATTCAACTGAATATAAGTTAAACAGGATTTTCAAATCATTGTATTGTTTTTATTCTAGTCTTAAACAACGTCCCAACTTCACTGGAATTGGAGTTCAATAATAATATTTGTTCCAATCTGTTTTACACTCACAGTCTGACACAGAGTCATTGATGTGGATCGTAGCCTTGCTTGGCTCCCCGAGGATCCCGTTCATCGGCATCCTAAGAACCAGCTCAAACTTCTCGGGTCCCTCCAGCACCGGCTGGCCCAGATCATCCAAGATGATCACACGAAGCGTCTGCATGGTGACTCCGGGTGCAAAGTCCAGATTCCGGCTGATCCCAACATAATCCACACCGGCTGCTCCACAACACAACACGGGTCAGACATGTTTCAAAAAGTGGATAGTGGATATAATGCAAATGACACAAAGTCCTTGATCATATTCAGATTGCAGCTCTTGTGGTGCCTCATAATTCATCTCTGAATGTCAAGCACAGAGACAGATAAAAGAATTTGCCTCTTGTTATGAAGAATGACACTTTTTATCTGGGGGTTGATCTCATGAAGAATTAAAGAAATTGTTGCATGATTAAAGAAAAACTGCACATCTCCCTGAGTACAAACAGGTTATTCATTTGCCATTCTTTGAAGAGTCTGAGTATTGAGAGCTCACCCTTTGCCTGCAGGCCTTCCTAATGTCCTTATGAACCAGTTATGTGCATAAGTGTGGGCTTGCATCTCGACCGTGCTGCATATGATTAGATGCTAGTTATTTTACAGTTATAACACAGGCCAGAGCTGAGATGTTAGGACTCGGAACACGGCAGAGAAGACCGCCTGAGGGCAGGAGATAATAGATGCTGCAGGGAAAGCTTGAGAAGACAGCGGCCAGTTTTAGAGTACAAAGCGCTTACCAATGTGCAGAACAATCAGTATGCATTCCTGAGGCTCCATCCTCATTCAAACAGCCATTATCCTCACCACACTGTGTATATCCGATGCCTACGAGGCAAGAGTCCAACAGAAGAGCCCTGACTTGCCTCCCCTGCTTACCCTAAACAATGTTTACATTCCCCAGGTCATTCCCCCCACATATTCAGCGTTAACATCTCCTTGGACTCTTAAGCACAGGAAAACAAAGAGTGACGAGGTGATGACTTAAGACTATTGTTCTCTGTGGTTTATGTTTCTTTAAACACTAACAAGCTAAATCTGTCAGGGACTAAAAAAAAAAAAAAAAAGCCTTGCAGGTACGCATACCCTCAGCTGAGACAGGATCTGTCTTTCTGGAGCGCACAGTAACAGTTCCTCCCTTGGAGAGATCAGTTCCGGTTCTCCACACCTGTACCTCCACGAAGCCATCGCTTTCATCCACGTGGTAGTCGGTGTTGCCAAAGTAGAAGACAGGAGCTGGAAAAAACAAGGTAGATATGAGTAAAGAGGATGAGTGGAGCACACAAAAGGATGTAATCCATAATTATCTTGTAGTTTCATAACAGGATACTGAATGTCAGTTGTAATTGCGGAGGTGAATCTGTAATAGCTAGCATGCTCGGTGAGATTTCCCCTAATTACAGGAGAAATGGAGGAAATGTTTCCACCCAAACACCCGCAGACAGGCAGGTAGG
This sequence comes from Labroides dimidiatus, assembly GCA_030710495.1. Taxonomy (NCBI): domain Eukaryota; kingdom Metazoa; phylum Chordata; class Actinopteri; order Labriformes; family Labridae; genus Labroides; species Labroides dimidiatus. The sequence continues at coordinate 21,472,265 of CM061154.1, forward strand.
CATCAGTGTAATTACAGCTTTAAATCTACACTTTCTTATTTCCTGGAATGATGCTTCTGAAGAGGATCTGTACATCTGCAGAAGAGCTGTGTTTCCTGGTTTTGTTCTGGATGAGTCTGCCGCTGGATCAGACTTTAATAGTGACAGGTCTGAGGAAGACAGGAGGCCTGACAGGAGTTCTGGGGGATGTAGAGCTCTGTGTGCCAGCCCAGGCTTGCCTTACTGCAATTAGTGCTCTATGAGCTGAGATTCCACTGCAGCCAGCTCACACACTTTTATTCCTTTTAACCCTTTCAGACCCTGTTTCCGCTCAACAATGTACAACATGTCAACGCTGCTCATGCAACAATGGCTCAAGGGCTTGAACCTCTGCATCCATGCCCTTCAGGTGGTGCAGTCAGTCACTGGAACAATGTAACAAGTGTCATTACAAAGAGACTATTTATGGACTCAAACAGCGGGGACTCTGTCGAAATCCATTAGAGCGATGCAGAAATAATTAGAGCGGCCAAAGCCAGAACTCGCTCTGGATAAATTGAGAGGTTTCGCAGAGAAAATACAAACATTCGGTTAATCAATCTTGTTTCTGGGGCAATCAGGAGAAGAGCCACAAAGCTGTAAAACATTTTCTGTTTTTGAGACCAAATAATGAATACATTATGTGAATGACAATGGCCATGGGTAGAGTTGTGGTTTCCATGACAATAAGAACTCTGCACCTACAAAATGGGACTAACTGTTTCTCATCACACAGTATGGGGCCAAAATAGGAGAGTGGGGATGTAGAAATGAGCAATAAAAGCCTTGAACAAAAAAAACAAAACAAAAAGTGTTATCAGTGCAGAATAACGTTTCTTTCATGAAAACACTGATTAACTGTCAGTCAACAGGGCTGCCAGGCACAATTACGATCAATAGCAGATGTAATTATCATTTTGCTCGACATCATCATTTCAAAGTGATCCGAGTCTTAGATGATTGGGGATATTTTGGTGCAGCCGGCTTTGGCAGAAACAGCTTCGCACTGACAAGATAAGACAAGTTCTAAAGGGGGAAAAGTCTTTTAAGGAAAAGCCTTGGGATTTGTGGTTCTCAGAAGAGTCGTCCCAGAGGCTGAAATAATATTTCTCCAAAGAGCTAAGCAAATGACGAAAAACTTTTATTGTTTAATCCTTCCCAGGAGCACAACCAGGACAAGAGAGGCGTTTAAGGAGGCTTGCAGCTGCCGAGATCTCCCCCCCTTTCGAGACAGCAAACAAAGATGGTTTTGGCTGCCTGCACTTGGTCCCCAACAGGAGGAGTAATCAGATCCACTAGCCCGAGGTTTGCAGCCAGGAACCTGGGCCTGTTGTACAAGCCGGGTAATCAGATAAGGTTTGTGAAGCAGACATACAGCGAGCTTCAAAGAGCTACGGCCCATTAACTGAAAGGTAAACCACTGGCTCCTGGCCTCCATCAGCAGCAGCGCTCTGCGCCAAACATAACATCTAAGGTTACCTGGATGTAAGAGGAGGAGGTTCAGATTTAGACTTCTTAGTAGGAGAAATTATCAAATTTAAGGGCAATAAGATGAGGAATTCACATGATTTTCAATGAACTTCGATCTTTCTTTTTTATTTATTAAATACTGCAATTTTTTCCCCTATTTGAGAAAATAAAAGTATAAAAAACAAGTTAGATTTAAAAGAGCATTTTATGTGGCTGTCAGTTGTTGCAAATTGTAAGATATGGATCAATAAAAAGTCTTAACTGTAGCATGCAGCATGTGTTAACATAAAAAAAGAGCAAGGAGGCACAAGGAGACACACAGGCCTCCCTGAGGGAACTGTTACACTCCCACTGACTGCTTGATTTCACTTGAACTTTGCGTGACATTCCCACAGAGCTAAGTGGCTCTTCTAATGGTGAGATTCAATTGAGCCTCGGCAAATGCTCCTCTGCCCACTGTGTGCTCAAGAAATCTCTCCCCAGCAGGGAAAGCATACAAAAGCAGCGGCTCCATATTCAAACAGAATAATCTGCACTTCATCCATGAATGGCTGTGAGACACAGGCTTTTCAAAGAGGGAGCAAGCATCTCGAGGATGTCGATGAAAGTCAGCACCTCTCTGCTTAAATGCTCCGGACATCTGTTTATATCTGGATGGATGTGAATCCAGGTGAGAGATAATGACAGGGTTGGCGCGTTCGCCTCTTGATTCATCACCATCCAGGAAACACTGCACACACCCGTCTTTAAAACAACTCATAATCACGCCTTCAGAATTTACAGGCAACTGCTGGCACAAGACTATAAATACACGAGTCCTGCTGTACAAGCATTTTCATGTCTTACAGCCTCAACCACCCAAAAAAAAAAAAAAAAAAAAAAAGAAAAGAAAAGAAAAAAAAAAAGGTCCCGGAAGCAGAGTCGAAATCAAACAGCAATTACCTCTGCAAGAAAAGACACGTTTCTCCAAGCAGACTGCAGCCGGATGGAATCTGTAAGGATGAGGTTGTTTTTGTGCAGATGGTCTGCCACTGGGAAAACAGCGAGTGTTTGGGGGGGGAGCAGCTGTTTGTGTACGCTGCTGCAGAAAGCATGGGCACCTGTAAACTTTACACTCTCAAATGCAGAGTCGCTGGAAGATTTACTGTTACAACGAAGAAAAAAAGGAGGAAACATAACTTTTGTTCCTGCTGTAAAAAATTCAAGTTCAACATCAGCCCTGAGCTCGGGAAAAAGGCATTTTCAGCTGCAGCTTGGCAGTATTTTTTATCACTTTGTGATGGCTCTGAGGTACAGTGTCAGTCTGCGGTGTGTGATGATAGAGAGAAAAGGCAGAAACATCAGCGAGAAAAACTATTAGACTGAGTTACGACATCATTATTAGCAATAGAAACAACAAGCTTTAACCATTTTGAACAGTTTCTGGGTAATTACCAGTCACATCTACGCTGTTATTAAACTTCTCTATTATTGTTTCCCACAGAGCTGTGTTCTGTTATTAAGATTGTGTTTTCCAGTCTTTCGATTACGTTACTTGTCTGTTCTTACTATTTTTTTCCAGCCACATTGTTTCTGTTGTGCTGGGCTGTTTATTTGTTTCTACCTTCTATGCTGGTGTGTCCACATTTCTGTTTGCAGACTCTGATAAAATGAGTGGATAAACCAGGTAAGAAGCTCATATGTAAGTGACCTTGTTGGTGCCTTATGAAACCCATTCCTCCTACTCTCTACATGCACTGTGTGTCGTTTCTCTACTCAGAAAAACATCATTTGATGGCAGCAGCTGCAATTAATTAAATTTGGAGGCTCTCGATCTCTTCCTGCATAATGTCTCCACCGGCTAATTATTTGCACCTTGATTTAGCAGATTTATGTTCAAAACTACTAACATGCAAGTGTTCATGCAACCTCTCCTAAATCCAGCCCCTGCTGAGCAGACGATCTGTACAAGCTGCTGGGATCAAAAGTGCAGAGAACAGACCCTGATCCTCACCACCTCTGGATCTGTGTAGACTGACAATTGTGTTTGATGAAGGGTCTGGAAAGGCTGATCCTGCATGGGTCTCTGGGACCAAAGGGAAATACTGAACCTTACATTTCCTTCAGGCCCAGGAGTCAAAAACTTGTTCCTTTGCTCAAACCTGCTGTGTAATGCATGCATATGTGATGCTTTTCCAAACGGTACACCACACAGCGACAGATTTATAATAAGAAAATTCAATCGAACAATAACACCAAGAAAACTATGGCTTTAATACCTCAGTTTCTATTTCATTGCAGATTTGAAGAATAAAAATGAGTCACAGATCATATGTAAGGCATTAATAAAGGGGTTTAAATGTTTACCAATCAGGAATTTCAAGGTTTTAAATAACTTCTACAATTGGAAAAGTGTCTGTTTTTGCACTGCACTTTCAGTTACTCGGAAAAGACAACAACAACACCAAAAACATACATTTAAATTCAAATTAAATGGCAAAAAAACCCTGAACTTATTCATGTCTGGGGAAATTTCCATTTGAGCATGCCTGTGTTCATTTTCTGAACTGGGAGGAATCCAAAGAACACTTTGGTTTCACTTTGGTTTGGTTTCACTTCAACGGTACCCTTTTGAAATTATCTGCGGACAAAGTTCCCTGCAAAGCAGAATATTGGCTGTTGTGCCATGAAAGAGTCTGGTTGTTTTCATTCCAAACAAAGCAGATTTTAATTACTCCCTCTCTGCGGGTGAAGGTGAGCCAATTAGTGAAATTAATGTTTTGGTTGGGAGGGAAACATACCTTCTCCTCTTCAGCTCTGGTCTGCAGAGCTGTTTATTAGTTCAGCAAATTTCAAATAATTCAGTTGTAAAACTATAAACACTTCTATTAAGATTCCCACAAATCATCAGATTAACACCTGAGCCTTGGCAGACAATAACATTCTTCTGCACTTGTGTGGTTTCTGCCTCAGTAGGTGGCCCTGGCTGTATTTGCATGTAGCTGGGAGCATACTGTATGCATGGATGCCCTTTGGCTTTCATTTTTATTCTAATGTTCCACTGCTACATGCAATTTTGCTGATATCAGTAGTGTGTGAACTATCTGAGCTCAGAACTGTGCGAAGCTGCCGAGAAGCCTCCTGGGGAGACCTGGCACAGACCTCTCACAGGCAGGGACAGGTGTTTGGCCAGGCACCGATTACTCCCCCTCATGTACAACCCCTCTGGACAGCTACTGCTAAGAGGGATGACAAAGAAGGATGTGATGCCCCAGTTTGCCTTCCCTCCGTATATACCTGAGTGGAGTCAGGGAAAGAACCTGGATTATGTTCTTTAATGTAATACCAAGCGAGGGAAGCTAAACTTGAAGTGGGAGGAATCTGCTGCAGCTTTTCTGCTCTTGCAGACAGGATATTGGTCTTGTTCTGCTTGCCTCAGAGCTATTTACCAGTTACTCCAACATCAGTTCTCCAGCCATTTCATTATCACCTCCTTTAGGGAGACATGAAGTTTTGACACCATCTTATTCTTTCCCTGCTCCTCGTGTTCCATTTATTCAGTGAGCAACCTAAACACCTCCAGCACCTAATCCGAATTAGACTTTGGATGTGTTGCTGAGCCAACTTTATGCATACTGTTTGTGCGTGTGCACGTGCGTGAGCATGCCTCACTGTGTGTTCAGGCAGTCGATCTGATGTCAGGTATTTGTGTCGTTTAATAAGGAGCCAAGTTGGTGGACAATAGCTGTAGGCATTGTTTCTGAACCCGTCTCGGTGAGAAGTCGACATCAGTTAGAATCATAGTTTGGGGATAACAATACAATCCACACAAAAGCATATTGAGTAAAAGCTGTCTGTGGTCTGGCCCGGCTATACGGGGCACCTTTGTGAGTTTTGTGCTGCCTGACAACTGATATGCACAAAAAAGATCTTGATTATCACTGAGAAAGGGGGAGAGGCAAAGAAAACATGATTACAGATAAGGCATGAATAAACCTGAGTGCAGAATGTTAACGCTGGTTGTCAGCCTGAGTCATTTTAATCCTATAATGCACAAAGCCTTCTATTCTCCTGTTTCTGTGAGATAATACACCCTGGACCTCTAATGAAGGCAGAGGCCTGCCAGGAAATCTCAAATTTGTAGAGTGAGAACATTTTCAAGTGTAATAAATATTTCATAGACACTGAAAGCAGCGTAAATTGGACAAATCAGGTGAAACAGGCCAAATTAACCCTCTGAAGAGAATATTTTCAGGTATATTTTGGGCCAGACCCAATTATAACCCGGGGTATAAAGTAGTCTGGGCCAAAATATAACTGGGGGTGTAAAACGGACTAGGCCAGAATTATATCCCTTATATCCCCAGGACAGAATATACCTGTCTTAGGCGAAGAGTTTCATGTTTACAAAGTTTAATTCAATGAAGAATAATCACTGTGAATGCAAACAGTACATAAAACATATGTTTTATTGTTCCATTGAATTACGAGAACAAAAATAGGTTCATAATCTGTCTAGAGTTAACAAGAACATTATACTCTCTGGTTTGAATCTCAAAGCAGCCAAATTTGTTGCACAAAACTCAAGGACAGTAAACACTTTGATAGTTTCTTAGTTTTCTTTGATTTGAACAAAATCCATTGCAATTTGTACTTTCAGTTGAATTTTTTGTGTTTGAAGAATAAATGTTCTTATAAATTGAAAACTGCTCCATATGTAACCGAATTCTACTTCAATTGCAATTATCAGTTAACTTAACATGACACTAGACTAGACTTCGCACTGTTCCTTTAAACAGCTCACAGCAATCACCCTTAAATATGTAAATTAACTTGTTTAACACCACAGTAACTGTGTATGTATGTCAAATAAAAATGTAATTTCATGTCTGTTAGACATTAATGATATCAATGGTGCAATGAAATTTAAAAAAAAATTGCATTATGTTGAACCATGGAAGACCACCTGTACCAACAGCTTCGGATGTTCTTCTCTGCCACAGAGCACGATCATTTCAGTGCTGTTATCACTGTTCAATTTTTATGTTTGTACATTTTTATGTTTTATACACTCAAAAAAATGCTGAAAAATATCCCTTGTGTAGATAACTGTAGATAACTATTACTGATATAATGGGGGTTATAATCTGGCCTAGAGGGTATGAAGTGGCCCAGGCCAAAGCACACCTGGGGGATAATCTAGCCTGGGCCACTTTAACCCTGACGGGGGTGTATTTTGGTCTGTTACACCGGAGTCTTTGTTTCTAACTTTTTCAGACAGCACGTCTCTCTGATGAAAAATAAAAATGCACGAGCATGAATATGCCATTTATCAGTCACAGAGAGCTGTCAGAGTGAGAGAGTAGTTTCTTTGATATGACCCTCTGCCTTTGTTCCTCTGAGACCACTTCCAAAGCAAACATCCAGCTGGCTTATCTTACCCATTAAAGCACTTGCTCTAATCTTTGTACTTCATTTGTTAGCCTCCCTGAATGAAAGTAGCAGGAATTTGTATGGGGCTAAGTTAAGAAAGCTGAAGTAAGAGATCAGTCAATAATGTCTCAAATCAATCACGCGATGCGTCACTGTTAGAACCATCCATAAAAACTGCGACCTCGTCCGGAAATGTATTATCTTTAGAAGTATAGCATGCCTTAGAACAGCCTGAGAGCGGTGAGGACCGATGGTTGCTCAGCCTATTAAAACGTGTGTGTCTCAGCAGCTGTCTCTGCAGTCTAGAGTCAATACCCAGGAGCAGTGCAGGTCAAAAGGCCCTGTACTCATTCTCAGGTTACACCGGACGCATTCACGTAACCCCTCTCCTTCCTCAAACAGGGAAAACAAATCCACTTGCAGTGTGTCTGCTTTGCGTTCCCAAGGGAACAGAAAAAGAAAAAAAAGTTAGACAGTCTGAGAACTGCTGCTGCGAGAGCCTTGAAGACAAGGACTTTTCAGCGCAGGTTCAGAGACAGGTGAGTTACATCATTAGGGCTGATTTTGGCCTGGATCTCAAAACTACTAGAAAGTGTTTGCATACATTTCTTGTTAGGGAAAATAGAAGCGTTTCTACTGAAGCCTGGGAGCTTCTCATTAATTAATGATGAAATTCAAGGAGTTGTAAAGTCTTGGGAGAGGGTGCAAAAAAAAATAAAAGAGATGGCCCAAAACAAAAATAAAAAACAACAAAAAAATAACAACACGTTATAAGTCGGAAAGCTAACTGTGCCAAAATCCTAATCTTTATTCAAGTAAATCTTAAAGTGTGTGATTTTGTTACTCTATGTAATGAAGAGATCTCCTGCCAGAGGAAGACTAATGTGGATTCATTAGAGTAAATGAAGAAGATTCAAACAAATTTCAGTGCAGCAAACACAAACAATGACTTATTTCCAAAGGTCATAATTTTCTGACTCTGTAAACCAGGCAATTGGATCTTGTGCTGACTCTTATATTGCATCATCGCTGCAATTATCCAGCTTCTATTAAAATTTCATTGAGAAAAATAAAAAGTTTCCACAATCATCTGGGATTTTCTGCCCCAGAGTTGCCTGCATGCAGTCACAGAGTCTTGACTACACAGCAGTGCTTCCTGAGATAGCCGGAGTGATAGGGAACTGAGGAATGGCCGTCAGGTGTTGGGGAACAAAGAGGCGTCGGAAAGATATGGGAGACTATCAGCCCTCCAGTCTGAGCCTGCAGATATGAGATAAAGGCTTTGCCTTCAGGAAGGAGGCTCGCACACTCAAACACACTCTCTCGGAGATATTGTCAGACAAGCACAAACATACCCAGAAAAAAAAATCTGAACACCTCACCTGCAGACTAACGTATTTACCGTCTGTGTGCCCACCTGTCTCGAATTCCTCTCTTTGGATCAATTTATAAAACATAATATTCTCAAGTTACGCAAGATGACATAAAAACATATCATATATTTATTTAAAGCTCAACCCCCTATGACCTACCATACCAAGTCTACCAGAGCATAACACCACTACAACTCTTATATCCCAAACTTTAATCAAATGTTTAGACTTATGGCTAGACTAATTAAATAAACTGTCAATAAAGAGTAATAAAGCATAAAAAATGTAAATTTCTAAATATTGAAATGTCACGGCTGCATCCCTCAATAAATGTAAATGTAATAAATGTGATATTTTCAAAGCAATGTGAAAAACCACAGTCTGGATCGTAATGTTTTTGTTGTTTTTGTTGTCGCTTTATACTAGATTTCTGAAAACCCATTAGTGAAAGGAAACAGCACACTGGGACATAAAATATGAAAGTGTAACTCCCCAGATTTTATACACAAAAAGAACGACTGATCAATCTTATCTGGTTTCAAATCTACTAACAATAGAAACTTGATTCACAAATTGGAGCCTTATTGATGAAAGCGTAGCACCGATTAATATGTAACTGATGTATTAACTTTTTTGTTGTGCAGAGATTCTGTCGCTCTGTCTCCAGTCATTTAAAAAAAGCGTTGGTTTCCTTTTTTTATTTCGGATCCAGAGAATTTATAAGTTGAGTAAATTCTTTGTGAGTGCACAAACATTTATGCAACTGTTAATTTACATGTCCACTATTAACATATTTAAGATTTTTATAAAGTTTAAAAGTTGAATCTTTGTGAAATAACAGGGTTTTACATTCCTTATGTTGACAGTGTTACTAATTAAAGTTCTTCATTTTTTGTTAGCAGTTTTCTGCTTTTTTGTCTTAAATCTTCTTTTAGATATTATAATAATTTGTGTATATCAATGTTCTTGTTTACTGGGCTCTAAAGGGTTAAATGAAAACTGAATAACAACAGAAAGCAAAGCAGGAACGCTTCATGTGTCCAAAGGTTTCAGCAATGATAGCTGTTTGACATTTTGTACCTGCAGACTCTTCACCCTGCATTAAATTCAATTTCACACTTGCAATCCGTTGCATGTCATCTTACCGTCTTCCATATCGGCAACGATTGTGATTCTAGCCGTGGGGAACTCTGAGCCCAGACGGCCCCCCATGGGCATGCTGAGGGTGACATTGAAGGTTTCCTCATCTTCATACAGGGAGTCATCGATGATAACAACCCGGCAGGTTTTTTCATCCTCTCCCTTGTCAAAGCGCACGATGCTGTGATGGTCCTCAGGCCTGGAGATGTAATCAGAGTAGGAGAGCACTGCAGTCGGGATGGTGCCTGTGGCTGAAACTGAGTGGGTGGAAAACAGAAAATAGAAAGTTACGTTAATGATGTACATACAGTTTTGCCATGAAATACAATACACAAATGATTCCTTTAACTGTTTTTTTTTTGTTCATTCTGTTAATCATGCATCATTGAAATGTTACCTGAGGGTGATACAGAGAACAAAGCCGCTAGATACAAAAACCTTTACTTTCAACGGCTTTTTACTATTAACAGAAACATTTAATGGGGGGTCATCAGCTCCTGTTTTTGCACTCCTTCTTCATTTTTATAGATTAAAAAAACTGTAAAACCGGCTGCTACAAGCTAACTCATAAAAAGGCGATATGTTACTGCATTGGTTGCTTTTCCAATATTACATCTATTGACTGTCCCGAAAGGTGAGAAAACCAAACTACTGCAGCAGTAATTCATCACCATGAGAGTTTTTGTCAATATAGCAACCTTTACCATGTGCTGCTCAGCATCTGATATCCTTTGTTGTAGTCCAATCTTTGTCCTCATCTAGATTCATGTGTGAGAGATGACAAACCCGTAGTGTTACCTTGCTGTGTGAAGCAGATGACCATGAGCTCCTGACTCACATCCCCGCTCCTGTGCACAGGGATGAGCAGCTCGCCGATGTCCTCTTCGATGTTGTACGTAGCTGAGGGGATGAAGACCGTGGACTCTGTGTGTGAGATGAATCAACAGTATATTAGATTACTTTTGACACCTTTATGTTCAATGATATTTGTGAGGAAGGATTCTCCTGCATCCAATCCTTACTCTGGAAAACTGGATCTCAGCTTAATTAAACTGAATGATCTGAGATGAAGAAAGGGAAAATCCTTTTAATGTTAAACCACATGAGGCAGTTTTTCAATCAAAACCTTTTATTATACAAGCTAACAGCTTCCACACAGGGACCAATGACTGCTCTCATTACAGCATCGCTGATGCTTCCGTCATGTTTAATTAAAACCCTCCATCGACTGTTGATTTATCTGCAGTAAATATTCTAACCTAGAGGCTGCTTACACTGATAATACAGAGAGACAGCTCTGGTAATTGACCCAGTTAGTGATACAGGATGTGGTAAAAAAAAAAAAACTGATTAAAAAGAAACCTCGAGAGAATAGAACTCGACAAATCAATTTCCTACACATTTATTTTCATTTAAGAAGTCCATTGTTAGCTGTCTAAATAAATTGGCTGAAAGAAAAAGGTGTTTTTATCAGCAAATAAACCCCGTTAATTTTTTTTTACTCGGCAGTTTCACTGGCAGCTCTCCATCTCTTTGTCTCCCTCCTATGAGCTGAACGTGACAATAGGGGAGTTAATGAGCTCGTAACATTTCAGCCGTGAAATCCACAGAGCTCAGGCGGAAGCTTTGTTTTTTCACACCAACATTAACAAGGCGTCGGTGAGTCAACAGAGCTTGACCTTTTCTTTCCTGTCCTGATGTGATCATTCCTCATTCCTTGTTATTTATCGCTCTCACTCATTTCAGTCTGAGACACTCGAGGTTGTCTGGTGTAAAACAATATTTTTCTCATGGCAGCTTGCCCTTGGGCTACTCCACTTTTCTTTACATCCACGGAGCAGAAAGAAAAGTAAACATTTTCATAAGCCTACAAAGTTTTTTTGACCTTGAAAGGCAAAAATTGAAAGATAGAAACTATAGACTGTAAGAAATAATAACAAAAGGAAAACGGTTGGTAGAAAATGTCTGCCGTGGGCTTGAAGATACAAACACATGAAAATTAAAAAAAAAAAAAAAAAAAAAAAGAGGACAAGATTCCAAGCTTGTAAAGCGTTAACTGCCAGTTTGGTTGATTGGACTCCAGAGGATGAAGTTCTGTGAAGAAATGTGCCGGCTAAAAATGTTAATTAGCTTCAACTGTTGACAGTAAATTCTCTCTCTCTTTTTTTTTCCCCTCACACAATGAAGCACCATGAGAAGCATATCAATATTTATGTTATGCAGCTCTCGCACGCAGTCCAGCTGGTTTTCGTTCATCTCTTCCTTCAGCGCTCATTTCGCATGTGGAGGGAGTCAGGGTGCGTTTATCTCCGTGCCCTTTTGACCTTGCTTATCAACACTTGTGGACAGAAAATGCTGCACATGCATGTGCTCGATACACCTCGCTTCTTCATCTGTAAAGCAGGGGAAAATATTAACATCCTGAACCTGCAGAGATTCATGCAAATAGATTTCACATTCATATTAATTCAGTATTATGTGCTCTGATGCTCTGATGCACTCAGTCGGATGGAAAGAAGTATTCCCATCCCTTAAAGACATTAATGCAGCTCAGGCTAAGGGATGCCTCGGTCTAGCTGAGATTTGTGCTGCTTTACTGCTACACTGATTGTAGTACACTGTTAAAAAAAATTAACATCCTTTATTCAAGCAGGTATAGTAAAGGTTAATATGAAATTCTTGTGACTAAAATCATAACTGACCATCATCTGGATCCAGGATCTCCACAGTGGCAATCTCTGGGAATTCAAGGGCAGCCATCACCGGCTCGGACAGAACAATCTGGAAGCTTTCTGACACCTCATACTCATTGTCAGGCAAGATCCGGACCTTCCAGGTGGCTGAAGTCTGGCCCGGGTTGAATTGCACCTGTTTCTGTGACTTTCCTCTGAAATCTTTGTCCTTTACTGCGGTGCCATCCTTTGTGCCGATGCCTTTGGAGAGACATGAAGAAAACTGTGTTATTCTCTTCATCAGGAATGGTATGCAAAAGCTGTTTTGGTTTGGGCATCCTTTAACTCATTTACATTTTTGTTAAATCTTCAACATTGGATGATGTCGCCAGTGACAGAAAATGATTTACATTCTTCTAAATAACGTAACTCTCCAACCGTTTAAGCTATCAACGAAATTCCAGCGGATTCTGAATGCTCATATATGATATGTTACAGTAGAGGCAGCAGAGCCCGTGTTGTGTTGAGTTTTACAGCAGGGTGAGAAAGAGGATCAGAGTATTTAGCAGTGCATTAGCTGTGTTTAGAGGTTTCTTCTTTGTCTTCAGTATTTTCATTGTTGTAAAGAACAGTATTGGTGTTTTTCTTTCGGTTTCAGTTTCTTTTTGCCGTGTTCCAGCCAAACCCGGCCTGTCTGTGCCATTATCTGCCATTTTTTCAAAGTTCCTCTTTTTTTAAATAATAAAACAGTCGTTTTTTTATGTACATATATATAAATATCAGTAGTAGCACTGTACACAGCAGAGAAAAAATGTCGAGGTGATCTACGAGGAAGAGAAGAGTTCCTGCCGATGTGTGGAGGAGAGGAGAGCGGCTGGGGATGCAGGAAGGAGGAAACGCAGGCCCGTCATCATCCTAAACACGGTAAATGTTTAGGATATTTGTGTAACAGTTTTTCAATATCCAGTGCAATTTTTTTCACATTGGATTTGACCCAAAATGCTGTTATTGCTTATTTATTACCTAACTGTTTTATTTCAATTTTATTTTTCTTATATTGTTGTACATTTGTTCCTAGAAATGCCCACCGAGATTCATCCCGGACTGCTTCAGGAATATCATTCATGAGAGAAACTCCAGTCTTTACTGGACTTTATCGAGACATAACAGTGAAATTAAAACGTCCAGGCAAACAAAACTGCTTGTGTTGTTGTTTAGGAGTCGAAATTAAATTTTTGTCATCTCAAAACCTTTGGACCTGTACATCTACAGTTTTTATAAACAGAAAACTTGCTGAAAATTCAACTTTGTTTTTTTTTTTTTTTTTTGTATTTTATACAGTTTAAAGCATCTAAATGTAATGTTTTGAGAGATTTTGTTGAACTTATCCTAAAAGAAGGGGAAAAAGAATTTATACAAAAGACATTTTTGGAAAAAGGTCCAGGCTGTTGTTAGTATTAAAGGTGTTAAAAGGAAAAAATTATTTATGTTTGTGCATCATGTTCATCCTATTACTGTGTTGCCTCTGCTCGGGTTGCACCAGCAGCAGACTGAAGTTTAAGCAGATTGAGAAAGCTAACCCAGATGCCCGCTTTAACTCCTCAACTGGCTCAGTTTTAATTCTAATGACTCTCTCTATGGGTGTCTGAGCCTCTTACGCTAACTCCAGAGTGTGAGCCCATCCGCCCTCCACAGAGCTGTCCGAGGGGATGCGATAAGGCCTTCTCCAAGTCCACAAGACAAATGCAGACCGGATGAGAAAGCTGGGATGCAGCATCTATCCCTGAGAGCCTGAAAAGCTGGTCCACATTTCCACAGCTAGGATGGAATTTCAGAAATCCCCAATAATTATAACTAATAAGTTCAAAATGACTGAAAAATGTCACATTCTGGTTTGACTGAGATGATAATATCCTCCTTTAGGGTTGATCCACTTCCTCACATCCACTTTCTTGAATGGCCCTGCCTGGAATAAAGCCAATTACTCCTAATGTCATCCTGGTCTTGGGGGTTGTCTTGCGTTTCTGACCTTCAGCATGAGACCAGTTTGATGAGCCCTTTAGTCCCTATAGCTGTGGCACCGGCAGGACTCCTGTTGTGCAGGGGCACAGAGGCCAGTGAAATGTCACACAGCCTCTTCGCCAAGAGGCTACAAAAACTGCAGTGAGGGTCTGGCGTTAAAGAGAAAGATGAAACATCCCTAAACTCAACTTTATCTATAGAGCACTTTAAAAACAACCACAGCTGAAACAAAATGCTGTGAATAAAAGGCATAAACAAATAAAACAATAAAAAAATGTTTTTAAAAACAATTAAATACAGGAGCCGAATCTCAATACGGGTTAAAAGCCAAGGAATAAAAATAGGTTTTAAGACTGGTTTTGAAAATGGACAGTGACAGGGCTTGTCTTATGTGGAATGGAAGCTCATTCCACAATTTTGGACCTCAGCACCTCCAGGAGCAGCAGATCAGCTGACCTGAGGCACCGGGCAGGAGCGTAGGGTTGAAGGAGCTCAGAGAGGCACGACAGAGCCAGACCATTTAAAGATTTAAAAACAAATAAAAGAATCTTAAAATGGACTCTGAAATGCACAAGCAGCCAGTGGAGGAAAAAATGCGAAACATAAATAACTGCAGGATAAACAGAGATCTAAAGTAACAAGGTGTTTTTAAAAATGCAGTTTGTTCACAACTTCCCCAACACTGGATGATGAAAGGAGGGAAAAAAGTGAAAAATCAAATCAGGGTTTAACATGAAATCTACCACAGGTTGAGACATGCACAAGATGTTTTATTTTTTTTTTAAGGGAAATTACCAATTTTGTCTTTGATGGAAATAAAAAGTGTGCTTTGATATGCAAGTGCAGACAGGAGGAAAGGCCCCCGCACATGTGTGCTGAGATAAAATGGTCAAGCTCAATGGGGCTTGAAAAATCAGCCAGCTTCAAAGAGTAGGCAGGAGAGGAGTGAGTATGATTTATTCCACTCTATCTCCGGCACAATCCAGGACTGGATAAGCTCTGATTTCAGTAGTGGCTGTGAGGCTGCAGGGAAGCTGGGCTCCGAACTTGCGCCACCTGCACTGTGCATGTCGACCAATGAAGCAGGAGCCCACCGGTGGGCTTCTCTGATCGGTGTTCACTCACACAGGGCTCAGTGAGAAGAGACATCCCCAGTCGTCATCTGAGGGCACTGGCCTGGGATCAGTCACTGTCTCATCGAAACAAGGGGGCAGATGGAGGGGCTTGAATTGTCAGGCTGCTCTGGTCTTCTGTTTGTGGAGATTAATTAAAACTATCTGCAGCTTTTGCTCTCCAAACTTATAAAAGAGGAGGAGAGCTAGAGTCTAATGCGCACTGTGAGAAAGTGATAAGTACGCAGGATTACGTGTGATTTTAGGGGAAACACTGCAAAGGCGGATTTGAGAGAATGTTTGTTGTGCTGCTTATGGAAGACTTAAAAACTTTGAGTGAGGCCAACAAGGTAAAAAGGAGCAAAAGGTTAAAATCTGTTTACTCTGAAAATGTTTTTTTTCTGTCTTTAAAGTAAAATCAAATATCTCCAAAGCTCTTTGACAACACTGACAGAGAAAGTGTGGCTGTATGTGGTGTACGATGAAGAATCCAGACCTGTGGATGTTGACATGTTTTGAGAAAAGGACAATACATGTTTCACTTCGTCCATTTGGAGTTATGGTTTTTTTTTTTACTTTATTTTTGTACCATACGATCTGAATTGAAAAGAAAATAAATTACGGCTTCTCTTGTGTACTTTCCATCACCGCAGAGAGGTGCAGCATCCTCCCTCACCCATTATCATTCCCCTTCATCTTGCCTCAATCATAGGAAAACTGCACCGTGAAAGCTGGAGTTAGGACTTGAAAGCTCAGAGCAGTCACTTTGGACATTATGGAAATGCTGGGCAAGTTTTTTTTTTTTTTTTTCCAGGCAGCAGAGACGAAGTGCATCCAAAGTTCAAAGTGGGGCTTCTTTAATTTATAATGTAACCATTAATAAAACAGTAGCGATGCTTCATGAAACCCAAACAAGGGTCATTATTTGTTTGTTTTCCCGGGCTTTGCTGTGGCATTTTGTTGTTTATTATTAATCTGGTAAGAGATCACCGTGCGGTCGTCACACAGGCATTACAGTTCATTTACAATCAGCATTTCTTTCTTCCTGGTACGTTATCAATAAACTAAATATGTGTACTTTTAAATAACAGTCCCTGTGAATGAATAAAGCACATCTGATGAGTATGTGTCAAACTGTGCATTTTTCTATTGCGCTGAGTTAATGAGGTAGAGTAGATATACCGTGCAGCGTGAGGCATAAAAAGGTCAGCAGAATTTGCATACCACCTCAGAGATGTTTCATTAGTCTAACACCCTGAGGACGAAGAGTTACAGACGACAGAACAGCAAATGATCCTACTGGGCTTTGACCTTTCACACCGGGTCTTTTTAATCACACCTCGTTTTTTATAGACAGAATAAATGGCAGCTCTAAAAAGGACAATGGTGCCAGCAGTTAGAATTCCTGCCACTCATAAATCCCAGCAGCAGTCAGGGTTTGTGAGAGCCAGGGTACAGTTATTGTTCATTTAGTTCCAGTTGGTAGTTTGCCTGGACTAACATTTGGAGTGGCGCCTTTCCCTGGCGGCTAACTTTGAGTGACCTTTTTTAGTGTGTGCCTGCAGCCGTGGAGAAATTGTTCTCAAACTGCAGCGTACACACTGAGCAGTGGAACCAGGTCAAAGGTCATGGAGAATGTGACTCCTAGATCAACCTTAAGGTCCTAAAAACAAAGTGTGTGTGTGTATGTGTGTTTGCGTGTCGGTTGTGTCCTATTAGTGTAATCCTCTGACACTCTGCTACAAGCAGGTGTTAAAAAAAAGTAAAATAAGAATATCAATATCCTGAATTGAATTAGTTTTTGTTTCTGTCTCTGCTCATTTAAATGTGAGCTTTAGGGATACCTGCAAATAAACAGCAGATAAGATGCAGAGTGGTGGTAAGTAGGTACTTTAGGAAAGCACTTTGTGGTGCTTCTTGAGTTTAGTCCTTTTTAAGTTGCTCATTCAAGTTGGGACCATTACTCCTCACTTGCAATGTAAAATACACTGAGACATAAGGGTTTGCTGCTGCGCCTGGCTTAGAGGTAGTAGTAAAACAGCTCTAAAAGTCCCACCTTATCCTATCCTTTGCATTTATTTCTCTATTTCTATTCTTCACTTTAAAGAGGCTGTGAGGACTATCTGTATGAAGTGGATAGCAGCAACACCTTTTGGCTGGAATTGCGCGCACACTGTCGTGATGACATGACTCTTAACAAGGGGTGTGTTTATTTTGGAAATGAATGTAGATCAGATCTTCTTTTTAACTCTACTTTTCTTTGATCGAGAACTTTTAACCAGATACAATGTGACGAGGTAAGGTATTTATCAACAGTTATGCAGCGCTGTTGTTTGAACCGTGACAACAACCAAACTTTGGCAGTGTCTGAGATGTATCCGTAGGCTAACGTGTAACGTTAGTGAATCCTTATGTCCTGCTCATCCATCAAGCAGAGCTATTGTAATCTCACTTTTCATTTTATTGACAGACTCTCAAGTTTGAACAGATCACTGCAGTATAATTGCTGCATGTGGGTTGGAATGAACATTATCAGTTTAGCTCGTGTTTTAGCCTTTAGCTTGTGTTTTAGCCTTTAGTTTGTGTTTTAGCCTTTAGCCTGTGCTCCATCACTCTCCTGTTTACCTTTCTTCTGCTCTTCTGTATTTTTTCTGTTATACAGTTCAGCTCCAGTGTTCATCATCACCACACAATGAATCCCAGAAATCATTTTCAGCAAAGAATAACAGCTTTCTTCTCACCATGAAACTTGCCTTCAACGTGTTGTAAATCAATCTGGTCCTGTCTAACCTGATCAGGAAGCTAAGAATTAGCATTTAGATAAAACCATTCATTTTAAACTGTGTAGTATGATCGTGCAGATATCTAGAAGTGAGACTTTTTCAAGATCACTTTGAAAGTCTTTAGGTAATTATCATAAAAACTGTCAGTACAGTGTGAGAAAACATATTTTTTGGAACATTTTTGAATTCTTATAACATGTGACTTTCTGCTTACTAATGAAAGAGGTCTCCCCGAGGTAGCCTCGACGTTTCAGCACCACCTCCAGATACTTGATCTGCTCGTCAACCACATAGTATTCCTTCTCCAAAGAGATCCAGGCCCAGTTCAGTCGAAACTGCTGGTTCTTCAGTTTGTTGCCTCCTGCAAACAAATACCAAAGGTTCTGTTAATGCTTCTTAAAGAATCTCAAACAGATAAGAATTATAAAAGCAATCTATACAACAAAATAATCCAAAAGATATTCAAAGGTTTAGCATAGTGACATGTTCTGGGGATAGAGGAGGGATTTTTAAAACCACTTATTAAAACAATTCCTAAGATACCCTCAGGACACGACTAAGAGACTCTTAGCCAGCACTCAGTAGGTGGCATAAAAGGAGAGAAGCACTTTTGCAAAAGGAGGAATATTTGCACTCTTATTGCTTCATTTCTAATTAAGATAAAAGGTGTCTGTTTCCTGTCTGAACTTGGCTCCTCTATCCTCAGCTTTTGAAGTTGAATTCAAAGGCCAAGGCTACAGTCCTGCAGGGTATCACTGCTACCTTTTGACCGAAAAAGACTCCAAACAGAAACCAGACAGACATCAAACACACACTCACACACACTAAACTGAAAAGATCTGCAGAGAAAAACATAAACAGACTCAAAATGAAGACACACCAGATTCTAGAGTTCATATCTGCATCTCTTAACAGAAGTCTAAATGATAACACTGGGAAATCAAGCATCTGGCGCTTCTTTAAGGAGCAGAAAAAAAAAACCTGACAGGTGTGTGCAGGGACACAGTTCAGAGGTTTAAGTGTGTCGCTGTTGTTTGTGTTTTACACGACTGAGAGTCTTTACCTCACCCTTCCTCGCTGTTCTGGTCAGTAAATTTGTAACACCGAGCTGACTGCTCTGCTGTGTTCATTTCCTTTCTCTGCAGACACGGTGAGACCTACACACATTCACTCCGGGTGTATTAGTATGTGTGACGGTGCATACATTTACCAGTTTGTGTGTCGGAGTGTGTGAGCATGCACCTGTTCAGAGTTTTTCCTCACAACGATTAAAAAGTCATAACGCTCTTCACATTTCTTTACTTCTAACAGCAAGATATGTTGATGTGATGCATGAGGACCACTAAAGTTTATTTATCCACAAACATCCCAGAGCACAAAGTTCAAAAGACTATAAATACAGTGAAAAGCAGCAGAAACATGATTTTCCCTTTTGCTTTGGTTAGTCACAGTAATGGGCTTTATCGAAAATGTTGGTAGAAACAGAACACAGACAACAAACAACAGACGCTGTTGTTCCTGGAAGATTTTGTTGCTGTTCAGAGCGAACATCAGAAAGAGTCTGTGACGTCAACACTGAGCAGTAATTGGGACAAAAGACTGCAGAGGCTTTGAAGCCTGAGTGAAATAACACAAGAAACCCACCCTTTCCCTCTGTCTTGCAAAATCCACAAAATGCTTGAATCATTTCATTCTCACACATGGAGAACTTTCTAAAATAGGCGTCATAACGTCGGAGGCACATTTTCCACACAGTTGAATGCTAAGAGTACAGCGCTGCTAATGAGTCCCTGACCTTATTATTTCGTTAAGAGCTTTGTTTCGGTCACACTTCATACTATGAGAGGAATTCGCCTCAACATTTCCTTCAAGGTGGCAGCCCACTAATTTAGTTTTAATTGAGTGAAACCTCTCGCTTTAAACTAAACATCTGTTTAGAAAAGTGAAGATTTTGTTCCAAAATCCGAAAGCTTTTTGTGGTTTTGTTATTATTTGTCTGCTAAGTCATCAAGGTCACTTTTGGTACTTAAAACACTGCTTCGTCAAAGCAAAATGAGATTTTTAAACTCCTGAATGTAACCTGTTACACATGAAAAGTGATTTTTTTTTTGTTCATTTAAATAGAGTTCACTTACTGAACTGAGGGTTCAATGTGCTTGAATTACAAACAAAAAAATATAAGAGGCTGTGAAGACGACCTTTTTGAAGTGGATTGCAGCAACACCTTTGGCTGGAATCGCGTGCACTCTGTCATGATGACATGACTCTCAACAAGGCATGTGTTTGTTTTGGAAATGAATGGAGATTGGATCTTCTTTTTAACACTACTTTTCTTTGTTAAAGACAACTTTTTACCAGACACAACACACTGGGGTAAGGTATTCATCAACAGTTACACAGTGCTGTTTTTTTGAAATGTGACAACAAGCAAACTTTGTCAGTTTGTACTGTGGTTTAGTAGCCAGCTATATTTAGTGCTACTAGATAGATATATATCTGTAGGCTAATGCTTACAATTAGTGAATCCTTATATCCTGCTCATCTACCAAGCTGAGCTAACATAACGTCACTCTTCATTTTATTGACAGACTTTCAAGTTTGTTTAGATCACTGCAGTATAACTGCTTCATGTGGGTTGGAATGAACATTATCACAAACAGTTTAGCTCGTGGTTTTGCCTTTAGCTTGTGTTTTAGCCTTTAGTCCGTGTTTTAGCGTTTAGCTCACGGTTTAGCTTGGGTTTTAGACTTTAGCCCATCCTCTATCACTCCCCTTTTTAGCTTTCTTCTTCTCCTCTGTCCTTTTTCTGTCTGACAGTTCAGCTCCAGTCTCCACCATCACTTCAAAATTAATCCTAGAAATCATTTTGAAACTTCAATGTGCTGTAAATCAATCTGGTCCTGTCCGTCCCGATCGGGAAGCTGAGAAATAACATTTAGAAATAACCTATACTGGTGCTTATAATCACTTTTTAAGTCTTGGATTATAATCAGGCATATATCTAGAAGTGAGACTTTTCAAGATCACTTAGAAAGTCCTCACAGGGACTTTAAATCTCAAATTATTTTTTGCACAGAAAACTGAAAAAAACTTTTGGCCCTTCACAATGTTGACTCAGTGTGTGTTATTTCATGTAATAGAGACCTGCGAACATGTTTTTATTTTCAAAAACATGTCTCAGGTGATACATTCTTGCGGTTTACTGGGTTTGTGCTTCCTGTGTGTTCCACATCCTTCTCACGGAGACAGGCGACCCGTGTATGACAGGACCTCCCTACTCCATTTGGATTACAGCCAGCAGCATGCCACCAGTAAACACTGCATGTGTGATCTCTGAGACATGAAGGAGCCGTCCTCCACTGAAGTAATGGAAACAGAAGAGGCCTATTTATCTGACTTCACATGTTGGCACAGGCTTTGTAACAGCTTTAACACCACTGACACTCGAGATCTGAAGCATAAATCTAAAATACTGAGAATATAAATGATTTGCATCATGACTGTAATCAAACGCTTACTCATTTCAAACCATTTATCCCTGGGATTTATCCAAAGTAGCTCATACATTTCAAAAACAGCATTAGGTGGCAACTTGTTTTGCATAATTATTGACATGACTTAAAAAAAAAAAAACATCCCACACATCAAGCTGAACCTCAAAGAGACAGCTCTTCCTTTCAAAATGAATCACATTAAACACCTGTTTGCCTTCGACAGTTTTCACAAACATAAAGTGGCTGCATCAATTATTCATTTTTCATTTCCAGCAAGGTCTGAGGAGGATACTTGCCCAGCAGTCCTTCTAGTTTTTACTACACTACAATCCCCACCGTGACAGAAGAAAATATCGACTTTAAGAGGTCTTAAAGTTGTGGTAAAGCTTCAGTTTGGTCTTCTGGGGGGCTGGGGAGTGGAGGTGCTCATTTTCAGAGGTCCCCTTCACTCCTCCAGATTTCTTTCTAATTAAGATAAGTAGGGACTGGAATAAGTCCACTTCAAAGAGGCCCCAAGGAAAACACCAGAGTTAATCTTTAACCCACAGTGAAGGCACGGAGACATATTTTAGTGAACAATATCAGTGTCTCTTACATTCAAGACTCTGCAATGCAGTGAGGAAAATCATCTGCACTGACTTCATAGTTACTGATTATATATGGGATATGACTGATTGAATTAGTATAAATATTCACCCCAAATTAATATGATTTAATGATATCCACTTTGAAATTTCAGAGTTTGTAGTACATTTTGGTAAGAAAAAAAAGTCATCAACCTGCCTCTCTTACTTAAACCACTTCATAAAAAAACCCGCTTGTGCACAAACCTCATCAAAACTCTTTGCATAAATCATGTGGCTGCACTTCTCTCCACGAGAACTGTGCAGGCGGATGTGTGATGAGGGACAGAAGCCTTTTGAGAGAGGCCAAAGAATGTGAGAGACCGGACTGTGCCAACTTGGTGCCCCTGTCTCCTCCCTGCTTACATGTAACAGACAGCCCTTATTTGGTCACCGTCAAGCATCGCAGGGCATCGATGCCCCACGGACCCCCGTCTGTTCATTCAGCTGGAGAGACAGACAGGCGGCACTTTGCCCACAAAGCCAGCAACACACTGATTAGGCAGGATAAATTGGGACCATCCTGTAAATTCTTTTCAACAGACAATGCATCTAAAAATACTAAATGATCATGTGCTCCAAATGGACTGTCTGCTAACAGTTCCCATGCAATAACTGTGAATTACTGAAGATGAAAATGTCTCGATTAATACAACAGATAAAACCTTGCAGAGACCAGGTGCCCGGAGGCTTTCAGTTTAGTTTAAAATGAGTGATTCTCAAGGTATCCTTACAGAACAACTACACTGTAAAACGGGGACAATGACAAGACCACTTGTTGAAAAGCATCATGCAAACGTGTGCTGCTACAGAGTAGAAGGGATGGGTATTGATAAGATTTTACTAATGCCCTTATCGATTTCCTATATCAGGTATAGATTTCCTTAATAATTCCTCCCGTTAATTTTCAGTGTAGAAAAAATAGGCTTCATAGTTTTCTGTATCAAAAATTATGAAATTGGTTAATGGATCTGGATATCTCTGGATGTAAATAAATAACAGTAAAAATTGCACATCATGTGACACTCATGTATTGTTTTGTTATGTGTTATTGACTGAAGTAGGCCATCTAACGTCTCAAAGTGGTTATCGCAATGCTTTGAGTTGTTTGGAACCTTTAGCTTGCCGTAGCTATGCTGAAGTCAGCCATGAGACTGCATTAATCTTTCTACTTGGAAAACATTTGACTGATAGTATTTTAACATTCAGAGTTTTCAATATTGTTTACAAAGAGTAACTGCTAACTGCTAGCATATCAAGCAATTTTCCATATATGTTAGCATGAAGCTAGCGCTATGTTTTCTAAATGGTTTTTGGTCCATGAGGAGATGTATAACATGTTAAATGTATTGAATAAGCACCTCTTGTGAGAGAGTAACGTACATTTCTTTGTTTGTTCAGTTTTACAGCTTCCAAAGTTAAACTTCAAAAAATCCTGAATCAGAGTTTTCTTGGGTAACTGTTATCTATCTGCTAAACTAAGCTAGCTGGGGCAGAATAGGCAACGTAAGGTCCTGCTGCCTCAGTGTCTTGTAAAGAAACAACAAAGGAATAATTAAGCATAAACGTTAATGATCTCGATGGACTGAACCATTTCTAATTTGATTCTTAACAGGAACCGGTTAGCGATACCCATCCCTTGAAAGTATCAACTACATAAAAAGTGTGTACAAGGATAGTATTTTGCCGACACTGTCATTAGTAATCCACCTTATTTGGCGGTTAAAACAAACCCACAGAGCTGGGACTTTATTATGCCAACTTACACAAAAAGAATCAATTTAGCAACTGCAATCATGACCTAAACCTATAGGCTGTATAAAACAGTTTCTGTGGCATTATGCATGTGTTTCTGAATAGTAGTTTGGAAGCCCAACAATGACATACATCATAACGGGATTGCTGACTTAATCTAACTTTCAATCAATCTGAAAACACACAGCAGGGAATTTCAAACAAGATTTTAGCCTCCTAGCTTAAAGCTACAACAAGCCCACTTGTCTGTCAACTCAGCTGTGTCCCTAATCATGTACATTTACTTTTAGCCTTGATGAAATTGAGGATGCATTATGCAAAAGAGGATGCATAACAGAATAGTTCCTGCAGCACCAAGTGCATTGAAATTTGTACATTTCACCAACATTTAACGCAGTGAAGCTTCTCACAATATTCGTTGATCTAAGAATGAAATCTTTGTTAATATTGTAGCATATGCTGCTGCCTCGATGCCTTTAGTTGGTCTTTATACTTTTAATCTGGTAAGTTTTAAATTCTTGAAATTCTTTTCAAAGAATGTATTTGACTTTTTAAGCTAATGCTGTGTTCATTATTAGAAACAAGAAACAAAGTGGTCAGCTGACCCTGAGTTTCTTTTTAAGTAAATGACCGATGGTATGCACTGAAAATCCATGATTGTCATTTTTATGACAGGAAGTAAATTCTAACTCTATAACTTCCATGAATTCCAGAGTATTTGCCGCCTATGGTTTGAGAGGGTTCCAGACCATACCAGTATACTTTTCATCTCTCCAATTAAGGGAGAAGGGATATGATAATCCTGTTGAGGGAAAGAAAGCATATGGCTGAGGGGAGGAAAACGAGAGAGAGGGAGCAAGAGAGGGAGGGAGATATGGTCTAATCACCCTAAGCCTGGTATCAGCAGTAACGAGTTGGCTGTAGCTCGAAAGACTTTGAATTGTTATGATTTCACAGGCCCTAAACCCTTTTCTATCAGCGCAGCCTTTCAGAAAACAGCTCTGCCATAAATACGGCTGCTCTGCAGGGTCCATTCCGGCTGCTGTCGCCTCAGTGTCCACTCTGACACAGTGGTCACTCTGAGGCGACATTTCAAGGGTCTGAAACAAAGGCCAGAGGCAGCTCTGAACAAAAGTGCTGGGTCAGAGTGCCGTGCCAGGCTTAAAACAAGCAGGGCTTTGCTCTCAGCAGGGAAAGCTCTTTGAGAGCCACAGCTTTAGAGGTGATTGAAACTTTGTGCTGCAGTTAAAATTTGGATTTTTATGACAGGATTCCATTACCTCTTTTTGAAAATCTTATTACCTGCTTGATTTATGCAGGTTTATGTATGTTATGTTTGCTGTGACAAAACTAGATTACAACTTTAGATCACATCTACAATTTTAGGGTTTAAGTCTGTCATGACGTAATAATTAAGGATTACATTACTCAAAAGGATTTATAAACTATTGTGCTGATTTAGAGTCACTGTAGAAAGGTAATGGTTTGATGAGGATTAGAATTAAAGAAATCCTTCAGACAAGAGCTAATTCTTTAATAGTAGCACTAATGAGGATTGCTATAAAGTCTTTTCAAGTAACTCTAAACTCATTAGTTTGTATTTGAAATGTGCCTTAACGAAGAGGAGTGCTTCAGTTTTCTTTGAAATGTTATCCTTTACACTGTAGCAAACTTTTAGAAACCTTATTAACAAAGTGACACCTTTCATCCTGTTCCCACACTTTCCGTGTTTGACTCCAAATAGGAAGAGACACAAGTTACAGAGACTTCTCTGAGACTTTCTTCCTGGGTCACGCAGCAGTACCACCCTCGCCTGTGTGAAGAGGCAGGGAGCAATTCCCAAAGCTCTTATTCCTGTTGGGACTCTTTTATTTGTGGCCAAGGGGAGAATCGTGCCAGAGGAAATATTGCACTGAGAGAGCTTCACGCTCTAGTGTCCTCACGGTGACATCATTGGACACACGTCACATGAAACCACACACTAGCTGCAGAAACAATCTTGAGAAGAGATAGGGTTTTTTTTGGTTAGAAATGTAAATCAGGGGGTTAAACAGAAGAAGGGAAACCCTCTTCTTTGGACGTTTGCTCGGGTCGCTACTTGTCTGTGACCAGAAATTACTGGCATCGCGTACACACAAACACTCAAGAGTGGTTCAATCTTAATCCTATTAGCCCCGCCTGGAAATTTTAGTTGAAACAGAATCTTTCCAAACACTTTAAGACTTAGCAAGTTTCAAACTGGATGCAAAACTCCACAGAAAATCTGTTCTGTCGCGGGGTGATGATTTCCAAACAGGAGCACAGGATGTCCTGCCAAGCTCCCAGGGTCAGGACTCATCCCTGATCATGGCAACATCGTTAGGGCTGAAAACAGGCTGCTAAGACACAAGTTACTCCAGTACATTCTGCACAGTGCTCTGAGCATTTCTTCTTTTTTTTTTTTTTTTGGCTAAGTCACTGTCACCAAATCCTTCTTACTAAACTTCAGTTAGATAGCAGTAGAAACACATCTTACATTTTCTGTTAAATACAATCGGTGCAGCTGAATAATTTAAAGTGTAATAACATAGACATTCAGATTGTGTAACTCTTCCTTTCCTCATCCGAACTTTTTCAGACGTTTATGACTATTAATGAAAAAGTGAGTGATAAAACGTGTAATTCTCCTGTAACGTGGAGTAGGTGAGTAAATTAATCATTTAGAGGATATTGCGTTTGAGGCCCCGTCCAAAAGAGGTAATAAAGTCTCAGCTGAGGGCTTTGTTCGATTGTGTAGGTGAGGTTTGACAAAGTACTCCTTGATTGCCCTTGAATGGCGTTCCTGTCTGTCAGAGAGGATGCTGCCTAGAGTGTCTTAATTAACAGTCAGCCACACAGTTTAGAGAGCAAAAGCCTGAACTCTCAGTGGCAGGGGAAATAACAACAAAAGGCTGAATTAGCAGCTGCAGGCCTTTCTGCGGCATGTAAAGGTCATTGAGGATTTAAAATCAAGAGTTTCTCACTCATTATCAGACAGTGTGCGCAGAACGAAAGTCGTGTTACCCACAAGGCCAAAGTTACTCAAGCTTTAGCGAGAAAATTAGTGAGAAGAAGGAGGAAAAACCCAGAGCAAAAACACTTTAGATGTTTGTTTAAATGTGTAGTTTGCATTTCTGTTGGTGTCATAGTATTTTATATGACATTTCTACCATTTTTAACCAATTAAAGATTCAGTCCCATTAAACTGTCAAATGGTGTAGATACAAAAGTATGACAAGTATTAAAATATTCACCATCCTAGAAGTTATGTAAGTGAACTGATGAAATAAGTTATTTGTTGAGTATCTAAAAGTATATTTAAAATATTTCATGTCTAATTTTGATAATATGGGTTTTTGTTGTACTGAGCAAGTCAGTGTGCCATAGACGTCAATGTTTTCTCTCAAATTTTTTGGGTCAGTCAGTTTAAAACAATTTTAAATTTCATTTTTAGAGTGCAGCAGGCTGATAAAATCATATTCATAATAACATTTTTGTGCAATATCAGATTTTAAGCAATCACACTAAGTGACATTTCCCAGGTACACCAATTTACCACGTCTTTCACTGTAAAGCAGTATACATGGCACCTTGTAGGATCACATGACTCCTTTACTTTTATCTTTTAAAAAATCCCATCAACTTCACATACTTCCTGCCTTAAAAGATGAGCTCAGGGAAACAAAAATCTGTGTAACCCCGGAGCTGAAAGGCGTGCATTGTTCAAAGTGCACACTTTCAGTGTACCCCAAACTCTTCAGTGCTGCTGGTGGCGGGACAGAAAAGAACAGAAGAAGGGAAATAACAAGCAGATACAAGAGAAAGTGTGAAAATGTGTGAAAAAAACAAAGCAACATAAGGATGCGGGAAGAAGGGACTCGACAAAGAGAGGGGGACGCGCTTTTCCTTGACCCTTGAATGCGCAGTGTTTGTTCTCTTGTCAGACCGAATAATGGCGGACTGTTTGCTGAAAGCGGCAGTGTGAGGCCATAGAATATAAAACCAAACCCAGTCTCACAGATTCATGCGCTCCATACTAATAGAGCCAACTGTTTGTCGAGGCTGTTCTCAGGGCCGGCCTCAATTGCTTTCATTTATAACAACATGTTTCAGCTGAATTTCACAGTTGTTCCCGGCAAATCCTCACATGTAGAAAGGCTTTTGCCTGAGAGGAAAATGCTCCATGAAGAGCTCAAATGGTAATTCCTAAAGAACTGTTAAATGACTGTAGGTTTTTTTGTTGTTTACAACTGGTGAAAAGGAGCCTTCAAGTAGAACTGTGCAAACCTGCATGTAAAAGATAAGCATGCTAGTCTGCATTCTTAAAGAGAGGGGTGGATTTGTGTAAGGATTTGGTGTTTCCATTGTCTCCTTGTTATACTGGACCAAAGATTAGTCTGTCCCTGTATAGACGCAGGGTTCAAAAATATGTACATACATAAAAAGAAGAGTACTTCTAAGTAAGCTGAAACTTCAATTGAGACTCAAGGGGCAAATATTGAGTTTTTGTGGATGGAAGTAAATGAAAAACAACCTTTACTTACAGGTCTCTGTGTGGGGCTCAACTTTTATGTAACTCCCCTATAGTAAATACAACTTCTAAGAATCTAGACTTGCCGACCTATCGCTTTGCCAATTCAAAGTGGGGTGACCGAGCTAGATTAGCTCTGTGTGTTATTACTGAAGGCTGAAGTGAAACTGGTCTACTGCAGCTCCCAATGTTGTGTTTTAAATGATGCATGCCTAATTTATTTACCTGCCTGCAAATCAAATCCACCTCTGGGCACAAAGACGGTAATGACTTTAAAGGGACTGTGAGGACTTTCTAAGTGGTCTTGAAAAACTCTTACTTCTAAATATATGCCTGATCACCATCTACAACTTAAAATGAGATAAGCAGCACCAATAAAAGTTATTTCTAAATGTTTTTTTTGGCTTCCCAATCAGGTTGGACAGAACAGGATTGATTTACAGCACATTGAAGTCTCTATGACAACACCACGCCAGCTGATGAAGTTTAGTAGTTAGAAGAGAGATCTGTGTTTTTCTCTGGCTAAAACATGGGTTAAGCTGTTTGTGATAATGTTCATTCCAACTCACATACAGCAGTTATACTGCAGCGATCTGTTCAAACTTGAGAATCTGTCAATAAAATGAAGAGTGAGGCTACGTTAGCTCTTCTTGGTAGATGAGCAGGACATACGCATTCACTAACGTTACACATTAGCCTACAGATAGGCTATGAGTAGCACCATTGTCACGTTTCAAACAACAGCGCTGTGTAACTGTTGATAAATACCTTACCTCGTCGCGTTGTATCCAGAAAATAGGTGTCTTAAACAAAGAAAAGTAGTGTTTAAAGAAGATCCAATCTCCATTTATTTCCAAAACAAACACGCCTTGTTAAGACTCATGTCATCACAACAGTGTGCATGCAATTCCAGCCAAAAGGTGTCGCTGCAATCCACTTCAAACAAATATTCCTCACAGTCCCTTTAAGACATTAAAGATTCAGGTCCAAAGGTCCAATATTCTCAAATAGTTGACTTATTATAGTACAATTGGAAATAAAATCTAAAAAGAATTTATGTGATATGGCGTAAGCAACAATGTTAATAAATTTCACTAATAAATTTCACTAAATTCTAAAAATTTATAATGGAAAAAAGAAATGAGGGATGTTAAACCACCATGAAACTTCAAAATTACCACTAAACCGCATAAAATGTGTCAAAAAGTCTTGAATAAAATCAGAATCTGCTCTCTCTGTCAGACGGTTACTTTGAGTCCCTGAGTGTTCAAAGTTACCACAAAGATGCACGGCCTTGTGTGTGTGGAGCACAAACATCTGGATCCCCAGAGAACTGAATAAAGAACCAAGATGTGATGATCGCTTTCAGAGGCAAAGAAAAACCCATTAGATCTGAAGGACAAAAGCTAAAAGTCAGAAGCTGGTAAACATGTGAGGCATACAGATGTTGCTCTGCCTCCCACTGCTCTGTCTGTGACAGTTGAACTCACACACACTCGACGCCCTTTAGAAAATGATCGACTCTCCCCTGAAGGTCAGTGAGGTGGAAGTTATATCTGTAATCTGACGACCCAAAGTCTTCACGAGGCCCCGATGATACTTCAAGAGCTAATTCTGAAACCTGATATGTTGAAATTAATATATACGACTGACCAGTGATAACCTTTAAAGTGAGAGGGGAAATTTGTGTTAATTGTAGAAGCTTCAGCTAATTACTTGAGGATTGAATGCATCAATGTGACCACTATCAGATTACCTAGTTGTCTAGACCTGTGCCCTGTGGCCTATCTTTGTTTCCAATTTGCCTGTTAACACGTAACCTGAAGCCCGTGAACTGGAAAATCAAGATAAGCCCAAGCATGGACTCGTTGATTTCAGACAGAGACATTCCCCAGTGCTCTTCATATGGGGGAGGGGTGGATGTGAGCTCTGGACACTGTTTCATGTTTTTGGTCTGAAACAAGGATTATGTTCTGGGGTTTTTTTTATTATTATTTTGGAGTGATTTCAAATCTCATGTTTAATTGACCTTCAAGGCTTTAGCACTCATCAATGCAGGCGGTGTTTGGAGCACATTCATGCCTTTGCTGTAGGCAACAGGAAGCAGCTTGATGCTTTGCCCCCACCAATACTGGGACCAACGGAGCACTTCTACCTTTCATCTCCTCTGACTGCTCTTCCCTCCCATTTCTCAGCTAGATGCCTTCTCATATCCTGCCTATCAGGCTCCACTTATGGAGGAAAGCAGGTGGTGGATGTGGTGCTGAGAGGAAGCCTGATCCACACACACACACACACTCACACACATACACACACACGCGATCCCTGAAGGGTTTCATCCACACCTTTTATGAGATGAGAGCCTGGCTACTCTCAAGACACCCCCCCCCCACCACCACCACCCAACATGCAGTGTATCAAACGCAAACTTTCTCCGGAGATTTCTTTTCAACCTGTAAAACATTTTCAATTTCCCTGTACCGCATATATTTTCTTGGCACACGGCTGAAACACTGATGATATCAAAATGAAAAGGAGCTGCTGTTTTAGCGGTCCATATCACAGCACTGTAATCAAACGAGACAGCATCTTGAAATCAAAGACAGTACAGATATCAGTTCAACTGTATTTGATGGTTTGCATCTTGATGCAACATTTCAGCTTCATTTCTGATTGTGGGATCATATAGCTGGCAACATGATGGGGAGATGGTGGATGCTTTGTGTGTACAACTGTGTATGCGTTTGTAAAATGATTGTGCCTTAAAAAATCATGTGCAAAGAAAATGCAGACTGCATCAAGCTCTAGCCCTGAAACTTGGGCTCAGCTGGAGAGAGCTGTGACACTGCAGCCTTAGCCCAGCTGTCAGAGGCTTATCATGCAGCCGGGCTGAGAAGAACAGCTCTGGCCCACTGCTGGGATTCAGGGGCCAAAAACACATTATCCAGAGTGATTTTGCTACACTGAAGAAAAACTCTGCTACTGTGAAAAAGAGAGATGTCACACACACACACCAGCCAATAAAGCATCTCTTACTCTCAGGGTTTCATGCTGTTTTCTGGGAATATCAGATTTTTCAAAACAGACTCATTCAAAAAAAAAAAAAAACGAAAAAAAAAAAAAAAAAAAAAAACGCAAACTAGAGCACCCGTGTCAGTTTCCTTTTCAATTAAGATTTGAAAATTTCACAAATTGCTGAACATTTCACTTTTCCGATGCAATTCTTTTTTGGCTTCTTGAGTCAGGGTTTAAAAAGACAAGAACAAATGAACTCAACAGGACTTCTGAAAAGCTCAAAACTTGTAAAACAAACTCGAGTCTGCAAGCTTTTTTCCACAGGACAAGGATTTTCTATAAACCCAGTGCTTGAGCAACCCTAGTTCTGCTAGACTGATATCCTAAGGCAGGAATGACGACACATATCATCATCCAGGGAACAAGTCTGGGCTTGGAATTTCTACACTTTTGGGAATTTGCCATTGCTTTGTTAACCGTGGCTGCAGACTTTACTTTGGAAGCAATTAAGACAGAGGAAGGGGGTCATCAGGGCATTTCTTGAACTACCGGGAGGGAAATGAGGGCATATCAGAAGCTATCAGTCTTTACCCAAATTGTATGAGATACACAATCACTGCACGAATAAATAATAAAAGATAAACTGTCAGAGCTCCTTTAAATCATATTCCATTAATAATGTATTTAAGGATCATTTTTTCTGTCCCTGTAAGGCCCCGTCTCATACGCAAAAGAGGCTTTTTAACTCTAAACTAAAACTCTTAAACTGTCACATTAAATAATTCATAACAAAAAATGAAAACCGCCATCAATATCCTTGTGGGAACCTCGAATAATGGCTTCCTAATCTTTTTTTTTTTTTTTTTCAAAATAACATTAGCTCAAGCCTGTCAGATCACACTGAATATTTAATCCTGTCACTGCCGAGCTCAGGTTTGTCACTTGTTTGATAAGTCGCTGCATCACTAACAAGATACGCTTTCACATCTCTCTTCTTCACACACATATTAAAGGAGAAAAGAACTAAATGTTGCAAATATTACTGCATTGCAGGCCTTTAAAAAAACATTATGACTCAAACTTTGGGACTGAAGAGTAGAAGCAAGGGACCAGGAAGCCACGCAAATCTCTCACCCTCTCAAACCATTATCCTGAATTCTCTCTGTAATTCAGTTTTTCATCCTTAAAATAAAGCAGCTGTTACCCAAGGGCAGTTCCTCTAATCAGGTCCCAGATGTTTTCTCACAAAATATTTCTGCCAGTAACAATGAAATGACTACCTGGTATTTTATTAGCTCCAGCACAGATGGACTGTAACGGAAAATTTCACGTCCTAAAATCTCCCTTAAAAACAAAACAACTGGGACACCTCTGTAATTTGCTGAAGCCTTCATTTTATTCATAATACAGGACCCAAGGACAGGGGAATGCTGTAACCTCTAAGAAAAGAATAAAGGAGACAATTTCATTAATAATGGGGTAAAAAATGCAGGGAAACTGCAGAATCATCACCTGCAGCGTGATGGGGATAATATAGCAAACACAAAGTCGGTATTAACCTCTTCACTGCATGTGTGTGCATGTTCTGCCTTATTTTTATGTGCTCTCGCATGCTATGGGAAGAAAGATAATCCCTCAAAACCTGGGATTAGCCAGGAGGGGAGACAAGGGAGATGGATTCAGGTATGCACTCAGTGTCACAAGCGATTACAAGCCGATAACATGGAAGAGGCAGAAGATCTACACGGCTGATGTGACTGCAAGCTGAAACAGTTCAGTGGAATTATTAAACCCAGGCATTCACAGTGACCTGGATTTATTCTGTTATACGACGCTGAAATAACAAACACGACTTGGTTGTAAAGGTGCAGACATGCAATGAAAATTGAACAGAGGAAAAATCCTGTCATTGTCTGAGGCTGTTGTGGAAGAAAAGTGTTGTACTCAGGAATTTGCTTTATGTTTTGCAGACCACTACAAATCTGAATTATTGATTTTCATACTCTACACGCTTTACATGCTAAACATGTCTCTGAGGTAGAACGCCCCCTATGAACAGAACAATCGATTATCTTTTTCTGCCTCTTTGTGTTTCAGTGAAAGGAAAAATGAGAGGGCAGCGAGCGCCTGCACCGAGAAACAAAAGCCACAGCAGTGTGTCTGTCAGTGTGCGCGTCCCTGATGCTGACTGACTGGCTGGAGGCAGACAGGGCTTCAGCTCCACAAACAACCTGCTAGGGAATGCCAGGGCTTGTGTGTGTGCTCAGGTAAGCTCACCTGAATGCACCTGAATCTCTAGGAGACAGAGAGAGGGCTGAGGAGCAACGACATATGGCTATTAACTGAGTTGAATGACAGCCTCCTCCCCAGCGTACACACACACAAAAACCATACCGTCTTTTCCCCCCCGATTTTTTTTTTCCCAAGTAATTAGACATTTTTGGCACACACCTCTGTTTGTGTTTACCATCCAGGTGTGATGTTACTCCAAAACAGTAAACAGACACACAAAATGAATGTGTGTAATTTCAGTCCTCTGTGATTATTCATTCAGAGCTTTGACAGGGAACAGAAATACAAGCTGCTCCAAGAAAATAAGCTCTGTTATCTCCTTTGAGACGCAGTAAACTTAAATAAAGAGAAAAGGCGGATGGTGGCAGCTTTTTCAAATGAAAGAAACTGGAGACAGAGCAGAAAATGACGGATTATCTTTTATTACAAAAGTTAGAGGCCAGAACAAAGCCAATTCCATAAGATCTATAAAGACTTCCATATTAGTTTGAAGTCTTTTCTTCTACAGTGGAGTAAAGTTAACTGTGTTTTTTGTCACACTGCAAATGCTTCTTTTATTGTTACATATGCTGATGAAAAATAATCAGCATTTTGGGATGCGGCCTGATTGCCATGCTGTTATTCATGGCAAAAAGCCCAGCTGGTGTTCTTAAACCCAGAGTCAATTGAGTGAAAGAGGGTTTTTTTTTCATGTCTAAATCACAACATCACGTTTTTTTCTTTCTTTCTGCACAAAAATTGCTTTTTGTGATCCTTTTGTGCTGTTCTTAAAAGACCAAGAATAGTTTCAGTCAAGGGTCAGTTTTGTGGCCAAATTAAGAAAGAGAGATGTCAACAGTAAAGGAAAAACTTGGCCCATTACAAAAAAAGATGTGCATTCAACTCTTTTCACTTTCAAATGACACTTTAAGCTGCATTATTGCCACAGCTAGGAGAAAAGAGAGCCAAGACTGAGCCTGTACCAAGACAATCCATCTGTCAGAGGCAACTTTGAGCTTTAACAGCTAAAACAACCTTGTGGTCAGATGTCAAGCTGCCACGAGTGTCCGGATTTAGTGCAATGAATAGCTTGGCACTTTCCATTCTTTGTCCCATTTGGGTAAAACATGCCGGGGGTAAATTAGTGCCCCACCTTGTGATGACTGAAGGCTGTAAGTCATTTTATTTACAGACTCACAAAAGAGGCGGCAAAAACCCTGTAACAATAAGTTCTGCTGGTTCTGCTAATCCCAGCACAGGGACCTCATTTTTTGCACAGGAGTAAAAAAGGTAACAGATAATGTCAAGTACTATTTCTGATGCTGAAATGAAGAATCGATTAATCTATCAGTCAACTACCAAAGAAAGACAGACATTCAAATAATCTATCAAAATCTTTCTTACGACTCAAACGGAATTGGATAAATTCACAAAAACTACACCCTGAAAAGTATCTGATAGAGTTAGAAGCTGGAGAAAAGAAAATAATTTCTAAACTTTATAATATACTCTGATCTATGTAGGAAAACAACTTCTCACAAACAAGGGCGAGATGGGAGGTGGAGGCCAAAATACACATATCTCAGGATGACTGGTACAATGTATGTACAGGAATTCAAATGGAAAATAATAACTAGATATTTCAGAACACCACAAATGGTGTCCAAAATGGGTCCACATAAAATCCCATATCATGCTGTAGAAAGTGCAGAGCCAATATTGCTAATCACACCCACTTTATGTCCTTAGTCATGTGTGTTTTGGAGGGAGCTTTTCGATGTCCTTGATGAAGTTTTTAAATAAACACATACTATATAATGATATATTTTTCACTGCCACCTTAAACTCTATAACCATCAGATGGTTCAAACCAGAAACTCCCTCATACAATAGGTGGATTCAAAAAGTTTGGGGTTATTTATCAAATGGAGCGGATCACATTCTCACTAAGGCTTCAGAAGCCACCTTAACTAAAAGATGGAAACCTATGCTTGGGGGTGTCCTGATACAACCTTTTCACTTTAGATATAATACCGATATTGCAGCCTTGAGTATTGGCCAATACTGATATAGATCTGGTTCAATATCAGAACAAATGGTGTGGCGTTCAGCTCTGTTTGTAGGTCTTCTTGGGGGAATGTTTAGAGTTTAAATGTATTCTGTGCCATCACAGGAAACTTGTGCATGACAAGTTTTGCACTCTGCTGCAACGTCTTTCTCAGACTTTAACAAAAAAAAAAAAAAAAAAAACTGCCACACAGCCAATTTTACTCTTACTCTTTGCTACTTTGTTAGCACCTTAGCACACACAGTTGCTGCAATCACGTAGGCTCTATATGCTGAATTTGGGCGCTGCTGGATAAGAAGTGCTGGAGCCGAGTCTGAAATGGACTGCTTGTATCTGAGTGCTTATATCTGACATTTAAGATGCATCCTAAGCACATACAGCTGAGAAAAAGGAAAATAAGCTTAGTGAAGTGTATTGAGATTTATATTATATTGTAATGGTCAAAAAAATCGAATACAAATAATTTTTCACAAGTTTCTGACATTTACAGACTAAATTTCTTTATCAGAAATTTTTTTTAAAAATCTACACTCCTGGTGCAAATCATGTTAATGTGAACATGAGATCACCCTCCGCCCCCCCAAACTACATTCACAAATTCAGTCGTATAATCAGTTCATCACAGTTGTAATCAACACCTCCTACAATCCCAGTGAGCAGCTGCAACATTAAAAGCAACTTTTCACCAAGAAAAAAATAGCCTAGTGCAGTTGGTAAATATCCCAATGAACTTGCAGCAAAGAGGAGAGTGTTTTCCACTGTCGAACATGACAGAGTGCAGCTGTGTGCCAGTGTACACCATCAGCTCCTCCCGAGTTCCACTGTTCAAAGAGCTGGAGGCTCCGTCTGGGGATTTAGGGCAGCCACCAGCACAGCTTAAATCTTATTAAAAAATGTTCACTGACTGCCTCACAAGCTGCAGTGCAGTAGGTGTCGAGGTCTTACAGATGGGTCATCCAACAACACTCCTCCTCAATTTGTCAAGCCTTTAATGTAGTTCTCAAGACACATGAAGTGTCTCACCATTTCAGTTTCATGTTTTCTTGCATTTTAACAAGTGAACTCTGAATGGAGACAAAAAAAGTCATGCTTCTGTGAAACCTATGGCTAAAAATACCATGAGAGATCACACCACCTCTACCGCCATCCTGCACCAAGCAAGCTAGACAGAACGAAATTGACAACGAGAGGAGCACAAAGAAATCCATGACAAATAACCCATTTGAGACAACAATGAATGGACCAGCTGAACCTCAATGAACAAATAAAAGCTCGGCCTGGGCTCTGCACCCTCCAGCAGCTCAGGTAGCACACTTTTATTCAGTCCTCCTGATAAGGAGCTGTCCTCTGCCTGTAAGTCATCAGTCATTAGCACCCCATCTGCCTGTCGGCATCGACGTCAACCTGTCTATTATTCAACTGAAGCCACAGATAGTCCCGAGCCAAGAGATGAGAAAATGTGCACGGGGGCCCTCTGAGGTGCTTGTGGGAAAAGAGGGCCCCTATTAGAGAAGTCCTTTGTGCTCACTCATCCCAGCTGAAGGGGAGCAAAAAGGACACACTGTCAGGCACACTGCTTCTGCTAATCGGCAACACCGGCGTGATTGCCTCAAAGCAGAGCCTGAGCCTGTGGCTGATTACATATCTGCAGTGGAAGTCGGGGCTTCACAAATTGCTCAACTAATTACTTACTTGCTAAGACAATCACGACTATCTAAACCAGGAGGCCCTTACACACATGATCATGGGTGAGACTAAGCTACAAACTGCACTGTAAGACTTACCGGCTTTTCAGACCAAAGGTTAATAAGCGTGGAAACCCTGACATTCAATTTTTTGGAAGAGCTGCTGGCTGACTGGGAATCAACAGAGCATGACATAAACAAAAGTTATCCACCAACACTTTTTCTGTCTCATACTTTCTTTTCTCACACCGGAAGAAAAATCCCTTCCCTCCAAATACCCATAATGCCCCTTCTTTCAGAAATCAAAGTTTGTTAGAGATAAACTGGATATAGTGTCACAGACTTCAGCCTTGAGATACAGCATGACAGGAATCTACATCTGTATCAATGACAAATTCAAATCCAGTGACTCACCACTGTCCTCGATGGAGAAGTGGAAGATGTCACTCGTAGCATTGTCTCCATCCCTCAGAACATAACATATGCTCATGTCGTCAATGTCGGCTGAAAAAAAAGACACATTTGTCCGTAAGTGTCCATGATCAAACTCATATCTGTAGAGTATAATAATCACTGTTTGGCCTTGCTACACGAGGCAACATGAGGAAGTGATGTAGAGCTCTCTGAATCAGATTCCTAAGTAAGAAAATAGCATGACTGTTGAGGCTCTATCACAGAAATTGTTTTGCTATCCCAGACAGGGTTCTTTACAGCCCTGGGTTTTTAAGATTTGAGGTTCACAGATCTTGAAGTTTTTAATACTTGATGTCAAAACATGTTTCTTCAACTACATCAATACATCAAAATGCATAGCCACTATTTTCAAATGCCCAGGAGACTATGTATTCATTTACTGTCTGTTTACTCTTGTGAGAGCTATTGAAATATTGAACAGCCCCCAAAGGGATAGCATACTGCAGTGACTCAGTAAATGTAAGCTGTGAATACATTTTGCTATCCTGTTGTTTGGCATTTACAAAGATATTTTCTGTGCTGCTTGAAATTCTCATTGCCAAGCCAGCGGTCAGACCACTGGCTACCCTCCTTGACATGCTTACATGATCTATCAATATTTCTGTAACCCCCCTCGTCTTATGTGAAAAAAAAATATGACTGGGAATGTACAAATCACCACCAGCTCTCTCCCAAAGGCACGATTTGAAAAATGTTCTCCTCTGAGAGAGCCGGTCAGCCTCAAGTGCTGGCATACTTTAGCTCTGTAAATAAGTAGTCTCTTGATTCAAAACAAGAACCTTTAAGTTTAAACTCAATTTTTTTTCAAAACATGAGAGGGTGTTATGTTTAGCAGAGTGAGTAAATGTTAAATTAGTTTTAGATTGGGCTTAAGAGAATTAAAATCAAACCTCAACGAGTTTCTGCAGCACATTACAAATCCGACAGACCATAACAGGATTACAAAGGTGTTTGAAAAGCTGCTCTCTTACCTTGTGTGAAAGTCGTGATTGTAGCATTTCCTCTGCCAAGGTTGATCATGTAGCCATGTTCTGGGGCAACAGTTATTCGAAAAGTCACTGAACCTTGAGTGCTGTCTCTGTCCTCTGCTTTAAGGGTCTTACTGGTGATCACAAACCCCAAGTGACCAGTCTCAAGAACCCTCAGAGTTGGGGCTCCCTTGTTGACCACAATCTGTGGTACTCCATTATCCAATGGGAGGATAGTGATCTTCATCACTTGGGGTTTTCGAGTCTCAAATACCGTGTCAGGGAAGATGAAGAAGTCTGTGTGAGTGCCATCAGTGACAGTGAAGGAGAAGCTGTCCTCTGTACTCTCTGTGCCATCATGCTTGTAGCTGATCATGTTCTCATTCAGGTCCTGCTTTGTGAAGGAGGTGACAGGCAGGGTGTTGTTAAAGAGCAGGCGACCATGAACTGGGATTTGAGTGACTGTGAACTTCAAGAGGCGGTCAACGGTGTCTCTGTCTTCTACCGTTAGCTCAAAAGGCGTGATGAGTTTGTTCTCCCCCTCTGTCACCACGAGGCCATGAATTGTCACCACTGGCTTTTTATTGTCAACATCAGTGATGGAAATACGGAAAGTGCGAAACACGGGGTTGTAGCCGTCAGTCACTTCAAACTCAAAGCTATCCATTTTCATCTCATCGTCGGCAGTGTGAATGTAGTAGACTTTGTTTCCAGCCAGCTGGAGCTGTGTGAAAGAAGAGATGGGCATCCCTGGTGTGTCTGTGCACTCCAGGTGTCCTCTCATTGGGGCTCTTGTGATTGTGAACATTAAGTGTTCATCTGGGCTGTTGAGGTCACTTGTACTGAGCAGGTCTGTTGTCAGAGTTACCCTGCCGCCTTCTTTAAGAGACACACCTTTACTGATCACGTCTGGGAAAACCATGTCAATGCCTCCCACTGTGACATAAAAGTATCGGTCAATTAGAGAGTTGATGCCATCTGTCACATCAAATTTGATAAGGTCACGGATCCCCTCTTGCCCGTTATGGATGTATACAATCAAGCCAAAATCTACTTCACTCTGTGTAAAGTTCATTCCGACTGTGATGTTCTGCAATATCCCTGAAGGCGTGCTCTTCTGTAAATTGCCCTGACCAGGTCCATAACGAATGATGTAAGTCAGAGTGGAATCCTCAGAGTCCAGGTCAGTCGCTTTTAAAACATTGTTTGTTATGACTTTAACATCACCTATCTCAATTTCAAGGCCGTCGTTGACGGCCATTCTCGGGGTCTCATCGTCCACAGGGATGATCATCACAATTACTGTTTTCTCCACACTGAACTTTCCGTCTGTGAGAACAATATCAAAGCTGTCCTCTGTGGTTTCTGAGTCATCATGCTCGTACACAATGCTGGAGGCCTCCCTAATCTGATCCAAGGTGAAGTTAGTGACCGGTACAGTGCCAGTGGTGAGCTGATTGAGTATAAATCCATGCTTGGGGGGTTTGGTTATAATAAATGTGAGCTGATCAGAGGGAAGGTCTGTATCAGCACCATTCAGAATAGGAGTGTCAATGACGATGTTCATGCCCTCCATAACTACAAACTCTCGCATGTAAATCTCAGGCTTTTCATCATTAGCAGGGATTATGGAGATGGGAAAGAAGTGCCTTTCAGAGAAATTGATGCCATCAGAGCATCTGAACGTAAACCTGTCCTCTACAGGCTCCACTCCTTTATGAATGCTTTGTACATAGAAAATGTGATTGTGTCTGATGTCCTTGATAGTGAAAGCACTTATAGCAGTACCAGACCTGGATTTCTCTGAGCCTGGAGCTGGGGAAACATTTTCCACATACCCTGAAGTTGGCTGTACAATGATTGTACAAAGGAGGTCATCGTTGGGGGTGTCGACATCATCAGCACTTATATGAAGAATTTGAATGGCGCCCTTTTCTCCCTCGACAACAGTGAATTGAGGCCCCACAAAGACCTCTGGGGCCTGGCTGTCCAGGGGAAGAATTGTAACATGCACTCTGACACCTGTGATTTTATTCCCTCCAACAGTCCACTCATCAGACATGTCTGTCAGCGTGAGATTGAAAAAGTCCTCCTTTGTGGTGAAGCCTATTTCCCCACTTGTGTGAGCATAAACCACAAAGCCATTTATGATATCAGCTTGAGTGAAGGTGCCAGACGGGACACCTCTCACCAGAATTTCCCCCAATGACGGAGGGTCCTCCACAATAAATGTCAAACGGAGGTCATCAGTGTCCTCATCTCTTCCCTGAATGACATTACTTGTGATTTCTGTTGCTCCGTTTTCCAGCACATCTATATAGGAACCAATTGTACCGGCTGGGAGACTTATGGTGGGAGTCTCATCATCAATCGGCTTTACACTAATCCGTATAGTAATTGGGACGACATGAACCCCATCGCTAACATCTATTTGTATTGAATCAACTGCTGATTCATCTCCATTATGAATGTATGAAATTCTGCCATTTCCGATATCCTCCAGGCTGAACGAATCACCTTTAGTCATGTCAGTGAATGTAAACTGGATATGGCCATGCAGTGGAGACTGGGTAACAGTGAAATATATCTGTTGGCTGTCTGTGTCTGTGTCTGAGGTGTCCAGCTCAGCACTTGTAATGATATGTGTGCCACGCTCAAGCACAGTAAACCCAGAATTTGTTATTTGAGGCGGCTTGTTGTCGACAGGCTGTAAAAATATTGTGAAAACTCCTTCGACATTATTTCCAGAAACATCCTCCACTGTGTATCTGAACTGCAAAACATGAGGGGTAATCCCCAGCTCAAGATCTGGCGGTTTGTATGCTATTTTATGGTGGTTAATTTGTGCCTGGGTAAAAGATGTGACTTCAATGTTTGGCTTTTCAGTTAACACCAGAGCTCCCAGTGCAATTGGGCTGTTCTCATCTGTATCTGTTGGTGGCTGGATGATCGTGTACTTTAGATCCCGATCCTCTGAGTCCAGGTCAGTGTAACGGAGGAATTTCCTTCTGAAGTAAGTAAGCTGATACTCGTGCACCGTCATTTGCAGAGTCGTGCCAGGGTAGAGTTCAGGTGGGAGGTCGTCAACGGGGAGAATTTTGATAATAAATGAGCTCTCACCTGACTGGTTTGGTGGATCATTGTCATCTTGCACCCGAAACACAAACTGATCCATGACAGTGGTGGTGCTGTGAGGCCCAATATGCTTGTAAAACAGTTTGCCATCAGTAATATCCTGCTGCAGCCACTCAGTCACTACTTTCTCATAGACTTCATCCTCTGTATTAAACTTCCAGGTGGATGGGTCCTCTGGGGCCTCAGACTGACGCAGCAATACCTGCCCAATTGTAGAAAAAGGAGG
Source organism: Labroides dimidiatus (assembly GCA_030710495.1). Taxonomy (NCBI): domain Eukaryota; kingdom Metazoa; phylum Chordata; class Actinopteri; order Labriformes; family Labridae; genus Labroides; species Labroides dimidiatus. Next base: position 21,514,530 of record CM061154.1, read on the forward strand.
CTCTATTGTGAATTTTATCGATGAATCCTCTGAGTCAATGTCTGCAGCACTGAGCATAAGTGAGGAGATTGGCATCATTTGGTTTTTAAATAAAACCAAACCAGTGTTGGCATTGATAATGGGAGGCTCATCATCTGTTGGCACGACTGTGATGGGAAACAGAAACTCCACCTCATTGGTGCCATCTGTCATTCTGAAAATGATATTATCACTATAAGTGTCACTGCCGTCATGTTGATAGATTACAACTCCTGAGTCGAGGTCAGCGGGGGTGAAAAATTTCCTCCTTGAGCCCAGAACAGTCAAGTCCCCGTGCCTCAACCCATCAATAACAGTGATTTGGACTTTGTCTAAATTGTCCTCATCGCTGATTTCCAGATTCTGTGAGCTGGACAGAGGTCTGGACTGACCTTCATACAGTAACTGCCCTGTATTTCTCGTTACCACAGGTGCTAATGTGTTCATTGGCTTAACAACAATCATGAAAGCAAAAGGGTCTGACACAGCCCCCTCTGAGTCCACAACCTCAAACTCAATCTGGAAAATCCGCTCAGTGTCTGAATCCACTGCAGGGGGCTTGTAGGCAATTTTCAAGTCTTTGAGGTCTCCTTGGTAAAAAGAGGTTATTGGTAAATTCCTATCATCCGTGCTCACTATGTAGCCCTCTTCAAAGGACAGGGTCGATGTGATGTTAAAAATTAATTCGTCAGGATTAGATTCCACATCCTCTGCAGCCAGCATGTCCGTGGTTATTGCTGTCATTACAAACTGGTCTACTTCCATCATCATCATGGCAACAAAGCTGGGTTTGGGAGCTGTGTTCTCCTCTCCATCTTTAATCCTCACCAAAATCTGGAAAAATTCCTGCTTGAGCAAATTGCCTTCCTTATCAGTTAACTCCAAAAGCATGGGAATGTAATCTCTGTTTGGTGACTTCAAAGCAAAAGTGTGCTGATACCGAATATTCATTTTAATAAATTCATCACAGTCCACCATTGTTCCCAGGCTGTCCTGATCCACAAGTTTCCCATACCTGGGCAGCACGCTGCCACTAGACAGAGACGCTATTTTGCACTGCTGTGCACTTCTGTCATAAGTGAATTCCAAAATCCTTCTGTCGATGGGGTTACTGGTGCCCAGCAGCTTCTCTACAGTGAGTGGCATGTTTTTGGTAAGAACTTCCAGCTGTGTGAAAACAACTTCAACCTCCATCATAAAAGGTATTATAATTGTATCCGTTTGCGTGTCATACCTGAGCTGTAATCTCACTCTGTCCCTCGGGGGACTCCTGGAGCCAAAGTGAGAATACTTCACATCGTTGGGGCCAAATTCACATGGAAACTTTTTCGGGGAGAGATGTCCGGGTCTTTGGGACAAGGGGTCATTGTCCAGGACTGTTATGCTGCATCTGTCTCCGGGCTGAACTTGAATCACCAAATCGTTGATGGGATCAATGAAGACGGATCTCCCGAAAGGCACGCGGATCCCATTATTGGCAACCAATATCGTGTCCTCTGAAAGCTCGGACCTCAAGGCGTACGATAACCCATAGCTGTCAAAAACCTGCGCGACCGCATCACCTGTCAGAATCACAGCAAGCAGGAGAAAAGCAGCGCCAGTCCTGTGCAGATGCGGGAGGATAATCCAAGCCATTTGCAGAATTAAACCGCGGAGAAGACACGCTGAACTTTGCGCATACACCCTGTACAACTACGCTTAGCGGTTAAAGTTGCAAAAATATAAAACCAGAGTTGGATAGAATAACGCACCTACGGACTCCAAGGTGCACCATTCTCTCGCAGCTGCTGCACACTGATACCCTAAACTTCATACTCCTGCTATGCTGGAGTAAGGAGAGTTACGCCCTCCTCTAAGCCGATTGGATAAGGTCTCCGCTGGAATTCATTCGTCAGGTTTCAAATGGACATTGCTCGTGCCATTCTGTGCAGACAAAACGCCGCGTGGGGCTGGACCTGTATAGGATCAAAAAGGTAAAGGAAAAGACAAATTAAGGGGTAATGGAGTGAATTGGAAGATGAAAATCTAAGTGTGAGAAGAAAAAAAAGATGCCTCTTAAAGAGTGCACAACAAATCAGCAAATTTACCTTAATTTGCTCTCTGATCCTCAACACTCGCTCTTTGCAGATTATTCAATCCAACAAAAAATACATGCATCTCTCTGAGTCCTCACTCATAATCTGACAACAGAAACTCTTTGTCTCCCTCTCCTGGTTTAAACTGCAGAGAAGCGTGCCCCAACCACCCTTCAGGGCTGACACAACACTCACAATTAACACTACAACAGCCTTTGGACTTTCTTTCCACTGAAAAACAGATCCTGCATTGTATACAAGATCCCAGCAGTGTAATTTGCTCTGTATTGTTCGACAGTAAGCTTGTAATGTAGCATGGAACTATGAGGTGGTATGCTGTCATGTACAGCAGAGCTCAGGGAGAGTAAACACTGCAGGAATTTGCAGTCCGTCATGCAGAGCAGCCGATCCATATGGTCACAATGCAGCTGCTCCACTTGACAGGTTAGCCCTACAAAACAGGCCCCACTCCACTCAACTCTAAAAGTGCGAGTCAAAAGTTCTCTTTATTAGAGCCACAAGTGACAGTGTCCTTCTCCTGCTACGCTCTTCTCTCATCACTCAGGACCTCCATGTGTCAGCCGATTCGCCCAGCAGAGCATTCTCCTCTGACTCCTGACAAGCCCGGTCATGATCTGTCTCTACACAGCTCATCTGGGGAACCAGTGTTGATTTAGAGGACACCCACAAAGACATTGTGTAGCTCAGCAGGACAGGTCAAAATGAATCACTTCTATTAAAAGCAGGCACAGCGAGCATCGTTGCACATCCAGATTCTATATTTTGAGAGGGTTAGTAAGTCATGTGTCTATAGGGGAGTCTGTCAGGAGTTGGGAAAATCCAGTCTCTAGCAATTTCTGCTCCTATAGGTGTTTGTATGTACAGGTACCAAAACATGCTGGAAAAATGTGATTTATCCAACCCGACTGTTACTTTCATTGTTCAGAGCAAAGCCCACAGCTCTGTATGTTTGATTTATCTCACTGCCTTTGTATATATTACATGTACACACATACCTTCGCTCCCCTGTCAGTGCATCCCCAGAGCTTTATGTTGCCTGAAAGAATCTGATTTTAACTCAGCCCATTCCCCTCTGATCCCTTAGAGATCATTTTTATTCCATTCACAAAGACGCCACTGCAGCCAGCGTCTGCACATACCTAGTTGCGCATTAACGACAGACAAACCGTCTCTCAGCTGGCATGTGCTGAAATCTGTACACAGGAGCTGCCATAACAAACCTTGCAGTTGAGTTGCACTGGACACTGTTGACAGGGTCCAATTATAAATACAGCCAAGCAAACTGCAAGGCAAACCCCGCAGGCCTTGACAGCTCCTAGTTACAAGAGAAAATGAAAAAGAAGATGAATAGAAGTCTCTGACAGCAGCCATGGCAGAGAGGGAATTGGATCAGACCCAAACCTTCAGGCTTATTTTTGAGCCAAGGGGAAGTTTGATGATATTCTGTCAGATCATATTTATATCAAATTTATTGTAAATGACCAATCCTTCTCAGCTGATAGAACTGTCCATCTAGCAGCGCAGGTGATATACTGTACATTCTGCAAGTTAGAGTTGGCTTAAATGCCAAGCTCAACTCAATTTTGACAACCACTTATATATTCTATCTGAATAAAAAAAGTAAGATTTTCAGGAAGCTCTTGTTTTTTTCGAAAGTTTTCTCAAATCGATCACAGGAACGATATTCAGGCTGTTTGCTCAGGAGCTCATAGGGCTTTTCTTTGTGGCTTAATACCCAGTTTGTTTTGCGATGGCTTTGGTGAGGACTAAATGAAAAGATCCTTCTTTCTGGCGGATGCAGAAAAATGTTTGAATTTACCCTTAAGTGAATGTCCCAGACACACCGAGAGAGAGAGAGACAGGCTAAACATCAGGAGTCATACATACTCTGCTGTCAGTGACAACACCGTGATTGTTATTGCAAGCAGGTTAACAGAGATATAGATCATGTATGGTGCCTTGAGTTCTGAGAATTGACATCAAGTCAACCCGACTGACAATGAGATACAGCAGTCATTGTTCATTCTGAGCATGAATCTATAGCCAAACGTGGCAGCTCCTGCTGTGTTTCTTTATTAGCATTTAAGACACATATTATTGCCCTTCAGGCTGACACTATATTATAGTCTTAGTGAGTGCTATTTCTATCAATACACTTGGTATTTTTAATAGAAATAATCTGAAAATAATTCATGAGTAAATCCTTAATTGAATCAGTGTATGAGATGAATTCGGACTTCATTCTTCAACAAAACAAAGCTACACAATACCATCTTAGTATTTCGTATCCATACATTCTGACAGCAGAGTCTAAGTGAGTAGAAATGCGTTTGATAATTGCCTCTCGTTCTGTTTGTCTGTGTGTTGCTAAAGTGACTCCACTCTAACAATTGCCTGGACTTATCAGGTCTATTTTTGTTTATGGTAATTCCCCTGAGAAAACAACCCCAGGCCCACTGATCTCATAAAGGCTATTCTAGTTCATTACATCTCTGTCAGGGACTATTCTTCTGATGTCTGAAGTTGAAATGGTGGCAGCAACCTACTGAAGTTCTCTTCAGCAAAAGTAAATAGAATAACACAAACAACAAATACGAAATACAGCCAACCAGCAGCGAAATCCATCTTCCCCACCGTATGTGTCTCTTGGGACGCCACAGAACTAAAAAGGCAGCAAAACCAGTCAGGTTTAATCACATTCTTTATTTGTGCTCTTTAATTCCCCTGGTGGATGTGTGGACCCACATATTAAGACTATAATGTATGGCCAGAGCAACAATAACACTTTCAAAACCAGTCAGCTTTGGTTATTTCCAGCATGCTCTTAATAAATTGGTTCAACATTCTGCTTTGCAAGAAACAAATGAGCCATGAAATGCAAGGACCTCAAAACAAAAGAGAAAAGTTGAAAGAATGGGAACACAAATCTGTGTTTGTGTAAACCATATTTAGTGGTGTGTTAAGGCCACGATATGTTGATTACACTCCAAGCAGGGCACAACCTTATGCTTCTGTGGTTTAAATCCACAAGGCAGGCGTTTAACCATGAATAAAGAAGATTAGAGTTCATGTGTGAGGAGTGCTAAGGTTAAGCAGTGCAGAATTCACTTGTTATGACCTGTCTGGCAATTTCAGCCCACAAAAATAGAAGATGAAGATGCTTACTGGTGAACATGGGATTAAATGGCTTTTTAGGGGATTCTGAGTCTTCCTTTCATGTATATTCAGGGAATAAATAGAGACTGAAACAAAGCTTCCAACATCCAGTTTTTGAGTGTTGTTGGATGCTGATTTCTGTGCTGAAGTCTTCACACCTGGCTCTTACATTTTCTTAGAACAGATGGTTGTACAAAGTATTTAAGTGAAACTAAAAACTTCACTTCTTCTTGAACCGAATCCTGGTTTCTGACTGTGTGAGAAAGTAATTGCTCCATGTTTTTGCACTCTTGTAAGAACACCATGTTGTGGGCTGATTGTAATGAAGTACGAAGTGTAATGCTGTGACCAAGAGCCTTTAACAGTGCAAAAGCAATTGCAGGGCAACAGGGCACTGTCAAAACGGCCTTCATTAAATTCGAACTAACCTGACCGATTAGGAGCCAGTTAAGGACACAAGTAAAGGCCAACCAGCTGACTTTTCATCATCCATCTGTGACTGAAAACTGCATCTTTGACTTCAAACTTTTATATGTTATAAAAAAAGTTAAAATTGAGGGCGTCCTGTGGAGACATGGTCGCCCACAGGCCAAAGGTTACATCATTTAATCGGATTGCTGCCAGTTGCCCAGCAGGCCTTCCTTTTCCTGATGAGTTTTAAAGCTGAGAGGCACTTAACATGTATGCCCACCCCGCGGGCTTTACTCATTTCTACTGCGCAAAAGAGAAGACAAATGAGTATTCACCTGGCGGGAGTCGCTGTGTGACATCTGCACATTGTCACATCATCAGCAGGAAATTCTGATCAGGAGGACTGAAAAACAAAAGTGCAGACCATGAACTTTAGCACTGAGAGGAAACCACTCCTGCAACAAAGTTATTACAAATGGTTTAACTCTTTGATTAGAAAAGATGCTTCTTCCCAAAATACCGCTCTTAAATTTTGTTGTTTGCGGAGAACACTCTTATTTTAGACGTTCTGCTCAGTCTCATTTAATCCTCCTTTACTTCTTGAGTTTCTGCTGAACTGAATTCATTCTCTTTGTACTCCGTTTGATCTAAAGTTGGGGACTAAGTCAGCAACAATATCATCCAGATGAAACAGAGCACAGTCACTGGATGCTCATGAAAAAGCTGCACACTCTGCACATGTTGGGGACAGTCTCTTTGTCTGCATTTCACCGCTCTCATCGTTACTTTAACACACGGTTTGTCTTTTGGAGAAAGAAGAAAAACTAAGTGCGTTTTGTCAGATTTGCTGTGACATAATGAAATTTACTGCCACCAAGTGATGGCGTCTGTGAGTGCCTGTTGTTCCAATAATCTTGGGAATGTCTAAAATATTTCTGAGCTCCCCTGCCAGGCTGTAATTGACTTAATCTTTCCATTAGCCCATGTCACATAAGTCAGCTGTCATCTGTCCGAGTTAACTGTTGTAACAAGGTGCTCTTTATGCTGCATTACAGATGTGGATGAAAGTGCTGAGACCTGATTTTTAACCCTTTACCACCTTCTGCTGCACACATAAGTACAAATGAGTGGCTCACACACACTAGCAGACACACTTACTTCTCTCTCCTGCTGACAGCTCTAATGAGCACCGGGACACTCACTGACAAACTCTCTCATTTTTCAGGAGAAGAGGTCTTGCTGATCTTGTTGAGTTTGGTAAACATCCCTGCAGACAGACATAAATACGACCTTTAACCTCCAGTATCCTCACATTAAAACAATAGATTCCTGCAGGGTACTTGAAGATGTATGCAGTTATTTATTTGTTTGCTTCACTGCTACTGCCAGGAGATGGCAACATCACATTGCCAACATTGTGCAGACGGGATACACAATAAATCCATCTTATTAAGAAAACAATCATAGACAGACAGGAGACTTACAGGAAATACAGAATGAACTCTGGTCTGACTCAATAATGGAACATTTGTTTTGTGTTTTTAATCTATTGTTTGTTTAGTAAGACTTTTTGTATAGAAAGAGTGCTCATTTTAGGAAATCATTTTAAAAAGCTTTGCTTTATCATCAAAATTGGATGTTTTTGCATATGAATGCAGAGGTGATAACTCATTATTCTTACAGAGAAATCCCACCACAAAGTGACAATACCCCTTTTCCTGAATGCCAAAAATCGTACCTGTTCGTTTTTTCAGAGAGCTCAGTGTTGTTGACCTTGCAGCTCTTGCTGAATTGTAAAGCTGGGAAGACATTCTCCTGAAAGATTGTCAGCCCTAATTAGTTCAAGACCTTTACTAATGACTTTGGATTTCTTCTGCCAGCTTGACTATTGCATCAGTGTTCATTTTTAGAAGCAGGGTCAAACACTGGCCCATACGTAGCACATCTAATTGACAGAAAGCTGGACGGTAATGCTGAACATGCTCTAACACCCACGTGCAGAGCACAGACTGGTCGCCTCCTGTGGAGTCTGGCCAGTCGAGCACAACAACAAGTTTGTAAATGCACTGATCTCAGCTTTAAAAAAAAAAGCTTCATGTGATGTGACTTGAATTCTGCTGAAGCTAGTGTTCAACACAGACAGCCAAAATCATGAGAGTTAATTTTATTTCCCTTGTCACACAAACACTATTAGAACGCCTGCAACCCCGTCTTGTGTTGTGAGTGCAAAAAACCCTCTGAAGTTTCCCCGGCTTTTAAACACAAACACTTTTTTTTTTTTTCCAACGTACTGAATTATTATGTCACCCACTGCCATCACCACTTACTATAACAAGCGATACAAAAAACAAACTCCAATTGATACCAATCTGTGGTGCTTTAAACATCATCTTTAATTTCTTGCAGCTCATGCATGTGAAACATGATCCAATGTTTACCACTGAGAATTATTTCATTATTTTTAAGTATACCACAGTTTTACTTATTTATTACACACAGGACCCCTAAGCCCTGGCACAAGAAAGAAGGAGTCATTATGTATTTAAGTGAAGTGAAAGCAGTGATAAACATGCCTGGAACAGGGTCAGAAGATTCTTTTGCGCAAGCAAACATCATTAACAAACGTTTGGCCCAGATATGCTAAACCTCACTGTGGAAAGTTTATTCATTCAATGGAACGCCTGTTTCAGGGAAATGTTTCCACTCACAGGGAAAACAGTCTAATGTTTTCATGTCTTAAGTCAGAAGGCTTTACCAAAATGCCTATCAGAGATAGAGTGTAAAAACAAACAACAATTATCTATAATTTTTTTGTCTGATAGTCTTGAAATTTGTCCACCAAATGAAGCTCATCAAGATTTTAAGAGGAAATTAAATCTCTTTCTGCCCTCTAGTGGCAAACGAGAGCATTAACACTAGTTATTTAAAAATCCTTCCTCTTTTTACAGCTGGTATTTCAAAGTTGATTTCAAACTCTAAATGTGTTAAAAATGTTCCTCATTCAGACAGAGTAAAATAATAGATTTGGTTTGGTAGACAAATATCTCCGCAGCATATTTTTTAAATAAAATGTACCCTGGTATTAATACTTTTGAATTTAGCTCATTTAACCATAGTTTTGTTGTTTCCTTATTTGAACCACTGTAATATGGTCTGGGTAGCTTCATATCAAAATCATCTGAAGAAATTATGTATTATTCAGAAGAGTTTTCTTAAGATTCATCTCACATTCAAACAGATATGCACCTTCAGCAACCCTTTTCATTAATTATTTTATTTTACCAATTCACAAATTAAATATCGATCAGACACTTTATTCATTCACAAATTTATTTACAGAAACCAGGCTCTCCCTGACAATTTTCAAAATTTCTTTTCTTTTAAATGAGGTTCATTCATATCGCACAGTAAAAACAATCTCCATGAACCCTTTTCTTTCACTCCACATCACCAATTTAACGTGTCTTATAGAGATACTATGACATGGAATGGATCACCTCTCCCATTAAGTTCCATATCTCACTCACTCTTTAAAAAGCAGCTTAAAAAACGTCTTTTACTTCCATGAATGATGCAGTCACTTCCTGTCCTCTACATTGCCTCATATCTTATTCTATGCTTTTTCTCCATGATGTCAATCCCTTGTTTATTTTCTCTCCAGTATGTTTATTGTCTCCTTATTTTTTTACTCATAATGATTATTTTGTTTCAATTGTCTCCCATTTGGGTATGATTATACTTTGTCTCCTTTTTTGTTTTTCCATTTAACATTGATTATCTTAATACTTTGTCTGCTTTTTTTTACAAAGTTAAATTTTGTTAGCCTATAAATATGAAACGTCTGTGATTATTGAAAGGGGTGGTACTATCTCACAAGCTCACAAGCTTCGGGCTTTGTTCCAACCTTGCACCATTTTTGTCAATGGCTGTGTTTCCATTACACCTAGAATTGCACAAAACCCAAATATCGCAGTTCCAAGTGATGTCGCCGCAAAAACTGCTCCCCCTGGTGACTGGCTGCAGTATAGGTTAGAAACTCTGTCTCCCCATTCATTCCAGGTGGGCTGTGGTAAAGCTTTGAAGAATTAATACATCTCGTAGAAATGTTTCTCACATTCATATGCTGTGGTGATATGAAGATATTATTGGGTCAAATTGTGTTCAAGTCCTTTTTCTGAAAAGTTTCTTTTCCAATAATTATGATATGTTAAAAACAGTTTTATGTCACATTTGATGATGACTGACAGCTGCTCTTGATCACATGATTAACCCTTTGGGTACCAAAATTTGGCACTGAAAAACAAGGCATAATTTGATACTCGATACTACTGAAGCGTTTTGGTCGGTAACCCAGCCCTATACAGTCCTGCTTCCTTTTTTTTAATTCCACAAATTAAATCTTACAGAATGAGATTTCACTCCAGTTGTGTGCAATTCCAGTTGTAATGGAAACACTGGCAAGGTGTAATTATACTTTATCAAAACTTCTGAAATATTACTTTTATTTTGCAAATAAATTGTAATGAAAATGCAGCTAAAGATAGATTTTTGTTAGACGTATTTCAATATCAAAGGCCTGTGCAGGTAAATCTTTGCCTCAGAGCTTAATGATGCAAACAATAAAGGATGTGTTACTTATGTTCGTTGAATCATGTGTTTTTTGGTTTAGGAGGGGAATACCCATCGGCACAGGTCACACTGTGGAGGTCGGAGTCAGCTTTGTCCAACAGCATCTCTCTCTCTCTCTCTCTTGTAAATGGAATCAAAACTTCAGCACATGAGCTGGTGATACAGTCTGACCTTAACTGTGACCGCTCAGATCTGTGAAACAAATATGGAACATTTGAACGGTGGAATAAATAGAAAAAAAGACATCATGCTGAACACTCCTGGAGGGCAAAGAACTGAACTACAGCTGCCTCAAAAGCATAAAAGGAAGAAAGAGCATCCCCTCACTAAGCTGCAGAGCTTTTATAGCCACTCATCAACATATTGATCGTTTGTATCCCAACAGAGCACTAAATGTCAAAACTTCTATATGATAATTGAATTATTAACACTGCTTTAACGTACTACGGTGAATATTCAGTTCAAGTCATAGCTTTTATTATCAGTCAAGAACCAACTGTTATAAAGAGACATGGAGGCTGCAAACTTGACTGTTTCATAAGAACAGTACAGGGTCAAAGTAGCAATCAACACTTTTATGATCTTAAGACTTTCTTTGTTAAACAAAAATCTTCTTCTCAAGAAGACAAACCAAACAGATAAAGTTAAGAACGAAAACCCCAGTAGATCAAAACACTCTGCTCTGAGCAGACTGTTTATCCGCTTTTAACCAGCTTCAATTGGCTTTAGAGATAAATGTTGAACCATTTGAAACTGACCCGCAGATGAAAGACAGAGAAAAGGAGCCTTAATATATTATTAATGTCAAGATGTTTACAAATTGCCAGCTGCGGTTGGACTGCAACGTGATCTTCTATCCTTCAGAAGTTTGTTTCTCTGAATGATATCATTTCTTAAAGTTTCTTTTTCTTGAGACCATAAAAAAGTTTTTTTTTTTCCTCGTCTTGGTTTTTTGTCATGTTTTTCAAGTTTTTTTTTTCCCATAATGTCATGTGGGATGAAAAGAAAATGCATTCTTTGTAGAAAAAAGGTTGAAAGTATGAAAAATTTAACCCAGCTCCATAAAGTAAGAAATAGTTTGACTGATCAAGCAGAAACTTGCTCATAACTAAAGAACGATGATCCAACAAAAGGAGAGACTCATCAGACATCTCATTCCCATTTTTCTTTCATTTTGGTGAAAAGATATGACTTTTGACAAAACCGTTCACTTGTGTTCCAACACTTAAGGGGAATCAGACTCCAGCATACGTCTGGTAAAAGTCAGATACTTAACACATCCATCTCCTGTATTCTGTTAAGTTTTATGGGCAAAATTATCCAATTTTCGCCTTTTTCCAACTTTGCATACAACACACCCTAACTGCTGTGGTTGTAAGCTAACAGCCTGTGTCCTCTTCCTATTTTCATCAAAGTAAGCATTTGTGTTAAAGTGTGGTTTTATTGATCTACACTAGTGAATTATTGATTTTGGAGTGAAAGTCTGCAAAGCAGGATGGGGAGTGAGTCATATTATACGGCTATGATAACTAATGACCAAGTTTTAAAGTGATTGTACAACCCTCAATTCCAATGAAGTTAGGATGTTGTGTAAAACGTAAATGAAAACAGAATACAGTGATCTGAAAATGCCATCTAACCTTTATTCAACTGAATACACTACAAAGACAAGATATTTATTGTTAAAATGATAAATTTTTAATTTTTTTTTGCAAATATTCACTCATTTTGAATTTGATGCCTGCAACACGTTCCAAAAAGCTGAGACAGGGGCAAAAAAAGACAGGGAAAGTTTAGGAGCGCTCAAAAAAACACTTGTTTGGAACGTTCCACAGGTGGTTAATTGGAAACAGATGAGTGTCATGATTGGGAATAATAGGAGCATCCCCGAAACACCCAATCGTTCACAGGCAAGGATGGGGTGAGGTTCACCACTTTGTGAACAACTGTGAGAAAATATTCCAACAGTTCAAGATCAATATTTCTAAACGTACCATTGCAAGGACTTTAGGGATTTCATCATCTACAGCCCATAATATCATCAAAAGATTCAGAGAATCTGAAGAAATCTCTGGACGTAAGCAGCAAGGTTTAAAACCAACATTGAATGGCTGTGACCCCTCAGGCAGCACTGTATTAAAAACATCATAACACAGTTCATCACTATATCTACAAGTGCAGGTTAAAACCATTTATCAACAATGCCCAGAAATGCTGCCGACTTCTCTGGGCCCGAGCTCATCTGAGATGGACTGACACAAAGTGGAAAAGTGTGCTGTGGTCTGATGAGTCCACATTTCAATTTTTTTCTTTCTGGAAATCATGGACAACATGTCCTTCAGGTCAAAGAGGAAAAGGACAATCCAGATTGTTATCAGTGCAAAGTTCAAAAGCCAGCATCTGTGATGGTATGGGGGTGTGTTAGTGCCGATGGCATGGCTAACTTGACTATCTGTGAAGGCACCATCAATGCTGAAAGGTACATACAGGTTTTGGAGCAACATATCCTGCCATCCAAGCCACGTCTTTTTCAGGGACTTCCCTGCTTATTTAAGTAAGACGATGCCAAAACACATTCTGCACGTGTTACAACAGTGTCCAGACCTGTCTCCCATTGAAAATGTGTGGCACATCATGAAGCGCTTAATATGACGATGGAAACCCTGGACTGTTGAGCAACTGAAGTTGTAAATCAAGCAAGAATGGGAAAGAATTCCTCCTAAAAAATCTTCAACAACTAGTGTCCTCAGTTCCCAAACACTTATTGAGTGTTGTTAAAAGGAAAGGTGATGGAACACAGTGGGAAACACGCCCGTGTCCCAGCTCTTTTGGAACGTGTTGCAGGAATCAAATTCAAAAGGAGTGTTTGCAATAAGACAAAGCTTACCAGTAAACGATAAATATATTTTCTTTGTAGTGTATTCAATTGAAAATATGTTAAACAGGATTTGCAAATCATTGTATTCTGGTTTATTTACATTTTACACAACGTCCCAACTTCATTGGAATTGGGGGTTGTATAAAGAGAAAGAAATTCAAACAGAGAGTCGTTTCTTGCACATCCTCATGGTGCTGCTGGTCTGAATGGTGCTGGTACTCTTTTGGTTTATGCACAAATCAGATTGTCCTGCACATGTCTTGTAGTGAGTGTGATGAGATATTAACCGGGGCGATAATTATATTGAGCAGAATTCCTGAAAGTGCAAAATTCTGATGATTCAGAAGAAATCGATCCTATCACACACACACTTTGTCCTGTCACACATGCAGTATCTGTCAAAATCACACAAAAGCACACTGATAGAGAGTAAAACATGCTAATTAGAATGACAGGAAAATCTGAGCGTCAACTCATTATTCACACAGACACACTTTGTGTAGCTTATTAAGGATCAGTGTCAAAATGTGCACATACTGGGGACAACATACCCACAAGATTGAGGTCTTAGGACAGCTGAGATTGAATCTAAGAGTACTGAAAGACATAAGATCACTGAGTTTTGTGTTTTACCAGGTCACACATACCTGAAACTGTCACTATAAATTGGTCAAATCAGTTGTTCCTATTGCCAATGGATGTGGAAGAAGATGGGTTTGCAAGCAGTTTCATAGCAACTGTGCAGTTAACCATCCTAAATAATGTATTTCATTGTTTGATAGTGAAAAGGAAATTGTATTAAGATAATTTAACATTTCTTTTCATGCATTACCACTTAAATACATCTCTTTATCGTTGATTTGCCATGGGACTCTGTTAATTATGCCTTTTCACCCTCTGACACAAAACAGTGGCCTACAACGACCTGATGGATTCCAAACAGCCTCACATCTTTTTCACCAGGCCCAGAAGACTAAACAGAGAAAATGTAGCAGTTAACATTTAGATTTCTTGGGAGCTACAACAGACCAGACACAGACTAAAGCTTGTACTCACATATATCAAGCTGTCGTAAACACTCAGACGAGGTGCATTATGGGTTGACACAGCTACCTGCCAGCTTTTCTAAGTAAAGTTAGAAATCTGTTTTTAGGTTATCTTTTCAGTTTATTTGACCTTAATTTATTTTGACTCACCTGCATTTAGGAAATAAAAAAAATATTTTCAAGGTCTGTGTGAGTGGGTTAGCTAAGACAGGTCTGCTCACTTTAGGATGCATTTAAACGTCATTGATTTTGTTTTTGGTGCCTGCGTTTAAACCGAATAACTAAATCCCGCTTTGGATGGTAATAGAAACGTTGATTATTTATTTTTTGTAGTATAAAAAAATCTCTTCTACATGAAACACCTCACTCACCCTCAATTCCTCCTTTCTCGATTCCGCAGTGTAAATACTGCTGTTGCACAGTGAGACTTGAAGCCAGTGGGGTCGAATCTTTTCTAAGTTCGGCTCGCCCACGGGGTTAGTCCACGCGCGTATCTCCTGCGAGATGTTACGTCACCTCGTGTCCCCACCTGATATCCGTCGCGGTTTTTGTGATTACATGTAGTTTACAGCTTTCCTCGTCTCTATACAAACCTCCACAGGGCTAAGTGAGTGAAAGGGGTGGGCGGAGGGCTGCTTGACATGTCACTAAGTTACAGTCCGTCTCCAGTGAAGACTTCAGTCACTGATGAGGATCCGAACATTCAAGTTTCCTTTTGCCTGCTGCTGTGTCTGCCTCTCTCTGTTTCTCACTGCTGAAAAGAGGACGAAGGTAAACTTTCTGTTTATCTGGTGCTTGTTTGTTTTTATAGATCATTAATGTTTAAGGCATCTGTAAACTTTTATGTTAATTTTCTTTCTTCTTCTGTTTCACAAACATGTGTCCCGAAGCTTAGTGTTGACAGTTACTGAAACAGGAAGTGTGCTTTTAAATTCAGTTCAATTCTGCATTTTCAATAACATGTGAATGATTAAGCTTTCATAAATGTATTTGCTTAAATATTGCAAGTTAAACACAAATTAAATTGACCTTTTTGTTTATAAAATTTACATTTTAAAAAGTAGCTTATGGTTTTCATAATCAATATGGGTGTCAACAAGTAATGTACTTGGCATCTGGGCCCCCATTATAGAGCTTTGGTTCCCATTGCATATCCTGTTGTATTTTCTCTGCTGTCAGTAATTCGAGAGAGCTGTCTGAATCATCAAAGCCTAAAAGGAAATTTGATCTCATATTTTCCTCCTCTCTTTTTATTTCTCATCTATTCTCAGTAGATACTGCGATGCTGTAGCAGCAATGTCACAGCTTTACTATAGGAAAACGGGCAACACCTCGTACAGGGACACCATCCCGTTGCGGATCGTGCGGGCAGAGTCCAAGCTCTCTGTCCTGGAGAAAGCCTACCTAGGCGCTGTTGAGAAAGGGGACTATGCCAGTGTGAAAGATGCCCTGGAAGAGGCTGAGATCTACTTTAGGATTAACATCAACTGCATTGATTCCCTGGGACGCACGGCCCTGCTCATTGCCATTGACAATGAGAACCTGGAAATCATTGAGCTGCTGCTCAGCTTTAATGTGTATCTGGGTGATGCTCTGCTACATGCCATCCGCAAAGAAGTGGTTGGGGCTGTGGAGCTGCTGCTAAATCATAAGAGGCCACGAGGGGAAAATCAGGTACTATAGATCAATGATCCTGTAAGACTATCAGCACATGCATGTTTTCAAATTTTAGCTCCTCCTTCGTCACAAGGTGCTGTGACGTCACCGTTTGCTGTGAGGAAGGAGAAAATAACTACATGCCTTCCACTTCCTCTTAGATTCAGACATGGCTGTTCTTATTTTAGGTTCCAAACTTGATTTTCTGCTTGAAAGTAGCAGCACTGTTTGTCACACCATTTGTCTTAATACCACTACTTTTACAAGAAACAATAACTCGACACAGTTCGTGCATTGAGCAGTCTGATCAAATACATTCTTGGCTTTAATAAATTCTGTTAACTTGCAGACTTTTCTTGTTCTTCCATTTATGTGCTAAAGGTCCCACCCATCCTGCTGGACAGACAGTTTTCAGACTTCACCCCAGATATCACACCTATCATCCTTGCAGCCCACACCAACAACTATGAAATCATCAAACTGCTCGTGCAGCGAGGTGTTTCCATACCTCAGCCGCATGCCGTGCGCTGCAACTGCGTGGAGTGTGGGTCCAGTTCAGACATGGACGGCCTACGTCACTCGCGCTCCAGACTCAACATCTACAAGGCCCTCGCCAGCCCGTCTCTAATCGCCATTTCCAGTGAGGATCCTTTCCTCACAGCTTTTCAGCTCAGCTGGGAGCTGAAGGAGCTCAGCACAGTAGAAAATGAGTTCAAGTCAGAGTATGAGGAGCTGTCCCATACATGTCAACAATTTGCCAAGGACCTCTTGGACCAGACACGAAGCTCCAGAGAGTTGGAAATAATCCTAAACTACCGTGACGACATCAACCCTCTGCTGGATGAGAGTAATAATGATCTGGCTCGACTGAAGCTGGCTATCAAATATTGCCAGAAAGAGGTATGCTCTATGTTGATTATGACATCTATTTTGACACATGACTCATCTACAGCAGGGCAAAACCCTCGAGGTAGAAAGGATGGCAACAGCAAAATAGGCACACATAATGGGTGCCATGAATTCACAGGTTCCTTTTTTGGCACAAGTACAAGAAGTACTAAGTCTAACATCCTTAGCGCAGCATGGGCTGAATAGCAAGAACAAACTAAGATGAGCTGTAAGTGGCATGAGGAGGGTGGAGATGTCCATGGGGAGAGCGGCATGTAATTACCAGGCCAGCTCTTAGCAATGCATTACAGTAGCCCTCTCAGACAGTCCCATGGCAATTGGATAATTGGGGATAATGATGGAATAAGTGATGACCACTTCCCTGAAAAACATACTCATAATATTTTAATTAGGGAGGAAACCTTTTACTGTCATTTAACATCTTTTGTTGTACTTACACCCCGAAACCAAAGACAACCTACTGTTGTTCGGTGTGAAGTAGAGTGACTAAAAACTCATACTTTGTCACAGTAAGAACTAGAAACAAGTGAGGTCACTTATGAGATTTTAATCTTTCAATTCAATCTTTGAATGAGTAGCTGCCTGAATTCAAAGTGAAAATAACAGAAATAAACAGCTTCTGTATTCAACACCTTAGAAACATACGTGGGATCATTTTGTAGGTGGGACACCACTTATCTCTTTATCACCTTTTATTTGATATTTTGGCCATAAAAGAGTTAAAGTTTGTGCCTGAGAAGCTCATCTTCTCTTCTTTCAGGAACTGTTTGAACTGTTTCGTTCGCCCTAATGGTTGGTGAGTTACAGTAATGAGAACAGCTTGCATTGACCGGAATGTAGTTGCACACCAATTCCTAAGCTGTACCGTATTACCCTGGATATTACCGTAAAACTTCTTCTCTTTTTTAAGGAGCCTTTTGAATTTTTTGCTTGCCCAATTGGTTAAAGAGTTATGGTAATTTAAAGAGCACATGTAAAATGGAAGCGTCAGTGCTCTGATGGGTTTTAAAGCGTTAAAAAACACATTTGCCTTCAAAATGAAACTTTAGATTTTTAGATTTTTCTTGTGAACGACTGCAATATTTTACACAGGCTGAATTTTGGTGCTCCACATATTACTGAAGCTTTAAAGCTTGTTTTTTGTGTGTAGGAGGGTCTTTTTTCAGTATTTTCAGAGTTCAAGCCTCATACTACCCATGTATTGCTTATTGTAAAATTGTATCATGGCGTTGAAGATTTAAGAAATTGTGCATGCTGTGTTCGCACATTGTTGTTGCGTTTTTAATGAGCCAGTTGGAAATGTGAGGAGGAAAGATCAGTGCGGCTGTTTGCAGCTCTGTGTGCCAGATTGAAGATGAACTTCAAGGGCTCAGTGGCTCTGGGTGAGACCTCAGATGGGGGATTTGGGAAAGACTTGATTTGACCAGTCAAACATTTTATTTGATCATCACAACCTACAATGATTACCTCTATGTCACTTTATACTTGGTTAAACATGAACATGTTATGATGGAAACACATCAAAGAACAGCATTCACAGAAAAGGCAACAAGCTGCAGAAGCAAAAAGTACAACAAATACTGGGCAGGAAAAAATCAAGAAGGTTTTCTGTTTTAGTGCTGCAATGAATTGTTTTGCCTTCATTACATGCAAGAGGCTAACAGGCTAAAAACATAAAATAAATGAAGTGGTTGTCAAACATTGGGCCAGTTCACTACCACTGTTAGCATAAAGAGAACAAACACATTAAATGACTTGATGCTTTACTGAATCAGACCTTAAACATGGCTTGGTTTCAATAATGGCTTGTTGTTTGGATGTCTTTTTATAACTGAGGTTGACTTGATATTTTATTATTAAGGAAACAAATGTCTCAGAGAGTTATGACCAGAGACTGTATACAGAATGGTTGGCGTGGCTCCACCTTTTACTATTGTACGGTTTTGAAGCCAAAATAACCACGTCTGAGGTGCTGCCATCTTGCAGCCAGAGTCTGCACAGAAGAGAATCTGTGTGAAGCATCGACTGTATAATTAATGGACGTAGTTTCTGCGACGTCACCTGTCTGTTTCTGCAACAGATTTTTGAAGCAAAACAGCTGGCGCAGCCATACTTGAAATGAGGTGGACTTTGAGTCTCCACAGTAACAGTAGAGCGCCCGGCAATCACGTGAGCTAAGCTGTGACCCTGATTGGACAAACTGGCGATCTTAATATTTGTCTAAATTGCCAAATTAGAAAAAAAAATCACCCCCTCATACAGTGTGTACCAATAGTGAAATTAGCAATTCAGACGGCAAACATTCTTTGTACCAGGCTGTAAATGTGCTTTTTTTGGCTTGGGGTGACTTCCAGTACTTCTGGAGCCAGCCTAGAGCGGACACTCAAGAGACTTTTGCACTTCTGCAACATGCAAAATACACTAATAACAGCCAAAAACACAACGAAAAAAATACTCTTTGTAGTCTTTTCTAAACCCTTTTTTTAAAAACCAAAAAATTGATCTTTTTCTTCAATTATGTTTTTAGGATTGTGAAAAGCCAAAATCGAAATCATGATCAAAATTCAATTAATTGTCCAGCCCTAAAACTAATACTTCTACTATTCAATCACTTTCACGTACACATTCATAGAAAAATAAAGACAACAAGGTGTTAAGTGCAGTCTGACGTATAAAATGATTTCCATTGCTTTCATTAAACATTTAGTCAACCTTCTGTTTTTTTGTTTTTAATTTTAAGAACCAATAAACAAAGGCTACTATTTCTAATGAGTTTAACAAATGAATATGTAATACTATATGAAATACTGTTGTTGTTTTTCTGCCTGTTCCTTGTTGTACAGAAGTATAGAGACCTGCCCGTTGTTAATCTGTGCTCTGCTGAACGTCCGTATCCATTAATGTTAACTGCCAGAAAACCGACACTCATCTTTAGCTGAGGGTTTTCTGAGGTTTGCCATCAAAGACTTCTGAAAAGGCACCAAATGTCGCTATAGAGTTTAAATGGACCACCAGCACTTAATGGATGTGCTCATTATTAGCAGCAACATCCTTTAATGTGTTCTATGAAAATGCTTTCTTCTCTTCTTTTGCTGCCCTCTGCACTCTTTCTGCTCCGACCTGAGCTTCACATCTTGAATCACTGCACTCTCTGTACAAGCGAATGCTTTATTTGTACTGTGCTTTTTTGCAAATACAAAGAAACCTTTCAAAAGAATGCTTACTTTAATGTGGTGAGTAGACCCTATGATTCACTTTTAGACTGCTAATGTTACCCACCTGTAAGCAGCGTGGAATGGGAAGTCTTTTAGACTCTAATAAACTAACTCTTTGCCTCAGGACAGATTTAATCCTTGTTTTGAAGAGGGTGGGTGTCATTGTCACCTTCTAAAATTGTCCCTAGTTAAAATTTGGTCCCACCAGCTGCCACCTTTTGCCTCCAGTCATGTTAAGGCAAGTCAACACCTCACAAGGACAAACGGGAAACAATGAAGATGTCCGATACCGTGTGATGGATGACCTCATCACACACAATTTGATGCTTTGTACAACCGTAACTGGGTTACATTTGGCCAGAACTCATTTAAATGTAAAATTACTCCCCACCGCCATGAGCAGACATCCAGAAGACGCGTATATCAAATCTCACAGGGCAGAGAAATGTGAATGGGGTAACAGATTTGATGATATCTTCTTAACAAGGATAAGAGAGTAATTTAGAAATACTGGCTGTGTTTAGACTTTGGTATTGCATCCTTATAAGATATATTTGTTACTTTTTATTCAGCATCACAGGAATCCTTTCTACAACTCTGTAATTAAATACCAGCTGAGTAGTGCCACACATATTGGGCATTAAAAAATTACAGGTTAATTATTCAGTCTTTTACTGTATCAAGGACAGTGTGAGATATAGCATTTGGTTCAGACATTCCTGTATCTGCTGTAACTGACAAATTCTTAGTCTCTTTTTGTGTTGCTCTCCATATGGAGGGATATTGAGCTTTTTGTTTTAGGGACTTGTGGAAAATCCTCTTTGTGGGATTGTTTCTACAAAATGTTCCTCCTGTAAGGGAAAGATGAGCTTGATTCTTTGATGACCACCAAGAATCAGACCTCAGGTGTTATAAACCACCAGTTAAGCTGCAGTTTGGACATTAGAAGTAATATGAAGCTACTGTTATGAATAATCTGGCTCGCTTCACCACTAGACTTTTGAAACCACTTCAACAGAAAATACTGCATAAGCCACAACGTGATCTGTTAAACTGTTTCACACTTGAAAAGTGTTTGAAAGTCTTAGTTTAAAGTAGTTTGAGTTGATTAGCTTTTGTGATCCATTCAGTATTTTCTATGAAAACCTGATTAGTAGAGAAGATCTGAAATTGCTTATCTTTGTGCATCTTTTGTTTTTCAGTTTGTTGCCCAGCCCAACTGTCAGCAGCTCTTGGCGTCTCGGTGGTATGATGAGTTCCCAGGCTGGAGGAGGCGTCACTGGGCAGGAAAGCTCATCACATGTATCTTCATAGGCCTCCTCTTCCCACTGTTATCCATCCTTTATCTGGTCGCTCCAAAGAGCCGCTATGGCTTATTCATCCGCAAGCCCTTCATCAAGTTCATCTGTCACACCGCGTCGTACCTGACCTTCCTCTTCCTGCTCTTCTTAGCCTCGCAGCATATTACTTTTGAAGACTCCAACTTTCAGGGTCCAGCACCCACCACAGTGGAGTGGATGATCCTGCCCTGGGTGCTTGGTAAGCATCAAACACAAGTTGGAGTGCATGTTACACTGCTGTACATCTGCATGTTGTGGTTGTGTATATAAAAGGGATGGGAACTCTTTTTAGCTCTTGAGTGACACTGAAGTGAATGTCTTGTTTTATGTCTCTCAGGTTTTGTATGGACTGAGATCAAACAGATGTGGGATAGTGGTTTAGAGGACTACATGGATGACTGGTGGAATTTAATGGACTTCATCATGAACTCTTTGTATCTTGCAACCATTTCTCTGAAGATCGTTGCTTACACAAAGGTACTTTTCACTTTGCTGTCATTTAAATTATAGTTTATATCACAGGAAATATATGTACACAGGGTACACTGGTGCCTTGACTTGCATGTTCAGTTCATTATTTGACGGAGCTCATGACTCATATTACAATTTTCCAAAATCAGTTTTCCCCATTGAAATGAATTGAAATGCCATCAATCTGTTCCAGACCCCTCAAAAATTCCACTTCTTTTTTTTTAATATATGTATTTAAATGACAAAATGTGCTTATATAATAAATATTGTATTAAAAATAATTAAATAGAATAGAATAGATTCTTCACTTTGATGTGCAGATGTTTTCAATTAAAACCTGTCCAATGAGGTCTGTTTCATCCTCCTTTCAGAGTGTTTCTAAATGAGTTAGACAAATGTTAAATAGCGCTGTCGCACGCCCAGGTGCAACTTTTTTTGGATGTTTCTTTTGAATAAAGTCTGAAAGTTTTGCAAAATAACTATAAGCACAAATGTGAGCACAACACTGATGCTTCCACTGAGAGCTAACTGCTTTAAAGTGAACGAGTGAGACATGGGCTACTGGGTGGATGTTGTGGCTGTGTGGCAATTGCTGCGCCAGCAATGGGGTGTCTGAAGCATTTCATTGTATCTTGAAAAACTTGTTACTTGGGACACTCGTAAGTCAGGGTACCGCAGGGTTTGTGTCATAGAATCTGTTTTTTATTGGGGTAAACTTCACTTAATGTTCTCCTTATTTCATTTTGTTCACAGTACAATGGGCCCAAAGACAGAAACAGCTGGGACATGTGGCATCCAACACTCGTAGCAGAAGCGCTGTTTGCTATCGCTAACATCTTCAGCTCCTTGCGCCTCATCTGCCTTTTCACCGCCAACTCCCATCTCGGCCCCTTGCAGATCTCACTGGGCCGCATGCTCCTTGACATCCTCAAGTTCCTCTTCATCTACTGTTTGGTGCTGCTAGCCTTCGCCAACGGCCTCAACCAGCTCTATTTTTACTATGAAACAGATGGGGTGGTAGATGGCGAGAATTGCAAGGGTATCCGCTGCAGCCGGCAGAACAATGCCTTCTCCACGTAAATCGAAGCTCTTAAATTATCCTGGTCACATCTGTTTTGTTAATAATTAATAAGTTTGTCCAACAGTGCGCGGTGTAATGTATCCTTGTTTGCTTTCAGGCTCTTCGAGACGCTGCAGTCATTATTTTGGTCCATATTTGGCCTGATTTCTCTCTATGTTACCAATGTGGAACCAGACCATCAATTCACTGAGTTTGTGGGCAGAACCATGTTTGGAGCATACAATATCATCTCTCTGGTTGTGCTGCTGAACATGCTCATTGCCATGATGAATAACTCCTACCAGCATATCGCTGTGAGTGCTGCAGCTGACCTACCTACTTCATAGACAGTTTTGACACTCTAATATGTCTTCGAAGTCTTTGCCAAAGGTTTTTTAATCAATTTCTGTTTGTTTCTTTCAGGATCATGCAGATATAGAGTGGAAATTCGCAAGAACAAAATTGTGGATGAGCTATTTTGAAGAAGGGGCAACTTTACCGTCTCCTTTTAATATAATTCCCAGTCCAAAGTCTGCCTTTTATCTGTTTCAATGGATAAGGAAGCATCTGTGTAAGACATTAAGCAGAAAGAGGCTGGAAACCTTTGAAACACTGGGGGTAGGGAGTTTCCAGAGGTTTGCTCTGATCTTTGTCGTCTCTTCTGCATCGGATTCATTTTGATGACTTGTCTTGGTTAATTTACTACTTTTTTCTTTGCTTGTAGAAACGTGCCACAGTAAATGTGAGATTAAACCATGAGTATCAGGTAGTACTTTGTTCCTACTTAATGCGCTAAGCCTTTTTAATAGTTTGATTTTCATTTTCCATCATGCTTTCAAGCTACTTTCCGAACTCTATTTTCCAGGGAGTTTTGAGGAACCTTGTGAAGCGGTATGTTGCTGCAAAGATCAGAGATGCAAAGACAGAAGAAGGGTTGACTGAAGAGAATTTTAAGGTAGTATCAAGTTACACAAAAAAGTAACCCCAGTTACCCTTTATCCCGTTGCTGTTTAATTACTACTGCTGTTTTATCACTGGACAGGAACTGAAGCAGGATATCTCCAGTTTCCGTTATGAAGTCCTTGGAATGATGAAAGGTAAACCACAAGGTGGGGTCGGAGGACAAGTTGCAAGCTCCACCTTGGCTTACCCGGGAAACTGTTTCAAGTATTCTCCCAAACTCCCCACCGACGAGCCTCAAAAGAATTTGAGATTCTTTGATGCGACCACCACCACCACCACCGTACAGCAGAGCAAAGTTTCCAGAAGCACCAGCCCGCTGGGCTCTAACAGGAAGGCAAATGGTTCAGTTTTTCCAGCCACTAAAATAAAACCTCATGAAGAGCTACCGAAGGATGATTCAGCTGATGGGTCCGAGCAAAGCAGACTTCTCCACAAATGTGATGAGATTAATCTGATTCCAGAGGAAAAACCCCTAATATCTGGTGGACGGTACCAGGGACAACTTAAGACCGAGAAAGTGATTGTCGAAGTTACGAAGGAAGCGGATAAACAAGACTTAGATAGGAGTGGACGGGCTTGCAAAGAACATAAAAAGAAAGTGAAAAATGGACCCAAGAAGTTCAAAAACTAATCTGCAAAACTATCATCTATGTTATTGATCTAATGTTTCAAATGATCTCATTTTCATTCAATAATCTATACACATATAAACTAAGTCCTGCATAGCAGAGAGTACCATAATCAGTTTGTACAATCTTGTAATATTTACCATTCTCATCACACAGTACACGCATGCGTTACTATGTTTTGCCAAAGATGTTCTACAAAACTGACCGAAATTGGAGGTCTGACTTGTCACTCAGGGGACTGTGAGGCAAGGCAGTAATTTATGTTTCAGAACGAAGCATTTATTCCGAAGAGAAACTCTGCATATTCTCCTCCACTGTTCCATAATGAATGATCACAGGGTCAAATCTGTCATTACCAAAAAATGCATTTACTAAGAGAGGAATTATCAAGAAAAACAGCTTTATATGTGTTGGATACACTACTCATTTTATGCACTGAAGAAAATTTTCCACTGGATGAGAAAACAATGAAATGTAGCCAAAAAAAAAAAAAGATTTTGGTCTGCGACACTCTTTGGAAAGAAGATTTTACTGTCAAGTTGTGAGTCATTGTAGGATTTGTTGCTCAACCATGCTGAAAATTTACCTGTCAGGCTTTGTGGCAATCTTTTCATCTGTGTTTTTCAGAACATCCAGAAAAGAATCTCTTGTTTTGACACTAGATTCAAGAAACACAGCCTATGAATCTTTTTATCTCTTTTAAAAACAACACCGTGTCACTCTTTGCAGCTTGTTTTGCTCCTTGTACATCTCCAAACATGAACTCTGACTTTACCAACACTAAGATAGAGAAGAAGGGCACACGACCAGAAAGAGAATAAGTGAGTCTTTTTTTATGGATTGGCCTTGTAAAAACTTTGACTACTTAAATCTTATCTCTCATCCTGATTAATAAGAAGAGGAGATTTAGGAAGTTAATGGAAATCAGCCTTCTGAAATATTTTCCATAGTACTCCCCTCCTCGCAGGATAAATGTCATTTGGTGCATTATTCATAACCTGCCTGTACAATCAGATGTAAACGGACTCTGTTTATTATGGTGTAAACCTAGACTTGACTCTGTACTCTGCAGCTTTAACTGTAAACTTCAGACCTGCACAATCCTCCACAACGAATCCACCATATTTGTTATGATGCAGCTCCATAGTGACAAAATAAAATAAAGCTGAAATAAGCTAATGTTCAGCTTCTGTACACTCTATTTTATGTTCCTCTGTCTGTAAACTCCACATAACTAAAGTTTACCACATTGGTTAATTTAGAGGCTATAATAGTTTCCAATAAAACTGCCCCAAAGATTATTAGTTTGATAAAAGTATTGCTATCTTGTCCGTAAACATTATTCAGATGCTTGCTACATTTAGAGGTCATTGTCTGAAAGCATTAACTATAATTTTGAATTCTTTCTTTTACTGACCTTTGTCTACATTGCAAACACTAAAGCTTCACCTGTGCTTTAATGTAACAATTACTGTCCCTTTTTTATGTAGGGGAGAACAGGGTTAGTTGTTACACCTTTTACTCCAGAATGAATTGCCTATCATCAAAACATCTTTCAATAACCATTCCTGCATTAAATTAAAGATATATATATATATATATATATATATATATATATGTATATATATATATATATATATATATATATATATATATATATATATATATATATATATATATATATATATGTATATATATATATGCAAGAAGGCAGAACTGAATTTGAAAGTATAATTGCATTGACAAGTTGACAAATACACAACTTACTTAAACGTAACACAAAATGAGCACAGAACAGCAAACGCATCTTTAGACCAGCCTGCTGTATATAACATATGCATAGGGGTATATATACTTTAAAACTCCACCAATTCTACCACTGCTCCAACCCTGATCTCTCCTCCTGAATAATTTTGAGGGAACAAACGGCACCTAATGATGAGAACGTGTCAACATAAAGTGTTCTTCTGAGGACAACAAGACCAGTATACTGACTGTAAAAACTGAAAACTCTAAAATAATTAATGATGGATAACCTGCAAACATAGACACCAGATTTATTTGTTTAATGATTACTGTATCAAGCATAATATTAATAGAATCTGTGTGGCAGTCTGAGTTGTGTACTAATATGAAAGCTTTGTGTTATTTGTGAACCTTCACTCAAACACATTTTTCCAGCTAATGGAGTCACTCTCAACTTGCCTAGAATAAAAAAAGATTCATCCATTCTTGTCAACATGCAGCGCCTGTGCCTTTGTGTGAAAGTCATTGATTCTGACTGTCCAGATCCAAAGTGTAAAAGCCAAGCTGTATTCAATTATCACTGAAGCAATAATGATGCCATTACTCCCCGAGCAGAGTCTGTGTAGTAGTTTAAAAACTGGCTCTGCTTGGGGAATGTTGAGACTGTAAAGTTAATGTATTCCAGTCTTGTGGAGCGCAGTTGGGGTGAGTCTTTGTACACAAGTGCTTTTCTAAACACTTTCCCTCAGAGTCTTGTTTTCTTAAAAAAAAAATTTTTTTTTGTTTTGTTTTTTTATTTTTTTACTACAGACTTGACAGACTCAGTGTTTAAACATGCACTTACATACACGAGCTGAAGCATGTTTGAGTTTTCTGTCACAAATCTTTATTGTATTGAATCCTATCCATGTTCCTGCTTTCACAACACATTGACTCACCTGTCAAAGGTTGTACTTTGATATTCAGAACATCTTGAAGATGAACAGCTTGTGGCAGAATAAATAAAGCGATGCCACTTGGGCATGCTGTGAATACATAACATTCACTGGTAAAGCTTCACAAGAGCTACACTTGTGTTTCATTCTGGATTAAACAGGTTTAAACAATAAAAATGCCACATGTCATTTGCATATTAGCAAACACAATACAATGATTATATTATTTTTCTTCACTATAACTTCAAAGATTTGTTACTTTTATAAAAAGCCAACAGCTGCTTCAGGTCTGTGACAGCTGCTTTCCTGCTGGCCGGAAGAGGCATCTTCAAGTTATTTTCTTGACGCAGTAAAATCATGTGGCTCTTTCACAGACAGACTTTGTCTCCTTAGGGTTGTGTTGTGTTTGTAATTGCAGCCAATTTTCAGATATTTTTAATCTTAAAGTTCAGACCTCAGTGTCCTGTTAGTTCTTGTTAGATGGATTTAAAAGGGAAACTTCAAACAGACTGGCTTTAAAGAGGCTTTTAAAGACTGAAAGGGCTTCAATCAAATACATTAATTGATGTATAAGAAATTGGTAGACATCCAGGTTTGATAAAAATGAGACTGAAAAAAGGTGTTTTTTTCTGATTTATTCACATTTTTTTCAATTCCTTCATTTGATTTGTCATGTTCTTGTTTAAAAGTTAAATTTCATCTCAACATCTGTTCCTATGATTTTAAACAGAATATTTGAAAATGTTATCCATGTTAGAGCGGCGCTTCTTTCCACCACTAGGTGGAGCAAACTACACCCTGAAATCCTTCACCATCACTTCTCTGGCATATGTTCAGAGCAGATATTATGCAATGATTTTTTTTGTTTATGGTCCAACAAATGACTCTTTAACTGGAACAATAAATCATGAAGCTCAATCCCATCTGCTTATTTTATTTGTCTCTTAATACAGCGTTTATCCTTGGGGGTTTTAACTAATACGCAGAATTTCTTTTATCACAGTGTGCCTAGTATTGTGTATTAATGAGGCTAATTTAACTATTTAGCTGTGCATTGCAATTAATGTTTGTTTGAAATAATCCCTGGTTAAAGGAAATGTTTAAATTACAGAGCTGTGGTGTGAGACTAAAGAGTATTTCTTTATGAGAAATGTATCGGAAATGCATAGCAGGGGTTACAAAACAAAGTGTAAAAAAAGTGATTGTAAGTTTAGTCCACAACCTAATAATGGCCCTTTTATAATTTACATATTAAAGAATCCAAAAATATATAAATGGTCACAATGAACTGTCAAGCCCTGTGCATTTGTACTCAGAAGTGTGTTTCTGAGAGGGGCTGGGTGGTCCATGCATGCATGAACGTTACCATCCTCCTCTTGTGGAGGGTAAGACTTGTGCTATATAAACTCCTGCACTGAGTCTTCTCCCTTTACTTTGGGTCTGGAAGGGCTAGCACAGAAATCAAGGATGAAGCTCCTTTTTGCAGCTGCCTTTGCACTCTTTGTGCTTTCTGCGTTTGACAAAGCTGACTCTTCAGCTTATGACAAAATAGTCGCCCACAGTCGCATCAGGGCAAGAGCACAAGGGTAAGTTTATTTTATTACTATTTATTTTGAATCTAAAGTTTGAAGAATATTTATTTAACACACTGTGATGTCATGTTTTATTTTGCATGCTGTAACCTGCAGTTTTTAAAAGTAGTTCTTGTTATTTCTTCACATTCATGTGCTGCATTTGTAAATCTTTCTTAGGTATTTATTGAATTTATCATTTGTTAAATTTTGGATAGACATTTACTGGTTTAACTGACACTGACTCAAGGATTAAAGTATCTTGTTTAAACATGTACACCGTAACAGTCTAACAAACTTATTTCACAGCATTTAACATGATCTTATTCATCCTCACAAACAGAACAGGAAGCAGCAGTATTGTTATTAATCTCTATGTAACTTATCTTATAGATTCAATAGCATCTTAATTGATCATTTTTATCTGTTTTTTTATTTTATTTTATTTTATCCTTTCTCTCTTTTTCATTGCAACTTTCACCAGACCTAATGTCTGTGCGCTTCAGCAAGTTGCAGGGACCAAGAAGAAGTACTTCAGCACTTGTCGTAACTGGTACCAGAAGGCCATCTGTGGAAAGCCAGCGTGAGTGTTGTTTCATGTTCCCGACAGGACAAGTTGTTTTTCTTGTTTAGAGATAAACAATATCAACAATTCCACCCACATCTAACTTAAACTTGAATTTCTTTCCCATATGTTTTTGAGAAGTAGTTTTGATCCCCAGTATCTGCTTCATCTCCTGCTTCTTTGAGAGATTTTATGGAAACTTGAATGTTTCCATAGAGTCTGACATCTGTTATCTCACTCTGAATCAACTAACCGCTCAAAATGAAAACACATTTATGGAAGCAGCCCTAAAAGCTTTTTTATTGAAGGATGTCCCTTCCAATCCTATAAGCTGAGAGTTAGGGATTTCATAGTTAAGTAAGTCTGGTTGTTGTTGGATGCCACAGCGGTGAACCACTGATTCCAAGATATGATGTGGCTGTGAAATGTTGACTGTATTCATGAATGGAGAAGAGTTCAGCTCGGTCTTTTGGAAAACCTCCTCTCTCTCTCTCTCTCTCTCTCTCTCTCTCTCTCTCTCTCTCTCTCTCTCTCTCTCTCTCTCTCTCTCTCTCTCTCCCTTATTGTTCCAGTGTTCTCAGCACTTTTGTGCTTAAACATGGACAACAGCCAGTCCTATTTTACAGTCCCCCCACCCCCCTCAAAATCTTCAGCTCACTTTCTGCACTGCAAAAAAACATGAAATCCTAGCAAGTGTTTTTGTTTTACTTTTTGACTCAATATGGGCCACATTTACCCGACCAGTCAAGAAAATGTAAAATTTCAAGATATTAAAAGACAAAATGAGGTCTAAATTGCTAATAACAAGTTAAAAAAAATCTGACAATGGGAAAAGAGAAAAGTTTTTTGTATTGGGCCATAATTACAATTTCAAGAAACTTGACAAGCAAATTTTTCTAACGCCATTGGCAGGTGTTTTTTTTTTTTTTTTTTTTTTTAACTTGTTACAAACAATTCAGAGCACATTTTTGTCTTTTAATATCTTGAAATAAGACATGTTTCTGGACTTGGACTTGTCAGTATAATGTGGCTCATATCAAGTAATAAAGTCAACTTTTTAAGACTAACTTTGATTTCAGTTTTTTGCAGTGTGTGCTCACAGTACACAAAAGTCAAGCCAAATTGCAGAAATAGGCTGAGCTCCTGAACAATTTTGACTAAACTCAGCAAATTTTAATGTCACAAACAGGATCTGACTTTAAACTGTGAAATAAATTGCAGGATATGAGCACCAAAGATTATATTAAATTACATTACTGATTTACATGTTTTCCTGCTAGACGATTCCTGCAGTTCAAAAGCTGCTTTCATACCTTTATGCAATATTTTGACTTAAATTACTGTTACAACTTTGATTTTAACAAAGCTAAATACACGACATTTCCTACAGAAACAGACAGAAAAACATCCCCATCTGGATCATATAAAACATTCAGGCTAACACACTGACCAAGAGGGCTTAGGTTACTCTTTTTTCAGCAGTTTCTGGCAAACAGTGCTTAGTCTAACTTTATAAAGCAAGTCAAAGTTGTCTCCACCAATTGAGGTTTAATTCAACAAATGATTTAGTTTCTGCTTCCACAGCAGCTCTGTCTCCAAGAAAACACTGAACAATCAAACTTCCAAACTGCCCATTATTGGGTCGTATTGGACGAAAGCCACACATTTTATATAATGTTTTACACTTATCGTGAATCTCAGTGGAAAAGTTCTTTTATAGAGATGCTGACATGTCAAAAGTTTCCGAATCCACGGCCAGACACAATCCCTCTGTGTGGGAGAGCAATGTAGCGAGCGTTTTGCTGACTCTGCCCCAATAGGACCGAGATGATCTCATCCCCTACCCTCAAGCTCCGTTCATCTTTGACTCAGATTCATCTGGTGAAGAGGTGCAGTTAGCCATGACCCTAAAGCCTCAGTCTGTATCCTGTCTGAGGCATCAGGTGTGGATAACTGCCATGACAAAAACCGCAGGAGTGAAGGAAACTAGTCTCTACTTGAAGTCTTTCTTTTGAAGCCAATGATTCATTGTTGATTTATTAGCTGCTCGGTAGATTTGGTTGTGTGGTAGATTTGTGTCATGATAATCACCTACATTCACCTGAGACACGTCTATGTTGCAGACTTTAAGAAAAAAAATGGACTTGGTAATGGTCTTGCAAAACATGATTATCTTAATCCTGTTAAGCGGAACAATGTAGAACTGAGTTTCTTCACAGTAAAAACTGGGCAGACAAAAGTAATTTATTCCCCAAGCCAACTCTGGGCATGTGGTATTGTTTATCCTTCGTATGGGTTCATCTGTGGTTTTTCTCGTTTTCTTGCTAGCATTTTAAAAGCTAGCATATCCGCCAGTTATATGAGGTAAATGTACATCTCCAAATCTCTGCTTTTTCCAAGAGCTGGAAACAATGCTATTGTTTCAACATGTCCAGACGTGCTGACGCAGGGGATATAGTCATGTTTATATGTGGCAGCTGCATTGGGGATTTTACTACCCCCCCTCAGGCTGTGGTGTCCAGCACTGTTTATGGTTTATAGAGAGGAGACGCTGTTTCTCAAATGTCTGCCCAAGAGCTAAAAAAAACGCTTCTCATTTGTATCTAATTCATCTGCAAAAGAAAAAAAACAAAGGTCTTTTTGTCTATTGTAAAAGTCTATAAAAGAATCAGATTTTTATTCTGTTTTTTCAAGCCCTCCAAAGTTCTAAGTGTTAACTTGTGTTCCCTGCAACTCATTTTTAATGACACTGCAGCTTCTCAAAGAGGAGGTCTCACCTCTTGGAGTCTAATTCTGTAATGCGAGCACAGATTTACAGTTCTCCTTTTCCTTTGGATCTTGGCTGGACCTGTTGGATCACACGGCCTGTTTGTGTAACGGTGGGAAATAATTAGTAACATGTTGAAGACTGTATATACCAGACCAAAGACTCAGCACAAAAGGACACCCACCAGGAAAACCCCCCCAGAGATCATTGCAAACAGAACTGGAGATACATATTAGAGATTTCACGTCATTCTATCTGTGTGTTTGCTTTCAGGACTGTGGTTTATGAGTGCTGCCCGGGCTACATGAAGTTGGAGGGTGTGTCCAAAGGTTGCCCTGCAGGTACACTGTGTTAGGTGTTAGTTTAACATAAACACATCAAGGTTACATAAGGCCACATCCACCAAGTGCAGCGCAGCTGCCTGCTTCTTTGGAAACCAGACCAAATATGCTAGAACAGGGTGTCTGGCCACATTACAAACACATGTCTCAGCATTTGTTTTCAAGCCTTTAAAGTTTCAGAGGCACATGCTTATCGTTGATTCTCTTCTAGTGGCCCCACTTGATAATGTGTACAACACCTTGGGTCTGGTGAAAGCCACTTCAACCCAGAAATACTCTGACATTTCGAAGCTTCGGCCTGAAATTGAGGGATACGGATCCGTCACCTTCTTTGCACCCAGCAATGAAGCCTGGGATGATCTGGATGAAGTGAGTAAAGAACACAAGAATGATTAGTTAAAGCTCATTTTTAGGTTTTAACCTCTCATTTCTTTTCACCCAACAGGCAATGAAGGCTGCACTGGTCAGCAATGTAAACATTGAGCTGTACAACGCTCTGCACTATCACATGGCCAACAAACGCCTCATGACCAAAGATTTGAAGAACGGAATGACAGTCACCTCCATGTACAATGACCTCGGCCTTTACATTAACCATTATTCCAATGGCGTGAGTATTATCCTGTGGTTTTATCAAAGAAACCTCTCACCATTGTGCCAAAAACACTTTTCAGCGCTACAAACTTGTTATGTTGTGTACAGATTGTGACTGTAAACTGCGCCAGGATTATCCACGCCAACCAGCTTGCAACCAACGGGGTTGTGCATGTTATCGACCGCGTTATCAGCGCTGTTGGAAACACAATCCAGGATTACATCGAGGTTGAGGATGATCTGACAACTCTGAGTGTAAGTATAAGTAGAGATTGATTTAAGTGAACACCTTAAAGGGAAAATACTTTTGCAAAAGTTGTCCAAGCTGTCTTTTTCTTTCAAAGTAAACAGAGGTGGGCTGTGTGCACAAGTTGGCTGTGCATTTGCCAAAGTTGGATAAAAAATGTCTCCAAGTAGGCTGAAAGCATTCAGAGCAATCCATCACTCAAAGAGGAGCCAAACAGCTTCTGAAATGTTTGTCAACTTCCTGCAGCTGTTGACTTTGTGCTCCATCATGAATTAAAATTAACCCAATCCGAATGACCCTTTGCTTAAAATCTCCATCCAGGATTTAGCTCAAACCGCAGGACTGCTGGAGAAACTTGGTGAGCCTGGACAATACACTCTCTTTGCCCCCACCAATGAAGCCTTCGACAGTCTGGGCAGCGACGTGCTGGAGAGAATTCAGAGCGACAAAGAGGCCCTGAAAGGTAAACCGGACCTTCATTCTTAAAAGCCTGTTTCTGTTCCTTAATGTCCACTCAAGGCTGTTTGAAACACCACAGCGGAAACTGGGGATTTATATTAACTGTGGTAAACTGGGACCATATTTATCTTTAATGATGAAGGAGCAGGAACCGACATTCAGCGGTTCTCTGCAAACACAAATGCGAGACAAAGCCACCCTTCGAGGGATTTTTTTTATGTTCTTCCAACTTGAAACAGATGACGCCTGAAAGGATCTGGAACTTACACACTTTTGGCGAGCCGTGCATAACAGGGTAGCTTCACAGAGTAATAAAAATAAGTCTTTAGTTTAAAGTCATGCATGGAACTGTGGTTGGAAATCATTACAATTTGACGCTTTGGTTCAGTTGTTTTTAAAGTTGCGTATCACGATAACTGTTTAAGAATTTCAATCATTACAAATGATGGTCTTCTTAAACCCAAAGCATTCAGAATCATAAAGAAGACAACAAAATGGTCAAAATCTCAGCCTGTTTTTATATGCAGGAAACAGCTGCTTGTTCTTGCAAACCCTTCAAACTGGCATCAATCCAAACCTTTTTTATTAACCAACAGCTTGCCCTGTGAAGTGACATAACATCATTTCACAGAAAATTAAACAGAGCTGTGGAGAAATCCCAAGTCTACTCCTTTAAGGGCCGTAGGGATCCAAAGGGTCTCCAGGTTTTCAGGGTGTTGATTCCTTATCCTCTCAGCTGCAGTGGTAGAACATAAAACAGTTCACATGGACAGCTTCCCTGCACGACACTCAAATAAATGTCAACCTTTAACTTGCAGATGCATTCATTTTCAACATTTTTTTTTTCTTTTCCAGCCCTTCTTACTTTCCACCTCCTGAATTCGGTGCAGTGCTCTGAGGCCATCATGACTGGCACCTCTTACGAGACCATGGAGGGCAACAACATTGAGATTGGCTGTGATGGTGAAAGCTTAACAGTTAATGGCATCAAGATGGTGCGCAAGAAGGACATTTTCACCGCCAACGGTGTCATCCATCTGATCGACAAAGTCCTCATGCCAGACTCGGGTAAAACTCACAACTCCTTTTCTTTTGTTATAAACTCGACTTAAATGTAAGTCCAAGCGACATGCTTTGGTGTTAAGTGTGCTCACTGTGTTGGGATTTCCTCTGCCCTTTAAGCCAAGCAGGTGATGGAACTGGTTGGAAGTTCCCAGTCAACTTTTGGTGACATGGTGTCCGAACTGGGTCTGTCTGCTGCCATGAGACCAGAAGCTGAGTACACTTTGCTGGCTCCCCTCAACTCTGTCTTCACTGGTGAGTCACCTCCTGAGTGTTACTTCATAAAAGGGTCTCTGTTTTCCTCTTTGCGGCTGGATGAATATGATACCTGGTGGAACCGCACTTAGTCACACTCTGGAAATAAGGGTCATAATTTGCTTCCTCTCTCATGCTGACTCATGAATAAAAAGAAATGTAAATACACGGAAATTGCAGATTTCTTTGGATACTGCAGAAGCTTTATGCAATATAACACCAAATACCCTCTCCTCCATTCCTGAATTTAACCCAAAGGGAGTGGAGATGTTTGCTTTCTGTGAGAAGAATGTGTGATTAATTCAAGGAGAGTACTTTTATCTTTATTGACACATGGTTTTAAACTGGTGTAAGGAATGCAAAAAGCAGCCGCAGCTGGAAGTAACAGGAACCGTACATTCAAAGCATGAATTCTTCCATGTTCAGCAACCCACAAATCATGTCTAATGACCTGCAGAACTATGCAGTAAATCTAGCTACCTGTGGCAGATATGAATTTCTTTACAGTTAGTGCCGTCAGGGCTGGCTTTGAGGAGAAAAATGGGGCTCAGAAACGACAAAAGAAATACAGGTGTTTTTCTGTTTCTGCAGAAAGAAACCGACAGTAATGCATTCATGTTTGATCTTTAATGGTGCTTTAAACTCGGCTTTCTTTTGCTTCAGATGAAGTCATGTCCATGGATCAGAGTTTCCTCAGGATCATCCTGGAGAGCCACATCTTGAAGAATAAACTCATCCTGGGACAGCTGTACAACGGCCAGCGGCTGGAGACTATTGGGGGAAAATATCTCAGAGTTTTCATCTATCGCACAGTGCGTCCTCTTCTCTGAACTTTAGCCCTCACATTTTGGCAGAGT
Organism: Labroides dimidiatus; assembly: GCA_030710495.1. NCBI lineage: Eukaryota > Metazoa > Chordata > Actinopteri > Labriformes > Labridae > Labroides > Labroides dimidiatus. The sequence goes on from CM061154.1 coordinate 21,550,406, forward strand.
GCCACTAAACACACACACACATATATACACATACTGCATGTCATTTGTCCATCAGTTGAAAAATAATACTAATCCCTTGTCTTTGACTGTGGATTATTTCTGCAGGCTGTGTGCATTGAGAATTCCTGTCTGATCCGAGGCAGTAAAGAAGGAAGCAACGGGGCCCTGCATGTCATGAGGACTTTGTTGAAACCAGCAGAGAAAACCATGTTTGAGATTCTGACTGAAAATGGGGGGTTCAAGTAAGTACGAGGCAATGTTTTTGTCACATGGATTGTGGTGTTAAAACGCAGCGTAAGACTTAACCACATCTCTTTTTTTGAATCTTTCAATCAAATCCACATGGAGCTAAAGGATCCAGAAAATGCTGTCTTAGCAATATGCTGGTCCTCGCGGTTTCTCTAACAGCCAGCTTACTGTTCTGTGTGCCCGCAGTATCTTTTTGTCTCTGATGGAAGCTGCTGGTTTGACTGATCTGCTGAAACAGGAAGGAGATTTCACGCTGTTCGCCCCAAGCGATGAGGCTTTCGCTGGACTCAGTTCAAGTGATATGGATTTGTTGAAGAGTAGGTTTTTAGACTCCCTTTGTCTTCCTGGTGTTAGTAACTGACAACCACATTCAATAAATAAGTCATAATTTACCTCTGTGTGTGTTTCAGGTGATATGAACGCTCTCCAAACCATCCTCCTTTATCACGTCAATAACGGCATTTTCATTGGTGGTGGTCTGGAGTCTGGTGTGACAAACCTTCTCAAGTCTCTCCAGGGCAGCAATCTCAAAGTGCTGCTTGTAAGTACAGCGCAGTGCAACTCAGCTTCACCTGGAGCAGTTTAAGCCTTATAACTTTAATAAGCTTTCATTTTAAAGGTATGAAAATAAAAACCTAATTTGCCTGTGAATTTATGATAGTGTCATCTGTTATCGTTGGATAAAATCTCAATCCTGGTTTTGAACTCAGTGACTTCAATAAGTGAAAGTTGTAGAACTGTTCATACCTCATATTTAAAACACAGGTTTGTTCAAGCCCTCAATTTCGTGGTTTTCTCCTGTTTAATAGTTTTCACTGTTTCCCTCAGGCAGACAAGACAATGCAAGTGAACAGTATTGAAGTCCCTGAATCTGACATCATGGCTACAAATGGAGTTGTTCACTTCGTCAACCAAGTCTTGTACCCTGGAGGTAAAATTTTTACCCGGTCAACTTTTAATATGTCTTTTAATGTGCACTATTAAGATTCCTGTTGTTTTTGTAAGTCTCCAAAGACAAACTCCCTGTGATGTTTTTATAACTGTAGTTAAGGCTCAGCTGCAGTTAACGCCCTCCACTCTCTTTTAGATATCCCCGTTGGAAGCCAGGATTTCCTCATGCTGTTGAGGAGGCTCGTCTCCTACATGCAAATAAAGGTGTCATATATTAAAAAAATACTTTTTTTTATTAAAGCTGAAGGCTTAAGGGCAGGGTGTAGTTTTTGTTGCCAGGGATTTTTGATTCCATCTTTAGGTGCCAAGTTAATCTTATGTAACTCGCGTCAAAGTACGCAACATGAAGCTGCTTGAGCCTTTGGTGTAAAGAAGTACATTCATGGTTTAGAGCAAGGGCGTTGTAATGTAACAACTCAGCTATTATGATAATTTTCCAAAGATTCATTAATATTAGGCTGCGTTATGCAACACTGATTTTTTTTTCCACTTGGATGATTCTGCTGAACTTTCTCTAATCTGTCATAACAACTCCTCTTTTTCAGTACATCTCAGGATTCAGATATCAGGAGATCCCCCTTACATTTTTGAGTGAGTAACCCAATGTCATCATTCATTTTTATCTCACATATAAACAGCAGCCATCACTGTCATTAATGCCTTCATATCTCCTGTTGTCATTAGAAAGGATCGTCACTATCGTCGAGGAAGGTACAGTAATGATGATCACAGCTTTATCATCATCATGTGATTCCTAATCACTTAAAGTCCTCAAGGTTATATTTGTTTGAGAAATTAGTTTCAATCTTTAAAATTTGGAAGATGTTGAAAGTTAGTGTTTGATAGAAAGTGATAAAGCATTGACATCACTCCTTAATCCAGATAAGTTCACAAAAAAATGTGAGAACATATTTTCACACTCAGGGTTTGACATCTTAGTTTAACACTCAGGGAGGATTAAGACAATTATTTTCATTGGAAACTGTTTTAAACACTGGCTTAAAGAAGTACAACCCCAATTCCAAAGAAGTTTGGACGTTGTATAAAACGTAAATAAAAACACAATACAATGATTTGCAAATCCTGTTTAACCTATATTTAGTTGATTATTGATTATTTTAAACTTCCGGCGCTGAGCTTACGTCAGCCTTTCACAGCAGCTCCACAAACTCCACAGTTTTTTTTTTTCACACTTTTAATGTTATATTCGTCTTTTTTTGCTCCATCCATCATTTGTGGGTGTGTGAAACCTAGGTTCACCAGAGACACTAAGCATAGATTTTATGGTGCCACTCCAAACATTTTTATTTGCACTTTTCCTCGCGTCTGTGGGTCCGTGAGCAGCGATGGCTCCCATTGTTTACAAAGGAAAGGTGATATAAGAGTGGGATAACAGCGGGAAACCCTGTCCCAGCTTTTTTGGAACATGCTCTAAGCATCAAATTCAAAATGAGTGAGTATTTGCAAAAATCAACAAAGTTAATCAGTTTGAACAATAAATATTTTGTCTTTGTAGTGTATTCAATTGAATGTAGGTTAAACAGGATTTGCAATCATTGTTTTCTGTTTTTATTCGTGTTTTACACAACATCCCAACTTCAATGTATTATATTAATGTATCTGTTTTAAAATAAATAAAACTAAAAAAAAAAAACCTAAATTACACAATTTTCCCAATTAAAGTCTTTGATTATGAATCACATTTTTATGTAAAAATCCACCTTTCAGATCCAGTGAAAGGTCCATTTGTTATGATTTCGGCATACAAATGGAAAATTCTCTGAATCGAAGGGCCATGCTCTGAAGTTATTGTTGTTTTATTGAAACAGGCCTCTTTCCTTTATAGTTCCAAAAGTGACCAAGGTGACCAGGGTTATCCAAGGGGAACCCAGCATCACAAAGGTCACCCGAGTCATTCAAGGTCAGCCTGTGGTCACCAAAGTCACAAAGATTGTCTCAGGTGAGTTTTTCTTGATTAATTTGTCAGAACTGAATCATTTTTTTTATCATTTCTATTCATTTTTTCATATTTATCGATAATATATATTATTATATTTATCAATATTTATTTATCTTCAGGTCCTCAGTCCTCAGTCAGTTCTGGCACCACTAACGTGGAAGTCGGAGGTCAGTAAAACCAGTTTCAGAGTTGATGACAACAATTAAAGTATTACTCAGCACTTTATTATCCATCAGCTTTTATTAACGTTTAGGTAAAAAGTATATACATCCTCTTCTGTTTCTTTTTCAGGAACTGAGTATTCACAATTTACCACCATCGAAGGTGATGCAAACCTGGACACTGAAAGACTTACCAAAATGATCCAAGGTGAGTTTTATCACTTTCAATTACCAGGAGACAGGAAGCCATAATACTGGTTTGTAACTTACATGTTTGTTTGCTTTTATACAAGGTGGTTCAAGGAGAACCTCTTCCAGACGGGTTCTAGGTAAAATCAAAACACATAGACGATAAGAAGTCTTGCATTCTTGAGCTTCCCCTGCAGCTATCTGTTGACTAAAGTCCACGCTTTGTCCAAGCTATTGCAAACTGTTCTCCCCGCATCATGTGTCCACCATGCCCTTTCAAAGATGGAGGTGTTTCTGGAATGATTTCAGTTTTTGCTGAGGTTTAACATTCAGAGATTGAAAGCACTCCTTTCTGAATGGGAAATATGCAATGACAGGTAGTGTTGGGCCCGTTGAAAAAAAAAATATTACTCATTTATCATTATTCTTTTAAAAAGTAATATGATAACTTTATTTATTATTCCCTGCCAACAATAATATGCTACAGTACTGATTATATTACTTGACTTTACATCCCACAAAATTGGTAATTGTGTCCTTTCTCCTCGTGATTCTGAGTTTGCACATGGCCTCTGTGTCAACATCAGATGTTTAATTGCCAGCAGATGAGGGTTTTTTTCTGCAGCCTATGAATGCATCAAAGTTAAAGGCTATCTGAAAAACATCTGTTTCAACCGAGGATGAGAGACGCAATTTTTGAAATCCAGTCTAAGTTGATCTAAGCTGAAAGAGACCTCGTCCTGGGACACAATTTAAATCTGACAATGCTGCTGTCATCTTTCCTCTCAACAAAACTAAAGTGATGGGCATAGTTTCAGCCACTGAATGTAAACGTGTACTGCTCCATCTTTCAAGCTAGTCAGGGTTGGCAGGTATGTATGGCAACAATTTAAAAAAACAAGCCCATCAGCCAATCAACAACAACAACAACAACAACAACAACAACAACAACAAAACCACTGCGGTGCCTTGCTACTCGACAGAAATGCACAATGAAATTAGTCTGCGGATTGTTGTATTTTAAATCATTTGAGGGTTGATAACAACATTAAGGGAGAAACATACTTTTTCGCGTGACTTACTGTAATATTATTTCTGGAATTTAAGAGTAAATTGTTTCAATACTTGTTATGAGTAAAAGTAATATTGTTACTGTACGTGTTACTAGCAATAAATTAGTGCCCAACACTGATGACAGGTGACTACTAGTTGTGAGTTAGCTTAGCTTAGCTTAGCTTAGCAGAGAGAAACGGCTGGTTTAGCTTTGTCAAAAAGATGCCCATATGTTAATATGTTTAAGCTAACAGGCTGCTAAATGTAATTTAACTTCCATACAGACTTGTCAGAAGAGAAAATAAGACAAAAATGTTGAATCATTCCTTTAGGCCCACTGTGCCCTGCTCAGTCTACTGCTATAATGCTTGCCACCACAGCGCTGACATGAAACCTGTGCTAAAGCTTGGTGCTAATGCCCCTGTAGCTGCTGTTTATACTGTACAGGGGTTCATGAGCCCCCACCTGACCCCACCCTAACTTCTGTTATCACCTGTCGGCTCTAAATCTATAAGTTGTCGTCAGTCCTCTCTCCCCTCTGTGCTGAGCTTGGTGTTTCTTTAAGACTTGGTGACTTTCAAGCTACTTGACGTGTACTTGTTGTTCATTTCCTTTTCTTTTATTTTCTTATGCAGCTGGAAACAGGAGGACAGAAAGAAGAAACTGAGCACAGATGGGTGAAAGAATCCTCATGATGGCAGAAAGACACACCAAACCCAGGGGATAAATGTGGTGTTTTATTTTGTTTTATTTTGTTTTATTTTGTTTTACAGGGGAAACACTTAAATGTCAGTGATTTCAAACATACTGTAAAAGGTATAGCTGACAAAGAAATAAAACTATTTTCTTTAATGATTTAGTGGTGCTTCGAATGTATATGTTTCTAATTGTACAATGCTTGTGTTACAGTGTCTTGATGAATATTTTGGCACGACTTTCAAGACACAGAGCAAGTCAGGGTTGTAATAAAGTCTTTTAAGTCCAAGCTATTGAGATGCAATAGATACATTTCATTTCTTCTCTTTTTTTCAAGAGGTAAAGGTTAATACAGGGAGATTTTACTCGCTACGTCTGATCTTTTGAAGATCCAAGCATAAGAAACGTTGAAAATGTTTCATTTTGTGGCTTCAGTTCTTTAAAGTTTTATGTAAATTTTGTCAATGCTTGAACTACATGGAACATGTATGCAACCAAAGGTTCTCTCCTTTCTATTTTTCTATCTTTCTTATCCTCCAATAAAGAGCATTCTTTGATATAAAAATGCCGGCGCCTCTGAAGACACTTTCACCTGGATTAGTTTTTGAAGTCCATCTGAGGGTAGTTGGTATTTTTTAAGAAAGATATGACTTCCATATTTCACATCTTGTGTAAATATTTGTTGTGCAGTTTGTTTTTAATGAACAAGGTCTTAAAATCAGGTTGTTTGTTTTCTGAGTAATCTTTTTAAATGGCTGAATTACTTTCTTGTTTGCTCAAAAAGGAGCTTGGCAGTCCTGGTAAAAAACGATCATAAAATAGATGAGTTGGTTATCCAGTGAGAGCTTTCTCCATTTCCAGTGAAAATGTTGGCTCTCTTTTATATGAAACTCATATTCAGTGCAAATTAGTTCTGTAATTTGTATGATATCGAAAATCAAACATTTTGTCACAGGGATAATTAGGATTATATTTTCACTGGCTGAGGTGGGTTGACTGAAAAGAAATACACTGATTGTGTACATCATATTAAAGCTGGTGTTTGGTAACCATGCAGCCAACAGAAATATTTGCCCTGAGGTTGCAGGGATCCTGTATGAGCTGTTGTTCACAGACTTTTTGGTCCAGGCCCAGCTTTTCTGTTTCTTGGCTCAATGGCAAAGACTGAATGTAGTTTATTGCTTTTTGGATGAACTAAAATGGATGAAAAGCAGAGCAACTGCCAAGATTTAAAAGCCAACTCTTGCAACATAAAAAGCAAAAAACCCTTCACATTTTTATATTCAGCTGTTAATTTATGTTAAATCCATTCACAGTGGGCAGCATTATGCCTTACTGAGGCAGACAGCTGCTCAAGCACAGAGTGAGAAATTCCTTGCACTATCATTATGTTTTCATTTACATGTTGCTTAAATTAGTAATATTTCACTCTTTATCCAGCCTTTGGCAGGAGTAATAGCATTTATTCTTTTTTTCTCACAAAAAAACAAACATACAAAGATTTTAACAGCTGAGTTTTGAGCTTGTACCTCATTGCATAAATTACACTAACTGACATCTGCACTCTGCTGTGAATTAAAATGGAATTTGATAATTTCCAAATCCTATTTAACCTACATTCTGCACATGTAACAACAGTGTGGCTTTGTAGTAAAATTGTGCAGGTACTAGAGTGGCCTGCCTGCAGTCAAGACCCGTCCCCCATTGAAAATGTGTGAATTATTATAAAGCACAAAATATTACAAAAGAGACGCTGGACTGTTGAATAACTGAAGTTGTACATCAAGTAAGAATGGTAAAGAATTCCACCTCCAAAGCTTCAACAATTAGTGTCCTCAGTTCACAAACACTTATTGAGTGTTGTTAAAAGAAAAGGTGATGTAACACAGTGGGAAACATGCTCCTGTCCCAGCTTTTTTGGAATGTTTTGCAGGCACCAAATTCAAAATGAGTGAATATTCGCAAAAATAATGAAGTTTATCAGTTTGAGCAATAAATATCTTGTCTTTGTAGTGTATTCAATTGAATATACTGTAGGTTAAACATAATTTGAAAATCATTGTATTCTGTTTATATTTATATTTAACACAATGCTCCAGCTTCATTGGAAATTAGGTTGTACTGAGTTGGGATAATGTCCATTATTCAATATCATCGGATTGAGCATCAATGTAAAGACTCTGGATTTCGCACAATTGCAAAATTTCACATGTAATTATTGAGTACATTTTGAACAGAAAAAAAAAATCATCAAATAATCCATATCATCTTAAAATCCTGACAAAAAAATGAAATTTAAATCACATTTTATGTCCAACCGGAACAGCATTAAACCTCAAGCAGAGGTTTGTAAGTTTGCAGAGGAGCTGTCGTTCAGCATGAGGATCATGTTGCATCGAATCAGTCCCAATTCAGGATGAGTGAAAACTATGTGTTGAACATTTTAATGCCTTTTTCTTTCATGTTGTCTGTGGGCTGATAATGAAGTCTCTGCACACTTATAAAGTTAATCATTATTTAATCTGTTAAGCAGAAATGAAAGCACATTTTAGTTAGGATTTACAGCGCACTGATGCATTAGCTGTAACAGCAGATAGTAGGAACTATCCAAGCAAAATGCATTTTCATCTTGCTACAGAATATATCCTGCAGTCAGAAAGAAAGCAGGACATATTTTATCCATTTACAATGTCTGAGAATTGAGAAAACATCTGGCAGAGAATCCAATTGCTTTTCCATTTGCTTCAGATTTTCCACACTGTACTCCACCGTGATCTCCCGATCAATTATTGAGGCATTTACAAGACCACCGATATCACCAACAGTGGAGTCCAATTACATTTCACTTGGCATGACAGTTTCTGCTCCTCACTATCACCAACCGGCAGCTGTTTTTTCATCCTCACAGGAACTGAAAACACAAAGGCAGCACATTTATATCAGTGTCTTAATTCCCAACTAGCTTCTTCTTGAAGGCTTTTAATGTTTTTAAAAGTTATTAACAAGAGTTTCCTAAGCTTGGTATAAACGAGCCGTAGAAAGTATATATAGAGCTGAGCTTGGAACAAATCTGAGATTTTAAAACTTGCTTTTGCAGCTTTATCATGGAAAACTCTATTATGTAAGTGTATTTATTTCAGCATACAATAATACCAAAGAAAGAGACAACACTACGGTCTAACAGAAGGACAAAGAGCACTCCAGGATTCAATGCTCAAACAAACTGGATGTAACGTTTCCATGATTTTGACGTTAATATAGAGGAGAAAAACATCTTCATTTATAGAGGAAAAAGATGTCAAACTTGACTTTCTTTGGCTGCCAGCCTTGATATAGTTAAAGTTTATTACAGATCAAACTTAAGATAAACACACTTGTACTTTGAGGATGTAGAGATGCAGTCAGTCGACATTTTGGAAAGATGTATGATTACGTTCTTATATGCGAACAGGCCTCATCTGACCAGAAGAATTCCATGAGCTCAGGGAAGGTTTCAATCTGTTTTTAATTGGTTGAGGTCAATCAGTTACGCATGGGAAGAACTCTCATGCTCAGTGAGTGTGCATTTCTGTGGGTGCAGCTGTGTGAGGGGGCCTTGTCATGTGGATAAAATGTCGAGTCCAAAGAGCTGACATGTTCCTGGCATGGCTGCAGTTTGCTGAGTCTTGGGTAATTTTTTTTGCCTGCAGTGGTATCATGTATAGACTTTGCCATCATAAAATAAAATGTGCCCTTTGGCCACATGAGAGGAAGCTCGACTGAGCTTTAGCCAGGCAGTAAAGAGAGAAGTGAAGCGACCATAAATCAGCTTCCTTGAGTGACAGTTCTAGGTCCGTTTCTTTACCTCGAATGACTGAATAACCTTAACTCACCTGAGCTGACATAATGGCTTACAGAACACATGGGTGAAAGACCCTTACCCCAACCCTCGACCCCACTTGCACACACCTGAATCAGCCGCCTGTGTCTATCTGCACTCGATTTTATCTCCATGAGACATGGTCACGTTTTCATCATATTTTGTTCCAAAATGAGCTTTTTACGTCACCACAAAAAGCAGGTCCCCTCCCATAGAGGGCGCTATCTTGCACTTCCTTTTTTTATAGCCTTGTGAAATGGGAGTCCACCTTATTGTCGGACGGCCCATTAGTCAGAGTATCAGTTTGGATTTAATCATTTGGACTTAAGTGAATAGTACTTAAGTGAATTTGCATCCTATCAGAGCCATCTTAACGCAAGAGCCTGGTGGGCCCAGCCCCTGTGAGTTTCAGGGGCCCAACAGGTTGACAAAAAAAGGTTTTTATTGATTATTTTTCTCTTTATTTATTTTGGTTGCTGGCAAAAGTTGACATGCAAGGGGCCCGACGTATTGATTTATCCTGACGACCTGCTATGTTGTTAAGAGGGCTCCGATTCAGATAACATGAATGATCAAAGAATTAAATCTTATTATACTTGAAAAAAGTCAAAATAATAGTAACAAAAATTAATAGCTTCAACTTTATCTGAAAAATGAATCATAAATCAAAAATTTAACTGGGGGTGTGTCTGCATTACCTTGTAGCCAATGCTGGAATGTTGAAATGCTGAGCCCTAACCCATGGTTTCCATGGTGATGGTATGTAAACAGACAGGTTTCCATCCATCAGTGACCTTTAACCTGTCCTATTTATAACCTCTATCTTTCATGACATCATCACCTTTGTGGTTTCCATCAGTCAAAAATTAAAGCGAGGTACACAAACAATGGTTGTTGGGCTGTTTCTGTCCCAATTTTCCTCCTTCCCGACCAAGGATGGACAACGTCCGATTATCTTGTGTCTTATAAGATTATCCTATCAGATAATTCTGTGGTCTGAGGTGTGTTAAGAATGAATTTGTCCCCATAATTGACTTTGAAACAGGTTGGGGCCGACAATCACATCTTATAGATCATATTTGGTCGTGCAAGATTCCTGTACTGGAGGACGTGGTGTAGACGAAGATCGGTGGTGAGACAGAATTGTATGTGTGTGTGATAAATTGTGTTGAGATTATTGGAGCACACCACTCACAATAAGATCCAAATTGTCCAAATGGACTTTTTTATCTTCATGTCTGGGGTTTAACAATAATCAAGTAGGGTTTCTGTATGTTGAATGCTGAGGGCTTAGCATTTCAACGCAATGAGAATGACGAATTTCAACTAAATCCAAATTCATTTTCTGACTAACGGGCCTTCTGAGGCAGTCCTTTGTGAGATGCACTGTTTTAGAGATAAAGAAGAAAAAAACAAAGGAGTAGATGTGCACAAAATTGTTTTACTAATGGACATTTTGATGGTAAAACTTTTACAACCAGAGCATCTCTGGGGCTTCTTGTCCTTATAGGCCAACATCACTTAACTGGTGATAAATTCTATACAGGAAAAGATAGACCTATCTGTGTGGGCCCAGGTGTTATTAGTTTGTGGTTAATTCCATGAGATAAGCCACATGCACCAAGATTTCTGTCTCTAAAGATTCACTTTCTGTTTTCAGTCACAGACGCAACTGTGCTCGATACGTTTTTTCGCTTCACATCCTAAATTATATTCTGTCCATAATCAAATTACAACATTTGAGAAAAAAAATGACTCTGAGCTCCTGAAAAAAGCCCACACTCAGCAAAAAGACATCTTACATGTGTGATCAAGATCTATAGATCAAAAGTTTAATTTTCCACCTCTGTGGTATGTTTCATACAGAGGAGCAGACCTCCAAAGTTACATAATCTGTTAGCTTGGTTAACTCTGACAACCTGCCAGGAACAGTTGCCAAAAAATATGTAATATGATAAATGATCTCCTCTGTTTTCAGATCAACATTTTTTTTTTCTTTTTTCACTTTCTTTTTTCAAGTTCTGTCCCGTCATGCTACGTGGCATCTCTTAAAGTACATTTTGTATCACTTCTTCTACATCTAAGCCCAAAAAGTCTTTTGCCAGTGAAAATATAAATATTATTTAATAAATATTTAGTGAAAATAAAAAGATTTAGTTCTTAATTAAAAATGCTCTTTAAGAAGCCTTTAATTACACATAGCCTTACAATAAATTAGCCAACCAATAATAAAGCCTGTCATTCTAAACATGACTCATCTTATGTCCAAAACAGTCAGACTTTAAATTTTGTTTGACTGTTTCCACTCCTGAGTACCAAGATATTACATAATATTTGGGCAGCTAAAAGTATGCATGAGAAGAAGATTAGCGTTTCATCCACTGCATGAACCACCCTCAAAGTGTATTTAATGAAAACCTGTCAGCTTTGGGCTCCATCACCGTCCACAGCTGTCAATAAAGATCGATGAACATTTACTCAGTTACTAACAGGCGTAGCAGGATGAATCTGACAAAGTGAACTCAGACCAAGTTTAGCATCATCCAGAACACCAGGACTGTCACAAATGAAGCATATCGGATCAATGTGGAGTCTGCGACAGACTTTTCCTTAAATATGGAGGACACGTGGATGCACTATAACCAAAAACATGTTGAAATTTTACCCCAGCCTTAATAAGAAAATAGTGAGCAGGAGTTGCTGAAAACTGACATGTGACCACAGCTGCCGAGGAATAAACTCTTCAGTGCTGCCATATGCTTTATTCAGGAAATTTATTCATAGATCATTTTTAAACTTTTCACTTTTTGGCTTCTATGTGGAAGAATCAAAAAGCCACATCTGCTGCAAACCCCAACTGCATCACAATTTACTCTTCCTTTTAATAGTAAATCACAACGCAGATCATTTGGGAGATACTTGATCACATTATTATGAAATATATTTGCGGATCTTCTGCTTAAGACTATAAAACATGAAAGGCTCATCGTTTTATTCAAGTTTAAATAGGTGATGATGTAAGAACAATGAGCTTTACTACAGCAGAATAAATAAGCCTCTTGGGCTCATTATGACTATTAATGTGTCACAGGATTCCTCATGTTTATTCTCAATATCTCCCAGATTTCAACATTCGTGCTGTCCTAAGATGGAGTCAATGTTCTTCCCTTGTGGGAAGCAGTCATTGTGTTTTATATAACACGGCACAGGTCCAATATATCTATCATTTGGCTCCAGTTAGGAAAGAAACAATAAAACAACATGTGGATTAAATGATATCTAGAGTCTGATAAAAAGAACAAGTTCCCCTTATTCACCCTCAAATCTTCCCATTTTCATCCGAAGCGTTATCCACCTGCCAAAGTCAAACTATGTAACAGAATATAAACAGGGAATGATTGTGTTTATACGCTGCTTCCTTTAGTCTTGAGTCAACCACTCTATACATGTCATATTCAACCATTCACATCACATTTATACACTGCTGTGAGAAGCGCCCACAAGCATCAACACACCCTTGGGACAGCTGCTGGAGGCAACTTTGGGCTTCAGTTTTATGACCAAGCACCCTTAAAGCTCCCTGTGAGGACTTTCTAAGTGATCTTGAAATAGTCTCATTTATGTGTATTTGGCTGCTCATGATCATTAATTTAAAATGAGATTATCAGCGCCAAAATTGTTTATTTCTAAATGCTGTTTCTCAGTATACGTGGTTGGGTGGGATCTTCCCGGGAGAACAAAAGTCCATTCATGGCACATGGAATGAAAGTCCACATGATGACACTACGCCAACTGGCGAAGTTATATCCTTATTTCTCAGAAGAAAAGAATTTCTTGGATAAATTTTATAGTGATGGTGGACACTTGAGCTGGACTGTCTGACAAAAAAAAAGGAGGTCCGAGGAAAAGAAAGCTAAACCAGAGTGATAGAGCACGGGCTAAAACACAGGTTAAACTGTTTGTGATAATGTTCATTCCAACCCACATGCAGCAGTTATTCTGCTGTGATCTGATCAAAGTTCCGAGTCTATCAATAAAATGAAGAGTGAAGTTACGTTAGCTCTTCTTGGGGAGGTTTGAGTTGTTAGGTGAGCACTGGAAAGACATAACCAGGATTCTCTAACGTTACATGTTACAGCCAGGTCTTAGAGCACCTGGCTGTGAGTAGCGCTAAATATAGCTTGGTTCTAAACTACACCACAAACTGAATTTATAAACTTTGATTGCTGTCACATTTCAAAAAGCAGCGCTACTTGATTACAATATGGGGATAAGAAGACACAGATGAGGCACATTAAGGTAATCAGGGACCTGGAGACACAGACTGGCAGGAAGTCAGTGGACCTGAAATGAGAGACAAGAGTGAGAAACAAAAAACAATAAACAAGACAAGATACAAGAGGGAGAAAATAAAAGACAACTTAACCCAGAGATGTGACAGATATGAGATTCTATGCTCATTCTGCTGAGCTAGCACTGAGTGTATTTGCAGGAGACGACTTAAACTGCGGGGAACAAAAGTGCAACAGCTTGACCACCAGCTGCTGCAGTTTTGTGTTTTCCGCAAGTTTGTGGCTTGTTCAATATGCAAGAGAAAGCATCACTGTGCAGCACAACAGTTGGTCCAGCAAACAGAAGGGATTCAGTTTTTCATGAAAATACTTGAAGTAGTCCTCCAAGCCCTAGACCCACAATGCTCTCTTAATCCTGACAAATACAAGAAGTCCAGTGTCAACACATAGACTTCACCCAGAGACCATCCATCACATCCGAGTTTCAAGCATTTCTTCTATTAGCTGCATGGTTAATATTTGACCTTGTCAGATTTATGACCTGACAGCACACTGCTCCTGTGTGCTGGAGAAAGTACATATGAAGCTAAAATCTTTCTCCTTAATGCCATTTGCCTTCTGGTTCAACGCCTTTCTTCAGCAGAGCCAACCCAAACACAGAAATGCCTCCCCACTCACGAGCCCCAGCTTGCAGGACTGCTGCGTGACGCTCTGAGGACTTGAACTCTGTCAGAACCCTTCAACACTATAGAAGAAAGACAGCTGATGTATGGATGAGTTTATAATGTTTGTCGTTGTTTGTCAGCTAATGGCACCTTTCTAAACGAATCACTTGTCTTTGTTGTGTTTAACTGTAGCTTTACTTTGTGATTCTTCGTCTGTTTCCACATCTGAACAAGTCGACAGCTGGCAGATGTTTTTCAGCACAACTTAGAAGTGTTTTTCCACGAAGCGTCTCCTCAGAGTTTACAAAGTCAAAGTGTGACGGTAAAATCAGCATTCTGCTTTCCTCTGGAGCTTTATCCTCCTGTATCACACACCTTTATAGAACGATGGTGTCACAACACACTTCATTTATACTGATTTTTTTTTTTTTTACCAGAGGTGACAACTAGCACAAAATGTAATACTATCTGAAGAGGGAAATGCTGTTTCAGCTGGACTGTACATTCAGCAGACCTTGAGCAGGTTTGGCTTCATTCGTGTTTGTGTCATGACTCAACCTCGTGGAAAACATCCAGACTTTTTTTCCACAGTGCGAAAGGAGGACAAGAAGTGGAGCGTTCAATTGCGTACAGTATCCAAGTGGTGTAAATTCATCCGTCAGTGATGTAACATTGCAGAATATAATTCACCGCAACTTTTACCTTTCTGGCAGAGCTGTGTGAACTCTATATTGAGGTCAAGAAGTGATATTTTAAGCAGTAGGAAGTAATTAAACTTAATGCTCAGCCTCAAATTATTTTACACTCTGGATCATTTCGTCAAGAGGTGGCAACTTCTGCAACTCCATCATCATACAGCTCCCGTCTTTCAAACCCAGATTACATGTTTTCGAGTGTAGCGTCCAACAAAGACATGGTGCCTTAGATTTCCTGCCTGACTCTGTATGAGAAACACATCTGTGCAATGTCCTCAGTGGTTTTGGATGATGCCTGAGATGCAAACCTGATGACGAAAACAGTGTTTTCTCACCTTGTGTTTGGAGACTAAATGTTTTTGACTGAAATCCCCCATTAAAAGTAGGATTACAAGTCGGATAACAAGTCGCAGGAAGAAATAAAAATATCAGGTTGCATTGTGGGAAATGCAGGATTCTCAAAGCTGGAGCTTGGGCAGAAATAAATGAGTAATACATCCCATCATGCTACATTAACTCTGACCAGTAGCTTGTTTTTGCACAACCAAACAGACGCCAAAGTGCACTTTCAGAAAAGGCGCAGAGGTTATCTAATTATTTTTCCTGTAGCATTAACCACTTGTAAACAACTTCTTGTGGCCACATCTTTTAAGACTCCAAGTTCAGTGTGCTTCACAGTAGCACACAGGCACATAAAGAGCCAAGAAAATGTTGAAAGATGTCGCCTTGGGGATTAATGTTGAACCCTTTCCAGTGCATATGAGTTCATACTAAAGCTCTGAATCACAATATAGTCATTGTTCATTAGAGCGTACAGTAGGAGGTCTGCTTGTGCTGCCGGTCAGAGGAGTCTAGAGGCAATATTTCACTCTTCTCCTTCAAGACCAGAGACTTGGTGGCCAACACACTCCCCTCTCCCTTTTCCAGCACAATCTGGGAGCCATGAGCCACGTAGACGGGATTCCCTGTGCTTCCAGGGTCTGGATTTCCGGTCTGCAGTTTCTTTTCTGTGCAGCTTGTGGAAGTGTGAAGGGCTGAGATTTAGCTCAGTGTTTTCTTGTTTCTGCAAGGAGATAAAGTTTACAAAATGTCATTTTAAATCTTAGCGAGCCAGTAAACTAAAACCTTGATTCAATTTACGAAACAAAACTTTTGGTTGGGAAGCAATAAAAAAAGTTTCATGCGTTGTGAAAAAGATTTCAGAGAAGCCAAATCTGACCTTGCCTCATTTTCCACAACCACTCCAGAAAGTATTCATAACATATCCATGTTGTTAAGCTCAGTTGAACCCACAAAAGTTTGTTTTGAATTTAGGACAGATGCCTCGGAGAGAGTGGTTTTATCAACTAGGAAAATGTGCATGAAAGCTGAACTTTCAGTTTGCATAATTGCTTTGAGAACTAACAAAACAAAATCTTTTACAACACTGAAAAAAGGCTGATCAGGCCTGTTTTAAAAATATCCAGTGGTGTAATGAAGTTTCTTAAAAATAACTTGCAGTCAAACAAATCAAAGCCCCAGCTGATGTTTTTGTAAAAGCTTAACTGCGTGATAAGAGATTTCTGCAGACTGTGCTTCGGGCTTGTACTCTGGATTCTCTAAGTTTGCATAGCACACCTTTGTGGTTGCGTGTTGGATTGTGATTAGCCGCCAAACAAACCCTGCCTGTATGCACACGCTTTGAACGCACCCTAAAGGTTTCCTCAGGAAAACTTGAGCCTCCGGGCGCGTCGATTGAAAAACTCTGCACATATATCACTCTGCAGGCAAAGGTTAGACAGTCCAGTGAAACAAAATACATTTATAATTCAAAATTTACAACTGCATTCAACCTCAAACTTTGAAGCTCTGTAGTGGGGGGTTGGGTTTTGTCACTGCCAGCTGTGAGGGTTCAAAAGGTCTGGTTTGGACTCTATGCATTTTTTTTAGGGTGTCCATAAAACGAGGAGTCACATTGGACCACTTTTTGTAACTCTACCTTGACACCTGGTCCTGACAGGTTATTCATACATCACTGCTCAAATATTATTACATATTTGGATGTCAAGTTTTTCTGTCCCTGAACTGATTGTTGGAGTTTGAGGCATGACAAAGACAAAGACAAAAAAAAAAAAAAAAAAAAAAGCTATACCAGAGCCAGGCCCAGATGCAGCTGATGGATTCCTCTATCTGTGCTGGCATGCTGAACACTACTCTGTTTTCCACCCTTGGAAATTTGGCCAGGAGTGCTCAAATTTATGATGTGTTGAGGCAAGTGTTAACACTGGTACTGTACTTAACAAGATTTGTGTTGGCTTCTTGCATTCACTGTGGGTTATGTCACACAAATTAATTTGACTTGATTTGACTGTTTTGGGTTTTTTTTTTTTTATAAGATATCGATCTGGAGTCAGAGACATGTAGAGAGGGATGTTATCAGCCCTGGCATGTTTTTTTTATTCTTTTATTATTATTATTTTTATTATTATTATTATTTTTCTCTTACTGTTTTTAACTATTTCTCTCACTGACAAAGAATTCTTCAGCAAATACATTTCGGTTTTGATCCTAAGCTGTTTCCTCCCTGTTCATTTCTGGATACCATACAGAAGGCCTTTTTGTTGGTAGTCATGGAAAACTAGCATCTCCCCATAACTCCATTTAGTCCCCGCCCTCCCGCACTCATAACTCCTCCAAAACGACACCCCCGCTCACATGCACAAGCACCACTTATTCACGATCATATGACTGTGACTGATTCAAAACTACAGACTCAAACCCTACCTCAGCACATGGTTTTTGTTTGCTCTATGTAATCAGAGTATAGGTAGTTTTTCTGCCATTCTCCAGTGTACTTGGATCCCTTTTGGTTATGCACATTGTATCGGGACTAGTGCACACCAGTTAAATGTACACGCAGGAGGCTGGCAGAACGGCAGGATGGGATTTGATTGGTTTAAGAAATTGGCTGCCAAACGCTAGGATTGGCTGGTGTTTTCCCAAGTTTACTCTTGCTGTAGACAGCGGATACTTTTCACTCTATATTTTACGAACACATCATGAATTGATTATCATCAAGACATAAAGATATATTTTGACCAGTATGGCAAAAAGTGTATCTAAATTTGATTACCAACACTGCTTTTAAAGCCTCATGTGCCCTTTACACAAAAACAGTTTTAGGATGAAACGCAAAAGTATGTAAGTATGTTTCTGAAATGGATTATTGAAGCAAAACGGCTGGCATGGCCATATTGGAAAAGAGGGGGGCTTTGAGTCTCCACAAAAGCAGCCATAGGGCGCCTGGCAGTCGCATTGGCTGAGCTGTCCCTGTGATTGGACAAAAAGGCAATCTTAATATTGTCTAAACTGGCGAGTCAGTACAGCGTGTGCCATTAGTGAAATTAACGATTCAGACAGGAGCAATTTTTTCTGTACCATGCTGTAAGCATGTTTATTTCAGCTGTTAAAACCACTTTTTTGAATTGGTGTGTTTGTGACTTCTGGTACTTCCAGAGCCAGCCTCAAGCGGCCACTCGACAAACTGCAGATTTTAGCACTTCCACATTCTCTCATATTTTCAGACCGGAGGTTGCAGCTTGAGCAAGAGCAAAACCAGCAACTGCTACGAACTATGAGTAGTCAGGAAAAAGGTAGACACTTGGACTGGGATTCTTTTTCCTTTAAACCCCATTTATGGCTTCTGTTTTACTAATTTCACTTTGATGGATATCTCAGAAAGAAAGAAAGAAAGAAAGAAAGAAAGAAAGAAAGAAAGAAAGAAAGAAAGAAAGAAAGAACTCAGCAGATATCAAAGATCTTCATATCTAAGGTTTTAGCCCAGGTTTTAAAAAGCCAAGGGCAGTCAAAGAGTGGACATGTTCCTTGTATTTCTGTCTCTCAGATGTGCTGTTGGATGTCTTGACGTTGATGTAGAAGACTCAATCTGTTTGGCTGTCCTCCCACACTTTCCTGCCAGTGGTATTTTACTGTCTTGGGGAAATGCACCAATGATGTTTGCATGTGTTTGTGAAACTTCCATTGCTGGCTTTTACATTACTGTGCCTCATCTACGTGAAAAGCTTCAAATATGGTCAGGGACTTCAAGTTCACACGCTACATACATCATGCAAACATGACAAGCCGGATTTAACCTGACCTGACCCGGCTCCTAAATTTGGATGATATCAAAGAGAGTCCAAAAAAGACAGAGCTTCACTCAGAGTCGCACACTTTTTTGCAATGAGGATATTATTTGCGATGGCTTCGGGCAACTTTTTAGAGTTTGGATGAAAATGTGGTTACCAACAAGATGCAAGGAAAGTAATTACACATGTCTGTGTTTGTACAGCACATTTTCTGACAGGAAGGTGCACAAAAGAACATCATTATGAGAGTTTAAGGGGGAACTGAGTCAAACTAACCACAGCAGTTATTGCACTTATCTAAATGAAGAGAACGATACATGTTATCTTAATTTAACCTGCGATTATAAGTCACTAAATCACTGAATGCGTCTCAGCCTTAGACAAATCCACAACCACAAGAGCTCAGTGTGCTACTTCAGCCTGCACAGCTAAAACCTTCTACTCTCTCAATATTTTACAGAACCAGAAACAACCAGGAGCTAGCCAGATTTAATTCATTGGATTTGTGTTTTTACAGAGATGTCTTGACCCCGAACTAAATCCAGATCAACTACCTCCCCAAGCTGAAGTTTACGAGCAGCATAGTTTCGTGTGAAAGACGTCATCCTTCTCAGTCATTTCTCCTGAGGTAAAGTGCTCAGGCATGCAGGGCTGTCAGGCTGCTGGGAGGATTTTCTGTAGCCTCTGGTAAAGCTAATAACTTTTTAAGAGTGTCATGATTTATTAAAGACACTTTGTAGTTGTTTTTATAAGATGGTTGTGCACTTAAAAGTTTACCTCCTCCTAACTTACCCACCAGCATCAGCCTGTTTCAGATTAGAGTCTAAAGCCGCTCCATATTTAGCATACGTTTAACAAGACACAGCAGTTTAACAGAGGACAGAGTGTTTTGTCCAGATCTCAGAGCCCAGTTTCACCTTAAGAGCGCTCGCTCCAGACTCTGCAGCCCTTTGAGAGACAGAAGAGAACAGGATCCCACATCGTTAATCATCAGGAAGGGAAAGATTTATATGAGCTCTGAATCCTGCCCCATTTTCTTCATCCACCAGTTAAAAAGAAACTTTCCTTTTCCTCCTGTAACTCCACAGGATATCAGATGAGGACAAATGAAATCTTGACAATAAAGAATGAGGACGGGCTTGGCACATTTACACCTAGGGCTGCAAAATTCTAGGAATTTTCAAAGCTGGAAACTTTACACTGGAATTTTCAGAAATTAATGGCAGTTAACAGTAGTTTTCGGGAATTTATATCAGCTGCATTTTCCTAGCCATATACATGTGTAAATACCAAACATTTTGTTTTTTTTATAGGCAGACACACATGCAAACATTTCAAATGCAATTTTTTTAAATGACATTATAAATAAACTTTCATTATTTTTCCCTGACTGAGCCTAACTGTCATGAATATAAACATAATTATTTGTCATGAGGAAACATAACCCCAAAAATAATCAGTTGCTACATTTTAGGTAAAAGTTATCACATTTTGTGTTCTGTTCTTTTTTTTAATTACATTTCAGGCTCAGCACTTATGTTTCATTATCAACCGATAATAAATTTCTTTTTTTTTTTTTACATTTCAAGTTGTTACGTTTCGGGTTGTTGTTACATATCAGGCTCTAACATGTCTGATGCAACATTTAGAAATGACACTTATCAGTTCTTCAAACTGTAGAACTTAGCCACAAAAAAAAAAAAAATTAAAACCAGACAGGTTGATGACAAGCTGGTATCATAAACCAAGCTAGCTTGCTTGCTAGCAACATAGGCTATGTATTTAACCTAAGATCAGGCACTGACAAATTTTTTTTCTTCTAAATAGTTCCATAAGATCCTGGAGCCAAAGTAATTCAATGCAAGTTTCACAAAGTTAAGTTAGCTTAGATATTATTACAAATCATTTATTAACCAGTGTTAGCCCACTCGTAAATCACTTACATCTGTCAGCTGGTGGTCTAATCAGGCAGAGCTAACAGAAAACTGGCTAGCTAGCCTCAAATACCATCAAGTATATTGAACTCAGTAGGCTACTATCAACAAAACTTAACTTGACAGGATTTCTAGACAAATCCAGAAATGTGGTCTCAGTGGAAATGCTGTAGGCTCGTGAAGTAGTTACTGATGATGAACAAATGTGCTTGGAATTGTTGGCAAATATGATTCATGGTTCACACTTGAATTTACTTGAAATCATTTTGTTTTAACCAAAATCATTTTTGAAATTTTCATTCAAGTTGATAACAAGATACTGAGGTTCACAACACCAAGTGTCATTTCTAACTCAGAGTTCAATTTTCAAACATCACTCTTTAATATGAAGGTGAGCTCCATTTACAGCTGTTTTCCCTGAGGGGACACGTGAGAGCCAAGCCCTGCCTGCTTCAGTCCCTGGCACGGGTTTCTCCACTTAGTTTGGAGCTAATAATTATGTCTTCAACACCAGGGTTATTAAACGAACAACTTATGAGATTCTCTTTTCTACCAGGACTCGTTTCTATCGAACTCGCTGCTTTGTAATGCTTCTCAGGACACTTAGTGTGTGCTTGGTGCCTGGAGGAGATACTTGCTGTAACCTGTGTACAAACTCAGAGGAGACAATAAGTAAGCATATTAAGAGCCTCAATGGACAAATAAAGGCAAACTGTGACTTCACTTTAAGATGGCCCATGAGAGCTGCGTTAGATCATGTGTTATGGCTGTGTTATAGGGCCGTGTGAGAGGTGTGCATCTGTGCCAAAGATGGAGGACACAGCTGCTCTGTTTTTTGAAGATGAAAAAAAAAAACATCATTAATATTATTATTATTAACACTAACATTCATCTAACCCATCATGAAACGTGTACAGCATATATTTCAATCAGTTGTTAAAGTATTACGTGCAGATGGTGTCAGTATACATTGTTCTTTATAAGGTTAAACATCTGTACATGGATTCACTGCTTTTTCCCATTAATCACCCACATATGGGAGCAGACAGGGCTTCCTGTTTTTGATGATGGTTCCCCCTAGAGCTCTGAAAAACACTCGACTGGAAACGTAAGTGACCACTGCAGCTGGTGCTGAGACTCAAGACAATTCCTCTCTTTTTATTTATTTTTTTTTTATTTTTTTCATTTTAATTTGATCTCGACAACATTAAAGTGCCCAAAGTCTGCAGAGATAAAAACACAGGAGCTGAATTTGTCGTAAAGTTATAGGGGTTACTGCATATTTTTGACCAGCTGTTTGAGCTAAAACGTGTTAAAATGCTGTTTCTACTATTGAGGGAATTTTAGAAAGACTTCTTTTTTTCCAGAAGGTATGAAGGTCAGTTTACAAAAATAAAAACTCCAGGAAAACTGTTAACTAATCCTAAACCCTACATCTCCTGCTGCTTCTTTCAAAGGCATTCCAAACATGGAGATAAATCAGTGTGTGACTTCATCATCCATCACTCTGACCATATTTTTCACATTAAGACACGCTGTAACACACTCACATTACATACAATAAGCTATAGAACATGTGCAGGCTTTCACGTCTGAGGCTGAGTGAAGTGGAGTGGAGCACCACATGAAAACAACTATAAATTACAGCAGTAACTGAATCCATATATTCAATAATCAAATCTGTCGTTAAGAAATATCATTAAAAAGCACTAACATTCTATGACATTTAAAGGGCTGGTGATTAAAAGTTATGGTCTGTTTTGAAGACGGGCAGTCTAGGAAAACAAGAAATCAGAGGAAAGGGAACTGATTTAAACTGAAAGTGAACGTTTTAAAAACTCACTGTGTCAAGATGAGAAAAATCAGCTATTCTGTAAAAAAAAAAAAAAAGCACAGGAATGAATCCTCATTACAGTCTCATCAAATTCTTCTTTAAATACATAAACTGTTTAAATGAGCAGCTGTCTAAATCCATGAGAGTATAACAATAATGCTGACAAACTGAAGAGAAAACTCTAAATAAGCTAAAAGCAGCTTAAGGAATTTAAATGACAGGGATTGACGAGCATCAGTGAAAACAATCAAGCATTCTGGATTATATTTTGCATCTTATTTTTCATAATGAAGCACATGCATATGGTTTAAATGTTGGCTGTGTTATCCTCTTCATTTATCATGATGTTATCTTTCCTGTCAGAGAGGATTAAAACAGTCAAATCTGCAGATTCTGAGGGTTTGGCTGCTGGCAGACTGTGATAATGAAATCTTCATGTGGCTTCTCTTGTGTGTGTGGTAAGAAAACAACAACAACAGAGCATTAAAAGAGGATAACACAGTCAGTGAAAGTTGTCACAGTGCAATTATCCATGGAGGTCTCCCCCTCACTGAAACAAATGGAAACACTTAATGTCCACTGAGCTGTTCCACGTCCATCAAACTGACACTTTCTTAACATTTTTATCAGTAGTTTCATTATAATGAATGTATGTGTTTTACTAGATGTTAATCTCTGAAGGAAAATTCAGGTTTCTGGAAGATTATATAATAAAAAAAAAATCACACAAAACAAGATTTTCAGCTCATCTCTCATTGGTTTGGGCGTTTACTTCCTTGATTTTAAACCGAAGATAGAGCTCTTTCAGGAGTGTCCAACATTTGGTTTTGTGAAAATGATGAAGAACAAGCAGATCTTACTAACATTTATTAACCATGAAAGTAACATGCTGTATATGAGAGAATTATGTCTTTTCTATTTTTTCTTAAGTTATTTTTTGGGGCTTTCTATGCCATCAGTCAGAGAGGACAGGACAGTGGATAGAGCAGGAAACAGGGCAAGAGTGGGGAGTGACATGAGGGAAACCACAGGCCGGACTCAAACCCGACCTTAAGCACTAGTCTGCGCTCTGAGAATTATTTCTTTTAGGGATTTCTGTAAAAATCAGTCAGTATGTGTGGTCAAACATACTTGTTCCATCATTACAGACTAATGAAAGCAAACCTCACCTGTCACTCTGGTGTTTCTTGATACCAGATGGTAAGTGATCAGTTTTCTGCAGTGTTAACATGCTGCCTAAACATCAACAAACTCTACTTCTGACCAAGGAAATTGTTCTCCATTAGGATGGGATATGAGGAAAATACTTCAGGATGTTTTTATGGCTGGATAGGGATCTTATCAAAGTAATTTAAGATATCATTTTTAGCCCATAAGCTGTCTTATCCTGCATTCTGAACTATTTTATGAACTACTTTTTTTTTTTACCTTTCTGCACCATTTCATCATTTTAATCTAATTCTGTTACCTCGAATAATTTTTCAACTCTCATATTTTCAAAATCATAGCGGATACATTAATTTAAACACATCAACTGTAAGAGTTGTTGAGTTCCTGCAGAATGTGGATCACATGTTCATGTATAACTCCTCACCTTTATGATTTTTGCTGACCAAATTCACTCACCAAACACTGATTCCTAGTTAAACACCCTGTAAAAACATTATTTTTTTGTGCAAATTGACTTTTTCTTTTTTTTTTTTTTACATGTGACAAGACTTGAGTGTACTCTAAGCGAACTTTGCACTTCTGATTTGGCATCATTTTTCAGTACTTAAGGTTTCAGCTTGGTTTACTCATCCTGCCTCTCATGTTTCTGCAGTATCACTCTGTAAAATCACACATGGACACCAGAAACATGCTGTTCATGGATCTGATGTTTGAGTAGCTTTAATAAACCTGAATGAATGAAAACTGTAGTATTTATAGACTTGAAATCAGTCCATTTTACCCCGATGTAAGGCCTTCAGGAAGAATATCATCTAGAGTTTGTTTCATATCATGTTTGCATTTATTTCCAGGAGTCATGGAAAGGGAAACCCTTGTATGGGGTTCATGTGATTAACATCAAACTTGATCAGGCTGTTTAAGGAGTAACACTTCATACAATGTGCCTGCCAGTTGTTAAAATCTATCCTCTAATTGTGCAGAGCTACACCTCACTCTTAGCCTGAATATAACTAAAACAGGTGAGTGATCAGGAGATTCACCTCTGTTCAGTGTGAGTGATATTAAATATTCAGATAAGAACCATATTTTGAACCAGTCTGGAAACAAGTTGGATTCTTCTGCTAAACTTTGAGATTTAAATATGAGTGTTATTGTGGATTCACTGATTTCTGAAGCTAACTTTAAGTGGATGCTCAGGACCTTCACTTCCAAGGTTCATTTTAACACCAGAGACTGTTGTTCAAACCCTTCACTTCTTCAGTTACAGTGCCCCCTGCTGGCATTAATGACATTTGACCTTGATGACCTGAGACCATATTGTGTGTGTGTGTGTGTGTGTGTGTGTGTGTGTGTGTGTGTGTGTGTGTGTGTGTGTGTGTGTGTGTGTGTGTGTGTGTGTGTGTGTGTGTGACATACATTTTTCACCAGTTGAGAGTAGAAACAGATTTTAGACACAGTATGAACAGGCTGAATCATTTCTATCACCTCTCTGTTAACTTTATGCTTCCTGTTCACGAATGATTGTTTCAAGAAAAACCTGCAAAAATATCAGAGATGGATTCACATATCGACCTTCTCCTCCAGAAAGCAGTAAATGGAGATTTTAGGCACAGTATGAACAGGCTGAATCATTTCTATCACCTCTATGTTAAATTATAACCATAAATAAACCTTTGATTTTATTTCACTTGCAACAAAGCAAGCCTGAGACTCTGAACTTCATGCTTATTTTTATTTAGTTTTACATGAGGATTTAGTCCTCAGCAGGGCGAAGGCAGCAGCAGCAGCAGCGAAGAGCTCTTCTCTTCAGAGCTTTGAAAAATCTCCTGAGCCGTTTCCCCAGGCCTCCAGACGAGGTGTTGGTGTTGGTGTTGGTGTTGGCGGGGGGATCAGTCAGGGTGGCTTCATTTGCTGCATCAGCCTCATCATGTTTATCATCTCCATTGGCCTCATCAGCTTGGGCTTCTTTATCAGCCTCATCGGCTTCATCGTGCTTGTCATCTTCATAAGTGAGGTCAGTTTCATCATGTTCGGCATATTCATTAGTCAGGTCATCATCAATTGAAGGCCAGTTGTCTGGACCCTCAGTCCAGGATTGTGTAGACTGTCTATCTGATTGTTGTCCATCCTGGAACCCCAAGTCATCGACCCATTCACTTGGCGAGGGTATGTCATTTTCACCATTGGAATGGTCGTTTGCAGGTCCATCAAGGGGCAGAGAGTTCCAGGAGTCCACATCATCCTGGGGATCAATGACCAAGGCGGTGTTCAGGCAGTTGGTCAACTTCAGTTGACATTTGCTGAAACTAGATTGAAACAGCAATCAGTTAGTAAACATTTCAGTCCATCAATGAATCCATGAATGTGCAGAATGTGTTTCGAGAAAATCTCAACAAATGCATGTGTGATTGGAGCTCCTCAGTCACTTACTAGTCACTGAAGCCTTCATTATCACTCAGGTGGGTCATAGTGATGAATCTGTGCTGCAGAGCTTGATGGGGGGTGAGTCTTAGAGACCCATCAAGATGCAGCAAACCATTCAAAAGGTCTACAAAGGCCTTCGTGTCTTCAGTCTCCCCGGACTCAACGTGTGGATAGACCTGGATTTGGAAACAGTTTTAGGTTAGTTAGCTTAGCTGCTCAGTCACAGAGACAGATCTGTGACTCACACTGATCAGTCTGTGCTCACTGAACAGAGAGAGTACTTACATTCATCATGTCATCCAGGGATGAGGGGAGAATGTTGGAGGTGTCTTCTTCTTCTTCGACACTCACTCCATTCTTCTGAGTGTATTCCTCAGGGGTCTAAAGATAGAAAATACATGTGAGAACTATATCAAGAAGTCCAGATGAAATGTTTCAACCAGCTTAAACAAAGAGGAACATGTTACTCTACCAGAAGTCTCCAGATGTCACAAAACGAAGTCTCCTCCCGAGCGAAGAAGCGATGTGTGTATCCCCCACCCTGGAGGAGATACTCTGGTGGTACACCGAACATCTCCACCATGCGCTTCATCTGCACACAAACACAAACAATCACATCAGCTGACGTCCTGAACAAGACTGAAGAAGCAGTCAGAGATAGGGTACGTACCATGCGATAGTCGCAGAAGACTGAAAATAGATTTTGGGCGAGGAAGAGGAAGCCAAGGACGCAGCCCACTCCCCAGATGTCAATGGCCTCTGTGAATGGAAGCCCGATGGAAACCTCTGGAGCTCTGAAGAGGGAGGACAAGATTCACAACATGTCATTTCATGGACGATCTTTGAAAAACAAGAGGAGAAGGAGGAGGTTTGGATGAAAGACTCGAGCTCTGTCATGCAGCATCAGCTTACCTGTATCCAACGGGTTGGACCACCATACCAGGCTGGACCTTGTTTTTCGGGATGGCCAGGCCGAAATCAATTAATTTAATTCTAATGGCCTCTTCTTGCTCCCTGACGACCATGATGTTGTCCGTCTTTATGTCCGTGTGGAGGATGCCAACACTCTTCAGGGCAGCCAAGGCGACAAAAAGCTGCAGAGACACAACAGAGAGGTTCAGTTTTCTGTTCAGAGGTTTGGGGTTTGGGGTTGGGGGGTCTAGTCGATATGCTGCAGATATGTACAGTAGATAACTCTGTGTATTCAACATTAATAACTACCTGCTTCGCAATAGGCCTGATCGTTCTCAGGTGCAATGGTTCCCAGTTATTATGGACAAAGAGGTCATAAAGATTTGTCTCCAGCATTTCGAAAACAAGACAGGTTTGGTCCATACAGTCAAACTGTTCGAAGAACTTGACTATGTTGTTGTTTACTGGGTTTAACACCGAGATGGTTCTCAGGATGGACACCTGGAGAGGAGAGAGGTGACATGACAACAATTCAGTGTACTGCTCTCTATATTGTTCATAAAAACACATTTTGATAATTTGCAGATCCTTTAAAACCTGCATTTGATTAAAAATGGTGCAACAGTGACATAAAACACATTAAAATTAAAAAATGTTGCCTTTTTTGAACACATGCACTTATTTTCAAATTCGATACCAGCAACATGTTTCCAAAGAGGAGGGACAACAAAACAGTGAAAAAGTTGCATAATGTTACCAACAAACACCTGGAGAACCATCTCCAAACTAATGAGGTGAATTTACAACAGATGAATAAAATGACTGAGTTTAAAAGACATTAGAGAGAGGCTGAGTCTCTCAGAAGAAGAGATCAGAAGAGTTTCATCACTTTGTTTGGAATCAGATGGATATTTTTGTATTTTTGGTCTTCCTCGCTCTTTTAATCTCATTAAAGTTTAGCAGTAAAACTTTTTAAACCTTTAGAAAGAGTAAAGTGCTTTTTATTCTATCATTGATGCTCGTTTGGCTTTAAAACAGTATGAACAGGTAAAATCAACTTCATTTTGGTGCTGATTAAAAATGGTGCAATATTAACATGTGTAAAACCTCACCACTGTGTCATTGCTCTGTGTGTAGTTTTAATCTCTGCTATGTCATCAGTTATTTCATACTTGTATTTAATTGTACATGTTTTTTGTGGTTAATTTGTTCAGTATGTTATCGTTAAACTTATCTTTTATACACTTATTGTGATTTTGTTTGCTCTATATACTGTCTTTTACTACTCTAACTTGGTAAATTTCTCTGTGACGAATTAAAAGCTTAACTTAACTTAACTTAACTTCTGTTATTTATCTTATCTCTACTAATTTGTTGTAAGAACTAAAAGGAGTCTGAGAGTCTACCTCGTGTTCTGCATCCTGGAGCAAACTAGGGTCCTTTTTCAGGACCTTAACAGCAACTATTTCTCCGGTTCGGAGATTCTGGCACTTGGCCACCTTCCCAAAGCTGCCCTCACCAATCAACTGCAGGATGGAATAGGCAGCCAAGCTGCTCTGCAGGGTCTGACCCTCCTGGATGATGGGCTCTGTATCAGTTACTGTAGAGAAAGAATACAGGGAGAAACATACGTGAGTGTGTGAGGGTGAGGAGTCTGTTTGAGTCATTTTTAAATACATCTTTATATTTATTACAGGTGAAAAAAACAACAAATTTAGCAGATATAAAACGCAAAAAAATAACAAAAACTACTGCTTTAAATTATTCTAGTGAAGATTTTTACAAAAGTCCTACTGCCAAAAATCAACTCAGTATTTTTTAAAATTTAAAAATAATCACTTTACTAATATAAGCTTTAAAGAACACATTTAAACATTATGACCGGCTTTCAGGGGGAGAATTTTCCCAAAATAATCAACTTTATCCTACTCCTGGTTCAGATATTAAATATACAATATACATTAATATATATATGTGATATAAAATATATTTAAAACAAAAAATTGATGTATTTGAGTCTTACCAGTTGACATATTTACAAAGTCAGTGTCGGTTTAAAAAACCAAACAGTGAACTTTGACAGATGTTTCAAAATGCTTGAAAATCACTTGCTCAACGCCAACGAATCTCTCTTGCTCTGCTCTCAAACGCTCTTCTTCTCTCTCAGGGTAACAACAAATTTCTCTCTCTAATCTCAAATGCTCTTCTTCTCTCTTCCAGTATCAACAAGTCTCTCTCGTTCTGATCTCAAATGCTTTCTTCTCTCTCTAGGTAACAACAAATTTCTCTCTTTCTGATCTCAAATGCTCTTCTTCTTCTCTCGCAGTAATAAATCTCTCCGGCTCTTCTCACAAATTCTCCAATACTCCCACAATTTGGAGCTGAAAACGACCTATATCTATAAACTTTTTCCAGCTCAGACCTGTGATGCTTCTATGACATCACAATAGAAGAGAACTCTCACCTCTGTTCTGTCATAGTGTTCATTTTTTGCTCAAACAAGTTTAATTCAAAACAGCAGCAACGTGCTGAAGACCTGTTTTGATTCAAACCTCTCCTGTTTCCTGATGCTCTTTAAAAGTTTGTCCAAAATCATCCTCAGCTCTCTGTTTAGCCCAGTACATTATACAACGTGTTAGCCATGTAGAGCTGTCTGAATCATGAGTAAGATTTGTTTAACTCTACGTAGCAGACTCATTGTTTCCCACAATACCTTCAAAATGTGCAGCTGATTGTCACGAACCTGAGCAATAAACAGACAAGAGGAGTGAGAGCAGCTATCTGAAGTTATAACTGATTCTTCTTCTTAACAAAATGATCAAAATAAGACTCTACCAAAGAGATTCCATCAAATTTATGCTCCTTTATTATCAGTTTTAAGTAACGTTGCTTTTTCCTGATGAATATAACAGACAGGAAACTTCAGTCTGTTTGCATGAGACCACTAAGTAATTGTTATAAATTCATTCATTCATTCATCTTCTATACCGCTTATCCTGTTCAGGATCACGGGTGGCTGGAGCCTATCCCAGCTGTCTTAGGGCAAGAGGCGGGGTACACTCTGGACTTGTCGCTAGTCAGTCGCAGGGCTAATTGTTATAAACTTAAAATATAAACATTTAGTTTCTCTGTATTACATACATGTTTTTATCTGTCATCCAGCAGGACAGCAGGAAGTGTCCAATAGTGTTCATTAGCACTGCACTATAACACACTCACATCATATACAATAAGCTGTAGAACATATGTCGGCCTTCATGGCTGAGGCTGAGTGAAGTGGAGTGGAGCACCACATGAAGACAACTATAAATTACAGCAATAACTAAATCCATATATTTAATATTCAAATCTGTCTATATTTCCTGTCAGTGAGGATTAAAACAAATTAACGATTTTTTTACTGTTTTTTTATCAGTAGTGTCATATATTTTAACATTGGGCCTGTGATTTTCAATCACAGTTTATCTCTGACTTTGAATAGCTAGACATGATTGATCACATTTTTTAACAGCTTGTTTAAAATTTTATTATTTTGCATTTTCAAAATGGGTTCTAGATCCCAAATAAAGAACATTCATGCCAACCACAGGATGTCCCTCAGACCTGAGTCCTCTGTAGTGTTGATTCGACTGCAGTCAGTCAATCAATCTTTGTTAATATGGCGGAAAATCATCACAAATGTTATCTCAGGACACTTTCCAAAAACATTAACAGGTCTAGTAAATACAATTTTATTTTATTGACAGAGATCCAACATCAAGACAAGATAAGAAGTCTGATCTCATCTTCATCTACCATGAGTACAGACTTTTGCAGCACTGAGCAAGTTTACAATGGAGAAGAAAAACTTCCCTTTAACAGGCAGAAACCTCGGACAGAACCAGACTCATATTGGACAGACGTCTGAGGAGACTGATGGGGTTAGAGAGAGAGAGAAACAATGAGGGAGAGAAAGAGGGAGGATTGTCTTGGGATTGGTTCCTACCTCTGCCAACTCAGGCCACATGGTAGCGCAGCTGTTAGTGCTGTTGCTTCACAGCAAGAAGGTTGCTGGTTTGAATCCCGGTTTCTGTGTGGAGTTTGCATGTTCTCCCTGTGCATATGTGGGCTCTCTCCGGGTACTCCGGCTTCTTCCGACAGTCCATAAACATGCTCACTAGGTCAATTGGGGATTATAATTGTTGGTGTGAGTGTGTTTGAAAGGTTGTCTGTCTCCCCGCCTCTCGCCCTGAGCCAGCTGGGATAGGCTCCAGTCACCCAGAATAGGATAAGCGGTATAGATAATGAATGAATGGTTCCTACTCTTTGGTGCAGAGTCAATGTTATGTCTGTGGCTTTGCTCCCACCTAGTGGTTCCAGCAACGCAACTGCAGCGTTAGGGCTCCTATGCTGGCCACCAAACAAATGTCAGCAAACAAAACAACTCCTGCGCTGCAGATACATGTCCTTTCAGTTGTATATGCAGCATTATGACTGTGTGCTAATGATTTCTCACATTATTATTATTATTATTATTATTATTATTATTATTATTATTATTATTATTATTATTATGCAGGGAAAAATCTGGGATGGAATGGGTTAATGATAAATTCTGCATGATCAGTGCTGCATGCAAGCTGAGCAGGTTTTGTTTAGGCTTACCTCAAATTCACTCATACAATTAAATGATAACTATTGATGTTGTTGCCACAGAATTAAGGTCACGGTCTGGTTTATGTTTAACACAGCAGGATCTACAAAGCTTAAGTGATGCAATTGCATCCATTACAGCGAATAAATTAGTCAAAAATCTTTATATAAGAACCAAGCAGCATCACTGCTTAAAAAATAATGTTCTTTGACAAATCAAACATATGCAGAGCTTCTGAAGGGAGACATTCAACACTTTGTAAGCATTTCTAAATATCACACAGAATCCAGTTTTATAACCGTTTCATTATCACACTGACATAAAAGTATAAAAGACAGAAGTGCCTGTGAATGTAGATGATAATGTCACATTTCAGTTTTCTTAACATTGTATGGAGAATTTTTATGATACTTTTTAATTTATTCATGCACCCTGCTTTGAGCTAAATCTGTTAAAGTTCAACAAAGTACCACCTCACATCCAAGATCCTTTAATACTCTCCAAGGATTTTTTCACATGCTGATTCAGCTCTTTCTCTCACCTCTTTTAGATATCCCACTAAATTTCACAAATCCATCTTTTTGCCATCGTGAACTCGTAACAATTTCAAGAGGCAGAGAAATTGTCCCGCAGTTTGCCTCTGATGTGGGATTTCATTTTGTTGGAGCAGCAGAGAAATGTTTTCCCAATGTAGCCTCTGAGTATCTGATCTCTGAAACCGTAGATGAGTGGGCTAAGAAAGCGTGGAATCAGCATAAAACAGAAGTAGTTAAAAAAGATGATGTCCTCAGGTAACCAGTTCACGTGCAGCACAATGAGAGTTTCAGTAATGGGGCTGGTGAAAGCCAACATGGACAGCAGCAGCTGAAAGCCATGCAGCAGCACAGTGTGCATGGCTTTATTCACAGATGCTCTGTCCTGTCTCAGCTTCCTGGTCTCCAGCAGGATTCTCACGTACGTAAAGAGAATGATAACAGCCACAACTGCAAAGAAAATAATACTCATAGCAGCTCTGAATAATGTCTGAATTGGTGATGCGTTGAGAACGTGAGTTTTACAAACAACAGGGGTGGTAAAGACGTCCACAGTGGAGTCGTGTTTACTGATGGCGTGGTCAATAAGAGGGGTGATGCAGCTGATGAGCAACAGGGAAACAACAATAATCCAGATACGGTCTGAGCGCCAGGCTGACGGACGCTGTAAAGGGTAAAATATTGCAACATATCGCTCCAGTGACATTGTAGCAAGGATTAAAGGAGTGTTCTGGAAAGTGGCAGTGGAAACAAACAGCAGAGGAACACAGTACACAGTAGCAAACTTGACCTGACCCATGGCAAAGAGGAAGAGCAGCACAGAGGATAAGAGTTGGATGGTGTCATTGATGAGCATGTAAGCAAACAGAATGTAACGAGAGGTGTCCAGGAACTGTCTGTGAGATGCAAAGATATGCAGCATGACACCAATGCAGCACAGGAAGACACAGAAGAAAGGGATGACCACACACACCTTGATGATCACAGAGAGGCTTTTGTGGGAGGTTGTGTTACCCAGAGCGTCAGTCAGGTTCTGCATTTTGTGTTACCTGTTTGAATCACAATGGAAAAAAAGCTCCACGTAATCACTGATACATGTGACATTTTAAATTGGATTAGGAACAAGAACTTATTAAAAAAACTGAAAGAAAAAGAAAACAAAACATTTTTAACTTCACATTAATATACATTCAACATTCAGAGCACCTTTCTCACCTTTCCTCTTCATCAGCCACAGGAAACAGCCAAGCCTTCTGCTCTTATCATAAACTCTTTCTGTAATGACCATCATCTGTGAGATGTTCCTCCTCTTATCTGAAGTGTTTGGCCTCACTCAGATTTGTTTGGCTCAGGTTGGAATTCCCCCAGAGATGAACATTCACGCAAACATCATTAAGGATTATGCTTCCTACAAACAACAGATTTCAGTGGGGATATGTGACGGTTTAACATCTGATTAATGTCCGAAGTTACATTTGTTTGTTTTGAAAACTTTAGTTTTAGAGTGTATGACATGAAAACAGCCTGTTCTGATATGTGGCAGCTATAGAAAGAGGTCAGAGTGGTTGGTCTGCTGGATTTCGTCAATTCAGCATTTGCAAATATTGGAGAAGCTAAGTTAAGAAACAAACTAAGTAAACCTTTTAAAAAACTTTTTTTTTTTTTCTTTTAATCACACACTTCCTTCCATTGTTCATTTCACCATTGACTTTAAACTACTGACCCTATTTCTGTCATTAATATCATGATATTAATTATTATTATATTATAATAAGTTGCTTCCTCACCCTTTTTAATTAAGTGTAAAAATCAGTGAGTAAATGTATTTAATCAAAGGCAATTATAACTTTCTATAATTCCAAATAGGCTGTTCTCAATGTGAGGGTCTGATAGACCACAATGACATGAGTCTGTTTAAGGGACAAAAAGCTAGCATTATGCTGACAAAGATGTGTTAAGAAAGTAAGTTCTTGTGAAAATCATCATCAACCTTTATTTATAGTTCTTGGATAAATCATTGAAGGTGACCTTCATTTACAATGATGCCGAGAGAACACACAAAATGAATAATTTGAGTGAAGCAGTGTGAAAAAATACACTGACTTTTAAGTCCCTGTGAGGACTTTCTGAGTGATCTTGAGAAAGTCTCACATGTAGATATACAGTGGGGGAAATAAGTATTTGAACCCCTGCTGATACTAATATACTTTTTCACTTGATAAAATGCACAACAATTTATAACTTTTATACTGTGTGTTTTTATGCATTTTCAATTGATATTCTGTCTATACTTATAACCAGTAAACAACCATAAAAATTAGAGTGTGTTAATTTCCCAGGGCAGTGGGCAAACTTACAAATTCAGCAGGGGATCAAATACTTATTTCCCCCACTGTATACCTGATCATAATCCACAACTTAAAATGAGATAATCAGCACCAATATTGGTTGTTTCCAAATGCTTTTTCTCAGCTTCCCTATCGGGTCAGACAGGACAGGATTGATTAAAGGCACGTTAAAGTCTCCATGACAACACCATGGGAATGGTTACTTAAATATGCATAACGTATGTGCTGTAATTATTAGTAACATTGACCAGAAGCACAGTGTGGTCTGCAGATAAATAATTTTTCAAGAAAATATCCAGAAATGGTTTTTTTTATGCCAAATGTGACTTTAACTGTTAAAATATGGCTTTAAATACCTTTCCATTTCTTTGAACCAGCCTCCAAACTTTTAAATGAATCATGATTATTTCTAAGACACAGAAATTAGACTCCATTTACACGTCACCTGTAAGAGTACTTGAGTTCCTGCAGAATTTACCCATCAAATTTACCCACAAAACATTGCTTCACTGCTTCCATACATAGAAACTAGTTACAAAACCTGTAAACACATTAAATTTTGCCGCAAATTGATTTTTTCACGTGGCCAGACTCAAGTGGACTCTTGAGGAACTTTGCACTTCTGACTTAGCGTCCTTTTTCAACACTGAAGGTTTCAACTTGGTTGACTCATCCTGCCACTCATGTTTCTGCAGTATCACTCTGTAAAAGCACACTGGGACACCAGAATTATGCCTGTTCCTGAACTTCATCAGTGAATCCATGATTGTGCAGAATGTGTTTCTAGAAAATCTCAACGATTGCATGTGTGACTGGAGCTCCTCTGTCACTTACGCTTGGTAGACTTTCAAAGGCGTTCAGCATGCTGCCATTTACGTCTCAGCAAACAAATATTACTGTTGATCGAGGGGATAGAGTTGATGGAAACGACAGTGTGAAATTTCAGGGGAGCAATTTTGTCTAAAATAACTGAACAATCTAAGTTAAAAGAGTGAACCAGAGAATTCATATCCCCCTTGTCGATGGAAAGTAGCTCTGAGTGCTTGTTTTAAGCAGAGGCAAATTTCTCAGCAGAGAGATTGTTTAACATACGTGAGCATATGACACGCTTACTGACCATCTGATCCTAAAGGACACCTTAAAGATGATACAGTAGTGATCAGTCACAGGCAGCTCCTCAGAGCCAGTGATGTCCAGGTTTAGTCCATAGGTAAAAACCAAGTCTTGGGTGTTGCCCTGTATATGAGTTGGGCCCCTGACATGTTGGGTAAAATTAAAAGAATCAGTAATTCTTAAAAAGTTTACAGCAAGAGTGCTTGTGACATCATTAACTGACACATTAAAATCACCAAGAGGAGAATTATCTCAAATTTGATTATAGATGCAAGGAATTCACTGAATTCTTGTAAAAATAAATTTAAAAAAAAAATAAAAATAAATAAATAAATAAATAAATAAATAAATAAATAAATAAATAAAAGATCCATTAAAACCAAGAGGGCAGTAGACTAGAACACAATAGAACCTGCCTTTAATGAACTACTGTAGCATGGTCTCTTCCTGACCCGGGCAGTGGACTCCCCATCCACACACTCACACAGACTCACACCCACAACCACTCTGTGAGATATCACCACAGGACTTGGGGAAACAAAGACATGTTTCACACCACATACAGCTCTTGGATTTGTTGTTCCAATGAACTGAGATGATCAAGACCAAAAGGGTTAATCGAATAACTTGGACTCACAGCTTAAACTTCAGACTAAAATACATGACTTCAGACACACAAGAGGGTCATGATGTATGTGTGTGTTCTTAATCTGCTTGAACATGTGTGGTTGTTGTATCTCTGCATATTTACCTTGCGATATTTAGTGTCAAACTACAGTTTAAAATCCAGTATTTATCAATATGTGACAGTTAAATATGTGAGATTAAGTATGTTAAAGTTAGGATCAAACTACTTCATTCTACCTTAAAGTTTATGACTGGGAGGACACTGTGCATTGTCTTGGGATTGGTTCCTGCTTGTTGGAGCAGAGTCAATGTTATGACTGTGACTTTGTTGCCACCTAGTGGTTCCAGCAGTGCAACTGTAGTGTTAGGGCTCCTAGCTGGCCACCGTATGCACCTCAGCAAACAAGACGTCTCCTAAGCTGCAGATACATTTCATTGCAGTTGCATATGCAGCATTATGACTGCCTGCTGATGAGTTCTCACACCAGAACTAAGAAGAGCCAGACTAGGAGCAACTTATGTGTGGTTGTTGCATCTCTTCCTGCACCATAAACACCAGGGTTTCAGAACCAGTGTTCTTTTCCTGTGTTGCATAACCAACAGCCTCAACATCAGCAGCAATGTGATGATGCAGTACTTGGTGAAATGATGAAAATGCCTAAAAAACTTCTGAACAGAGTGCAGATCAGAGATGATCCGAAAAAGGCCTCTGGTCATGTTGGTGTGCAGGGAAAACTAGCTGGCCTGTGCTTGAAGGGAGGCCTTAAGGGTCCAGATGAAAACTCTCACACCCACAGTGCAGCAGAAGTACAAAAACATTAAAGGCTTGGGTCAGTCTGAGACTGTTTTTATCAAGAACACAGAAAATCCAAAGAAACAACCGCCTGTTTTACACTCCTGTTAAAGTGAGTAATTCTGTCTGTTGGTGCTATGATAGACAACTGTTCAGTGCCCTGTTCAATAAGTGAAGATGTTGGATTGAGGCTCAAACATGTTGGTATCATCAATGTTGAAAGCCATGTACCAACAGACATTAGCTGTATCCCAATCCAGGGGCTGCAGCCTTTGGAGGACCTGCTCCTCGTAGCCTGCGTAGACCACAAAGGCCAAAATGAACTCAGACATTCTGGTCTACGGTGCATTTTCTTCTTTTCTCTGCTTCCCTCTTCTGCCTCATGCCCTCTCTCAAGAGGAAGAGCAAATCCTCCTCATCCTTCCTTCTCATCCTCCCCGACCTTCAGCTCTGTTTCTCTTCCCTCTCTTCGTCCTCATGCTCTTCCTCATGGCCACTTCCTGCTGAACTTGACCCTGGTGTGTCCTCATGGATGGAGGCAATTGAGGCAGGAGGTGTTACAGAGGGCTTCAGTCCCAATACCTCATCAATGAGGACAAACCAGTGCCAAGT
Source organism: Labroides dimidiatus (assembly GCA_030710495.1). Lineage (NCBI taxonomy): Eukaryota > Metazoa > Chordata > Actinopteri > Labriformes > Labridae > Labroides > Labroides dimidiatus. The sequence goes on from CM061154.1 coordinate 21,588,236, forward strand.
TGTTGCAGAATGGGCTGATAAACATATTTGAACACAAATGTATTTATTTCACTACATCATTAGGAAGAAAAAAAAATCAACATTATAATAGTCAGTAACAGTAATAATTTAAAATTTAAAATGAATGGTTTTATATTTTGCATTATTCTTGAAATTTTCCAAAAGTGTTTGATGTGAGTTATACATACAGAATACTAAGCACAACTGTTATAAAATCAATATGACAGAGGCTCACAGTGTTTTATAACTGTTGAACTGTTTTGGTCAGATTCATTATCTTCAACAAAATAATAATTCAAATATTTCAATAACAGCTAGTAAAAAAAAAAAATCATGATCAGTTATTTTTACATATTTTCTTTTATTTCTGTATGAGGAGAATTTAAGTCTGAGAGAAAAGTCTTTCATAAAAAAAAGTCCAGTCTTCCTGAGGCATATGTTATATTAATAAGTTTAATTGTTCACGATCAGATACGCTTAAGATAAAGTTTAATACTTAACAAATAATCTAATGATGACGATTCTACTGGTAAAGTGTTTCGCATGCTATAAAACGGGACGTGGAATCAACAGAGTGCAGTTTTTCTTCATGTGAGAGTTTTTTTTAAACAGGTTAAAAACAGACAAAGCACTGTTAATGTTTTATTAGAGTTATTAGAGTGCACGTGCGCAGACAGCTGACTGGGCTCGTGCGATAAGTTTTCACTTCCTGCACGAAGCTGTACATGATATCATTTAGTTTCACATTAACTTAGGCACGGGCGACAAATTTGTATCCTCTCTAATAAAAACTAACAAAAGCAAATTTTCGGAGTTAATGGTGTGGGGCTAGTTTGTTTGACATTCTTGTTTAATTCCATTTTTAATTTAATTAAAAACAATACGACAGATTTCACAAATAAAAAAATAATACTCCGTTCTTTCAATTTACTTTTAAATAGTCATTTTAAACAGCTGAAAGTAGTTTAAAGTAGACTGTGTTCCGTATTTTAAGTTCCGTATATGTGCAGTTGAAGTAAGTGTGACACCTGCTGGCTGAAGCTCTGTACTACAGCCAAACGGCGACGTCTTACCCACAATACTTGAATGATCTCTGAAATTGTGCATTTACAAAAATCAATTATAAAAACAATTATTATATATAAGAGTAGATTCACTGTGGGTATAACACATCATTGTTATTATTATTATTTGTGGAATTTAATAACTTGAAATAACAATTTCAAGAGGCAGAGAAATTGTTCTGTAGTTTGCCTCTGATGTGGGATTTCATATTGTTGGAGCAGCAGAGAAATGTTTTCCCGATGTAGCCTCTGAGTATCTGATCTCTGAAACCGTAGATGAGTGGGCTAAGAAAGCGTGGAATCAGCATAAAACAGAAGTAGTTAAAAAAGGCAATGTCCTCAGGTAACCAGTTCACGTGCAGCACAATGAGAGTTTCAGTAATGGGGCTGGTGAAAGCCAACATGGACAGCAGCAGCTGAAAGCCATGCAGCAGCACAGTGTGCATGGCTTTATTCACAGATGCTCTGTCCTGTCTCAGCTTCCTGGTCTCCAGCAGGATTCTCACGTACGTAAAGAGAATGATAACAGCCACTACTGCAAAGAAAATAATACTCATAGCAGCTCTGAATAATGTCTGAATTGGTGATGCGTTGAGAACGTGAGGTTTACAAACCACAGGGGTGGTAAAGACGTCCACAGTGGGGTCATGTTTACTTATGGCGTGGTCAATGAGAGGGTTGATGCAGCTGATGAGCAACAGGGAAACAACAATAATCCAGATTCGGTCTGAGCGCCAGGCTGACGGACGCTGTAAAGGGTAGAAGATTGCAACATACCGCTCCAGTGACATTGTAGCAAGGATTAAAGGAGTGTTCTGGAAAGTGGCAGTAGAAACAAACAGCAGAGGAACACAGTACACAGTAGCAAACTTGACCTGACCCATGACAAAGAGGAAGAGCAGCACAGAGGATAAGAGTTGGATGGTGTCATTGATGAGCATGTAAGCAAACAGAATGTAACGAGAGGTGTCCAGGAACTGTCTGTGAGATGAAAAGATATGCAGCATGACACCAATGCAGCACAGGAAGACACAGAAGAAAGGGATGACCACACACACCTTGATGATCACAGAGAGGCTTTCATATGAGGTTGCGTTACCCAGAGCGTCAGTCAGGTTCTGCATTTTGTGTTACCTGTTTGAATCACAATGGAAAAAAAGCTCCACGTAATCACTGAAACATGTGACATTTTAAATTGGATTAGGACTTATTAAAAAAACTGAAAGAAAAAGAAAACAAAACATTTTTAACTTCACATTAATATACATTCAACATTCAGAGCACCTTTCTCACCTTTCCTCTTCATCAGCCACAGGAAACAGCCAAGCCTTCTGCTCTTATCATAAACTCTTTCTGTAATGAACATCATCTGTGAGATGTTCCTCCTCTTATCTGAAGTGTTTGGTCTCACTCAGATTTGTTTGGCTCAGGTCGGAATTCCCCCAGAGATGAACATTCACGCAAACATCATTAAGGATTATGCTTCCTACAAACAACAGATTTCAGTGGGGATATGTGACGGTTTAACATCTGATTAATGTCTGAAGTTACATTTGTTTGTTTTGAAAACTTTAGTTTTAGAGTGTATGACATGAAAACAGCCTGTTCTGATCTGTGGCAGCTATAGAAAGAGGTCAGAGCGGTTGGTCTGCTGGATTTCGTCAATTCAGCATTTGCAAATATTGGAGAAGCTAAGTTAAGAAACGAACTAAGTAAACTTTTAATTTTGTTTTCTGACAAAGAAAAGAGTCACACACTTTAATCAAAGGCAATTATAACTTTTTATACTTCCAAATAGGCTGTTCTCAATGTGAGGGTCTGATAGACCACAATGAAAAGAATAGTCTGCTTAAGGGACAAAAAGCTAGCATTATGCTGACAAAGATGTGTTAAGAAAGTAAGTTCTTATGAAAATCATCATCAACCTTTATTTAAAGTTCTTGGATAAATCATTGAGGGTGACCCTCGTTTACAATGATGCAGAGAGAACACACAGAATGAATAATTTGAGTGAAGCAGCATGAAAAAATACACTGACTTTTAAGTCCCTGTGAGGACTTTCTGAGTGATCTTGAGAAAGTCTCACTTGTAGATATATACCTGATCATAATCCACAACTTAAAATGAGATAATCAGCACCAATACTGGTTGTTTCCAAATGCTTTTTCTCAGCTTCCCTATTGGGTCAGACAGGACTGGATTGATTAATGGCATGTTAATGTCTCAATGACAACACCATGTCGGCTGATGAAGTTTAGTAGTGAGAAGAGAGATCTGTGTTTTTCTCTACTGAAAATGATTTCTGGAATTAATTTTGTAGTGATGGTGGACACTGGAGCTGAACTGTCAGACAGAAAAACAACATAGGAGTACAGCACATGGGGACACTGTGCAGCAGACTGCTGGAGAACATCTGTGAAATATAATGACACTCCGGTTAACAGTGAAGTTATAGTTAAGAGGAATAAGATATGTCTCAAGCACCAGACTGAAAACCTTCACTGGGGGCTGTTAAATGTTCCAGAAATGTTTCCTTGTTCTTGCTGATGCAGTCCAGTTTCCAAGGCAGTGAACTGAACTGTTTTCCAGCTGGATTGGGATACGCTCATACTGATTTTTTGGCACAGGGTTGATTCTGCTTTTGGACAATTTAGAGTCACCTGGGTCAAATGTTCCAGCTGTGTCCTGTACCATACAGTTCAGGAATTGTTGAGCAAAGTGTTTTGGCAGTGTCCCTAAATGTTTTTAACCGTACTGTGACTCCAGCTGACAACAAATGTTCAGGCCTTTACTGAATGAATAGCTGAAGAGGTCTGAAGATGAAACTTTACTATTTTGAACCATATGACTGATAGCAGTGTGGTGGAATTCATCAGTGACTGACCCAGGACGCGGAAGACTCAGGAGACTGATGGCTTAAGTTGAAAATAGACTCAGTCAGTGAGATCTAAGAACTATGAACATTACAATCAGAAGTCAATGTGTTAGAGCTCTGCTGAAAGACTTCAATGAATTGGGTGCATTTGGGAGTTTTTAGGATCAAAGTTGAGATATTTAAAACTTTCAAAGTAATTTGATGCAACTGCTTGACTAACCATGTTTTTAGCAAAGGAGAAAGTCCTACTTCACACAAAAAATATACAGTGAAACAGTAAAATTGTGTTAATTATGTGGAACAAACTATTATACACAGTTATCACAGGTCTCAGTTTGATCTAAGAAAAACAGTTGCTACTTTTCTACCTCAGGTGTTGGAAAATCATTCCAATCCTTTTGTGCAAAATCCTGCAGTTCCTCAGGTGTCCACTTGAGGCTGACTGCAAAAGATAAAGAATCCCATTAAGGTCACAACATAGAAATGTTTACAGCCTAGTTAAAAGTTGTTTTAGTCTTCATATCTAATTTTTATTCATGTACACAAACTTTTTTTATTTTGGTAATGCTTCTTTCTTATTTTTGAAGTTATTTTTGAGAGGACAGTTGATAGAGCAGGAAACAGGGTGGGACTGGGGCAGTGACATGGGGGAAAGAGGCCGCAGGTTGGTTCCAAACCAGTACCCTGTGCAAGTTTCTTTTAAGATAGTAGAAAGGCAAGAACTTATACTTATTTGAATAATTCGGTGCATGGCTAAGTTGAAGGCCTGTTGGGCACCTTGTACTTGTTTGCCACAAAGCCGTAAGTCCGTTTCACCTCCATCTTTTTGGCTGTGTTAAAAGTTAGGTTGAATCAGCATGCTGACTGCCATCTTCATTTATGTGAAGTTTGAATAACAATGATGAAATGTTTGTTGACTCTCTCTGATGTTTGCACGAGCCAAGCCTGCAACAACAGAGCAGTCTCTGCATAATTAATGATGCCACTAATCAACAGTTTAAATTGGTTTCAGTGGAGTTTGTTATCCCACACAGGGATGCTATTAGTTTGACTTGTTTTCGACTTGATGATTGCATCACAATCAACACACTTCTCAAAACTTCAGAAGAAGTATTATTTGCTCAAATGTAACTTTCAGAAAGTCATGTCAGTGCCAGCAGCTATGTAATGTTTGAGACTGGGTGTAAGATCACTCTGCTGTAGTTTTCTGTCGAACCTCTTTTCTCAGAATACATCAATCTAATTTGTAAATGATTATTACAATAAACGTTTTTCAGTGTAAAAAAAATTCTGAGCATAGTTTACAGTTTTAATAGTTAATCTAAAAAAATAATTATAATAAACAAAATCAGTGCTCTCTCCCAACTAGAGTTCCTTTTCTTTCTTTTTTTTTTACTGGTGAGTTAAACATCTTCAGTCAGCTCCAACATTAACAATAAACTTTAAATAATTAATGAACCCATTAAGCATCATCTTTGACAGGATACACAGGAGTTTATGTCACTGCAGAGAGGCAACATCATAGTCATATTCCCTCATGATAGCTCTGTGTCTACTGGGCCGGTAAACAAGGACACGCATCAACAACAAACCAAACTTTGGAGGGAAAACAAACTTAGAAATGATGCCACAGTTTTAAAATGATGTTTACTTTAATGTGAAAATGAAAGAGGAGTTCAGTGACCCGATCACTGTTGCGGTGATTACATGAGGAACTTTTCATCACAAGCTGAATCCAAAAAATTAAATTGTTTCTTACCATTTTGTCTGTTTTGACATGAAGGATTTCCTTGTTGTTCATAGTTTATGAAAATGGTTTGTGAAAATGATAATGGGAATTCCTGAGCCCCTCTTTACTCAGTCAAACACAGACCTAGTTCCACTCATTGCTTTATTTTTTGCAACACAATCTTTTTTCCTGAAACTTAAAATCTCCCATTGCAGAGAGTTCACAAGGTTTATTTTTCTATTTTTTCTTCTCCTTTTTTTTTTTTTGGGGGGGGGGGGGGGGGGGGCATTTTACTACTTGTTGTTCGGATTGTTTCTTTTTTTTTGTTTTGTTTTTTGATTTTTGCTTTTTTTTTCCATTTTAACTTACAGGATTATCTTTCTATTTGAGTTATTCGGTTATGACTGTCTATTCTAATGAAAGTACAATTTAAATGTTTTAAATTTTTCATCACATTTCGTGATAATTTTCTTCAGTAAAGTTTTTTTCCGGACAAAAAATAACCTCGTTAGTGGAACCTTTAACCAGTTACGGGGAACATTTATTGCGGCGGACCAGAATGGCCGCGCTACGGGCGGTAACGAATTCCCTTCGTCTCCTCAGGTGAGATGTTTACCCTTTTTTTCTTTTTAGAAGCGTTATGATATAATATTTCATTTTTGATTCACATTTTAAGCTTCACTAACAGTACCCACATATGAAATGTAAATTTTGACTTTAGTTTGAGTTAAAAGAGTGTTTCTTTCCTAAACAGCGCTAATATTAAAAACCGGAACAAGTCAGAATACATGTTAAACCAGTTAATCATTACATTAAATAAACAACAGTCACGAGTCTGCTACTATATTGTTAAAAGCTTTAGCTTTTGTCTGTGAGCTAATATTATGTAATAAGTTGGCTTTATGGGACAGTGCCTTGAGACGGAACTATACGTTCTTATCTATATTATCAACACCCTCATTGTATTCCTAGATTCAACAATGAAGCAGTTATTCAGACTAAAGTTTAATTTATTCCCTATTTTCAGGAGTTCTGCTCGTTTCCTGGTTAGAAGTAGAAAACCAGGGACATGGACAAATATTCTGTACAGCAGTATAGCGTCTTTGACCGTTGGTGGTGGGTTATGTGCGATACCTTTCAAACAGGTGAGTAGGACATCGACCAGAGCTAGATCCATTTAAAACAGTATTCAGTTCATGTTATACATTGTTTTACCCGAACCTTTTCTTTTGTCTGATTCAGGTTGACAACCTCTCTCATGATTCTCTAGTCAAACGAGCAGCTTCTCTGGTAACCGACAGTTCAAGCACGTTTCTGTCTCAGACCACCCTGGCTCTCATAGATGCAGTCACAGACTACTCAAAAGTAAGTTTAAGAAACAAGATTCTTCTCAAGAAAGATTTTATGGAGGTATACGTTAAGGATGGCGAGAAGAACTTCCCTGGAAATAGAGATAACAGCATCAGTTTTTAGGCAAGGCAAAGCAAGTGTATTTATATAGTACATTTTGGCAACAAGGCAATTCAGAGTTCTTCACATCGGCATACAAATAATCATTTTAAAGGTCAGCAAAACAATAAAAGAAAACAATTAAAAATCAGTTAAAAGAAAAAATTCTGTTCAAGCAAAAAATATAATAACAGAAAAGTAGGTTAAAATACATTTAATCAGTTTTTGAAATATAAGCATAAAAGTTACAGTGCATAGTTGTGCAATAAAACAGATATACATTAAAAAGCAGCTGTTAAAAAGGTGAGTTTTCAACTTGGAATTAAAGGAACTGAGAGTTTCAGCAGACCTGATATTCTCTGGGGTTTGTTCTAGATATTTGGAGCATAAAAGCTGAATACTGCTCCTCCATGTTTGGTTCTGGCTCTGGGGACTGAAAGCAGACCTGTTCCAGATGACCTGTTTGGTCTTGCTGGTTCATACTGGGTCAGAATCACTTATATATTTTGGTCCTAAACCATTCATTGCTTTAAAGACCAGTAGATGTATTTTAAAATCTATCCTCTGACAGAAAGGGGGCCAGTGTAAAGACTTCAGAACTAGACTGATGTGATCCACTTTCTTGGTGTTCATGAGGACTCGAGCAGCAGCGTTCTGAGCCAGCTGCAGCTGTCTGACTGTTTTTTTTTTTTTAGGGAGACCTGTAAAGATGCTGTTACAGTAATCAAGACCAGTTTTTCTAGGTCCTGCTGACATAGAAGTTCCTTAATCCTCATTCTTTAAATGACAGTAGGCCGATTTTGTAACTGTCTAACTGTGTTTGCTAAAATTCAGGTCTGACTCCGTGATTACAACCAGATTTTTTGGCATGGTCTGTGTTTTTTGACATAAACATTTGGAATGAACTATTAAACTGACAGGAAAAAGCTTAAGCAGCTTATTATCCAGACATTCACAAATCACTCTGATACAGCAGGTGGCAGCATGCACCTCTAAAGAAAACTCAGAAAAAGTAGTTGGCAGGCTCAGATGTAGTCTCCCTGCCTCTTATTTTGCTGTGAACGTGTCCAGTTTGAATGATTTTGTGTTTCAATCGTACCTCTCCTGAGGATCCAAACAATCATGGTATACTATCAGGAAGTCATACAAGAAACTTGAAAGTTTCTGCAATTGGATGGAAAAGAAATTGGTGTCATCATTGTCAACAAATGGAAATGGAAAAAAATACTGGCATATCATATAGAAGAAATAATCAAATACTGTGTTGTGATGGTGCGCTTTCTTATGAGTTATAGAAGAACATAACAAGAACCATTTTTCACTTGTTAGATGGACAGAAACACAATTTTAGATGAACAATTAAAGACAAAGAGTAGATGTTGTTGAGATTTTTTTAAAATTTGTATTTAATACAAATGATTTTTGAAGACTGATGGTATTTTTTTGAGCTGTGCGCAGAGTGAGTCAACTATTGCTTATTCTGTTTTTCTGTTCAGAACTATTACTAGAACTATTACTATTTCTGTTTTTCAGTCAAGATTTAGTGTGTCGAGTCAAACCAAACAGCTCAATCTGTTCTGTAACTTAAATACCACAGTTATTTGGAAGTTAGTAGAACTAAAAGCATCAAAAATACATTTCTTGTCAAATATTCTTCTGGTTTTTGAGTGAAGAAAAAGAGAGTTTCTTCTTTTCTGTGTCACTTGCAGTCCCCAGGTAGGTTTTTTTTTTTGTCAAAATGCTAATTTTGTTTGTCCTCCCTCTGCTTGCTGACAGGCTGTGCACACACTCATTGCTCTCCAAAGGCGATATTTGGAGTCTTTGGGTAAACTGACTCCAGCAGAAGAGGACACAATCTGGCAGGTGATCATTGGCCAGCGTGTAGAGGTAAGTTTTTGTTGCCCTTGTTGGTGAGAACTTCTTCGGAACAAAGCTGAGCGAAGCATTTATTTTTTTCTGTTTGTCATTCGCTGCAACATAAGTGTGTCAGCAGACCCTGCAGAGGAACAAAGTCAGAATGTGTTTGAATCCAGCTCGGGTTTTATGATTCTCTCTGTCTGGACAGGTTAGTGACAGACGAGATGAATGCAAGCGTTTCGACTTAACCTGGATAACTGCAGTCAAGCTGTGTGAAACTGCAGCGGAGGCGGCGTACACATCAGGTGTGTAGGAATGTCTGAGCTGTGTGATTGAATGGTCAGGACATAAGAGGTTTTCTCTGAAGTCTTCTCCTGTAAATACAAATGTTTAGCTTTGAATCATCCTCTCTAAGCCTTGGATGTCTTTGCATGTGCTGGTCCCAATTCAGCTGCTGTCAGTGTTCCACTCTGGATGGTGCATGGATCATTTGTTGTCACTCAGCAGGCCTTTGTGTATAACAAAAATGGAGGTGACGGACAGCAGTGCCTGCTTAATGACCACCCCTAATGTCTGAACTTGAGGGGATGTTACATCAACCTTTGAAACACCTTTCAGCAATTCCACTGTGTGTTTGCACATGTGTGTCTCCAGGAGCTGAACACGCGTCCATCACAATGAGGACCAACATTCAGGTGGCCCAGACGCAGGTGGAGGAGGCACAGAAATTGTCAGCAGATGCAGATAAGAAGCTGGCTGAGAGTAAAGTAATGGAGGTTGAGAGGATGGCCCATTATGCTGCATCTTTAGGGAATACTAATGAAGAGGAAGAGGTGCCTGAGGCTTATCTGAGAGAAGACTGAGACACATACACTGAGGTGTAATTAAACAAATTCTTTCGTTTTTCAGTCTTTAACATGATTGACTGTGGGCTATGTTGTGTATTATTTGTCTCTTTTCTCTGCTTATGCTGAAAAAAAGGTAAATCACCACTGTTGGACCAACATCCCCATCAGTGTTTGGTCTTTAGTGACTATTTATTTGAGTATTGGTTTATTAACCACTTCTCCTGCAAAGAAGATTATTACTTAATGTGATTATTTTGTGACTTGTGCTGCATCATATTTTTGTGATTTTTTTTTCTGTTGTATTTCACAGAATAAAGATAAGACACTGATCAAAAACATCAATTTTGGTCTTTATTTACAATCCATCTTTTATTTGTTACGGGATTAACCCTTCATATTTGAAACATGAGTTCCAAAGACCTCTATCTCATCAACATAATGACTGAAATGTTTCTTTGTATATGGTTCAGCTTATACATGTATCACAAAGATGTATCATTAATTTCCCACTGATTCCCACACATGAACCTCTGAGAACATCTTCAGTTTGGTGTTGCTTTACATGTTATTTGTGTCTCTTTTTTTCACTCAACAACTTCACTTTCACTGCAAATTGCCCATGTCCTGAGTCTCCCCCCGTGGAGCTTTTAGACCGTTTTTCAACTCCTTCCATGTCATCGCTTAACCTCCTCAACTTCTAACTCCTTCTATACCATCACAGAGGAAAGAAACTGAGCGACCTCTGTCCAGCATTTAAAAAAAAGAAAGAACTTGACTCAGTGTGTTTTACAATAACCTCAGATTAAGGCCAAATGTAAAGAGCTAGACAGATGTGACATAATCTGAATTTGGGACAGTTTTTCAGAGATACACATAATTTAGAGTCTCATTCAGGCACAAAACTACAAAAATAATTTGCGGAAGGTAAATCAGAAACTCAAAATGTCCTGATTAAGTGTGCCATGTGCAAACTTCAACTTTTTTTTATTCATTCTATAATTTTAGTAGCCTTTAGGACACCCCTATTACTTTATTCAGTGTAAATTATGAACTCCAAAGTCATCATGCCATGCAAAGACAGATCCCCCCTTAAAAAATGAAATCTAAGCAAGTGTTTTTGTCTTATTTTCAGTTAAAAATGTCTTATTAAACTTTATATGAGCCACAATCAACTGATAAGTCCAGAAACACGTCTTACTTCAAGTTATTTAAAGACAAAAATTAGGTCTGACCTGCTTGTAACAAGTAAAAAAAAAAATCTGCGAATGTTATAAGATAAATTTACTTGTCAAGTTTCTTGAAATTAGAATAATGTCGACGCAATAAAATTTTCTCTTACCTCATTGGCAGTTTTCTTTTACTTGTTACAAGCAATACGGACCTCATTTTGTCTTTAAATAACTTGAAATAAGACATTTTACAAGACTGATCAGATGAATGTGGCTTATATTAAGTCTAAAAAGACATTTTTTAAATGACAAATAAGACAGACATAATTGCTTAGATTTTTTTTTTTAGCAGTGCAGGATCAAAGTTAGAAATTCTTTATTGATCCCCAAGGGGAAGTTGCTTTTTAGTTTACAGCTGTATTAGAAAGTACAAAATATAAGTATAAGTGTCATATAAAAAAAAAAAACCCTGAAATATAACCATGAAATATAAAGCATGTGCGTTCTGCTAAGAAATATATTGTATATAAATGACTTAAGTTATGTGTTACTGCACTAATACTGAAATAAATTATGGTTTTTGCACAGAGGTCATTATTGCAATTTTTTGCTTGAAACAATGAGTCTGGAGTAAACCTAGTGAGACTCAGTGAGGAGGAAATTCTTTTTTATTATTTTTTTTATTGTTGTTGTTGTTTTATTTTATTTTATTTATTTTATTTTTTTTTGCATGACCCTCACTTTCTCCAGCTAAATCTGGGTAGATATATACGCTATCACATGCATCACAGTTACATAAAAATGATCTCTGTATTTATTGGATAAAGTGATCCTTTATGCCCAGCAGATGGCGATCTTTATACATCAAATCATACATCAAATCAGGTTTTCTGATTTGCAATTTTGACTAATCTGAACTCATTTCACTTGAGCCATTATCTCCTCCTATGATAATTCTTTTTTTTTTTTTTTTTTTTTTTTTTTTTTAAGTAAAATAGCTGTGACCTTCACTGTTTTGTTTGGCAATTCCAAATTGCCAGAGGATCCTGATTGTGAATATTCAGCTTACACTAGTATATTTACCTACATTTGAATGGGACACCTGCGTATCCAAATACACTGCAGTATAACACAATATACTGATATGGTTCGACTTAAGTTTTTACCTGTGTTATATAAGGGAAAGTCAATAAAACAATCAAAGCACACAGATCTGATCTGCAGATCTGTAACTAGGTCTACTCATCCAGAGATGTGAGTTTGCACCGTCTTAATTGTGTTCACGTCTACTTTCCTAAAGGTCAGCATGCGCTGCAGAGGGTCAGTTCATTGGGAGCTCATTACAGCAAAGATCCACTAAAGTTGCAAACACAAGTGTGAAGCGTCAGCAGTGAGGTGACCTCTTCCCGCTTGATAGTCAAACCCTGGCAGGGGATGGGACCATGAGAGTAGTGGCGGAGAGAGCAAGGGGTTGGGGGTTGAGGTGTGCAGCGACCAGCTCACCAATGTGACTAGTGAGGAATGTTGTGTTTAACAAAGGCTGTTTTCACAGACTGTAAAACCAAATGTCCCAGACAGTCTGTGTGGACGTGCACCCACTGGTCACAGGGGAGGTGGTGCCAGTGCAGCTTCGCCTGCCTGAAGGAAAATGTAATGCTGCTTACGGAGTATTTTTGCAGCATAAAACCTGAGTGAGGTAACCACAATTAGAAAGGTCATGGGCCATAAATGCTCATAAACAATTTAGTGCTACCGAGGGGGGTTTGAGCATTCACGCAGCACCAGTTATGCCAAAAAGTGTGAAAAAATCCCTCATTGCATCTATATCAGCCAATTTAGTGATGTCATCAACACGTTAAGTGTTTTGTGGGAGAAAACAAGATGGGAAATATTATCTAGTAAACACACAAGGCTGCTCACTGCTTTGACTTTACGGTTCCAATGCAAAAGAGCCCAGGAGGGAGATTGATTGGTGAAAAGGGCAGCACTTTCACCTGGGGATTTATAGCTCTTTGAGGGTATAAATAAACCACCAGAGGGTAAAGAGGCAGGGGGTACAGCGTGGTGACACATTATGGGTCACGCTGTAATCACGGTAAAGCCAGGGCTGGGAGTAGTGGGTTAAATTCTATGTGAGATGGAGGCTCCCTGGAGAGCTCGCATCCACCTGATGAGGACACTAACACAAGCTATGAAGACGTCACTGCAGAGTGAAAAGTGTACCTCAACATGAAGGACTCTCATTGAAAGTACAGCTTTTGCTTATCTTCAGTAAAATTATGATGTTCACCTGAAACTGCTGAGGGAGCGTGTTCATCAGAGCAGTGCATGATAATAACACTGTGCTGCACACAGCGCAGGTTTCCTGAATGTGTAAAAGCTGTAACTATCTCAGAGAAGAAGAACAATGCATGAGGAGAGAGTTTCTTTCTTACTTTGTTTTAGGACAGAGGTGTCTGAGTGTTTGTGTTTAAAGCCTGGAGAAACTCACTATTTCAGGATGAGGAAACAGTAAGGTATGTTAGCCCCACGTGACTGATCTGTCCTTCGGCAGCTGCTCTCCTGAGGTTTATATTAACTTTCACATTCACTTCCTCATTTTTTTCCCACACTTAGAAAGTCTGAAACAATGGATACACATCATTCTGATTGTAAGGTATTCAGTGTAACTATATTGGTAGAATCAGCGGTACAAAAGTGTTCATATCGCTCATTTGTGGATGTTCACTGCCTTATTTTTCTCTGCACCATTAGTGCAAATTTACTGTGGTGAAAGGTTGAGTCTTCACTTGCTCAAAACATTTGTATTTTATGTCAACTAACAGTCTACCTTTACTAAATTTAGTAGTTTTTCTAACTGAAGAATGCTTTATAAGGTATTGTAAACCCGTTTTTCTCTCCTCTGTTTAACAGATTTAATTTTTGTGTGAGCCTAAGAGTTCTTCCAAACAAATAAAATTTCACAACCTCCACCTCTAAAAAAGACTGGGCATGTTTAGAGACGCTACCGTGTAACTAGTTGCAGGCCTGATTGCTGAAACACCCATGGGATCTGCCTCAGTGTCTCCTTGAGCAACACAATGAGCCTTTTATCTGTTCACCCACTTCTGCACAGATCATAATCATGCTTCAAAAGTAAACAGTTATTTACAATAAATGGTTTCATTGCCATGTAATGTGCCGGAAAATACCAGTTTTCGAAAGTGCGGTGGTTGAACAAGGGGATTACCCATGGATCCAAAGGAAATTTCATTCTCATTTCAGTTCCCATTTCAGTAGAAGAGAGATAATCATATAAAAAATATCATTTTTAAATGTGTCATTTACAGATTTCCTCTGTTCTGACTAAGATCAGTTTAACCCTTTAGATGTACCTGCCAAACAAATCTCTCCCACTCTCTGTAAATCGTCCAAGCGTTAAATATTAACACAGTGTTACACATTTCATTAGAGAATATGCATAATTTAAGTGCAGTATAAACTGAAATAGTGAATGTTTCACACAAGAAACCATGACAAGTGTGGACCTCAGATGTAGGCAACAAAGCCACTGTCAATTTGTGCCCCTTATCATGTCACTCAATGTTGCGTGTCTGCTGTGCAAACAGTATTAATCAAATAGAAGCACGATAAATCTGATTACCAAACAGTAATTGCCACATGGTGAACCTAGAACCTGGAGGCCCCCTAAGACTTTGGGGCCCAAGGGCAGCTGTCTATTTTTCCAATCCCATCTAATGGTTTCTTTAGAGGTAATTTTCTGATGCTACTGATGGACACAAACCACCTCTAGTGTTGTAATCTACTCTTGTTTTTAATTCTCTCTTAAACCAGTGGATCCTAAACTGGGGGCTCAGTGGGGTAGTCATCACGAGGCTAAAAAACACTGTAAACATTTCTTCACTGCTAAAGAAAAAGTGCAGTGTGTGTATTAAGGATTGTTCTCAGCAGTTACTGCAGATGGAATTAAGGATTTCTTATGTTTATCGGGGCTGGTGGGGCTTGTACCACCTGCCCAATGGCAGTGAGTGAAGTGAGTGGTGTTGGAGGTTAGAGGGGTCATCTGTGATCACATTGTTTGGCTCTTTACAAACGTGCCATGTAATGGTATTTTATAATAAGTTTTTAGGAGTATGTTGCATTGTCAAGATTTTTCTAAAGCTATGTTACAAACATGCGTTTAAGGTTACTGCCATACAATCTATAGCAAAATCAATACTTACAATACATTTTATACATAGAGAGCACTTTTCAAAACTCAAAGACACTGAACACCCATAAAATCCATTCTAAACATAGACAAAATTTCACATAAATATAAAAAGAAAAAAAAAAACCGCAACCACAGATTAAAATCTAATTTAAAGACACGAGATTTTACCAGAGATTTGAAAATGGATGTGTGGGAGATTTTTTGAATATGTATAGGGAATGTTGTTAAAAACAGATATTGCTTTTTGACGAAAAGACAAATAATTTTTGAAGTAGGCACAGGGATACAACTGCAACCTCTCAAGCCAGTACCACAAAGTTAATGCAAAACTCTAAAAACAATAATTCTGTTACTCATTACATCTCAGAAGTGTCCTGACTTTAAAGTTAGGACAAATCTAATCAAACAGGGGGTGATTGGGACCGTGTGTGTGCGTGAGTGCGTGCGTAGGCTGCGTGAGATGCACTTTGTTGTCCTGCTGAAGTGGTACAGCCCACGCGGATCGGTCGCTATGGAGAGCAACTCTGCAGGAGCGCGAGCCAGCCAGCCAGGCAGCGACAGAGAGAGCAGAGCAGGGACGAGCGAGGAGGAGGACGGACTGAGAGTGCCACAGCGCACAAAACACACACAGGAATCATGGAGAAAAGGTCCCCGCTCAGGAGGAGTTTACCATCAAACGGACTGCGACTTTTAACGTCTCTACTCACCTTATTCGGGCTAACCTGTGAGTTTAACGGTTTCTTTGTCATGAGGGGCTCGTGCTACTTTTTGGGGCTACTGAGAGAAGTTGCAGTGGAGCAGCTCGCGGTCTTTGAGTCTCTGATTCAAACGGAAAACCGGCTGGACCTCGTTGAGTTTGCCTTCAATGTGTCCCGTTAGAAAGTAGCTAGCTGTATTTCAGCTAACGGTTTTCTGTTTGGACAGCTATTCTCGCACTTGGTTGGTGGAGAAATAGCTGCCTGCGTCAGTTAACCATTAACTCATTGAATTCAACTTGAATAACGTCACTAATTGTCGTATATGTCAACTTTTTCCACTAAGACTTACAGCTCATGAAAACGAGCTAAGAGATTTTCAGTCTTGACTCCACTCGTGAGAACTTCACTCGCAGCGCGGATTTGATGGCACATTTTCTTGCCAACCTTTCTCAGTTAGTCACATCTCTGAGCTTTCATTACTCAGAGTTTAAGGGAAATACCGACCGTTGTCTGTCCAGGGCCGTGTTCAGACCTTTTTTTGACTCGGGTGTCCCAAATCTGGAACTGTAGGCACATGTTGAATTATTACATATTTACTGTTTTTGTCTCAACTGATCATATCCACTTTAACTTCTAATATTTACATGTCATACAGATGTTGTACTCCTGTATACAGTATTTTGATTTTAAAGGCTCTGTTAGGACTTTATAGGGGATAATGAAATACCACTTTTCTGTGTTTGCCTGTTCAGAAGCCACAATTCAAGCACACATTAGTCATCTTATTGGGAGCGTGATAGAGCACAGGCTAAAACACAGTTTAATCTGTTTGTGATAATGTTCATTCCAACCAACATGCAGTAGTTATACTGCAGTGTTCTTTTCAAACTTAAGAGTCTATCAATAACACGAAGAGTGAGGTTACCTTTGCTCTGGTTTGTGAGGTTGGAGTTGGTAGATGAGCACAAGTAGGATATAGCCAGAATTCATTAACATTAGCCTGGTGCATAGCTAAGGTAGAACCTGAGTTTACAAGTTTGCTCTTCATTTTTCAAACAATAGCTCTGTGTAACTACAAATAAATACATTACTTCAATGCTTTCTATCCTGTCAAAAGATGTATTGAATGAAGAAAAAATGTGTTAAAAAAAGTCTACTCTCCATTCATTTGCTTCCTAAAAAAGTACACACTGGCGAGACGTGTCTTTATGACAGTGGGTGATAGTGCTCATGGGAAACTGAGTCTTTATTCCAGAAAAACAATATAGATTCCATATGGCCACACACAGTGCCTTTAAATAGCAAAGTATAGGACTCGGAAGACTCAAAAAATAGATGTTGTCCATTGTAACAACTTTAAGAACTTGAAGGCTTCTTTTTAGATCTTCCTTTTAACTAAATCTCAATTTTCTTTCTTTTTTTTAAAAAGAAAAATCATATCTCTTGCTCTGTAGCATTTTGAGATTGTTGAATATGAAGTTAATTACAAATAATTTATTATTATAATTATTATTATTGCAAGAAAACACATGAACACTGTCTAATTTTAACATAGTTATCAGCAACGTATAAGAACTGAACTTGACCAGTCAATGTATTTTTGACTGAGTGTGCCAGAGATTGCTTACAATTTTTTTAGGGATTGGCTTATTCCCTTTGTAAAATGTATCATTGAAGTATTTTGATCCAATTCAAAGTGCCACAATTATATGCAATGAAAACTACAAGTAGCTCAATGTAACAGTCTAAATGTTGGTTTTGAAATAACTCATCGTGCCCTAACAAGGCACTTAAGCTGGTCATAGTTTGGGATCTTAGGAAGGCACCTGTGATGGCCAGTCAGACTTTATGGGGGCGCTGGACAAGCCCCTGCGATGATGAGTTTCCCTCACACTCAAACGTCTGGGAAGTCATTGTGGAGCAGCAGTGACTCGTGGTGTACGGAAATAGTAATGAAATTGAGTCCTCTGGGTGTCACTTATGTTGAGTGAAGAGGGGCTCCTTTGTAAAAAGTTTGCCAAACTGTTTAGATGCAGATGAAGGGGGATGACTGTTATGTGATACAAGACAGGAGAGGCAGTGCAGACTACGCTGCTTTGGGCGTGAGAGGTGGCAGGGGAAATGAAGACATATTTCAAGGGAGGCACTGCAGTCGCACAGTCTCTGGAAGTATTGACCTGCAGTTGGGCTGCATGCCAGAGCAGTCAGAGAGAGAGAGAGAGAGCACCTTACAGTCACTATGCTGTCCTGAGAAGTGCAGCTGGGGGGCTCTGCTGGGATTACTACCTGACAGGCCCTCTAAGACAAAAGAAGGCACAAACACTGGTGGATGCTAACGTAAATACTGCCAAGGAATGCACCATTTTTTTCTAAGGGTAATAAAAGCTAAGCTCAGATATGCTGTGGTAGCAGTTTCTAAAAGAGCACGATAAAACATTTCCTGCATGAATAACTATAATAAGTGACAGACCTCTAAGTATGACCATCGAAAAGCTACAAAACACTGACATTGGCCAAGAGTTAATTATGAGAATGGGTCAGCTTTTATTGAACCTGTTTTGTCTTATGGACAGCCTAGAAACTTAAGATGATTAAGTTTCAATGACAGAAAAGCAAGTTAGCAAATATTCACATTTTCCCAACTGAAATCTCAGAAAATTATGAAAAATATTGTTTATATAACTGAGAGGACTCCCAATATTTGTATAAAGTAATAAAGTATAAAGTAATTTTCTATAGTTTAATGTTTAGTATTAACCATGTTTTCACAAATGTACAACTCATCTGTGAAGCTGAAGTTTGCAGTATCCCCAAACACTTGCGACACATACTTTTACAAAGTCTTCTTCATACCATTCCTTTTCTGTTTCTACCCACTAAGCACCAGTTCATAAATCAACACAAGCTTCTGATAAACAAGGCGCACTGCAAACTAAGCTGATCAGCCGAGAAATGTGTGCTGTTCGGTGCTCTCTCTCTCTCTCTCTCTCTGCAGGTTTTTCAGTCTTTCTTTTCTGGACAGCCAAACCAGCTGATGATTCAAACAGAGGACAAACTAGCCAGAGAAAGGTTAGGTTTGGTGTCGTGTTTGGAGGAGGCACGCGTGCAGGTTTTTGACTCTACATAACATATGGTTAGAGCCCATGTGGCCAAGCCTGCTGTTGTGTTTAGCAGAGCGGGGTGTGGGGGGGGGTGACTCTGTGACAAAAACAGGGTTGGTGCCAGCTTCCTTTAGTGTGTCATTTTCAGACTCCCTGTAGTGGAGACAGAGCTGTGAGGAGGGGATTCATTCAAGGCGTGGCTGCAGGCAGTCAGGTCTGTAATTGAAGACCATAGTTTTGAGGTTTCTTCTCTTTGGGCTGCATGATTCATAATCTAAATAAATAATGTAATGGAGCCACCTAAATTACAGACCTGAACTGAAATAGATTTGAAGAAGGAGTTCTCTGACTGAGCAGATTTGGATCTTATTGAGGTTAATGTGTTTTAGTGGTTATTAATTGAGGACAAGATGTAGTTAAGAGGCTGTTCTAGTCTTTGGGTTAATTCATATAGCAACAGTTTTGCCATCACATGGCTGAGGGCACATCAGGTCAAGATTTTTTTCAAACTTTCGTTGGGGAGTGGTTCAAAGTGGTTTACTCACTCTGAACATAAGTTCATGTACAGATGTAGAGACAAAAGTTTTCAAACCTGTCATTCGTTTCTGCAGAAAATTACACAGTTCACTCTGGTCCAGAAACAGTCTGAGAAAATGAATTCAACATTATTTACAAAATGTAACATTTCTGACATAATTAAATATAGTAGTCTGTCTGGATGACTGAGTATATCAGCATAATTGGACATTTCAATCATGTCTGTTGTTAGTTTTCCTCAGTAATTAAACGCTATTGAAATTATGTGCAAAAAAAGGATCCATCGAAGCCTTTGGCTCCACATCTGTGGGGCTCAGCTGTTGCATTCATCTGATCCTCTCATTTAATCTTAAATCTCAGTTGTGAGGCAGCAGGCGGAAAACTCCTAATCACATTAAATGCACGCAGTGTTTTCTTTTTGAAGGAAGGCCATCAGCAGATGAGTTGGCTGCTTTATTGTGGGACACGGAGGCTGTGTGTGTGGGGTTCAGGGAGCAGCCTGTGGTCACCAGCTTCTGTTGACTCCACCCTTTGCTTCCTCTCCCCCGACAGATGTGACTGACTTTCAGAGGCTTTGTGTGGCAAGCTGTTCCCCCGTGGTCCATTAGTGAATTCAGAGCTGTAACCCCCAGTTTTTCGCTCATCCTTGAGCTCTCAGCCCACTTCTTTCTCAAGCACATGACAAAGTGCTGTACAAACCTGTTCATATACCATATAGCAGAGGCTATGGAGAAGGCCCTCATTCAAATCATTGCAATTAAATTTACCTAAAACAGATAACAGGGAGAAGTAAGATCTTTTCCTTGTGCGTAATCTTTTTTCCCCAGATAAATCTGGAACTTGTGGTATCATTATGCTTGCCAAAAATTGATGAATTCATGACAGTGTTTCAGGTATCCATCCCTCCTGCTTCCAGGTGCTTCTCAGTGAGCCACACTTTTGTCGCACCAGGTGAGATGTACCTAAATCCTCATGATTGTGGCCATTGGAGGCCACTTTCAGTCAATCCATTGTAGACAATGCTGGACCATACAAACCAACAAGAACTGCAAATTGACTCCTGTGTTTGTGTGGTGTTCGTTGAAAAGTACGGTGCCCAAGTGTTTTAGGAAATGTCTCAGCCTTTTAATGTAACTTAATGAAGCTCTTAAGATTTGAATCTTTGTAGAAATGAAGGGAGTTAGTGGCAGAGACGGGATGGGGAGGTTGAAAAGCACTGAGATAAAGACTTTACTTGTTGTTTGAATGAGTTTCTCCTTTTGATTTAATGATAACATTAATATAGTCTCAAACTTTACCCAACCGTCTGGGTTTCAAGGCCAACCGTTTTTTTTGTTGCATTCATAATTTTATACTTCCTATCAGGGTCTACACTGGGAGTTACCAGTTATTAGAACCACAGCTCATTGGAAATCAGCCATTCTAAACAGAAGAAAAGGGGGAGCATGCAAAGCTACATGGAAAAAAATAACATTAGGGCTGTCATTTCTTTTACCGTGTGTAAGCTTGCATGTCTTGTCTGCTGATTAAATCTTGGATAGACAGGAATTGACTGTTTAATCACTGAGTCAGAGGAAACTGCACTGTAAAAATGGCTTCCAGATATTTCCATGCTTAATTACCGACTGTGAATGAACAGAGGTAGACCTTTAAAAAAAAAAAAGGCTTTTTTTGCCTGCTGTTTTCAGGAGTCAGGGTTTTCCCCTGAAACAACAGATCACAGTATGTGACTGAGTCTGGGGTCACTCGGAGACACTGTGCTCCAGAGCTCATACGAAAGAGTTGTACATGCAGGATGTGCACAGTCAGCATCTGAACCCCCCCAGGAAAGGAGTGCCGGGGTTATGGGAAACAGGTGTGGCTGCTGTTCACCACTCCCTCTTGTTTCATTCAGCTGTCAGGTGGCTATGATGTTTGGGATGAGCACAGTCGGTTGTATACACTGACACGCCCCCTACCACCCAAGTGGGAGATTATTAACACCCACCAGTCAAATATTGGGTCATGCTGATTGTAGAAAGGAAGCTATCTGTGGGGCTGCTTTGTTTCCTCGTACACACAAAGTAAAGTGCAGCTAACAGGAGTAATCTCTTGAGTCTCCACCAAAGTTTTCATCACACCTGCAGCTGTGTGTTCCCTCTGTGTTACATCTATCTACAGAACTCTGTCACCTTGTGGTCAGACTGCAATTGGTGTTAAGAAGGAAACAGACGTTTGACAGTTTCTGAAGTTATCCACCACAGTTCTGACCTTCATCAAAGCTATAAGTCCTCACGTAAACAGATCTTAAATAAAAAATGTGTTATTCAGTGATAACAGACTTCCTCATCTACATTTTTGCTGTTTTAAACAACTTGTGCCATCACACATCAGTGCTTTGTTGTGGCCTCATCCTCTTCTCTCATTGAGTGGGTGATTATATTCAACTGATTACATTATAAGAGAGGTAAACAAAGGTGCTGTCCCATACCTTCACCGTCCTTTATTTGGCTCAGCTTTGGACCTGGATGCTGCAGAGGATTTTGCACAAATATATCCCGCTGGTTTTCCGCCAAATTATTTTGTATTCCTCTGGCATCCTCGCTCCACCTCCAGTGTCCACATTGCTCTTTAAAGTTAAGTTTGCTGATTCAGTTTAAGTCCCTGATGTTCACCTTCCTTTCAAACAAACTTTAAAGCTGTTTACATTTCCCCTCAAAGCTTTCTTTTCTATTTAAATTGATAAATGAAGTCAGAGCGTGTGATGTTATTATCAGTAGCTAGCTGCTCTGTCACACAGGGGACAAGTCATAGATTACTGCTCACTCCTGACAAACATGATAGTTAAATGTAGAGGCTATTTTTGCCACTTCTGTTTCGGGCTTAAAAATAATACCACAGAGCAAGCGATCACAGGTTTGGTTACATTTTGAAGGGAGGCTATCAGTTTATTTACTCTTCAACCTGTTGCTTTTAGCCTGAAATAAGTGCCTTACGTACTCAAAATATTTGCCTTTAACATCCTAGTGAGCTTCTTAATATGGGAACAGTATGTCAAACCAGACATGTAACATGAGTCCCTGTAAAAATACACACAGATGTTGTCTTAAAGCTTTTTTCTTTTTGGCTGATTGAACCTCACGAGACTTGTAAGAGAAAATTGTGTTGTACATTGCAAAAAGGGGGTGTTGTTGATATTTAATTTCAAATAGTCTGGACTTGGCTGTTCAGGATTCAGGGCAACATTGTGTCATCACAGATGGAGCACTTTGTGTATTTTGAATTATAGCTCTCATAGATGCTGTTATTTCATTTTTCCCCCAAGTGTCCCAAGTGATCCAGGCACCTAAATCTCCCTGTTCTCACAGCTCAAAGTGGGTGGTGGAGTAAATCAAGAGTACGGTGTCGTTTTAATCTGTTGCAGAAACACGGTGAGAGTGTAATGTGCTGGGAAAAGTGGTTGTTGTGCCGGGAAAATGAACTCACTTCAACCAGGATAATGCTGCTGAAATGCCACAGTGACCACACTACTTACTGTTTTTATTGACCACAAGATACAAAGAGTACACAGGCAGCTTTTCATTGGATTGCTTTGGTTGCTTTCCTGTTGTTCAGTGGTGGTTGCTGACATTTGCAGTGAAGCTAATTGCTTGAAAATGTCCACAGAAGCTTCCTGCATCAATACATTTCTTTCTTGTAAATTCATCATTAACTCAAGATTGAAAAATAGCAAAGCAATGGTATCATGATGATTACAAAAAAAAACTGATTATACATAGAATCAATATCAGACACTTTCCATTGCCATTGCGAAAGACTGATAATGCACAAAATCCAGGTAAATGTGCTGGGTTAGTTAGCTGAGCCTTTTAAATAATGGATTAAGTGATCCCCGCTTTTGCTTTTTCAACAAATGGCCAAACAAAACAATATATTAAACTTTGCAAATAATCCCACATAAATCCCAGGCTCCATTAGAGGGCATAAATCAGATGAGATGCTCACTGTGCAGATCCAGCACTTAAGAAAAAGCCTCACCATTTTTCTTTTACCAATAAAACGGGCTGTAACTGTGCTTAAACAGCTCATTTTTGACTTAAGGTTATTAGCTTTTGGTCTTTCATGCATCATACTCCCTGCACTACAATTATGTGTTAATACAGCATTCTGCACTCTATCTCTAATAAACCAAAACAGATGACAGACCTTTGCACATTCCCACATGGCACTCGTCCAGTGAGTATTGCCTGAATCTGACACTCGATGACATGATGGAGATCCCTCGTTGGAAAACAAAACAACTTTATATTGTTGCCGGTTATTGGTAGAAGCAGGCCTCATACAACGAGTCTAAAATTGTACAATGATGGGAATCATTTTCGAGGGAAACAGTTTAATTCCTCTGGGGTCTCCGTGGCATGTGGGAAACTGTGTTTCCATTATGTTAGATGGGCCTAATGAAAGTACAGTAGCCACTTAAAGGCAGGGCCAGTGAAGTCTGTGATTACTAATATAGAATCCATTCTCTCTTTCCTGCAAGGCCCCTCTCAGCTTCACCTAACAAGGATCCATCTCTGCTCTAATGCATAACATGTACTTAAGACTTTTTTTATGCAGAGATGACAGGATTTAGTCGAAATACAGTGATATAAATATAGTGAAACTGAGAGCTGATTGACAGAAGTTAGATTGTAAACTGTCGCTAAGCATGTGTATCTGTATAAATACTGTGCTTCACAAGAAGCCAGCACTGTGAAGAGACTGTTAGAAGTAAAATGTATAATTTCTTTGTCAGGTAACTGTTTGGAAGTGCAGTTATGTGGTGTGTTGGTTGTGTTTGTTGTAAGAACGAGAGCTCAAGATAAAGTAGTATTTATTGAAAGGTGAACAGATGCCAGTTTGAAACAAAAATAAAACACATTTCTCTTCTGGTTGTGGGTTGGATCGCTTGTATAATGGGTAGCCTGTATGCTTCCCTTGTTTGGCTTGGAAATAGATTTTAGTGGACACTCTGCTTAATTTACTAAAATCCATTCATAATTCATCCAGACTCATCAAACAGTAAAAAGAAAAAACTTGTTCTGAGACTAATTGTTTAATTGATGAAATGTCCAAACACTCATCCACAGCTTTCAGTTTCTGATACAAGATCACAGTTGGGCTTTGTTTGGAGAAAAAAAAAAGACTTTTTGAACTTTTTTCTAACTCAGCTAACTCAACTCTAAGATTAGGGCTGAACAATGCACCTGCACATTACATTTTTTTGGTTATTGTTTAAAGTTTTTTTTTTATTGAACAGAATTCAATTGACCAGAAAAGTAAAATGCATCTGCGAATGGAGCTGAGATTTCAGGATCTGCGTACAGCCAGTTTTCAAAAGATTCTCCTCTGGAACATTTTTTCAAAAGTTTGTCTTCAGCTACTGCTTCCATTTTACAGAACGACCAAAATGCAACACTATCTACTGTTTTCTACTGAATGAGTTTCTTTGTAAACAGCCTCTCAGCCTTCTTTTAAAAGTACAGGAGCAGTGAAGATGCCCTTAATTAGTTAGCGGTCGCTGCCATGAACATTTCTACCCCTAAATAAATGTAACACCACTCTGCAGTGATTTCAGTGTAGTGCAGTTGCTATTAGCTTGAAGATGTTAGGGATGTTGTACACTTAGGCTCTAATTGAGAGAGAGAGAGAAAGAGTCTCATTGAAGCCTGTCTCCTAAAAAAGAAAGCTCCATAATGAAGTTGCTTGGACACACTAGAGATAGAAACATGCCTTTCTTTTCCTCAGAGACTCTTCAGTTGTCTTTTGTGTCAGAAAACTGGACATTTTGTTGTAGATTAACTGCCTGCATGCAAAACTAACATTTCTGCCCACGTCTGGATCCACACTATTGTGTTCAAACACTGAAATGCCACAAACCCCCTCAACAAACTAACAGATCCCACACAATGATCCAGGATGCTGTAGGAGTGTTTGTGTTGCTTTGATACACAGTGGCAGACATTGTCCTCTGCAAGTTCCACAGCATGGCTGTAGTTGCCTTGGTTAGGAGGTTGTAACCTATCCCGACACTTCGTATGTCAACATTATTGATCGTTTTTTTAAGCATGGATCTTTAATCGGATTTGACCCGGATGAGAAGGACACGCAGGTCCACATTGCTAAGTGGGAGAAATGAGAAAAGGTTTTGAAGAGGACAGCGACATGTGAGAGAGGCCTGCCTGCTCCCTTTTTATAGGCCTGTCAGCCTCTGTTTGTCTCCACCATGAATTAGCCTACTGAAAAAGCCTCACGCCCTCACAGGATACAATGCAAGGAAGGAAGGGGGGTAGATTAGCTGGTGTAGAGACGAATGTTTTTTTTCACACTGCACAAATATTTCTGACGATAAAGGCGTGCTATAAATCAGGCAATTCGCCACTTGACTTATCCTGTCTCAAACTGATTGAGACTGAGTTATAGGCCTCACAAAAATAAAGTAAAGGTCTTTGGGGGGGGGGCTTGGTTCAGTGTATAGGCATTGTCTGCTCTTTTACTTTTGCCCCCATGGGCACGTCTTTAGAGAGGAACAATAACAAACAAATGGCTCCACACTGCCTATTGACTTCTTTGAGAGTGCACTGGTTAAAGGCCCTGTGAGGATTTTCTAAGTAATCTCTAAAAACCTCACTTCTGTATGCTTGATTGTAATCAACAATTCAAAATGAGACTATCAGTGCCAAAATAGATGATTTCTATATCCTATTTCTCAGTTTCCCTGTCCAGGTCATCCAAGACCTGATTGATTTATGGCAAGTAGAGGTCCCTATGACAGCACCACTAAGGCCAACAAAGTTTAGCAGGGAGAAGAGAGATCCATCTTTTTCCCCGATGAAAAGGATTTCTTGGATTTATTTTTATACACTGAAAGTGAA
Source organism: Labroides dimidiatus (assembly GCA_030710495.1). Classification (NCBI taxonomy): domain Eukaryota; kingdom Metazoa; phylum Chordata; class Actinopteri; order Labriformes; family Labridae; genus Labroides; species Labroides dimidiatus. Next base: position 21,614,669 of record CM061154.1, read on the forward strand.
CTGGCAAAAAGAAAAAGGACAGAAGAGCAGAAGAAAGCAGAACGGGAGAGTGATGGAGCACAGGCTAAAACGGGTTAAACTCTTTGGGATATACTGCAGTGATCTGATCAAACTTGAGAGTCTGTCAATAAAATGAAGAGTCAGGCTACGTTAGCTCTGGTTGGTGAGGTTGGAGTTGGTAGCTGAGCACTGGTAGGACCGAACCAGAATTGCTTGTTGTCACATTTCAAACAAATTTCCCATGTATCTATAAATAAATACATTACCTTGTAGGGCTATAAAGAGGAACTGCTCTCAGAAACAAACACACGCCTTGGCCAAAGTCAGGACAGTGGGTGATGGTGCTCATGGGAAACGGAGTCTTTATCCTGGAAAACACAAGCTTTTCTGAGTAGTCCTCACAGTGCCTTTAAAGGCACAGATTACTGTCAGACAAAACACACCCCACTTTAAGATGATTCTGAATATTTCCTTAGCACTGGGTATAATTTGAGTCCTCTTACACAAATGTTTATCTGTGCTCTCTTTTACACATAAGAAACATCCACTGAGCTGTTGTTGGAGGACTATTTTTTTGTCTACAACCGATAGTCAAACATGAATCTATCTTAATAGATTGATTTGGATACTTTTTTTTCTTCAGGTTGGCAGGTTGCCAAAGCAGTTTTCAATTGCATGTTAATGAACATTTTTGAAAATTGACCTTTAGAATGAGATGGAAGTTTAATAGTCAGCTAATGTTGCCATTGGCCAACACAGGACTAAGAGGCTTTAGTGCCTGAAAGGGATGTGAATTACTACGCTCATTAAACAGTAATGAAACACTGCCCTTCAGCCTGTGTCCACCACCTCCCTCACACACACTTGAAAACTACCCAAGCAGGAACATAAGGAAGAGCAGTTTAGTCTTGGTACTTGCTAATGTTATAAGGGGAGCAAAACCCTTTTTTGAGCAGATCTGGGGTTTGAATTTTCTCTGAAAGCTCCTTGACCACTTTGTTTTCACTTCCCTTCAGATGTAAGCTTTAAATCATGAGAAGACATCTTCATTTTTTTCCCCTGATTCTTAACTTTTCAGATGTTTTTATTTATCATTAATGATAAAAAACAACTAAAGGACAGGTAAAAGGGTTGGGCATATACCACGGCATAGGTGATTGCACAACAAATTTTGGAGGGAGATAAAAACAAAGAGAAACAGAATAATTGTGACTAATGATGTCCAGTGAAAACATCATAGTTCACAGACCAATTTCCTGGTTCAGTAGTCATCACCATTAGCGTTGTTTCCCATGCTGTGAAGGATTATTACAGACTTTAAAGGTTGGCTGACGTTTGATAATATTTCTTTACTTGTGGCAGGAATCCAGCCTGTTCGTCAAAACACTTTAAAATACCTGAAGTCAGCTGTTAAGAACACCAAAGAAGGTGTTTTTTTGTAAACAATAGTACAAGCAAAACTCAGAGTGAAGAGTCATGTTGGGGAAGAAAAGTAATCTGGTTTTCATTGGATGTTATTGGACCATAAATAACCTCTTGATGTGATTACTGCTGCTGAAGTGAACTGTCAGCTAACAGACATCTCATCCTGTAACTGCAGACATGTCCTCCTGCATCTCCACATGTCTTGTGTTTGTAATCGTAGTTTCAGTTTGGACTTTTGACCTGGTCCGGACGCAGACTTGGTGGTCTTTTTCAGTCAGACTGTCATTGCCTGTCATGTTCTGAAGAGTTGTAAAAGTGTTTGACCCAGCCTCGTGTCACACAGTGGTTCAGCTCTTTTCTTCCGCCCGTCTCACTCCTCTTCCTCTCAGTAACCGCCCTGTATGCGTCTTTGTGTCCTTTTGCCTTACTGTACTTATTTCCGAATGCTGTGCGCTCAGAGTTTCCTCTCTCTGCAGTCCCAAACCACACTGAGTTTCTGCACAGATCTCATGTCTGCATTCTTCTCCTGTGAGGTCTTCAGATCAGTCCCTCATGAGTGCTGCTTGACATGATAATCTATGCATGGAGTTTGTCTACATGAACATGACATATTGTCTATTTTGCTGTAGCTCATGAATGTTTCTGGCCGTGGATACGTCCTGACTCACACATTTCTGACATGCACTGCAGGCTTCACTGCAAGCATCCCAAGCCAGGAGACGGCCTCTACTGCTGAGGTCGGGGCTGAAGCTAGGTCAGGTCTGAGGAGGTGGAGATTTTGGCCCATCATGCAGCCGACGTGGACTGTTTGAGCCGGTTGCCAGGCAAAGAGGAAGGTTTTGATTTAGCATTGCGTCTCTCAAGCAGCTTGTCGCAATTAGTGATGTCAGGAGGGAGAGAAACAAATATGAAGCATTTCTTCAAAGGGCGAGCATTTCCTTCCCATGAGTTCATTCTTTCCATGGATTTCTCAGGGAATTGAGGGCAAAAGTGCAGCTGACTGCTTTTCGGTCAAATTAGGTTTTGAAGGCCAGGGTTCATTCTGCTCTAAATGGGACACAAAACAGTGTCCCAGCAGAAAGATGTCCAGTAAACTACACGTTTTTATGTTTAAGCTTTGACCTGATGCCTCATTTGTTTGCTGGATGAGATGGATAGCATCTTTGTTTCAGCTCTGCAGCACTATTTCTTCTTTAAAAAAGCAGTTTTGTCTAAGGCCCTGCTCACATTTTATTTGCCTGCAGTATTTCAATAATATTTGGTTGTGCTCTAGTTTGTAAGCCCTGGCCCTGTTCTTCACGGTCCCAGCTAGCAGTGCCAAGTTTTCCCACTCTCCTCCTGGCTGTAGGTGTCCCATGCAGAGGCCATCTGTCTCTCCTCCCCTAATGGTAAGGGTGGAGTCCTCTTCAGGCACTTCCCCCCTTTCTCTCCCTCCTTTCCGACTTGCTCCCAAATGCTCACTGTAAAACAAACAGCACATAGCGTGGACGGAGTCCTGTTTCTTTGTGTGCTTTGACAGGCCTGAAAGCTGACACACTGAGATAGACAAACTACGTACGGTAGCAGTTGGGGTGTCGTGTCAGGTAGCTGCAGAATGCGGAGCATGTCAGGGAGAAGGGGGATCTGAGACACGTGTTTGCATGCATCAGTGCAATGTCACGCATGCCAAGCATGTTGGTTTACTGGGAAGTCCTGCAGGAGGAGTTTTATTAATGCTCCACAAACAATATCTTCCCCTCAGACTTGTCATATTTATATTCTTTTGTTCATATTAGTTTTTTTTTAGCTCGTACGGTGACTACAAACAGCTGTTGTGTCAGCTCAGATGACCATGAAGTGGAGAATGCAAACCCCACACAGCTCTGACACAGTTTCTCCCCCACACCAGCAGTGCACCCAGAGGACTGTGGCAAGCACAATGCAAACAACACATGCCCTGCAGAGCGCATTAAAGCAGCAATTTGGCCTTTTTTTAAAGACAAGGTTACAACTTAGAGGTGGAGAGGAGATGCTCAGCCATCCCGTAATGGAATAATAATAATCCAAAATGACTTTCCCAAGTGCTACTTTTAAATAAATGATGGAAAAGGCAGGCTGAGTTAAATACTGTGGGTTAAAAGGTTAAACACCTAAATACAGTGCAGCACTTTGCTGGATTAGTTACAGCAAAGAAGGAGACACAAGGAACATTTTTTTTTGAAAATGTGGGTCAGAAGAGAGGAAAGAAGCAAACAGGAAAGCCCAAGTCTTATAGCACAGGATGGATCTCCACAACACAATGCAACATACATTTAAGACTCAGCTCCATTCAAACAAAATGCCTGACTCGTACGCACATGGTCAAACTCTTATCCCTTATTCTGGAAGAGAAACTCTGTATGTGTGTATAATCACTGAAATTACAGGGGACGTAATGGAGCACAGGGAGCCTCAGCCTCCTTTGGCTTTACTCCTCACAAACCAAGATAGCATTGCTGTGGTTTACCACTCGCATTCATGCCAGAGACTGAAAATACCAGCCAGTGGACCACTTTTATAAGCTTTACTCCATACACATCCGAGGCGACGTACAAAGTGAAAATTTACAACCCCCAAATATAGCTTACCTCGACAGCAAAAAAGTGACTTTCGGTGTTTTGAATGAAATCAATGTTTTACATTTTATTTGAAAAAGCAACATTTTAAGACACTTTTATGTGGAAACTGCTCCATATCTCACTCCTGAAATTGCACAGTCTTTTAGTAATGTGAAAGCAAACATGTTCCTATCAATGACTCATTTGTGTGAATTTGCTCAGCAGAAAAGTGAGTCCTGGATTGTATTTCTTTCCAGTCAGAGCTGAAGCTCTAACCTGTAATTTCAGACTTATTTCAGGTTGGTTTTTCAAGGTTCTGCATTCATTCCCACTGAGATGGTTGTTTTTGTTTTTTCACGACAGTTGAGGAGTGTGACTATCAACAGTGACATCGAGATCCCCGTCCATGCAGTTTGGGCGAATGCAAAGTGCGGCTTCTTGGCTGCTGTGACACAAGAAAACATTCTCCCAAGATCCAGCAATTACCTCCATCCCTCAGCCCTCAAGCACTTCTGTTATGATAACTGAATAAGCAGCATTTTTCTTTTTTATTTCCTCTCCAGGGTTGTGGTTTCACTTTGCATCATTTATGTGTTTACGTTGGATTTATGTTGTTGTGTTTAGTTCTGCCTTCTACGACATAGTTTTTTGATTTGCGTCACATTTTTGTTTTTGTTTTGGACTTTTTTTTCCCTCTAAATATTTACTGATTTTTTTTTACAAAAGAAAAAAAAGGGGGGGGGGGGGGGGGCAGATTTACACAAGTGGAACTGAAAAAGGAAGATACAGTACAGGAATGCATCCTAAAACAGCAAAACAAAACACAGCGTGAGTCTTGACTTGTAATATCTTAAAAAAAGAAATACATATATTTGTACTTTCCAGATTAATCAAGTGTTTAAGATTTTTTTTTTTTACAAGTAAAAGAAAAAAGAAAACTTTTTGGACTTTTTTGTTTTATGAATTGTTTTCCTTTGTCTACTGTACATTAGTGTTCAAACCCCAGAATACCTGCTACATTAGTCTTGGGTAACTCACGCTCTAAAAACTCCGGGGTGAGCTTGAAGTCAAATTAAGAGCCTCATAAAAAAAGAGACTAAAACCACCAAATTGCTTGTTTTGTTTCATCTCCTTCCAGAGTTTTTTTCCTCCCTGCTTAAAAGGTGCTCGGGTGATTAGCAGGAGGGACAGTCTGAGTGTCCTGTGGTGAAAGTGTGTTGCTTATTAACAGGCAAAGCAAAGCACTCTGGGTTACCCACATGATGTCTGGTCTCTCTTTTTTCTTTTTTTTTCTTTTTACCCCCAAAGAGAACATGTTTGGAAAAAAAAGTCTGCTAATGAGAGTACAGGGAGAGCCGGGAAGCTGATGATGAGAGAGAGGAATGAGTGTCTTACACAATAAACTACAACCCTTTGAAGCTTATTGTGATTTTAATTGAATTACTCCTGGTGAAAAATGGAGCCTCGAATAAAGACGAGGTGGTTAATGGCTGCTGATCAGGGTTTGATCCTCACTGCACATTAAACTTCAGAGTGATCTGGCAGCATTACAGCACCTCCAAATGTTGCAGATAAATAAATTCCTTAAGATTTCATCAGCACATTTTTTTCCTGCGCTCCAGAAAAGCAGCAGTTTCCTCCTCACTACCTTTCTGAATTGTCCCATTCAGGCTACTGTACTGCGATTTCTAATCTAGCGATAGCACATCTTCTGTGATGAGAAACTTTTCGATTCACGTCTTTCCTGCAATTTTCTACATCTGAGAGAAATTATAATCTACGAATAAGCAACTTAACTTGTACAATTCATCAGAGATGCAGCTATAATGCACGTCTTCATCTGATTTCTGTCTTTCTTTCATCAGCAGGTGTGAGCAGTAACCAGGTGGTTGTTCCTGAGAACGTGAACGCAGTGCTGGGGAAAAACATCACGCTGGGCTGCAGGATAGAAGTGGGCTCCAACCTCAGCCTCACACAGAGCTCCTGGGAGCGCCGTCTACCTTCAGGCACCATTACCCTGGCAGTGTTTAACCCCGAGTTTGGAACCTCCATCGCTCCAGAGTACGCCAAGCGCGTCTCGTTTGTCTCTCCCTCTGTACGAGATGCTACCATCATGATTGAAGGAGCTGGATTTTCAGACATCGGGTCCTACATCTGCAAAGTGGCAACATTTCCTCTGGGCAATACACAAGCATCCACCTTTGTTAATGTATTAGGTAAAGTAGTCACTGTGTCACTTCCTTTCCCCTTTGTTTTAAGTGCTTCTTAGGTTCTCCTTAAATCCTCACTTTTTAAAACAGGACATCGTTGCTTGTGATTAAGCAAAGCTTAGGTGACCGCTAAGTGTTGCCCTGGAGGAACGAACTGCTCCCCGAGGCTACATAGCTTTTTAAATTACTTTCTGGACGGAGGCCATGTAAACTCAAATCCTATTAGGAATCTGCAGCTGTGGTGTGGTCCTGCTATCTAATGTCACTCACTGAGGGAAAAACTGCTATGTCAACTTAAAATCACTCCTCTCTCCACTGGGTCCTCCGAAGCACCGCACAGAAGGCTCACACAAACATTTGTATGGAATAGATCGACCCTTTTCCTCATGTGGAAACCATACAAAGTAAAAAAGAAAATGCAAATTTGATGCAACTACTTAACAGGAGGATGTGAGCAAATTGGCGCTCATTGCATTCAATTGCATGTAACCATGAGCATGAAAAGGTCTTATAACTAAGAGTTGCAACTACTTCCCTTGAGGCAGCGAGGATTGTTCTTATTTCAGCCCTCGTTAGTCTTTGTTACTAATTATGAAATCCTACCCCCCCTGCTGAGTAATTGGTGTTTGTGAAGCTCTCACACTCTTAAAGGAAGCAGATCACTAATTTGGAGTGTTCAAAACATGTATTTTTAAAGATCCTTCACTTGTGGGTGTCTGCACAGTAAGCTTCAGCTGCATTTTCTTTTTTTAACCAGATCTGCATCACCATTATGTATTGACTTCAAGCTCGAGTGAACAAATCCCACACTGTAAAGTCACATGGCTCAACGCTGAACACCGTCCGTGGTTGGCGAGTGTTTTAAACCCGAAATGGGTGGCTGGGTTGCACTCAGGCAGAGCCGAGAGAGTAAGGGATTTTTCCTGTAGGCAGCAGTTGCTTGTCTCGCTCCGGCGTGAGAGGAAGATTGATGACTAATGAGTGCTACATTAAATGCTGCCGTGACAGCCACAGCGTCTGAGACCTCACAGGATTCAGCGACACCTTGCTGTCTTCTCAGGGTTGTTTCTCAGCCGACATACATGCACACAAATACATTCTGAGGCCTTCTTTACAATTCAGATGTAATTAGGGTGTAATTACAGAGAAAATATACATTCTTTGCAATTTGATACATGTCATTAGAATCAGGTTTTCTATAGGGTGTTTGTCTAAGACGGAGCAGGGAGTAATTACTAGAGCTAAAGTCAGCGATTGATGTTCCCAAGCCATGCCTCAAGATTGGTTATCTGATTGTAGATTGAACATTTTCTTTTTGCAAGTAAGAGAACATAACAGCTGCAGCTCCACGATCTCATCAAGCTCTTCTTAACATATTGTTCTAATATACAGAATATCTGTTGTTTCCGTTTCATCCTTCTTTTAAAGCTCAGCTCGGCTCTCTCACTTTTGATTGATGTTTATTCTTTGAGGTTATGACAGAACACTTGACTTCATTTCATGCCTTTGCAATGAACTAAAGTGCAGAGATGAAAAGGATCAAATCTATGAATAATAGACCAAAGTCACGACACACATCCTAATGACAAACAGGTGCTTTGGACACTGGCTTAATTTCCAAAGTGATACCGCTGATACAAACCTTGTTTTGAGTTTAATCAGTATCATGAGACGCTCAGCACACAATATTTGTTTTGGGCCAAAACGTTTCCCCTTTCCTCTTCATCCTCGTGTTTGCAACTTGTCATGAACAAAAGCTTTTAAAGAACAGTTCAACAGGAAGCGAGACACCGAACATAAGCCAGAGTCCACAGCAATAAGAAGGAGGAAGAAACTTCAGGAAAATGCAATGCATGAAGTGAATGAATTACAATGACCCTTTGTTTGAAAGTGCTGATAGGTGGAGAGGAAATGTACAGAACAGCTTTTGACTTCCTCAGAAACTAAACATGCTCACACACAACGCTGAAAAGACAGATATGACTGATTAGTAGAAATGTGTGCAGAGAGTTCTTTACCTTTGCAAATATATGAGCTGTATGCTCAAAGCAGGAAGATGCTGTTTGTTAAAAGTTGTTTGTGCCGGATAATGCAGATCTTTTTTTGCTGAGTCATAAAAATGAGAAATCAGCCCCCACAGAGGGATAGCTGAAGATGCTTAGTCACTGAAGCCAAAAGACAGGGAGTGTCAAGAGTTTTCACACAGTGAGCGTTGTTTCATTTCTTCTGTAGGTTTGTTCAGTAATACCGATTTCCTCCTGCAGCTTATTCATGCTGGATATTATCCATCATACCCACTTCAGTTACATAATGAAAAGTTTGATTCTTTTTTATTTAAAAACTTTGAGCACCAAAAATCTGAAACAAAAACTTTGTCTTTTATATCCAAAGTGCGAACAAGTGTGACCGCTGCAGTAAACCTGATGTAAAGTCATTGAACATCCACTTAAATCTCCTCTTTTCAGGAGTTCTCACTTTGACGTCACTGTTCGCTGTGCATATATGCATCGACGTGTACGTGGGCGGGAAAAGGCCAATGCAGCCAGTTTGCTGAAGGGAAATCGTTACCCTCTCCCCTGAAGCATTTCCACTCATGCAAAGTGTTCCCCTCCTTTCCTGACAGCGACTCCAAATTAACACGTCTCTCTGATTTAGTTATTCTGAAGCTCCAGCCAGCTCGCCTCCTAACATAGAGCAGCTACTGTTTATAGTCGGAGGCCTGTGAGGAGGGGCATAAATGACTGAGTGGGGAACAACGTCCCCGCCCCGGCACTGGGTACGGGAGACGCCAGGTTATTTTTGGAAAAAATGGGTGCCAAGAGTTATTTCAATTTGTTGTTGGACCCTCTGCTCTCTTATTGACGAGGAGGGCTGTACATGTCTTGAAGGTGATAGCCTTGTCTCATGCATTCATGGGGTGTGTGCCCACACGTGCTGGCTTTAAAACTGTCACCACTGCAGAAAGTAGAGCAGCTGTGTTCTTTTAAGAGGAACAGAGATGGGGGAGGAAGATGGGTGCTCTTGAACAAAGAGGAATAAATGATTCCTAGAGAGAAAATCCAGCAAAGCTCATGAGAGTGTGACCTGTGTTTCCAGATTACTTCACTACCCGGCTATCGTGACCTCCCCTCACTCAGCTGATTGTTTACTGACGGTATTTTTGCCTCTCTTAAAAGTTTGGCTTTTGTTGTTTGTTCAACGGACTTTTCTTCAGACTTCAGGTACAAAGCTCCATTATTCTCGTCATGTTCCTCTACATGAAACTGTTACTGTTTTCTGTTGAGAAAATCCTCGTCACATTAAAACCTCCAGCTATTCCCAGGACGCCAGTATAACATTACCTCAGCTCTAAAACACGGACAAGTGTACAGTAACTTGGCTCCTCATTTTCCAGTACAACACAGTCAAACACAAACACAGCACAGGGTTGATTCTCAGGAGCCTCGGTTTCTACAATAACAAGCATTTTACCTTCAAATCAGATGCATACATTGTGCATTGATGTGCTTTTAACAGCAGGACTGTTTGAATTAAAGGTTGTATATTTGACACACCACAGTAAAGACAGCTTCATCCTCTGAAATGTCTCCATATGATTGAACATGCTTCATCAATTATTAACACAAACGTGAAATGGAAGAAGTCAGTCGACTCTCTTGCATATTAAAGTATACTAAGGCCACTTCTTCCTGTCTATAATCTACACGATGGACATTATTAATTCATACATGAAAGGATCAATATTCATAATAATCATTTATCCTTTCTGTCACTTCCTCCCCTCCCCCTTCACTTTGTCCCAACAGTGGAGCCAAAGGTCTACGTCTCCGCCGGCCCCACAGCTCTGCTAGACGGCGGGAACGAGTCGCTGGTGGCCACCTGCATAGCAGAGCGCGGCCGTCCTGCCGCCGAGGTTTTCTGGGAGACTGAGCTGTACGGACGAAGTGAGAAGCGAAGTCAAGATGAGGCCAACGGCACCAGCACCACGCATGTTCACTACATGTGGCAACCACAGAGCGAAGCCCAAGGGAAGACGCTCACGTGTGTGGTGCGACACCCGGCACTGATGACGGAGTTTCGCATACCTTATGTACTAAATGTCCAGTGTAAGTCAGGAGTTATAAGACCTCTCAAACAAAATATGCTGTTATTTAACGGTGACGGTATGGTGATATGTTATTAACTCATTGGCTGCCAGTGACGTCGATTGACGTCATTTATATTTTTCAGTGGTGCATTCTTGGGGACGGTCTGGCAGAGCTTGTCTATCAATATTACTTTTAAACTACTGTAGGTGGCAGCGGTGCTCTCTTTGGATGAGAGATCAGCATAAATATGAGAAGAAGATGTGAGTTGACAGAGACATGGCGAGAAGTTGCAAAAGTTCAGGCAGCTCTACTATAGAGAATGTGTGGCGAGAGTTCAGAGAGAGAGAGAGAGATCATGAGAAAAGACGACGGAGCTATAAACTAATCAAAGCTAGTTTTCTCTGTTTTTTGGTCAAAAATGTCTGTTTTTGGTGAAACCAGTCCATGTTCTATTGCCGATTACTAGAGAATGGATAAAGGTAGAAACAAACTTTTTTCCCTGATGAAAGAAAAGAGTCTACTCTTTCTATGGGTAGTTTGCATAGTCAGAGCACAATATCCGGTGGGCCTTGAAAAATTGGTCGAAATGCTTCAAAATGGCTAACAGTATGGGGATGTCTGATCTGAAAACGGTTGGCAGCCATTGAGTTAATAGAACAAGCAAGGTCAGATTTGACCCCTGCTCTGATGTCAAAATAGAATGACTTTTTTAGTCCAGTACAGATGAAGATGTTCCCCTTAAATACACATAAGGAGCACTAACTAGCATGTCTCTAGAGTTGCGATCTTTTTTTTTTTTTTTTTTTTTTCCTTGCTCAAAACCTAGACAAGATGTGCTCAGGTGTTACTTTAAATGTGCAATCTGAAACCCATTCTCTAAACCTTTGAAATATAACAGTACTGAAGAATATTCCTCAACATTTAAATATAAGCCAAATGTTTAAATGCATCAAATGCACAATGAGCATGTGTCACTTGGGATTCGATAAACTAGTAAGTTTACTCAGTTTCCAGGTTCCATCTATAAGAGTTTTTGTTGAATTTTATTCCAATTTGGTAGTTTTTGTAGCACAGCTGTAGATTTTTAAGTTCTTGTTGTGCAGTCCTGGAAAAGTACAGTATATCATTATTAACCCACGTTGATAGTGTGATCACTACCTTTCCCTGTTCCATCCCTGCCCAAAGAGCCCATTTAAGAGTCATCTTACTGTTATTATCAGTGATGCATACTTCCTCAGTGAGCAGTACGAAGGGTTAGTCTGTGTTCGGACTGTGGGAGTGCAGCTAATGAAGGTATTTTATGAAATATTGATTAGGCCTCAGCAAGCAACACAAGTAGCAGGAGGTTGTTGGGGGGCAGAGGATGCAGGAGCAGAAAGACCAAGGTTAATACGGGAAGAAAGAGGCTTCTCAGTTCAATAAATCATGTCAAATGCAGAGTCGAGGGATTTTAAGTGCAAAAGAAGCACAATCTCAACATTGAGCTGCGTGAAAAGGGTCAGTGGACACGAGGACCTGAGGCATTTTCCTGTGAGCTGTAATGAGTTCCTCATTTGTTCTCTAGAGAAATCAAAATGAAGAATTGGATATCCAAGTCAGTGTTTGCCATGTTTTATTACAGTGGCATGTGCTGAGCTTCATTCAGGCATCCTCCTGCCTGCCTTTGTGTTTTTTTTCCTGGTCATGGTGAGGCGGTGGAGTTTATTATTAGCTGCAGTGCATCCACTGTCTGAGTCTGTCATTTTCTAACTTTCCACCAGCTCAGGGTCATTTGTTTGTTCTCTTGGCTCTGGTTCATCTGCAGATGCTGTACCCTGCTACAGTCCTGCACAGGCTTTGTTTTTGTCATCGCTCACTACTGTGCTTATAATGCACGCTTTGTTCTTTCTGGGAAAAGCTCATTTTTCATCAAGCTGCTGGGATAACAGTGACTGATTGTTGAGCTCCTCTCTTTTACCCTTTAAAATAGAAATAAAATGTGTACAAGTCAGCAGACAAACTTGATCAAAAAAATATGTTGATACAAATTATTTTTTGGTTGTCTTTAACATAAACTCGTTTTCTGTTTTGTTTTCCAGTTGCACCTAAGGTTTCAGTGACAGGACTTGACAAAAATTGGTTTGTGGGTCAACGGGACGTGAAGTTCATTTGTGGTGCGAAAGCAAACCCTCCTGTCCGTCACTTCTCATGGGTCAGGTCAGTATCCCTTTAGAATTGTTGAAGAAACCTTAGATCTCATAAAGTATATGATCAGGATGTAAGTACTCCTAAAATCCTTCCAGAGCTCTCAGTAATGTTAAAGGAAGTCAGGGTGCCTTCAGAAATTCTTTGATCACTTATAAGGTTTTAAAGAACTCCTGTCATCAAGTTGTCACCAGATTGCAATGTCGGATTAAACAACATAATCTAGGCTTAGAAAAAACCTGGACAAATTACTTATTTATCATTTTTAAAGCAGTCTTCCCCACACAGTTAACTTCATTTTCTTAATTTAATACATATAATTGACACTTTTATTGCTGCAATAAAATCCATCACTGCCCAGATGAGTCTCGTTTTATATTTGTAAATATGTCATTTGATCAAATTTATTTACAGGAATTTTTTATGCTTAGTTTCTATTCTTATCCAACATGACAGATGAGCTGCTGATTGGTCTGCTGCACACACCTAAACTGGGCTTAAAACAATCTTATATTAAGCAGTGAGGTGAAGAAGCTTCTGTCTATAAATTACCTCCAGCATAACTTGGGAGCCTGGACACTGGAGCTGTCCAGTGCACTCCCTGCTATAAATAAAAAGCCTCCAAATGGCTCATTCATCAGAGCAACAGTGGCCTATTGGCAACTCTTTGTCATCATCTTTGCTTTGAAAACTAGAAATATGATCTCATCGAGCTGACAGACCTGGTAAAGTGCAGACAGCCAAGCCTCTTTATTTTCCATTTTTTTCTTTCCCCTGACGTTGAAACCGTCACTTAATGTAGAAAGATTTTCCCCTCCACTGATGGGAGGGCAGTTAGCTCATATTATCAGTCATGTGATTGTGGAATAGCTGCAACAGGCCTGTGAGTCAAAACAGGAAAACGGTTTATGAAGGGTTTTCAGTTTGATCTTTTTAATTCTGATTTTATTTTTTCTGCACAGGTTGGATGGCTTGATGCCTGAAGGTGTTGAAATCTTAAACAATAGCTTTGCCTTCACTCGCCCGTTGGAGCGCAACGACTCCGGGGTTTACCGCTGTGAAGTACTCAATGACATCGGCCTCCGCAGCAAAGACGTAAACCTCTGGGTACAAGGTATGTTTTGACTTTCTCAAGTGCTTTCAGATCTTTTTTTAACCATCTGTTTACTTAAAAAATACCTTTTAACCCCTGAGGTTTCAAGTGAAATCTGTGCCTCTTGACATTCATTGAGCCTTTCTGATGTAAGATTAGCCTCTCAGTATGATCGGCCCTTGGTTCAACACTTCTAGCAGAGCTAAGCCTCCACATAAATGTCCCTGCCCAGATCCACTTTCACACATTCCTGGCACCAGAGGAGCACGAAGAGCAGATAAAGAGTATCAGTACCAAGAGTTTCTACTGTTGTGGTTTTGGCAACATTAGATTTCTCAGATAGGAAGATGGTGTTTACCCCCGCTGGTTCAGTGGAGTATACGCTCTTGTAAGCGTTTTCTTTGTTTTGTTTAGGGTTAGGTTTCACAGCGGAACATAGTAAACGATGTTCACAGATTTGCAGTACACAGTGAATGTTTGTAGTCGATAGAGTCTCTCAATGTGTGCTCCGAAAGCTTCTTGAAATGTGATCCGACTACATGGTTAATTCATCATCTGGATGATGACTTCCTGGGTTATCAAAGAGGGATCCCCTGTATTTGGATTCGTCCAACGCTGTTGATTCATTGACATAAACTCTTGTCAGAAAACTCACAAGGTCGTAAACAACTCCCCTCTGCTTCCTCCTCTGTCTGTCCACAGTTAGCTACTAAAGTTCATCATGGTGAAGTCAGGGTGTGGATCCCTGAGAACTCTGCATCTCTTTTTATTTTCATTCCTCCTCTGTTCCTTTTAATCCTTCTCCAAACAAAGCAACTGCTGCTTTTGGACTCGTACTTCACTTATACACACATGATTCTTTTCGTTTCTCACTGTCTGGAGGGAAAAGCTGGAAAAGCCCCAGAAAAAAAATAAAATAAAGGGCCTGTCAGGCTCCATCTGTGTGCAGGCCGGGTTTCTGAGGACTGCTCCAAACGAAAGCACTGACATCCTGTCCACGACTGACTTACACTGGGCAATTATCTTGCTTCTCTTGTCAGATATTACGACTTGGGCATGCAGCCTCTCACATCCCTCCCCCGTGGAGATAGCCAGGTTGAGCTCAGCTGTGCTCCCTCCCCTCCTTTACGGCTGCTCAGTGGAGCTGTTTCACATGTCGTCTGTCAGCTTTGTGGGCTTTGGCTGCTGTTCTGTAGGATGATTGGCTTTGTGTTTGGAGACACACAATAATCTACATGAGGTTAAGATGTTACTCTGCAGGCTTGGGTTGATGACTGACACCAAATCAGTTCACAGACCTCCCTCATGCTCTTACTTTACCCATAATCCTTCATGCTTGCACACAGTAAATAGTTGTAGGTAACTGGATTCCTACTCAGTTACACAGATTGTGGAAATGATTATGGCTCTGCAGGGGATCCATTTTTATAACTGCCTCTGAAACCCCTGGTGGAGATGCAGACCTCTCTTAATGTGAGTCATGTTGCCTGTAGCCGGCCCTTTGATGTGCCTGCGCTGAGATCGACTTGGTATCAGGCTGCTCTGAGCCCCGGAGGCTGGAGGTCAGAATGGAGACACTCATCCTAACCTTGAGCCTCTCACAGCCTGCAGCCCCCCCCTTTCTGACTCTGGATGCTATCACAAACGCCAGCCAGCGGAGGACAAATCAGATGTAGGAACCTCTCATCGATCACGCAGTGTTTCATCTTCTCACATGACTTCCCCACAGCAGGGTTCAGAAAAGAAAGGGAGGACAGCCAATCACGCTCACTCAGATGCTCATGAGTGCATGTCCTCTGTCCTCCTTTCTGCCTCTCATCCACACTCACAATGACATTTAGCACTTAACCTCCCTCTGCCCCTCTCACTTCCTCCTTTTTTGCTCAACTGTGCAGCTTTCAACAGATTTCACGGTCTCAGGAGAGGCTTGTCTCCGCTCCAACGCTGCAGTTTTGTTATAAATTAATTGAAAAACCATTCAGTCTCCCTTTGCCAATCGTTACAGAACATAAAGTGAGGGCCGTCTCCTCTTTATTTTTATTACTCCGCTCTCTCACTCCATCTGCCGTCCTTCCTCTCTGTTTAAATCTTTTCATCACGTTTCCTCTGCAGATCCTCCCCCCACCACGACCGCCCCGAGCACCACTGCGTCCCCTCTTCAGGACACCTCCGGAGCAGGTACAGCCGTTGACCAGCAAAGAGCCCTCTTCACCTCTCCAACCCTGGCCTCCTTACCTGACAGCAGCCTGGGGACCATCGTTGGCGGGGCAGTGGGTGGAGTTTTGTTCCTGATTCTCCTCCTGATCCTGGGCGGGGCCTGCTACATGCGACAGCGCCGGACCTTCAGAGGCGACTACTACACCAAGCAGTACCTGGGACCCTCTGACATGCAGAAGGAGTCTCAGCTGGACGTGCTGCAGCCACATGAGCTGCAGGAGGTCTACGGGGACAAAACAAGCAAAGGAAGCCAGGAGCTGAAACCCAAACTGGGTGGAGACATCATTTACCCAGACTACACCCCTGAACGGAAGGATAGAGATGACTGGGCTGACAGGGGGGACAACCACAGGGGTCTCAAGGAGGGAAACTACTACCCTGATCACTACACCAACCAAAACATCCACCCCTGTGGGCCCCCTGTGCACAGCACTATTGTGAACAACGGCTCCCCCTACCTCCCGGAGGACTGCTATGACAATGGCACAGACAGCGACTATGTGTCCCACATGGATGGATCTGTGATCTCTCGCAGGGAGTGGTATGTTTGAGGAGAAAGCAGAAAAAAGACTGAGAATAATTTAACAAGCATCATCAAAGGTTGTGTCGATCTCTCAGCTCAGTTTCACAGCGAGCTCTGCCTTGATTGTAACCACTTTACCTTAAAGACGTGTTGGCGGATGTCTC
This sequence comes from Labroides dimidiatus, assembly GCA_030710495.1. Taxonomy (NCBI): domain Eukaryota; kingdom Metazoa; phylum Chordata; class Actinopteri; order Labriformes; family Labridae; genus Labroides; species Labroides dimidiatus. The sequence goes on from CM061154.1 coordinate 21,631,149, forward strand.
ACCTCTGTAGCGTCTTAAGGAGCTACAAACGAGCTGGACTTCCTCTCTGGTGTTATCCATGCGGGCTTCAGAGACTCTGACACACAGTGAAGTTTGACTGACGTGAATGAGGTTTTGTATTCTGCTTGTTTGTGTTGCCACCTGTCTTCAACACAGGTCAAAGGTCAGGCGTTCAGACCCTTGTTACTGAAGTATTTATACCCCTGACTGTCTGAGCTTTGCTCCCATAAAACCTCACGACTTCTGAAAACACTCAATTGCTCACAGGCCAAACAATCATCATGACAGTCGGAATTAATGCAAATTATACTGCATGAGTTATTAAAGAAATAAAACGCATCATCAGGTTAAAGGGAAGGTTTGACAGTCGCGTGGTTAAAAGGGAGATTACACTAAATAACACCCTGTCCTGTTCATCGGTTGCTTTTGCAGACTTTCAGTATTTCCTGTAAATAATCAAACGGCAAACCTGTAACCCAGAGAACAAAGAGGTCGCTTCCTGTGAATGAGCTCTGATTTTCCGCTTCACTTCAGATAAATCTGCTCAAAGATAGCGCTACTCCTCGGGTTTTCAGTCCAAGTTTATTTGTTGACATCCTTTGCTAATCAAGAAGCTGCAACTGCTGTTCAAAACTGTAGAGAACACTCCTCGAACAGCTGCTTTGACGTAAACTTAGAGGAGCAGCTGGCGCATCAGACAGACACTCTCACCTTGTTTCGTTTTTTAAAATGAATTTTTGGCCCTTATAAGATCAGACGGACTGAGCAAAACGGAAATGTGGTGAGAGAGAAGTGCTGAGGTCAGGAATCCATCCTATGAAGACTGCAGCCTCTGTACATGGGGCGCCTGCTCTATCAGCTGAGCTTAAACCTTGTTTAAATGAATACATCAGTCTATGATAGTTGCAGACTTCATCATGCAGCTCCCTGCAGCTGCTTCCTCGAATTACTCTACAGAAAAATGCAGAAAATATTTCATTTTGTTGACACTTTTGATTAATTTGCATAGCAGTAGTCGCACTAGCAGCAGCAATGAGATCAAACACTAAAGCCATCAACTGTCATGCCAGTTTACAGTGCACTGTAAAAACTGAGGCTGATAGCAATAACATGAAACTGTGCCAGAAGATGAGTATGAAGTTGTTCCCTTGATACTCCTCAGCCTTTGAGAAGACGTGTATGGAGAGCTCCAAAAGTGGTGTAAACAATTATGAAAGTGGGAAAATTTATCACATTTCATTGATCATAACTGAAATCAAATGCATGATCATTATTGAAATGTGTCAGTCTGCTCTGTTTAGTACAAAAAGCACAACTCTTTCATTACAGAAGCCAAGCAGGCCTCATCTTTCTCCACTTAGCCATGATAACAGGCTGCATCGCTGTCTTCTCCACTCTCCCTGCTCTGTATCCTCTGATTTCTGTCTGCACAGCTAACACCAATTGGTCATTATAGCTTTTATTTTGAACACAGGATCAAAGAAATGTGTTATAAATACCATATGTGACGATCACAGCTGTCATCGTCTCCAGTTATGTGGCTCCATAAACCACCGACCGTTTCACTCACACTCCACAGTCGTGCTCCATGGCTGTAAATGAGCGAAATAAAAGAAGGTCAGAAAAGGAGCAATAATAAACGGATCCCTCGGCTTCAGTTTGAAGTTGTGCGGATGCCTCACAGCAGAGTTGGAAACAGTGCGAGCAGCTGACATCACTTCTGATCAGAGAGCCGGCTGTAATGTTGGGGTTTAGCTCCTCGGCGGTGTCTCTGAGGATACTCGGCGATCATGGAAACTCGAAATTTAATCCATGAGTGAGAAAAAGCAGCTAGGTTAAAGCTGTCTGTGGAAGGCCTCCTCAAGGGAGGGATATGTATATTTTCTTCTTTTTCCCACAAACAACAAACCCAGCAACGTGGAGCTGAAACAAAGGGGTGACATCATAAGTGATCTCATCTCTCACTGCTTGATTTGACCTTAGACTTTTCCACTTTGTGCTCCTTTTTTTGTTTCCTCAGGAATGATACATGGATTAAAGCAACCTCTGTGAAGCCGCACATGAAAGGGAAAACAGACCCTTTCTGGAAAGATCCCTGCTTAGTCAATCAGGCTGTTTGTTGTTGGAAGAACTGTTCAGTGTGTGTTACAGTCAGAGGGGGTAGGGCATATTTCTGAGCTCTTTCTTATTGGGGTTTTTATAGATTTGTTTCCCCCCTCTTTTTTTTTTTAACCCTCTCCGCCCTTCTTTTCCCAAGCTGGGTCTTTGGTTCGAAGGTTTGGATGTCTGAGAATAAACCACTTTAATCCCGCTCTCACTCTCATCATCGCGCACACACGCACCCGCCCGCCGCACATCTGCCACTGCAGCCCACATTCAAGGAGCAGCCCTCACCTCAAGCCTTCAGCTTTTAATTAACATTTCATTTTTTCCTCTCATGGCACTTGGCAACCGAATCGCTGCAGCTCGGTGATATATCGCTCCTGCGTGTCTGCATGCACACATTTTTTTCTAATCAGCTGATTCATAGCTGTCAACTTTGTTTCTAATTTGGTGAAGTTGCTGTCTCTGCTCCTAAAAGGATCTTTCTTCTCTTAAATCTGTCCAACAAAACCAGCTGAATTGATGAATGTGTTTGTAAAGTTCAGCTTTGGTCCCCCACCAACTGCTCTGCATGTAAATTAAGTTATTCGCCACTTTCTAAGTTCATTTGCTCTCGTCAATAATGTTCATATACATGTACATAATGCTAATAGGCTAGCATAGGATTAGCTTTTTTGTTCGTATGTCAGTGTACAGTTTGTTCTGGTCTCCCCTACTGAATAGTTGGTGCCTTAGATGGGCTGAGAAATGCACAGAAACTTTGAGATGACAATTACAGAAAGCATTAATATAAAGGATATCAAAGCAGAGGAGGACTGACTGGTCCGTTTATGCGTCTTCCATCTTTATATTTAAGATTTGCTGGTATCAAAACATCGAAATTGACAAGAGGTTGATTGTCATGCCTTATGTACTTTGAAAGGACACATGTAACAAGTTAGTTACTGAGGAAAAATTGTACTAAGTTTCACTGGGATTTAAGGAAAGCCAGATTCATAGAAAATATTATTGTCCTGTAAATATGCTGGCTGTTTTTTATTATTACTGGGGAAAAAAATCTTATTTTTTGTATGAGGTCTGTAATTTTCACAGAGTATTAGTTTCTTCTTGCGAGCGTTTGAGCAGCCTTTGTCTCATGAAAACATAAAGGATGATGCTGTTTTCGCTTCATTTTTATATTTGTTCTCGGGAGTCTCTGACCAATTATTTTGTAAGTTGTTATTTGAATGATTGATGTCTCGCAGGAATCAGACATGGATGTGTGACAGATTGTATTTTGTTCCTTTGTTTGCAATAAATTACTGTCATTGCACTCAAAAGTGTCCTGGGACTCTGCTTTCAGAGAGAATCTTATATTTTAAAGCTCCTGTAAGGGATTTTTTTGTTTGTGTTGATTTGAGCGCCCCCCTGTGGATAGACTGATAACTCTTAACCCTTGGTAGTGAGCAAAACAACCTTCTGTAAAATAAACTACAGTTAAAAAATAGGGTTGAAAAATTCTGTGAATCTTCAAAGTTGTCCACTACTTAAAGTTAAACCCTACAATCAAATATATTGACCTCAGTACTATCATCAAAACTTAATTTGACAGACTTCTAGACTCCAAATCCAGAAAAGTGGCCAAAACTTGCCGGAAATTTTTTTGAAAAATTCATTTAAAATAAGGGCAACAAAACCCTAAAGATTTCCAATACTCCTGAGTTAAAATTCCCATGGAAAACTTTCGAAAAGTGCAAAAAGTTGTCTTGAACAAAGAAAAGAAGATCCACTCTCCATTCATTTGCTTCAAAAACAAATGCACACCTTGGCAAGAGTATCGTCTTTAAGACAGTGGGTGATCCTGGAAAAAAACTTCTGATTCTGGCCACAGGTGTCACTGTAATCAACGCCAAACCAAGCAGCAACCCCGGTTTAAGGCCTCGTATGCATATAGCTGGGTATTTTCAAAAAACCATCCACCGCTAACAGGGCAAATCTAACAGGGCAAACCCGCCGATAAGTGCAGCTGTAAGCGTGCCAAACCCATACATGGCAGTGTTTTCACAGTTGAAACCCCTGTCTTTTCCACCAGATTCAAACATGGCGCCGGGATCTTTTGTTTGGACTGACAAAGTGGTGGAATTACTTTTAAATGTAGTTTTAAAGAGTATAAACTTAACACAAGAAAAACTAACACTCCCACAACAATCATGCCTGCCATATTCATGCTTGCCATAAACAAATGTTGCATATATGTGACATAGAGGGATTTTTTTTGTAGCAAGCTGGGATGTTTGAGAACTAAAAACTCTGTTTTCTGGTGTATACATGAAACCGTGAAACCAGAGTTTAACAAACTCTTCACTTTGACTGGAGTCTTCAGAAAAGATTATTTTTAGTGATGGTTTTTTTTTGTGGATGACATGCCTAAATGTATAAGAATGTATGCAGTTTCCCAGATACCCAGCTGTGTGCTAAAAACTGCAGTTTGAGGAGTGTCCACTAGAGCCTTGCTCTAGTACCGGAAACCACATACACCCAAAAAATAAAAAAAAAAGGCATTTTCACAGCAGAAAAAAACATGTTTACAATCTGGTACAAAAAAATGTCTCTGAGTTGTTAATTTCTGTAACAGCACACACTGTACGGGGGTGATTTTTTTTTCTGACTCAGCAGTTCTGAAGACATTAAGATCAAGAGTTCCCCCAATCAGAGGCAGAACTCAGCTGATTGACAGGCAGGCACCATATAGCTGTTAGTGAGGAGACTCAAACCCCGCCCATTTCCATCTTGGCCCCACCTACAGTTTGCTTCACAGCTTTGTATCAGAAACAGACGGTGCCGTCACTGAGACTACGTCCATTTATTTTTCAGTCTATGTGCCAAACTGACGGTCCTGACAGAGCCTTTAATCTGGTTCTTTGTCACCAGCTGTTTCTATAACTTTTCTCTCTTTTACTTTTTCACGATATGCCCTGTACTCACTTCTTAGGGAGTTCTTGGTGAATACAGTGAGCATCATTTGGAAAATAAACTTTAGACTTTGGATTAATATCCTCTGAGTCATTTTTATTTCTGTTGCACACTGTAAAAATGTCAAACCAATGTTTTCATTAACAGTCATGATAAACAGGATATTTTCAGAACTGAAACGCTTTAAAACACTGCTCTGCACGCGTTGAAAACAAACTGTACTCCATCGAAGACACTTAATACGAGTCTTTATGAGATCAGCTTTGAGAGTCTGTTTTTACCTTATGAACTCTTATGTTTTGATATATTTTCTTTTATTAAAAATAGTGTTTACAGTCTGTTTGGAAACAAAACATTCAACTTCACTGTTTTGGATTCTTAGTAACACACATAGTTTGTTACTGACGGCGTTCAGTTTTTCCTAACCTGTAGAAGAAAAAGAAAGAAAAAGGTAATATGAGAAATAAAGATAAGTCAAAGAAAATAAGAATTTCAAAATAAAGAAAACAGAGCAAATAAATTTATCTGGTTTTAATAAATAAATTGACCTTAATTCTGCATGAATCAGAAAAAGAAACGCAGACATGATGATACATGTTTTTTAGAGCCCATACAAGGGCTGATCCATGCTGAGCACACTTATCACTGTTTGAGTCATTAAGGTGGTGATCATCAGTCACTGTCACCCTCAGCCTCGTCCAACGTCCACACCTGTGCTACTGACTAACTGACCCATTTCACACAACTCTTCATCCTGTCCAACTCAGCACCCTCTTCATCAGCGCTCCACAGAGAGAAACAGAGAGAGAGAGAGACAGACAGACACCTCTGGGCATCTTTGTCACACCTGCATGGACCTGGACATTTACTGACCACCCACAAATCCCCCGGTCACCCCTCAGTTCTCACTAACGTGAACTTATAGCTCTGAAATCATGCCCTGAGAACATTTAGAAAAGAATTTACAACAGCAGCTCTAATCCAGACCCTCCCACTCTAAGTGGCTGCGTTTAATCCCTGGTGTTAACCTGGCTTTGGAGGTGGCACAAACACTATCAACGTGTGTTGTTTAGCAAAGTGACAATCGTCCCCTCTGGTTCAGATTAAGAGCAGGAGGAGAAACCAGATACCTAATCCTCTCTGGCATGTCGGACAGAATCTCCCTTCCTTGACTTCACTTTCATCACTTCAGCCACTTCAGTCCACGTTGGTCGAAAAAGCACTCACTCAGTTATCACAGCATTGGCTGACCAGGATAACCCCGGTCTAATCCATCACTGCGACCATCTGCATGTTTGTGCAGGCAGTGTGGGTAAATAACTCCGTGTTGGTGGGCTTGGGTTACCGCTCTGTCTTACTTCTTTTGGGTTTTTGGCAGATGGCTGCGAGGGGCATTTTTTCACACTTAATGAATCCGTCAGCAAATGTGTTTAGTTTTGTTAGCTCGTAAAGCAGCAGCAGGTCTTTTCTTGAAACATTCCGGAAGACCCCACCCAAAGAAGTCAATGTGGAGAGCATCAAACTGTAACCTTAAGAAGTTACTCTGGTCAAAAAAAACCCAAAAAACTGTTTCTTCTTCCTAGTGTTCTCTTTTGTTACCTCTCTCGATTTATTAATTCAGAGTGAAGTAAAAAGACATGGCCTCCTCCTCCTCCTCCTCCTCCTCCTCTCACTCACTAAAAACACTGATTGTTAGCTAACGAACACGACAGCAGCACCAGGGAGCGCACATCAAAGGCTGCAGCTGACTGAGCTGAACAGACAAATTGTTTGAGCTCATGGGTTTGGAAATAATGAAATGCTGCAGAGGGTGGGAGAGTGCGGAGCAGTTACAACAAAAATGTTGTCACATGGCCCGCGCTCTGGCCGGTCCTCGTCTCGGTGTGAAGTGTGTGAGGCTTTGGGGCAGCAGCCACCTGTAGCTGAGTCAGTACCGAGGGAAAATAGTTTGTGTACCAGTCATTGAGAGAGTCATTATAGATAGATAGATAGAGACAAAAGGGAGTCAAAGCATTGGCTTGAACAGACTCAAACACTAAGAATTTTGACTTTTTATTGTCAAACATATCATATTTGATACATGAGTTTCAAAGACCTGTATTTCATCAAGATATTTCCTGTTTTGATCTAAGAGAGGGAGCAGCCAGGGTCTTCTTGTGTCATGATGCATGCGGTGTGCATGCTCAACAGCTAAAACTAGTAAGTACATCAGAATAATGCCACTGGCCCAATGCAACACTTTATTATAAATAACAATAGTCTGTAGAGCAAGCTGAGCAAAACCCAGAGGTTGTGGGGAATTTTATAAAATGGACATAAATTTGGACATGGACATGCCCCAAGGAAAAAAGTTTGTATGGTCACCCTGTTTATCGTGACTATATTTCCAAACGTCCAAATAGGGAAACGTTGAGTTTACAGCAAATCCACGCAAGAGTTCATGGTGCAACTGGATTTTTCATCCTTGCATCTTTAGACGTTTCCGTTTTCAAGCCTCTGTTTGAAGCGCATTTGTGCACAGTTGGTGTCAATGCAGTTGTTTCTTCTTTTTGCACCATGTGTCCTCATGTGCGTTTGTGTCTCTGTTTTTGCATGTGTTACAAAGACGCATCATTTCTGCCTTCGCAGTACATTTCTCCTGATGAGAATTACTCAGGCTTTGGCAAATTATTTGCTCCTTCGATCACCCAGTCTGCCTTGAGAAAATCATGACCCTTGGCTGCAACAATATTGGTCATGATTGCCTCAACTTCAGTGTTACCAAACCCAAAACTTGTGTTTCAAAGTTTTGAGATACTTTCCAAAAGGAAGCTGTAACTCTCTCAGAACTCTTTGGAACCACTAATTTCCTTTTGGCATCGGAAAAAGGTGCATCTGGGATGCTTTTGTGTGCAAACACATAAGTTTAAGGATTTCGGCTCTTTAAGCACTCAAAAGTAATGTAAGTAGAAAAGACAAAAATCAGATTCATGATTACAGCAGAAATCAAAATCTGCTGAGTTAGCATTGGAATCACATTATTTTAAATGTGTGTGATGCAGCAGTGTAAGTCCAGACCACCTCGGTTTTCTTTCTTTGTTTCCCAATACCCCAAACAAAGGTCACCCTGAGCCAGTGACTGAATGCAACGTCTTAGTCATTCACTCTAAATGAAAAAGTCCCAAACTGGTTAACAAAAGCAAACACAAATTTACTGCTTTTCAAAAATGTTGAGTAAGACATAAGCAGCCTGTGACCTGCAGTTTTTGTTTGCAGTCTGTTCCTGTTTCACTCTTTGTGCTTTACAAACCTCTGGTGTACGGTTTCACTGCGAAGAGCATGAAGCCTTTAAATGATACGTTTTATCACCAGCGTGACACACATGCTGTTTCCTCACTGTGTTTTGGTCTCTTAAAGCTTCATGTTTGTGTTCACATGACATCACAGGTGAAAATCTGGACTTATCAAAAGCGCAAAAGAATCATATCAACATTCCCACAATCCCTCCACATGCATCACCTTCAGCAGGACTTTCTGACTTGTTTGCAGCCTGGTTGTGCAGAGATGAGAGGTAGGCCTGCATGACAATCGCCCCTTTGTGCGCTGATTCCTCTGAGACAGGGAGTAAAGACAATGAAGGTTTTCATGGATGTACCACATTGTTACTCTAGCTTGCACTGAGGGCCTTTCACAGATTGGATCCTGTGTGTCATGTTCCCAGCTCGTTGTTTTCTGCCACAGTGGAAGAGCGTACTGCTCTGAGGCGTCAGTGTCTCTCTCTGCTGAGTCAGAAAGTTTTTTTTCCAGAGACGGTTTAAAGAAAAGTACAGAGGAAAGCATATCTTATTGCACAACGTGAAATTAAACAAGGATGATAGAGTGCTTTCCTCTGGGGTCTAATAACCGAGGTATAAACATACACATTAGGTAGTAAGAGGATCTTCATGTGTCGCTCTTCTGTTGGCAGGTTGAGCACCTCTGCTGCTCATGGCTGAAACAGGAACCTTTAAAGACAAAAACATGTTTGGAGTGCAAGGAGCAGTCACTTACATGGTTTTACATATGAAATGAGTTTTCTTATGGATCAGCGTCTAATTGGGCTCATTGCACGCCACAGGCTCTGATCAGAATGGGTGGGCACCTATCTCGCCGGGCTTGGACATGGGGGGACCCCCTTGTCCCTCCTGCATTGTTCTGCCGTGCTGGAGCAGATATAATCTTCAGTGAATTTTAATCCCTACAAAACAATGCAATGTTCCCTGGGAAATGTCTGTAGGGTATATAAAAGGAAACAACAACACAGAGTCGAATACAACTTGGACTTGAATGGACCTTCAGCTTCAGAAATGTAGGAAAATATGTGTGAGGAGCCTGGAGGATGATGAAAGTCCGCTGACAGGCTAGCAGCTCCATGAAATTACCAGAGAGCTGCCATTCAAATAAGCTAACACAGTTACTTTGGGGATGCTAATTTTTAGAGCTAAGCAGGTGTTGTGTTTACTTTGCTCACAGTCTTCATATTAATTTGCTTAAATTTTTTTCTGCTTTGTCATAATACCGTACATTTGAATATTTGTGGATGACAGCAATTATTATATTTGTTTTCTTTGCAGCTCGGAGTTCTCTTTTTTTGGTGTGTTATTAGATGCTGGTATAAGTTTGTGGTGTTGCCACAGAACCTTATTTGTTTGCTGAAAAATGGCAGCTTGCAGTATTTTGGCATTCAGCTGTAAAATAACACCAAAAAAAATGGTCCACTCTGCTATCAAGCAGCCAGCACTGCGTCTGAATGACGTGAATGCATGCCAACAATTGCACGGCAAAGAGAGAAGACAAACTAAAGCTTAAGTATAGATCTAATCAGGCAAGTATTGATTAATAGTGATACCAACATTAGTATTCATATATCAATATTTCAGATCGAGTCGCCCACCACTAATTGCATGTCATCCTCTTAGAACCATGAATCTAATCCATACTTTTGTAGCCAGCCAAAAATGTCTATCTAAAAAGGGTGACCTGTCATAAAAACTGGTGACACCTAGGAACGATAAAGCCCACTTTTGGCTCTATATACAGTTGTTTACAAAATAATTTACCATGAATTTTTAAGCAGACAATTGCCTTTTTACCGATGTCTTAACTTGCTACCTCGTCTTCTAGACATCCTTTCTAATTAAACTATAAATGAAGCCATACAAAAGTCTCAAGCATACAACTTTTTCTTTTTGCTACCCATTGTTTGTTTTTTAGACAGATGAAATCAACCATGGTGTGTTAGCCATGAACAGTAGATTTCAATATAGCAGCATACTTTACTTTTTTTACTGTACCATGGACCATCTTATCTGCCAGTTTTGCTCGTCCAGTTGAATAATCTGTTTACGTTGTTTGCCATGGAAACCACAAAGCTGACAATGTTAGCCAAGCTGTCATACTTGCTCTAATAACCTGCTTTTAAAGCAAGAAAGTGACTAAACGAACAAAAATCAGAGGTGGAGTCATAGTGTGAACATTTTTAAAAAGTTTACACTGAGCCCTGTTTAGCATTAATGATTTTACGCAAGTTGTGTTGAGCTAGCTTGCCGGCAACGGCAACGGGAGGTCAATAACCACCAGCGGAAGTCAACACCCATAGGCTTCTGAAGAAACAGGTGGATACATGGAGAGAAGAGAATTGGACTTCTGGTTGAGTATGTCTCACTCCTCTTTGATAGGCAGTGCTGTGTCCTTTCTTGATAAGCAAAGTTGCATGCTTATCAGACTAGTTCTGGTTCACCCAAAGACAAAGTAATACTCTAACAATGATGGCCAAGATGGATGCTGCTGTATCTCTTTATATGTTTATGTATGTGTGTGCCATGGTGTTTGTTTGTTGTTTTGGAGTGCAGAGACCCTATTTATCATAGTCATCTACTTCCTCTTGTAGGCTCATAGTTGGATTTCTGAAGCTGCATGTAAACGTATTGACTGTTTCTGTTGTTTTTCAGTCATTTTCTTGCTTTCTTTCTCCCTTATGATAAAAAACTATAACTTTTTGTAGTCCCTCTGTTTGATCGATACAAAACAAACATAAAAAACAAAAATCCAAAGCATTTTGTTCGTGTTTATGTTCTAACGTTACCTTCTGAAAATAACTTCCTATCTGCACTTTGTACAACTCCTGTTCATGGTATCACTAAGGTCTTTAAGTTATCTTCTTGGGACCACCAAATTTAGGGCAGTTCATCCAATTGTAATTAAATTAATTCAATGACAAATAAATAGTGCAACAAAGAAAGGTAACAGTATGTTAAAAACAGTTAACTCTGATAAATGGAAGGTCATTTGTCCTGTGGGAACCATGAACATAAATACAAATTCTATGAAAATAATACCACAGCAGCCTGGGTTTCAAAAGTGGCTGCCAAGAGAGCACCAAAGTCATCATTTGTCAAAATTTAATGTCTGTGTAAGATTCATTGTCAATACAATGAATAACTATTTTGATATTTGTTTACCAACAAAGCTGTCCTAAAGGTGGCGCTAGAGTCAGTAATTTCACCAGTGATGGCTCTCAGGACAGTCAATATGAGGCATGTCCAGAGCTCTACGTCCAACTGTTGTCCATGTATCTTAATATGAACCACACGCAAACGTGTGATTTCACCACAGGAAACATTTTAAGATCAGCAGAGTCATTAGGGTTCATCCTCTGGGAACCATAAATAACTGAACCCTAATCATTATGGCAGTTTGTCCAGTAGTTGTTGAGAGTTCAGTCTAGACGAGGAGTGGAAGGACTGACATTGGGATCTCTTGCGCCTGCTGAAAGCTTAAAGCTGACAGAAGAATTCCATCTTTCATTTTCAAGGATGTCTGTCTGCGTGTCTGCTGTTCTCTGTGTGTGTTGTTGTTATTTTTAGTGTTAAAGTCTGCGTCTTTCACCTGTTCAGGCTGTCAGTTTGTGACTGCTTCATGGCCCAGGAAGCAGCAGATCTAATCTGACCAACCAGACGTACCAGTCCGCAGCTCCCTCTGCACGCTGCCTGTGAACAGCTGGACGCGGTCGTGTGGATGAAGTCTGTCAGCTGGAGCAGTCAGACTGACCGTCCGCTCTCAGCTCTGCTACCACCAACTGTGCGCACGTGACGGCGTTCGTCATGTGACTGCTGCCTGTCTGCCTCAGTGTCAGAGCTCAGCAGCCTGCAGACCACCACGGGAGGCTGTTGTTGTTAGTTCCAACTCTTTGGAGCAGATGAGGGGCCATAAAAGCTCACCTCACCTTAAGCCCACTGCTGGCTTAGCTCATTATCAACCAGTCTGGTAGTTTGGCTTTAACTCTGTTTTATCATCTGTTTTACTTGGTGTTTGCTAATTCTTTGGTCTTTTATCTTACTGGGGGACCTCTCCTGACGCAGACAGATAAGCCTGTCACACTCAGCTGTTTGGCCGGATGATATATCACCAGGACTTGGGCTTACAGTCAGGACATGTGCTTTTGTTACAACAACATCAGTGCGGCCATTACGTATTCGATTTACAGTTCTGATTTAGTGCCGGGGCAGACAGAGGATTTACATTTCTAAAGCAGAGAGAATCCCACGTCATTAGGAGAACAACATTTTTAATTACACAACTTATACTGTCATTTTTGTTGCCTATGTTTAAATCATCTCTATGATTACTGCTAGTTTTCCTTGAACACATTTTTTCTTTATTTTGTTTTTATTTTATTTTCAAACAGACTTTTCTGTACAGGTTTTGTGAATTTTGTTTTTTTTTCATTTTAGCAGTTTCCATTTTGAAGTAGCTGAAGTACCTTCTCTCACATTAGCAGGACATGCTAAAAATGAAAAAAAAAAAAAAAGACAATGTGATACAATATGATGCAATGCAGTATGTTATAGTGTTAAATGATATAGAACAATGAGATATAAAACAATACAGTATGAAACTGTATTGTATATGATATGACAATACCATATAGTTCAATACAATAGGATATGATACAATTTAAAACAGTATGATACAATGCAATTGATGCATTGCAATACAGTACAATACGATACAATACAATACAGTACGACAAGATATATGATACAGTACAAAATTGTTCAGCATGATATCATACAATACCGTACAGTTCGAGATGATACAATACAACACAATATGATTTAGTACTGTATGATAAGGTAAGATACACGATACAGTTCAATATGATATGGTATAATACGATACAATACAATGAGATACGGGGTCTTGTTCACGAGTGAGGGGAAAACAGAGCGAGAGATTGACACACTGATCGGGGCAGCATCAGCAGTGATGCAGATGCTACACCAGTCCGTTGTGGTGAAGAGGTAGTTGAGCCAGAAGGCAAGGCTGTCAATTTTCCAGTCAATCTATGTTCCAACCCTCACCTATGTTCATGAGCTATGGGTAATGACCGAAATAACAAGATCGTGATTATAAGTGTCTGAAACGAATTTTTGGACACTTTTCAAATTTCGGAAATTTGTTTAGAATTTTTGTACTGCATACATTTAGATGCCTCCACTGCAGGGTTTTTAAATAAGAACAGTCAAACAAAGAGCAAACAACACCTTGAATGTTAACAAAAAAATTTACATACATACTGACTGCATGAAAGAAAAAAATGCATTCATATCTTTTAGTTTGTTGCATTAACCCTTCAGTTATTTATTTTATCACTGGGCAGGTTTAATGGTTTAATGAATTGTCATCAAATAACTCCCCTGGCAAACCTTACCAATGACCCTGGGTACCTGAATACTAAATCAACCTGAGACCTTAACTGATTGGTTAATTTCATGTTTGATGAGCTGTTTTTTCTGTTGTTACCATGAAAACCGCACTTTCACAGAAGGACCTTTCAGGTGGTATACGCGTCCTTGTAAGACCCTAATTTTAATCCTTTATTTATTTCAGTTTATATTCCATTATCTATTTGTGCCTAACCATTCTGACACAAAAGTATTACTTTCTAATACGGGGCACAGAGAGTGGGAAAAATCGTGGGACCCACAGCTTATTTTCGCTCTAGGGCCCCATGGAGAGTTAATCTGTTGCTAAGCCTATTGATATACAGGCTTAGTCATTTTTAAACATGTTGACCTGACAATATATTTGAATGAACCTGTGGTTTTGGGTCAGTCTGCTTCCTTTCAGTGATTATAAGTAATCCGACTTCCAAAACAAACTGAACTAAAAGAGCATCAATGAGTGTCACAGACCGAAATCATATTGTTCAAGAAACTCAGCTGGGAGGGAGAAAGTCACGCATTCAACTCTCACTCTCTCTCTCTCTGTCGTGGACTTGTTTTCTCTTACACAATGGTTCCCCGATTGACCACTTGACTTCTTAATTGTCATTCTCTCATCTAAAACAGAGGCACTGTAGACTTAATTAAAGCCAGCCACGATCGGGCACAGAATCATAGACGACTAAAGCAGATGGAGACAAAAGAAAGAGAGGAACTCCATTGTTCTAACACAACACAAGCGTGTGTTGTGGGAGAGGCAAGGATGGGGTGAAGCACAGCTCATGTCAAAACGAATAAATTACTTCGAACAAGGAGGGATGGGGGGCTGCGGGAGGCCCATTTAGGAGCTTTTAAAGTCGAGCAGCGTGAAGTCTTAATTACTGAGACTTAACACTGGCCAGCGCTGTGCTCACGCTGCGATGGTCAGGAGTTGGAGGCTGCTGCCCCCACCTCTTCATAGGAAGGAGAGAAGACTGAAAACTGAAGACACAACAGAACATTTTTAGTCCCAGACAGCGGGAGGGGAAATAAAGGTTGATTAAGTTTCAAATGGTTGGATAAAAGCGGTTTAAGGCCTCATCCTGTTCTCCACCTGGTGTGGTGTGATGAGATGAATTTCCAACAAATTACACTTTTTCTTTCCCTGTTTTTCATCCCTGCTGTCGGATTGAACCTTCATGCACACTCAGGTTTATTGGCAGTAATGATCCCAGGCTGCTCCCCGCTGACCAATCACATGTTGATGCTTGCTGTTCAGATGGAGGTGGGGGAGGGTTCAATACTTGGAAAATGACCAAAGGTAACGTGGAGTTTCAGCTTAGTAAGGTGTGATGGTGTGAATCATGATAAGGCTGTACATGCTGACCCTTGACCTTTAAAGAAAAGAGGGGTCAGGAGTCACATGGGCTTTTGCTACTTGAAGGTGTTTGAGAACTTCCGTCGAAAGACATTTAACTTTAGTTTTGGTTTAAGACACCATGCAGAGTTCTCACGTTCATCAACACATCTTTAATACTTAAAATCACAACAGTTGCACCAAAAGGCTCAAAAATAGTAACCGTTTTTCACTATTTATTTTTGATAAACAATGTGGTAAGATACAGTGAGCATTTATTTATATGCAGATGATGCACTCATCTATGGGCCGTTCCACTGAATCAGTGCCATTTGCATCCCCAGGAAATAAATGCATGATCAACTTCATTTTTAGAGAGTTACAACAAGCAAATGGCACCGATTCATTGCAAAGGTCCACGTACTAACACAGCCCCCTAACCCTCCTTGTTATACTTATCGACTGTGCTCATAGAGCCTCAAATAAGTGTCTTCACGTTAGTTTTAATGCTTGTTGTAATTGATTTGAACTTTTTTGAAATATTATTACATCTGAATTTACTGAACTGTCCTTTTTCCTAAGATACAAAAATGCAGAATTATTCACAGCAGCTGAAACATTTAGGTGTATAAACAAAAAAAAGTGTAGAGGTATCAATCACAAAATGTTGCACAAGAAAGGTTTCTTTATCAAATTATCACATTTCTCTTTTCTGCGCGTCTCGGGTCTTATTTTGTAATACTTTACAAGAAAGGTGTGAATTAATTGTGTTTGACTTTGTGTTTACTTCTCCATTCTGCAGTCTTGCCAATGTCTCTCTCTTGTTAAAAAAAAAAATAGCATCTCCAGAGACGTCTCATTTATATGAACATTTCAGCATAATGACTTGAAATCCCTGTGCTGCATTTTATTGTTTTTTTGTGCATTTGTAATTAGAAGGATTTTTATGACTAAAGTTTTACTGAGACTCAGAATCTCACCTGATTTGAACTTCTCATCATTCTGCACAGTCAGGTCTTTATTTCTCTACTAATTAACTGAGTATCCTGATGTCTCCTGTGGTGATAGCCGATCAAATGTCACGAGGCATTCTTGTTCTGGCAGAAGCACTTGTTTGTGCTTGTATGAAAACCTCCCCGGGCTGTATTACCTTTAGAGGTCATGCTTCGGCCCTGCAGCAGCCAGGCAGGATCATGGGTCTGGTAGCCGTGACGATACACTTTCATTTCAGCCTGCTAGTAATCCCACTATGCAATAAAACTGTCTGGGCCCTGTGTCTGGCTCCAGTCAGACCAAGTTTACTCACAAAAATGTCCGAACCCCCCCTCGACGTTATTAAGAGGAATGTAAATCTCAACCTAGAAATTTAGAGCTCTTCTGTCTCCAAATCTGAGTTGTCATTAAACAACTGTTTACCAAGAGAGTCAGATTCTGTAAGGGAGAAAAAGATTCATATACCTCATAATGACAGTGTGCATCTTAACCAAACCAAGACTCCAGAGCGTCCAGAGGTCAGAGCAGTCCGGTCAGCCTGTGTTTATGTTGGCAAAGGAGTTACATCTGTCCACAGAAAGTGTGTCTCTGGGTTTAGACATTATCTCACAGTCAGGTTTGGTCAACATCTCACAATAAACAAGTTACAGCTGCACTGACCTTTGCTGTCTGTCATGCAGTTTTCTAAAGATGGATATCAGTTTGATCATAAAATGAGGACATGATCATTTATCACTCTCTGAAACTTAAAGAGACAGATCTTTGCTCTTCCCATTAAAGAAAAAAAAAACAATGTGTTGTAACTTATTAATTGTTAAACCTGCAAAATGTATTTTTTTGTTGTTGACGTAGTGAAACATTTAAGTTTACAAGTCAAACTTTTTCTTTAGTTACATCTCACATTTTTAAGCTTCATTGCCATTAATTAACCTCTATAGAGCCCAGTGTAGCGCCAGCGCTAAGATATGCTTATCAAGTTTTGATTGGTGGTAGATTTGAGACCACAAAAAGATTGATCGATCATTCTTTTTTGTGTGTAAAATTTGGAGAGTTACACTTTCATAATGTGTTTTTAACATGTCCCAGAGCCTTTATCCTTCCTCTATTAAAGCGTAAACAACAAAAACATTATGATCCAGACTGTGATTATTCACATCACTTCCTATGCTCAATGCACGTCTTCATGTTTTTTACTTTTACATTTTTGAACGATACAGCTATGACATTTCTGTATTTGGAAAAATAAGTGTAAAATTTTTTTTTTATTCATGGTTTGCTGCACTTATTAACAATTTAGTTAGTTAGTCTGGACTAAGTCTATACATTTTATTAAAATTTGGGGTATAAGGGTTGTATTGATGTATAGCAAAAGTTTTATAGAAAAAAAATGTCACTACAGTTTGTAAAAAAGTAAAAATAAACTCTGGCAGACTTGGTATGTTTAGGTCATAAAGAGTTAAGAAACATTTTCTGCCCACCTGACATATGGAAGTCTAATATTAGCTCTCGTTGGCTGGCTTTGGTCCGCACCAAGGCCTCATGGAAGTGTCTGTATATCTTGTAAACGATTTTTTCTCTAGTTGGCTCTGTCAGGAGTTTGGTGTTGAGCAGCAACTTCAGTTTTAGAAATGTTCTAACAATAAAAGCTGCTCTTTGTAAGCAGAAATGATGCTGTAAAAGCAATAAAAGTGGACTTGAAACAATAAAGTTGGCCCCACATCCAAGCCATGGGGCTTAAATTTACCATACAGTAAGTCTCCATAAAACAGAGGGAAACTGGTGGTAACTCTCTCAAACTTTAGCTCTGGAGCAACCAACAAAATAATATAATTTCTTTGTGTCAGATATTTCCACCGCTGATGATTAAATTCACATCAGCAAGGCCACATTCATACTCTGGGTGTTCCTTGTGATTAACACAGCCGCTGCAGTTTATTTTGAGTCAAACCCTCAATCACCATCCTGCTGCTGCCATAAATACACGAGTAAAGTCCTCCAAAACAAGCCTTTAAGAGACCTGCTAATATGTCAGGAACATTTGTTAATAAAAGTGTAGGAGCTCTGTAAGGTTTTTATGTGGAGCTTTGAGCATCATGCTATTAGCATGCTAACATAGTATAATGCCAGTATCCTGATATTTACCACGTACATTTAAGTTTAACACAATATAATAGTATAATTAACAATTTAATACCAGGGATGGAGCCAGGATTTCAGTTTGGGTTGGCCAAACAAATTTTGGCTGAGCCTTAGATTAGAAAAGTTGGTAGATCGGGATTTAAATTAATAAAAACAACTGACTAATATACCACTGTTACTATGTGTGCTTTTAATGTGGTTTTGGTTACTTTTTGCTCCCAAATATTTGACTGGATTTTTGTAAGGTTTTTGTGCATCAGACGGCTCTACCTGCTATTGCTCTCCATGGTACTGACCAAAGATAAGCACTATAACGCACCAGCGTTCCGTTTTCCGTTTTTTTTTTTTTTTTTTTTTTTTTGTTTGTTTGTTTTTGTTTTTTTAGGGGGGGGGGGTCGTCTTCCAGTCAAAATACTGTTGCCATGAGTATCGACACTGTCATCTGTTACAACAGACAAATAACCTTAAGATCTGCTAGTCTAGGAAAAGATGCTCAAGGATCCCAAATTGTCAACAAATCTCACAACTGTGACATCACTTTGCTGTTTCACATCAAAATCATGTTTGAGGAAGAATCTGACATCTTTTTATTTTCTAGTTGGATGTACGTTCCATTTGTTATAATGGAGGAGATAGGCTTTCTGATCTATACTGCAGCCAGTCATCAAGACGAGCACTAAATATGTTGGTTTCACCTTTGAGGAGTGGCTGTGTCATCCATCTTTTTATACAGTCTATGATGGTGCCAAAAAAAAGCATCAGGGGTTCACTAAATTCTGGATTTATTTTATTTCTTTGTACTATTTCATGGTTGTTCATGCAGTCGCTCTGACATGAGTGTATCTGTGCTTAAAGCCTGCTCAATATCATGGCTCCTTATTTCAATCCTTAATTACCTTATTCTAAAACATGACTACTCCAACATTTCATCCTTAACTCAACCCAAAGTCTTATACTTTCTTTGCAGCAGTGACAGATTGTCTTACAAACTATGTGCTTTAATCTAATACAGAAAAAGTGAAACCTATTGATAATGTAATGTACTTGAGATCTATCTCATATTACAGTCTGACCTTCATAAATCAATCTCACTTCATGTATCACATATTCAGGCTTTAGGTAGTTTTTTTTAAGGTGGAAAAACTAGATTAGGGAGCATGATTTATTTTGAGATTTTAACTTTTAGAATCCTGTTTTTTATTGATATACGATCTGATGCCAAGACAGGCACTTAGATTACATTTTTCCTTTTAGAGCTGGTTTTAGCTCAGTAAGTCATTTAAAATATCTACTTATAAGGTCAGATAAATTACACATTAATCAAACACTGCAATTTTGAGGTATGAGTAAGATCAAAGCAAAACTTGGTGCTCTTCATTAACTTTTAACTCAATATGGTCACCATTTAGTTTTGATGAGTCTGAGTTTGTGGCCTCAGTCTTTCAGGACTTTTAAAAGTGCTTAAGAGGATCCTGATCTGATCCCCGACAAATGCCTCTCACACCCAGCGGGCGTCACCAGCAGCATAATCACTTAACATTAAGCAGCAAAATGCTGAGTCAGCACAGGTAAGAGGAAGGTCAGGCTGTGTGTTTGAGGAGGAGGCAGAGCAAGCGGTCACACAGGGACACTGAGCATACCTCCTGATGGCACATTCGGATTCAATACATACCTGATAAATGCACACCGACGTAAGACTCCTCCTGTAGGAGGTGAGGAGTGTGGGAAATATCGTATTTTTAAATCATGTTGTCATTGTGCCGTCATTGACGTGCAGTACAGTGTGCTGCAGGAATGCACTGGTTGAGCGCTCACTGCATACACAGGAGGCGCCACAAGGATTTCTGAGGGCCTCTGTGTGTGTGTGTGTGTGTGTGTGTGTGTGTGTCAGTGTGTCTGTGTTTCATAACTGCACACAATGGTTAAAAGGCTGCAGATTGTCGATCTAAAACAGTTTACCATCACTTATCATGGTGCTGAGGGGGTTTCTTTGGATTGCAACCTCCTCTCTGAAGAAACCCACGGCAGTGACAGCAGATGTGTTTCCGATAAATATGGTAAAACAATGGAGATGGAAAAGGTAAACAAGTAATATCACCAAAATATACTGTTAGTACCAAAAGTAGGGATGTGTCGTCACCTTGATATTTTAACCCCTACTGTTTGGATCAGATTTGACCTGGTTTGACATTTGATAGTTAAAAAAAAAAAACTTAAAATCATTCTTTTGGCCTGAACTTTGATCACTTTCCTAAAGTGATCCAAAAAATACACCAAACTGAAAATACTATATAATACTATTTAATATTGTATACTTTTGTACTGTTGCTACAACTTTGTGTACACTGAGTCTGTTACAGGTCAAATTTGACCAGTATCTTTTGAGATGAATTTTAGATCTACTGATTGCAGTAAAGTTTCTTGCCACTGATTTGAGTGCAGAGACTTTATTAACTATTTTTTTTGTTCTAAGTGGTAAATGTTGAATAAGTAATTATGAATATGATTTCTAAGAAATGAATAAAGTGTTTGATGGTTACAGTGGTTAAACATGGTTATATTGGTCTTTCTTTTAATTCAATAGGATACATTTAATTAATTGTGGCTTTTGTGTTTTTATGTCTTGTATAAAACAGGACATGATATTGCGAAATAGCAGATATTTTACTTTAACAACAAGTGCTGTAAAAATCACTGTCCCTGCTCTCTGGAACATAGAGATCATTTTTAAGGATTCATCATACATTTATTAATGTGGCATATGCTACTTTGACATTAAAAATAGATGTGTAATTTAAAATTTGGCACTTGCTATGAGGGGTTTCTTGGTCAAATCTGACCCAAACCATACTGTGAAGCTATAAATATTAACAGTATGTCAGAGTTAATGTTGTCACCTTCAAACATTAGCACCAGAATTGCATGACAATTGAATGGGGACGGGACTAGATAAGCTCTGCTTCTCCCGTCTTCCCTTTCAGACATGTACAAATTGTTCAACTATTGACAATGTGTGATGTTGTATGTGTGCTGACATGACAGAAATAAATAAATAAATAAATAAATAAATAAATAAATAAATAAATAAAAACAATTAACCCTCTATAGGACACTTGTTCAAAAAATGTTGATTTTCATAACAAGACTTCATTACTTCTGTTAAAATTTTCATCTTTTTAGTCTGTGCAGAAGTGGCCAAAATAGTTTCTTGCTCCCATAAAGGGTCAAATTATTGACATATTTATTTTGGAGGGTTTAAAGGGTCGTAGCATGACATGGCTTTGTGGAAAATGGAGGTAAAGTTTTGTGTGAGCTGTGTCTGGTTAAAGTGGCATGTAGACACTGGTCCAGGATAGTGTATAAAAAATGGTTGGTGGTGCTAGCTCTGCTAGCCTTATATTTAGAGCATCATATCTATATCTGCACTAAATCTGCCTTCAAAATAAAAGTCCAAACAATTCCTAGAACGATAAATAAAAAATAAATAGAAGACTAAATTATATAACATAGAAATTAGAGTTTAAATTAATAAATTTCTGTCCCCTTTAAGGGGTGATTTACAGCCCTGTGTTACAGGGTTAATCTAAGTGTCCCACCTTTAATGTGTGAATGGCAAATAGAGAGTAGATCACCTTGTCCTATAAAGAGTTAAAGGCTTGAGTCCATTCAGAATGTAGTAAAACCAGGACAGGCAGTACAAAAGAAACAATGCTGCTGTAAAAACAACAACAACAACAAAAAACTCCTCAAACTTCTCAATTATCACTTCTGCCTGTAGGTGGTAGCCATGAGTTATGAGTTTGGTTTTACTGGAAGCCAAAACTGAGTCCTGTTGCACAAACTTTTTTTCTTTCTTTGTTTCCCTCTGACATTTGCAGTCTCAACCTGTGCTTTGCAAAGTTGGATGCATTCAAAACAAGAGTAAACAGGGCCGAACAGTCAGAACAAAGACTTCAAACCAGCTTATGTCGAGGGAAAACATTTCCCCTTTCCATCAGAGTGTTCTGAATGTGTGTGAGTGCTGCCGATTTCCTCCTGAGCAGCCATGAGACAGAAAGATGAATGAAAGCAGCCGAGCAAAGATGGAACATTTAGGCATGATTCTGGTCTATAAACCCGTATTGATTGTTGCTCGCCTTCCTGCACAGTCCCTGCCTGGCCGGTGCCAGAGTAATTTGTCCCCCAGGTCTAAGGTTGCATGTGAATTTTCTGTGGTGTCAGCTGGGTTTAGTGCAGTGTATGCTTGAGAGGAGGTGATCTCTCATTATCCCACACTGCTTTAATTAGGAGCTCACTGTCAACCAAAGCAGCATCTTAAACTCATTTATTACCTCCTGCAGTAGGCATCTCCCATCTGCAAGAGGCAATATTTCATCTTCCACGGTAGATTGTGTGTAATTTTGTCACAAATACATCTGCAGCAAACAAATCAGGACAGAAATGAGGTTTTTATTTAACACGAGACCGCATGACGGCATTAACTTCATACTGCAACAATCAGACTCATGTGTGTGTGAGAGAGAGAGAGAGTGCCTGCTCTTCATGTTTGCGAGAGAGAGAAGTAAGGGTGAGGAAGGGCGTTTACCTTCTGTGACTTTCTTACAGGAGCTCAGAGGTCATGCTCCCATTCCAGACCTGCAATTAAAGTCTGCCTAAAGAACCGTAACCCTTAACCTTTGCTAATTTTAAACTCGTGTTTGTCTCCCAACCCCAAACATGTCATAATAATTATTAAGAAGTTCATGAACACAGTCTTTCCATAAGCTCAGTCACTCTATGTTTACCGTGCTTGGATGGGGCTGATGGTGCTGCAATTAAATCATTTCTTCAATAGCAGGTATGAACATCGTCCTGAATCCTCACCCAGGTTGTTCAATTCTCTCCTAAGAATGTGTAACTTCCCATCGAGGATCATGTGCTGCCTCTGGCCTGCAGCAATCTTACATCCACTATTGTCTGTCATATGCCCCTGGAAAGCATGTCAACCTCTCTTTAACTCTGGTGTTGTCAGTCGTTAGTGTTCTACAATTTCCAGCCAAGATCTCCTTTTTCATGCAGCATTTAATTCTGCAAAGTAAACTCAGTCATGTTTTGAGCCTCAGTTTAACAGTTGATGGCAAATGAAACAGAAAATTCACAGAAAAACTTTAAATGTTTGTATTGTATGGAGTCCCCTGAGTGCAAATCTATGCCTACAGTTTAAAATCTGTGCATGGGGATTTTTAATCCATGGGGATGTATTTGTAACCCATGCACATGGACGTTCACAAATTACAAATCCAATGTGTGGCCACATTTTGCAAGCTCATGTTCAGGAATTTTCACATTGCTCCTCTTTTTCCTGAATTTGCACCTGCAGGGCGCCCCGTAGTTTGTTGACTAGAGGACATCTGCTGTCTGAAAACTAAACTCATACTTGTTTCTATGACACGGTGTCCAGCAAATTTGTGGCTGGAATCATATTTTTGATCCCGAAAGGACTGTGAGCTGCGCTTCAATGCTGTAACCTGTTAAAAGAGACAAATACATCATCAGATTACTGCAGAAGGGAGGCAGGATGTCAATACCGCAGATTGTGTTTCACCTGCTTTTGCTCTCCATATGAGAGCCCCAAAGTGAGGAAACTTTGAACTGCTGTTTTATGTAGTTTCCGGTCTCCCTGTACCCTGAATTTTTATCTTTACTAAGTGTTAACTTCTTTGAAAGAAAGCCTCTCACAGTTTCTCCATTACTTGCTTTTACCTGAGAAGACTGATATGCATGCAATAATGACAAAAAAAAATAGTATTGTTTTGGGTTTTACTTCACTATGAAAGATTTTTAGATTAAGTGGTAAGTATTCAATAGATTTCTGGGTCACAGTTGTGAAACGCTGCAAAGGAACTGTTTACCAACCTTTATACCAGGCCACTACTGGATGTGGTTACTGAGGTGGGGCCTTTCAGTTGTAAAACAACACAACAGCTTTGTGGCTTGAGATTCACAACAAGATAAGACTTAAGATTGAAATATTACTCTCTAAATAGGTTAAATGTCTTGACAGAAAAAGGAGGATGAGGTTCTAAGGTTTGTTTTAGGACTCTTCTTTGGATATCATGTTGTTGGATCGTCATCAGAAGCTCAGCTCACCCCCTGATGGGAGTTGTACAGGTTGCATTAGCACAGACTCTCAGCCTGCTGGTTGGGGAGCCCTGTGGTGGGGGAAGTCAGGATGAGTGCCAGGTCTGGAGGGATGCACAGGCCCGGCCATGCTCACCACATCCCAAATAACCAGTGTATGAACCGCAGCCATCTGCTGTCCATTTCACTTACACTCTCGCTTGACGCTCTGCCAGCCGCTCCTTCTCTCACCCCTGGAAGCGAGAGCCATCCTTCCATCCTCTTTGGAGCCACCAAAGCTTCAGGGTTCAGCTGGCAGGACACCACAGTTACTCCTCTCATATTTGTCTGAGAAAACAAAGAGTTATACTTCCCCTGAAATGTATTTCAAAGCAGTATCATTTCTCACAAAGCCTCATCCTCCACTTACCGTAATGACCGGACTTTTCCCTCCACTCTTTATGAGTGTGTTTCAGTCATTTCCATCAACTAAATAATCATTAAGCACTCAGTAGCCTGGCCCCAAACTGTTGAAGTACATAAACGACTCATGACCTGAACATCATGATGCATCATCTTCAAGACCGCTGCATCATGGATGGAGTAATTTCCACCGACTAAATGACCATTAAGCACTCAGCGTCCAGGCCTCCTCGACAGTTACAGCACACTGGGGCATCAGAGAAGAAGAAGCGATTGATCAGAGAAGTTATGACTCAGAGAAAGTACAAAGAGGTTTCAGTTGGAGTTTTATTTTTTCCATCTGAAAGCTTTCAGTCCTTAAAAGGGGGCCTTTATTTGGTTTTGAGTCACTGAACGAGCTTGAAGTCATGTCGAACTTTGTGTTCTCTACTACATTTCAGAAAGGACAAGTTTGAATGTGTTAATAATGACTTTTCAGATGTTTTCTGACAGCTGCATGAAGCAAGATTTCAGTATGACTCACCTTACACTACAACAGTACCCCTAGAAAACCATAATTCATTGAAAAAAAAGAAGAAGAAGAACTTGAACTGTGAGTGACATTTCAAGTTTCCACTTTGGCAAAGTCAAGTCATACTGTTAAGTGATGCATGTGAAATGCATTTAAGAAAAAAAGACTTGGTCTAATGTTGCCAATAAGAAGTCATCAACATTAATGACAGCATTATGATTCATAATGGATGTATATGTTTTATAGGAGCTGATAAAATGCATCAGTTACCTTAATGTGCTCTTTAAAACAAGGTCAGGATGTTTGTGAATGAATGTTGTGTGTCCCTATTGAGATGCTAATGCAATCAAGTAGACTTATAATGGCATAGCTGGAATGTTATCTTAAAGATGCATTGTTTTTCATTGTTCAAAGGGTCCAACTGTTTTTCTGTGGTCCATAACTCCTTACCACTGGTGTACATGTCACAGCATGTTTTTGCAGAAAGTTTTATCCCACATTCAAAGGAGGAAATTTTCAGTAACTACTTTGAAAATGTTGGAAACTGATCCAAAATTTTAATCCATGGATGGCAAGGGTGACAGAAAATACATATTGTCATTCTAAGCCAAAGATTAGTCTATTGATATTTTCATTAACAGAGACAAAGTTATTTATGTTCATAGACTTAAATCATTTGGTCATAAAATTGCTCTAAAAGGATTAGTTTTAAGACTTGTCATTTATTTCACACAGAGCGCTTTCATGCGCTCCAATTTTTTGGATGTTGCAATGGCGCTTTAACTAATACCTATTGCTAATGGGCTACACAGGTCTGTTAAGACGTTTTATTTTAATTTTATTTTAATTTATTTATTGTAAGTTTCGAAGCAAAAGTCTTGCTTAAAGTTCCATAACCTAGGAGAAATCGTTCTGAAGAATAAATTCTTAAAATATTTGGCAAGTTATGCTGCTCACTCGTCCTCTCTGCGTGTCAGCTAACGTTAGCTGCAACCGGAAGTGTGGTGTTGCTTTGGAGGTAAGCATTTTTAATAGTATTTATAGTCTCAAACAATATTTGAAATGTCAGTCTTTACACAGAAGTACTCCAGCTTCAATAAAACGGAAAGTAAGCTGTGATATGGGGAAATTCAGAGGCGCTGAAAGGAGAGGGGCTTTTGTTTGTTTTGTGAGCTAGCTAGCTTCCCCTTGTTTCCAGTCTTTGGAGCCCTTTACAGCATACATCATTGGTGTTTAGCTACATTTATTCGGACAAATTAGCATTCTTCAAACGTTGGATTATTCAGCAGGAAGGTTTACAGAGACGGAGGTTGCCGCTGGGTTCTAACAGGATTACGGTCGTCACAAAGCAACCAGTGTTAGGAGTTAAGAGTGACCACGCTAACTGGCGACTTCAACTAAACCAGTTAACAAGGTCACACTTTCCACTGTAACGCGGGTGATGTCTGTGGCTGCCAGTTATCAAATATGATTTCTCCAACCAGGTTTGACTTCAAATAAGTAACATTAACTGTTGAAATCCAAAATTCAGTTTTTAAGAGCAAAGCTTTCATATGCTATAACCTATGCTAATTTAATGCTAGTTATAGTTTCAACAGAAGCATGCGGTGCCTGACTGAGAGGAGACAGTACCAATGGACAGTACATGCATCTCAAATATGTATCATATGTCTAAAACAGATGCATCACAGGATCTGTTTTCTTAGTTGTAATTATTCCAAAGGAAAGAGGGATGAACATGAGCACTGAAACATGTAGCATTTCCAACCAGTCTTTAAACGTTAATGTGAGACACACTATGGGGTGATTCTCATGAAGCCAACCAAAGCCATGTCTATGAAGTTTTTTGGGACAAATTTTGAAAAAACCCTCAGAATTTAACTTCATATGAAAGCACACAATGTATTTTATGAGGCCAAGTGCATTGTTAGGTACCAAAATAATATTTAAAATGTTTTTTAACTGATTTTTGCTTCATAAATTCATTACCGTAACGCGTCCAGAAAAAAATACTATAGATTTTTCTACCATAAGCATTGTAAATTCTCAAGCAATTAAATAAAAAATCCTCCAGATTTGTTCAAAATTTTATAATCTATCAGGTTATAATCAAATAAAATGGATTCAATCAATTTGTAAAAAAATATTTAAGAAAAACTGAGTGTCCAAGCATGAAGTTTTCATTACCGTTGCAGGATGTTATCATTCCTGTTTAAATCACAGTGTTTTTTTAAATAAAGTTTCGTTCACTTATAATGAACCACAAGGAAAGAAGACAAAGAATGGCAACAAAGTTTGCTTCTTTGTTACATTTTGAGTTGTTTAATGGTTGATTTTGTCTTTACAAACCCCTAGAGCCCCACCACTAGTTTTCATTACCGTAATGTCTGATATATCATGTTCTCGAAAAGTTATAAATCTGATAGTCAGATGTGAGGAAGGTGTTAATGGCCCCAAACTGTTGTGTTATTATTTTTAGCCGAGTCATCCTGGCTTCTGCCATAATAAGCCAGTTTATCTAAATGTCTTTCATTACCGCAATGCATAGCTTTCATTACCGCGTGGTGTTAATGGCTGTTGCGGTAATGAAAGGTAATATTACGGAGGTGAAAATAGCATACAAACTTCAATGTTACACTAAAAATAAAAAAATAAAATTGTTTAATAATGGCCAATTTGACATGTTTACAGGTGCTTTTTATGTATTATCTAATGCCAACTAATTTTCAGTGGAATTCAACCTGGACATTAACCTCAGGACTGAAGGATAGAGGGATACTGCAACCTCCGGTCTGAAAATTTGAGACAATGCGGAAGTGCTAAAATCTGTAGTTCGTTGAGTATCCCCTTGAGGCTGGCTCTGGAAGTACCGGAAGTCACACACCAAGCCAAAAAAAGAAGTTTTCATTGCCAAAATAAGCACATTTACAGCCTGGTACAAAGAATGTCTCCTGTCTGAATCGCTGATTTCACTAACGCACGCACTGCATGGGGGGTGAATTCTTTTCTAACTCAGCAGTTCAGACAATATTAATATCACCAGTTTGTCCAATCAGAGGCACAGCTCAGCTCACATGACTGCTGGGCGCCCTATGGCTGTTACTGTGGAGACTCAAAGCATGCCTCATTTCCAATATGGCTGTGCCGGCCATTTTGCTTTGAAAATCTGTTTCAGAAAAAGACGGGTGACATCACGGAGACTATGTCCATTAATTATAGTCTTTGGTTTTCTCCCCTTTAGACTGCTTGGTCATGTATGGATTTCAAAAATTGAAGTTTGAAAACGGTAGGAAATTAGTTAGGAAGCTGTGTTAGCTGTGCTTAATTTGGACAGCTGTCTAAGAATTTGCTTACTTTTTGGCTGGTCCTCAGCCGGCATAGACATACTGTAATATGTTTCAATGACTAGAATATAAGGTGGGGACATTCCTACTAATATGGCTTTTTTTTTGCATATGATCTTGGTGTCATAGATTGGAGAATCTACTTTAGATTGGCCTACTTTAGACTGGCTACAATCCTATCTGTCTGAATAATCTTTGTTTGCGTATGATAAAAATAAAGCCCCTGTTTACACCAGGGTTAGTTATGGAGTTCCACAAGTCTCAGTGCTTGGACCAATTATTTCATATTATATATGCTTCCTCTTGGCTCTGTTATGAGGAAACACCCGATGAATTTTTAATGTTATGCAGACGACACTCAGTTGTATCTATCCAGATTAAACCAATCGGTTAACTGAACTGCAAGCATGCCTGAAAGATATGAAAACCTGGATGACCAGATACTTTTTATTACTAATCAACATGCTGGTCGTTAGATGGCATCAGCCTAGCATCCAACACCCTGAGAGTTCTTTTCAATCAGGACCTGTCCTTAAACGCTCACATTCAACAGGTTTCCAGGACAGCGTTCTTTCATCTTTGTAATTTCAGGAAAAATCAGACACATCTCATCGCAGAGAAACTAGCCAATGCTTTCGTTTCCTTAAGGTTGGATTACTGCATCTCTCTTTTATCTGGCTGTCCTATCAGTCTACTAGGACTCTTCAGCTAGTTCAGAACGCTGCAGCCTGGGTTCTGACTGGGACCAAGAGAAGACAGCACATCTTAGTGTCTCTACACTGGCTGCCTATAAAATCTAGAACGGAATTTAAAATACTTATTCTAAATTAAAAGGCTCTTAATGGTATATTTAACCATTCTATCCTGAAGCGCTCACTGCATTCCCAGCATGCAGGCCTGCTCGTTGTACCTAGGGTCTCTAAAAGTAGTCTGGGAGGTCGAGCCTTTAGTTATCAGGCTCCTCTTCTCTGGAATCATTTACTGGTTGAGGTTCGGGGGGCAGACACCCTCTCTACTTTTAGGAGTAGACTTCAAACTTTCCTTTTTGATAAAGCTTATAGTTAGAGCTGGATCAGGTCTGAACCAGCTCTAAGTTAGTCTGCTATAGGTTTAAACTGATGAGGGGGAACTGACATTTTTGGTCAACAGAGCTAAAACAGCATGAAGGAAGATAACTATAGCAGCTCAACATTTTAGAGGCATGTTAAACTTGTTTTAGCCACAACTCTGATGACAACTTTCAATATGTACAGGTTTAATTCCTCAATTATGCACTGGTGACGGATACAGTTAACTTGTAATTCCTGTTAGAAAATGTGTAATGAGTAAATTTCCAATACTAAGCCCAGAGAACATTAATACAATCAGTTTCATTATATTCCGATTTAATTTTCTTTTTACTAAGTCTGAAGTTACCTGAGCATAATTCTTAGTCTTGTTCCCACATTATGGAATAACAAATGTCTAATTAATACTGATACTGAATCAGATCATTATCAGTATCGGGACTTATCAGATTCAGATTTGAACACAAATCTTTGCATTGTTCTGCTGAAAAATGCAAACCTTTTTTTAAGGAAAACCTGTATCTGTATGTGAGCAGTTATTGAAGAGTTCATTACCGAAACATTGAAAATCATTACCGATATGCTGTTTTCATTACCGCAATTTACAATAAATGACCATTTACTAAAGGAACACACCCAAATTACTCATGATGTTTTAGTCTCTTGATACAGTTTTTCAGATAATTTATACTGTTTCAAAAGTTTTTTTACAGAAAAAAGCTTTAAAAAAAAAATATGATGAAAATGACATACAAAAACTGTTATAGTATTACGGTAATGAAGTAATTGTTTGTTTTTAAAAAAGTGTAAAAATTATTAAAACAATTTTTTGGTGATTACCACAACCCTTGAGCATACTGAATGGTTTGCTGTTGAGTTTAAAAAAAAAATAAAAAAATTGTGTTCAATATTTGTAATCAAAAATGTGTTACGGTAATGAATTTATTTCCTCCAAGTGGCACTAAAAATGTCTTTAAATACCTGAAAAAATGTATAAATATATAAAATTTTAAATTGAGAGGTGACATAAGATCCTTTTTCTTACAACTGACAATTAAATTTGTAAATGCAATAATCTTTAATTTTGGCTATGAGTTGGACCATGTTCGTGAGAATCACCCTATGGGATATCTTCACAAACATTATTTATTTGTGTTGACTTTAAGAACCCTGTATAGCCCAGGGGAGTTGCATTCTTTTAAATCTGACTTTGTACACAAATGCCAGGAGAGTCACACATAAACACTCTAATATGACTCACATTAATTATGGCTTATCAATCAAGTTTTGTGTCACAGTGAAATCTGCAAAAGCACTTTGTGTGTGTGTGTGTGTGTGTGTGTGTGTGTGTGTGTGTGTGTGTGTGTGTGTGTGTGTGTGGGAGGACTTTGGTGATAATTCTGCTGTAAATGAATAACAGCAGGAAGAGATGGTGCAGATGATCAGTGGTTTTCCTCCTCTGTACAAAGTGATGATAAGGCTCTACAGAATTAAGTAGATTTCCACACAGCTATTCACAGGCCTGCTTCGCCGGTGTTTTACTGCACATCCACATTTTTACTGGCTTATCCCCAACTCCCCTTTTTCCTGCTGCATTTCCACATGTGCACGTCCATAGAGAAAGTGATAAAGAGAAAGCCAGCAAGGTGAAAAGGGTGCCAGTTGTACATCTGTGAAATGTATAAGTGCCTTGTCTGTGAAATGTTAACAATTCATTGTCGGTGAAATACTTTATTTTGCAGACGAAAGACTGGAGGTTTCCGGACTCTCTCCTCAAAACCCCCGTCCACGTCCGCCTACCTTCAGGGACTCCCCACTTCAGGTAATTTAATTAGCTGGAAAAATGACCACCAGCTAATGTGATTAAACTGAGATTTTAGAGCTAAACTCCACTCATTGGTAAAGATTTCCCTTTCCTATAATGTGATCACAGATATTCAATCAGAGAATAAAAGTGGAGAAATAATTAACTTTAATCTAGTTTAGATCATGCTAACATTACCTCTCTCATCTGGCTGTGTGGTTTAGATGAGATTTCTTGCAATTGTCATTGGCATGAATTGGAAATAGTGTTGCATTGGTTAGCTCACAGTAAGAAGAGGGCTTGTTCTCCATGTGCATGCGTGGGTTCTTTGCAAGCACTCTAGCTTCCTCCCACAGTCTAAAAAACAGGCTTGTTTGGTTAACATGTCACCCTAAATTGCCAGTACGTGTGAGTGTGTGTGTTTGGTTGTTTGGCTGAACATGTTAACCCTGTGATAGGCTTGTGATCTGTCCAGTGTGTACCACACCTCTCATCGAAGGACAGCATGGAAAAGCTCCAGCCTCACGTGACCTGGAACGGAAAAACCTGCTTGGTTTATGCTTTGAAATTTGTTCCTTAACAGCTGAAGGCAGGCCCTGAATGTTGCACAGGACACATCCTCTGCTCCCACATAAATGATTCAGGTACATTTAAGAGCTTTGGTCTCTAAGCGTCCACATAAAGATACAACGGGGGCTTTAAATCCTGTTTTACAGGAAGTGTTTTGAGGAAGGTGTGTTTTTAAAAGGATGTTTGTGTGGTGTGGGTCTTCCTGCTGCAGAAACAGGGTGATAATTTGTTTCTTTGTCATGAAACTCACTCTCACCAGCTTCACTCTGTCTCACTACCGCTGCCAGTTTCTTGCTGGATGATTCAGAAACAGCCGTTAAAAACCACACGTGATTCTGACGGACTTCATTCACTGTTTCACGCTGTAGTTTTGATGAGTCAACTTAAAAGTTGATAAACTTTTTCAGGAAACAGAAGATGGCACCTTGACAAAGACAAGGTTCGATACTCTGCAGCTTTCTCACCCACGTTGTTTCTGTTCACAGTTCTCTTTATGGGGTGATGCACTCTGCTCAGACTTTTAAAAAAACAGCTTTGAAGTGAATTAGTGGAGCATGAAGTCATAAAACAATACAGAGAAGTGAGTAATTTCGTAACTGCAGGGTATGAGCAGTGGCAGACAGGCCGTCTCTGCGGGCCACATGAGGGACAGGATGGTATGAATGATGCAGAGGTGGCTGAGTAAGAAATAAACACACAGGTAGAATATGGGAACCTTGCAAAAAAGAATCAGATGCAGACAAAATCCTTGCAAAGAGTCTAAAGTTGAAAGTTAGTGTGTGGATTGTTTATTGTTGCATACTTTTGTCTTCTCACTTCTCCCCTGAGCACCTGTCCCCCTGTGTAATAGATGTGTTCAGCTCTCTTTGTTCCATTCTGAACTCAGAGAAAACCAAAATCAGAAAACGGTTAGCAATGCTATCCGCCTCCCAGTTATTGCTTCGTGAAGCAGAGGCTTTTGTGTGAGATTAAAGTAGGTGTGTGCTTAAAAGTGGCAGCGAAATTCACACACAGCCACACGCATATGCACAAAAAAGTGTCAGCTGTAAGGGGTGTGTACATCCTAACCATAAACCACAGAAAACACACTCACACAAAGCTGCACACACATTTTAAATCCCCTCAGGTCTTTCTTTCACCCACAGTGAGTGCATCATGAGATGCTCAGAGCTGCTGATTCTGGTTTTGGTCCTAATTGTTGCGCCCTGCTTGGAGACTCAGGGTAAGTCTGCAGGATTGAAATCTGTCCGACTGTCAGCTGTTTATAGCTGCGTTTTATGGGCCTGTAAGGTCTTGTTTAACCTGTAGCATTGACACGAAACAGAGCAGCTTTGGTTTTCCATACTGATTAGTCCAGTTATGTTATGAATGCACACAGGCAGTTAAGCCGAATATGTGAAGGCAGGATTTCTGCGCATATATTCCTGCTGGCAGGTTGGTACAGTCAGTCCTGCAGTGAGTTCATTATTATTGATCGGTTGGTGTCACCTAAAACTATATTAGTTTCTTTACAGCCCTTTAAATCTGACATAGTGGGGTCGTATTTAATTTATGAGGATCGTTAGAGTTTCTTTTCTTCGTGCGAGGGGAAAACCCTCCGCAGTCCTCCACTTATTTTAAGTTCTAACAGTGCAGTTTAAGGTTGAGTCTCTGAACTCTTTGTTTCTGCAGAGTCACAGCAACTTCGAGCTGCAGATGAAATGTGAGAAAAAGCTTTTTCAAGTGGAGTGTATAATTTGTTCACCACATCCCCAGCCTGCAGAGGAGGGCTTTCTGTGTGCCACTGTTAAATGGTAGCTGTTTGTTGAGGAAAAAGCAGCCCCTCAGGCTCAGGATATACGATGCAGTGCATGAATACCTGATTTCTCTCTCAGTTATTACTTAGTTTATATCCTTAAGGTGTGCTTTTTCCATTCTTGGCTGACATTTATTTTGGCAATAACCTGCAAGGGCAAATGAATTATAAACCCACAAGGCTCAATCGAACCTGTGCAGCATATTTATTTCTCTACCTCTCTCCAGTTTTGGAGGCTCTCCACTTTGTTTCCATTTCTTGTGATAGATAGTTAGACTCACAGATTTTGGCTCAAACAGACTTTGATGCAAATAGTTCAGTTTAGACTGCAGCAGCTGTCTGTGTGTTTGATGGTGAGCTGAAGCAGGCTGTCATCATTTCCCTCATCATAGATCTGAAGCTGAATGGAAGATTTTGGCCACAACAGGTGAACAGAACAAACTGTGTCCCTGAGTGCACTTTGATGGAGTCAGCAGAGGAAGTAGGATGAAGGGGACTTTGTATGCATTAAGAGTCTGCTCACTGTCCTCTCCGTAAAGTGCTGAAACCTGTCAGCGTCTATTAAACCTCCATTTCTCTGAAGCGTCCCTAATCACGGCTGATTTCTCGAGTGTGGAGGGAGAGGTTGTTGGAGCCTGGGTTTAGATCAGGGTGTAACTTTTGGACTGTTTTCATTTCATTAACATAATGGAGTCCACTATTAAATATACACTGAGGGGACGAGGCCACATTTATCAACTGTCATTGTGTGCATAAATCCCAATTCCTGTCTTCATCCTTGAGTGTTCGAGCACTACATCATCTTCTCCTTTCAGGTATTGTTTCTGGTTGTGGCTGCATGTTGTTCAGTCAGTCAATCTATCAGTGTCACTTTTCAGAGAGTTGTTTTCTACTGATATTGAGGTTCCCAGAGGATGCATCATTGATGACTTTGGCAACAATAGCCAGAATATTGATCTAACATCACCTGCAGGTTGAATTCCTTCTCATGTAGCTACGTATCATAACTTTTTGTGGATGGTGCTGAGTGTAGTGCAGATCTTCAGGCTGCAAAGAGGATACACCTCACTGACTTTGAGGTTCAGCTTACTTTCTTTTTAGGATTAAATGGAGTTTAGTTTCTGTTTTTTGTTATTAAAGTATCACATAGCTTATTGCACTGAGTTTTGATGTGCATTATCCTCTGTCTTATTTTGCTGCATGCTTATTTTCTTTTGCATTTTGTCACATCCCACAGATTTTTTCATTTTCAAAATTTATTGACAAAAAAAATCAATTTTTAATTTCACATTTTCAAACTTAATTTGAATTCCTGCACAATGTCACCTCCAGCCAAACCTTTGAATGATAAATGGGTTGCCCATAGAAAACATATGGAGGTTCATTAACTCCACAGCTGATCCTCTGCTGTGTTTTGTTGTAAGCGCTAATGTTGGTATGCTAATACTCTTTAACAAGACAGGAAACCCTGCTGACCTTGCCTGCTAAATAGCAGCATGTTCACACTGTCAATAGAAACATGTTAACATGCTGACATTAGCATATAGCTTATAGCATTGCTAGCATGTCCTGTGTATATTGATCAGTCTTTGGCACTTTCTAATTATGATAAAAAGACTGAGAGCCTCATAACCACTGACCCAGTTTGTCTAGCTCATCCATCACAGTTTGATTTAACAGGTGAAGACAATAGAACAGCCAGAAATCCCTTCATAGGCACAACAGTGGACATCTATCAGCCTGCTGTCCGTCCTCCAAGAAGAGGAACAATCCCATTTCACCTCACAAGACATTTTGTTTTGCTTGAGTTTGCACTTTTGGGACTGTTTGGGTAATCTGCTGACCTCTCAGTGTGTTTATCTGTCTCAGATCCAGGTGGAGCGCCCATTTTTGAGATCACACAGAATGTCACAGCGGTCCTGGGAGAAGACGAGTACCTGAGGTGTAGCTATATCGGCAAGAATGAGATCCTAAGTGCCATATGGAAACGGCAGATCAACTCAAAAGTTAAATCCAAACCGCTGGCAGGGTTTGAAAATGATGAACCGTTTAGCCGTCACCCTGATATTTCTGAGCCAGAGTCTGTCAACAACCTGACCGTAAAGATGAGTGTGTCCAGTGTGGACAGAGAAGGAGAATACATCTGTGAGTTTGAATCAGAGGAAGCATCTTACTCGGACAGCGTTTATGTCACTGTTGTAGGTAAGCTAAGCCAAAAACTCAATGAGAAGTGACTTAACTCTATTATAAATTCCATTCAAAATGCTTCTGTCATACAAACATTTAGCACAAAATGTTCATTACATCTCATTACGTTGTATGTAATTACATCACATTACATCATATCTCATTACATCTCATTACATTGTTTCTCATTACGTCATATCTCATTACATCACATTACATCATATCTTATTCCATCGTATCTCATACATCTCATTACATCTCATTACAAAACATCTCATTACATCACATTCCATCGTATCTCATTACATCTCATTACAAAACATCTCATCACATCGTATCTCATTACATCACATCTTGTATCATCTCATTACATCTCAATACATCTCATCACAAATTACCCCAATGCAACCAATCACAGTGCAACAAATCACAACACTTTGCTTTTCTTCCCTTTAAATCCTTATATGGTATTAAACTTTATAGTTTGGTGTTATAAGTCAAGAGGATATTGAGGTAAATCCATAGAAAGCCTTAGTGGTCTACTTGGACCCCTGAAATATGGAAAAATAGGTTATGACTAATGGATTCATATTTGTTCATGTAAAGGTTTTGTTTTGTCCTTCATTCACTGACAGCTCGGCCTGAAATCCTGACTGAGGTGAAAGCAGAGATATCAAACGGCACTCACTACCAGTCGGTGTCCTGCTCTGCTGTCAGTGGCAGGCCTGAACCACAGATCAGCTGGTTGGTCGGCAGCCTCCCCCCAGCAGATCATCACTTCACCACAAACGTAAATAAAACTATTCATTCAAACGGCACCTCCACTGTGAGCAGCATCCTCCACTTCCCAACCCACCTACAGGACGAGGAAAGTGTCATCTGTGTCGTCCAACACCCGACCCTCCCATCCCCCACGCTCACTGCAGTGAG
Organism: Labroides dimidiatus; assembly: GCA_030710495.1. Taxonomy (NCBI): domain Eukaryota; kingdom Metazoa; phylum Chordata; class Actinopteri; order Labriformes; family Labridae; genus Labroides; species Labroides dimidiatus. The sequence continues at coordinate 21,668,146 of CM061154.1, forward strand.
AGTGGAAACATACAGTAAGCTCTCAATCACAGCTTGAGGGTGTGTGTGTGTATGTGTGTGTGTGTGTGTGTGTGTGTGTGTGTGTGTGTGTGCGTGTGTGTATGTGTATGTGTATGTGTATGTGTATGTGTATGTGTGTGTGTGTGTGTGTGTGTGTGTGTGTGTGTGTGTGTATTATGTTGGTGCCTCTGTGTTGCCTGGAGGTGACAGATTGTATTGCATCACGAGTAAGAGTTTTTGCAATCATGCATCATGACTCAGCAGCTTACAGCACAATGACTTTCTGCTGCTGAATTTTCAGGTGCAGCTCATTCCCTGTCTGCTCCCTTTATACAGTGTGGGAACATAAATCAGTTAACACAAAGTAATGCATTAATGTGAGTGCACACTCTTTCAGGGGTGACAGCCATAAGGAGAATTATAATGCAGCAGCTCCGGAGGCTCTAATTAATAATCATTTTTAATTTTACCACAGTGTAGTGTTCGATATGTTGGCTGCTGTCCTCACATTCCTCTTTTCTTGCATTCATCTTGACTAATGAGTGGTTACAAAAGATTTTATCACTTCTACAACTTACAGACTAAAGTTAAGTGAAAGGGTTAACTAATGAGGGGTTAACTTGCAAGGGGGAATTATTTACTATATCTGAATAATAACAGTTCTGACTCTAATCTGCATGATAAAAACAAACCATGAAGACAGAAGCCATATTTGATCTTTATCTGATTTTTTTTTTTTAACCCATGTTCCATTTGTTTTCATGTAGCTGGCAGATTCCATGAACTATACTGCCTATACTACAGCCAGTCAGTAGAGGGAGCTCTAGATCCTTTGGCTTCACTTTGAGGGAGCTGACATGTCATTAACTCTTTCAAACTTCCTTAGTGGAACCCTTATGTTGGTGTTTTAGCAGAAAGTGCTTATGCAGAAAAGAATAGAACAGAATAGAATAGAATGTACTTCATTTATCCCAGAAGGGAAATTCCGCTAACGGCTAACATTGGCTAACAGTGGCTAACAGTGGCTAACAGTGGCTAACAGATACTTCACTAAAGAGCCACAGGAAATTCAAACGAGACCAGAAACTTGATTCTAACAAATTCTAATATGATTGCTAATGCTAAAGCCGCTTCATACATGCTGAAAACATAGACAAGCAACTGTTTTCTGACAGTTTCACCATATGAACCTTAAATTTGATGAAATGTTATTGGGTTTAAAACTTGCTTCTGCTGCCTCTGTTGGACAAAAAGACCATGAACTCATAACAAAGTATATATACGATGGTGGACAAGATGTCATGACAAACGTTTGATACTAAATCGTTTTTTAAACTGTGTTCAAACTGCCCCCTTGTGGTCATAGGCTGCAGTACTTCCTGGCTGAAATTCAGCTTTTCTTTTTCTTGTATTAATTTAATTTAATCCGAGGCTCGGGGTTTGTCTTTGGTCACTTTGAGGCGGCTGAGCATCCAAATCCCTGTTGCATGAGCGCAGTGAGTTATCATACAGCAGATTGTATGTTAACGATCCATTTAGCAAGAGTCAGGCCAGCCAGCTCGTTTGTCCACTGGAGTAATTGTCTCTCCACAGCGGATACATCCACACAAAACTGTAACAGATGGAAGTTTTAAAGCTCAAACACTTTAACTCACTTTAATTGTATATGCTCTTTCCAAACACCTGAGCTGTTATGAGGTGTTGGCTAAATGTCATACTCATTTGGGAGATTCAGACTATAGCTTGACACCAGAAATTTTATGTATTTGATAATAGACTTGAACCCGGCTGAATCCCTGTATAAAATCCTGTGGTTCTCTCAGCGTTGCAGCTGGGCCAGACATCTGCTCTCAGCTGCAGCCCGGCCAACAGATGGGACAGGTGATAAGCCTAAGTCAGCACTCTCCAGAAGCCCCTCACGGCTCGTGTTTAGCTAACATTAAACTCATCCGGCCTCAGCTTCCTATTTAACCAAAACACCCCCAGCTTTGACTTTCTATCTGACTTTTTAATTCGCTGGAAAAAACATTAGGGCCTGTGAAAGAATGACTCTTCTCGCCTGTCTTCCTCCTCTGCAGCAAGGCCAAAAGTGACCATTAAAGCAGAGATGGTACAACGAGGAGGAAGTGACTTCTGGGTGGTCTCTTGTGTTTCGTCTGGAGGGATACCTGATACTGAGATCTCCTTGGCTTTGGAAGAGGAGCTGCAGAGGGAGAACAACGCAGACTCAGACACACAAACTAGCTCAGTCATCCTCCCTGTGACTGACTACGAGGGACGCAACATTACCTGTGTTTTTGACCATCCCAAATTTACACACAAAGTGTCCCAGGTTATGACCCTGCCATCTTTTTGTGAGTATCATTGAAGTTTCAAACACTTGTGCTGATTCTGATGAGGTACACAGCAGCGCAGTGATGTTTCTTATCCTGCAGATTTATCAGGAGCTCATTTGTTGTACTCTGAGCTGCAAAGCGACATGGATGACCTCCAAGACTCTGAAGTGTTAGAGCTGCAGGAAGGACAGAGAAACATCTCCATCAGCCTGCAAGTCACGGGGAATGTGCCCCGTTACAACATCACCTGCAAAAAGTAAATACAATACAAAAGCCAATGAGCGTTTATCAGGAAGTGAATACTTTTAATTACAGTATTGGAACTGTAAGGTTGAGATTTTATGAACTGAAGCTACTGAAGAATCAATTTCAAATCACTTTTAACCCTTTGAACCCACAGATCTCCTAACTTTGATGTCTCTCTGCAAACACAACATGAACAATGCACTAATCACGAAAGAATATAGTGATGTTGCACATCAAATTAAGAACAGACCCACATGACTATGTAAACCTTTTCTACATGCCACACACAACCCAATGAATCACAACATATCAAACTCAGTACAGCTCCACTGTGTATGTGTTTTAAAAAATGCCTGAAAATGAGATTTGGATGTATTGACCACCATTAGTGATGGACAAATGAAATCTATAGTTTTGTACATGAGAAAATTCAAATGACACAGATGGGGCCAAACTGTGCCAAAAGAGGGCTCGCCTGAACTCCCTGCACTAAAACCTCTCTAATTTTGTTCTACTTCACTTTATCAGCATCATATATTGTTCTATGGTCTGCATTTTCAAAAAGAATCCTGAAATGAAATCCTGAAAAGGCATCCTGAAATGCCTTTTTCAGGCAAACCGACATTTTTTTTTTTTTTTGCTGTGGGCCATCTTCATTTACTCTTTAACAGTATCACATATTCTCATGTAATACATCTCAACAAGTTTCACATTTTTTCCCTTGACTATGACACCAAAATTATTCAAATAGACCTTCTGGTTGTAGAGATATATCCATTTTATTATGGGTATGTAATTTTCAAGCAGAGACCTGAAAAATCAGCGCAGGGTTCAAAGGGTTAATCTCTGTTATTCCCCCTTCTGTCTCTTTAACTCTCTAAACCTCGAAGCTGCTCTTTTCTTTTCTCCAAACATGCTGCTTTGATGTGATCTTCAGGTAAAATTAGTTCACAGCTCAAAACTTAAACCCTGTCCAAGGTGTGATATTAACGTCTCTAACTTTGCCCTCTGTATGAATGCCACAGAGGCCTGATGGTCGAACCTAGTTGTCCACTTCTGTGACCTCAGCTCATTACTTTAATCTGTCTTTTGAGTTCCTCGACTTCACACAGCACTTTGAAGGCAGCTCTCTTGTCTCTCTGAACACTGTTGCATGCCGAAAGGAGGAGTGAATTCTTGTCTTTAAATGTTCTTTTTTTCCTCTCTTTGTTTTTCTTTTCAAAAAGCATCCAAAAACGTACACCACTCTTTTTTTTTAGAGAACTTAAACAACTTGTGTACATATCCTAAGGAGGATGTGGTAACATGTTCAGTAGCTCTAAACCACGAGTGATCGAGACAGCAGGAACCAGATGCCGTCACGTTTCCTGATCAGAATAATAACTGAGACGTTTGACTCACGTCTTTAAGAAACCGGTTCAACTTAAGCATGAATTCTGCTTAATGCAGTATTTTTGTGTCCCTGTAGGGATGATGGGCCCTTGCCTGAGGATGTGAAGATCATTGGCAGTAACCTCACTCTTCAGGCTCCTGTGGGGCTTCAGCACGCCGGACTGTACCAGTGTTCCCTCTCTTATCTCCATCTTCAAGCTATGCTGAAGTTTAATGTTACAGTGAAACCTCAAGTTTTACAGCCTGGTGAGTAACAGTTACTGGAAATTTTTCTTGTAAGATTTTTTCTATGATTACATCCTGAATTTCCTGTAGTGTCAGACCCTGAAATATTGATGTGGATCCGTGCCTCTCTCCTCGCCCTTCCTCTCAGTTCCTCCCTTTATACAGCTACATATGCAGACCAAAGATGGACGCTGGGTGATTGAGTGCTCAGCAGCTGATGCTGTTCCTGCAGCCAACATGTCCTGGCTCCTACTGGAGGGTGTGTCTGGAGTCTCTTGGTTCAATTTCACTTCTCATAATGGAAGCCACTCAGTCAGAGGAGTTTTACTCCTCCCTGCCTGCTCGCCTCGGGAGCTCTCTGCAGAGTGTGTGATAAATCACCCTGCGTTCGAGGAGCCACAGAACAGAAGTATAACACTCCCTCTTTGCGGTATGTTCAACAAATCGAATGATGGTTGATTTTGTCTAAGTAGCAGTCATATTGGCCGATTTGAACCCACTATAGATTTAATCTCTTCCTCACATCCTGTGGTTTTTTTTCCTAAACAGCTCACCCCAACATCACCGTCAACTCCAGCACCGAGTGGAAAGACGGGGACAGGTTCACAAAGGTGGACTGCTCTGTGGAGAGTGTTTTTACTGCAGCAAACATAACCTGGCATGTTGAAGGCACAAACAGCAGCATCCGTGCTCATTTAGAGTCTAAAGTGCTCTCTGATGGTTCTGTATCTTCCCGTAGCTCTGTGCGCCTTTTGTCCTCTTTGTATTCTGGTCACAATTTGACCTGCATGGTGGAGCATCCGAGCCTGGAGGCAGCAGAAAGAAGAACAATCCCCATTCCTGTGCACAGTACGTTGCTTCTTTCTTTCACACATTTCTCCCTCTGACTCACACAGCTGCTCATCCTCCTTCCTTTCATCCCCTGTTTTTGTTTTTCCAGAAGCTCCTCGGCTGAGTGTGTCAGTGTTGGTGAGACAGAAAGACTCTCCACTCTGGCTGGCCGTGTGTGACTGCAGAGGGGAGGGAGTTGGGACAAACCTCGCCTGGGTTCTTCCTGAAAATGTTAAAGAGCAAACATCGCTGCACACAAAATCCGAAGGCCAAATCTTCGAAGCCAGGCTGACTTATCGGTTTCCTCTGGCTCTTCACGAGGGGCAGAACCTGACCTGTGTGTATCGCTCTAAACATGGAGTCACAGAGAGGACCATCCACATCCCTGAATACTGTAGGTTTACCACAAATCAAATAAAAACCACCTGCAAACTTGTGTGACTCCATTTCAGTTTCATCTCCAACTGACTCTCTTACAGATATTTCCTCTTTGAGAGTCCTAAACCACACGACTCCTCTGCAGAGCGACTGCAGAGATGAAGCGGTCATACACAGACTGGCGCTACGGGAAAATCTTCACAATCAGAGAATTGTGCTGAAAGTCAAAGGAAACGTCCCGCAGTACAACCTCAACTGTAACAGGTGCTGAATCCTCTATCATCCACCATCTTATCATTACGAAGAAACACCTTCACACACATGGTGTACTTTATAAAACTCCAGTTTCTCACTATGAGGGATTCTGCAACATGGATGAGACCAAACCTGGAGAAAGAAAACACCCATAAAGCTTCTTAGTGTACAACTCCAATTCCAATGAAGTTGGGATGTTGTGTAAAAAGTAAATGAAAATGAAATGCAATGATTTGTAAATCCTTTTTAACCTGTATATAATTTAATACACTACAAAGAAGATATTTATTGGTCAAACTGATAGTTTATTTATTTGGTAAATATTCACAGATTTTGAATTTAATGCTCGCAACACATTCCAAAAAGCTGAGACAGGGTCAACAAAAGACTGGGAAAGTTGGGGAATGCTCAAAAAACACCTGTTTGGAACATTCCACAGGTGAACAGGTTAACTGGAAACAGGTGAGTGTCATGATTGGGTATAAAAGGAGCAACCGCGAAAGGCTCAGTCATTCATGAGCAAGGATAGGTTGAGGTTCACCACTTTGTGAACAACTGCGTGAGCAAATAGTCAAATAGACAATTGCAATGAATTTAAGGATTTCATCATATACAGTCTGTAATATCATCAAAAGATTCAGAGAATCTGGGAAAATCTCTGCACGTAAGCAGCAAGGCTGAAAACCAACATTAAATGCCCATGACCCTTCAGGCAGCACTGCATTAAAAACTGACATTATTGTGTAAAGGATATTACCACATGGGCTCAGGAGCACTTCAGAAAAACCATTGTCAGTTAACACAGTTCATCACTACATCTACAAGTGCAAGTTAAAACTCTACCATGCAAAGACAAAGCCAGATATCGACAACACCCAGAAACGCCGCCGGCTTCTCTGGGCCCGAGCTCAGGTGTATATCACCTGCAGCGTCTCGCTCATGTAGACTGCAGGTATACTAATTAACAAACATCTGCAAAATTTAACAAACATAGAATCGTGTTGTGTGTTAAGTTAACATTGCATTCAAAACTGCAAAGCCCAGGATGTTGCTGAGCTAGTGTAAAAAACATGAAGCTTCACATTTGTTGTGCAACTTTGGGGATTCGTGTCTTCAGTGGGAACAGATGAGCTTCCAGTTGAGTGCAGAGCAAGAAAGTCAGAAACTCACACACGGCTGTGTTTCTGTTGTCTTTGACTTCCTTATTCACATAAAGAAAATTATGAATATGATCTGAACGAACTGAACTTGTGTTGCAGGAGCGATGGCTCGCCTGTCCGAATGGATGGAGCTGCAATGGTCTTCCCGTCAGAGCTGACCGAGCAGGATGAAGGTCTTTACACGTGCCAGGCTTCGTTCTTTCACCACACAGCCACAGTCGTCATTCAGGTGGAGATCTCCAGACCGGGCAAACTGTTTGGTGAGTTTTTTCAGCCCTTTCAGAACACAAACTGCCCTATTATATAAGAAATTCTGAACATATTACCTTCCTTAGATGTTAAAACTTCTGCATGTTTTAAATGTCTTTGGGCAAAATGTGTGTGTGTTTCTTTTTTTAGAACTGGTGACTATTGTCTGCATGTCTTTAGCTGGAGCCGTCCTCCTCTTCCTCGCGGTCACTCTCTGGGTGTGCTGGTGAGTTAAAAGCCTCCTCAGGTGACATGCTGCAGCTCTACAGGTCATGTGTTTGTTGCAGAACGAGGGCACCGCTGCCAGTGCCATAAGAAACGAGACAAACAGGATGTGCGGGTCGATAACCCTACTCACCAAAACCCAAGTACCATGCAGATTTTCACAAACAGGAAGCAGTGTGGCTGGAGCAGACAGGTGCTTTTCCACCACAGACCTCCGTGCAGACAGGTAGAATTTGTTTGTAGACTTGATTTATTCTCTGGCTTCCTGCTCTGGCTTCAAGCAGTGTTACTTCTGGCCACTTCTGCTGCAGGCTGCTTTTAGTCTGCCTGTTATTGCCAACACAACACTGCAAAAGCTAAAGAAGCTAAAAGTTCAAAAAGTCCACAGCTTCGGAAGTTATTAGCATAATGAAATTCGAGCTGACATTCATCAATGACAAAAAAAATCCCTAAATCCAACTCTTAATCTTATTACTGTTGGAGAAAAATCAGTGAGTCACTCCTCTTTTATCACTGATGTGGGATGGCTGTCACAATCTGAGAGCTGTTTATGGTTTCTGCCGGCAGAAGTTTACACTTTCCACATTCAGTGCCAAATCTAATTTCTCTGAGGAATGTTTGTCAGGATCAGATCAGGTCTTGGTGAGAAAAAGCTTCACAATGGAGGTTCAGAAGCTTTTTTGTGTCAGTTCCTCCTCTCTGGTCAGAACATTTGGTCAAGGTGCCATTAGGTGACAGAGCCTGGGTCCCATTATCCCCGGCTGCAGTGGGAGGGTCCTGTCAGGCTAATTTGGGAAGGTCAGTCACACAGCGTACACAAGAAAACATGACTCCCCGGGAGAAAAGCTATTTCGGGACCGTGTCAGCCCTCTCCGCGCCCTCTCCTGCAGCACCGGGGACACTTTGTGACAGCAGCAGGTTGGTGTCACTGAGGTCATAATGTACAGAGTGATCAGCTGATCCTGACATCACAAATTGATGGTGGGGACAGGCCAGCATCGATCATGTTTACTGAAAACCCTGTCCTATAATAATGCTTATACATTTGAAACCTGTCCATCTACACTGACTGGGATTGAGCCACAGTGCCATCTAGTGGTGCTGTTCTGCATTACAAAAACAAAAACAATATTGAAAACCTCTGTTTGTCTTACAGCAAAAGAAAAAGCAGGCCACAGTATAAGGTAAGACCAGCTAACAGTGCTGAAATATGTTTGAGTATCCCTCTTTTTTTCCACACGTTAAAGGTGCAGTCTCTCTCTCTCTCTCACAGAAACGTGAGTCTCTCTCGGCCTTGACGACTCTCATGCAAGAGCCTGCCTCTCCTGAGTCCAAGAAACCCTCAGTGATGGATAAGGACAGTAAGGAATACGCTCAGCTCATCAGTTACTCCATCGTCATTGACCTGAAGAGTAATGTGTGAATAGAAAAGGTGCTTCGTCTACACTTTGCATGTTAGAAATGGAGGCTTACTGGATATTCTGTTTTTATTTTTGATTTCAGTGCATTTTTTTAAGATGACTTTAGCATTACAGGTTAAGAGATCCTCTCTCAATATGCATTAAGATGTTTCTTTATTTGTTTAATTGGTTATTTTAAATGCATCATTTTTGCACTTTTTCTACATACTTGAACTTTGTACCGTTTTGATACTCATGTACTCTGACATCTGTGAATAAAGACCAAATTTCTGTTATATCTAAATGCATTAAACATCTTGATTCACCCCTTTTTGTGACGTCTAAACTCATGAGTTAGAAGATCCAGAGAAAAATGGACTCATCCTCTGCTCAGCTGTGGCGTCGTTACACCCTCTTGTGGCAAAACACACAAATGAGTGATTCATATTTTAGTCACCACAGTTCAGGCTTCAGCAATGATGATGCGTCTAACTCAAGTAGCCTCAAATTTTTCCACTTAGGTATAAATTTGTACAAGTTTTTTAGAGTCTCTTGAAACTGTTGAATAAAGGAACTGATTTTTTTGTATTTTAATTGTTTTACTAAAGGGTGACCCAGCAAAATTCAGGATGAAATATTTTCATTTCAGATTTTTAACATCTGCTTTGTTCCTGAAAGTATTGTGGATAATTCAGGACAATTTTTTTTTTCAGATTTCTTTTTCAGGATATTCAGTCTCTCTGTGAAGGATAATATCAAATATGCTTAACTGTTTTATCAAAAATATATGAAAGAAATGAGTTAAATTAATTTTTGAATGTTTTTACTTTTTTAATTCCAACATAAGATCAGATGAATATTCCCCTGATTATCTCAAACCAGGAACAACAACAAAAAACTATTACATGAAAAGTCATGTACAAATGATGCAGATAATAAACTCTGAAATAATAGAAGAAATAATAATAAAAGTGTTCAACTCCTGCTTTGACAAGCAGTGGATTCCAGCCCCATGTTCAAAAACAAATCTAGGAGCATGTCCCTCGTCATGATGTCCTTTCGTGAATTCATCTCTTCTTGTAGACACACGGCATCAGCTGCAGTCCGAACTTCTTTATGTTTTCAGGAGCGTCTCCTGTTTTCACTGACTCAAAGGAGTAGAAATGAGTGTTTTCCGTGTTCTAAAGAAAGAAAGAAAGAATTTTGAGTGTAGTTTTTTGACAGTAGTAACTCAACATTTTGCAGCCACCATCAAATTTTTCAGACACTCTTTTCTTTACAGAAATATACTAACTTCTTAAAAAGACAGAACTGAGGAAATATGCACTGTAAAAAAGATTAAGTTTGGAAATCTGGTAATTAACTCTGGAAGAAAAGACTATTAACTTCACCCCACCTGGTTGAGGTTGTGTGTATTTCGAGTAAGGTGCATGAGTTTATTTATTTATTTGAAAAATTAAATGTTTTTGTTGCCTCACCTTGGTCACCATCTTGAATCCAAGATTTGCCAGTGCATTGATGAAGTTTCTAACATTCTCAAACCGGCTCGCCACTTCTGCTATTTTCAGTACACCCCTACAGTAAATGAGCAGAACAGGTATAAGTTCAGAGAGTTAACGTGAAAGATTATACAAAATAAAAAACATTATTGTGATATGTTTTACCCCATCTTCAGAACACGATTGGCCTCTGCGAGAAAATCTGACAGGTTTGTGCCCATGAGAGAAAGACAGAACACAGCGATGTCCACGGAGCGATCCGGAAGAGGAACCTGCACACACAGAATGAGTGTTTGATTTTCTGACAATCACCAAAACTGTATTTTAACAAGCATACAGAAAACGTCACGCTTACATTAGCCATGTCACACACTGTGACAAGCTCACAAGTTGCTGCCAGATCGAAGCTGTGCACTCTGTTCTTCACACTGCGTGCAATTTTACAGTCGCCACAACCGAAGTCTGCCACCACCAGAGAGGATGGTCTGAAACACACAACACAAGTAAAGAAACGAACAAAGTGAGTTCTTAGCTACTATCAACAGAGAACAGCAGCTCAAACAACAAATGCTAGTTTATCTTCTTCTGAACTGCTGTTAACATTTACTACAGGGTCGTCTCACAGCAGCCAAATGAGGCATCAATTAAACACCCACAGAGCTGCTTCATGTGCTGCATTACTCCTCGCTCCTGAGCAGAGACAGGATTTACTGTACACAGCAGGTAGATGAGGTTCTCACCGTCCAACCCTATCCTCAATAAAGAAATAGAAATCCTCTCCAAACACCAAAAGTTCCTGAATTCCTGAAAAAAAAGAAGTGTACGTGCATTGAGAATACATAAAGACTTACTTTTGTTTGATGTAGGCGATGATGGCGTCCACAGGATTGCTGGGCCACCTCTGAACCTGTGCCGTGTATCCCCTGTGATAGATCCCGAAGGCCTCTGGATCCTGTTTGAACATCCGCCTGGCCTCGCCGCTGGTCGTGCTGTAAAGAACTTCATTGATGTAGCGGAAACGAGCCGACTCCAGACGCTGCTCCATGCGGGACCTGAGACTGGCCGAGCGGTCCAGTTTCACCTCTGGTTCTGGTTCTGGCTCTGGTGTGGGCTGCTCTTCTTTCTGCTCAGCAGGACTCTCTTGGTGCTCTGTTTGCTTACTGTGGAGAATTTTCCGCAGCCTCTCTCTTTTCAGACTCTGCTCTTTGCTCAGCTCCAGTTTGGGTCGTTTTGTGGGTGTCTGTGGCTCTTCTGTGAACTCCTCTTTAGGTTCATCTGCTTTCTCTTTTAATCCTGTTGCACCTTTTCCAGCTTTGTCTCCATTTTCTTCTCCCTGTGTTTGTTTTTCCTCTTCAGTCAGTTTTCTTTTCTCTGCTTTACGTTCCTTCTCCTTTTTCTTGGCTGACGTCTGCCTGTTTTTTTCACTTTTGTTGTTGTTTTTGTTTTGTGATTCTGTTTTGACTTGGCTGTTTGGTTTATGTTCCTCTGTAGATTCTGCTGCTTTGACTTCCTCTTCTAGCTCCTTATCTGGGCGATATTTATTTTTACATTTCCTCTTATTCTTCATTTTGTTTTTCCACTGTTTTCGGCTCAGTTTCTCTGCATCCTCTGGTTTGTTTACATTTGCACTGATGGGTTTATCCTTTTCTTTGACCTCTGTTTCACCCACACAGTTGCTTTTAACTTTTTGGTTCCCTTGAGAAGAGAAAACATGTTTTAACGTCTCATGGTAGATTCTATGAACATTATTCTGAACCAGTGTAATTCCTTATAAACCCACAAATTCTACACCCTCAACCAGTTGATACTCACCAATTTTGTTGTCCTTTTTTGTTAAAGTTTTATCCTCTGCTGGAGTTTGATCTAACTCTCCATTCTCTGGCTGCTCTGTTGTCCCTGCTTGTTTTCTTTTCTTCCTTCTTTTCTTCTTCTTCTTCTTGCTTGTTAATGGAGCTGCTTCTGTCTCGCTGTCACTGTCCTGTTGACGCTCATCGCTCTTCCAATCTGGCACTGATCCCAGGGTCTGCAGAGTCCGCATCAGGCTCTTCTTCCCTACCACCTTGGGCTGAAAAGAGAAATCAATTCAGATTATTTAACACATTTATTACATTTTTACATCATTTATTTTGTCTTTAAAACACAAACGGGACCTTAATTTCGCATTAATGTAATATGCTCAAGTATGAAATAATGTTGTGTTGTTATTTGTGCTGCACAATTAATGTAATCCCAATCGTGATTCGAGAATGTGCAATTATGGAATCACACATAAGGCTGCGATTTGCAGTTCAAATGGCTTAACCTGTGCCTGTGTGTTTACAAATGTTATGATGCCCATCTGCAGCTTTGACTCCGTGTGTTTATGCAGCGCAGCTATGACACTAAAGGAGAACTAACAAAACAACAAGACTGTCACAAAAATGCTCTTGTTCCTCTTTGACACAAGCACCCTGATGGACACACATTCTCTATGGTCCAAATCAACAGCGCAAAGAGTTAAATGTGAACTAAAAGTCTTATAACTTCAAACCCTTTTCCATCAATATTCTGCTTTCTATCAGGCACTTTAAAGGAGTTTGCTTAAGATCTTTTCCTGAAACATTTATGAAGCCGAGACAGCTTTTTATTCATCTGCAGATAATAAATATTGTAATAGACACGTGCGTAAAACATGCTGTCCTTCAAAAATAATACTCCTCTCAATTCTTACGTCAGATGTTTCATAAATATGTATTAACTCAGGAGACCCCCACCTAACCAAAGAAAATTCCCTCTTTTTTGTGATAAGGATGGATCATGATTTGTGAATATTTACTGCGGGGAGAGAAACGGTTTGCCGATGGTTGATCCATTAAACATTAAACTTTCACTTGGAGAAAGAGCAGCACATAACATGGACATAAATTTTAAGAAGTTTACATGGGAAATTTGAGTCCCATCTTTCACTGTAATCCTCTATTCCAGGAGAAAGTAACCTGACATACCTGCAAAGAGGTACATGCTCCCAAGCAGGGGCTTGTCCAGACTTTTTAGAGAGATAGAGGGGGGGGGGCACTCCAATAAACAGCATTTATTGTTTCACTTATGCACTACGAATAAGGATTCATAAATACTAATCTTTATTCCAGACCCAATGGGATCCATATCCCAAGAAGAAAAGAAAAAGGCTTCAGCATTTACAAAAAGAAAATGAAAAGAATCACTGAACTTATCCAAGGCATCTGAACAAACAAACAAACAAACAAAAAACACTTGTAATACTTAACTAAACTAAAAATTATACCGCAGTGTTCTGAAAACAGTACTGTACAAGGTATTTAAGTTGTTCTTTAAAAAATAAAAATGTATAAAAGAAATTTGTTCTTAACTGAGAAATTCAAATTTCAAAGTGGCAATCATATCTGTATGTTCCTTTATAGCAAAGTATGTACACTCATATTGCTATTCATTATAATTGCAAAATTCAATAGCAATATTGTCCAAGATAATCACAATTGTATTTTCTTTTGTTTTTCCAATACTTCGACATTTGACTACTCTTAAATACAGATGTGCAGAACCATTGAAAATCCACATTTGACTATCTTGACCACATCTAACCACTTTGGTTGTAACTTTTGTCACAAATCAGACTTGGAAACTACTACTTTAGGAATTCAGTTAGAAGGGATAGAAGATTATTTACTTATTTAAAGTACAGATACCATAGCAAAAAATAATCCCCTGTGAGTGAGATCTTCACTTTATCAAACGGCAAGAGTATGAGAAAAAAAAGTAAAACAAAATGTTACAGGCTGTTATTCTGCTGTGATACTAGTACAACATCAAATGAGTTCCAAATCAGCAAGTACCACAGAAATATTGTGGGTCAAGAAGACATTGGCTTACAATGTTTTTATAACAAAATTACAAAAAAAAAAAAAAAAAAAAAAAACATTTGAAAAAGAACTGCAAGTCTGACATAAGAGTGAGGTGATCGTTTAGGTTAATTCACACCAACCTTTGCATTTGTGCTGTTTTTCACATTTCTCTGGTCGTTCTTGAGGACAGCTCTGCTCAGGACTTGAGCGTCTTGGTCATCGCTCCACTCTTCTTCCTCAATAAACATGTTTTTTGAGGACTGTAAGGGGATAAATAAGAGTATCAATCACTGCTGCAGAAAATGTCCACAAACTTTGCCTCCTGTCACATCACCTCCATCTGCATGCTAACTCTGCGAATTCAGTTACTCACCGAAACTGCACGTGAGTTTATTCGCGCGCCACGCGGTTTAGGTTGCTTAAAATGTTTATGAAATGTTTAACCAATGAAAATATCATTACATATTTAAATTAAAGACTTTTTTCATGAGAAGCAGAAAGCCACGTTGGGTTGTCGCATGTGTGTAGGGTGAGCAAAACAGAACTACACGCGCACATTGATGACGTAAGTAAATAGAGATTTGTGGGAGATGGAGTTCTCTGCCTGTCGTTGAAGCTGCGGCCAAGTATTACCTAGTTTTGTTACTATATTGTACAGTTTTCACCATTTTGAAGCTTTGTTATTACTGGAAATATCAAGTTTAAAGAATTTACATGCCATACATTTAAACACCATTTCTCTTTCTACAAGAAGAGTTTGATAAACAGATACACAATCATTGTATTTTCTTGGTATTTTCATTTCATTTCTTGTTCAATAATTCGCCAATTTTTTTAGGGCGAATAATAGACACAGCAAATATTAACACGCATTGTAAGGACGTGTATATATAGTCGTTGAAGGAATAATAATAATCGCAATATTATCAAAAAACAAACAAACAAATAATTTAAACGGTTTTTTTTTATCGTAATCTTAAAATAATATAATGTAAATCGTACAATTGAAAAAGTCTCAAAATTTTCTCCAGAACGTGTAATAATGATGGTTAACCAGTAATATTTCAGTGGGACATTTTGACACTTAAACCCTCAACATTAAACGGGGAAAACATTTGATTCAGCAATCTTTCATTCATATTCAAACAACAAAACACAAATTAATTGAATCTGTTGTTTCTAATTTCTTTACAAGGCAACTATTATGAGTTTACAATTCAATTTCATGATATTTGTACTGTATAACTAGACATAAAACACTGCTGTGAAATTTTTCAAAGTTACATTACAGCATTATTCAAGGAATCTTCATGCAAGACGTTCAGTTTTCACTTTTGATATTTACTGATATTACTGGCATACTGAATATCATAACATCGTCAAACACCACGTAAACTTACCCATCCCTTAAGGATATGCACACATCCTGTGCTCTGTTGATGTTGAAGAAAACTATGACCTGAGGCTGTGAATATTTTTTCTTCCTGTAGTTCTATGTTCTACCTGCAGGAGGCGGGGCGCTCTCTGCCGAGTACACTGAACGTTTCCACGCAATGTACGGAGGCCGGTGGCGGTGAGGGTGTGGACGTCCAGCAGTATTCAATGCTCTGGGTCAACAGCTAGCAACTTCTGCGCTCTCTTACTGTATTACACAGGGACAGACGACTGTATACGGTAAGTCTATCGAGATAAAAGCTAATTTGCTTAGAATTTGCGCCGCCTTAACGGTTAATTCAACATTTTCCCGTCACATTAGCGTCTAAAGGGGAGGCAGTTCGTGAAGTCAGGTTAGCTTTTTAGCTTAACCTGCCTGCTGTGTTTCATTTAGTAAACTGGAAGATGTCTGCTCTGGGAAGCTTATCGACTCTTTTTCAGTTATGAGAGTGTAATAAACGTATCATGTAGTTCTGCCGGGAGCTACGTGGATAACCACGTAAGTAAACGAACTGAAAGGAGCTTCCCCCCTCGGTATTAGCTGGATAGCAGTGCAGCTAGTCATACTGCTGGAGAAGCAGTAAGTTGTAAATGGTGAACTCAGCCGTGGCACCAGATTTTTGTCATGTCAAAAACTCTTATCTTCGCGTCTGGAAACTCAGTTATCAAGTATGTTCTAACAGACTAACAAGAAGTCAATACAAAGTTCTGACTGTATGAAACGGACATCTACAGGCACACTCCCATTCAAGAGAAATGGAGCAGTGAGGCCAATTCCTTTATTTTTGCAGTAGATTTAAAACATTTGGGTTTGACATCAAAAGAAATATATATATAATATGGCAAGGCAAGTATGCTACTTCTTTCACATGGGAATGGTCTAAAACCATTCAAAAGATTCAAAATGTAAAATCATACAAAATAGAGAAAGCAGCAGTAACTTTAATATCAACAGGAATTTGACATGAGGGGAAATATTATCTACCTTGGTGCACAGGGTACTTTTCACAATCAAGTGTTGTGAGTCACTATGCTGTAAACTTCCCACACAGTATTACTAAGATGGGTTAGTTCAGTCAACACCTGGATTTATAGTTGCTTGGTTTTCTGTCTTTCTTCCGTTTGTTTATAATCATAAAGAGAGGTTGTGTCTGTCTCATTCTTCAGGTGTCATCAATCTGATTGTGTCCCTCGTTGTCCCACATGAGGGACTGATGCTGACCACGACCCTGCTGAACCCCTTGGGTCACCTCTCCCATCTGTCCCAGTTCGGGTCCTAATCTGCACCAGTTGTTCCACCAGAAGAAGAGAAGAAAGCAGAAGACCAAAATGGATGATATCTTTACGCAGTGCCGGGAAGGCAATGCAGTTGCAGTCCGCCTGTGGTTGGACAACACAGAGAATGATCTCAATCAAGGGTGAGCAAAGGTTCTGTTTTCTGTGTCTTAAATTTGCAGCCAGTTGATGCTGTTGCACAATTTTTATGTGATCCGCAGGACTTGCTGCGACATGAGTTTATGATGTAGGATAAAATGAATATCACCTACACTGCAGTATCATTGCCTTTCTTCTATCCTGCTGTGCGAAGCTGAGATTCTGGTGCACCATGCAGGCACAGAAGCCCGCCTTTCAAGTCCCCAGCGAGATCTTGGCCTGTGATTGAACCCATTTCCTTGTGGGCGCATGTTTATGTACTGGATGCCAGTGGAGTAATTCAAAAACGTGATGCTGGACAGGAAGCCTGCTGCGATAGTCATACTTTAAATTGTGTTTGTGACCTAATATGAGCCTTGCAGGCTTTCATCTGTAAGATTTGCCATTTTTAGTCGCACAGAGTATCTGTGCTGGCTCATCAGTCAGCTTCGGTGTCTTTAGCTGACTCAGTAGTTAAGTAGTAGGGGCCACCCTTGATGCTTGAGATTGGGATCTTTCTATCCTGGATTTTGACTGCTGCTGTTTGTTTTGAGTGCAAACATGGGGAGAATGAATTAATAATGACAGTGTGTCTTGGAGCTACTGTCTCTATTTTCATTCCTGTGTTTGTGTGTATTTATGGTGAGGGCATTAATCATAATAACATCTAATTGGATTGTTTTTGAAAGCTTTATTGATTTGTTTGCAATAGGGCAGTTGAAATGCTGAAGCTGGAGGCTGTGGTTGCTTTCCCACAATGCACCCTGGTATACGCATTCACGGTAACATCAGATTTCTCTTTGAGTAAAGCATGCACCGAGGAATCTTGTTCTCCATATGAGCACCACATCAAAACGGTGAAACGTTTACATTTAAGCTTTTTCTTTCCCTACACTTAGTAGCCTCTATTTTGACATCTGCTCTGGCTTTTTTGATTTCCCTGTTTTTGATTTTTTTACCTGAACTTTCACCATGTTTTTCAATTGGATGATTGCACAGAGCTGTTGTGGATCTGCGCACCCTCACATGTGACTCCTCCATTAGCTGATTACATGTCAAGTTCCCTTTTCCTGGTGATAAATCTTCCTACAGCGGGAGTAAAACACACTTTGTGCTGCTAATTCTTCCCTCGCTGTATTTCAGATCCACTCTTTAATAATCTCTGAGCTCCTGGATGATAAGGCGTTTACACTGATGTAACTCCTAGACAGAGAGTAGAAGAGGAATGCTGAATCTCCTTACAAGGAATGACACACAGGCCTCCAGGGAACCATCTACCACCTTCCAAAACTCACAGAGAGGGGGAGGAGGTTATTGTAGCGGGGCAGGGCTTTAAGAGTTATGCGTTACGAGACAGAGAATCTTTGTGTGTCTGTGTGTGTGTGTGTGTGTGTGTGTCAAATAGTGCATTTTTCAACAGAGAAATGGAGTCACATCACCTCCCCCCTCCACTTTCTTGCTTCCGGTAGTCCTCTCCCAGCGGTATTAGATAGCTCCACTCATTTCCACTCAGCATTTCCTCCAGCTTTAGAAGAGTTGATTACAAAGTTTCAGAAAAATTCTCTTAAATGTTTACAGTTTAGTCATTATCTGATCTTTACACTTCTCATGTACACCACCCTTTAACTTAAGTTTGAAACAAAAGTTTGAGAGGTGGTTTCTTCTTTATTCAACCCTCAAACTCCTTAGATGCTGTCATGAAATACAAAAAGAGAGGAGTCATCTCTGTGTTTATCTCTTTAGATACCCATTTTTAGTTCAAACATCACACATGAAAAAAATGGCACACATCTGAAATGTTGATATCCACATAGTGTTGACTCAATCTGACAAAACCAAGGTGTTATAAACAGAGATGTTGCTAGTTGTTAGATTCAAGATGCTCCACATGTGCTTGTGTTTACTCCTTTGATTGTGGCTCTCGGGTTTTAGCCTCCTCTGGTGAACGTTCAAAAGAAGAGCTGTACACGTGGACAGAACCTTTTCTTTGTGACTGTTTTGACAGTAGGACGAGACATTTTATTAGAAATTATCACACTGTTTATGTTGATGTGTGATATTTAGGAAGGAAGTGTCTCTGGAGTGTGAATACAAGTTGTATTAATAACCTCACTAACACATCGGTCTGAGTCTGCGACTGTACTGTTATGACTAGTCTGTGGTTTGGAGGCCTGTTGAAGCAGGTCGTCAGAGTCTCATGTCTGTTGTGTTGATCACATTTATAACAAAGGTCTGATAAAGCTTGTTCATGATACAGAATAAATTATTACAGATAGCACTGCAGCATTTTATAAACATAGATAAATATGAAAATTAGGGATGCACGGGTTCAATCCTGGTATCGGATATCCGTTTGTTTCAGACTACTGTCACTTTTCCAAAAATCAAGTTTGAACAAATTTAAAATGCCCTGTAATTCATTTGAATGCCCCCCCCCCCCTATCTGCCTGCTTCCCTTAACAGCCCATCTCATGGAGAAAGCTTTGACATCTTTGAAATAAGAACATAAGGTAAAACATACAACCAATAGTCAAGCTGAATTTCTGATATTAATTGCCAGAAACACAAGTCTATCATTTTGATCAGGATCAAGTGAGACTCTCTTTGTTGACAAGATTACCTGCCGATGAGAACACACATTCAGAGCCCACAGACATTCCTGGCACTCACAGGTATTTATGGGCCAGCTTTGAGAGTTGTGGAGCGGGTACCTGTTGCACCCCATGTCTCCCCACCAAAGCAGTGGGTTCCTGTCTGCAGCAGACAGAGAAGTCTCCTTCAAGTAGACTTGAATCTTGAGGATGCAGCCGACATTTCGAATGGATAATTAGAGTTCGAACCATAGACTGTATAAAATATTGACGTAGTCTCTGTGACGTCACCCGTCTGTTCCTGATACAGTCAAATGAAGCTGATCGTTGCACAGGGCCATATTGGCTTTGAGCTTCCTTTATAACAGCTATAGGGCGCCTGTCAGTCATGTGTGCTGAGCTGAGACTCTGATTGGACGAACTTGTAATCTCAATATCTTCTAAACCGCTGAGTTAGAAAAAAAAATCACCAACCGTACAGTGTGTGGCGATAGCCATATTAGCTCTTCTGAACCGTACTGTAAATGTATGTGACTTCCGGTCTTTCTGCAGACAGCCTCAAGTGGATTCTCGATGAACACAAAATTTTAGCACTTCCACATGGGATTTATTTACCAGATTTTGCCCCTTGGTTCTAACATAATGTCATGTTTTTGTTTTTTTTTTTATAACACCTCCTGTCCAAACAAACATTCAAAGCTTGATTAAAAAATGACAGTCCTAGAACAGGTTTCTGTGACATTATTTTGCTGAAATATCATAAACGAAGATAAATAGAGCAGTTTTGGGGGGTTTTGAAGGACGGCAACACATTTACGTTTATAATCATATAAAATAATTTAAAAAAAGTCAGAGTCATTTTTTTTTTAATTTTCATTTTGATTAACTAAGTTTGAAAAGCCTGAAGTTGCCAAACATAATTCTCAGTTTCTTTCCAATATCAAGAAAAAGAGAATGTTAAATGAATACTGGTATCAGATCGAATCAGCCAATATCAAAGCTCAGGTGTCAGGACTTAAAAAGGTGGATCCATGTATCCCTAATAAATACCAAAGAGATCTTAAATGGACAAATTTACAGATGACTGACAAAGCGGTGTGTTAAAGGGTTTACTTTATGACTTCAAGGTAGGTAAAGGCTACTTTCTGAACGTACATACCTTAAAATATAAACAACAGTAGTCAAGTATGTCTGCTATGGGTGTGTATCCACTTCAAACATTGGGCTGCTGAATGACTTTACCTGCCACATTTCACCCAAAATTAGCTTCTTTCCATACACATCATTCATAGAGTTGAGTGGATTCATCCATTTTTTGATTAGATAATAAAATAGAGGAAAGAAAGCAAACAAAAGTACATTTCTCCAATGTTAGAATATACCCGTGTTCACAGACACAGTGACAGTTTTACTACATGCGGACAAACTGTTATGAAGTCATTTATTTCTTCTTCTCTGGATCTTCCTCTCATCTGTTAAACTTGTCTGAGTTTGTTTCCTGATCCGAGCAGTGTTATCTGACCTGTTGGGGATGTCGGGGCAGAGACATACAGGGTGCAGACAGGGCTCTTCCTCTGGCTTTAACCGTCTGCCAAACTGAGCCCTGTTGGCAGGTGGAAGTGCCTGAAATAAATGACCACAGCCTGTGTGGAGGGGCTGAGCAGGAGAAAACCCTGGCACTCAAGTGCCTCTGGGTTGTGGGGATGGATCCAGCTCAAAGGGGAAATCTATCCTATAAAAAGAGCCTCTGAGCAGAAATACACTCAGAAACCAGAGGCCTGGGAATCACTGGATGTGAAAGTGGTAGATTCTTTACGGTTATATGTGAAGTGGGGCGTTGTCTGGTTTATAATATTTCCCCATCAGTTTATTACCGGTTGGAGCTGACTGCTAATAAATAGCTACTGTCTAATAATCTAATAATTCCCATTGCTCTATTAAAAAGGCCACAGTTTCACAGGATGAAAGCATAAGAAATGAGTCAGACTCTGCTCAACAACTTGAGTTAAAGTTGTCTCTCACATTTTCTCTTTAAAGCAAACATGATCAAAACCAATAAAGCTCTGAAGAAAGGAGTTACACACACTCCAAAATCTGTTCATACAGAAGTGTTAGGGAAACACTCGCTCCATCAAATCTGGAGTGGCTTCAGGCCACTTTTTCTCAGACACAAAGCTGGTTCTCATTCCCTCTGTGTCAGTCATTAACAAGGGTCTACCATGTGCCCCTTTTCTCCAACCAAACACACCGTGGAATTAACTCCAGTGGAAACACATAATAAAGGATGTTTCCATAAAGCTCAGATCCTCAGTTGGGGCAGCATGAAATAAAACTCCAACGGCTTCATTTATTCAGCTTACTTTGAGCCAGATGTACAGAGACTTAAACCTTTATCCCCCTGTAGGTTGAAGAAAGTAACAATTGAGAAAGAGAAAGTGGCAGTGGCGCCACCAAAATACTGATAGTCGACTGAAAAATTTGAACGTGAGTAAGTAATCCAAATTTACACCTGGGTATTAAACATTCTCAGTTTACGAAGCAATAAACAGAGTATATCAGATGAACCTCAGATTGTAGGAGCTGGGATATAATCTGAGATTAATGCCACTAGAAATTAAATTTAATTATAGTATTGAATTTGAAAGCATGATCTGAAATGTAATGTTTTAAAAATGTATTTAGCCTACTTGAAAAATCAACTCTCTATATTCCTTAAATTTAAAAAATACAAAAATCAATTTCAGTTTGCACAATTCAGATTCAGTTTTACAATTCAGTTGTGGAAAAGTTGAGTGTTTTGCAATCTACAGCCTCGTTTCCACCAAGGGGTTCAGTTCAATTCGGTTTGTCACGGTACGACAGGCACTTTGTGGCGTTTCCTTTGACTGAAACTGAGACAGGTCCCCAAATTACTGACCCATTACTGTTCCACCTTTTGGTACCTTTCTGCTGCGGTGCCAGACATACCGATCCAACCCCAGAAGGTGAAGCTACTGCGGTCGTTGTTTGGTCGAAAGAATCGTCACTTCCTGTGCAACAGCTGTAATACAGAACAACACATAACTCAAATCTCCAGTCGACAAATTGCTGGATATCTCCCAATGTTGCTCTTTGTTCAGTGTGTCATGTTTTTCGTCTTTGTTGGATTTATTAGCAGGGTACACTGTTGGGCTGCTATGCCGTCATGCTATTACATAGCTGACATGGCTATCGGCATCCAGCTTACATGCTGCCTACCAAGAAGGGCATGGTTGACTGTGGAAATCCAAACAGGATCAGACTTTACAGAGCGGATCCGTACCAAACTGAAATGACCCATGCCGGACCCCTTGGTGGAAATGAGGCTCAAAAAATTAACTATTCATTAATCAACAAAGATTTTAACTTCCAGAAAAGTTGATCTGCTTATTCAAAATTAATAAAACATTCCCCATTTAAGTCCTGTACTGAAGTCTTGTAACATGAAAACAGAATTTGACTAATGTTGGAAGCCGACATTAGGAAGATATCTGTAAATCTGTGCTAGATTACTCTTCCGAATGGTTGTGCCACTCTGAATCTGAAATGTGTGAACTGAAATTGATTTATGTATTTTTGAATTTAAGGAGTATAGAGAGTTGATATTTCAAGTAGGCTGAATACAATTCCAAAGCAAATATATTCAATTTCTGATCATCACAAAATGACCAAAGTTTTGATTGATGGGAGACCAAGACGTTCAGTGTAGAGTGAAAACATCAGCTTTCAAAACAGTGAGACTACTGTTTAACAGATAATCAGGGGGTAAATTTGTTTATGTGTGCGCTGTAACTTTCAGGAATAGTGCCTCTAACTTGGTCACATCAACACTTTCTCCAAAGGACCTGAGCGCAACACAGAAAAGCAATAAAAGTCATAGGAGTGAGTCTGTGGGGAGGTTTCCTCTCATAAATGTTTACTAATTAGTCTGAAGGATTTGGCCTTTTGGTCTGAGAGGAAATTGCCCACAGAGCAGATGTAGTGTGACTGCAGCAGGTCACCCAGATGCACAGATAGATGTGTGTTGTGGGACTGAGCCTCTCTGTGAGCCTCTCGGTGCCATTTTGAATCGAATTTTGCAGGATGTGTGAACACAAGCCAGTGAATTGATAGCGGGGGGGGGGCAACGGGGCTCAGATTCCTTCCTGCAGATTCATAATACTCCCTCAGTCCTCAGATCACATTATTATTCTGTCAGCCTACACACAATCTCAGAGCAAGTACATAACTTTATTAACAGGAGGATTGTGCTGTGTCGTGGCACAAATAGAAAGTGTCTGAGAAGAGGAATCTATCGTCGTACAGAGCAGCTGTTTCAGTGGAAAGAAGAAGGAGAAGATGGAAGTGAATGAGACAATGGGGGAGTGGAGCGTCTCAGACAAGGGAGGAAACTTTGTAAAAGAGGAGGAGGTGACCACGACCGAGCAGAGAAATGAAGAATGACACAATCACACACGGCAGCTGGAGCGAGTGCAGGCTGGAGGAAGTCTCACTGCGCCTTATAAGGACCGCAGTGAGCGCTCAGCGTGCTGTATCTTTTTATCCCACTCCTGATTGACTCTCTGTCACTCAGCACTCACTGCTGCTTTATCGCTTCTCTCTGAGGACGTGTGCCATCAGTCACTCTGCCGTGTAATCCAGGCCACTGTCCTACATGTGTCGCTGACACTGTCACAGAGAGAATGATGAGCGCCAGAGGCCTGTTAGCTGCTGCATCAACTTCCTTTTATTTCTTATAGAGGAAGATGACAGACATTCCCATGAAGTGTACGTCAGCATTACGATACTGAAGAGAAAACAACTTAATCCAGTTGGTAAATTAAGTTTGGAGCTTTTATAAAATTTGTTCGTATTAGTTTTTAGAGATATGTTGATCTAACTTTGTGATGGAAGTGGCGGGTGCAGTTTAAACCGGATATCTTTAAAGCATCATATGTGGAATTGCCAGAGTCAAAATAGACTAGATTGACTGGGGATTATATGCTTTTCTCCTGATTTGATTCTTATATCATTGTTTGGGTGCTGATTCAATTTAAATTGTAACTTTTTTCCAACCCGGCTTATAAACAAAGACTAAAATGAAGAATTTGAATCTGGAAAAGAACAAAAAATTGAACAAAAAATTAAAATAAACAAAAAAATTGCAATACTTCCATGAATCAAATGTACCCCTAATCTTCACCATAAAGCAGACATTATGCTACATTAGGCATCAAAATGATCTCATGTTGTTTCTTTCCCAGTTCACTAAACACAGAGCGCTGCAGGAGCCGTTTCCAGCCTGGCTTTAAAATGACCAAATGATAGACAATAAAAACAAAGGGAAATGTGATACTGACTGCTTGTGAACAGGGCAGCAGTATTGTGGTTTATTGGCTGCAGAGACTCTCTGTTGTGAACATTGTGTAACCACGAGGGTGGTGCTGTTGTCTGTCTGCCCTGCCCTGCTCACCACCTTGTTTTCCTCTGGTATGTCTTTTTGTTGACTTGAACGATATTTTAACTGTCAAAAAAACAACATTTCTTGTCTCTACTTCTTGGCCTTCATCCAAATACACCACAGAGTTGTTTGCAAAGAACATAACGTGTGGATAACTGAGGGGCAAACGTCACCACTTTTCTTTTTTCTGCCCGAAGAAACCAAACGCTTTTCCTGTGTCCTTAAGTTATTTGAAGTCCCTGCTGTGCTGAGGTTTTTTTTTCCTTCTTTTTTTGGTGAAACATGTACTGAATGTGAACGCTCCTCTCCCTCTTCCTCTCCAGAGACGACCATGGCTTCAGCCCCCTTCACTGGGCGTGCAGGGAAGGTCGCTCCAACGTGGTCGACATGCTCATCATGAGAGGGGCTCGCATCAACGTCATGAACCGCGGTGACGACACGCCACTGCACCTGGCAGCCAGCCACGGACATCGGGAGATTGTGGGAAAGGTGAGGTTTGTTCACCCACTGCTGGAGGAGGTTCTTTAAACAGTCATCCTGTAGGGCCTAGTTTGTATTTCTGCCTTGTGTCCTCAAAAATCCATGAGGGAAGTGAAGTCTGAATGATCATCAGATTGTCTGTTGTTGGTTCCACCATCATTTCTACTTGCTTTTTTTGTTATGTTAAACTGAAGGTGTTACTTGTTGCCACATATACAGCAACTAAGACGGGTAACTTCTGAGCTGAACCATACATCTGTGTAGCCCCTTTTTGATGCAGAAGCATCGAAAACTTGTCATGCTTCTCCTCCCAAATCAAACTACATGTGGAAACACTGTGGACAGCAAACCCTTTGATTGGTCTGCTGAGTGGGATCAAGCTTCCTGCAGTTACAACATTTCTTGGAATCGCCATACATCGACCTGCTCCCAACTGCATTTGGGGAGGTTCATGTCAGGTTACATGCTGAGGCTTTCGCGTTGAAAGAGGACTATGCAGAGTATGTCATCGATTCAAAGCAGAAATATGAACCCAGTTTAACTCTTCTTGGAAAGGTTTTCTGATAACAAAATCGGCTTTCTTCTCTGATATTTCTTGGTAGAGTAAATCTTGTTTTTTTTCCAAATTCTGCTTTAAAAAGATTGAAAAATGGATGCAATTTTTTTGCACATGGGTTTTCATATCAGACTGGCTACAATAATGATCTATCTTGTCAGGTTTGCTTCATAAAAACAGGATGTTATGAAACCTCAAATGATGACACTGAGCAGCAATTATGAAGACAAAAGTCTTGTCAGTTCTTGCAGTTCCACCATCTGCAGTTTGATACTGAAGAGAGTGTTTAGCAATTCCTCAGCGTTAGGGGGAAAAGGAATAAATAATAATCATTAAAATTGCTGAGAGCAGACTGAGTCGGTTTGATTCTTAATGAGAAAGAATGCATTAAACTCCGTATGTATTCAGGACAATCCTTTGATTTCCTGAAGGGGTAACACAAAATGAAAAATATACAGGCTGCAAGCTTTATTAGAGACTGATGGATGTTTTTTTTTCACCAATTATTTCTCCAAAGACGGCCATTAAAAAAATATTGCTGCTAAGAATATTGCTGCAATGCAGCAGCTGTAGAAATATTCATCCAATAATTATCTGAAAACATGACACAAGTATGAAACCCCTTCCTCTTGAGATGCACCACGTGTGTGCACTGTGCAAGTAATGTGAAAAGTAGTAGATCTGCTTTATAAATAGATAAATGCAAAGTAACCTCGCATATTATAATTTTTTTTTAAAGAAAATACTTCTATTCTCTGGAGAGAGACAGAACAAGAACGTTTTGTGTCGAGTGCCATCAGAGAGAGCTTCAGGGTGTCTGATTTAAAGTGGCTGCCAGGCGTTTAATATTAGGCATGTCTCAATACCTCTGGTATGTGTCCACAGGCGAGATGAACCTCCATGATTTTTGTTGGCAGCGTTCAAACCCATCCCTGTGTACAGCCCAAACAAGACCTGAGCAGCTTTGTTTATCATTTAATCTCCTGCTTCTGCTTCTCTTTTAGCTGATCCAGTGCAAAGCAGACACCAACGCAGCCAATGAACACGGAAACACACCACTGCATTACGCCTGCTTCTGGGGCCAGGACGAAGTGGCTGAGGTCAGTGTGCCCCCTGGTGGTCTCATCCTGGACTGATTTGTCTTAATATGTATTTCTGCAGTAGAAAGTTGCTGACAGCAGTTTTTCCTTTTACTCAGGACCTTGTGACGAATGGGGCTCAGGTCAGCATCTGCAACAAATATGGGGAGATTCCTCTGGATAAAGCCAAGCCTCACCTGCGTGAACTCCTCAGAGGTAACCAGACGACACATTCAGCTCACTCCACAAATCAGTTTGAACAATGATCGTCTTTGTGATCACTTCTTGTATGTTATCTCTATTTCTCACAGATAAAGCGGAGAAATTGGGACAGAGCTTGACTAAAATTCCCTTCAAAGACACTTTCTGGAAAGGAACCACCAGAACTCGACCCCGTGAGTTTCACACACACACACACACACACACACACACACACACACACACACACACACACACACACACACACACACACACACACACACACACACACACACACACACACTTATTTGTGAGCCGACCAGTTTCCATCAGTCGGTTTGGTCTGAGTGCTGCATGAAGGAAAAAGAAAGTTTCCACACTAGCACTCCCTCCACTCTTTACGCTGGAATTTCCACCTCTTTCCCTCAGCGCAGCATTTCACTGAATGTCACTTGAATAATAAAGCTTTTGTCTGTGCTTAAACCTGTTTCTTTTTATCTTGTGTTTTCTTTTTATAGGTAACGGCACTTTGAACAAACAAGCAGGCATTGATTTCAAGCAGCTCTCTCTCCTGGCTAAAATAAACGAGAACCAGTCTGGAGAGGTACTTTATCACCTCGCCTTCTCTCTTAAATTTATCTTTTTCTGTCTTAGATCTACTGCTAATCTTTTGAGCTTCTTCTGTGTTTTTCTCCTCTGTAGCTGTGGCAGGGGCGCTGGCAAGGGAATGAAATCGTTGTAAAGGTGCTCAAAGTGCGCGACTGGACCACGAGAAAAAGCAGAGACTTCAATGAAGAGTATCCCAAACTCAGGTTATCATCTCCCCCAGACTTCTCCTCCGTGCTGTTATCATCACTCATTTCTCCGTTTGCATTGTGTCGATCCAGACTTTATGTTTCATTTATTTTTGGAGGTGTTGCATCTCTGTTTACGTCAAACCTTCTGTTGGTCTGTCTCTGTCTGTCTGTCTCTCCCTCTTGGGTTCCATCCCAGGATATTTTCCCACCCGAATGTCCTCCCCATGTTGGGAGCATGTCAGTCTCCTCCCGCCCCTCACCCCATCATCATCACACACTGGATGCCTTATGGCTCCCTCTACAACGTGCTGCATGAAGGCACCAGTGAGTACTCCTCCTCCACTCACAAAAACTATACTCCTCACCTTATAGTGATTTGTGATTTATTGCACTCTTGTCACTTTTTGTATACGTTTGATTTCATTATCATGTTAAGAACTAAGAGAGAGACTGGAACCTGCTTTCATGTCTTACTAATCCTTTTGTCAGACTTTGTGGTGGACCAGACACAGGCGGTTAAGTTTGCGCTGGACATAGCATGTGGGATGGCCTTCTTACACACACTTGAACCCATGATCCCTCGACATTATCTCAACAGCAAGAGTGTTATGGTAAGATATTTAAATATAGCTTTTAGGGTCATAAATGTTCCATTTTTTATTTTTTTTTTATTGACATTTTACTGTAAAAAGAATGAAAACCAGAAGAAATGTCTGTTACAACTTCAAGTCCTCTGCTTCCACAGATAGATGAAGACATGACAGCCAGGATCAGCATGGCAGACGTCAAGTTCTCCTTCCAGTGTCCCGGCAGGATGTATTCGCCTGCTTGGGTGGCCCCCGAGGGTAGGCATCACTCACTCAGCACAGATCCAAAGTGACAACTGAAGCCACAAAAGCTCATTTGTGAATGATGGACACAGGAGGGACTTCGGACTCTCTCAGAGCTAAATGCAATCTGCAGCTGATTTCAGGGGAGATACGGTGAAACATAAACAGATTTATAAAATGTGAAAATACACAGTAACAGGAACTCAAGGAGGAGGTTATGGGTTCATTCTGCGGTGTGTGGAGCGTCATTGCGGCTGATACGATGGATGCAGGGGATTTATTTTAACAGCCAGTTCCCATAGAAACAACTGTACACCACACGTCATGGGTGGTGAGCCATGAAATTAGAGCACAGAGATGGCTGCTATCGATAAGGCACAAACACACAGACCATTATTCTGATAAATAATATTCATGTGGAAATATTTCAAGCTTTTATGTCTTTAGTGAAACATGTAAGCTCTGCCTTACTGGAGGAGGTAGGTGTGTGCACTGTCTGTTGTGTAATCAAATGTATCTGTTTCCTCCAGCTCTGCAGAAGAAGCCCGAGGAGATCAATCGGCGCTCAGCAGACATGTGGAGCTTTGCTATCCTTCTGTGGGAGCTGGTGACCAGAGAGGTGCCGTACGCTGACCTCTCCAACATGGAGATAGGCATGAAGGTTCGCAGATCCAAGATTCACTCCTCAGATTAGCTCAGAAGGAAACATTATTTGATTATGACAAGCTTAAATGCATCAAGGAAGATATTTTCAACTTTAGCAAACATCTCTCTTTGTTTTCTCTCTAAGGTTGCGTTGGAGGGTTTGAGGCCCACGATCCCTCCCGGCATTTCTCCCCACATTTGCAAGCTCATGAAGATATGCATGAACGAAGACCCAGCGAAGAGGCCGAAGTTTGACATGATTGTGCCAATTCTGGAAAAAATGCAGGACAAGTGAAAGATAAACATCCTCTCCTCTCTTCTTCTGTACTGAACCTATTACCCCAGATGGTGGTGTGGTGCTTACCAGTATTGCCTTAAACTCCTACTGTACCGCTGCATTCAACGCCACTGTAGCTTCTGAGTTTAATTCAGCAGCAGTCACTTCTTTTATATCTTTTTTTTTTTTCATTGTTGCCTTTTTTTCAATATATAAAGATTTTATTTGTGTCTTCATCTTTGTCACTGATCTGCTGATACTGTCTGCACAGGAGCTTCATGTTGACTTTTAACCTATAATCACACGGACTGAGTACAATCTTGAAACTTATTGACCGAATAACCTGTGGAGGTCAGCATGACAGCCTGCTGCTCTGCTTCAGTGGATGTGAGGCCTTGTTTTTTTTTTGTTTTTTTTTTTTACTGGAGTGGGCTCACCATAAAAAGTCTTGCTGTAAGGAAACTGCTCCTCTTTAATAGTGCCTCTGATAAAACTACGACTTGTAAACTTCATGCTTGTCTTGTGGAAAAGTGTTTGTGAAGAATATGCGGCAGAGAAGGCATGACAGAGATTTGAAACCAAGCGTTTTAATGTTCTAAGAAACAGTATACGAATGAGTGGTGCCAGTGAGAGTACTCAGCAGTGTTGTACCATTCAGCTTGGCTGTGTAGTGATGTGTAGAGCTTTAGCATCGGTGACTGTACAACCTGCTGACAATGACATTTATCCAGCCTTGCAAATGTTTTCTTCGCTGCCTTGAGTGTAAAATGTCAACGTTGTTTCATGCTACTTTGGATCTTTCAAATGCCTTGCAAGATTGCTCATTTTTAATGTTTATAATGCCATGTTATGAACTAGATTACTTAAATGTATTACTGTAATTTAGTTATTTTCTTTCCCCCTTAAAAATCTGAACAAATTTTGCTTTTATTACATTGTGTTCACTGTACTGCCCAACAAAAAGTGCAGTCGGTTTCTGTTTTAAAATGTCTAAAAGTGACGCCACACTCCCCGGCTATCTTCAGAGCTCATCATTTTCCTAATAGTGTCAGGAATGAACTCTGTAGACCTCTATGTAACTTATTCATGGATATAACAGGTACAGCTAGTTTGTTTTCCAGCATGGGGAATACATTCCTCATGATTAAACGGCTGCATGAGTAGCTGTTGCCATCAGCAGGTGACCAGGACGTTAAAGGGTTCAGGCAGGTTTTAACTTCAAGCCTTTTGTCGTTTTGTTTTCCTATTTTTTTAATGATTTTTTTTTTTGGTCTAGTTGTTTCTACTTGCTGCATTATTTCTGTGCCTCCACCAGCTTGCTTGTTTGTGCTGAATCACAGATTGAAGCCAAATCAAGAATGACTTATACAAATGTATGTATTTATATATAAGTATATTAAAAAGGAAAGTATTGGAAATGGGAATCTTTATTTTCAAAGGTCTTTTATCATGATATGATATAAATACAACCTTGTCAAATGAAAATTTATCCTAATTAGTATTTCAGTTTTATTACCAATTATGGGAGGTGTTGTTTGATAAAATACTCAGACCCCTTTTTTCCCTCATTCTGGTTAGTCACTTATTCTTTTTTTTATTATTAAAATTTCAGTAAGCTATGACACAAACTATTAACCTAAATACCAATATGACATTGATGCAGGGTGATTTTTACTGATACTATAAATAACATTTACCTGGAATGGGACAAAATATGGACATAGAAATATATAATGTTCCACTGACTTGAGCAACACAATCATTGTTTGACTGGCACTAAATATTGGTATATTTTCTTAAGTTATATTTTTGGGGGTTGACAGAAAGAGTGAGAAAGAGCCCATAGGTGGGATTCAAAATTTGCCCACTAATTTGAGGGCTAGTCTTGAGGGGCAAGTGACCACTAGGTAATTCTGACACCCTAATCATTGGTGTTTTTAACGACCAGAAACACAAGGCTGTAAACGGATTCCCCTACTCACTGCATCACTATTTGTGACTCCTTACAGAGCTGTTAATGACACTAATCCTGCACTTTATCTTTTATTTTTCATTCAACTGGATATCATGTCTAAATTTAAAAGAAGTTAATAGAGTTTATTTTTCTATTTACTGGAAGTAAGGCTTGGAAAAAAAAAAACATTTTTTCACTTCTGACTTTAATCAGAAAAAGAATTCTTTAATCACACAGATTTCTGGCAAAAATGACATTTTTCTCAATAATCACTGTTTTGTGACAATATGATTAATGTGGGCAGAGTATTTTGTATCCAATATCGTACTGCATTGTATCATAAGTTACCTTGTAGTTCCCACCTATGCTTGCACTGAAACTTGTAAAAGGATTTTAGTCCAAATTGTTTATTTTCCAAGAGGTCAGAAGTCAAATGGTATATTGGAGTTGTCCTATGTCCGTAGACCATTGACTCAAAACTGTATGTCATTATCACCTTTTTACAATAGAACTAAATGGCTCAATCTTTAAAACATAAGTCAATATTTTAAAAAGGATTTAGAAGTTACTACAAGGTGAAGTCGTCAGTATCTTTTTGCAATTGCTTCTGGTGACATAGAAGCTCGTCATAATGTTTTAAGGATAATAAAGTCTTGGGAATCTTCTACCTAAACCCGGGTTTTACCGGTGTTATACCGGGATGTCCAAAAACAGGCATGTCATGCGTCTTTCTGAGTTCCTCCGCTGCTCCGCCTGACTGTGTGGCAGCAGCACAGAGCAGTGGGCTCTGACTGTGACGTTAATCCGTGACGCAGGTTCGCCCTCCATCAGCAGTCGAGCCCACTGACAGAAAACACCTCGAAACGAAGCAAGCCTTCACGATTAATGGAAATATGTAGTTAACTGGTGGAATACCGCGTATTTCGACAATAAGGGGTTCGGTGGAGCTGGTAAGTCTAAATACGTATTGTAACTTTGATAAATCACTGCCACTGCATCCACTGAGATTTCTCTGTTTGTGTGAGCGTTAGCCTGCTAGCCGAGGAGCTAACATTAGCCTAGCCAAGAAGACGGCGGTGATGATGGCGGATGAATCCCGTTATTCCCAGCTGTGGCAATGTCAGCTGATAAATATGATTGTTTTTCAGTGTTTATCTACTTTTAGCGCTGTATTGAAGCTAACGGGCCAGTAACTGGTTCTGAAATTAATCTGCCAATGACTTTCTGTGAACTGAACTCAACATCATAAGATTAAAAGGCCCGTTGGCAAATGGAAGACATAGCTGTTGAAGTACGTTCCACATTCGTGCTATAAGTGTGGCAGTGAAAGTAATCGCAGTGGTTGCCAAATGAGTAGTCGAAGAAGAAACATACTTCGGTTGTTGGATTAGACGTGGTGAATGTATTAAATGAGTTTAATTTTAGCATTTCTGTTTTTAACACATAGACTTACGATAGGTTAAAGTTGGATTTATAGTCAGCGTTCATAGCACATTCCGTAAACATTTGATATGGTATTAACAACGCCAGAATATAATCTGTAGTAATCGCTACGATGCTAGCTAACATGCTAGCCTCGATGCTAAGACATCTCAACCTCTATCTCCTTCAGATACATGGGAAGTTACCATGGGAGGCCATGACGATGAAGACATGTCATATGTAGTACACAAACAAAAACAAGATGAAGAGCTGAAGAACAAGCTGAACGACAGCAGCCACTGGGGCGAACAGGAGTCTACAGGCAGCAATGCTAAGTGGATGAAAGAGGGCCAGAACCAGCTGCGGAAGGAAGCTGAGAACCAACAGGATCAGGACCATAACTGCAACATCAGCCAAAATGGGAACAAGGAGGACCCTCAGCAGACTACCACTCAGGAAGAACAACAGGGAAACGAGGAGCAGACCAAGTCTCCAAAAATCACACTGAGCCCTGGCCTCAACCAGGAGGAGTCCAAGAACATCCTGAACGATCCGCTCCTCATCGACACTCTGGAGTCAACAGAAGAGAAGGAGAAAGAGAGGGAAGAGGATGGGAAAGAGAAGGAGACAAGATCAGATGAAGATGAGGACACACCAGGTGAAACCAGAGGAGTCACAGAGAGGAAGAAAAAAGGGGAGTCTCAGAAGGAGGGCAGCGTTGTGGGGAGGAATGCCTGCCTCCTGTTTTCCAACATGAATGGGTCTCCAAATGAGGAAGAGATCAACTGGCCTGCGTTGTCTCAGGATAACACCGCAGACAGCTCCCCGAATGGCAACAGAGGTAAAAGAAATAGATGAAGGTTAAGGCCATTCATTCATGGTAGAAGTACACAAAAAAGTCTGAAGAGCAGAGTGAAAGGACAGTAGTAGATTTCGAACAACATCACGTAGCTTTCGTCCCTTATATTTAGAATTTATGATCGGTTAATAATCATTTAATAAAGAGTTTATATGACACTATAATGATAATTTAGAAGGCTAAATATTGGAATGAACAAAATATTCTTGGCACAGTGTTGAACAATGCTCTGCCGCTCTCGCCTTTACTTGTATTGAATGTGGTATCTGTGAACAGATTCTTTATTTCTCTTTCACCTGACATTAATCATTTCCCATCTTTGATGCAACCTTTCAGAGTCCTTTTGGGACTCCAGCGCATTCGAGACCGACACAGACCTGCCATCAGGATGGATGAGGGTACGGGATACATCTGGCACATACTACTGGCACATCCCCACAGGCACCACCCAGTGGGAGCCTCCTTCACCTCTGGGGAAAGTGGGCGACTCCATGATGTCCTCCACCATGTCCCTGGAGACAACACCCTGCGAGGAGCCAGAGGTAAAGACCAATGTACACATATATATTATACTCAAAAAGAGGACATGACGTTAGAGTGGGAAGGATAATATTTTCCCTCATATTTAGGAGTCCTGGACTCAGCTTTCCAGCACAGAGGAAGCCGCTGGTGAAGGGGAGCTGTGGAAGGTAAATCATCATGGCATGAATGCAAATAATTGTACTCGAAAGAGGTGATGATTTGTCTGCATCTGTTAAACTTAAGTGGAGATATTTGAAGCCTGAGGCTCAGTATCCTTACAAATAAAGACGGCTGTCACGTCAGTTGTTGCCTTTGATCTACAGGAGTTGTTAGCCAGTGGGATGTTGAAAAATCTTGCAAGCCTTTACTTGACACCCTTTTAGCTAGGAGCAGTAGATGAATCTGAACGCGAGGCTGGGGGAGGTCTGAGCACTTGCAGATACCTCCATGGTCACACAGATTTGCAGCTTCAGGTGTGTTAAGGCCTTTGCACACTGATTTCATACTTTTCAGATGTGTTTTTTGCATCTGTACTCTGAAAAAAAGAGGTCAATCAAAGTCACCTTAGAAACTGAATCTGATGTTTTTATTTTTTATTGATTGCAAAAATTCACTGTACAAGAAAAATGGAATCATAAAGCAATTGATCCTGAGCAGTGGCTGTCAGTGTGTTTGAGGATACACAGACACACTCGTACGCATGCACTAGTCTTCAGTCATCATCTAAACATAGCCCAAAATGTAAGTCGGCCCATCTCACCCGTCATTTTTTGTTATTGATAATTTAATCTGTCAGCTAAATTAAATGATGACGATGTTGCAAGTAGCCTACGGCATCTCTGAATAGTCAAACAACCCTCTAAACCCCACATTGACCCCGAAAGTTTCAGCGTCAGTGTGCAAACATAAGTGACATGACATGGGATTGAATTTCTTTTTTTTTACGTGCATCAATTTTCGAGACCAAGACCAAAAAAAAAAAAATGGAATCAGTGTGAAAGGCCTTTATGAGGTTGGTTGTAACGCCTGCATTCTTTCGAACAGCCCAACAAATTTGCATATTGATTCGGACTTGTCAAATGACCTGTGTCTCTTGTAAGACCTGTACTGTTCCACAACTTTTGATTGGGAGTTCTCAAGTGGCAGGTGGACTCACTTAGCTTCTGACATGTTTGTTTTTCACAACTCCTGTGCTGTTCTGTAGTGCAGTAATTTACATCTGCGGTGAATGTTCACATGACCTGAGCCTTACATAAGAGGAATAAAATAGAAATAAAATATAAAATATTGAATTATTGTTTCTATCCCATTTCGAAATAAATGCATTGAACATCAAATGTTAAATGGATCAAATTTTACAGATGCATGAACAAAAATAAAAATGCACATAAATTTCATTCCAGAAGTGCATCCATAGTCAGCTGCTCTTCTGATTCCCTCTTTAATATGAAAAGATTTCAGTTGTTAAACTTTTTTTTTCCTTTTTCAGGAGGAAGAAGAGGTAGAGGTTGCTTCTGATCAAAGTCTGAAGGAGTTTGAAGGGGCAACTTTACGCTATGCATCCATCAACCTCAAGTATGTACTGTGTAAAGTTTATAACAAGTTTTAAATAATCATACATTTTATTAAAAAGTGCTTTTTTCATCACTCCAAGACACTTTATTGAGCAGTTAAAAACGCAATGAATAAAATGACACAATCCAATAAATAAAAACAACAAGCAAAAGTTTAGAGCTAGTATATCTGTTGTTTTATGTGTTTCTGTTTGTTTGTTTTTGTAGTTACTCTTGCTCCCAGTCTGAGGAAGAAGAGAAGCTCGCTCCTCTCTGCACAGACATAGAAACCAAGGTAAAACAATATTTCAGGAAGAAACTTTGAGCCCAAAAAGTTTTTCCTTTCTTTTGGCACATGATACCAGCCAATAAAGTTGCACTGTTAACTAAAACAGCTCTGAAACATTAAAGATAGCTCGAAGGTGCACACTAATGAAGTATTTCTTAACCTTTCAGTAATTTTGATCAGAAACTGAAAAAGCTACAACTGTGTTTCTCCAAATTGGGCATTTTCCAGAGAGTGACTCAATTAATTTAAGACTCCTGAAAGGGTGAAGTTTTACAAGTGTGTTATTACCTTTCTTTAATTTTATTTAAATCTGTTAAGCTCATGATGCATATTTTAGAAGTAGTGAAACCTTTGCAACCTATTAGGCCCTAATGGTCGCAGCACTCTGTCCACTCTTATCTTTTTTTTTTTTTTTTTGTGGTGCTAAAGTTTTGTGTTTTTGTCCTGTCAGTGTTTTGCCGTGCGTTCGCTCGGCTGGGTGGAGATGTCTGAGGAGGACATGGCTCCTGGCAAAAGCAGCGTGGCTGTCAACAACTGCATCAGACAGCTCTCCTACCACAAACACAACCTGCATGACACGGCTGGTATCTGGGGAGAGGTAACTGAGAAATCCTGTGATCTTTCTTCATTTAGGTTCAAATAACCTGATAATATATCCTGAGCTCACACATTAATTCAGTGTTTTTTTGTTTGTTTTTTAAAACATTCAATGAAATTGATCAGAGGTTTTAAGTTTCTTACTCTGATGCTTGAAGTCATGATGGACGTGTGTGTTTGTGTGTTGTGGTAGGGTAAAGACATGCTGATGGTCCTGGAGAATGACACCATGAACTTGATCGACCCTCTGGGACAAACTCTGCTGCATGCTCAGCCAATAGGAAGCATCCGTGTGTGGGGTGTCGGTCGAGACAACGGCAGGTTAGTCATCCCAGGACAACGCCCTGGACACAGACGTGATTTACTAATCTCTTAAAAATGCATTCAGTGCTTGCTTGAGAGGATATTGTTTTACATTTTACTATCTATAAAGCTATCTTTTAGATTGTTGGAAAATTTTGGATCAAAGTCATTCTGTTTCACATCCCTAATTTTGAGAAGGCTCTTCTTTGTCTCTTGTTTTTAAAAGAGATGCATATTGTTAGTTTACAGTATAAATTTAAAGTTTTCCATCACTCTGCTGAGTCTACATTTTGTGGTTGATTCCCCTTTAAAATAACTCTCAGCCTCCTGTAATGACTCATGCATGACTCAGATTTTTCATTTCTTATATATGAATCTGTGAAGGCGATCACAGTACACCTCTGCTTGCTCTTTTTCTGGGATCTACTGCCCTCTGCTGGATACTTATTGGTACCGCAGAGAGAAATCACCCTGACTGTCCCTGTGTGTAATGTTCTAACCACATGTTCTCTCTTTCATGCTGCCTTTTCATCATGAACAGGGAAAGGTACACATTCACTACTTTGTCCTTTAAAGCTTTAATGTCTGTGCTGGTGTGACTTATTTCTACATATTTGAACCTCACGTCTGCTCAAACTCTCAAGCTCATGCTGAATAATTCCATGTGTGAACCTGACCTTTTCCGTTGGACTTCTCCTGCAGGGATTTTGCATATGTGGCTCGAGACAACCTGACTCAGGTGCTGAAGTGTCACGTTTTCCGCTGCGACTCACCTGCGAAGAACATAGCCACCAGCTTACATGAGATGTGTTCAAAGGTCAGACACACGTGGGATTAATTTTCTTTCATTATGAAGTCAATGCAGTGCTTAGATCTTTATCAGTCAGGAATTTGAACTCTTTCCTTTCTTCATTTTTTTCTTATTTCATCTGGCTTTAGATAATGATGGAGAGAAAGGCAACCAAGCCAGGAGTGAGCAGGCTCAACTCTGACCCCTGTAACCCTGGGATCCTCCCTGTGGAAGGTAAAACTCAGAGCACTTTCACACAGGCTTTCACATTTTATTAATCTTTTAAATCCAAAGTGTTAAAACAAACATCCCTCTTATTTCTTTGCAGAGTTTCCTGCTCCTAAAAATGAACTCTTCCAGCACTTCCATGTTTATTATCTTGGTTGTGAGAATGTGGGAAAACCAGTCGGTAAGAGCGCTCCTAGGATTATGTAACACTGAGACGACATTCACACTTCACAGCAGGCAAAAGCGACCCAAGTCTGATTTCTTTAACTCACATGTGACTCAGTTCTGACATTTTGAGCATCACGCCACGTGGAGTCTGGTCTTTTCAAATCAGATTTCAGCTTTCTTTACAAGTGTCCTAAATCAGATACAGGTCTGATCTTTTGCACTGTCTGAAGAGCCAATTTGATACCGGCAACTATGAGAAGATGATGTCAAAAACAAAAAACAATTAGAGCTGTGCATTTGAGGCTTAAAGTTTGCTATAAAAAAAACTAGTTTTAGTTTTAACTACCATCTGTTTTAAACTTAAAATATGTCCCGTTAATTTTGTGTCCTGATGTTAGCTGTACTTTCCTCTTGTGCACATTTCTTAGGTATGGATGTAATCAATGACGCACTTCAGGCAGCAATCGATGGTAAAGATAAAAGTGACTGGACTCCTGTCTCTGTGAATGTTGCACCAGCCACCCTCACAATCCTCTCCAAACAGGTAAAGAACAAAAAACTGTACATGATGTGCTCTGGAGATATTGTTCAGTGTCTTCTTAAATGAATGTGTGTCTGCTGTGGTGGATCAGGACTTTCTGTGTCTTCTAATCGAGCATGAAAATGTACCAACTGTTATGGCACGCAGTTTTTAAAGCACACCTGTCATCTTTTCCTCTCACTTCAGAATGAGGAGGTGCTGTCAGAGTGCAGGGTGCGTTTCCTGTCCTTCATGGGTGTGGGAAAGGACATCCACACCTTCGCTTTCATCATGGCCGAAGGGCCGCGAGACTTCACCTGTCACATGTTTTGGTGTGAACCCAACGCTGCCAGTCTGAGTGAGGCCGTACAGGCCGCCTGCATGGTGAGTCATGAGCACGTAGAATAGATGAAAACCAGGTGGGAAATAATGCTAAACATGCACATTAAGCTCAGGTAACTGAAAAACTGACATGCCAGATTTATTTCAAATCATTTATCAGAGATCCTGTAAACCTTTAGGAGAAGTGTGCTATATCTTTTTTTCAGACCTACCCCAAGTACTTTTTAAAATATTCAGCATTTTAAAAAAAAAATTGGCCTTTTAAAATGAATGGAAATGATCCGTCACTTTGGAAACCACACAACTAATGATGTCATAAGGGACAGAGGTTATCCACCTGTTTCTTCAGAAGCCTATGGGTGTTGTCTTCCACCTGCAGTTATCGACTTCCGTTTTCTTCCGCAAGCTAGCTCAGAACAACTCGCCTGAAATCATTAATGCTGGACAGAGTCAGAGTAAACTTTTTTTACTTCCGCATTATGACTCCACCTTTTACTTTTGTTCATTTTACCACTTTCTTGCTTTTAAAAGCTGGTTATTAGAGCAAGTATGACAACTAAGCTAACATCACCAGCTTTATGGTTTCCATGGCGACATAAACAAAACGTTCAAACAGACGAGCAAAACCAGAAATCACGCTGAACTATGGGTAGTCAGGAAAACAGTGGATAAATAGGACTGGTCAAAGGTCCCCGATAGAGGGGAAACCTGCATGCTGCTAGTTTGCAGTCCATCACCATGGAAACCATGGGTTAGGGCTCAGCATTTCAACATTCCAGCATTTGCTGCTAGGAAGTACCCCCCCCCCCCCCCCCCAAAAAAAAAAAAAAAAAAAAACAACAATTCTTTCACTTTCTTGACAGACTTTTTTTTTTTTTTTTTCCCAAAGAAGACAGAAAGAAGTGTTTCACTTCTGTCAACACTCAACTTTGTTGTGTCTCAAACTTGAAAGCCTAAGTTGAACAAATGCGATTCAACCTTGTTTACATCCACAAGCCAGTGTTTTGAGTTTCATGGAGCGGCTATGATACATAATTCATGTGCGTTTTCTTTTTGTAGCTTCGCTACCAGAAATGTTTGGATGCTCGTCCTCCCAGCCTGGCCTCCTGCTTGCCCACTCCTCCCGCCGACTCGGTTGCTCGCCGGGTCAAGAAGGGAGTGCAGAGTCTGCTGGGCAGCTTCAAGAGCTACAGGTCAGGCTCCCAATCCCCTTGAGCTGCAGAGAAGATGATCCACAGTCCATTAAACACAAAGTCCATCACCGCAATCTCACTTCTCCTCCTCCTCCTCCTCCTCCTCCTCCTCTCATCTTTCTGCCACAGTTTTCGCCTTACGACCTTCTCGTCCATCTTTTCACTGGTCTAATGTGTGAAGTAGTTTGTGAGCAAAATGTGTGTCTGAAAAGATTGAATCAATTTCCTTTTGTAAGCTTTTCCTTTCTACATGGGTTTAAATCAAGATGCACCCTGGCATATCTTCTTTTTACTTTGCTGGGATTTCCCTGAGTCTTAACTATTTTTGTGTTTTAACAGAAACTATGATATGAATGTTTGATTTGGATGTAACTTTTCATGCAGATGCTCGAACTTGTTGAAAAAGAGATTGCTAGATTTCCTCCTCCTTCCTTTTTCCTCCATGGTGCAATGCTCACTCCTCCTTTTTTTAGAGAAAGTACTGTAAACACAGCTGTCATAAGTGTCACACATCCCGATACTGATTTCCAGAAGCATCCGTGCACCTCTCTCCACCACTGTAGATTGTGATACAAACTCCGTCGGCGTCTCTTTTGTGTGCCACGTAGTTCAACGTCCCGACACTCCTCAACAATGTATTTTAGTCTTCCAAAGAGCTGTACGGTCATCTGTTCACATAGTGAGCAAACACTGATCTGAGTGTAGTGTGTTTCTCATACATTCTGCATGAACATTTGCAAGTTCAGTGCTCGTGTGCAATAATCAGATGTTCCTGTATGGTGTGGTGATTACCTGTTCATTTTAATGAGAGCGTCTGGCTGGATTGAGTGTGAGGCTAACGGAACAACAGAGCCATGTTGAAAATTATTATCTTCTGATAGAAATGATAGTAATAAAAGATGAATAAATAAAACAAACTCTGGGTTTTCACACAGCTGATTACCACCAACAACTACTGAATAGTACTGTAGAAACTCGCCACAAGCTGCATGTTTTGATAACTACGAGTTCTCGCTGCTTGCAGCAGCTTAGTGCTTAAGATCCATCCGTGTAACCTGTAAATTCTTACTCTGTGTTACTGTACGGTAAGAGGAGGCTGGAGTTGATGTGTTGTTTCGTGTTTCTTAAGCATGTCACTCTAGTTAGTGTCTGTGTTTATCATAAGCTAGCGGTAGAAAGTTAGACTTCCTGTCAGTTTCTCCAAACTGAAAATATGAGAGCAGGTACGTGTTTGTATTTACGGTTTGTGTACATGAAAAAACCTAGACATGATATCTCCCGTGGTTACATTTTTTTTTTGTTTTGTTTTCTTGGGTTTCATTTCAACCTCTCCCCTTGTTAATGTATTTTTTATTGTTTTCACACACTACAATGTAAAGTATGGAGATGATTTTACACATTAGTTTGTTAGATTTACTTTTTTATAAAGAACACACTAAAATAGACGAGTCGTACTTTATCTTTGTGTGTCCGTCAGTGATCAATACTGTATGTAGCACAATAGTAATAGTCCTCTCTGATACTAAAGATGCAGTTTGTGAGACTTTTTGCTATATTTTGATGTCTGCAGGGCATTCGTTTGGCCCTGAGACACTCAAAACTGACCCTAAACATCCCCTAAATGAATCAACCACCTATAGATAAAAACACCAGACACCTCCAAATGATTGTGTGCCCTTGAGATAAACGCAAAATGTATTTCAATGCATTTCTGATCTGAAAAAAAGTGATTTCTTAAATGCTAAAATGATACTAAGTATATCATGCTGATAATAAAAAGATTTTTTTAACTTTTGTTTTTACTATTTTCCTAATTTTAGAAGTTTTGTTTTATATATAACACTAATCTTTGATACTTTTACTAAAATGCAAAAAAAAAGCTGACATCAGAATGACCCCAGAAGAGATTTTTCCAACCGCTAAAACAAGAAGTGAAAGAATTCCCGTGCTTTTTAATCCTCGTCTTAAAAGTTTTGAAACAGAAACTCTTACCAACTGCTTCTTAATATGTGTAAAGTGTAACACTAATGAAAGTTAGACAGCATTGACTCATATTACTGCCTCGTCACTTCACGTGTCACTCGTTGGATCTACTTTGCTTTCTCTCGCTGTGTCCAGTCGTCGGCAACACTAAAGCCAGATGAGTTAAAGAAGATTAGCAGATTAATTTATTTCTGTTTATGTAAATTAGGTGTATAAAATGTATGTATATAAAAGTCACTGCACAATAAATGTGAACATATCATACTTGCGTATCTTGTGCTCTTTTAATATCTTGGTTGTGTGAAGCCAGGTGAAGAGATTGGCTCAGCCTGGAAATGTCTCCTTTGGTTTGTCCCTGTGCACGCGCAGACATTTGCTCATTTTCTATTATTAGTTTTATCTGTCATTCCCAGTTTTTCCATTAAAATGTAAAAGAAGCCACACACAGCCTGTCAGGCCTGTTTGCATATGTATTAAAAGAGCTGACACTGGTTTTTACCATATGTATTGACAGGCCAGCTACACACTGCATGAACAAAAACACCCTTCAAACCCCACTCCCTCCCCCTTCAGTCACCTGTCCACTTCATATCTACACTGCTGCCCCCACCTGGAGAGTTCAAAAGGAAAGGTCTGCCTGGTTATTGTTTCCTTAAGAGATGGTTTTTGGAGATGAAAGCCCACATCAAGTGGAATCCACAGCAGCCTCAGACTGGTTATAATTGGTTTCACCATCTCTGCAGGAATAGTGGGACTGCCCAGCCAGCAGGAGCCCAAAGCGGTGGGACAGATCAAGGCTCTGGCTAAAATCGCTTCCTTTTGAAGACGGAGAGCATCACCTTTGTTCCTGGTGACTTATTGGCTCCTCTTTGTGTAAATTAAACACATCAAAGAGTTGAGCCATGAAATGTTTGATTTCATCATGTGCGTTTTACACATGCTTCATGCATGCGTTTTAAAGCCAGGCGTTAACTGCTTCTTTCATATACTGCAAGTATTGCTCAGGTTTACACCACAGGAGCCCACATTAGCAGACATGGCTGGGTTTTGCACCTCATATTTTCACACAGTTCTTTTCTCAACCTGATGAAGC
Source organism: Labroides dimidiatus (assembly GCA_030710495.1). NCBI lineage: Eukaryota > Metazoa > Chordata > Actinopteri > Labriformes > Labridae > Labroides > Labroides dimidiatus. Next base: position 21,711,776 of record CM061154.1, read on the forward strand.
CAATATCTTTTACTACCACACCCCTGCACTGAATCCTGGTTTTCCTTGTTCATGGTTACCTACAGCAGTGGGCCCCAACCCCTGGGTTGACGACCGATACTGGTCCATGGGTCATTTGGTACTGGGCTACACAGAAAGAATACATTATTTCAGTTATTTCAGTTTCATTTTTTATCTGAGTCTGAATGATGTTTTATTTTGAAAAATGACCAGAGTTTCTTCATTACATCCGTCTGTGACTTACTAGACACGTCAAAACCAAGACGCTTGTCTCAGTCATGTGATACGCCCCGCTAAATTACACACCTTTACAGATTGGTCTGTGAAAATATTGACTGACATTAAACCAGTCTGTGGCGCAAAAAAGGTTGGGGGCCACTGACCTACAGAACAACCACTTTTTTTCACTGTGAAACATAAAAGCACGCCAGCATTGGCATTGAGTGCCGAGCACTGTTGTTTGACAGCACAGCTGCTAACGTAGCTACAAACACCTGTTTATCCCTGCCTAAAACATGGGTTAAGCTGTTTGTGATAATGTTCATTCCAACCCACATGCAGCAGTTATTCAGTAGTGATCTGCTCAAACTTGAGAGTCTGTCAATAAAAATGAAGAGTGAGGTTACGTTAGCTCTGCTCTGTAGATGAGCAGGACAAAAACACGCTGTTCACTTCAAGTAGGCAACAGCAACATCTTCAGGGGAGGATGTCGTTATAATTGTGGGAACCTGAGGGAAAGAAAAGGAGATCTTTAATCCATAAATGTGACAAAGTCAGAGTGATACACTTTTAGGGGTATCATTTAAAAAAAAAATGTATTCCTGATTTCGATTCCATGATTTTTGGAGAGTTAAAATAGTAATGAATATTACAAAACTGTCATTGTTGCTGTAAACTTCTCTTAAATTAAACATTAGGACAGATAAAGACATACAAACATAAATTATTTAAATAAGTGAAATATAATGATAATATTTCTTCAAAGAACAACTTACTTCAGCCCCTTCAGCCAATTTACTTTTCTAAAAAAGTGACTGTTTCCAGAAATGAGGCTCATCTAGAGTCTTGTTTTAATTCTATCAGCACCATGTGTTTCATCTTTCTTGTACGTATTAAGCTGCATGTTTCAGATGGACATTTGAGGTTATTTTATTTGCAGTAGTTTGTTTGTTGTATCATCAAAGAGCTTCAACAAAACTAAAGATTTAAGCTTAAACTGAGATGGGCTTGAATTCACAACAATTGTGTTGCACAGTTGAAGTGTTCTCCGTCTTCTCTCTCTCTTTTGCAATTATCCTTGTTATTTATGTTAATACTATACACAGTATCCTGTTTATAGCTGAAAGCATGTTTACAGCCCTCCATGCCACGAGTCTCTTTGTCCCCTCTGTGTTTTGCTGCGTGTTATTGTGCTGCAGGGCATTTGTGTGTCTCTGATGCCACATTTCTGCACTTCATTTCTGCCGGGTGCCAATCACAATTTACATAGGTCGGCCCATGGAGAAACTAATCACAATTATAATTATTCCTATAGCCTAATTATGCATATGGCATTTGTTTAATGGAGATTTATTTTGAGTAATGAAAGTGTAGCCTTGTGGAACATTGCTTTTCCTCTGGCTGAGGAGGAGAGGACCTGCTTCGTCTTGTCTGCCGCGCTCTTCAATCTAATCAAAAATCTCAGGCCAGATAAAAAAAAAAGCTGGTGCAAGCTCCATCTTCAGCCTGGAATCAAGGTCTGAGAGAGATGATGGAAAAGTCCCTGTAGGGTCTTTCCACACTGATTCATATTGCAGAATACACTTCTTTCCACAAAGATTCTCATATCCTCCGTAGCCATTTTTTTTTTTTTTTTTTTGCAGCAATGCTTATCACGTTTTCTGCTGCTTTTTGTGTGTTTGTTTTGCCCTCCTCTGGGTTCTGCAAAGATCCATGTTTTTTCGCTAATCAGGGACGACATCAGCGTGTGCAGAGCTTTGGTCAAGGCCAGAACAAATCCAAGACAGCCACAGGAGATGTGTGAAGGCACGAGGCTGCTTCAACTACAATGAAAAACCAAAGGAGAGGAAATAATTTCTGTGGTGTAACTGTGTTAAAAGAAAACAATCGCTGAGTCTAACGTCTTACATAGAAATACAGAGTGACAGGTGATGGAGGATAGACAACATGAAATACAGATGTAAGATACAAAGGTCGATTCAGTCCACATTCAGGCCCTGGGTATGTATTAAGGGATTAAGACGTCTAATCTCAAAATGTTCAGTAATTCATTTTCACCCAAATAACACAGTGATTGCTTCGCCTGTGGGAGCAGTCGGCAGCCCACTGGTGTCAGAATAATCGCTTCGCCTGTAGCCGTTGTAGCAGCTCAGTGGTGGTTAAGTAGGAGTTCAGTGCACATAGACAATCTGAGAGGAAGAACTGTCCAGCTTCATGGACTCTGCTCTACTCACTTTCCTTTTCTACTTAGACCATGACGTAAAGCACATATGCGTCTGAGAACAGATTCTAATTTCAGATTGGGACATATTGTTTGCGAAGACGGGATCGAATGGAGGATGAGGAGATACAGAGAGTTGGTCTCCACATCAGATCATGTCAGTCACAAATAGGGCTGGGCCTCAATCCACAATTTTTGATACGATACCGTCACTTCGATTATAGTTCCTGAACAATACTTTTTTTCAATACCAATTTTAAAATATTAATTCAAACTAAAAAAAAACCATTACACATTACGGTACAAATCTTCAGATTCATTTTTCACCTTTAGTATTTTTCCACTCTGAGCAGTTTTCTTACATAGAAAAATAAACATATAATTGGCGGTGCAAAATAACAGTTGTAAATAAGTGACAGGTCAGTATATACTGAATGTACTGTGAATGTGTTCATAACTATAAGTAAACTTTCTTCTGTTGATTCATGTGTCTAAAACCCTGATCCTTTATCCAGGCTTTTTGAAGTGACCCAAAAGAGACAAACTTAAGCCTGATTCATTTGCACACAGTCGTCTGTTTTGGCTGCAGCTTGGAGGGACTGCTGTGAGTAAGGAGTTAGCCTGTAAGTGTTTTTGAGAGGGGAGGGGCTCAGCACCTGCTGCTCATTGAGAAGCAGAGGGTGGAGATCAATACATGCTTTCACGTCAGACTCCCAAGAAAAGTCTCTCGATTTGTTGTTGGTCGCTTTTTTGGGAAAAAAAAAAAAAATCACTGTTAGGGTCCAAAAAGTTGCTAAATATAGTCGCTAAGTTGGCATCACTGTCCTGCATGCACCAACCACATGTAACTTTACAGCCAATCACCAGTGGCATTATTAGATCTTGATCACATGATTAACCATTTGAGTACCAAAACTTGGCACTAAAAGACAAAGCATTGGGGTCGGTGCCATAAAACAAGTTTTGTACGCAGCATTAATCATGAACATATAATAATTAATCTTAAAGACATGGTTGGTAGTCACGGAAAATTAGCATGAATTTGAATGTAGCATCTCCTCAGGACTCCGTTTAGCCCCCGCCCTCCCACACATGGAGCTCCTCCGAAACAACACCCCCGGCTCAAAAGAACGCATGGACCTTTGTGTAACAACCATGTAACTGACATGGACCAGTGTCTGCAGCCGAGATCTCCATATGTATCACTAACAAGTCTTTTTGTTCAGAGAAAAATATGCTTCCTTTGCCGCCTCTCGTCCAGCTCCAGTCACTCATTTCAAAGTGAAACTAAAACTTGTCAAGTTCCATAATAAAGTAATTATCATGAAGAATAGCAACTGTCACACTGGTACTTAACTCGCCATATATTCAGTGCATTACCATGTCACTGGAGTCTTGAATCATTAAACTTCAGGTGACAGACAGCCACCAATTCAAATCCATACTTCTACCATCAAGATTATCAGGGTTTGTCAGGCCGTAATGTTCACTGATTAGAGTTAGTTGGAAATGACACGTCTCATTATACATGAGGCTGAAGCACTCCCATTGTTACAGAGGTTGTTGCAGGTAAAACAGAGTGCCTTCATTTCAAGATAACAAGCTGTTAATCTCTTGATTCATTCTAGGCTTCCAAGTAGTAGATCAACATATCAGGAGACAGAAGAATCTACGGCTAGAAGAAATCAGATTTTAACAACCAGATGCCTCTGGCATACTCTACCATTTGCTAACGTTACTGTTAGACTGCTAACAACAATGTAGCCAACAAATAGGTTAACCTTTCTGGTTGCCAGACATCTTTTAGCTACAGATCCCACGTGTACAGCTGCTTCGGGTATGGTATGATCTCATAGAATTTGAAACAATTTGGGCAATAAAGAGCATGTCTTCTCACCTTAGATCCTCATGTCTCAAGTCATTTTCTCATTTTACTCTTAAAATGATTAACAGTTTTTGTCAGAAAATAAAAAAAAAATCAAAAATAAACCTCTAACTTTCTCTGTCTTTATGTTGTTGCAGACACAGGAAGCCCAGGCAAAAGAAAACGCTCCCAATAGTCTTACAGGTATAATGGTTAACACTGAGATTAATTTACTTGCAGAGAAGTCCCTTGGAGAAGACAACACCTACCCAGCCTGGTCTCCTGTGAGTCTCTGCATAGACCCCACCAATCCGACAGCCCAAACCCTCCCAAGGCATCCTCCAGCAAATTGCATCGTTACTTTGCAAATTTGTTCAAGCAATCAACTCAATCTCACTTGGGGTACCGATCTGACAACAGGAATGATTAGAATCCTGGGCGGCTCGGTGCTTGTCACTTGGGACCAAGATGAGAGCGGAATTACAATGAAGCCTGAAATTGCAGGCTATTGTTACCTCCCAGTTGTCCCTGTCCTCTTTCTCTATCTATCCTTTCCCTCATACCCACGTCTGTCCCCTCTCTTCTATCCTTCAGAGATGTGGTAACAAGGTGTGACTGTGGGAGACAAAGCCAAAGGGCATTCATCTAGGAGGGGCAACTAGAAATAGCTCATTTTTTATTACGGAGCACAGCTGCTTTCACCCGAGTGTAAAAAGCCCTCATCTGGGAGATGAAATATGCAAAGTTTGAGGGGAATTGCGACGGAGGATTAGATTTGATGGCCTCTGATGTTGTAGTATTGGGCAGGGGATACTTTAAAAGAGGAATAAATACTTCATCACAGCATATCTTTGCAACAAAAAAAAAATCACTCAGTTTTGCTGTTTCGTGGAATTCCCTTCACATTAAAATGACCTCAGCGATTGTGGAAAATGCAGAGGGCAGCGACAGGCAGCTCTCGACTTGCTTTGTATTTATCAGTTTCTCCTCACATGTTGCCTTCAAGAAGAGGGTTAGGGGGGTTGAAATGACCTGACGGGGAACTGAGGGGAAGAGAAGCAGGCTGTTGATTCTCATTTCACCGTCCCCATCTCCCAGCAGGATTGTCTGAGACATAGATAAATACTGCCAGCGCTGCGATTTATAAGCTGTGCAGCAGACACAATTTCACCCATTACCTGACCGACTCAAAAGTCCAACACGCCTGAGTCCCCTGCATACAGAGTGCTGTGATTTTGACTGCTTTTGCCATTCTTTCCTCCTCCTCTTTTGCCTTTCATCTAACACTCTTTTGTCAACACCACAGGAGGCCGAGGTAATCTCCAACTCTGAATACTCATTTTTGGGTCTACGACAGCCATGTGTTCCATGTTAAAATTAGTTGGTGCATCTAGTGATGTTCCTCTCCAATGTTTATGTTGTGAGGAAGCTGTGCTTCTATAATAGTTTGTGTGATGAGCCAATCAGTGGCAGACCACCCCATGCCTGCTTTTAACCAATGATATCAAGATTTCCTGTTCTGTTTAATTGCTGATTTTTATACTCATATTAGTATAAATGCTTCTGAAATAGTCGGACTTAATAGACCCAATTACAACCATCATAAAGATGTGAATGGAATTTGGCTCCATTTATTCAGACGAGTTAGCGTTCTATAAACTGTGAATTAAACCTCCAAGCAGCATAAGAATGTCTGGTTGCGCTGTGGTCAGATATCAAATAATGCTTCTCTGTGTACTTAAGTGATAAGCATGCTAGCTGTGATCATAACCATTTCACATGCTGGCATTTAATATGGGCAACTAGCGTGCTAGTGGTTATCATGAGCAGTTAGCTTGCTAGCGGTTATCAGAAGCGATTAACATGCTAGCAATTATCAGAAGCATTTAGCAGGCTAGGCCAAACCAACTGGACTCTTGGGCTTAAACGTGCTTGGGCACGTAACATTTGGCCAGTGTCACCGCATCCTTAGTGACTATTCAGTATTGTTAGATGGCATGCCTAGCTAGATGTTTATGGTAATTATTAGAATGCTAAGCATTTGTGATAGCTACTAGTATGCTAATCACTTATGATAACTGCTAGCCTTGTGAAATTCGCAAGCATGCTAATTGCTTATGATATGTGGAAAAGAGGAGACTAAATATTGAGGAAATGGGAACGGGACTAGATAAGCTCTGCTTCTCCCGTCTTCCCTTTCGGACATGTACAAATTGTATTGACAATGTGTGATGTTGTATAAGTGTGCTGACGTGCCCGAAATAAATAAATAAATAAATATGATAATTGCTAGAATGCTAATCGCTTCTGTGGGCGCGGTCACACTGGCCAAACGTTCCATGCCAAAGCAAGGTTCAGTCCTCTAGTCCAGTTTGTTTGGCCAGTGTGACCACAGGCGTTCCGTGCTTGGGCATGGTACACTTCTCCTCTTTGGCACGCTTCGGAGAGGTGGGCTTCAGCACGATGCATTTCATGTACGAGCACGCGAACACGACTGCCACAACCACTCTTCTGGACAGTTTTTTTTAAACAATAATGCTGGTGATAAAGAGCTGCTTTGGATCAAAACAACTTAACATGAGCCAAAAAGTCTCTAAAGTTGTTATCCTGTTCTCTGTGTCTCATTGTGCTGACTCTGATGAGACCGTGTTGCATGTTAACAGATGCTTTATAGTGATGTAGGCGGGCTGTGCGTGTGCTTAAAGTCTGGTTCTTTGGAGCAGTGTGACCAAGGGCCGTACTGGCCAGCAAAGGAGCGGCGCTGCAGGGGGGCAATCATGCTTGAGTTTAGCATGGAACGTTTGGCCAGTGTGACTGCGCTCCAAGGGAGTGGGAGTGGTGAGAGATGACTTCTCTACAGTTGACAGATAATTTTGTCACTTTTTGGTCTTAAATGAATTTATCTACAATTAGAAAAAATATGCATAACCTGGCTTTTCTCTTTCCTTGCAGATTGATTTGCAAAGTGGTTGTAAATTTCAACTGAAAATAGCCCAATTATCTTAACTCCTGTAGAAAGAGATTTATTCTCTCACTTTTAATGAAACAGTTATATATACCCCTGGAACACAAGTTGTATTAGCCCTGAATAGAGCTGTTAGAGTGAAAAGAATCACCGCAGTTCATTTAAATTCTATTTGTGAGGTGTTAACTTTAATAACAGATTCCCATAAGCAGCATGTTAAAAATATAAAAAGGATTTGGAGCTACTGTTGGACATTAAATGTCTATTCCTATAAGCAGTATCTAGCTTCTTTTTCTGAATTTAAGCCATTTTGTTTTCTGGTTGTATTAAAGACCACAGGCTTTCTACCCTCTCCCATTCAAAGTCAAATTACTCCTCGAAGGCCTCCCAGTAATATGGGTTAATTGTTCTGGATGGCTGGATCACTTCCAAGCAGTTCATCCAATTTCCATTTAAATTGAGCTATCGGAGCGTGACACTGGTGACGCTTGGCTCGACGCTGTGGCAGACAGGCGACCGCTGGCTGGGATGCAGAGAAACCTGTTTACAGGTCATACTGGAGACACCCAAGTGGCTTGTGACAAATGAAATGTGAGCGCACACCTTGCTGGCTCCCTCGCTAGGGCTTTGAGAGGAATCAGAGAAAAAGCCATGTGTAGTCAAACCAGTCAAGTGTACATGCACTGCTATGTTAGTGGTCTCTGGTGGACTGTGGCTCCTTTTCTGACCCAGCAATTCAACAATCAGAGAGGACGTGTGGATGAATTCTTATTCTTCTGCACTCTGGTGATTTGCACATTTTAAATAAGAATTGCTCCTTTTCTCTTCCTCCTATTTTGTTCAAATCAAAATACATGGTATTAGATGCCAGTTTGGTTCCTCTCCCTGCATGCCTAAACAGCTCAACATTTTCAAATGATCATTCAGGTTTTACATCTACAGAACTCCCACTGTTGTTAATCTTTGCAAGTGAATCAAGGCTCAAGTTTGCTAATAATGTGTTAACTCAAATGAGGCCTGATTACTTCTCCTCACTGCTCTTCACATATTCTTCTTTTCATTTCTGCTAAATCAGTGCTGTGCATTTCATTTGACAATGTGAATAAATCACTTTTCATCATACGAGTCATGCTGATAAACATGAAAAAAAAAAACTAATTTTCTTGTGAATATATGCAGCAGAATCCATCAAATACACCACAGGACTCTTTTGTTGCCTCACTTCTCCTGCTTTTGAACTTGAAGTCAATATTCACTCTATGACTGCACATTTACATCAGAGGTAATCGTGTCTAAAATCACAAATTTCCTCTTTCAAGTGACAGATCAATGATAACTCAAGTTTATAATAAGTTCCTCAGCCTATATTACCATGTAAGTTTCTACCTTCTTATACCAGCCACAGGAGCAGTTTCTTGATTAGTTCCCCTGCCACAATCATATTTGATATAAGAGGAGAAACAGGATACAAACTGGCTTGTTTTGAAAAGACATTTCAGTTGCTAAATTGACATACAGGTTAAAAATCCTTCTGTTATGCAACTCAGAATATTTCCTCCTCACTTAGACTTTGAAAAGTTTTCAGGAATCTGTCCGACCTTTTGGGTTTTTAAAAGTTTTAGAAACCCAAAGCTTCTCTTTCTAATTTTTTCAAGGGACTGTGAGGACTTTCTAAGTGATCTTGAAAAGTTTCACTTCTAGATACACATCCGATTGTAATCCACAATTTAAAATGAGATTATCAGCACCAATAAAGGTTATTTCTCAAGCTATTTCTTAGCTTCACGATCGATTCAGACAGGACCGGATTGATTTACGGCATTTGAAGTCTCTATGACAACAACATGTTGGCTGACGAAGTTTAGTAGTGAAAAGAGAGATCTGTGTTTTTCTCTGCTGAAAATAATTTCTGGGATTAATTCTATAGTGATGGTGGACACTGGAGGAAAAGGACATCAGAGCAGAAGAAAGCTCAATGGTACAGTGATAGGGCATGGTTAAACCACGGGCTTAAGGCTAGATTGTTTGTGGTAATGTTCATTCCAATCCACATGAAGCAGTTATACTGCAGTGATCTGTTCAAACTTGAGTCTGTCAATAAAATGAAGAGTGAGGTTACGTTAGCTCTGCTCGGTAGATGAACAGGACACAAGGATTCATTATCATTACACGCTGGCCTATGAATACATCTCAGAGTGCTGGACTGCGAGTAGCACTAAAATAGCCAGCTACTGAACAACTGTACAACTTGGAAATGTTTGTTGTCACATTTCAAACAACAGCGCTGCGTAACCGCTGATAAAAAACCTTACCGCGTTGCAGTGCATCCAGTTAATAATTGTCTTGAACAAAGAAAAGTAGTGTTAAAAAGATGATCTGATCTCTATTCATTTCCAAAACAAACACATGCATTGTTGAGATTCATCACAACTGTGCATGTGATTCCAGCTGCAATCCACTTCAAACATAGTCCTCACACTCCCTGTAAGTTTCACACAAAAACAAAACAAAACAACAAAAAAAACACATTGGGGTTCAAAGCTTGACCTCTCCTTGTTCACATATCTAGCTCTGTATCTTCAGTGTAATAGTAATACATGGGAACCACAGACTTTCTGTATCAAACACCATCATTTTGCCTCCAGAGGCAGTCGCTCTGCTTGGATGGCTTGCATCCGTCATATTCCCACAGCACAACTTCTCATAAAATCCACACCATTCCGTATCATCGATTCATTCCCTTCTAGAAATGGGTCCCATGTCACACGTATTGTTTCTAGATTGAAAGGGAGTTAGCCAACATCTGCTGTAAATCACAAACTCCCATTAACTGGAAGGAGCCAATCTGCCATCAGCTCTCTCTATCTCTCTTTGTCCTCAGTCACACCATTGTCCTGCGTTCATTTCTGCAACCTCAGCAGGCAGAGCCCTCCATCACTGTCTGCAGCATCAGAAGGAAGACTGGTGTGTGGACACAATGAAGTCGAGCGCAACATTAAAACATTAAAGTGGGGGAGCGCTGTGACCTGGCGTGCTCACACTTTCAGTCAGGTCAGGATGAGAAAATGGAACTCAAATATAACACGCAAACATGAAACATAGTGACTTAAAGTGACGGTCAAATCACTTCGGCGCACATTTGACCCATTTTCTCTCTGTGTGCTTTTCCTTTATGTAAGTTAAAAGCTCAGTTAACTCAAAAACCTCTTCTTTACCCTCTCTTTATCATAGAGATCATCGTGGTAACCACGATGAACAAATCGTGGCATAAAATTGTGGCCAAACATGGCAGAGAAGAGAAATTTGTAAAAAAAAAATGCTGTAAACAGTGTAAACAACTCTTATACTCTAGTTAAGCACTGTGGTAGACGTACGTTTGCGTTTCATCGCCCCCTGCAGTTTGGGAACAGACACCATGCGGAGTGTGAAAAAGCATAAAAGTCTCATTTCCGTGCATCACATTTGTGCAGAAAGCATAGTTAGAAAAAGAAATCACAAACCATGCAGTGTGTGCTGATAGAGAAACACACGGATCAGACCAAAATGATTTTTTTTAAATCAGTCTGTGACATATTCATTTTTACTGTAAAGATCAACATTTCTGAATAGTGTACGTATGATTCCTGATGTTTCTGCAGCCAGTCTCAAGTGGACACTTAAAGAGCTGCAGTTTTTAGCACTTGCGCAGTGGCTCCATATTTTAAGACCAGAGGTAGCTGATTGGTCTGTACGCTACTCCATCCAGATTAAAAGTGGATAATGAACATTTCTGTACTGATTTCTGTGCATAGAAAAATATATACATTTTTTTTTTAATCAGTATGGGAAACGTAATCTTTCAGCCCCAAAATGACACAGCATTTGACAAAGAGCTACTGAATGAGTTGGCTTAGAATCAAGGATGAAAACACTGCTCATCATATTTGTTGAATTCGTAAAACTCAAAAGTATCAGACTCATAAACATTATTTTACAGGTGGCTATGTGCTGAACAGTTTCTTGGCTGACTGTAACAACTTCCTTGAGCTCCAGTAGTTGCCTGGCAACTGGGCCTTGCCAAGACATCATCCGGCACACTGCCCCGGGTGCACAGAGATTTTAGTCCAGATTATTCAAACAGTAGACCTCATGTTTATCGGAGTGACTTGTCATGAAATGATGCTACGCTAAGGCAAAGCGAGAATTGCTGTTTGTTCTTTCAGTTCTTTTAGCGACTTAAACTTCAGATAGGCTAGACGCTGAAGTCTTTTGATGTTTCAAAAGAAAGACAGAGTCCTGCAAAATGTTTTACCTCCTCTGCAAAATCAAGAGTGAGGGGTTACAGGGTTACGTATATTTGTCCATGATTTCACCCACTGAAAATCAGCTCGTGAACAGCTCATTTTGAACCACACTCTGGTCTCACATATTAGCAGTTCCCCTTGAGCTGCCCTTGACTGGAAAGCACTGAGCCTCAGGCGCTGGGCTGAGGGCTGGGCTCTCCCCCCAGGCTCCCCTCCCCCAAGGACACTCTGCAGGTTGCCTTTCTGTCTGCGAAAAAAAAGGGAAAAAAAAAAAACATGTCCAGATACTTCTATTGTTCTGCGCTCTGATCTTCACACAGGTTGCTAAAACAAAGCCCTCGCATTAATATTTATAGCCGCTCTGATGGGACGGGATCAATGGAGAGAGGAGAAAAAGAAGAGAGAGTGCGCCTGAATAATCATCATCCATCTACTTCCAGCCCTCTTTCTCTGCTCTCCATCTCTGTGAAGTAGAGGTGATGCTTTGGAGAGGATTTCGGTGTGTGAGCGAGAGAAGGTAATTTGGTGTGATAGGAGAGAAGAATGGCTGTATCGGTGTTTGCATGGGACTGTTTATTTTAGCTTTACTGGTGTGCTGGCCGCTTCTCTCACAGAAATGCAGAGTTATTTTTTTTCAACTGTTCCCTTCAAATTACAGGCCAAACAAAGCAATTTATCACAGCTCTGCATCCTCATTTGCCTTCAGATGTAAGTACAACCTCCTGTGAGTACATCTGTTTCAGTCTGAGGCCTACTTTGCTCCTTTCTGGTGACTTTTATTCCCTGTGATTTCTCCTCTTTTCCCAGCTGAGGATGTGTGGGAGAGTGTGAAGGGTGGATTTGTAACAAACTCCTGGTGTCTTCATTGGCAGGCCCAGCATGGAGGATCTCTAAGATGAAAGTCTGACAGCCTGAGTCAGTCTGCTCTGCGTCTTCTCGAGCTGGGCTCGCTGCCCAGTGCTCAGTAAGCGAATTAGGTGGGCAGCACGCCCAGCACTGCCCCCTCCTCCACCTTGACTGACAGTGGTCCTGGCGAGTGGTCTTTAACAGCACAAGGAGAAAGTTATTAATCAGACTTGTACGATTCTTCCAGCTTTTCCTGCAGAGGGGGAGGAGAAGGAGGCGGCCTGAGACGTGGCGTGGTGATGAATGCTCTCACTTCTTCACGTTTCAAAAGTACAGTTTATCCGTGAGGAATGGAGCGGCTTGTACGCGGGCAGAGGGGAAATTGCCTTTTCCTTTGACCTGCAGCCAGGGGTGAGAGAGTGAATGGAAAGCGATATGAGAGTGCCTGCCCTCTGAAGTGATGAATTCGGTGCAAATTAGAGGAAGAGGCCTTTCAATCTCGCCTGCTGTGACTTCTTCCATTCTTACAGCTCTAAATTGTTTTCTGTCTTTTGCTCTTTTCAAGCTTCTATCCTTTTTTTCTTCAATCTTTCATTCCTTTTTCCCCCTTCGTCCTCTTTATCTTCTCCACTTCCAGGTTCTGAGTGTTGCACAGCATTGCAGCGGGGTTTCTTGTGAGGGTGTTCGGGTTGACAGGTTGAGCTCGAAGAGGTCAAGAGGGCAAGGGCGGCATTTGCAGATTGTGGGACAGAAAGCTGAGACAGCATGGCACTCGGTGTGATGCAGTGTGCAGCAGGAATCGGGAGGCCACAAAGAAAAAAGGAGAAGCATGACCTTGAGCTGTGAGCGGAGACAAAAAAATCAACACAGATGCATTGAGTGTGGACACAGACTCAGGCCTCGGTGCCCCTCCTATGTGTGTGTGTGTTTATTGGCATATGGTGTTTTCCTCAAAATGGATTAGACCAAAACCCTTGTGGATTTATATTGAAAGATCAGAATCCTGCAAAACACCACAGAGAGATAAACAAATTGGTGTTTTTATCATATCTGTCTTTAATTTATATTCATAAATGCAGCAATTTATATGCGACTCACTTTAATATTCTCATCATTAATTGCTTTAATGAAATAACAAGGATTTTGTTGTGTGTGTTTGTGTGTGTGCGGTTAATATTTTCCACATAAGACTGCTTGTTTAAAACAGCAGCCGTGATATTTGTGTGTTTGGCTCACATAAAATACTCAGAATAATACTGCAAACAGAAACTGAACAAACTACCCCACACAAAGCCTGTGGGACATGAATCTCTGAATCAAGCGTGAGAGGAATATCAACGCTGCACTGTCTAAGACGAGACTGATGGACTGCTTTAAAAATACATGTGATTCCAACTGGACTCAGTCTTTATTTGGAAACAGTCCTGCTGGATTGACACTTATACCAACCAGGAAAGTGGCTCTGTGGAGTTTTTTCTCCCCATTCCTCACACTTTGGGTAAAATTTATTCCACACAAGAGGAGATGTTTTTGAGGAACTACTTGAGCCGACTTTAAACGGTATGTGCATATATTAAACGCTCCTTCAATGAGAAATTTAGCGAAGGCTGCTTTGAGGTGGATCTAAAATCTTAACATTTTGAACTCCCTCACAGAGCCTTTGGCAGGTAAAACTTTAAATAGGCTGACAGTGAACACCTACTGAACCCCATTTGAAATTCTAATGAAATGTCAGGATTTGAACCTTTTATATCAAGTTGAGTTGAACAAAAAACAACCTCTATTACAAACAGAAAGTCGCTCTAATCACACAGAATGCTCATCAATAGGTGGATCTGTAAGTCAGAATAAAACACTATACTATACTGCAATATTCAAATACCCTGCAGGTTTCACAATGTTGTGGATAATCCTGCTCCCTCTGGTAATATCAAACCCTGAATTCACTTAAAGAGCAACTTCAGCCCCAGGTTTCAGTTTCACACCACCTACCACTGAGGAAGGCCAAGGAGCTCACATAGAGGCTGTGGATGTACAAAGATCCGATGTTTTATTGTGCAACAGCTGTGCTAAGATTTTAAATCATAGATCTCCAGGGCACCTGATAATTGTTCCAATTAAAACAACATAAAACTATTTTTTTGTATGTTTATGTTGTCTTGTAGTCACTTATGGAAAAAAAAATATCACAGCTTCAAGTGTATTATAACCCGTAAGTGCGAAACATTACCTTTTGGTTGTTGTACACCACATAGGTCATACTTTTTGTGCCTAAGAGAGAAAAAGGTTTGCTTTTTCTTGTTGCAAATGGTTGCTTTCCCATGGGACAGTCAGTCTTGGTATTTGCTGTATATAAAAGTACATATATTTGAAATATATACTGTAATATTTTTAAAAAGTACCTTTTTTTCACCTAGACGTGTTTTCTGTGACAACTGTGAGGTTAAACAACAAATACAGCATAAATACACAAGTTACTGTAGTTGCTATTAGCTTAGACTGTAGTTATAATTTTGAAACTGATTTCTATATTTCCATATTTTTCCCCTTTTTGTTGATTTTGATGACAAGTCTGACAGTGTTTAAAATGAGTACTGCAGTCCCAGTTCACTGTCCACTCTGTAACGGCACCACATGAGATAGGTTTCCATTCAAGTCCATGTTTCGACTTCAACTGGATCCGTTTGTTGCGGTCTGGCCACGTGCCTGGTCTGGCAGGTCGCAGCTAATACACAACCGTCCCTTTTTTTTTCATACACAACTATCCTATTTTTGCCGTGTGCCGGAGTTGTGACGCATCCCGATGTCCCGCCCTAAACGCGATGAGCCAATCACAGTGCGTGTAGCAATCCCATACACTCGGACGTTCTCTGCCTTGAAATCGATTGAAATGTGTTGCAGTCAGATTTCGTTCGGTTTTAAGACTTTTTTTTTGAGAGTTTGAGCTTGAAAATGCTCACATGGTGCTCATAAGAGTACATGCAACTCTGACACAAGGTATCCTGAGAGGATGGACGACGGAGTGTATTTTTTATTTTTTTTTACCCTTTCATTAAGTCACATATCAGCCGTGATAAGTGTCTGCTTTGGATAAAGTTGTGCTGGAGACCACCACAAGCATAGACTGTATAAAACCACAACATCAACTAAACGTGAATGAAATTAACAAGGATGTTTACATCTGTTCTAAGGTAAGTCAACATCGTATGTGAGGCAATATATTGACACTTTGACGGAAAGAAATGTAAAGTTATCTGTAACACTAGATCCGCCACAGCAGTCTGACGGACAGTTTGGGATTTTCTCTGACGTTAGCATTAATTCATGCCGAGGGAGTGAAAAGTTTGTGTTAGGTTTTATTTTATATGAAAGCTAAGGTGGATGACACCATTTGAAATGTTTTTTCACGCACACCTGTGGCATCTGGTCTGATAGTTGCATTTGGCCTAAATGGCTTAAAAACCAGCAAAAAAAAAAATAATAATAATTTTCCAACCAGATTCTCATCAAAAAGGAGTTGCTTTCGTGTCAGATACTTTAGATATGTTTTGTTAGCTTAGCAGCTGGATGCTCTTATACTGTGTTGCCTTTAGTTTGGAGATCAGTTGCAGTGTGTTGGAGGTTAAGTGAAGCATTTAAAACCTCTCCTCTGGACTCCTAATGAGGCTTCATTGACCACTTGGCCAGACTCCTCCAGTTTAGGTTAAGCTTGCTTTGCCTGTTCCCTCTTCAAGTATCTCCATTTTTCTCTCTTACAGAAACAGCTGCTGCGCTTACATGCCTGTCACGCAGCCAGCAGATGTTTTAATCCTGTAAAATGATGATTGGTGATATCTGGAAAGTTGCTAAATGTCTTAATGTTTTACTTCTGTGACCTAAAGCATTCCAAGTTTAATTATTGAACCAAACTGATCTCTTTTGGTGTTGTGGGGGAGGAAACAGCTGCTGAGCGTATCTGTTCCCTGTCTTTCCACCATGCTGCACCAGTTAAGTGATACCACCACATGGAGTATGTTTCCTTAAGTATGTTTTCATACTGCCTGCAGTTGCTCACACACTCAAATTGTACTCTTTCATCAGTCTGAAGCCTTCAGATCTTTTTTTGTCATGCTGGGAGACAATGCATAGTATTCTCTCTCATTCTCTAACTACACTAGTTGTAGTGAGAAATGATAGGACTTCTTCCCTGGGAGATGTCGTTCATTCTGGATTGCATATGATAATGTGCGGGGGGAAAGATTGGAGGCTGATGATGATTTACGGTCAGCTGGGGAGCTGCAGCTGTGATTACACCAATCTGTGACCAGACGGAAGAAGTAAACATGCAAAATTGCAACAGACTTCCACTTGGCTTCACACTTTAATGAAAGCTCCAAGAATCTCTCTGTGATTTCTATCACTTTCTTAAAAATCCCATCTCGTTTGCAGAGATGGTATATAATCAGAATCAGAAATACTTTATAAATCCCTGGGGGAAAATTTGGTATTACCGTTAATCTTTACATAGTACAGCAGTTGGGAGTAAGAAGGAGTAGGATAATAAAATAAGTGATGAGATAAGCAATAAAATAAAAATAAAAATAAGCAGTAAGTACCAGGAATAAACAATAAGTAGTAAACAAGATAAACAAGACAGAAGAAACTATTTACATTATGGGTAAAGCAAGAGCAGTGTTAAACAGGTATTGCACTTGTAATGTATGTTAAACCGATAATGCATTTAATGAGCACTATCAAACAGATAATTGCACATAATGAACAATATTAAACTGATATAGCACCTAGTGAATTGTGTTAAACAAATATTGCACTTTAAACAAATATTGCACTAAACAGGTATTGCACATTAGACAGATATATCAAAATAGGTATTGCAAAGTGTATAAACATATATTGCGAAGTGTGACAGATATTTCAAAATGTATTGACAGATGCAGCAAATTGTAAACCAGTGTGGTTATAATACAGATACATACAGCGTTTCATACAGCCATGTGCTCCTCAAAGGAGTGCTTATCAGTACATATTATAAGTGCATCTGCTTAGCACAGCTTAGCTCAGCTTAGAGAATTTTTCTCTCCTAATTAGTGAGCTTTGAAGCTCCTTTTTGTACAATTCTTTACATTGCTGTGGTGCTACGTTCCCCTTCAATTTGTCTAGATGCGAGCTAACCACTTCTAGCCAACAAATCAGAAACAAAGGAATAAGTGAGTTGTATTGACATCTAACTCTTGATAAGCAGGAAAGCATCCATCACAAAATGTCAAATTTATCACACAATGAATGTGTTCTGAGTGAATACTGATCCCTGGATGCGCTCTTATCTGTAAAGGTAAAAAAAAAAAAAATAGACAAAACAAAGGAAATGCTGGACATTCAGTTGTGCTGACATTTGTACAAATAGCCCTGCTCCAGGAAGCGTTCCATTCATCACCAAAATGAATTTTGTCTCATCATTTGCTGAGATTTCCGACCATTCATCTCTGTGAGTTATGGCCTCTCTTTAGGAGTGGATCCTTTGCTCAACCTTCACGGCACTCGTGTACGTATCAAACCTGCTGTGCTGTGCTTTTGGTGGGGCCTGTCTAAGTGTGTAGTGTGGTGACACATCCGCAGGGACTGCAGACATAAGGTTAAAGCAATTTGCCATGGAGGAAACTGGAGCCCGCTTTGGCACGGCCTAAGAATGGGCAGAGACAAGCACGGGTACCAGATGGCAGTGAATGTGTAATTACAATTCTCTGGTGCGAAATGAGGCACTGATGGAATGAAGTCTTAGAGCAGCCTCTGATATGCTGTTTTCAAAGTCTTTGTTTACTTGGCACGAGGCTCAGCAGACAATAGTTGCGAAGAGGTGGAAGTTTCAGATGGCCATTTAGCATCATCAGAATGCGGCAGTGTTGCTGTTGGTCACAGGCAGCGTCTTTGTGAGTTTGTAATTACCAGCCTAATCATAAAAGCAAAATGAAGACGGACAAAGACAGTGGACTGAATTTCAATAGGATGTGGCTCTAATGGCTCCCAAATGGAGAGCCTGCTTTCACCGCAGAGGGACTCACCCATAGTTTAGTCTCCGTACTTCTGTGTGTGACGGAGTGGGCATTGTGGCAACGCTTGCCGCCCCATCCCCTGTGACCTCCCATGCTCTCTCTTCCGTAGGAGGCTGCATAATTGTCTAATTAAATGGAGAGACAACAGCCCCAGAATACCTCATTAAAGACATCGCTCCATCAGCTCCTGCCTTTCTATTCCTTCTTACAGAGGCTCTTTATCCCGGCAGGAAAGGTCAGACAAAAAGAGAGGTTGAGGTGGCTGCATGCCCTGACGATCCTATAGATTTATATTTAGCAGTCATTGAGTATACACAGAATAAAAGCTTTATTCTGATTTCTTTTAGGGCTGGATGATTATGGCAAAAATGATTATCACGATAGTTTAGATTGATATTGATTCCATTGATTTCATACTTGAGAATTTATTGAACCACAACGTAAAAGAAAAATATAATCGTTTTTCTGTGATTATGTTTTTATGATCGTGAAAAGCCAAAAATCGAAATCACAATCAAAATTCAATTAACTGTCCAGCCCTAATTTCTGTCTAACATTTTTTTTTTTAATTTCCAAGCACAAATTTTGTTACATGACTCATGTCAAAGCAAACAAATATGTCCGCTCAAGCTTTTGTTTGCTGGTGTTAGGTACAGTGCTGCTTCTGCCATGCAAATAAAGTGGGTTCACTTGTCTTTTTAAAATTAATGAGGCATGCTTCATTGAATAATTTCAACAGATAAATGAAGCAGGTTTTGAGCTGCTTATGAATTAGGCTAGTTGAGCTAAAGGTTCCCATGTGAGTTCTCTGGGTGCTCAGAATACAGTAGAATAATTAACTCAGAGATTTCACACCCCAGATTTGTGATATGAGTTTATGCTGATGATACCTTGTTTTTGATAAATACTTTGAGAAGTTTTGAGTAGAATATTTTTGCATGTCACATATTTATTGTAGTATTTTTCAGTACCTGTGTTCATGCTTTGAATGAATCAATGAATTTTATGTTTTCGGCGTGAGATGGCATAAAGACACACACGATTGGCTGTTGATTATGGATCTGCCCCGGCTGAATACATAAATCTTATTTCGCCTCCGTCCAGCTGATGCTAAATGTAACCTTTCCAAACTGCAATTATTTATGAAGTCTACAAACACACCTCCCTGCTTCATTTCCTCCTGGTCCCTTCACACTCATACACATATCATAAATATTTGAGGGGATGGATGTTGGGGAGGTTAACACACGTCCCATCTGAAATGTCAGTCCCCTCTCTGATGGCCGCCATGCTGTTGACAGAGCACCAAACCACTTTGTTTAGGATTCATGACTCCATTATGGGCTTTGTTTAATGTCCTGGCCTGACATCAGCTCTGCTGCCCCGAATGTGTGCTCAGACTGGTTTGGTTTGTTCACGCAGGTGTCTGTATGCTTGACAGATTGAAAGAAAACAGTTTTTTTTGTCAGGCCTGAATGTAAAGTGCTTCTGTAACCTGTCATAAAATCAAAAACACAACATGACATCCAATCCACTTGTAGTGTTGGACTCTATAGATTTTGTGTCAAGATCTTAAAGCGGCTGCTTAAATTTTCTGCTTTTGGGTCTTCAGGGAGACCAAATAATCTTCTTGTTTAGAATGACAGCTTGAGACAGTGGACTGTGTTAACCACCGTCAAGCAGCTATTTTATAGTGTGTCTGCTGTCTGAAAGGATGTTCAAAGACAGTCTGAGATTAAGGGGAAGATTATAGTATTTTTCAGCAGGTCTCTTTGAAAAGTACTTTTTCCTTCTTTTCCTAAACAATATCTTATGCAACAGTTACTTCATGGAAATTCACTAAAAAGCCTAAAACAAAAAGTGCCTATGGCACTTAACTAAGCTGATCGGTAGAATATTGTACTACCCAAATGCAGATGCGCAAGACTTCCATTTTTGCCATTTGCTGAGGCACAACATATCAATCTGCACAGAGCAGACTAAGCTGGAAATTTGGCGTTTCTTTTCCTGTTACACATTTGGTGCTGCATTTTATTAAAATGTAAAATTGAGATTCAAAAAAAAAAAAAAAAACTTTAGAATTATACCAACTTTTCAGCTGACATGGGACAACAGGTGTTGATGTGTTGCCAGCTAATGTTACCTAAGATTGTTTCTGAGTGTTCAGCCTGTTTTCAGGTTAATATCCCTTCATTGTCCAGACCATAAAAAGGTGATAACAGTTGTTCAGAAAAGATTAGTAATGCATCCTGTTAAATGATAGGAGTGGGTTTTTTTTTTACATTGGTACCTAATGAGTTTCTATTAGGGTCAAGTTTTTAGGAACATCTCTATCTAATTTCCTTTGTTGGGAAAGTTTTATTTTGCTCCAGTTAGTACACAAACTTTCTGTAATGAATTCTACAATGACAAATTTAAAACTGACTTCCACTTTAAGTCTTGTTCAATAGCACAACTTCTCCACCACCCCTGTAATTGTCCAGAAAATGAATCCAGTTCCTTGAACTGCGGGCAAATCAGCTAAATCCATACGAGCTGCTCCACAACCTCTCTGAGAAGGGAAATAATCAGCATCATGTGTTCCAGGCCGCTCGCTAACCAGCTAAACGAAGATTCAGAGCTGACTTTGTGTGAATAATTTTGTTTATGTATTTAGCCCTGATGTTGATGGATGATCTGGGCTTTGCTGCTTTAGTTGATGAATAATTCATGTGGAGAAGAAGAGTGTGTTTCAGAAGTTGGCTCTCTGGTTACAATGTTGACAGAGAAAATAGTTGGGGATAGTGTTGTCTAATTAAAACAGGAAGCAGCCGTCAGCTCAGGTGATACAGCGATGCTAATCACTACCTGGTCACTGAGAACAAAAGACACACATGTCTAACAAGTATTAGATTAAAGAGGGCATGTATTTACATTACAGTTGTTCACTTTAGGAAGCCTATTAATCTGAGGCGTCAAGTGTAACAGATTTTTTTAAGTCCTTTTTTAAATTCAGAATGGAAACATCCGGTTGAAAGAAAGGGAGGTATCCATCACAGAATTGTAATATTTAATTGATAAACTCATTTGATGAGAAAAAAATAAATCTGCAACTTCTTTATCATGCATAAATACTTAAGCTAGTCCAGTTTGAGAACCTCTTACTCCTTTTTCTCCTTGAATGGATGTAAAACATGTAGCAAACCTGTGAGCTGTGGATCATTACTCAGGCAAATCAAGGTAAAGAAAAGAGGTCAGCTAGGGCACTAAACATGATATTATTTGAACCTTTTTAACTTAACAGACTAAAAAGTGTACAGCAAAAAGGCTAGTGTTGATTTAACTCCAACAGAATTGATTTTAACACTTTTTCAGGGTTATGTAGCTCTCTAATGAGTTGAATTAAATTCAGCAACACTAATGATGTTGTCAAGCAACTCTGCAAGGATACACTCTTACTTTAGCTTTACTCCCAAAATATAAGGCTCTGCTAGGATACACACTTATTTTAGTATTACTCCCAAAATAAAACGCTCCCTAAGCTTAAAGATGTGTTAAAAGATGATTTTTAGAATGAATTTCAAGTGAAATAAGACTTTTTTTTCCCCACAATGACATTAAATTTGCCTATTCAGATCCCAAAGAATATACAAACACAAGATAAATCAAGCACAAAATGTGCTTTGAAGAGTTTATGACCTGCAGTTTGCCTTGCATGGGATGAGGTGCCTATTTATGATAGTCAAACAGCAAGGAGATAATAACTTGACTAGTTGCAGAAATGCTCCTCTGGACTTCAACTGGGAAAAGAAAACATTCTGCACAAAACAATGTGCAACCATAAAGAAATCCACATTTTGGAATTGTTTTCTCAAAAATCTTCTCACTTGCTAAACTCCAGTTTTCATGCACAAGCTCATTATTTTGAAAAAGTTTGTGCAAATCATGTTGTGTGGCTGTTTTAAGGGAACTTAAGGATTGTTAACTGCACTTATGAATTTACTCTTCCTATGAACAGAAAGTCTAGAGCCTGCTGCTGCTGGACACAACACAGATTGATGTTCAGAGGCCAATAGAGGGAGCCCAATAGCTGTTTGTCCTTCAGCTTAAACAGAGCAAAGGGATTCCATTGCAGTTTGTTTATATGCAACATAGTTTCAAAAAACATACAAAATACCTCCCAAAATGGGATCTTTTCTTCTTTTAACACACAGGTAGACAGTTTTAGTTTTCTTTTCAGGAAAGATTCCCAGTCCGTCTTCAGCCTTCTGACACTCACTAACAAGAATCTGTTTCCTGGTGTGAGAGATGAGCCGAGAGTCAGGTGGAGAGCTCTGTAACTCAGAGTTTGTCCCAGCAGATGGGCAGCGAGGAGGGTGTCAGGAATCCGAGACAGCTGCGGTCCGTCACTTTTACAAGGTGTTTGAGCTTTCAGAGGCTTTCTGGAGGTTTCTGGGCGGCTCAAAGAACCTGTCAGCCGGTTTGCTTTGGGGTCCCGGGGGGGAGAGCAGGCTTTTCTATTACCACGGCATTCATAACCACAACGACTGTGGTTACTCCACTATGCTGTCATGCTTTGCTAGTGTCCCAGTCTCTAGTGCACATAGTCAGGCAGTGACTCCTGGTGTGATTGTATGCTCATTCTGACAGGTCTGGAGATATGACTCAATTATTTGTCTCCATAAAGGGTAACAGGATTTAAAAGCAGACAACTCATGTTTCACTCATATTGCAAAATCTTTACAGTGAAATGTTGATGGAAACAATATGGCCTTTTAAATATTATTCTTGTCGTGATTTGATCCACCTGGCTGCGAATGATTGATGGGCTTAATATGTTTCATTAAGTCAGGGATTTATATCTGTCTTGTAATGAGCGGCTGAGTGCAGGTTTGCCGTGTAACTCCACAGTCAGAGCAGTCTTTCCAGTTTGAAGGGCTCAGGAATATTACTCTAATAAATATTTAATGGAAGAAGGGGCTCTATCGATTCATTACACGGTGAGTAATATGTGTATGTGTTCATTAGGCTGCCTCTGAGTGTCGTGTGTTTAATATTCTTTGTTTACAGTGGAGGGTCGCATATGGGGAAACACATGAATATGGAGCAGGGAGCCTCTGCTCGTCTGTGAGCTTTGCACAGATGCTCGCCCTCTATTCTGCACACACACACGCACACAAACACACACGTACTGTACATACACTGAGTGAGATCAGGCTCATGTTTAAACACATGCACACTCCCTATCTTTAATTAAAACAGATGAAGTATCGTTTGTGACACGCATTGGCAGACATTTCATCTGAATGCGTTTTTGCTTCCTGGTAAAACAAAACCTTATGTGCTGTATACAGGTCCACCTACAGTCACCTCCTGAGTCCTAACAAAGCAGCTTCTGTGACAAATATGTGCATGAAGGAAATGTTAAACACAAGGGAGAGAGAGGAAGTGTCCGCATATTTGTGTGTACAGCTGTGGCATGAAAGCGAAAAAAGGAGGGGGGTCGACCTGTACCCGCAGAGAGGTTTGGGCTCTGCCCTGCAGCATCTGACACAAAGGGGTGGATGTGTATTATGCATGCTGGTAGTATCTGTGGGAGATAAGGTTCAGTCCAGGAAGATAAGGTCAGGTCGTGCTAATGAAACCCATGCTGAAGGTTTGTAGTTGAAAAAAAATCCCCCTAAGTTCTCTACTCTTTATTTTAAGCATACAGGATATTGGCTGGCTTCAGTATCTTATCTCAAATATTAGTGACATGTCCGTCCGGGGATGAAGATCTTGCCATGAAATAAGGGAGAAGCTGAATCTACTTTCTTTGATGTGGAAATTATTTATTTTGTAGTCTCGTAAAAGTGAGCCAATATAAAAACACCAAACGATCCGACTCACTGAAACCAGCCATAATTTCTATCACCATCAAATATGAAAAGATACATTATTTAATCAAAACCTTCAAAATCTGTAAGAAAGAAAGTGAAAAATATGATCCAAGGACATATAAAAGTGATACAGAGTTAATTAGGACAGATATTGTAAAATGCAGCCTCAGTGCCAGCAGTCAGAAGAGGCCTGCTGGAGCAACGCTGCCTCTTTGTTTATGTCCCAGAGCTGAGAGTAGCTGCGAGGCATCGTGAGTGGAATTCACTCAGGTGATGGGTTTAGAGGGGGAGCTCTCTCCTCCCTGCTGACTCTCCCAGCCGGCTCTGGCATTAAGTCAGCCCGGCTCAGTACCAGACGACAGCATGACAGCTGTTTCCTATGACTAGGGGAAAAACACATTGATTCACTTCCTCAGTTGGCCTCATTTGGGAAGAGATGGAGTGTGGCCAAAATACTCTGTACGAGCGCTGAGACGTGGACAGTAGAAAAAAGGTCAGCAGTGAAGAGGAGAATGAAGAGGATGCGCTGCTTTAAATGACACCACCAATATTTCAGCTGTAAATGGATTTTAACCTTTTCCACTGTGGGAGATGAACCTTGATGCTTGTTAGAGATTCCTCTACCATGTAGAGGAAAAATAGTCTGACCACATTTTGGTCAAAATCCACTTCAATCGAAGCGGCAACCTCTGGTCTGAAAATATGAGACAACGCGAAGCTGGTCTATGGAAGTACTGGAAGTCATGTACACACCAAAAGCCAAAGAAAGTCATTTTCACAGCTGAAATGAACATGTTTACAGCCTGGTACAAAAAATGTCTCCCGTCTGAATTGCTAATTTCACTAACGGCACCGACTGTACTGTATTGTACTTTTTTCCAACTTGGCAGTTTAGACAATTTTAAGATCGCCAGTTCGTCCAATCAGGGGCACAGCTCAGCTCACGTGATTGCCGGGCGCCCTATAGCTGTTACTGTGGAGACTCAAAGCCCGCCTCATTTCCAATCTGGCCGCTTTCTGGCTGTTGTGCTTCAAAAATCTGTTTCAGAAACAGACGGGTGACATCCTGGAGACTACGTCCATTCTATGCTTCAATCTCAAATCACAATTTTTTATTGTGCATGAAATATGAAAGCCTGTGTTAAACATTTTCTCAAAAGTCTTTTTATTCATTTTAGAGCATGATATAGACTATATTTTTTGAAAGTTGCAGACAGTCTGAGCATTCAACATGAAACAAATGGAGGATCATACTTATCATGCAACACAGGAGCTTTTTAGCCTCACAGGCCACCTTTGCTTCACTGACAGATGAGGTGAGCAAGGCAGGGTTTCAATTTAGAATCGGACAGCTAAATATTGTCACTAAAAATTCCTATCGTAGCTTTAAACTTGAAGCTAGAATTAGATGACAGACCTTTTTTAAGTTGTTTTACAGAATTTTTTGTGTTCTTGGTTACTAGAAAATACAGAATACAGAAAATGCATCTAGCTTAAAGTTAGCAGCTTACCAGGTCTCAGTAAGTTAGCCGCCATCTCATCCTCTCTCTGTTTGTGGCTAAATAAGATTAATATGATGCTGGTATAACTTGTACAACTCAAACTTTTTAGAAAGCCTACCTTCTCTTCGCCTACTTTCTCAGTGGTGTTAAAGTTATGGTTAACATGCCGTTGTTGCGTTTTGCATTACAACTCAAGCCAAGA
Organism: Labroides dimidiatus; assembly: GCA_030710495.1. Taxonomy (NCBI): domain Eukaryota; kingdom Metazoa; phylum Chordata; class Actinopteri; order Labriformes; family Labridae; genus Labroides; species Labroides dimidiatus. The sequence goes on from CM061154.1 coordinate 21,737,786, forward strand.
TTGAAGAAAGTTAAAAGAAAACTTGGTTTCAAAGTGTCCCGCTCAACCTCCTTTCTTCCTGTGAAGATTTTAAAAGCAAAATTTGCATCTATGGCAATGACTTTGGTGAAATAATGAGCTTACTGAAGCATGAAATAGGACATTAAAACTTTTATGTATAAAACAGAGTCCTAGTTGGCCTGAAAACTTTAAACTAGCTTTCTATTACCTCCTCACAGCTGCTATTGCTGTCTGACTTTCTGGGCAATAACTGTGGAAAATGCAGCTTTTTTGAAAACATAAAAGAAATATGGAATTGTAAAAAAAAACAATGAGATATCAAAGATGCACAATCAACTGCTGAAGCTTTTTCATAGAGACATGAATAATTTACAAGGCCTGCTTAAGAAGTACAAGTAAGTCGGGCAGTTTTATATGCATTTTTTCGATACTTGAAAATAGAAAACATTTTTCATGAAAGCAAGTTGAACCAAAAAACAGCCACATAACTATGTACATCGAGTTTCGAGCGAATGTTCCAGTGTTTTATAGAAACATTAGCAATTATCCTGCTGTCCATCGTATTGATTTGACTGACAACCACGCTCCTTTTGTTGAGTCAGTGCTGTGAAGGCTTTTGAAACGCCTCATTGCTGTGCTCCAGTACCCAAATACAGTGATAAAGATGATAGAGAAATTTTATTTTCATCCAGAGACGTTTGGTCAGAGCCTACACATACTGTGTATCCATAAATGATTTAATTTACAACTTTAGTCCAGCTGCTGGGCTCTCTGCTACCAGAACATTATTTTCTGTAACAGCTTCATCAAAATAAAAGCTGGTGTCATGTCATGCCGTCTGAATCACTGGTAGAAGAGATCTTGGTTTGTACAATCAATACCTCCCTCATGCTACTTCAAACATTGATCGTCTCCTTTGAGATTTAATTAGTTCCTGAATATGCTCGGTGTAACATGAATATTGCGGTATGGCTATCGAGCCCTGCAGTGATCTATACTGCTTTTGTTCAGGGATCAATTATGAATGTTGTAATTTACTATTGATGTAATTGATTGATTTGTCCAATTATTCTGGAGACAGTAGTCAGCCTTTTTTCACTCTGCAGCTCAATGAGGAGCTCATCAGCAGGGCGTCTTCAGGAGGAACAATGAGCTGACTCCTCCCAGTCTGGGTCTGCCTCTGGATGGACAGGCCTCTCTTTTGCACCCTCTGTTTAGACTGATATAAGAATCTGAAAATCAGTCACATGCAGGGAAAAAAAAAAACCCTTATCATTGAATTCATTCATGTTTCACATAAAGAGTGGTTAAGTGAAAGCCAAGTCAAAACAACCACAATTTATTTACCCCCCCCCCCCCCCCCCCCAAAAAAAAAAAAAAAAAAAAAAAAAAAAAAGATTTTCTTGACAAACCTGTGAGAATAAAGTAGGCCTTGAAATTTTGTTGAAAACAGGTTAAAATCAGATCTGGACATCCAGTTCTTGACAAAAATACAGTTGTCTGTGAATTAGTGGTGGATTTCTCTTAATACTTGGTCCAATCATTGATGATTTAACTGTCCGGTACAGTGAAAAATAAGGGTCGGTATGATATCCTGTCACATTACAACTAAACTTCATACAAAGCAAGGCAGTTTAACTCTGAATACAAATGGTTGATAACATTTTGACTTAAAATTGGTTAAACTAAATTTATATCTAACAAACATCTTGCATTAAAAGACACTTATTATCAATAAAGGAGGATGTATTTCTTATTTTAATCAACGTGGTACTCTATAGCCAGCTACCCTGAGCTTGCCATCTAACCACACTCAGCAGTCGGGTAGCATATTTAGAAATGGAGGTACACTTTATCTCCAACTTTTGTACTTTTTGTCCCCAAAAGTCGATAAAAGGAACAGTTTTTAAGTAAAAATACACTTGAAGTCCCCGAACATTTCATGACTAGTTTTTGAAAAAGGCATGCAATTTAATAATACATTTTTAACACTTTTGAAATAATACTGATTAAATTTAAATTATTTTTTATTCATCAAGAGCAACAAGAGGGGGGCTTGCTTTCCCTATCAGAAGTTTCTTTTTTAAAAATCATTTTTGGGGATAGTTTTGACCAAAAGATTCATTACTAACAGTTTGATGATTCACATATAATTATCACATACAATGATCCAAAAACATTAAACACCGACTGGTTAAGGGACCTCCCGTCATTAATCAAGCAGGATCTTCAGAGTCCTATTGGACTTAATTAAAGTGTACATACACTGATGTACTGATGTACAAAACACATCCTGATAAACAATGTTCCAATTAAGTCTTTGAAGGTTTTTTAACAATACCTTTACTTCGCAGAAGTGTTATATGCTCCTCCTGATTAACAATGCTTTCGCTGCCAGGAAAGATGAAAAATATTAACACAATTTAAATTGGATTTTAGTGGATCGACCACCAGAGGACTGTAAAATTTAATGCAAATTTACTAGTTTAATTACATCTTGTCAAAGCACTCCCTCAACACGGCCAGAAGTGCAGCCGCTTCCGGGTTGATCCGCTTCCTGTTCTCCCACAGCTAATTAAATCCCACTGATGGGAAAACAAAGCAAAAAATATATATATATTAAAAAACAACAACAAACACATTGAACCAATTTAAAGGAATAAATTCAATAGAACATGGCAGACAAACTTATATCCCACACCTTTGTTATCTGCAGAGTATCTGCTGAGGCTTGAAGCAAAACCAAACTGTTTGAATATCAATGAGAGTTTTATCTGACCATAAATAAACATTTTCTAAGACATCTCGTCATTGACCAAAACTTAATTTGAAAGCTCCTGCAAAGATCACGGATGTTGAAAAAATAAAGATTTCTTTTTCCAAACATATTGCCGCTCTACTCAAAGCCGGATTTAAATGTGTGACTATCTTGTTAACACTTCTTTATATCACGTCTGTCTGCCTTACGTGAACAGCTGCTCTGTTCCAAACAAAGCTCCAAGTACATCTGCACCTTGAAATGTTAACCACAAAAAAAGAAGCACTGTGGTCACCATTCTGTACACCCGTCTGCTTTGAAACAACGACCTGAGTATTTTTACATTGAACACTCACTTTGTCTCGCTGTCCTCCCACATGTTAACTTCACCTGCTGCTGCTGTATCCTCCAGGTTTCTCTCCGTGACTGTAGTCTCTTTTTAACAGCTATAGGTGAAGCTTTTTTCCCTTTACAATTCCCCTGAGATTTTAAGCTCTCTTTGCTGGTTTTCAGGAGAACTCATTGCAACACTATGCCAGTCTTCCTCGACTGTGCTGAAGCTCCTTTTTAACTTCAGGTTATAGGAAAGGCATATAGATGACTTCCTTCAATAACACCTCACACTGTGAGTTTAACTGACATCTGTTGCTACTATATGTGATTGCTTGCTCCAACTGTGAGAGCTATTTAGAGACTATGCAAAAAAGAAAATCGTGTTTTACAACAATACATCACAATTTACATGATGCAAACAGAAAATCAGTTCTTCTGCTTTGACTTCCATAAATCTGTTGACCTCAGACATGATCCTGAAAGCCTTTAGACCTTAATGGTGTATCAGTTATAGTGACTGTGATGTTTTACTTAAGTGTGTGTCTCTGGTGTAGAGAAATACATTGATGTCATGCTATAAAACAGGACAAATTTAACACTTGTTAAGACAAGTTTCAATTTGCTCACAATCTAAAATGTATAATCATTGTCGAACCTTGAATACTCTAAAGCCTGGTTTATACTTCTGTGTCGAATCATCAGCGTACTCTACACTGCAAGCCCTGTGACTGGTCCACTGAGTGGTATCTTACTTCTTGTATCTCCTGAATTGCCACACATTTGCTGTACATTTCATCTTTTCAGACATCTCTCTATCCTTCCTTGTAATAGTTACTGTGTGATAAATGGCAACATGTATCAGCTTTAGTTACCACATGGAAACATGTTGCAGATTTGCGTGAGTAGAGAGAATGTTCACCATAGAAGTATATACCAGGTTTTTATGCCGATGATCAGCTATATTTAATCCAGCAGATCTGATTATCTATTTTTTGTCCTAATCTTACTGCCCCCAGTTGGAAACAAGCTGTATACTGTCAAACACAGGATGCTTAATATTAGGGATGTCCTGATTCTGATCCCTAATATCAGATCAAGCCTGATCTTGGCATTTTGTAATTGAGTGGTGATGGGGAATATTAGCCGATCATTCACGTTGGCCGTCATTGAGCAAAAACTGCTATAGTACAACGAACACTTCATGAGGCGTTCAATATGAGCAAAACCTTCTAAAACAACATGCAGCTAAGTGAACCTACAGAGGAACTTACTGCTCCACTGTTGCAGGGTTTTAAAGGAACGGATAAATGTCCACGGAGAAAGAGAGAGAGAGAGAGAGAGAGAGAGAGTCCAAAAGGTTTCAGATACAGGTTAATGCCATCTCAGTTATCCACAGTATGTCCTGCCGTTCACTTTGTTTCACATCCTGCCTCACTGGAGCTGTACAGCCTGTGACAACATGTGAGGTGATTTAAACATGATATGGTTACTTTGACAATAGATGTTTGTCCCGTGTTTCTGCTGAGCCTCGCAGCACACTGCACTGATTCTTTTACTTCCCAGCTTGGGATGATTCAGGTCGGTTTAAGTTGCAGTTTAAGGGTGAAATAAACATTTCCCCCAAAGGAGAAAAACATGAGATAGTTGCTTTAGCATCTAATGCCGTCTCGCACCGTCTTGAGAGAGTTGCATTCAGAGCCGCCTTGGATGTAAATTCAAATTATTTTTGAAGTATGAATACAGGCTTTATGTCCATCATTCAGGGTGTGCTGAAAGCAGTAAGAAGTGTATAGTTATTGGTTTTGTTACAGAATTAACAAGAGTGAACAGCTTATTTTCTGCAAAATTTCAAAGAAGACGTGAGACTCGAAGTGATGTTGATGAAATTCTCCCATCTTCCACGGCCTGTTTAGACATGTTACTGATGTAACTTGTAATGCATTCAGGTACTGTCAGAAACTTGAGAATCTGTCAATACCCAAGTCTTACTCAGTTTTTAGATTGGACAAATGGTTTGTAAATGCCAATCATTAAAAAAATAGATGTTATTTTCATCCTTCTCGTGGGTTTGGGATGTAGAGGGTTTTAACATCAAAACCAGCTGCAAGTTAAATGGACTCAATAAGCTCAAGACATATTTAAAAACATTTTTTTTTACTGTTAAAACAAAAAAATGTGCAGCTTCACTTTCTTACCCCTTAGGCAAATTTTATCTCTGCAAAGCCAAGAATTGGATCGGGTCTTAGTATTGGCTGATAATATTAAATTATTAGGATCTTGGGCAAAAAATACTGATTGGGACATCCCTACTGAATATTTTACATATTTTATTAATGCAGTCGTGCAGATAATAACTTGGTAAAAGTCATGCAGTAGTGTTCTGTGTCCTTAAAATCTCATTTTTATGTTGAAACTATTGACTTCATTGGATCTACACATTTTTTTCAGTTTTAACATGATTTCAATGTGTAACTATTCCTTGCTTTTTACATACATTTACTTGGTGTAGTTTTCAAACAAAAAAGAGTTAAACTTCTTTTTGGGACCTGAATAACTGAGACCATCCAAGAGGGATGTAAAAAGGAGAGGCTGTAGTGGGGTATCTGTTTATTGATCAGGTATTTGTTGCTTCACTGTGGACATGGCTGTCAGTCTGTAATTTTTTAGTTCATTGGCCCCAACACAAATTGCAAACATGACGGGTATCTTATGTTCCCTCACTGCTTGTCATGGTAATAGCTCCGGCATGTTTCTCCCATCACCACTGGACTGATTACATCTCACTTACTTCCACTTAAGACAGACTCTGCAATTGTCTTAATTCCCAGCCACTGAAATAAACCATTTTTACCAAACCTCCCCCTCTTGTTGAGCCGCAATTTACGCTGTAGATTGGTCCTTATAGTGGTGAGTGCTCCTGGGGCTGGCATCCACACAAAGCCCCCAACAGAGGCTTTGATGTTTGCCTCAGCGGATCAAAGATGTTTGAGCACGGACCTGCCAGGTGCACGGCTCTTTCATCTCACTTACTTATCCGTCTGCTGCTTCCCATACTGTGTGAAAGGGACGGAACAATGTGTCACATTCAGGCTCTCGCCGTAATTCACACCAATAAGACTTACTCGATTTCAGACACTCCACTCAGGGGGCGCTGAACGATTTCACAGTGGTATGCGATAAAAGAAAGAGCAGACCACAAGGTTTTTTTTTATAGGTTTTATTGTGCTCTCTTTCTTGTCACTTTAAATGGTTTATGTGTGAGTAACAATATCAACAGTCCAGAGATATGAGCTCTATTTTAATCTTCTGATCTCAGAAAGTAAAAGAACAGGCTGTGTTGAAAAATAAACATTTGAAACAAATGACCACTTGTGACCTGATTTTGCTTCCTTGCTATAAATCCAAATCAGCAGGTAGTCATCATCATTTTTATGAGCTTTGAAGGGCATCAGCACATACGAGGAATGAAAAAAAGACAATTAAGTAAGGGAACCAGCAGAAAGAGAGATAGAGAGGTATGTGAGAACAGAAAGAAGTGCTAATGTGATATAAAAGTTTCCATAGCTCTTTAACAGTTCAGGTCTAGCTTGTCTGTTTATATTGAAAAAAATTAAACATCAAATCGAGCCGTCTCATAGGCCTCAATATGGACAGTAGGTGGTCCTTCAGTGTGGCAAAGAACAGATCAGGGTTCACAGACTGTCTGAATTTTTTGACCAAAGAATTAAGTGCCCTCACCGATTCTGGTCCACAACAGAATAGATAATCAGTTAAAACAAATACTTTTAAAAAGTGCAGGTCCAAAATGTTAGTGGGATGTTGTCTAAGCTGTAGCACAGCAAACTGACACTAGCCAGGGCTCTTGCTTAAATAAACTCATTTGATGCTATTGTGGCTTTTCTGGAGGCCTGCTCTGGAGCTGGTTTTATAGGGCATGGCCCCTGTAGCACCTTATTGCTAGACTCCAAAATTTCTAGTCCGTGCCCAGCCTTCAAAGTTGCGGGAAAAACTTAAGCTGAGACAGATACAGTTTAGACATCACTTTATAGACCCCCTGATATGGAGGTAAATCAATCTCTAGGACAACCTTTTTCTTTTATTAAGATCGTAATTGGCTGTTTCTCATGGTATCTCCTGTCCGTCATGGCGTCTTCTAAGAGGTGGCTTTCTTTGTGTCAAATGAACTTTGGGTATCGTTTCTCGTGATAAATGAACATTAAAGCCAGGCTGCATCAAATTCTTGGTTTACACAAGTTTTAGAGTTATAAGAGAGAATCACACATTGAACCAGGAGTATAAGGGCGTCAAAGGCTTCTCTTCTGCTGAGTCAGCAAAACAAAAGGTGTTTTCTAAGGACAGGGATGAGACATTTCTCCATTCTTTGACTGGGTCAGACATGGGTCATCATTTAAGGCCTTCTATTTGAAATACAGTAATTTCATGGGCTCCTTCATATCAAAGTTACTGACGGACCCTTTTTAATATAGTATATGCATGCAGTTATACACCACTGTGAGTGGTGAGTTATTAACAGTGACACAAATGTTTCTGACAGTTTGTACTGTGAGTGTGCTGGCCACAGTGAAATCAACAGGTGTCTCCCAAGGACAGACACAGTTAGTGCAGCATTATCTGAGGCCTTTTTACATAGAATACGGTGGCTTCAGGGGTTTCTGCATAATAAAGCTGCTGTCAGACCTTTGTGAATATATTATATGCTTATAATAAATGCAAATACCTTGCAACTAGTGTGTGGGAATCATTCTAGGCACTGTGTTTATGTAATATGTGTATAAAAAATGCATTAAATGTGACAGCTATTTTCAGAGCATTTTGACTGATCTTTTAAAACTCTCAGATTCTGTGTTCTATGACTATGTAAGCCCAGCGCTCGTCTCTGAAGCTCCTCCTTTGATCTTTTCCATGATATCCATCATCTTTTCTCACAATAGCGTCACTCTCTTTCTCTTCCCGAGTCACTGCGACACATCCTCTGTTCAAGTGTGAGCTGCCTGAATTTTTCCTACTTCCAATGTCTCACGATGTCTCTGTCCTCTCGCATCTTCTTCTCATATCTCTGCTGATCTCTCTTCCAAAGAGAGCAACGCTGCCACCTACAGTAGTTTACAAGCCTGATATTGATAGACAAGATCTGCCTGACACCACCCCCACCGGTTGAAATACATAATCGACGTCTGTAGACGCAGTCAATGGTTGTAATTGAATTGTTGTCTATAGACGTCAGTGGCAGACAATGAGTTAATAGCTACATGATGCTTTACACTCTACTACCTGTATGTATACAAGCACAGAGAATGACTAAACAGGATAAGTTCCTAACCAGTGTGTGTTGACCTGCATTCATGACCAAGGCCACACTTAAGATATTGTTAGTTGTATATATGCAAACCCTGTGGTCCTGATTTTAGCTATGTTAGATAAACTGGACTCAGTTTTGACTTAGTTCAGTTTATCTTATCTGTAGAGAGAAATTATCAATTTTTGGACAAACCACAGAGCAAAACATCCCTAACTTACATTGCCAAATGAATTTGGACAAATGTGTTTCGGACAAACTCATAGACTGTACAAAAAAGATGGACATCATCTAGCTTGACGTCACCCATTGGTTCGTTTAGCTCAGTGATTGCAGTTGCTCTATTTGAAATAGTGCTTTTAGCAAGTTTTAAATTGACCTAGTAACAGGCAAAGAGGTGGAGTTAAAGGGTTTCTGTGACAATGTGTCCACCTGTTTGTCAAGTCAGTTACACTCCTTAATAATTGTTACGCAAAACATGTAACCTTTATATCTTTGAAACAAATGAGTTATCAGTAAATGTACCCCTATTATTGTGTACAAAAAAAGGACTGGGTTGGAAATGTTTTTTGTTGCCTCAATGAAGCAATATTTAACATGAGTGTTAAAGAGACACCAGCCTCAAATGGACACTTGAGGAACTGCTGTTATTAGCGCTTCCCCATTGGCTTCATTTTTCATCATCATTGCTTGAATTGACTCTACATTTGGCCTTCAAGATCAGCCCAAAGTGCTTCTTAATTTGCACCTGCATTGCGATTGTATCATGACACATTTTCATAGTAGGTGTTGACAAGCACTTCACTCTGTGCTGCTTTTGTAGAATAGAATAGAATAGAATAGAATAGAATAGAATGTACTTTATTGAAGGGAGAGTTAGAGTCACAGCAGCAAATAAGAAAGTGTACAGTGCAAAAATTCCAAGAAGATATAAATAGAATAATATAGTAAGTGTTAACTAGTAAAAAACGCCCATTAACGATGACAGCTTGGCCATCTTGGCACCTCCACAGGGTCCAGGACTGAACTGACCTTCTTCAACAGTCTGTCCTGTCCGCTTATAGCAAGTGAAATCTCTCCACTGTGGTGTTCATGTCCAGTGTTAGCATGATGCTACTCTGCCCTCTGGTGCTGGGTTAGCACCGCTAGCTTGTCCATCTTATTGGAGATAGATCTTACATTCCCCATAATGATGGATGGAAGGACAGGTCAATGTCGTCTCTTGTCCTCGACTCCTTCTCTTCAGATTGCAGGGAACTTTGTAACAGTTAGCATCGACATGCTACAGGCTGTTACACATAAGATTCCCAGATAAACAGGAACAAAAAAGGTTAACAACACTGCTGCAACCGCAATCAGATTGATGTCAATGGCCAACAAATGAGCCATAAAAAATCTTAACATGTTACAAATACGAAGAGAACTGAAAAGAGAAGTTAAGAAAAAGAGAAAAAAGAACATCAAAGAGGGAACTGCTGCAACAAGATGCCACTCGAGCGGTGCTTAGCAAAAAAAAGAAAGAAAAAAGAAAATTGTATTTGTAATTTGTAATAAGCTGTACAGAAATGACCCCACATTGCCGTGTGCACTCACACTTTCAGGACAATAGGGATTAATCAAATAAGTCAGTTTAACTCCACACAGTAATCATCTGTCTTTTGATGCTCCAGTTAACTCGGTCATTAAACTAACCCCTGACCACGCCCTCTTCTCCCTGTTTGCTTTTCAAACACAGGAACCCTCAAAGGACTCATCTGAGTGTCTCCGCAGAGAATTCCCACATTATTGATTACAAATGAGATAATAAGGGCTTGCATCATTTCATATGCTCTTGGGTGAAGATAACTTGTCTCCATTTACATATCATGTTTCAGTTTATCCCTTTGTACACACCATGCTCTGTCTCACCCTCGTCCTCTCCTCCACACATGACTGATGGATCATGTTGGGACGGATCCCTAGTTGCTTCAGCTTAGATCATCGATGCTTTGATCTCAATGTAAGCGCATGACGTCCTCATGCATAATCAGAGTATCGATTCTTTCCCCTCCTCTTCCTGGCAAATTGATTTGGAAACTAATTGTGCCCTTTTCTTTCTCAGCAGCATCTCACCGTGGAATCATTTCTCCTTTTCCAAACTACCAATCTTGTTTAAAGAGAAAATAAGCAGTTCAACAGTTTAGCAGGCAAAGGAGGCCATTTAAGCTGCAATTAATGTCGGAGTTTTCAGTGTAAGTGTCTGCCTGGAGTTGTGGTTATTGTGATTGCGCAAGTAGTGGATTTTGCATTACCTTCTGAAAATGAAGCAGACAGGAAAGAGCTAAACACTCTGCAAGTGTAGGTTTATTTCAGGTCTCAGATTGTTTGCTATATTGTAAGAAATGAGCTAATTTTCTGAGCATCTTGATTATTTGTTCCACAGAAGGAGTTATTTTTACCCCAACTGTGCAAACAATATAACTCACAAACAGGGTGATAAAATCATTATCTTCAAAGGCAATCTTTTAGAGCAACAGTGTTCTCTGCAATTATTAAAAATCACAATAGCTCCCAAGGTTGTACTTATCCTATGCAAACAGGGTCGTGATTTGTAGTAGCAAATGCTTAGAGTCAAAAAAAGATGAGCGATCCCTGAGTCAAAGCTGCACTTTCTTTTGTAAAACACTGTGCACTTTCCTTATCTGCTCCAGACAGACAAGTCATTTCTACGTTGCTTGAGGGTGTTGCCAATTTCATGTTAACATTTCTTGTTGCAGGGAGTTTCACTGTTGTGTGATTCTTCTTGACAGTCTTCAGAAATCTTTGGAATTACCAGATAGTTTAACCCGAAAAGCAGAAAGGTTAAAAGAAAATATATGCAGTTTTGACAATGACTGATGTCTGTCGTATGTGTAAGAAATCTCAATAACACTCAAAAAAGACAAGAAAATGAGGTGTGTTGCCAACAATTTGTTTCTGGGGACAGGCCGTTGGCTGTGTCCCATCACTGCCCATGACGCCCCCAAAGCTCATTTCAGCACAGTACGGCGTGATGGAGAGGGACCTGTCTGTATTCTGTCAGGCCTTTGATGGAGTCATTGAGTGTGAGAGGTATCAGGGATGAGGAGCAGGGATTCAGATGGTGCTCAGAGGAGAAGAGGGCAGAACAAAGAAAACCCATCCTAAGGTACAGATAGATTCAGGGCTGATCTTACAAAAGATATCAAAAATGGCCATGAGCTGTATTCTGTCACGTTGTGGTCAAACGCAGCATCTTCAATCTGAAGCTTTTTCAATACAGAAAATAACACAAAATTCATACAGCAAGAAGTGGTTCTATGTGTGCATAAGTATCCAAGGTAACAAATCCCAGCGCGCGGATGTTTCCAAGCTGGGGTCATGCAGAGAGATTACTCGTCACATTCTTGCAAAGGGCAAATCAGACTGCTCCTCACAGCCAGTGTCATGCTTTTTCATACGAGTGCAGGTGGTTTAACTCTTAAAGGTACAGGAAAGCAAAGATGTCAGGGAGAGAAAATGGAAAAATGCAGTGCAGCTTTTCTTTGAAAAGTAGTTTTATCCCAATCTTCAGAGCCTTAAAAAGAAAAAGCTTTTTGGTTTTAAACATTCTGCTTTGGTGAAAAATGTTCTCAAAGAACCAACAAAATGCGTTTGATGGTGCAATACAGAGCAGTCTACTCAAACCGGAGAGGTTTCAGAATTAATTTAGGTCCTCTAAGAGTAAAATAACTCAAATGAGTTCAGCATGACTGGAGCAGCAGTCTGTCTTCTATTCATTTTTTGTATCTACCCCCTGAAAAATTCTGGATTTAAAATACCATGAAGTCCGGAATATAAGTGCACACAGTCTGACAGCCCCCACCCCCCAAATTTCAGTCTTTTTATTGTTGAATAAAGAAAATAGAATATTGAGACACAAATGAACATAATAAAGTCCATGTGGAAGTGCTAAAAAGTGCATTTCTTTGAGACTTTGGATGAGGTTGGCTGCAGAAACACCAGAAACCACATACAAACCAATCCGAAAAAGCCAAATTTTTTAACCAGCCTGGTTAAAAACATGGTAGATCAGTCCAAAAAAAAGAATGAAATAGATGATCTCTGTTGGCCAGGTGTTTAGAGGAGTGAGTGTCGGCAGGTTCCCTCTTCTTCTTTTCAATCTTTAAAAGTACTTCTGTCACTTATCGAGGACAGGATAGGCTAGCGTCTCTGAAAGTGTGAGGATTTCAGACAAGGCTGCTTTATTTGAAACATTAAACTCTGAGCTGTTTTTAAATTTCTGTGATGTGGTTCTCAGTGCAGTGGTAGATATCTTGTTTAGTTCTTATGACAGATCTATTTTTATATATATGAGCATCTTATTGACTTTCTTGTAAACAGCCTACACTCTGCAGCTGTGCCGATTTTTCAAAGTTACACCAGGACCTAATGATGATCCATCATCTTCTCACATAATTTCTTTGTCACAGCTCTGACCTTTCGGAGATGATGTTATCTGAGGATTCGATACATGTTTACAGACTTTGGAAGATGAAATGTGTTTCATTGTCCTGGTTAGAAATGGGTAGCAGAGGGTTGAAATTATTGACAAAAGCTGGAGGAGCTGCTTTAACCGGCTATTCAAAGTAATGTGGCGATTCATGGGGATAAATCATTGCCATTACAATAAAAGAAGTTTTAGGAGCACTCTGCGAAATCCTGCGGAGCTCTGCTTTATCTCGACAGGTTCTGTTGGGATTAAAAGCTCCTTGTCCTCAATACATCAGAAATATGCAGGATCGCTGGATTTTAGCTGCTCCCGGAGCCAAAAACATCCTGCTAAATGATAAAAGTTAAACTGGAAATGCGAGTCATAAAGCTTGACTAAACATCCAGTTTTCATGCCTCATGAAACAACTATTTGACCCGAGATTTAAAACGACTGCAAAGAACCCAAGTTGTGCTGGAGACATTACAAGTAAAGCATGAAAATGTCTTCTAAATGGATTTCTTCTCACTTACTGCATTTAGGAAATATCCTGAGTGTTTATCTTATGCTCAATTTGTGATGCCTTTTACAAAATGTTACTTTGGCGTGCCCTGGAATAAAAAATGAATTTGATTGAAGACAAAGAGACATTTTGCTGACAATTATCATTTGATTCCACATGACTAAAGATCTGAAGAATGAACCCAAGATAGAGAGAAAGTGAATGATAAAAAAAAAGCCCACAAAAGAAAAATCAGTGCCACACATAAAAGAGACTGACCATTATGAAGTTAACTACACATCCAGCAGTGAAGACGAAACTCACAACTGAAGGTCAGAGATTACAGAAAAATGTGCCGTGCATGATGAGTGAGAGTCTTGGCACACATCAGTCTCTGTAAGCAGAATTATCTTGGCCACAGTTTTCATCAGCATATTTTGGCAGAAGTCTTCAGTATTGATTTGAATTTAAAATGTGTCGGATGTTCAGTGGGCTGGCATAATTATGTGACTCTGCTTTCTGAATATGAACAGGGATTGCTTCCAGAAAGTGTGCACGGATGTCACAATGGACTAAACTTTGTTTCTTTATAGATGAAGATGTTTTTAAGTGTCTGAGCAACAGAGATCATGATTTATTAAAAAAATGCACAACTGTCATTATAAATCCAATGATTTTTAGGGGTGTCTTGATAAAACCTTTTCACATCAGATACGATACCCATATTGCAGTCTTGAGTATTGGCTGATACCAATATCGATCTGATCCTATATCAGCACGAATAGTGTGACATTTAGCACCCAATAAGCCTTCTGTACCACCATGGGAAACTTGTGCATGACAATCTTTGCACTCAGTCGCAACGTCTTTTTCAGACTTTAACAAAAACTACGGCCACACGGCCAACATCACTCCTATTGCTTGCGACTTTGTTATCACCTTAGCACATGCTGTTGTTGTGATCACATGAGCTCTGCATGCGTGATCAGGACACTGCTAGATAAAAGTGTTGTTGCAGAGTTCTACAATTCTACAATGGAATGGACTGCTTGTATCGGAGTGCTTATGTCAGAGATTTTAGATGCAGGTCGATATAATCCAGTACTTAAATTTTTATTGTTTGCCGATACTGACTGGATATCCAATATTAATATTGGATCAGAACACCCTTAATGATTTTAACACTGATTAACTCGAAAGTACAAAATATAATGCAACAGTTTTTTCTTAGTTCAGCAAGACCCTGCAGAATAGGACAGGCTATTACTGTTGGATTAAAATAATCATATTTTATATGTTTAGGTTAAGATAAGGGATTAAAAACACATCAGATTTATACATTTTTAGAAACATTTGAAGAACAAACTCCATAAGTGGCCTCCATTGTTATTTATCCGGTATTGCACTCTGGGTTGTGATTTCAAATAGATATTCAACCAATACTCTTCTTGTGGGGTGACACAAATAATGTGAATTGGACAGTGCAAATGGTGCAAATTCATGTAAGTGGCACATTTGTGGAATGGCAACTTAGGAAAAATAATTCTGTGATGGGTTCTGGTAGGTTCTGTCCAGTTTGTTTATTAGACTCTCTCTTTGTTTAATGGCCTTTGTTATTTCTTTGTGGTGCTTTGATATTGTCTAATAAGGAGTTGAACTTGCAAAACTCTGATGAGTGGATGACATATAGGACGACATACTGTCTTTAAGCCCTGTTTCCACCAAGCAGTCCGGTATGGATCAATACAGTTTGGTACGGGTCAGATCAATAAACTCTGATCTTGTTTGTTTCTACAGCCAACGGTTCCCCTCTTGGTAGGTGACATGTAAACTGGATGCCAATAGCCACGTCAGCTGTGTAACAGCTTGACAGCATAGCAGTCAGAGTTTTTCTACTCTGCCATGACCACCTGCTCATCATACATCATCTGAGCAATAACAGGTAAGATCAGTGTTTCTTCTATTAACATACAAAATCTGAATAATCAAAATTCAGAACAATGGCTTCAACAGTGGCCCTGCATTTTTGTATGGTTTGATATGCTGTTTAATTGTAAATGCAGAGACGACGGACCACAGTCAATAAAGTCTGCTTAAAATATAAACTGCATTTAATGGAGCTGCATATTTTTAGAGCTGCACAACTCATCATCTGAAAGTTTGTGCAGCTCAGCAGTATATACAAGGAGCGTATTAAAGTATTGACTGTTTTCAGTGTACCCAGTGTGCTTCTATATGAAGCTGCTCATAATAGCCATGCAGGCAGCAGCACAACGGGGAAAGTAATAACAGGTGATATACACCTTCACTGCTGCGAGGCTCCAGCCCTGCAATTAAAATGCCAAAGGCTTGCTTTACTAATGTTATGGTGCTTTTCCTTTATCACACACATCTCTTTCTATGAATTATACCTTTCTGTTCAGTGAATCAGTAATTTATCCAAGTTTACTTGTTGTTTTTTCTCTTTGGGTTGTATTCCAGGCAACATGGTTTTAGTTTTATTTAAGCAACATGGCCTAGTACAGCCAGACTGCATGTCTCAAACAACTAAAATCCTTCTTTTTTTCTAAAAAAAAAAAAAATAGAAGGATTTTTTTTAATCAATTATAGCTCATGTAATGTGTATTAACAATACCAGAGTAGCTCCACTGCTTGTCATTTCTTGCTTCTCATTTCCTGTCTTGAAAGTTTCTTCCTGTTCTCTTTCTCCTGTTAACCTTTCACACTCCATAAGGTGTTGTAACATTTGGCTCTTGTTCTGATGTGTCCAATCTGTCCGCCAGTATTGCCTTTTTAATGATTTCATGCTTAATCTGTGCAAATGTTCAGCAAACTATCCCCTGACTAGAAAAGGTCACTTACATGCGGTGTTATTGGAAAGGGTTCAGGGCTTCATGAAATATCACCTCACTGAGTTTCATACGTCTGTTGGTTTGTTCTGGCCAAGAAAGTGTCGTTCTCTCCTCTCTCGGTCTTTGCTGACTCACTGAAACTATAACAGCAGGAGTGCTGGGATCCTATTAATCAAGACATTTGGCAGTTTGTTTGGTTGCAGTTAAAAGATCGCCAAAGGCTTCAGGAGTCATAGCTTACCCTCAGGATACTAAGGCCTTACTTTAAGATTGAGCAAGTAGATTTTTATCTTGAGATCAAGCCAAATGTGTACATTTGGAAACAAGAGTCTGCAGTATGTGTCCTAATTCAAAGTTACAGAGCATTTCTTGAAGAATCCAGTTCGTGTAAACAGTTTAGGCTGGACTGTAATGAGAGAGTCTGGTGTGTTTCAGGATTCTATATCACCAGATGCTCCTGCTGTATATTGTTGCGATGAATAGTGCTTCTGTAGGCTACTAACCTCAAAGCTGAAAGAAGTAGCGGTCATAACAAACACCATGTACCCTGATCTAAAGATACTTTCATGCATCTCAGACCCCTTTTTGTTTCCTGACATTTGTACTGATAGCCTTTCAGTCTAGTTGAAACCAAACACTTCAGTTTCAAAATTTAGACAGCTTCTTAAAAACGTTCAATCTCATTCAAACTGGTGTACAATAGTTATGGGGACATGTTGGCCATGAAGGATGCACTTAAGGAGTCCTTCATGCATGGTGCATTTGTTAGTTTCAAAAAAGGACAGCCTTCCACTTGTTGTGGTGCAAGTTTTTTTTTTAAAATCTGTTTTGTCATGTCTTACGACTAAGAGATGTTAGATTTTTTTTTATTATTAGCAGCAGTGCTTTTAGCTCATTGCAAATGTGTTTATACTAATACTGAAGATGATGTCAGGGAAGTCAATACTAGGGCTGCCACATACGATTATTTTGATAATCGACTAGTCACCGATTATTTTTTGTGATTAGTCGACTATTCGGATCATACATAAATTGCATCTTATTGCACCAGCATACAGCTAACATCATCAGTTTCCAGCGTCAAGTGTTAAAGGTATGTACTAACTAAAAATGAAGACAATCAATATGATAGTTCATTCAGCTTTAAATGAACTTTGCAGCTTGTTGCAGCATTTCTGACATTTTTTTAATGTACCAATTTTCTATTCAAACATGACATCGCTATTAAGTTGGTAGCTCCCTGTTGACGTTAATGTTAGCAGCCAACTAGCCAATTAGCTTACCGAGATTGTCATTTTTCGTCAGAAAATAAATCGGTCTTTTCAGATGCTCGTGCATCGCCGTCGTACTGTCATGGAAGGCCATTTCTGCTTTGCAGATTTTGCATTGCACACTTTTCTCCTTTATTTTGGAAAAATGCTCCCAAACTTTTGAGCTCTGGTGCCGGCTAGCCATGATACTGTTGGGCATAACTTTTCCAGTGACATCACGGGTTACCACGGTTACCACTTCTGCGCGTATGCGTCAAGGACAGAACAGCGGACGAGACAGGTGAAAGTACAGCGGCAGTTTTGAGGAAAAAATAAAGTTTAAAAAATATTAAAACGACGACGTCAATTATTAAATAAAGTCGCCAACGAATTTGATCGTCGACGTCATCGTGAATAGTCGACTTATCTTGGCAGCCCTAGTCAATACTGACATGGTTTGAGGAGTTATCAGAAATTAGCTCCGCAGCTTCACAAGGATGGTCTTCTGTATCCTTTGTTGTAACAAGTAGTTATTTAACCCACTGTTTCTTTTCTATGGTCTTAAACCTATCTGGCTATCCTCCTCTAAACTCTTGCATCGACAGGATGTTTTCTCCCAGAGAACTGCTGCTCACTGGATATTTCCTCTCTTTAGGACCTTTTCTGTAAACCTTAGAGAATACTCCATGCCAAGTTTAAAGTCCCTTAAACCTCCATTCTTCTCCATTCTGATGCTTGGTTTGAACTTCAGCAGCTCATAATCAGCATGTCCACATGCCTTAATGTAGTGAGTTGCTGTCGTATGATTGGCTGATTAGATGTTTATGTTCACAAAAAGTTAAGGAACAGGTGTTACTTATAAAATGGCAGCTGAGTGTACTTTATAGCAAGCTGATACAGCAGTGAGAAACCTGGAAATAACCTTATTTAAAAAAAAAAATGCAAAAAAATTCTCGTAAGCAGCAGGTAAATGTCACTCATCTAACGAGAGGTGGTTTGAGGGTATATTTCATAGCTTCATTCACCCTGGAAATAAAAACTTTGTTGGAAAAAAAGCTTCAGAAACCCAGCTCTGAAGGTGTGTTTTTTCTGTGCTGACAAAGTCATCTTGTCTTCCTTTGCCTGTTCTTGCTGAGCTAAGCTAAGCTAAACTAATCTGCCTCAAGTGCATATTTACCTTACAAACATGAAAGAAGCATCAGTCCTCTTATGTAACCTTAAAACTGTCATCCAGCCAAAAAAACTAATGATTGTGCTTCCCAAAATGTTACTCTTAAATCTCATACTGCTAGTTAATGTTTGCGGGCTTTTTTTCTCACATTTTAGTCAATTTTATTCCAATTCATCAGACATTTAAATCCTCTCCTTCTCTTGCCAAAGGTATACTAGAGTAATATTTACAATAAATGTGAATTTAATTGCAATAAATATGTGTTTATAAGCTTGTTTAAATCATCTCCAGCTTTTGTTTGCTGCTCAAAAGCCAACAATCCATTTGACAAAATATGACTAGTGCTGAGTTTTGTCAAGACATTAAATCAGATGTCAGAGTCAACATGGATTAAAGAGGTTGACTTTTATCTTTTGTGAGACTTGAGGTGATCCAGTGAGCGTGTAGCTACCTGAGGTGCAGCCCTCAGGCAACGTTTGTGATACACAACACTCTGCTGCTTGTATGTAAGAGCAGATAAAGGCACTTTACTGTCCCTCCTTGTTCTTACCATCCCATAATGCACCTGTGTGATCAATGGGACCCTTGGCTTTGCTCTTATCCCTCCGCTCTCCCCAGTAATCAGCGCTGAGATGTGATCAGAGACGCTCGCCTGTCCTGTCCTCGTCTCATGTCAAACAGGACCAAAGTATTCCTTCTGTCATTTCTGACAGGCCTGTGATGGCAGGGCCGAGACGGGGGCTTTGTCCCAGCGTGATATTTATCTTTGAAACAGAGGAGTCAGACCCACAAGCGACCACTTCATATGTCTCCTCGCCCTCTGGCTTTCCTTGGGAACGTCTTTCAGATGAGGAGGATGAAAGATTTAAGCCTTAACTCTTCTGTCTTCAGGATTTTATAGCCAGAAACCATCTCAACACTTAAAACTGTATAGTTTTAAGAAAAAATAAGGACGCAATAACTTTTTTATAATTATTTTAATTCAATGTTTTTATTGTTTTTTTTTTTTTATTTTAAGTGGGGAGGGAGAGCAGAGGAAGTCCAAATTCTTGGATCATTTGGTATCTTAAAGCTTACGTTTCAAATTGGGGGTTTTAGAAATTAGGCACTGGATTTTTTTTAATAAGGTTCAGTTATTAAAGCTAATGTTTTGATACTGACGCATGATAAAATCCCCCTCACAAACACAGCACCTGACCCTTATTACTCACCAGTAGACCCTTAAACGTGAGCGCTTTAGTAAAACCCTCTCCTGACTGGATAACACACAGCAGTTTTTCCTAAAATGAGTGATGTTTTGCTTTTTAGCAGCAGAAGAAGATCAGGATCCTGCCCTTTAAAAGCGCCTCCTAAAAACGCTGTCAATCACAGCGGCTCGGCGTGACAGAGATCCCTCTGACAGCCTCACCTGGGAGCGTTTGTCTGCCGCTCACAGACAGTTCAAGGTTAATTGATGTATACCATAAAATATTGATATGAAAATGATCACTTACTGCTCCAAGAGAAAACTATTCCGTGTTCTGAATGTTAACCGAGCTTTTGGCGGATATTTGATGTTAGATGAGGAAATGACTGCACAGCCCCCTCAAGTTAGTCATTTGCACTCTTTGGAAAAGGGTTAATGAGAGCAGCTTAATGGGAAAAAGTTTCCTCTTCCCTCAAGAAGCAGAGTGTAATTATTTGATTTATGAGTGGCTGGAAGAGAACGCAGCAGCTGATCACTCTCACAGCCTCAGAAGCCCTTAGTCTGGGGTGTGTTCGACAGAGAGGCATCCTGAAGAAACATCCCATAACATAGAATATCAGTGTGTTTATTAAAAGCAGAGATAAAACTGTTCTTGGAGAATGAATATTTTCCAGACATGCTTTATTGCATTAATACAAGTGGATCAGAGAATAAAATTAATCACTGCATGATGAGCAGCACTGTGATAGCTTTGTTTTTCTGTGCTTGTTGCAGTTGTTAGAAGACTAATCTTCTTGTTACAGTAATCCAGCTTTTGGAGCAGACAGAAATGCCTCGCGCTTCATTCTTGTGCTGACAGTGTCTGGAGCAGTGAGCGGGATTAGCTGACGCTACAAGTCTGCAAAACGCAACAGTAGAGCGAAGGGAAAAAAAACAGCTTTCACCCTTCAACACATCAAAGAAAATTTGCCTAAGAAAGTATTTAAGAGTCTGTGAGATTTTAGGACCTGTTCTTTAATAAGGTTAAGTGAGTGGGTTGCATGTTGCATGCGGAGGTGCATTTTGTCAGTGAGGGCGACTCAGTGACTGAGTGCATGTTGGGATCACTTACTGGGATGAGAAAGAGCAACTGTGTGCAAAGAGGTTAAAAGGAAAAAAAAAGGACAAACCATTTCATCTGCAGAGGCAGGATGTAAGTGCCCTTTAATGAGATGCTGCCAATCAAAGCAATGAAATAATTCCCTCTGCTTAATTAAAATGACTCCATGCTAAATGGAGAGGAGGGTACATTGTGTTTGTCCTGTCCATGTAGAATTGATTTCCAGTAATGTCCAGATGGTCACATAAATCGATGAAATGAACCAAAGACACAATAAATAAATCAGATTAAATACTCCACAAAACTTTTAAATGTAGAGAAAAAAAAATAACAAATACATTGAACACTTCAAATAAAGTTTTCAACACTTAGTCTAAACCGACTTATAAGAAAAGCTCTTACTCTGTTTAAAGCTCGGAACATTTAAAAAGAAGGTCTTAAAAGAGGTTTGGTGCTTCAGACTGAACCTCAGTTAAAGAAGAAAGGCACAGATTTAAACCACTCTCTCACCCTCCCTCTGTAAAGTTTGTTTCTTTTTAGCTGAGATCAAACAGAAAAAAAGTTTCTCTTGAACCGGAGTCCCAGGTGAGAGTCCTAAAACTGCAGGACCTGAAGGCTCTGAATGCCAATGACCTGAGAGTTTCATTTACTGTCATCTCTGTTCTCTCAGTGCCTGTTAACTCTGAGAGAAGGAGTTCAAAGCTTTGGCCTAGCACCACTTTTTAGAGTGAGAACATAGAGTTGTATTGAAGGCGTGTCATTGCTAATAATACTTACTTGCAACACTATTCAGTCAAAACAGACCTGACCTGACCTGACCTGATCTATCCTGGACTTCACTAGACCCCTGTGCTGTGGTATTTGGCACCAAGTCAGCAGCAGATCCTTCAAGTCTTAGAAGTGGCAAAGTGGAAGCACTTTCTTCCCCCAAAAATGCTTGATTTGGTTAAATTCTAGGGGGGGAAAAGATGTTAACACAGACATTCCTTCAGGACACCTTCTTGGTCCACTTATGATTCTCATGTTACAATTATAAGCCGATGCGGACCTAAAAACTGTACTTTGCAAAGTGTCCACTTAAGGCTGGCTGACTCAGCAGTTTTAGTTGACGGTAGCTTAGAAAATTGTTTTTGGCACCTTACCATCAGAAGCAGCATTCATTCTTCCAGTAATCTAATTTCCAGTAGCTCACCTGTTTTATTAGACTACCTTGTCTTCGCTGTGATTGGTCCAGTATATCAATGATTGGTTTGGATTAGTTTACAGCTAACTGTATATATATATATATATATATATATATATATATATATATATATATATATATATATATATATATATATATATATATATATATATATATAACCACCAACATGCCCACTAATTACGTCTTTTTTGACTGTTTTTTAAATATTTTTTTTTCATGCTGTGTTTTAATTGGACTCAGTTTTTCAAGCATCACCAAAGTGCCATGTACCAAGCCTTTATCTCACTTCATCAAACCCTGATCCAAAACAAGGGGTATCAATTATTTTCTCTGCAGACTCTTGTTTGTCCTGACTTTCTCCCAGCTTCAAAGAGACCCCCCATGGTTTTATTTTCTCTTCTGTCGGAAAATTTCGAAAGTTGCCTTGAGCTTCTGCTTGCCCTTTTCCTCAGATGGTGCAACACGCTGACCCTCAAGTAGCTTTTTGTCACAGCATGAGGGGAGAAAATATAGGAACAGGTCTTGCAATCATTCCTTTCTTGTCTTCCTCTCACTGGTTGTTTGTAACCTGCTTTACTACCTCTACTGCTTTTTCTTTTACCTCTGACATCTTTATGTCCTGGTTTCATGAAACATTGACCTACGTTGGATCAGAGGAAAAGAATCAGTCTCCACAAACAACATTTAAGAGACTGTTCAAAATCTCCCTTATTTACTCAGTGTTAGTTATGGAAACAGATTGGAAGATGTAATGGTTGTGGTAAAGGGACATTTCAGGTTATATCAAATTATAGAACCAGAACATGCACTCTTGCTTTGTTAATTAGTAGAAAAACACTCAGTCACCATTTTAATGGCAACTATTTATGTCTTCAGTCAATCTTCACCTAATGAATGGAATCTTTTTAAAAGCAGCAGTGACTAAAATGTGTTTTTAGCAGGCTTGAATAAAACTGATTTGTGCATATTCATAAACTGGAATATTCTGTCTTTACTAACCTAAAGGCACTTTGAAGACTTAAGAAGCGATCTTGAAATAGTTTCACTTTTTTGTATTTGCCTGTTCATAATCCACAGTTATACTCATCAGACATGGAGTCTTTATTTCTGAAAAACACAACAAATTTTGGCCAAAAGTGTCATTGCAGCAATCGCCAAATTGATCATCCCCATAGCTCCTTTAATTTCAAATTGTGTGTACATGAGCACTCAACGACATGCAGGTTGTTATACTAATTAGTGCAATGCTAACTTGTTATTACAACCAATAGCTGGAATCAAGTGACAGACAAAGGTTTGCACAATTTACAAGCCAATGCGACTTCTCACTCACTTCTGTCTGAGTGAGCTAAGTGAACTGCTGGTGTTGTGATCTTTGGGTTAGCTCGAGTGGCAACCTCTGGTCTAAAAAAATGAGGCAATGTGGAACTTCTAAAAAACTGCCGTTCGTTGCTGTTTTGCGCTGGCTTCAGAAGTACCGGAAACAAGTGGTGGTTAATCTGTCTGATTTCCTGATTGGATTCAATTACGATTAATGAGGTCCCGATTCGATTATCAACGATTTTCATTTATCAACTATTCTCGATTAGCGATTATTGATTGACAGTAACTCAAAAAGATGTCATAAACCTGCATCCCACCGTCTTCTCAGAGCTTTTGGTCGCTCTCTCTCACTTTGTAGATATAACAGTTCTTTTGAAGCCCGAGTGGAGCAGCCTCTCCTCTGTTAGTGATCAATGCTGCATGTTGTTCTGTAACATAATCGCGAGTAATGTATAATTGTTTTTTTTTTTCAACACCTCTACTAGAAACCACTTACACCCCAAGCCAACAACAGAAATAAACATGTTTACAGCAAGTACAAAAAATGAATTCAGTCTGAATAGCTAATTTCCCCAATGGCCCTGTACAGTAGCAAATTTTTATTCTGGCGCAGCAGTAAAGATACTAGTTTTCCCACTGTGCAAATTACAGGAGGTCTGAGACCCCTTAATTGACACAAGAGAACCCTTAAAGCCTCAGTTGCAAAATTTTGGAGGGTCTCTTTGGAGAAGTATATTTTGCTATATGTCGATTGGTTTGGTTCATATGTTCATGTAGGTTTTTTTCATGCGTCTCAGAGGACAAGAAAATAGATGGAGTAGAAAACTGGCAGGAAAATTTCCACAAGTCAGAATTGAACCTGGGCTGCTCACTCAAGGGCCTTACATGGAGCGCAGCCTAAACCACTAGGTCATCTGCACTCCGATATCCACGTATTTTTGTGTGTATGCAAGCGCGCGCCAGCACAAGAAGGAAGCATGAGCGTCCTTTTTGGTTGAAGGGCAGAGTTATTCTGTGGTCCTCAAGCTGTGTGCATGGTCGCGTGTTCACGACTCTCCTCTGCCCTCTGTATTGTGCATGGCAACATCCCACCCCAGTGCGCACATGACACAAATATGTGCACACAGACACACAAAGACAAGCACACTCCATATAGACAGACAGTCTGGAGTTACATCCCACAGGATGCTGCCAAGCTGCATCCTTTGGGATCCTTTGGGATGCAGCTTGGCAGCAGGATTTCAGCAGCTTGTGTACTAAAAAAAAACTTCAGTGAGGTCTGAATGATGTTGGTGAAAGTGGCCGGTGACACAGCTGTTGTACATCCCCAAAACCCATTAGTAAGTTGGGAAATCTAACTTTGAGCCACATTGATATATTTCAGTATTTAGATTCAAGGGTTGATATAAGCTGACCAAAAAATACAAATTTGAGCTCAGGTACAAACCAAACTACCATCTAATTCCAGCAAGTTTCATTGAAACAACTCAGTTTTCTTCCTTTTTTCCTCTTTGTCTTTTTGTCTTTGTCCGGTTGTCTTTCCCCTTCTGTCTGTCTGCACCAAGAGAGACTGCAAAACTAGGCCAGACTGAGACTAAAGCCTATGTGTTCAGCCCTGATTGCTCTTCCTCAAGGAGAATGGACCGTAACTCTCCTCTTTTTCTTTCCTTCACTCCCTCCCTCCATCCTCATCTCTTTCCCTATCTGTCTCCTCCTCCCTCTCTCCCTTTCTCTCTGGCCTGACTCAAGATAAGTTAGTGCTTCAGGCACTCAGTCTCGGGTTGTTTGAGCTTCACAAAAAAGCGGAGAATTATAGGAGAGGGGTGGACTGCCAACGAAAAAGAAGTAGAATATGTGAGCGATCCCAAACACACTCATCGATCCTGCTGTGACAAAGAGCTGCATGACGGTCTGCGGTGTGGGATCTTCTAAGCTGAAGGGCAAACCGTAACCTGAGGCAACATCTGACAGCCGAAAACACAAAGCCACAGGGTGTCCATCTGACGGTGTAGGACTGTGAGTGTGAATACGATTCAGGGATTCTGAGAGACGGAGTCATCTGGGCGAGTCTATACCGAGTGTATCTCAAACAGGCTCAGGACTGTGCTGCTGTGTATTAGTGAGTGACCTGTGAATACTGAGGCTGAATTCAAACAGCACATTGACATGTGAAAGGTTTCACCTTTGACAGCAAACTTCTGAGTCTCCACCACCTTTATATTAGCAGTCTTTGTTGAAACAGGGTCCTTTGTATTGTTAAGAAGAATTCAATTTTTATGTCACAAAATGAGCAGCTCAAACAACTTTAGCCAAAGCTTATGTGAAACAAACCATGTTTGTGCAGGTTAGCAGCAATGCAGAAGTAACCATCAGTTAGTCAGTGAACTGAATTATCTAAAAATTCAGAGATGTTTGTAACAAGTGTTGTATTAAATGATTCTCTTGACAGGGATGGAGTTATGATGCAGGTATAGCTAGATATAAACAATGCACACAGTTCTGCACTGCTAGCAAAGCATGGCTAACTTTATCAAAGGACTCAGTTTAAGGTAAAGCTAACAATGAAACTCACAAATATATATATATAAAAAAGAAGAAATATTGTGTTTTCTTTCACCCTTGGCTTCTCCTCGACCACATGTGGGCCTCCCCCACACTCCTGTTGACCTTGTTTGTTCAAGGGTCACTTCTTATTGCTTCCTTGGTAAAAGCGGATTGTTGAGTGTAAGCTGTGACTCTGCACTTTTTGCAGACAATGTTTAAAATACATTACACACACAGTGTGAAAAACTACAAAAAAAGTCAGAAAAGACATAAGTAAACTCATTTTTTTTAGCAAAGGCTTCTTTTTGGGTCTTGACTAGAAAAAGGACAAACAAATTGAAAAGAGTAGGGGGGAACGGGGTTAGTTGTCACACGGGTTGGTTGTCACATTTATTATGTCTCACCACCAGAGGGTGCTGTTTCTTAAACTGTGGTATGGAAATTTACATAATTGGGATCAGAGCTCACCTACATATCTCCTTTGGAGTAAGACAGCTGAACTTGAGGTGAGAAAACTTTTTGTGTTTTTCATGTCAAACTGTAAATATTCTGGTGGTGTATTTGAACCATTCTATTATAATAAAGGGGAGATTTGTGAAATTTGTTCAGAGGTGTCACTCAGTAGGGTTGTAAAATTAAAGGAATTTTCAGCAATTAATGGGAATGGAATTTCCTTGGAATTTTCAGGAATTAACCTGGTCAAATACATGTAAAAATGTTAAAACATGTCTAATGCAATATTTTTACATCAAGTTGCTAACAAGAAAAAAACTCGAGAATTTCCCAAATTTCGGAGTCAAGATTTCCTGAGAATTTTTAGAAAAATTAATCTAAGTTGGTGGCAACAAAA
This sequence comes from Labroides dimidiatus, assembly GCA_030710495.1. Classification (NCBI taxonomy): domain Eukaryota; kingdom Metazoa; phylum Chordata; class Actinopteri; order Labriformes; family Labridae; genus Labroides; species Labroides dimidiatus. Next base: position 21,764,643 of record CM061154.1, read on the forward strand.
CCCTGAACATTCCAAAATTTCAGAGCTGAAATTCCCATGGAAATTTTCAGTAAAGTTTCAAAATGAAAAAACAAACAAACAAACCCCCCCCCCCCCCCCCCCAGTCCTTTTAAATAGTAATACTTAATAGTAATTTAACTAAAGTTGTAATCATACTGAAGAACAGGCTTCTAATCCATCATCACTTTCTGGAGTTATCTTAAAGTCATCTGAAGAGCAAGTAGAGAAACATTTAAAACACCCATCGTCTCAGTCATACACACCTACCATTCACAGCAACAGAATGAAGACGACTTTGTTTCAGATGTGAAAATGACTGTGACTGTTCAGTGGTTGGTGAGTGTCATATGGAATTTTAATCAGCGAGCAGTCAGACGCTTAGGAAAGGAGTTTTCAGGATTCTGTTTTAGGGCCATGTGCAAAGAAACCCTCTTTAAATCAACTCATTAGTCCTTAATTAAATAAAGTTTTTACATTTCAGCCAAAGCACTGCACTGCTTTTACACTCCTAAATTAAACTAAAGCTCCATTATGGACTACTACACACCTCTTTGGTCACTCAGTTACATTGTACTGGTAGATAATATGTAGAATAAATATAATATTAAAGTTGAGGAGCCGTAATGCTCAAGATTAGAGATGGAAAAACAAGATCTTCAGCTTGAAGTTTCATAAAAATCTTTGTAGGGATGTTGGTCTGACTTCTGCCGTGTGATTTAAGACTAAGGCGATAAAAACAGCTTTTTGTGATGCGCACAGACAGAAAGCGAGGGCTTGCATCCTGTCCTCAGTGCCATCTGTGGACATGCATAATCTGGATTAGACCAGACAATATAACAGTGCAGAGAAAGAGACCAGAGCCTGTTACAAATTCAAGCATCCAGTCTGAGGAGAATATAAATAACCACTGCAGAAGTTTCTGGGAAAGAATCACTGAAAGTGCTCTGAGCCAGTGTGACACGACAGCGCAGAGATGGGCCTGTTATTGCCCCAGGAGCTGCTGTTATTGCATATTTATTAAACAAATAATTAACATGAGTATGTGAATGTATGTGTGTGTGTGTTCGTGTTCGTGTGTGTATGTGTGTTTGCTATGGTGCTTTTTCATTACACCGCTGCGCCTCTCCCTGCTCCTTGGCAGCCATCCAAGGAGTTCCAGCTACTGATCAGGCCCAGGGTGTGAGATGTCTGACGTGGAGAGGAAGAGGAGGAGAAAAAGGGGGCAAACAGGGGAGTAAAGGTGAATTTATTAGCCACAATTAACATCAAACTATTGTCTAAAGCTCATGTGGACAATATCAAAGGGCTTGCTGAACAGAGCAAGCAGTCCAGTTTCATTACAATGGATCTTTACGGTGTCGGAGGGAGACAAAGGTGGCACCCGTCAGAGGGCAGGGATACAGGAGTCGGCTTCAGTCAGGGTGGTGTTTGCAGGGTGTGAGGCCTGGAGGTGGAGGAACTGGATCTTATGTGCTGCAGAGTGTGCAGAGCTGCACTCAGTCATGGATCTGCCTCATGATGGGATATGAATATGTATGCAGGTTAACTGATGTGCTAGACTCTAATTGCAATGGGAGGGGAAGGAGCCTGAAGTGCAATGCTTCATGGGGGCTGCTTCACATCTTGGCATATAGCATATTATTTCTCCTAAAATGTGGGCGGGACAGTGAAGAGGGGGTCTTTTTCTTTAATCCAGCTGGTATTTGTACTTTAGGACACTACATTTTGTATTCCTTTGGAATTTTAATGTTTTATTCTATTCACTACATACTTTCATCTTTTTTTCAAACCTAGCATTTTAAATATTTACATTTTTTAATCTCTTTGTACAATTTTATTTATTACACATGCAACAAAACTGATAAGATTATGGAACAGTTTTGGAGCCTTAAGGGAAAAAGCAGAAAGATAAATAAAACCATTACCTTGTACCAAAAAGAATATTTTATCCTTGTATTTTTAATGCTGGCTTAAATTTCAGTGTCAGCAGACGGCCACTAAAAAAAAGCTGCAACATATCTATTTCACTTTTTAAATTATGTCCTTTTCATCCTGATAGCTGCGACTAACTCCACGAGCATTGATCTAATTACATTTGTTGCAGCTTTTGTTGTCCCTCAATTTCTGCCTCCTTGCCTCCACCAATTAGCTTTCAACCAAATGTGATTATGAAGAATAAATGCGAGCGTTCAGCTCCGCTAGAGGGTGGCACATCAGTTTACCTAAGGCTGTACGCTCAAACTTAGAGAGAGAGGGGGGGGGGGGGGGGGGGGCAGGCAGGATGAAGCTAATTTTAAGGGATGTGCTTTTGATTTTGAGTGTTTGCATAAGCACGGTGGAGCATTTCAGATTAAATTCCCCCAAAGTGTGGCAGCCATGAAATCGCTTTAATTAGGCCAGCCAACAATCCATTACAGTCTCTGAACACACTGGACCCTAATGGTGATTAAAGCAAACCAATCACCTTTACAGTCATTTAAAGGCTAAGAAATACAGCTGGGGAAGCATGGTTAGCAAGCTGTAGATACAACAGGAGCCAGTTTTAACAGTGAGGTTTCTTCAGATTTATTTTCACTTAAAAAAAGACCACTTTTAGAGTAAAGGACTCGAGCTGCAGCCGTCTGCTGGTTAAACATCAGACAATCCATGAAGGTCAAGTCGTAACTGATGCTTGGATGGAGTGACAGCTGCCACTTTCTGCACAAAGGTCAATCCCTCAGATCACACCATCACCTCTCAGCTCTCAGATCACCAGTAATAATGGCAGACCTGCTCACACATTGATATGCATGTGTGCACAGCAAACATTTCGAGCCATTCTTTCATCAAGCCGGTCTGTGTGGGAGGGGAGCAGACTCAGTGCAGTTAAATACGACTGTTTAAATGGTATTTCTCATGGAAATCACATCAAATTATGTCTTACATCCTTAACACATCCGAACTCCAACCGTTAAATCCAAAGCTGACATTATTCCACTGAAGTTATTCATCTAATTGGAATTAAATTCCCCTACATTTGTGCTCACAGTGTATGACAACATTTAAATTCTGCTATCCAATTTCTATTTCCATCTCCAAATGTTTGCAAAGTGCATCATTACAGCCGACACGAATGGGGGAACTACAGTTGACACATTTTCTGTATCTCTACTTGTGTCAATAGTGATATGCCTTTCAGGGAGAGCTGAACAAAATGTCAGTTTTAATCACAGAAATGTATTATATAATGCCAACACAGAATTAACACTGCTCAGTACTCTTTAAATTACTTGATCACGTTGAATTTGACTGGATTGCTGAAAAGCTAGACAAAAAGAGATTTTTAGCTAGATTTTTCATTTTCATGGTTTTTTTTTTTTTGAACATTTGGATGGATTTCAAATTGAAAGTCTGCTCATTAAAACTAAAGCATGCAATGAATACAAGCAACAAAAGTTAATGTGGCTACAATACAAAAATGCTAAATGGACAACTCCAATCTATTACTATATCTGTAGCCAGTGCTTTAGTTTGACACCTCTCATTACTGCCAAAATACAAGAGAAAAAAAACTGTGTCCCAATCTAGGATGTGCGTGTCAAAAGTTGTCCCATATCAGGCTCCTACATATGCAGCCAACAAATGTGTCCCTCTGTTGGTGCCAATTTAAACAAAACAACACCAGGCTAACACAATGTTAAGTGATACCATTTGGTGTCAACTCAATAGTAAGATGTAAAAACATTAAAGGCCCCATGAGGATTTTCTACGCGATCTTGAAACGGTTTCTGGTTCATATATTTGCCTGTTCATAATCCATGATTTAAAATGAGATCATCAGCACCAAAAATTGGTTCTTTCTAAATGCTTTTTCTCAGTATCTGTGAAATTTTCCCAGGACAGACAAATTGATTTACAGCACGTGGACTGCAAAGTTTTCAGTGAAAACTGAGTTGATGAAGTGAGAAGAAAAATCTGGACTTTTTTCTAGAAGAAAACAGTTTCTCTGATTTATTTTGTAGTCATGGCAGACACAGAGTGATGGTGCTTGTGGGAAATGGCATTTTCATCCCAGGAAAATATTTTTGATTCCAGCAGAAGGTGCCACTGCAATTAAAGCTCAAGGATAGTCCCCACATAGCCTTAAAAACAATGCACAGGAATTTTTTTTTTTTTTTTTTAAGTTTTTGATTACCAGCTGTGCCGTATAGTTAGCCAGCTACAAACCCGTTGCTTGGTCACAGGGTTGGCACAATATTATGATGCTGGCTTACGGCAAGGAACTACTGCAGATGTAAACAGAGAATCCTCCATTGTCCAAAACATCTCAGTTCAGTTTGGTGGTCTACACAGGCTATAAAGGCTCCAGACCCTGGATTAGGACACAACTAGAGCCTTCAATTTACCTCCATTTTAAAGAAACTGTAGGACTTTCTAAGGGATCATGAAAAAGTCTCACTTCTAGATATATTCCTGATTGTAATCCACAGTTTAGTTTTTTTGTGATTTCTAAATGCTATTTCTTATTTTCCCTGTCCAGGTCATCAAGGACCTGGACAGGTGCATTTGTGATAATGTTCATTCTAACCCACATGCAGCAGTTATACTGCAGTGATCTGCTTAAACTAGAGAGTCTGTCAATAAAATGGAGAGCCAGGTTACACTAGCTCTGCTTGGTGAGGTTAGAGTTGGTAGATGAGCACTGGTAGGACATAACCAGGTTTCACTTACCTTACATGTTACAGACATGTCTCAGAGCACCAGGCTGTGAGAAACATTAACTATAGGCTGGTACTACTTTTAAGTTGCTCCAAGCATAAGAGATTATCCTTGACTGTTGCAAATGATGACATGGACGATTAAAACCAACCTCTGCTCTCTAACAAGTATTGAGCAATGGAAAAACAAAGCAGACCTTCCATCAGAGCATTTACTCACTGTTGCTCCCTAGTCTGGACGGCCTGTCGATTGTCCACCCACACACGACTCTTGATTATATGCCTCCTAAAAATTCACCCTTTCCACTCTCAGGATCTGCTCTTTGTCCCTTTTCCTTATTGGCTGGCTCACACTGAAAGTTTTTCAAAACCTCAAAAGATGTTGGAAATGTTTGAAGGGCAAGGATATGACTATCACATCCCACTAAACACTAACAGATTCCACAAACGAAAATCAACCAGAGTCCTGCCTCTTAGAACTGGAAGTCTTGAAAAATCTATTTAATATTGGTTGGTCTTCATGATATTGTGTCTGAAAGAGTGTATACTTAATTACATTGTATCTTTTTAATAAGTCCTATAAAATTAAAGCTGTCAAATCTGTGTCTGGGATGCCATGATTCGTCGTTTACGATCACCCAGAAGGCATCAGCTGGCCCCTCTGGGACATCAGATGGTTCGGACTCAGCAGGGACTGATGCGAAAGCAATAAAGCTACAGTGTTTGTTCTTCAGTGACTCCTGAGATCTTGCCCTGCACACTTTAATTGAAATCATCCGTCCATTGTTTGAGACGACAGTTTTAATTTACAGAGATAAGCGAGCTTGGCCTTGACCTTGCTCTGCTCTGACATGGATCGCTGCCCCACCACCTTCAGAGGTGCATTCAATCAACTCAAAGGTTTTCTTTTGGACTATACTTCTCATTTTTTGGTGAGGTGCTCCTTATTTTCCTCCTTGCTTGGTTTTTCCTTTGACATCTGCAGTCTAAAAAAGAAAATCTATGTAAACAGTACTTCAGTCAACAGATCAACACCTCTTTCTGTTCCAACTGACCGGTGGTATTGATTACATAATACTGTGTTCACTCGGCTGCTTCCCCTCTTTTGTTGCCTGTATCAGGCGTTCTACACAAAGCCGGCATTCACAGCAAGAGAGAGAAAAGTCCACAAGTGCAATTATGAGGAGAGCTATAGCGGCGGCAGCCATGATGGGAGAATCATGGCTTCGAGGCTCTAAATCCTGCTTCTAAGCGCCTTTAGTGGAGTGTGAAATACAGTGCATGGACTCCATTATGTATGGGGTTCCATTTGCTGGCATGGCTGCATGATTTTAAAACCCATAAATGGGGAAACTACAGTTGCCTGTTGAAGTCACATTCAAACACTTTCCTCCAGTAATTGATATTAATTACTTGTCAGCTGCCTCACATTTAATTCTGCATGCTTGACAGCCCAGTGGACTAACAGGCAACTACACCCAACTGCACTAAGAGAGTGAGAGATTCAAGATTATTCTTCAACACTTCTGCTCCCAGATCCAAGAGTGATAAAGAAGTTTTAGAATGATGCACGGGTAGAACTTTTATGCCATTTATGTCATCCAGTGGTTTGTTTGGCTTCCCTCCATTTTTGCAACCACAATTGTTTTTATGGAGCCCAAAATGACCATAGTTGATTCGTTGTTATTTTGTTGGAGTTTCTCATTCAGAACTTCCAGGTTTGATGTTAATGTTTTATTGGAACACTCAACACTGGTAACTGCTGGCTGTAACTGCACAAAAAAAGAAAGAAAGAAAGAAAAACTCTACTCTGTGTAACTCTCACACAAATGCATCCCATAACTCCAAGCAGAAGAACAACGGTAACATGTTTTAAATAACAACCCACCAAGTCCGTTACAGTGAATGATGTTTTAGGGTGACGCAATGACGTGGCTCCAACTTGGCTCCTTGCTGATGGAAAACCAAACTGGTTCTTATGAAGAACATGATAAGAACCAACTAAGCACTAGCAACAGATAAGCACCTGGTTCTTTTGATGGAAAAGGGATAAGAGAGAGGTTAAAGCCCCGGTGAAGAGATTTACACAACCATCATTATGTAAAGAAAATTACCATGTCGGCTCAGGAACACTTCAGACAACCATTGTCAGTTAACAAAGTTCATCACTACACCTACAAGTGCAAGTTAAAACTCTGTCATGCAAAGCCAAAGCCATATATCAATAACACCCAGAAACACCGCCAGCTTCTTTGGGCCCAAGCTCATCTGAGATGGACTGATGCAAAGTGGAAAACTGTGCTGTGGTCTGATGAGTCCACATTTAAAATTGGTTTTTGAAAATCATGGATATTGTGGACAGTCTGGATTCTTATCAGTGCACAGTTCAAAAGCCAGCATCTGTGATGGTATGGGGGTGTGTTAGTGCCCATGGCATGGCTAACTTGCACATCTATGAAGGCTCTATTAATGCTGAAAGGTACAGACAGGTTTTGGAGCAACATATGCTGCCGTCTTTTTCAGGGACGTCCCTGCTTATTTCAGCAAGACAATGCCGAGACCCATTCTGCATGTGTTACAACAGCATGGCTTCGTAGTAAAAGAGTGCAGGTACTAGCCTGGCCTGCCTGCAGTCCAGACCTTTTTCTCACTGAAAATGTGTGGCGCATCATGAAGCGCAAAATACAACAACAGAAACCCCGGACTGAGCAACTGAAGTTGTCCATCAAGCCAGAGCAGGAAAGAATTCCACCTCCAAAGCTTCAACAATTAGTGTCCACATTAGTGTTCACAAACGCCTCTTGAGTGTTGTTAAAAGGGAAGGTGATGTAACACAGTGGTAAACGTGACCCTGTCCCAGCTCTAATGGAACATAATGGCAGAAAATTCAAAATGAGTGAATATTTGCAAAAAAAAACAATCAAGTTTCTCAGTTTGAACAATAAATATCTTGTCTTTGTAGTGTATTCAGTTGAATATAGGTTAAACAGGATTTGCAAATCATTATATTCTGTTTTTATTTACGTTTTGCACGTCTCAACTTCATCGGAATTGGGGCTGTGCAAGCTGGCTGCTGACCAATATTCCCTTAACACACTTCATAACGACAGCCCAGGCACTAGAAAAAAGTCTTCAATATTTATGTTATGAGTAAAAGGGGTTGTTTTTCAGCTTAAAAGCACAAACACCTTGGAGAAAAACTTGAATCTGAATCAGGATGAGGGTCCTTCAGCCTCGCCTAAAGCAAATGCTGCATTAAAGCCAGGCCACTCTCAGGGTCAGTTTTAAACCCATTTTCTCTCTGTAAATATGCTCCTGTCAGTGTATTTTAAATCAGGTGTCAGACCTGATATGATGCTGTACCACTCCTACCCTCGCAGGTGAGAGAGAGGGTGAGGTAAAAGGGGATAAGAAAAGATAAACAGCATTAGCATGACTGAAGTGAGCAGCTTTAGCTGTAGAGAGACTTCTTTGAAGACTTACGGCCTAATCCTATCTGCTGAACCGCCATCTATGCCCTAGCTTTTGTTTCCCAGAGTGTAAGATACACTCCTGCAGGAGCCAAAGAGAGAGCGAGATACAGAGAGGGTCAGTGGACTCCCATTCTCAGAGGAATAGTAGGGCTTTTGTTGGAAGCATTGAACAGATGATTTAGAGCTGAATATTCTTTGTTTGCATAATGACCCCAGATAACAGTAATCCCTGTGCATATTTGACTGTGATGTACCCGGGAAATACTCTCTATAGTCTGTAGAGTCATGCACTGTGCATTTTCACTGTTTTCTCAGTATTTTTTTTTCCTCTTACATGCTATCCCTGGTTATTTGTTTAAATTTAATGTTTTATTTATAAATAAGAGTTTAATGTATTTTGCAAAGCACAACACTAACCCATAAATTAACATTCAGGGTTATCTTACGTAGAGCAAAACAACTAGTTGGCCTTGTGTGGAACAAACATATTTCACTGAAGTTAAAACAGTTTTAATATGTAAAGATTCGAAGATGCAATGCTCCGGGCAAAATCATGTGTAACCACTTTTTGTTATTGACTCTGTATTTGATTTTAATCAGCTTTGTGTTGTGTGAGCATGCTGTAAAACACCCTGATTCGTGTATTACTTAAAGCATATTAAACATTAATTTTGATAAAACTCAATGCAAGAGCAGGTTGATGGCCTTTATTTATAAAACAGTTGTTTCTTTGCATTTGATAAGTAAAGCTATTTAATAATGAAAACATACTATTGCATGCACACTCCAATCTAATACACATGGTTATGTTATTCTGTCATATGTGTCGATGGACTTAATTAGTGAAATAGAAAAAAATATGGTATGATGCAGAGTTTAGAACATGACTAATGTTTTAAACAATATCACACAACATGCAGAATCTTCTAAATGCTATTTCTTTGCCTCCTGATTGGGTCGGACAGGATTGATTTACAGCACAGTGAAGTCACTATGACAACCCCATGCCGGCTGATGAAGTTTAGCAATGAGAGGAGAGTTTGGTGTTTTTCTCTGCTGAAAACTATTTCTGGGTTTAATTCTGTAGTGATGGTGGACACTAGAGCTAGACTTTCAGACAGAAAAAGGACAGAAGAGCAGAAGAAAGCTGAACCGAAAAGTGATAGATAAATACTTTACCTCCTCACAGTGTATCTGGTAAAAAGTTTTTCAGTTGTCTAAAATCTGCATTCCATTTCAAACAGATAGTCCTCACATCCCCTTTAATCTGTGAGTGGGGTAGTAGTTGTTTATATAGCAAAAAAGACCATATTTTATTAGTCTGTACAAAATTTATAAGTCGGTAAAATTCTCATTATTTTTAGAAATGTAGGCCTACTGTCACAACACTATTATTATTTTATCCTTTATTTAACCAGATAAAATCCTCATTGAGATTTGGAATCTCTTTTTCAAGAGGGACCTGGCATGGCAGCAGCAGACAGTTTCAGCCAACAGTTACACAATAAAAACAACAAATACATTCAGACGTCAGCACATTGCTCTTTAAACTGGATATAAACAAAAACAGATGTCAGATTGCACCTTGTAGTGTGGTTAAAATGATCTGCATGCTCTAGTATCACTTCTTCGTTCTGGCTTATCAGGTTACTTATGAGATCTTAGGGTTTACAGGGATTGAGTTGTTGCATCAGTGGAGCTTTAAAAAAGAATTAATTAACATTTAGATTCTGTTTAAAGGAAATGTGTAGAGAAGACATGAAAGGTCTCTCTCTCTCTCTTTCTCTCTCTCTCTTTCTCTCTCTCTCTTTCTCTCTCTCTCTCTTTCTCTCTCTCTCTTTCTCTCTCTCTCTTTCTCTCTCTCTCTCTTTCTCTCTCTCTCTTTCTCTCTCTGAACATCAAGTGCTCTCACGCACAAACCCCGGCATAAAAAGTCCATATGGACTTTGAGCTGAGTGAACATGGCTGACCCTTTGTGAAGGCTTTGGCCCCAGTAATAATGAGAAACCACTGCTATGGATTCCCAGTGTTGTAGAGTTATGGCACTGGCTTCATTTATACCTCTCCCATTCAATTAGCATCCCATCTGGTCATCTCTGTTTCTGCTACCACAGCAGTGAAAGAGAACTCACTTTTGAGAACTTCAAAGCTGGTTAGAACGCTCGGCACAGCCCCCTATAGCAGGCGCAGCTCAAAGGACAGCAGCTACAGTGACTGCCAATTAGGAGTTCCAACGAGACCCATTAGATCCCAAAGAAAAATAGATGTTTCAAAGAGGGGACGCGGAAGAAAGTGCAGTTTTATGAGGGCTTTTAAAACATTTTTATGCTGCCGGACCATATCTTTGCCTTTGGCGTAAGTTTTTGAAGGACAAACTATTATTTGAAAGAGAGTTACTCACCTGCGAGCTGTCAGATGTTGGAGCTGAGTGCCATTTGATGAGACTTTCTAATAAACTCATCGAGAGAGTGCCCTTCAGGCACGGTCATCACAATCGTAGCTGCTGAGGGTGATACAGAGAGATGCAGGATGTGCCCCATTCACACACATAAAAAAATTTAACATCGCCCTGAGGTGTTTTTACAGCTCTGTTGTACCTTAAAGGTGCATTAAAGGAAGATTTTATGGGCACCAAAGCACAAATTGGGGTAATAAATCATCAGGGATTTGATAAAGTTATCACCGGTGAATCAGCACTTATTTTAGATGGTGTCGGGTGTTTAAGGACGTCGATTTTAGACTCGAACTACCGCCTTCAATGTGTAACTACAAGAACTCGAAGATGACACTGTAAGAAAGAACATGGCTGCAGGTCAATACATTGAATCCAAAATTTAGACTATAATATATAGTCTGGATTGGAAAAAGATCTAGCAGCCCAGAGTCAAAAGTTTATGACAACAACAAATTCAAAACAAACATGGCGACTGTGGAGGAAGTATTGCTAATGTACCTCTTGCATAAAAGACAAAAACACAGCAGCAAGTTCCATTAAGTAAGTTCCATCCAGTCAGTTCTGCCATTGTTATTTCTTCTTCATGTCTCAATAGAGCTACATATCGGATAGTAAGAGCAACACTGCCCCCATGGTTTCTGGTAGTACTGCTCCGTTTGGTCCATATCCATAAGCTTTATGGAAACTTGCAGAAATAGAGAATAGAATAAAATGTACTTTATTAATCCCTTTAGGGAAATTCAGGACATGATATGGACAAAATGAACTCAGAGCATGGAAAGAAGGCTCCGTCCGTATCTGTATCTGTATTTAATGTTGAGAATAAATGGGCCTGAAGTCTTTAAGTCTGAGTGCTTGGCATAGGACCTTTAAAAACAGGTTATGGTACATATTATATGGAAGAGGATTAGGGCCACTGAGGAAAAAAAAATAAAGTCCAATAATTTCTCTTTCTTATTATTTTGTGAAAAAAGTCAGCATTTCTTGCTTTGAACTCAGAATTATTGGATCATTTTTTTCTCAGAATTCTTAGATTATTTCGGAATATTTCAGACTTTTTTCTCATATTATTATTATTATTATTATTATTATTATTATTATTATTTTTGTTATTAATAATAATGATAATAAATAATAATGAAAATAAAAATATAAATTGCACCGTTCATACCCTCATTGACAGCAGGCTTGCAGGATTAGTTTTAAGTATCTATGCCAGACCCAATTGTTTCCTTTTATTTTAAATTTATTTTAATTTTTTCTACAATAAACGCAAATCACCATCTCACTGGATTTTTTTTTTCTTGGATGAAGCTGAAAGGCTGCACGTGTAATGCAGATGTGTCAGAATTCCATGTGTTAAAGAAAACTGAGAAAATATTACAGGAAAAGCCTTATTTATGAAGATTTTGCCCCTTCAAAGAGATTTTACAGCTTTTATTTGTAGGTTTTTAACAGAGCCCCCAACCAGACGTCAGTGTGGGGTATTAATTTGAACTTTATAAAACTCTCCCAGGTTGCAACAATCAACACTTGCTGTCAAAAGGCTGAACCCTTCTGTGATACCACCTTAAAGCAGAATAATCTAATTTGAAAGCAGCATGAGGAACTCTGTATCATCAGCTGTAAGTAAACCCTGCTGTTTTTAAAAAAAATCATCAATAACAGTAATTTGAAGGTAATTGTCTCAAACAAGGTTAAACCCTGGTGTGGTCTTTTAATTTAAGACAAACAGTTTGTGGTATGCCTCCTGGCTTAATGATGACTTCACAGAGTGATGGATGGATTTGGCTGCCAGTAATGAACACACATTAGCACTTTTGAATGAAACAATTTAGAGGTATTTTTTTCTTACTTTCTTTTGTAACTTGTGGATTTGAGCCTGTGCAAGCGCCTCAGAGTTAGATGACAGAGTCATTACAGGAGGACAGATCCAGCCGCTGTCAGCTCTTCTCCGTGTGGGTCATCTAACAGGTGAGATCATGCTGACAACCCAGCAGAGCGTTCTGTCACACAAATTAATGGACACTTCAATCTAATTTCAGCCCGTACCTGCTGAGGTCCAATCCGTCATTCTGTTTGCACCATGAACTGCTCCACAGGCTTCATTTTCATCTCTCCTGCTCTGGGACGACTTCTGTCAGACAGGATGATGTTGTTTGACTTTTATAACTAAATGTGTCCTGATAGTCATGAGAATTAAATTGATTCAGCTTGTCGTTCTTCTGTTTAAACACTGCACCGCTTCACAGAATGAAATGACTTGTTCATCTTCCAGTCATACCAAACCTTCATCCTTCTGGTCAATAATCCGTTCTCACTCTGTTCCTGTTTCACACATGTCCAGGTTTTAATCTCTCTCTTCCTGAACTTTAACCTCCTCTTTCCGTCTCCGTCCACTGCGTCCTTGACTCAACCTTTATTGGATTCTGACGGAGTGACAGAAGAGTAGAAACATCATCGCAATGTGTTGCCATTGAATTCCTATACATTCAGTGCGGGTCGATTCAGTTTGACGAGTGATTGGTTCGTACCTGTGACCTGAAGATAGACGCTGAGGATGGAGGAAGGTATTATGGCAGATCCATCAGGTCAGGAGGTTATTTAAGGGCCAGACGCTGCTCGATTTATTTATTGATGTCATCCTGGGAAGTAATTCTGCCTTATATTAGATAGATGGCTCGATTGATCACTTCAATAACAATAGCAATAACATTAAAATTAGCAAAGAACCCATTAGAAGTCACTTAAAAAGCTGATAGATATCGACAGCGATGAAAACAGAGGGATATTCTGATGCAAGTGTGAAAAGGTAACAAAAGTTGTGATGTAAAGATACAGTCAGATGCTTGGTTTTTAAAGTAGAAACCAAACTACATATTAAATAATCATTGTCTGATGCACTGATATCAGTCTGCAGTCTCCTCGAGGTCCAGAAGGAGAGTATGCGGTTCTGATCAGCTGAGGAGTGAGTGATTTGTTATTAATGAGAAGCAGCACATTGTGAGAGAGATTACACATGGATTTGCCAAAGGCGTCTACACACACAGATCCTTTTGGAAAGCCCCCCACTGTATATTTTTAAATGTTTTCAGGGCTTTTAAAATGTATTTTTATGATAACGTGAGGGGAAAGAAAATCGAGTCCCCGCACCCTAAAAGCACTGAGAGACAAAGCTGCAGTTACTGACCTTTGCATGCACTGAATTTATATGAAAAAACACCTTTTTTTTTCTTTAGCCACAGGGTTTAAGAGCCAGTTGAAGGGGTGAGCTGAGAGTCAAATACGACTTAATTAGAAGTCTGAAAAAAACCCTGAAGAAGTGTGGAAAACTTTTTGCCCGTTTACACGGATATGTTTCACAATATTTCAACCAAAAACCCAAAAAACAGTGAAAAAAATCTGCATTTACATGGAAATGATGAAGGACTGAAAATGCCGTAGTATGCATGCCAGGCCTGTAGTTTTCAAAATAACTGTAGTCTTTTGGTAGCTCTCTGCTGAAGAACAGGTGGGCTGATCATCTGGCGTATATATTAAATACGTCTTTGCTGAGTGCAGAAGTGGTGGAACAGATGCACATTTTGTTGAAAGGCAGTCAGCAGATTCAGCAGCACAGGCACAACAAGGTGGTCCACCATTGTTCCACTCAAAACTCTGGCTTGCCGTTTACATGGCAACGGTGGTTGAGCCGTTTCAAAAAAATGTCACTCTGGAGGCTGTTTTCAAAAATTAGCATTTTAGGCCGGCTAAAATGTTGTGTCCATGTAATGAGAGGCCGAAAAGCAACAAAGCGTTTGTGTTTCATCCTGAATTCATTGTTGTGTAAACAGAACCTTAGAATATGTAAAACCAAGTTTCTGCTGTGAAATCCCAATGTGAAGCCTGGGTTTGATTTCAAACTGTGGCTTTTCCCCAGAGGCATAATAACCCCCATGAATTGTTCATTAAAAATAAATAAACTGCAAATAAATAAATAATAAGAAATAATAATGATAAAAAAAGTTTCTCATTGACTTCTAATGAAGAAATTAAAGAAGGCAGCAGAGAAACAGAGAAGTCTTAACTCTACAGTAAGCTACGTTGACTTGTAAAGAGTCCATTTTTTTGAAAGAGAGAGCAAAGGCTAATGCTAGCAGGCTAACAAATGGCTGACAGGAGATGATGGGGTTACATCTTTATCAACAACCTGAGAGTTTCATGATTAGGTAGGTTGGTCGGTCAGTCGGTCGGTCGGTCGGTAGGAAGGTTAACCTACTAAAACAGTCAAAAGTGACACTATTAGGAAACTAGAACTGATGACATCAGACTTCCTCCTTGTTTGTTTATCGTTTGAAGTCATATTTGTTCACACAAATTTGTCTGAGAGAATCGTCACCACAAATGTTAAGTGTGTCGTTTAGGAGTCTAAAGAAGTTATCTAGCATGTGAGATCTCATGTATCTGAACTGTTTTTATGTGTGGTCTCTCACAGTTTTTAAGATCTTAAAGCTGTCTCGGGTGTGTGGCCAGGTTTTGCCTCCTCACTCAAACTCTGGACACACCCCTTCATTTTGCTGTTGTGTGTTCCCTGATATTATCTGTACTGAAGAACAATGAAATAAATAATTTAAAAATGTATTTAAACATTTTAGATAATGCTTTTTGAAAGAGAAAATCAGAATTATTAAAATGAACAAGGGAACTTCACAAAGATATCTCCTTTGATATTATTTTTTCAGCCCAGCTGTGTAAAACATGCATAAGATGCATGAAGTGGTAGAGCTCTTTCAGATCCAACACTGTAACCAAAAACAGCATCGGGGATCTTTCATCAGAACAACAAAAGCATTCTATAGCAGTGACCCCGTGACTTTTAAAGCTGGATGCATGAAGAAAATAGCAACAACCTGGATGTAAATCATGAGGTCAGTTCAAGTTCTCCTCAAAGACAGCCTGCTTGATTGATGGCAGCATTGTGTTGTTATGGTCATATTCTGCATCCAATTAGCACTGATCTATTGTTGCTGCGAGGTGTTTTAATGACCGCAGTGGGCGGGAGATGATTGGCCCTAATATCATTTGTCTCCCTAATCATGTGTTTATCACAGCGAGGCCGATGGTGGGTCTCCAGTGAGTCGTGTGTAAGCCCTTCGCTCACTGCTCTTTGTCCTGCATGAACCTGTGGAGAAGAGAGTCGTCATTAACATGCAGAGAGGTGAGGAGTATGCAAGAGCAGGGGCAGCCAGTGCGGCATGAATCATCATTAAAGGGATGACACGACGTGGGGGTCACATTAGGCAGTTAGCAGAGAGGCGGTGACGGCGTTAGGCTATAAGATCCGCACCGTGCAGTTCAATAGAGATAAACTATCCGGCGAATAACTTGTGGGGGCTTCACTTTTGTGATATTGAACCACTCCATTCACTGTTAATTGCCTCAGTGTAAGGTTAATTGGCTTGTATTGGAGCCAGGAAATCCAATTAGCTTGAGGTTGTTATTCCATCTCCATCTACTCATCGATCCCCTTGTTTTGATCACAAAATAATAGTTTTTACAAATAAGATCAAGACAGACTCACCGGCTGTGGCAGCTGGATTACATGGTGCAGAGAAACCTTGTGATTACAAACGCAGAGCACATTTTGTCGTCTTAGTGATTTGATTTGAATTCAGTCTGAATGCGTTTAAAGCTCAGATGAAGACCAAATGAAGCTTGTTAAAAGTTTGAACTGAAGAAGAGTCAAAGAGGTTGCTTTAAAGTTGTGCACTACACTGGTTTCAAGCTGGCAGTGCTGAGTGGAGGTGATAATGTTGTTAAAGAGTACTTTAACTAAACTTTACAGAAGCTTTCTAGTTGTTTCGCCAATTTTTGTGCTACCATCAGTGGATTCCACTTGTCACCAAATTTACAGAGTAGCAGTAGCACGCTATTTCTCAGTTAACGATCCATCTCGGTGCAACACATCTTCATCATATCGTCATCATCATCATCCTTTATTCAAAGTTCTAAGAGAAATCGTTGAGGGTGAAACTCATTTACAATGATGTCGAGAGTACGATTCCACAATTTCATTTAGCAGACGCTTTTTTCCAAAGTGAACAGTACACACAAAATTGACAAACAACATGAGTTGAAAAATTAGTTGTGGCTGTCACAGGAATGAGTAAAATCAATAAGATCAGCGGAATATATGAACTTAAAATCATTAGAAATCCAGAATAACTACCATGGTTAGACAAAAATTAAGATTAACATAACAGTTACAATCTATTACTCAAACAAACAGAAAGTTTGGCTAAAGTATGACATGACTGTTTGTTGCTTAGTTTCTCCTGTTTGATCTGATGTGCAATATGACTAAATTTAAAGTGCTTTGTTTTTTGACTTGTGTTGCAGAGCAACCCCAAAGTCCCCCAAGTAGGGGACCTTAGGGTTTAAAGGGCCAAAGAACCTGTTCAGTCTACTGAGCTGAACTGGCGCCCTGAGGTTGTCGATCCTTGGTCCTTGCTTCTTGTCACAGTGATGGAGAAAAACTGGGCGCTCCAGATTCAAATCAATCAAAAGCTCTTCTGTGTCCTGACATTTCGTAAAAACTGGCGTCTGCGCCAAAAATTGTGAATTTTAAGCAATTTGAGAGAGGTGGACGTTTGGCTTGAGATGTGTCTCTATAAGCGCACAGGCGTCACAAAGGCCGTGACAGATTGATCCACATGTGGAACTAAGGCGATACGAACTGATGGATGGAAAGATGAATGGACGGATAGATGAATGGAGGCCTGCAGAAAAGCAGACAGGGATGATAAATGGACAGAAGATGAATGGTGTAGTCTTTCAAACACAAAGACCACCTGACTGTCTGAGATGACTGCAAAATCTTTCTAGACATACGAGGTCAACACTGCGGCGTATGGACACTGTAACTCCAGTATGATAGTATATTGAGGTGAGATACTGCACAGTTTGAGTCTTTTTGTTGCTAATGTTTGGTGGTTTTCCGGTCTGCTGCAGTGGGATCGAGACAGACGTGCTGTGTGCAGAAAATGTCAATGGTGATTAGCATAAAAAGAGGGGAGGGCAGGTCACTGGATGCATATTCCACAGCCCATTGGCTGAAGAGTATTAATAATAAAACAACACAATGAAGGCTTTGCTGACTAGTTCACAGTAGATCCATTGTAATCAATTGTTTTCCTGACTGTGGGTGAAATATTTATTCAGCACATCTTGCTGGACTCCAATTAGAGATTTGTTGTTTGTATTTATGCCAAACTGAGTCCAAAGCTCTGACCTCGAAGCTAAGAGAATTCAGAAACAGATCCCCCTTCCTATTCCCCTCATCATCCCTTATCCATCCCCCACTCTCTTTCCACCATCTCCCCCATCTCTCCCTCTCTCTCTCTCTCCCTCTCTCTCTCTCTGCAGTGTTGTCGCAGTGAGTCTGTGTGTAGGAGAGGCATGTATGTGCATACTAACATGGGCCTTGCTGTGATACCCCCCCCTCCAATGCCAACGCAAAGCGCCTGCTGCTGCCCTCCTGCTCTCGAGACTCTTATAAATACGGGAATAAGAGTCGAGCTGTTATTAAAGTTGATAGAGACAGATGGCTGCTGTTGTTTACAAGTTTAACGAAATCTCCAACCGATCAGCCGTGACACCCGTGCGGAAAGTTGAAGGGCTGGAAAAGGGAGGAAAGGTGGAGAATGAGAAAGAGCTGGTTTAACTGAAGGTTGCAAAACATGCTAAGAAAATGACTCAGGAGACAATTTATCAGGATTCAGGCATCCACTGTTATTATCATCAAGGTATCTCTGAGATTAATGCACCATTCTGTTCGAGCTTTATCTAAGCTAGCATAGCGTGCAAGGTCAGATATAACTGTTATGTCTTTATGTCAGAGACGAAAGCATACATCTTCACAACCTGACAAGCGACACGTATGGATTTAAAGTAATTTAGACGTCCACTTTGAATGCTAATGTATACAACAGGCATAGTGCTAATGTAGTGATTCATTATTTACTATTCACAGTCCTCAGGGTGACGTCTTGTTCAGCTTGGTCATCTCTAAGTGTTTGTTGATTGTCTATTGATTACAGTGTTTAGAGAAGGTAACTTTATTCCAATCAGGATTATTCCACTGAGAATACAGCAACCATCCAAAAAATCAGAAAAAACAAAAACAAAAAAAAAACCATCTGATATGTTCAAAGAAAAAAAACATGTCCCATTGCAAAACTTGTAATAAATTTATACTTCCCCGTCTGCCATTCTTCTCAGTCAGAGGTGACATTGATATTCATACATCGCAGCAGGCTCTGTGTCAATTTCCAAGTCTTATTCAAATCTGCTCTGAATGGAGCACAAACCCCTCAGCAGAGCCGGCTGCGAGGATGATAGCCCATCCTGTTTGAAGAGAAAATTACAAGAGCAATACACCCAGGGATCTTTTCTCATTCTGCGTGATGTCAATGCACAAGACATCGCAGAGCAATTTCATCCAAATCAAGTGTTTTCCTTTGTCTCATTGTTTTTTTTATATATTTATATATATCACCCTGCACATACAGATTGAGTAGATTCATGCAGCTTCACACATGTGCATCCTACAAACATGAATGTGCAATGTACTTTTAAGGAGATCCTATTACAATCCCTGACCCCCTCAACCTTAACCTTCACCCTCATCCCTGCACCTAAACTTAACCTTTACCCTTCATAGGCTCATTCCTAATTCAATCCCTGCAGCTTAAAAACATAACAGCTTCCCTTGTAATCATAATCTTTTGGCAGAATAGACGCTTTTGGAGTCATAAAAGCTAGTCAAACATAAACACCCTTGACCACACGCACACACACACTGACACACAGAAATGCAACATAAGCCCATATTTTTTACACACTCTTTGATGATGCCCTAAAAATAGCCCTGGAGTTTTGTTAATGTGTGTAAGTGGTTTGACACCCCCTGCTTGATCCATCCACTCCTCTGACCCCGCCTGACCCCCCCCTCTCTGACCTTTAGAAAGGCCAGCTGTTCCCCTTTACAGGATGTGACTGAAGAGGCGGGTCTCCCAGACACCAATTGATTAGAGGAGCATTAATCAAGCTGAGGGATTATCCCTAGCATGGAAAAGGCTCCTTTCTATAGTAAACCAATTATACTTTTTATGGGATGAGAAGGTTAACTGGCTGTGTGAGCAATCCATTTAAACCATTGACACTGCAGGTCTGGGGAGGTGAAAAAGGAGCAGAAGAATGGAGACCGAGGAACAGCCGGCTGTGTGGGACGGGAAGCCGAGGGCGTGGGGGAGCGTAATATGGATTTGTGGAGGAGTCTGAAGTGAGAAAATAGAGTGAAAAGCATAAAATGATATTATTGGCCATTAAAGTTAATTGGGGAAGTTGCCGTTAAAGGTCCATGGAAGGCAGGGATGCTTGATGCCGCCCTTGCTTCTCACATAAAGGAGTGTTTTTCCCTTCATGCTGCATTGAACAGGAAGTAGTGAGGGCGGAGAAGGAGATTCTGCTAAAGGCTCTTCCTCCTTTATAATGGCTGCCATGACTTCATGACTTCAATAACCGCTGCCCTGATCTCAGACTTAATGACCCTTCTAGTTTTAGAGGGGGGGCTAAATTAAACCTGTAAAGAGAAACATCCATTCATTACCACTCCCCTATAACTTACAGGCACATCAGTAAGCTGATAACAGTTAACACATGAAGCCTCCCATTATAAAGACAGATTTGAGTTTATGGGGCCTTGTGTATTGATGCTTCATGAGTTTGGCATTAGTCACAAATAAAACGGTCATTTAATATCTGTTATCATTGAGGTGCAATCATAGCAGCATTAATTCCCCTCATAAACATCTTACTTTGAATCTACTGGTTTTTAATTAGCTTTGGTGTAAACTTTTTTACTACAAACAGAAGTTTTGTTATCTTGATATGCAGACAACTCACATTTCTACTTTTCTGTTTGTCTGCACAACTCTTGGTCTTTGAACTTCAAACTCTCTTTCCAATTCAATACACTATATTTATATAGCACATTTTAAAAACAATCAATTTCTACCAAAGTGCTGCACAGTAAAACCAAAGAAGTCACTGAGACTGCAGAGGTAAAAACATTAGGAGGGAAGACATAAAGCCGGCATTGTGTAATGACACTTGCTTAACTCATCTAGAAACATTCGAAAAGGAGGATGAAACAGAGTTCATTGGACGGTTCTTGATATGGGAAACAGCTGCATATGAAAATGAGGAAATTGTGGTAAAATGGGCAAAAATCAGCCAATAAGATTCAGTTATTCAATTCAGCATCGTCCAATCTGTACACCAAATTCTGAACATTATACTTAATGAAACAAGTCGATTACAGTACATTCTATTGTGCAAAACTTTTTTTTCTTTTTTACATTATTCCTTATTTATAGGTACATTTTGCTTATTTAAAAACATGCAACAAAAAATGAGTGATTTTTGGGGGGCCCAGAATGGATTAATGGCGTTTCAATTAATTTCAATGGGGAAGAATGATTTGACATCCGAGTAATTTGAGTTAAGAGCTCCATCAGGGAATGAATTTAACTCATAAGTCAAGGCACCACTGTATTTATCTCACTGTTTACTGACAACAAAGCCCCAGGAAGAAGGTAAGGAACTGAATGAGGACAGAAATGTCAGCATAAATATTCCATCAGATTTCCCGTCCAATTCATTTAAATTTATCTTCAATGGAAATGTTCAGTTTGATGTAATTTATACGGAAATGTTGGCCCACAAATTGTCTATGAATTAAAATGTCCATTCAAAAAATAAAAAATAAAAACAACAACAAAAACTTCCTACCACCTCTGACTCAGATTGCTGGAAAACACAAGTTCAGGTACCTCAGATGTTTCATAAGTATTTAATGAAGCACACTCTGTGTAATTCAACACTAACAACTTAAATGGCAGTCCTCAGAGCGCCAGTTAAGTTTCTCAAAGACTCTTCAAGTTGTAATAAGTGGCCTTTTTGCTACTATTTGTGCTCAATAGCTCTGACATTGAGTGTACTTCACTGACTGTTGAATTCAAGTTATCACATGATTTAAAAGAAAAGTAGTTACATCGAAGCACTTTCAGGCAAGCAGCTTGTGGTTGATGGTTTGACACTCCGCCAGGGCCATTTGCTGTACGTCCTCCCCAGTTCCCTACTTCCTACATTTCCTGTCTGTCAGCTGTCCTGCACTTTATGAAAAATAAAGACATTCAATAGAATGTCAGATGGTGATTTTAAATTAAATCTATCACACGTCTATCCTTCCAGTGCTAAAATGTTCCTTCAAAGATTTCAAAGGAAAACTGCCTGTGGTGCAGTTGTGCAAGTTCCTCTGTTTTCACTCCAGCTCCATCTCTTCTGAGGTCTGTCTGCTCCGGTTATGTAAAAAAGTAGGGCTCCATATTATGTTCTGCCAGAGGACTGTCAGCTGCTGAGACTTGGGCTACATTCTTCAACTTTTCTGGTTCATGACTGATAGCCATTCGTTTAATGAAATATGTACAAAAGAAAAAAAAGAGTTTATAATTTATGTTCCTTTTTTTTTTTATAATTTGTTCCTTTTATATTGTAGCTCTACAGTTATTCCCTCTGTGCTTAAACAGGCGATCAAATTCAGGGACGGAGGCTGAAGAATGCTCTCATTGCATTATGGAATTGATCATTGCAAAGTCTGAAGAGTAACGGCCCATTTCTGTCTCCTCAGTCTATCTATGAGAGCAGTTTGCAGACGACAAATGCTAAAGCAGATGGGGTCCGGGGAACTAAAACATCGTAATGTTGTCTTATACTCTGGAAAATAAATATTCAGTAATTCAATGTGGAGAGACACTTCTTACTTTTTGCCATCTAAAAGGCAGGCTGAGTAAGACAAACACCCCGAAGTTACATTTATATCCATCAGAAATTATCCTGGTGCTACCCAGAAACCCTTATTTCATTTCTGTCTCTTAGAAGTGAACATCAGCTCCATAGTGTCCCTCTGCAGCAGGCGCACATTAAAATTCTTCAGGAATAAAGGTGACTGCCTCAGATAATGCCGCCGTCTTCACTGCAAATACACTCTTCAAGTAAAGATAATTCTGATCCTGGTCCTGATCAGGGACTCTTTCTGCTGCTCTTAGACTCCCATTCTAATAGATTTCCCTTTGATCTCCACTGATCCTCTGCAGAAGAGCGCTGGTATTAAAGAGTCACCCTGCAGGTTACTCTAATGGTGCAGCAAATACAGATTTCTCTCCTCCTGCTCCTGCTCTACTCCTCACATTAGCTTCGCATAGAGGTGTGCAGTTGAGAGGTTAATCATTCACCTGTGGCATATTTCTCTCTTACAGTACAAATCAAATATATGATTATGAGGAGAGCTGTTGAAGTTGGAAGTCTATGATGTCATTTTTCTGCTTCTGACTCTTGAAACGGATTCTAAACAGAGTTTATATTTGGCATCACAGCTGAGACGATTATAAACTCTCCCACATGGGGAGCGGAGCCCACAGGTGGATTCACAGCAATGAGTGGAGTGTGTTAATGTATGAGTGCAGCAGAGCAGCTCAGACTGTCTGCTTGAAGTGCCTCACAGGCTTCACTCCGTGTAATACAACCTGAGGTCATGTCCGCATTTGACGGCCGAGTAGAATAACAGCAAGCCGGTTGTTTTTGCAGCATTTAAGAAGCAGTCAGTGTGAAAATGTGGAGTTTCTGCTTGGACCACAGACTTATTTATAGCATCAGGGGAAGAAACACATCTGCTTTATGAAGAGAAGCATGGTGAAGTTATAGTTTTCACATGTTTTTTTCTAAATCATGAGACACTAATTTAAAATGTAAAACTTTTAAACTCAAATAACTGAAAAATGCAGCCAGGAAACCTAAAACTAGTCCAGAAAACTGCAGTTCAACGTCTGCAGGACTCAAAACTGAAGACTTTAACCGCTTAGAGATTGGGAAAAACTTGGAAAACTCAAACTAAAACAATCTTTGTTGAAGTTTTTATAGCCCACAGATTTTACTGCCTTTGACACAGCGTCATCTGTTTAAGGTGAGGAGTGATGCTGTTAGGGCTGTATGGATAATAATATTATCTAGCATTTAAAGTTTTGTTTTAAGAATTTTTGGGGATTATTTTACATTTTAAAACAATCACATCTCTGCCTTAAGTACTGTTTCTCCTATAGTCCATTAATTAATGTATTTCTTAAATAGTTTTACAGATTTAAAGGAAAACATCACTTCCAAAAGAGGTATGGCATCCTCCACTGAAAAAAGTGGAAAGCAAAGATGGCAGAAAACAACTATTGTACATTTTAGTCAGTCACAAAATGTTTTTTTTTGCAGCAGGAGAATATATAGAAATCCTCCCTGCCTGGTGGGATGTATGCAGGTGGATGCTGGGGTGATGGCAGGGATGAGAGTATGAGCACACTACTGGTGCAGGGCAGCTGTGGCATCAAGAGAGCAGAGGGAGAGATAGGATTTTGCAGCTTAAAAAGGCTGTCGAATGTGGGAGATGAGTTTGTCAGGCGGTGGAGGATAACACTTCAAGTGTGGAAACAAAAAAAAAAAAAAGTGTGAACAGCTTCAGTTACCTGCATGAACAAGTGGGGCTCCATTGGAAAAGTGCATCTGAGGGTAACATGGATACGAGTGAAACCAAGTCAGCATGAGGCACCGTAAAATTCAGGGACTGAAGGTGCATTGGTATTAAAGATGCACTCTGTTTTTGAGATTCTCACAGAGAGAAAAAGAGAGAAGAGGTGGAGAGAAAGGTAAAGCTGTTACCGAAAAGTGAATTACCATCATATTAACCAGCAAACCAGAGGCTTTGTAGGACTATAAACTGTGTAATAAATATACAGTCTCTGTGACATCACCTGTTTTTTTTTGGCTGGGTGCGTACATGGTTCTTCCGGACCCAACCTCAAGCGGACACTCAGTGAACTTCAGATTTTAGCCCATTACCTCATATTTCAGACTTGTTCTTTGGAGCCCAATGGGTGAACATTGGTGAAGAGAGGCGCATCTTTTGGGTGGGAAGCCAGAGGAATCTTCAGTCATACGATTCCAACTGCCCCGGGCTCTAGCGCTTTGATAACATCCTGACAACGCAGCCGTTTGTCGATTGTTGACAAATGAGAGAAGATGGAGCTAAACTGTACTGGAGCAGAAATGGATTGGTCCTGGATCTGGTGGAAGCTGGGCGCAAAAGTCTGTTGCATCAGTGGCCCATTTGCGATGAAACAACCTCTTGTGTCCATAGACTATAAAACATGGACATAGTCTCCGAGTTGTCACCCATCTGTTCCTGATACAGTCAAATAAAGCCAATCCTTGGACAGGGCCATCTTGGATATGACCCGGGCTTTGAGCGTCCTTTCACAGCTTTCAACAGCTATAGGGCACTCGTAAGTCACGTGAGCTGAGCTGAGCCTCTGATTGGACAAACTTGTGATCCTAATATTTTTCTAAACTGCTGAGCTAGAACCCCCCCCCGTAAAAGAGTGTCCAGATAGGTTTTTTGAACCAGGCTGTAAATATGTTTTTTAATGCCATAAAAGTCTGGGTTTTTTTTTTTTTTTGGCTTGGTGTGTATGTGGTTTCCAGCCTTTCTGCAACCAGCCTCTAGTGGATTCTCAATAAACAGCAACTTTTAGCACTTCCACATAGGCTTCATTTTTCTCAAACATATGAAGCCCCTTGCTTGTGTCTTTTTTGATCTTATCCTACAAGCTTAAGTTGTAGCATCTAGGGATGCATGGTTAATTGTTAAAAGATCCCAATCTTGATCCACTCATGTACTTGATCTCAGTTCTAAACATGAATGATTCTTTAGCTTAAGAGTAAAAAGAGTGAAACTGATGAAAACCCCAGTGGTGGTGGCGAGTCAATAGCAATAATAATAAGCAAAGTTCTTGCTGCTTACTCTATTTGAGTGACCATTTGAATGTTCTTTTTTTGTTTTCTTAAATTCATCAGTGCAATAAACATGAAATAAACAAAAACGTGCCAGATAATCATGATCTCAATTCTGAGAAGAAAAAAAAAAAAGTAGGTTCACATTTTTTTCCAGAATCGTGCAGCCTTTGTAGAATCTGGATCAAAAGTCTCATCCTGCTTCCTTCTGAAATTCAAATTCATTCTTCACACAGTGTTTCCTGAAGATGATAGAAAAAAAAACCCTTTTTTTATTTGTAATGCCATCTGATGTGACATTGATACCGTGGTGGTGGTTTCATGACCTGAAAATTAAAATAAAGAGAAAATCAGCCTTGTCACTAAAAGTCTTGTTTTGGCATGACTGTTAACTGACATTTTTTGCTTCTGGTTTCTGTGGTACAAGTTCAGCATGTCCAAATATAACTAATTTTTTTTTAGCAGACGTTTTGTCTGGATTTCTCTGTATTTCATCATTCTTGTTCACTGCTGATCCATTGACTGAGAGGTCTTTCTGTTTTACTTGCTGATGTTCAAACCTCGATCAAATATTAATTACAACTAATCTGTGCTGTTGCCTTTATGATAATCTATAGAAGTCATTAAAACCCTGCACATATATCACCACACAGCAGCATGCTCAATCCATTTTACGGCACTTAGTTAATAAATGTGACTCCTCCTCCTCCATTACTAATGATCCACATGGCGTATGAACATAATCTGCTCTGCCAGCCCGGCAGCCAGAGCTTTCATGTCAGCAGAGCCATGGAAGTGCTTCAGCTGGAGGCGGGTTGAGCAGTGGGACATAAACACACCGGCTGCCCCCTGTGCTTCAGTCTGGCTGACTGATCGTCTGCATACATTACAGCACAGAGTGTCAACCACCCACTGTCCCACTGGAGCTTCACTATTGTACTTTAAAGCTTATTTCCAGATCAAAAAGAGTAACAGCATGGTCACCAAAACGTTGACACCAAAGTGGTAAAAACAGGCTGAAGCGTTCTGCAGCTGTTGACTGTTTCAGTTTTAGCGATTAGTGCCACAAAGAGATATTCAGATCTACATTCTAGTTTTCCTGCTTGGCATTTAAAAAGACTTATTTTGGCTGTTCACTGTTTGAATAACAAATCAGATCAGACCATCAGGGATACACTTGTTGGATGCGCAAGTTAACCTGGAGGCAGTTTGTTGCACCGGGTCTTAAACAGGGGTATCACAGAGCGCTGGTTTTCCCCTTGTTTTTTTGTCGGTGTGTGTATCTTGTGGCCACAAAATCATTGACATTAAGTACAGAATTTGTACACACCTGTTTCATCTTTCAGTTTGTGTCCTTTTTGTGACCTTATAGCCAAATCACACATGATCCATCTCTGGTCCAGCTCCACTGCCTTGTGTTCTGGCTGCATCTCAGCTCCCGTAGGTCGTAGCCCTCCAGATGGGATATGCAAGACCTCTATTTTTTGCCTGAGGCCTGAGCAACAATGCATCAATTTGCAAAGAGTAGATAGAGCATGACAGCAGGTCATGCCCTGAAACCACATTAATAGATCTGTTGACTTTCAAAATAAAATACCCCATGTCAACACTCGATTGTGTTTTACAACCCCAGTTAAATAGAATACCATACAAACACAAGATATTTATTGTTCAAACTGATTAAATGTATTGTTTTATTTTTTTTATTTTTTTATTTTTTTTGCAAATATTTGCTCATTCTGAATTTGATGCCTGTTGATACATGTTCCAAAAAAGCTGGGACAGGGGCAACAGAAGACAGGGAAAGTTGAGGAATGCTCAAAAAACACCAGTTATGAACATTCCACAGGGGAACAAGTTAATTGGAAACAGGTGATTATCATGATTGGGTATAAAAGGAGCATCCCTGAAAGGCTAAGGTGTTCACAAGCAAGAATGGGGCAAGGTTCATCACGTTGTGAACAGCTGTGTGAGCAAATAGTCCAACAGTTTAAGAACAATGTTTCTCAATATACAGTTGCAAAGAATTTAGGGATTTCATCATCTACAGTCCATAATATCATCAAAAGATTCAGAGAATCTGGAGAAATCTCTGCACATGAGTAGCAAGGCCGAAAACCAACAATGCCTGTGACCTTCAGTCCCTCAGGGGGCACTGCATTAAAAACTGACATCATTGTGGGATATTACCACGTGGGCTCAGGAGCACTTAAGAAAACCATTGCCGTTTAACACAGCTCATCACTACATCTACAAGTGCAAGTTAAAACTCCACCATGCAAAGCCAAAGCCACATATCAACAACACCCCATCTCTGGGCCCAAACTCATCTGAGATGGACTGACACAAAGTGGAAAAGTGTGATGTGGTCTGACGAGTCCACATTTCAAATTGTTTCTGGATATCATGGGCGTCGTGTCCTCGGGGCCAAAGAGGAAAAGGACAATCCGGATTGTTATCAGCGCAAAGTTGAAAAGCCAGCATCGGTGATGGTATGGGGGTGTTTTAGTGCCATGGCATGGCTAACTTGCTGCCATCTGAGCCACGTCTTTTTCAGGGACGTCTCTGCTTATTTCAGCAAGACAATGCCAAGACATATTCTGCATGTGTTACAACAGTGTGGCTTCATAGTAAAAAGTGCAGGTACTAGACTGGCCTGTCTGTTGTCCCAACCTTTTCACAATTAGTGTCTTTAGTTCTCGAACGCTTATTGATTGTTGTTAAAAGGAAAGGTGATGAAACAGAGTAGTAAACATGCCCCTGTCCCAGGTTTTATGGAACATGTTTCAGGCATCAACGTCCCAACTTCATTAGAAATGGAGCTGTTGCTTGACTGTAACAATAAACCGACATTGTCAATGGAGCCATCCCAAGAGTCAAAAGGTTTGAGGTTTCGCAGCCCAACATGAATGAGGAGAGGCTCATCATTGGGATAGGAAGCATGGAAATGGCTTAGTTTTGTGACTCCAGCTGTCTGACTACCTTCTAGACTGAAGCTAGTGTGAGTTATAGGAGTCAAAACAGACACAGAGGAGTCAGAGGAAACAGACACAGATCTGGCATCAGGGAGCCAGGTCAACATCCCTGTTGTTCCTGAGCCGTTTCTCCTGACAATTTCAGAATCTCCATGGCCTGAAATTTTCAGGACTTTTTTTTTTTCAAAAGTTTATCTTATCACTTGTGTTGGACATGTTGTGTCTGGATTGCTACTACTACTGAGGCGTAGAACAGAGTTCAGGTGGCGTCTATTAGAGGTGCACACTCACGAAACATATTACCGGAACATATCAGAGATAGTGGCATTTATTTAACATTTTAAGAGAAAGTTAAACATTGGTTGAAAACATAATGTACTCTCTTCTTCTGTTGCTTGTTGCTGAGCTGTATTCTACTTTTCGATAGCTTTGTTTTTCAGTTATATGTTGTGTATGAATTGCATCCATTTTATTTGTTAAAACTGTGTGTTTTGTGTAATATCTTGTGAAATGGGCTGTCCTCTATTCTGTTTTTTCTTCCTCTTGTGATTACGTGCCTTACGGCTATTGTGCTAATTCCGGCATATAACATTGACTTGTTTGCTTCAATTTTGATTGTTGTGCATGGTCCTAATCAAATAAAATAATAAATACAATGACAAAAACGTGTATAGAAATGTTTCCATAATAAAACACAACTGATGAAAAGGATGTACATGCAACTGAAGAGTAAAGCATGAAAAGGAACAAATCACAGCTAGTCAAAGATGATGTTTCCTTACTCAGTGGCTCACGGGGAAGTTTTATCAATGACAATCACACTTTGTCTCACCTTGACTTCACACTAGGTGTGTTCACATCAACCAATCAGACTTTATTTTTAAATAAACTAAAGTAAGTATACATAAGAAATCTGATCAGTAAACACAAGCAGCATAAACAATGTCACAGCTTCACTTTGATAGACAGCACCTTCTCACAGAGATAAAGCTGCTGACCTTGAGGTCTTCCTTTGTGTTTTGTGTGTTTGAGCGTGTGTTTATGTGTATGTTGGAGTGTGTTTAGCTTCATTGCTGCCTGCTGCAGGTCACTGTCAGGTTTTTAAGTGCCCATTGTCCTGCAGTCTGCCTTGGGCTGAAGGAGTACGGAAGCATGCAGCGGGCTGAGAGGTGGCTGTCTGTATAACTCTGGGCTTTGCTGTCTAGACATCAGGAAGATAAGATCCTCACTTTTAATCCATAATAGAGAGCCTGGAGGAGCAATTTTTAGCACCCAAGCCGGACTGTTTATCTGTACACATGTCAGCCACCCCCTTACGACAAAATGTGCACTTTCGACTCTACAAGATCCGACACATTGTGAGACAAACGGTACACAATGTGCGTCTTCTTTACTCGGCAGTGGCTTTGAGGCTTTAGTGAAGAAAAACCTCCATCTGTCCAGGGTGATATGTCTTGCAGTCGCTGCATTATTTTCAATCACAAGCAGAGATTTAATGCAGAATCACTTCCCTCGGGTATGAGAGGCGTGCTCATACATAGATAAGTCTTTCTTTCAGTCATTCCAATTTGCTGGAGGATGTTGAATTGTTAGTGTGACTCAAAGTGTTGCCACTGGTTAATTCCACACACTGTCAGCCTTAGACTCACACAGGTCGACTCATACAGCGGCTGTGTTTATTCATTTCAAGAGCTGTCTCGACAATTACTGCCGGCACTTTTAGCATGCCGCTGGATTTAGGCAAGAATAATGATTGGCATGAGAAATTTGTTAGCCCCGAGCTGTACCTGACGGGTTAGTAATTAAAGAGGGCAGGAGATTATTGTGTGCAACTCCAGAAGAAGACATCAGCAGACAAGTCTTTCATGTAACACAGCAGGAGAAGGAGGGTCCACCAATGACGTAGTTAAACTTAATCCTGATAATACCATGAGTCCCTGAGTTTTACTTTATCTCATCAAAGCCACCATGTCTAGCTTTATTTATTACTTTTTTAATCATGAGTCCTTCCTTCAAGAAGTATCAATGTCAAATTTAACCAGCCCCATGCCGCTCAACCTTGTGACCTACAACACCAGGACCTACTTCTTTGTACAGAGATATTAGCTCTTTAGTTTGGTATTGTCATATTAAACAAACATAAAGAAGATGGTATTATTTAATGTGCCTTTGATATTTTTAGAAACAGTACTCTCAAGACTCCCATTTTTAGCTGTGAAACAGACAAGCCTGCCATTCCACCGAGGCTTGAGTGTGATCCACTCCTGTGTAGTTGTTCCTTTTTTAAACTACAGTTTGTTTGTTTTTTGCAGACTTTGTACTGTAAATACAGGATGATAAATACAATACTCAATGTCTTTTTATGGTTATTGATTTAAGTTTACGTTTTGAACACTGTCATCCTTCACATTATTTCTTGGGTTGAGTCCTTATGTTTCATTAAGCAGAGGCTCTGGTAATTCATGAGATCACTGCTGATCCCTAAAAGTAATTGAAAGTGACCTGAAGTGTCCTTTTCCCTTTACAATAGTTTTACTGTAGCCCAGTGCTATAAGTTGACAAGAAAAATCTACTCACTATTCATTTACCCAAATGTACATAGCTTCAAATATAATGTATATATAAGTGAAACTATTTTGCAAACGCTTCACAGGATTGCTGCAAACAAAGTTGAATGTTTTTTATGCAATGAAAGTAAAGCTTTTTTGTATTTAAAAATGCCAAAACAGTTTAGACAATATGAAAAATGTCAGTAAAAAAATACTGAAATAGTGCAAAGAGAACATGTCAAATATTGAAATGGAACATCTTTCAATTTGTTAAAAATTATGCCTTTTTAAAATCTTATATACGCAACACATTTCAAAAAAGTTTGGACAGCAACAGTGAAAATGTTAAATAGTGCTAAAGGAACACCTGGAGGAACATTTTCCAACTCCTGGGGTGAATTTGCAACATGATGGTAACATGACTGAGAGTAAAAGGGGCATAACAAAGGAGGTTTTTCTTAGAGGTAATGCAGAGAGACCGGGGAAAAAAAGCACAGCAATACTAGAAAAATGTTCCTGAGGGTAGAATTTCTAAGAATTTGGAGATTTCATCATTTGAAGTACAAAATACCCCTAGAAAAGAGCACCTGTATGGCTGAGGTCACGCATCCTTTGGGACTAGCCCTTGAACGGGTGTCTTGGGTTCAAATCAAACCTGTGGCCTCTTCCCCACATCATTTCCTGTTCTCTGGTCTTTCCACTTTTTTAAATGAAGTCTGAATATATTGCATAAAACAAAATAACCCTACACGATTAAGAGATTCTGGTGTAATCCTAAAAAAAACATATCAGGCCCTTGGGTGGAACTGCATTATAAACAGACATGGCTCTGCAGTTGAAGTCACTGTGACGGGAATAAACTAGATGCATCATCTATGTCTTCAATCTGGCAGGTTGCAGTTCTGCCAAACAGTTTGAGTTGGGGAATAAGGAGTTCCCTCGATTCCCACCCTTTTAATGATCCTCTCCTTGTTCATGTTGGACTGCAAAACCTCAGACCTGTTGGCTCATGGTCTGGCTGCACACATATGTCAGATTATTGTTGTAGTCACGCTAAATACGGTCTGGTTTTGACACCATTTGTTTTGTTTTGAAAGTCATAGTTTTTCTAAAAATAGTTTGCAAAGTCATAGCTCCAGTAAATTTAGGGGGCTTGCATATCTGCTGCGACCTGCCAAACCAGGGATGCAGTCAGACCGCAACAGAGCGAATCCAGTGTGAGTTAACACATTGACTTCTATAAAAACCTATCTGATCCGGTGCCATGACGGAGAGGAGCCAGACCAGAGATGCATCTTGGTTTTCCAAAAACCACTGTCTGTGAATGCAGTTCATATCTGCATCCATAAATGCAGCTGAAAGATGCACCCTGCTAAGATGAATTCACACAGGAAGATGATTCTGAAATGCTGGCATCTTCTCCAAGCTCCAACCTATTTGAAAATGAGTGAAACAAAGTGGAACCAGTCCTTTAATCAGAGCCCTAAATGAATCCGTGTCCTTGATTTTAAAGAAAGGCTTCATGATATATCTCCAAGTGTTTAAATGTTTTGGCTTCACTTTTAGAGAGTTGCTGTGTTTTCCTTTATACTCAGTCTATGGTTTGTTTCAGTCATTGATGGTGTAGTGTAAAAAAGCTTCTGAACCTGTTATTACTATTTTTAAGTGTACTATCAGGAAAAGCCAGCAAATTCTGGAGGGACTATGTGTGTAGCACACTCCTACAGGGAAATTTACTTTTGTACTCTCTTTTGGACCATACTGTAAATGAGACATCTGCTGTCCAAAAGGATAAATTATTCATTGTGCAATATCAATAACATTTATCCAAGATCTCGTGCTCAGTATGGACAGAACAAGTAGAACTAATCAGGCGATCCATGCTTGCCCACACAGTTTGGATGGAGTGCCTGGAGTCGGGCTGCTCAGACTGTGTGAAGCCTCTGATGGAGAGTTGTACCACCTGTTTGGCCCTAGTCTCTTCTCTGCTCAGTGAGCCACAAGATGAAGCACTTTACATCTTAGTGATCCTCCTACTCCTGCTCATCACTCTCCATAAAACCTCCCAACAATCCCCTCCTCCTGTCCCCCCTCCGTCACATCTATAACGCAAAATGAGCAATGAAGCAGTCTTTCTGCACCCCCCCCCCCCCTCCCGAACAGCACAGACATGCTTCCTTTCAATCCACCAGTGGCTGTGACGGGAGAGACAGCCCTCCCCCAAACACACACACACAAACACAAACAAACACACTGCTCTGTTTACATTCCAGATTAACTTTCTCACCAAGCAGATGGTCGAGACCTCAACCTAACTTAAGGTCTTGTCGGACCAAATACTGTTTTCTCTCAGTGCAGTTTTAAAGCCCTATTCTATTCAAGTACATACTTACTTTTAAGCATTTTCCCACCTAAATACAACTTTCTGGTGTCGATAGTTTTACAAATTTCACAGGGGACAAAATGTAATAAACTCAAACCAAGTACCAATTATTCCACTTTGTTAGAACTCAATAAGTGAAAGATGCAGAAGTTTTTTGAATTTTAACTGAAGATACTTTAATCCAGGAGCTGCACAGAGACTATAATGACTGTAACATAATCTATGAACTCAATCAAAATAAATCAATTAAAGACTTCTTATTTAGCCAATGACACTCTAGGATTGCTATTTAAAGATACAACAAACAATCTCAAACAACCACAAAGAAACACTCAACGTCACACAAAAACAACCATATACTTATAAATGATCCCACAGTACCCTGTTTTTCAAACTACAAACTGACTTTTTTTTGACATAGTGCATTAATTACTGTTGTTTCAGAGTGTGAAAGATGATGTGTCTCATTATTGCAGATTTAATTCATATAGGCATTAATTTATGAATACACCAATTTGATAGTTTTCCCAACTTATCATCTGTCCCAGAACTTTTTAGAGTGGATGCAATGACTTCATGTTTTATGACATGTAATTTGACAGAATCCATTTAGAGTTGTAGAGAGCCCAGAGGATTTGCATTTTAATTATACATGTTGATTTGCTGGGGTTGATTACTTTCATTCTCTGGCAGCAGGTTAATTGTGTGAGCTCAGTTCTGCAACACTGTGGACTCACTTGTTTCATTACTTGTGTGAATAAAATAATGAGGCTCTGTTATCCAGGAGCGACGTGTCTGATACTTGGACGCTTGTAGCCGTTTGTGCAAACTCCACTTTGTCAGGACTTTTAGGATGTTTGTGATGAATGGTTAAAGCATTGCTTGGAAAAATGGTCACACATTGCTCAAATGATTGCATTCCCTTGATTTTTCTTGGTGGAGGTTTCTCAATGATTTCCATCTATTGACTCCCATGCTTGGCCAGTCAGCTCAGCTGTAACGCTGCTTTGCACAGACCCGGTCCATTGGGAGTCCTGCTTAGCTCTGTGTGCACAGGGAAGGGGAATTAGTGTGGGCTTTCAAAGGAGCGCTGCTGGAGGGATCTGCTATGCATCGAAAATCATTGCTGCTAGCGGTTCCCTGTGGACGGGTGCAGGGCTGATTTGTAAGCACAGTAGGTGGGGAAGGGCATGGATGGAGCATGTCATGAATGTTTGTTTTGTAGTTTTCTTCCATTTAAAATATCCTTCTTGCGTTAATCATATTACCCTTTGGGTGTTATCTTTGGTCACCTGGGAGACGATGCTGGTTTTCATATCAATTAAACTTTAATTCCATATATTTACAGCAGTCTGCTCCTGGAATGCACCTCATCTAAAAACACATTTTAATCAGGGAGGGAGAAATCACACAAAACAAGACATTGATTTACAGCGAGAGTTCCAGCTTCGCTTTCTTTAAATAGATTTTTTCCCACTTTACCCTCGCAGCTGTGAAGACCAGGACTCAGACAAATATATGTATGAAACTCAAAGTGATGCAAGGAAACACAGCATCTGTGAAATGTGGTTTCAATTACTCTGACTGGTCAAAGCATTTCCATATCCATAATTGCTTTTTTCCATAATGTATATAATGTATTCTGTGGTGATCGTATCCAGGGAAGGAGGATGCTTTCCCTGCATTGTGAGTGAAGAAAACTCAATTTGATAAACAGTTAGCAAAAGCCATTGTTTGCTGATATTATCATGTGTGAAATAGGAGACAGGAGAGACTTACAAATGAGGTTTGAGGATTTTTTTTTCCACGCTGTGGTTTATTATTCTTCAGTCAGATGAAGAAATGGTTTGCTGCTGGCTATAGCTGTGGAATGCTATCTACTTTTTCCCAACATTTAAGCCCCGCCCCCAGCTTGGTGACTTAAGAACTGGTGATAAGGAGCCTGTTATATTCAGTGCATGAAAGAAAAGAAAATTCCATTAGGCCTTCAGCCGACAATGTAACTTTTTCATTGCTTTTTTCAGAGACCAATCTTTGTTGTCTTCCTCTATTGGTCCATTGATATTCATCAATTTATATTCAGTGTTCCCTTTCACACCCCACTGTGCAGTTCAGCATCAGACATCTGAAATCTAACCTTTCCATCTCGGGCCATCAGACGATCTCTAAATGTCAGTGATGGATCTCTCTCAGAGTCTCCGAGCAATCAGGAATACTTTTGATGTATCGAAACACGTCTCATCTTCATTTGGAGTTCATCTGAAAAAGACAGTCTATCCCATTGTGTGAGCTGGTCTGTGGAGAGGAGGGAAAGGCAAGGGCCAGATGAGACCCCATCTGGATGGGCCCCGCTTCCTGCCAACTCTCACCCCAGTGGCCCGGGATGCTCCCCACTAATCAGTAGCCATCAAAGGGTGTCTGCCCGCCAGCCAGAGCACCCTGAGTGGGCTGCCAACTCGACTAGCCCCTTGCCTCATTACTGACAAAAAGAGGCAGAAGCAAGGAGCTCCTCAATCATTCAACCACCTGCAGGTCCCGGGGTGGCCATCTCTCATACAAAATGCACCAGTACTGGGTTGGCGAGTGCGTAGTCCACTGCAGATCTAGTGATAAATGTTAACAGAAATATACTTACTTACTCTACTCTCTAAGTTCACCTGAACTTCCCTACATTGGTATTTGGTATCAGTAGCAAACATGAGGTCCATCACTGACCAAAAAAATCTTTACTTTTGAGGCCTTTTTCGAAATTTAATCTCCAGTGTGCCTCCAAGCAAAAGCCACTGCATGCGATACAAATCCGAGATAAATCTGCACTCTCATCTCTCCTTTAAGACACTGAAAATCTAACTAATTTTTCCTTCTGAAAATTGTGATTTTAACTCGGTGTCATACACATGAAGCTGGTGTCTTACTGTAAACTGTATTCACATTACAACCATATGATATCCTCTTTTGTCAACACATCCTTAAACTAACATAAGTAATTGGTCAAACCAGGACTTGATGATGATGCAATAGTTTTCTCCCCATGAGTAAAGTTCACCTGTTGTTGCGCTGGCCTTATGTACCCATACTTACACAATCCATATCCTAAAGACTATTGTCAAGATTGTTTTCCTTGGCAAGATTTGGATCTGTCTCGCCACAGAATTGTTGCTAGCATAAAGGCCCCCTTGTTTTTTGTTTGTTTTTTTAATATATGGACTTGCATACCAAAACCATCTCCACTCTTTTGGTATATGTGCTTGTAGTTCTTCGTAGATTGCTTGAAAGACAAGAAAAGTCTCAGCACATTTATCATGTTGACAGAAGTGCAATTTCCTGATTTGATGGGCTTCCTAAAAGCAATTTTGTCCATTTTTGGCACACTGTAGTTCAGCTGCCGCTGTGTCTTCCTGCTTCCTGCTGCTACCATGATGAAAATTAACACCTGTGGTGTGCTTTTCAATGGTGTATTTCATTCTTATTGTTTCAATTCGCTTCTTTTACTTTAGCCCTATTCACACGAGTTAAGTTTCAGGGGACCTCTGATAATTAATAATAATGATGGAGGAGGACGTCTGTGTTTTTAATCACGTGCGAGTCCATAGTTTGTAAAGTAGAAATTCTAGGGCAAATCACTGACCATATTTCTGACATATAGGTCCTCTGATAATACTAATCCAGTCTGAATTGGTGGTACTATTTTTAAGACGATCTCTGCAGCTTTTTCTGATTATTTTCCGGTCATCAATGATTAAACATGGAGTTAAAAGTATGATTTAGGGTGTCTCTTCACACCCAACAGGTTGGCACTAATGTGCTGTCTCAGAGTGCACAATCATATTATTGATAAAATCAGGGGTAGTTCTCAATAATAACTGATCCTATGGAGTAGCTTTTAAGTTGAGATTACAGAATTTATTCAGCATGTCAAGAAGTTTTCAATGCAATTTGTTTGAGCGAAAAATAAAAAGTTTGACTGAAGTCAGATGTGGACTTCTTCTCTTATCAGAATGTGTGGCTGGATGTACACTGCAGAGTGAGGTGCTGCTGCTCAAGATGGTGGGTCTGTGCAGCATTTTCAATCAGAGACATCAGAAACGGCAAGTTATTTACAGGTTTTTAATCATCTTGTGCGAATGTGTTACATCGAAAATTGACTTGAGTGGGGTAATTCTAAAATTATCAGAAGTCGACACACTTATTTTAGTTAAGTTTTGTTCTGCTGTTAAACACTTTGTAAAGTAATGTTTTGAATGTGCTATATAAATAAAGTTATTATTATTATTATTATTATTATTATTATTATTATTATTATTATTATTATTATTATTGCTTCAAAAAATCCCTGATGGCTCAAGTAAATTGCATAAATGCACTTTATCACCTTGTGAAATGAAATTTAAATATCACCAGAGTAATAATTGAGTTGCTTCAAATTGTACAAGCTAAGCATGCTGGTGCAACCGCCTAACGAAACACAGCAGAGCACTAATTTTAAGTGTGTAAATTGCTGCAAACTTGTGGATTAAACTAAACTGAAGAAGTTAACAATGTTTGCTAAATTAGTTTGCAACAGACTGCTGGCTAGTCAACATTATGGAGAACTTAGGCTGGTGGTTACTGCATTGTTAACATGGACTTATAAGCTGCTGGGAAATATAAACATACAAGTATATTGCAAAAAGAACAAGCGGAAAGTAATGCTAATATTCAGAATCTTTGTTAGGAAGCATCTTTTCTTTAGAGAGTCAAACGTCTACCGTTCAGGGATCTGTCTGGGGAGGGTATAAGGGAAAAAAAGACTGATTATTCATCCGTAAAAAGTTTTGTTCTTAATCAGCAGACGTACTTAGCAGACGCAGTTTATTTATTACAAAGAGAGCACACCAACACTCCTGAGGAGGAGAAGAAAAGAAAATGTGGCGTATTCATCACAGTCTCATGAATACAAAGGCATGTAAGGCATGACAGCTCCGCTCAGCAGGAGCCGATGTATTCGTTTGTGACAAAGATTTTCTTTGTGTGCACGCTTCATAATGCACTCCTTTTCTACAGAGTTACACGATGGTAATTTGAGAAAGCAGAAAAACCTCGACATCACTATTATCTCCCTGATGTATGACTCTTTTACAGGGAAAACCTGACTCCTGCTTTGTTCATCTTCTTTTCTTTGCTTTTCTTCTCCTGCCAAAGTTGACAAAGAGTGATACTGCATCATTCTCGAAGGGGACACCTGAGATGGAATGTGTGGCTTTGTTTTGCAGATGAAAAATTCAAGTGTATGTCATGGCAGTATGGTGAGTGTGCCAACATCACAGCTTTTGTCCTTCTGTTGAATTACTGAGTTAAAACATTCATCTGTTGTAAAAATGATTAACCTATCCATGCAAAAAATACTCTCCTAATTGGTCTCTAACACATAATAACAGCCATCATGAAAATTGAATCATGCCCCCCCCCCCCCCCCCCCCCCCCCCCAGTGACATCACTACAAACATATTAGCCTCACAGCGCCTGCTTCAGTGCCATTTTCCTCTTAAAACAAATTCTACCATCATCAAATCACTGCTCTGTTTTTGGTCATAATTGGGCTTCATTGCCTCTACTCTCAGCTCTTATCAAAATAGTTTGTGTTTTATTCATTCATTGAGGCAAAATGAAGTCAGTAAATGGAGTCATTAGAGTCCATTAAATCTCAAGTGTGATGCTTTGCCTTCATCCATTATCTTTCTATCGTTTTTTTCTCTGTCCTCATGTTGTAGCTGATCTTGAATGAAGAGTATGCTAGTTGTCTGGATTTGATATTCTATTACGTTTGTCTTATAATTGTTTAGCTGTAAAACTTGTATTTTCTAAAAAAAAAAAAAAAGGGAAAGGATGAAATATCCAAGTTCATGTTTGTTATTTGTCCTCCAGGAAGAAATATGATCATGAATGCCCTGAGTATTATTCCCTGCTGATTGACAGAGTTCGGGTGAAGTTGAAGCCATATGACAACCACGCCACCATACAGGAATTTTAATAGACCTTGCCTGTGGTGTTATCCGTCAGTGCGCATAGCTTTGCTTTTCAAAGTCCAGATTTGAAGTTCTCTATCCCTGAGATGAATGTCTTCACCCCAGCTGAGGTAACTGTAACTTTGTATCTCATGCTTGTATCAGAGTTACACATGAATAACTCAGCCTGTTTATCTGTGACAGTCCTTTGGAGAAAAATGGGAGAACAATTTGTTTCAGAAAAAGGTCGGAAAGTAAGTTTATGTGGGCTTGAAGATAAGAGTTTTTCATTGTCAGTCAATGCTGTTGGATTTTATTCATTTTGGATGTGGAGGAAAGGAAGAAATGAGGTGACCTTCATTTTTGGTGACCATTCAAGCTGCCTGTGAGCTTCTTCACAAAAGAAATACCAAATTTGATTAAATGTGCTGAGTTTTTTTCAGGGTTTGGAACGACAATACTTGACTAGTTAATAAAAGATTACTATTTGATTTGAGAAAAGCAAGTCACTGATGTAAGTTTTATTATGTTTCAACGATAACTGTTAAATAAACTTCACTAAGCGAATATTGACTGATAGTTTTACTTAGGTTATTTTATTTGGGTAAAAGTCTATTTCACACTGCCTTAAAGACTGTGAGGACTTTCTAAGGGATCCTGAAAAAGTTTCACTTCTGGATATACACCTGATCCTAATCCTCATCTTAAAATGAGATTATCAGCATCAATATAGGTTATTTCTAAATCCTATTTCTTAGCTTCCCTATTGGGTTGGACAGGACTGGACTGATATACGGCACTTTAAAGTCTCTATGACAACACCATGCCAGTTGATGAAGTTTAATAGTGAGAGGATGGATCTGAGTTTTTCTCTGCTGAAAATGATTTCTGGAATTCATTTTGTTGTGAAGGTGGACACTGGAGCTGAACTGTCAGACAGAAAATGGACAGAAGAACAGAGGAAAGCTAGACGGGAGAGTGATAGCATGGGCTAAAGCAGGGGTCGGCAACCCAAAATGTTCAAAGAGCCATATTGGCCCAAAAAAAACAAAAACCAAACCTGTCTGGAGCCGCAAAAAATTAAAAGCCTTCTATAAGCCTAATATGAAGGCAACATAGGCTGTCAGTATATTAGCTATATAAGCCTATTATTAAAATGACTAAGTAGGCTACAAATAAAAAATGAGCATTCATGATTAA
The DNA here is from genome assembly GCA_030710495.1 of Labroides dimidiatus. Classification (NCBI taxonomy): domain Eukaryota; kingdom Metazoa; phylum Chordata; class Actinopteri; order Labriformes; family Labridae; genus Labroides; species Labroides dimidiatus. Next base: position 21,805,293 of record CM061154.1, read on the forward strand.
ATGTTTATTTTCCTGGCAGCACATCCTGGAGAGAATGACGCACCACGTGACTACTCTGCTGTACGATATTTGGTGCTTCAAGTTTAACTTCCATTACAATATTAATGTTTTATGTTTTGTTGCATTGATTAAATTATAGAAATACAAGTGTGGCGCCCTGAGGTATCATTGGGTTGAGCACCGCGGAATAGCAGAATAGCATCGGTGAATGGTTTCCCACGCTTTATTATCTCCCGGGCTGCAACAAAACTTGCAGCAGTAGTAGAGTTTGGAGATGCAATCCACTTTTTGAAACTGTTTTTGCGGTCCTCTAATTTTACTGCAATTGTACTTTTTCTCTCAGTCCCAACTGGGTGCTCGGCTGCAAATATAGCATGTTTTACCTGGAAATGTCGTTCCAAATTGCCCTTCTTGTTATTTGACAACTTCTCATTGCAAATCAAACATGCAGGCAGTCCTTCAGCACTGGCAATGAAAGCAAACGATTCTGTCCATTCTTCTTTTAATCTTCTGTTCTCAACAGCAGTCGTTCTCTTTTTCCCTTCTCATTGCCCGTGACACACCCTCGTTTGTTTACAACAGCCACCTGTACTGTGTGTCGCAGGCTATGACGCAATTCTGCTATTTGGCGCAATTCTGAAATTCAGTATTTATTGCATTAATTTTTACAGCATAAGGATATTTGTGTCAGCTTTCCCCCCCTAAAGAAACCATATTAAAACAACAACAACAACAACAAAATATCATTTTTTTTCCATTTTCACACATTTTTGAAAAAGCTCCAGGGAGCCACAAGGGGAGTGCTAAAGAGCCGCATGCGGCTCCGGAGCCGCGGGTTGCCGACCCCTGGGCTAAAGGCTAAAACACAAGCTGAAGGCTAAAACATGGTCTAAAGGCGAAATCACAAACTTATGGCTAAACCATGGGCTAAAGGCTAAACCAAAAGCTAAAAGCTAGAATACAAGCTAAAGGCTAAAACACAAGCTAAAGGCTAAACTGTTTGTGATACTGGTCATTTTAACCCACATGCAGTAGTTATACTGCAGTGATCTGATCAAACTTGAGAATCTGTCAGTAAAATGAAGAGTGAGGTTACATTAGCTCTGCATGGCAAATAAGCAGGACATAAGGATTCACTAACGTTACACATTAGCCTATGGAGACAACTCACAGCACCAGGCTGCCAGTAACACTAAAAAATATAGCTATATTACTGCTAAATTACAGTACAAACTGACAATGTTTGCTTGTCATGTTTCAAACAACAGGGCTGTATAACTGTTGATAAATATACCTTACCTCGTTGTGTTGTATCCTGTAAAAAGTTGTCTTGATAAAAGAAAAGTGGTGGTAAAAGACGATCCGATCTCCATTCATTTTTAAAACAAATGTTTGTGTGATTCCAGCCAAAGGGTGTCACTGCAGTCCACTTTAAACAGATATTCATCACAGCCTCTTTAAACAGAACTCCTAAAGTCATCAGTTCATTTGGTGAAGTCCTGTCCTAAAGTCCTGAAGTTAATGAAGCTTGGCATTTACAAATCATTGCGAGGCAACAGCAACACAGGTATTTCAAATAAGCTTAACTGTTGTCCTTCTTGCATCCTATGAGGAAAAACAAATAGCATTATTGACTAAGATGGTACATGTCAGAGAGAAAAGTTAAAAAAAAAAGTCCAGCTATCCTCACCGCATGATCTATCCCTCAGTTTTTTCCCATGGTTCTAGCTCAGGAGGTTCTGTTCCAGAGACAGACAGACAGAGATCCTCAGACCTCGACCCTCTCAGCATTTTCCTCTCCGGTTCTGGCTCAGTGCACGTTATTACTCGACAGAGGAGGAGGTGTTCATCAGCCACAGACTCCATCTCAGATTGTTGTCAGCTCTATGGAGGGATATGGCCCATATCATTGTTCAGCGTGTCCCACTTTATCTTAGCCACTATCAGTTAATGTTGGAAAAAGAGCTGCTTGCTCGCTGAAACCAGGTAGAAGCTGTTATGTTTGACAGTAAATGAAAACTTTTTTCACATGAGTCTTTAAGAAGTTGATATGGTAGTTTATTTTTTGTTTTATTTACCAAAAGAATAATTAAATACCTCCCTGACTTCTGTAAAGTAAATACCATTCTAAACTGGTATTAAGAGCTGAGACAGCTAACTTGGCTCTTTCTCAAAACCAGTCCAGTGGTACAGCATGCAAGCAGGAAATCAAATGTAGATACTGTCACGGGGTTTCAATAAGTCTGTCTTAACTGTAAAGTTTGAGGTTATATGCAGGAGGCCAGTCCAATAACATGCCATTCAGAAAATTGTCACAGAAAGAAAGGCAGTTGTGTGGATGGGAACTAAAACAACGAAAGATACTTAGAGTAGACTTTCAAAGAAACAAGAAAAGCAACAGGCAAAGAATCGCTTAGGCACATGAAATACAGATAAAATATATGTTCTATTCTCCTAAAGCTAATCTTAAATCTTGTTGTTTTATAAAACAGGTCTAAAAAAAACAAAGATAAAAATAGATAAAAGAAAGTGGTAAAAATGTTGCCTTTTTAGACATGAAAAAATATTTAAAATCTGGTTGCCTTGGATTAATTGCATGTGAAATTATGCTTCCATTGGTTAGCTTTGTGTCTGGACATCATGAACTCATCCTATCTCTTACAAAGTGAGCTTGATGTCGTGGACTATAAAGTGTATTCAATATTAAGCATGTTAAATAAACAACTTTCAGGCACGGCTTGGCGTGTTACTGGATGCTAAATAAATGATGCCATTTCTGTCCCACATTTATAAAGTAAAGTTCAACACTGGTTCGAATGGATATGGCTAATGAAATCTATAAAATAAGCAGAAAAGAAATTTATCTTTGATAACTTAAGGGTTTTTTTTTTTTTTTTTTACACCATACTAAGATAAACACATCTTAACATAAATTTGTTTTCTTTATTGGACATCTTGATTTGGTAAAGATGCCCCCAAATATGAACCTTTATATGTTAATTTTTTTAACTGTTCACTACTCATTTTGCACCACAATGCATGATGGTATTGCTTTGTAAAAGACCATCAGTTGTGCACTGAAACACAGTATATCGGGTATAACAATTCCCACCCATAACTTAGACAGTGTTACAAAATGGCTCATTCCCAGTATAATGCTCTATAAAGAGTGCAGTTTATGATTTCAGTATGAAAGCTAATTAATCAAAGCTAAAATACGGATACATGTTTTGGGAAGTCATTTCCCATGGATCACTTGTCCTCTGAGCAGTCCTGATCAGTCAGGTTGAACCTCTTTATTCACTGTGAAGTCAGACGGTTGACGAACGACCTAGGTGACTTTTCCGTGGGCTGTTATCAATCACCTTCATCTAAAGTGAATTAATTCCAGATTAGTGAGTGCGCCTGTAATTAGATTTCATGAGCGGAGAGTAAAGAGGCGAGGGCCGCTCTGCTGTGTGTTATGAAGGCGACAATTGTGAATGAGCGAGCAGATAAGCACGAGCGGGACCTTCAGTTTTCCATATGGTGAAGATAGGTGAGGGAGGTTGTTTGGTGAAATTTGTATCGATCCCTCGGGGAGGAGGAAGAGAGCCAGGTGATAAACTTGGCCTACTTAAGTTGACAATCGATACAGATTTCAACCCTTCCTGCAGGAAATAAGCATCAATTACCTGTAACTCAGCAGGAGAAGTGCAGCGGATAATTACATCTCACACTACAGGTCAGTGGGTGGACGGACTGTGTCTCCGGCCTGACAAGGTGGCTAATGCAATTCAGCATGCTTAGAAGGCAGCCTCATGTGCTTGTTACTGCAGCCACACAGAACTGACACAAGTCCTTTTCCCTTCAATCAGCTTGACCTTTTCCTTTGTGACTTTGAGTAGCTTTGTGATTTCACAGCGTCACTTAAACAGGGAGGGAAGCGTGAGTTTGTTTTCTGTGGCAGTGATTAGGAAGTTTATGGTGTGTTCGCAGTGTTTGAGTATGCACCACGTCTGATGTTACCCCCAGATGGTATTTCTGAGGAAATTAATGAGCTATCCATCGCTGTGGTAAATATGATCTCTATCAGCAGAGTCGGGGTGAGAGTCCTCTGCTGACACATCATCTGATTCAGAGGCTGAGAAAGACGAAAAGGTCTAAACACTCTCTTGCTGTTACAGAGGACAGTGTGTGTAAGAGAAGTTCATCTGTGGATCTGGCAGTACTGACATTAAATATGGCCTTGATCATGTGTGTCTGCTGGGTTACTTTCAGATTTCAAAGATTTCAGTCTATGTCATCAAAAACGTCATGTCAACAAAACTGTGATTTTCTGTCCCACAAAGCTGGTTCACTTCTTATGGGGATGAATCACTGTGGTAACGTATGCTGAATGGCTAACCTGCTTTGGAGAAGGTTAAGATCTGGAAATGAGATCAACAAGTAGAAAAACAGCACCTTCCTGACCAATCAGCTCTCTTAGAAAATACCCTGCCCATTTTTAGAAGATCCTGTCGATGCTGTTGTGCAGAGTGCTTAGGAGAGAGAAAGAGAGTTTTTAGGGACAGGCGCAGTCCTTGAGATGTCCATGGTGACATCCTGTATGAGAGATTCAGATTTTCATCAAATGGACTGAACTACATTTGGCAACTGATGGACCCATAAACAAATAAATTCTGTTGATTCCATCCAAACATCAGAGACTGTGAAGAAATAAATCCTTGTCACTGACTGCTTTGAAGGATGTTTCTGTACTTGTTCCCGAGTCTGTTTTGCTCCACTGTTTGCATCTTAAATTATGATGATGATAATAATGGTCACACATGGCGTAACTGTAGAACGCACAACTACGTGGGAGTTGAGGAGTTAATATTGGTTTTATTTAATATTCCAACACAAAACAAAATGCTGAGCCTCAAAACTCAATGGAAAGTATAAACCAAAGGAATGTGCCATAATAAAGTCAAACTGAGTGATCAGAGTTGCTGTCCGGTTTAATTTCATCATTTTTTATCGAAAATAACAGTTGTCATATTAGTAAATTAGTATCTGAGGTTTTTTTTTTTACCTAGCAGCATGGAAGTGACAACGCTTGTCCTTTAAATTTTTGCCATAGGATCAGAACTCGACCCATCTGTGGTAGCCTCTGACTAAGTGTTGGTCCAGTGCTAACAGAATTTAAGTGGACTCTCCAGAACCATTAGCTGAGGTTACACTGTGTAATTGCAGGCTGATTGCTGGCCTTTAATGCAGATGACTGCAGCCTCAGCGAGGTAAACACACAGCCCTGCTGGCTTCACTTTTTTTCCCCTAAAAGCACCTGCCTGGCTTTTGTAAAACAGTTTCAAGTGAGCTAATTAGCCTCTCTGACAACAGCATTAGAGTGGAACAGACAAAGGAATTCTTTTCATATATACAGGTCCAATTGTAAAGCAAATTAAAGTGCGAGTGCACCACTTGAGCACTGCTGCTCACAGTAAAAGAGCTCCATTGAAGCCAGATGGTTTCACTGTTGTTGCCACAGAAACGAGTGCCAACCACCACCTTCACATCTGAACTCGACCATCAAAAACAGAATAAATAAATTCTGCATTGTTGCCAGCTAACAGAGTTTTTTAAGTTTGAGAAATTAAAAAAGGGCGGATTTTGTTTTTCGGCCTTTTGAGAGCCAAGGGAGTGAGTAGAGGATACACAGGAGATTGAGAGAGAGAGGCTGAAGTGACAAGAGAGAGAGGGACTGCAGGACATAAAAGAGGAGTTTGTAAGTCCTTGCAGCTCTCTCCTTCAGCCCCAGCTGCTTTCTACACTGAATCTTTTCATGTCCGAGTGCCTGAGTCTTCCACTGCGAGCCCGAAACCACAAAGAGCCCACACAGCCTGCAGCCCGAGGAAAAGGTGACACAATCAATGACCTCACTGCCCCTGGCGTCTGCCTGCTGTTGATGTTGTTGTGAATGGCTGGATGCAACTTTGAATGTGTTCAAACAAAGAATGACTAAAATAATAGAGGGAAAGTACGGTTTGGATTGTTTTGTTTGTGTCTCCAGGAATCCATCTGTGAGAGTCAACACTTCACAGATTCCCCCAAATTAGAAAGTGGTCCCAAAAGTTGAAAAGGATGCAGATTCCTGTTTCTCCCTTTGTGAGGAGTTACTGAAGTCTGCTCCTGGTTCAGCTTTTCATTTGTTTTTGCAGATCAGTTTCTCACTGATGTGAGCACAAAGCAACATCCAAAAAAACACGTCGGACTGAGTTCACAGGTTGTATACACTCTGTTTTATCATTTAGATACAGCGATACAACACTTGGAGAATGTTGCAGTTATACCTGATAATGAGACCAGTGCACCAATCTCACCTCTTTCCCTCCACAGACTACAACGAGAAATGCTGGGTAACAGAGCGCTGCTGTTCTGATAACTAAAACGGTCCTAATTCCTTGTTTAAATAAAAAAGCTAACTTAGTCTGAAATACCTAGAGACACTCAAGCATGAGCTGAACTCCAATGTCTAGTTGGCAATGAATAAATAATCATGCCTCTTGAATTAAAGCTCCTGGGATTGGGTTTTTAGCATCATCAATGTGACCAGCTTGGATGCCTGTTAAATGCATGATTATAATAATTTTTTTTGTTTAATTTCAAGTTTTCATTGAAGACTTGTTGGGTCTCAGCAGTAGTTTTTTGATAGAGCAGTCCTGCTGCATCACATGAAGAGTCAGACTCTTTGGAAACAAGAGTTTGATGAAAGTTTCTGTGTATGAAAGTGATAAAGAATCAGATACAACACAACATCTACCTCAGGGTTCATGTCTGACTATTTATCAGTCTGACTGTGGATGGTTTAGCACATTGTGCTGACTGGTGTTGTAGTCTTTGTGAGAAAAGAAATACTGATAAATTAGGAGCAGGCAGATACACTTGCACTTCATATCTCTTTCAGATGAGAAAAAGTTCATGGCATTAGTGTAGAACTTTGAGGTCAAGACAGACAACATCTTAGTTTTGTCAACATTTAAAGGAATAATCAAATATTTCATCACATATCGTAACCCATATCTTAAACCAAGGAGGTGGGTGATTTTGTATTTGTGTTGGATTTGTGTTCAGATGTGAAGGCTGTTGTTTGTGTTGCTACATTTGGGGTTGTAGTGCGGGTTTTGTGGTTAGAATTTTTGGAGGAATTATTATTTGTTCAAAATCACTACTGACCAAACTCAAGCAAGTAAACAACCACCCAACCAACCCAAACTAACTTAACCAATCACCCAACCAACTAAACAAACAAACCCAACCTAAACCTTACCTAAGTTAGCCTAACCTACCTGATCAACCAACCTAACTGACGAACCATTCATTCAACCCAACCAAGACACACAACCAAACCTAAGCTAAAGTAACCCAAGCAAGACCTACCAAACCTACCCAACCAACCAACCTACAAACTCAAACCCAAACAAATAAACTCAACCCAACCAACCAACCCACCAATAAACCCGACCTACCCCAGTCAATTAAATAGCAAACCAAACCAAACAACCAATCTAACAATCAACAAAGAAATTCTTTTAGAAGTGTTTGGTGTCAAAAATGTAACTTCAAACAAATGTGCATATTTTACAAACATATCTTTTTGTTATTGTTTTCCTTCATTAGAGGTTTCATGGGTACACTTTGGGGAATGGCACCCATTTGAAAATAAGCTCTGCTGGTGCTTTGTCCTTATGAATAAACTCCATTAGTGGATATAAGTATATTCATTTACATTCCTGTGCAGATTTTGTTGACATTCTCTTCAAATAAAGTTAATTCTAATGTTAATCTCTCTTGTGATACACAGACTTTTAATCAGTACAAATGGTGGAAATGGTTGTTTTGCTAAAATAGATTAGTCATTCTTTAGATTAATCCACATAAAGTCTTTCCATCTTTTATTTCATTAAACAATTTTCAATTTAATATCACATCAGGGGCAGTGATCATTTGATTGTAAGGATCTAACTAAAACAGCTCCTCGAGTTCATGCTGCATTTAGTCTGAAACTGTTGGACAGGGACTGTCTCCCTGTAGCAACTTACTGATCCATACTCCTCAATAAAACCTGTTATGTGTCTAATTGGAATAATAAACCATCTCACTGTGTGCAGACAGTATTCAGTTAATGGAGTTACATCAGCATTGAGGACAGTTTAAACCGAGCTGGGCCTCCGACGGGATGTTTTGTACTGCTGTTCTTGTGCCAGACAGAATAGATCAGTCCAGTAGAGCTCAATATAAAATCAAGAACATCCCCCAACTGCAAAATTCCTATTTAACTCCTGGCTGCTCTTTGTGCGTTTCTGACCACAGGCTATTTGTCTCTGCACAGTTCTGTTCAGCACAAAAGTCAAACTATGAATGAGATTACCTTATCTCCAGCCTCAAGCACAAAAGCAAAATCTTTCCAGTTACCCTCTTCCTCCTCGCATTCACAGCAAATACATACACAGTGTTTCTCATATACCAAGTCACAGTACAGAATTACTTAATCTTTTAAAAGTGTTTTCATATTTATGTGCAGGGGAACTGTCTTCCAGTGGACTTAGTCCTGTCATGTGGACATGCATTCAGCATTACATTAACATGGATGTGAGAGGAGTTGATCAACTCATGTAAAGGTTCAAAATAAACAAGAAAACAGGAAAACCAAGCTGAAATAATGTGTTTTTTAAAATAATTTTTATTTTTTTTAACACAGCTGGGCTGTTTAGAAGAGACAATATTTCTGTAACCTTGATAATTTTTATTAAGTATGCACACACAATATATGAAAGATGAATTGCAAGTCTATGTGGTGTGTTTTCACTTTTTGGTGCCTTGCAGGCAACATAAATTATACATGTGTATGTGTGGTATCTTGACTAAAACACAGCAGCAAATAATTGGTGTTTTCTGTTATTATTTTCACAGTCACCACATAGAATGCAGCTTGTGTGCATCCTGATTGGCAATAGCAGCAGGGACGTGTCCAGATGTTTTTGAATAGGGTTTCCCAATTGGGGCACCAACTTCTGCAGGGGTTGGTAGAACAGTCATGAGCGCAACATAAACCATTTGAACACAATCTGCATTGATTATACTCTAACTCTAGGGCATCATTCATATGTCACATTCATGTGTATTGGTTTTTGATAAAACTAGGAATAACACAACAGCATAGTGTAGTATAAATCATTCAGCTTTACTCCTGAGGAAGGAGATGTAGCTCAAAAGTTACAAAAGTAGCAACAAAAAATATCTGGAGCCTGATGCAATTCAACGCAATCAGTTTGAACTGAAGTTCCAGTGGAGAGGTAGCCAGTTGAGATCATGGATAGCATACATGGTCGTCAGTCAGATTTCTTAGGGGTGGAGAGGGTGGGAGTTGAAAGGGCATGCCAACTCTGACAACCCAACACACCTTCTGGAAATATCCCTGTAGAGATCCCTATGTCAGACCAGGGTCTTATTGGGGCTCAGGTTTTCTCAAAGACTATAATAAATAGATGTAGTCTCTGATACATCATCGTTGTTTCTCATATGGGTTTTGAATCAAATCATCTTGGGAGCCATATTGGTAGTGGGGTGGGCTTTGGACCTTCTCACTAAGAGTAATGGGGCGTCCGCCTGTCAATCGGTTGAGCTGTGCCTCTGATTGGGCAAACTCATGATCTTAATATCTTTTCATTGGGGAATAGAGAAAAAAGTTCATCCCCTGTGTGTGCTGTTAGAGAACCATGTAATCCAGATCACAATTACAGAGCACGGGCAATACATTACATCTTTAGAGCCAGCTGCTAACATGAAAGACTGGTGGTTTCAGGTGCTGGAGTGCTGGGGGAACGTTGTACAGCGCTAGCTGATAGCAACAGTATTCTAATTGCTAAGACAGCAGATTTGGAGCTGCAGAAATAATATTCACATTGTTGGTCTTCCCAAATCCATTGAGGGTCCCTCGCCTACAAAGTACTTTTCAGGGCTCCTGGTTGAACTGTTAGCATAACAGGTCTTGCTGCCCTCTCCAGAGCTGGACCATGCTTATAGATTGCTTGCAGCTACCCCAGCCAGGCTTGAAACCGTGGCCTGTACTCATTCAGCTCGATCATTGCCAGATCGAAGACCTCATCATCCTAGAATCCTGAAAGAAGAGAGTCTGCTTCCAACACCTGGGTACAACAGTGACGATCTTCGAGGTTATGGTGCAACAGTCAAGAGACAGAGACGTCATGGCTAAGCTATACAACCTAGGCTTCGGGCCTGTACTATTATTTCCAGCCTGCCTACATATCACTCTTGAAAGCGGGGCAAGGAATAGGTTCACCACGGCCAAGTTCGCTGCAGCCTTTGCAGCTGACCACCAACTTGTGCCAATAGACAGCGAGTTTAACCAACAGGCTTGGTCAGGCTAACGCTGATAAATATCTATTTCAGCTGTAAAAGTCGTCTGTTTTTGGCGTGGTGTTTATATCGTTTCCTGTACTTCTGGAGCCAGCCTAAAGTGGTCACTTGATCAAGTTCTGTTTTTAGCACTTCCACATAGCAGCATATTTTTAGACTAGAGGTTGCCACTTGGGTTTTCTTCTGTAATCTAGAGACAGAAGATTTTGAATCTGTTTGTTGTCATACGCAGTAACTGAGTAAAACCTTAAACAGCCTTGATCAGTCCTGGGAACATAGTTATGTATCCCCAAACAGAGGATATGAAGCTCATATTACAACAGAATAAACAACCCAAATGACAATAAAATGAAATAAAACCCACATAAACATAATAAAACATTATGATACACAAGGACTGCAATATCATTTTATTATCAGACATTATAAAATCAAGCAGTAGAACCGTTTTTATCTGCAGTTTTAATGAACATGTTTACAAGCATAAAATAAAGACGTCAGACTAATGTCAACTCTTGGACATGCATGTTAAAACTGGATTCAGATCTAATGTGATTTCAAGATTATTTTAGATTCCTCTTGTCCAGGAGTGTTGATTTGTTTGTGATTAAAGGATATTTTTGATACATGTCAGTAAATCGTTGCTTAAATCATCTGTGTTGTTAACTTAAATACTGTAATTCTGACCTGTGCTCAAACTATAGTGAGATTAATGTTCTTTCATCTGTTTTTTTTTTTTGTTTTTTTTTTGCACATAATCTGATGTAGAGCCAAATGAACCTGAAACAGCTGCTTTTCTTTGAGTGGTGTGGTGCTATTGACTTTGTGTCCTTCAGAGTGGTATGTAAGGTCATGTAAAGCTGCTTTGCCATGTGGATTTAATCCTTTACTATAATCTAATAGTCTGTGAGCACCTGTCTAAAGTCCAGTTTTACATTTCTCAAGACGGATAGACCCAGTGTAAGATGAAAGGACAGCAATGAAGAGATTATGAATGAAACTTAATGAACAGCCTTCTGAAGGCAAGAGATCCTGTTCCATCCTGATCGATGTCTCAGTTTTTACTGGAGGGAAAACATTACTGAAAATTGGCAAGAGAGGATCAAATAAAGACTGGCTCTTGGCTTCCTGTTAAACATCTGTCTTTTTCAGCAGAGTTTTTGCTGCAGGGATAACTTTTTTTTTTGTCCAGGCTATGACTCAGCAGAGAGATTTTCACACTTGTTTAAGTTCCTCATTCTTGAAGCAGAAATTCTGGCAGCATCTCTGAGACCTTTCTTTAGTTGTCCACAGAAACACACTGACAGCAGCAGCCCTTTGTTTCTGCTGAGCTCCAGCTAACAAGGACAGCTTTATTCACATGTGTGCGACCTCAGGTTTGAACTGCATGTTTTTTTTCCTCCCAGCATGCAACGGTAACAGCAAACCCGTCCTCCCCCTCTACAACAATGCCCTTCCCCACAGCCACCGACGACAGGTGGAGGAAGCCCCTCTCTCGAATTATAAAAAGAACAAGATGAGAGGAGATGAGTGTCTTTTACAAATGTCAGTCTGCTGCAGGACAGGCGGCTTCTTTTCTCTCACATGGTAAGCCCATGATCTGTCGTCCAGAGGAGATATTGGAAAAATACAAATGCAAATCCCCCGCCTTCCAACAATTCCACCTGGGAGAGAGTCGAGCTGTCAGTTAATGAATGGCAGAAAAAAGAAAGAGAGAGAGATGGTGTATACGTGTGTGTGTGTATGTGTGTGTGAATAAAGACTGAGGCAAAACAAAGAAGCAGTGTGGCAGAGGATACGTATGTGTGTGCAGGAGGTTATAGTTTGTATGTGTGACCTATGAGGACAAGGGGTTTGATTGACCATAACCTTTGTGTGTGTGTGTGTGTGTGTGTGTGTGTGTGTGTGTGTGTGTGTGTGTGTGTGTGTGTGTGTGTGTGTGTGTGTGTGTGTGCGCGCGCACGTTTCTGCCCGAGAATTGAATGCTATTTGAATTGGTCCATCTGGGACCCTGATCCCACCCGGCTCCCCTGGCCAGCTCAGGTGTTCTATGAATGTGATTTATTTCCAAACAGGGGGATCCAAATGAAGATGAGGCAGGGGCCACTGTGACTGTCAGGAGAGATGGAGGGAGAGAGAGAGGGAGAGAGGGAGAGAGAGAGGTAAATGTTAAAGGCGTATGTTTGCTTAAGCAGAAAGCAGCTCATTGTGCTCTTCTGTTGCAACTGCACGGCAGAAAATGAGCATGAAACGAGCAGGGGAGGGTTTTTTCTCTTTTTTTTGAAAGCATCAAATTAAAGTAAATGTCAGCATTTCTTTTTTTTGTAATTGACTTCATCCTATGAATCCTGAAAGAACATTACAAAGGGCGAGTATTTTAGAAGAAGCTCCAAAAAAAGCATGATATTCTCAGTGAATTTGCTTCTGTGTTAACAGAATTTCTAAGGCAACAGTAGCAATGAAAGTTCAAGGCACAAGTGCAGCTCTTATTATTGGGTCACATCTTAGGATAACAGTTAATGAAGAATGAAAAAGCAACATCCAGTGAGATTTTCAGAATAAAACTTACTTAAAACCTCTATTATTAAATTAAAACTTAAAAAGATATATTTCACCTGCATACACTAGCCTTTATTCAGACCTTGCAAAAGATTACCTTTTTTAGCAAGGGACAAGATGTGTTTGTTTGTTTGTTTGTTTGTTTTTGTTGTTATTGCTGTCGTCGTTGTTTTGTGCAATTTACAGTCTCAGTAAAATGCTGTTCAGGACATGGGCGTCATAACAGTCCCTGAAAAGTGAAGCCAAAACTCTGAGCTCTTTCTGCTCAATGGTTCAAATTTCCAACCTCCTCTGCCTGATTTATACACAAGTGTTTCCTGTTCAAAGTAGTTTTGTTTCCAAAAACAGCTAATACTTGATTTCTTTTTCCTAAAAACAGGCGGCACACACAGCTCCTGGGATGTTCTCTGTTGGATTAGCAGTGTTGAAGAGGAACGGTGAAAGAAAAGGTAAGGGACAAAGTCACACTGAACTTTCCATAACAATGAGAGTCAACTTACAGCGATTCATCTGTCCTGCAGTAGACTGTGCCTCAGAGATCTTTGATGTTTCAGTGGTAGGTTAAATGTGTGTTTCAGTCAGCTGTGATGTGCAGTTAACATCTGTCGAAAGATGCTGTCACCAAACTTCGTCTCCATTTTTGTTTTTCAAGTGGAGTTTCAAATCTGGATGCATCAATAAACTGGCTTTTTGCTCTCAGAGGCTATTTCACCATCACATGATAACAGATGGTTTCTGACTTATATAAGCTAGTAAGGGATATTTGCAGGAAACACATTATTTTTAGTTATAGACGAATCCTGAGAAACATTGGATGTTGATGAGCTGCCTGTTCTGTGGTGGGAAAAGCCCCATATAATGTATAGCATGTATTATGGCCCTATGCTATTCAAGCTGTATCACTTAGGAATTTTAATTTCAATAATCAATAATTATGATGGTTGAATATCAGGGCAGCACTCAATAAGAGCTGCAGCTTTAAGTTTTAAGACAATGAAATTTTTCCTACATATCCAGAAGTTTACAATGCAAATTATTTGACTGAAGCTGGATGTGGACGTCGTCTTTTTTTACCTGAATGTATGGCTGGCCGTGTGCTGCAGATTGAGGTGCTGCCGCGAAAGCTCAGCGGGTCTGTGCAGCATTTTCAACCATAGACATGAGAAGCAGGACAGGAAACAGCTTGGGAGACTGCTTATGGATATTTATTGATCGCTTCTCAAGTGCTGTACTGGTGAATTCTGTCTACTCTGCCCGGTGCTCAGTGGCCAGTGCGGGCATGCCAGGGCATAAGGGAACGACACAGGAGGTGAATGAGTTTAGGCTACATGACCAACATGACAGACATTTCAAGAATGAAAAAAAAAAAGTATTCCGATTCTGCTCCGGAACATTAAAAATTCAAAAGTTCTGGTTTCCTTTCTGCTCTTGCAAAATGGCAAAAGTTTCAAGTGCAACAAACAGGGCAAATAAGAAGCAGATTGCCATACTTTCTGATCTATTCTATCAATCTTGCAAGCAACTAGATGGAATTATGACCTTTTTCCAGTCATTTTTAAGTTCCGGTCATTTATAATCTGTGTTAAAGATGGGCTGTAATAGCAGGGTCGTCAGCTCAGGTTGAGGTTGGGTACAGTTTTTTATGAACTCAGGTGGAATTTTTTTTTTACTGAAACATGCCCTGAAACAAGCTGAGATCCAAATAAAATGTACCCACCATGCAGCCTTGCTCTTGTGAGACATGAGACTGGATCAGTGTTTGTGTTTTTGTCTGTTTTGTTGCTGTTAAATGCTGGTTATGCTCAATAGTGGTATATGAGTGGATTTTTTTTAAAAACTTTTTTTTAAAAATAGATATTTAGAATGGGTAAAATCCTTAATCTGTGAAATATAACTGAAGTCTTAGCCCCCTGATTACAGCAGTAATGGAGGCCGCTCAAGATGGTGGCACCCACAAATCAGTTGTAGGATTGGTCTATAGAAGTCCGTATTATGAGATAGTAAGTCAAGACTTTTTAACTTACGATCTTAGAATTTAGACTTTTTATCTCATTAAAAATTTGGGATTTTATATTTACATTATGAAGGTCTAAATTTCTCATTTTTTGAACTTGTTGAAAATTGGCTTCAGTAGCTTTCTGTGTCACACAAGGATTTAAAAAAAAAGAAAAAAGCATTTCTAAACTTTGTTGAGGCAGCCGTTACCTTTTCTCCTCATGTTTTGAAACAGCCAGTTCCCCATATATGCCACAGGGTTGCATATGGTTGGATACCCAATAGTGAGGCTCAGTCTTTGATTATGCAATGAATGGCATTTCCATTATATGCTTGAGCTGACATATATGTCCAAGGCAGCTCTCTGGGCTGCATGTTGATTCGAAGGCTATAAAGTCAGAGGCTGAATGAGATTCTTAGGGGTTTGAACCTGAAACTCTTTCTTCCCTTGCTCTCCCTCTCTCGCTCTCTCTGGCACAGCTCTCCATCCTAACACAAGGCTGACCTCCAGTTTCCATGGGGAATCAAGCAGGGCTGAAGGGGGAAATGAGAAAGAGTAGAGCAGGGATAGCAGCGGTGCACCAGACCCGGGCATATGTGGAAGGGTGTGTGTGTGTGTGTTTGTGTGGCTGGAATGTGAATGAGCATGACACAGGCTGTGAGAAATGAGGATGTTACACACAATGACTACAAATGTGCCCATTCATTATTGCTGCACTTCTTCCATTTGCACGGTGAGCGCTGTTTATGCGTGGACCTGTTTACCTCTGTGACGCTTTCTCAGCCTTCACATCTGAGGCATAGCTGCGTCTGCAGTGCGATCGATAAGCAGTCCGAACAACCGCACCTGCCAAACATGCTGATGTTAACATGCTGCGAGTGCATGTTTGAGTCCAAAGATGAGTTATGTTACTGTGAAAATTAAGATTAGATGTTGAAATCTTTAAAAATAAAAAAATACTCATACACCAAGGTGGAAACATGTTTAAGTGAAAGGACAAAGCACACAGGAACCTATTAAGTGAAATGAAGTGGGCTTAAGTATTTTTTCATCTCTGAAGGGAAAATTAAAGAATCATCCAGCAGACATGAGTATGTGGGTTGTGCGCATGAAAAATCTGCCAAATCTTCTCTGCAAATGCCAAACAGCTTATTCTGCTCATGCCTTTGAGCGTCTGGTACCCCCAAGTGCCAACAATCAGGAGCTTGAAACATTTTTATTCACGATAAACTGCTGTCAGTGAAAGAGTAAATAAGGTTTTGAATATGCATTGAATTGTGAATACACATTAAATGAGGATGTGATTGAGGATTTGCTGTGTAAGTTGCTGCTCGGTTAAATCATCCAGCATTAGCTCCCTGCAGGCGTTGGGTTTACGCCTGACCTTTAAACGTAAACACCTCTGAGCTGCTGAATCGGCACCTCCCTCTGCTGTGTCACATGCAATTATAATGCGGTAATAATGTGATTAATGGTTTATTGCTCAACATGACTAACAGAAAGTAAAGTGCTGTGAGTTTTATGATTAATCTGAATCTACATTATGGATTCATTTTCACTGGATGGCTGTTTAATTAAATGCCAGACTGTGTATATTCAGGCTCAGGTGAAAAGTCAAAAGACGGAAATAGGCAAGGGGCCGGGATTGAATCGAGACCAAATTAATTCTCTCAGCTGCTGCAAATGAGACACGCTCCATCACAGATATGACAGAGGAATTATGGGAATGAATTCTGTGTCATCCTGATGATCCTCCTTTCACACAGTGTAGTGTGATCAAGGATGAAGAAGTTGAACTGTGTGAAATTTAAACCTTCTCGCTCATGAGAAGAACTGTTGACCTTGAGCCCGGCTGTAAAAGAGCTGACGACGGACTACACGGTTTCACTTTCATTCCATTTCCTGTCAGCCACTCAGGAGTGTTTTTTTTTCTTCTTTGTTTCTTGAGTTGGTTAATGTCAACGGAAACATGAACAGGGTCAAGATTAGTGGAATATGGTGGACCCTGTTTCATTTAGTGTCACAGTGATCCTGTTAAGACCACCCACAGCATTCATGCTACTCTTGAAGCTAACTGAACTCCAGTTATTAATAACAGGTCTGAATTTTGAATGTTTTAGCTAAAATTAAAAGAAAAACAAAACAAACATTGAAGTCTCATTCAAATTGGGTAGACCTCTCTTTTTTTGCTTTGTCAAACCTGCTGCCGACTATTATAGAGCAATTTGTGAGGGTGTTTAAAAGCATCAGGTCCCTATTAGGTGGCTTCACAGTAATGAAGTGCTGGGTGAGCAGCTCTGTGTCTTGCTGAGTTTAGATAAAGAGGCTGTGGAGCAGAGGATGTAATTAGCTATATTTACCGTTGCCAGCACACAGCCTGGAGCTCAGAAAGACTGACTATGTCACAACTCAGTAATTACACCTGCCTCCACACTACACCCGTCTGACCACGGGTGATTCTCAGGACAAAGAAAAAATACAGAAATGTGCAGAGGGAGGTTCATTATTATGGCTGTACTTCCCTGGAATTATTATTCTGCTTCTTTAAACAGAATTAAAGCTCAAAAAATCCCTGCTGTGAGAAAAAAGGATGTAGACAAAGCTGTGGCTGGTGTGCGGCTTCAGCTTGGTGGTTTAAGTACGCCTCATGTACAGAGGATGTAGTCTTTGTCCTAGTAGTCCCTGGTTTGACTCCTGGCCATGACCCTTTCCTTCATATTAGCTCCAACTTTCTCCCCACATTTCCTGTCTCTCTTCAGCTGTCCTGTTTAAGAAAGGCAAATCTGAAAGAATAATTCTTAGTGTTGAACATCTAAATTATCTACTTTACCTTGCTGCCAAAAGTTACAGATTTATTAAATCACGGAGGATGACTTAAGACTTTAAAAACATTAAAAGAAATGAAGAAGAGGCCTTTGCTGACCAGCAAATAGCTACAATGCACTCAGCTATCAGTCAGATTAACCACACCCCTAATTTTGCATAATTATACAGACCTCTTAGACTTCTTTTAACCAAAACAGCTGAGATCCAAATAAAATTTACCCACCATACAGATTTTCAGAGAAAGGCATAAGGTACAGAAACCAAAACCATTTTAGGCTGTGAATTGAGATGTACTCTGCTGCAAAAACAACAAGGAAGCATCTCAATGCAGGCTCTTGTGAGGATTACTTTTGAGCCAGCCTTAAGAGGAAATGCCTAGTCTTTTCTACAGCTTCAAATGTAAAGTAGGAAGTAAATATTATGGTGCATCCCGGAACGTTGTTGTACTTAAGTCCATAAATCTGACTTGAGTCTCACTTGGGCAGTGGCATCCTGATGCATTTGCTTTACCCCTTTGTCAGTCTTCTGGTCATCCCTATGAAAAATATCTTGAGACGACACTGCATTTGGGTCCTGATTTTCAGGACTTGTGGCATGACTTGAACTCAGTTCAATTTTTATGTAACGCCTTATAATTAATTTAATTTAGTAAGGACTTTCACCTGCATGCCTGTGCACACCATCGTCTGATGGGTATGTCTTTGGGGAGAAGAGTTTTACTCAAGAGAGGAACTTCCTGTATGGAGCAATGAAGCAAATCTGGAGGATATCACCCTTTTTCCAGATGAGATAAAGGTGCTGGTGCAAAGGTAAAGACAAGGAGATGGTGATATAAGCCCTCTCTTCCATCAGTCATCATGGGGAATGTCAACTCTCTGCCCAACAAAAGTGTTGAGCTGGAGATAATGGTGAAGACACTGAAAGTACACCTGTCGGGGACGCCTACAGAGCTGCTACCTTGCCATTGCTGAGAGGTTTAGATTGCAGTCTGGTTTCCCTGCAGACCTTTTGTAGACCCTGTGTGGCAGCCCGCTACTACCTTCACAGTCAGGAGATAGACACCTGAGGTGAGTGAGGCTCTAAAGGACTGCTTTAAATGCAAAGATTGGAGTGAGCTGCTTGAAACAGATACATTCTATTTTATTCTGCCCTTTTCTATTCTAAATAGTGCATTTTACTGTGAGAGATTTACAGTAAAAGGAGAAGACAGGAGCACGACATTTGTTCAGGATGCACCCAGAACAGGTACTTTTGAGTTTATTAGACACCTGCAGTCATCCCACTGCACTGGAATCAATGAGAGTGTCTCCCTGTGGAGAGCCCTGTGATGACACACAGTGTTGGGACTTCATTGATAACTTTTATCTCCAGACCCACAGAACGGATCAGTCAGGATCTAATGCCAAGAAATGAGACATGGTCAGCACATCCACAAGGTCTCACAACTTCTTTGCCATAGTTGATGCGAAAAAGTGATCCTCCTTCTACACATTATTTTTCACAAGTAGCACTTAATTCTGATTGTTTTTTGGTGATTTATTGGTGTTGAGGTCATGTAGGTTTAGTTTGTTGTTTGGCAACAGAAAAACAAATGCTTGTCATCAAGTCTCCATCAATTCCTTAATACAAAACCACTTTACTCTAGTAATTTGTTATAATGAGAAATTAACAAAAGCTAATCTTGCTGTATTTTTTCCATACTCAGATGAAAACATATACTTTGCAAAATTTCAGAGATTTCAGTGAATGGATTCTCAATACTTCAAGCATACTAATAACGAGACCCTGAAGAAATGTTTTAAATAGACAAATTAACCCTAATAATGCAGAGTTTAAACTAATTGTTGTGTAATTGTTTCCCTTCAATCACATTAGCTCTCCGAAGCTCATAAACAGAATATCTGAACAGGTTTTAACTGGTTGTGTCAGAAGCGATGTGCTTTTGCCAGAGTGCTTGGAAAAATGAGACAGTTTGGAACATAATGGGCTCACAGATGGACTTTGAAGCTGTGGATCATGTTGATTTTAACCAAGAATCACTTCATGTTTTCATTCAGTGTGGAATCGAGTCTTGCTGTACCTGACCACAGAATGTGTGCAGATGAAAACCACAAGAGAAGAGTACTTAAAAAAAAAAAGTTTTTTACAGCGACCTTTGAAGCGTACCAGCAGAAATCTGTCTCCCTTGGGACTTGGCTGTGCTCCCTGTTTATTCATTTGTACAAAAAAAAAGAGAGGAGGAGCTGGAAAGTGATCAGAGAGAAACATTCAGTGATGCTACGACAGCATGGTGCATCAGAATCCTCCATTCTTGACCTCCGAACAAATGGGATCAAAAAGTCAAAGTCAAAGCTCCACACGATGTAATTTTCTGTTTAAGTGATTCTCGAAATCCATCCATCAGCGTTGCGTTTTCTCAAGCTTTAACTTCTCAGACAGATAATATCCATCTATCCATCTTTCTGCTGCTAAATGAGCACCTCTTGTCCAGGTTCTGCTAATTATTCAGCAGCGACAAAGGAGTACAGAGCTGCAGTGATGAATTGCTGTGTAGGAGCAGGTGGGCTTGCTCTTTAAAAGATAACCCCTTTGTAGGTAGAGGAGAATGTGTTATCCATTCAAATGGCCTTATCTAGATCTGCAGGAGGTGTTCACAGCTCTGTTCTGTTGTAATGAGGAGACAGAGAAAGATGAAATAATAAAATGAGACATGCAGCCCTGCATTACCATATAGATAACCAATACAG
Source organism: Labroides dimidiatus (assembly GCA_030710495.1). Classification (NCBI taxonomy): domain Eukaryota; kingdom Metazoa; phylum Chordata; class Actinopteri; order Labriformes; family Labridae; genus Labroides; species Labroides dimidiatus. The sequence goes on from CM061154.1 coordinate 21,825,819, forward strand.
TGCAGAGGAGTCTGAGATCAATACGTGGGTGTGTTTATTCCTGTTTTGAAAAGTGGAGACGATACAGGAATAAGAAATTATCTGGAATATTTGAAGGCAGCCGCTGATCGAGCTGCTTCAGTATGACTGTGTTTAGCAGCACTCAGTCATTTTGAGAGGCACTTTCAAACGGGTGATTGGATAACCTTTGCGGTGCACACCTTGGGCTAAATTGTAGTGCATGTTTATAGGAGCAGATCTGCTGCTAAGACCGGCTTCCATAAAACACATCATCCTTTACACTGACACATCCGGCTGCAGAGAGCCTGTCAAACGTTTCTGCAATCCATAAAATGTGCTCAGAGGGGTTTTTACACTGGAGTCAGCATGGATGTATGACTGCTATTTACAGTGCGCTGACCTCCCAGAGAAACAGTCCGACTCCAGCAGCACAAAGGCATTTTTTTAAATCCAACCAACAGCTATGGATCCATTTCTAGGTTCAGTGTGCTTTTTCTTGGTGGAGAGAAATTCAGCTCAAGGATCCGTATGTAAAATACACAGAGTCAGGGTTCACATTAATCTGCCATGCTGCATTTGTTTTAACGCTACATATGCTAATAATTTCCCTGGAAAGGTTATTCGGTCTCTTCTACTTTACATCCTTTTTCTATATGTCCCAATTATCTGTGATGAATGGTGGCTCCTGCCAAGTAAAAAGGTTTTGTTGCAATTTTGGGGATAATAATGGGACTAATTTGACTTTTCTCATTCTCGGCTGTGAGATAAAGTCCTAGTGGGCAATTTCCTCGTCGCACAAGACGATAATGTTCAAGGAAAGAGTATAATAATGATGAGGTTTCTTTTATTTTGCAGAATAGTTTTGCAGAAGTTCAGTAAGTTGAGTCATTTCAGGGGAGCTTTAATTCTTTTTTTTGTGTGTATTTTTTGTCTATGAATGCAGAAAGGCTAAAGTAAAGAACCAGAACCCACATACTGTTTCCTGAGGGGTCAATATAACTCAAAACACAACACAGAGGACACACACTCACACACACACATGCATGAGTTACACTCACATCTCCTTCTTCAATGGCATCCTCTCACTTCCAGCACCCAGTTTAAGATTTTACTACCTGTTTTAAAACTTGTACCATCATGTACCTCTTAGTTGCTGCTCAAACAGACACAGGTGTCAGAGTCTACCTGTCAGTATAAGAAACTTTTTTTTATTTTTATTATTTGATTTCTTCACTGCTCCCTTATGGCTGTAAACAGATCCCAGCCAGGAGCTTTGTCCTCCCCTGCTGTCCACCATTGCACTACTTCACAAAACAGCCTGGTAGCTGTTGTTTGTGTGGGTTCATGTGAGGTGTGTGGGTTGAAGGGTACTGTTGACTGTCAGGTAGTGAGGGTGTTAGGTATTTATGTGCCTCCTGATGGTCAAGTCAGCTAAAATCACAAGTTAAATAACTTCAAAGTAATGAGTAATGTATAAAAAAAATCACCCTGTCCATTGTGTTCTTTTTGAAGCAGGCTTTCAGTGTAAAAAATGACTTTATTGGCTTGGTTTGAATGTGGTTTCCAGTCTTTCTGCGGCCAGCCTCAAGTGGACACTCAAGGAACTGCATTATTTAGCTCTTTTGATAGGCTACATGTTTTAAGACTGGGGTTGCCTTTTAGCTTTGTCCGAAAATAGTGTAAAAACAAACAAATGGGCTTGGGCATGCAAAGTAAGGTGCTTAAATTTTCTTAATATAATATACACTTACACTGACGTTATTATTTCAGATAAATTTTCGAGCTTCTGTGCTAGCTTTCTGGACAGTTTCCAAAGGAGCTGAGCTGAACACAATCCTTTGTGTACTGTTCAAAAGCACCTTAGACAACCCCACTTTTGAAAAAAAAACAAAAAAACCCTTAAATTTCCCTTTAAGACTTCCTCTTCCTGATCTTCATCACCTTCCTCAACTGGCAGCAGGTCAAGCAGATCATATACTGGTTGACTTGACCTGACACGTGACTACTCTTTCTCTAATATTTGTGTGCTTAAAAATCTACATATGCAGATGACTACGGATTGCCATTATGTTTTGCTCGGTGAAGCTAACATCACATCCTTTGCTAAGACCGTTTTGTTGTTATTTATACACACGAGAATTTGCTTAAAATTAGCACAGTTTCAGGGGCTGACGAAATATCACTGATACTACGATATATGATATATGATATATGAGAGCCATAGTCAATGCCTGTACTAGTATTATATTATGGAACTGGTACCATTTTTACCATTGTTAATATTGGTACCAGTACCAAAGCTACTCTCTAGATACTGCTGTTTGGAACGCCATAACTCAAAAATCAACTACAGCTCTCCCAAAAGAATTGCTTTATTATATGAGGAATCAAACTTTTAGTCCCAGAAAACAATATTATGATTTCATGACAGATTCCTCCATCCAGACCTCATTAAATCTCTGTCAAGACACAGGCTGCATAAACTAAGCAGCAGAAACCAAATGGATGTTTCACGAAATGTGAGTGTTTCAGAGCACAGCGAGCCTCCATCTCCAGTTATTTATCCAGCCAATCCACTTTGTTGATTGGTAGACAATGGGATGCAGCTCAATTTACTTCTAATTAAGGCTCTAATGTGTGTTATTAAATACATCACCATGTCCCAATTAGAAAACACTGGGGCCATACATCATTTTAATTGATATCCAGCATGAGCCACATGGGCTCCCCTTATTCTATCCGTGTTCCCAAAATGATCTTTGCTTAGAGAGATAAGAAGTAAAAAATTGAGTCTTTTCATTGGAGCCCATTTATTCACTTCAAATTTTGTGTACATTTGTCTGAGTGTGTACTCTGCCTGATTGTATGTATCTGGATTTTGTGCATTTTGTGAGCTGTGGGGCGTTTGAGAATAGCAGTGTGACTGCTCATTATGAAACACACTTCTCCCATGATACCCATGCATTCTGTTTATTGGATGGTAATGCAAACCAGGATGCGAATGTGATCCACCCCATGCATTTTGCTCAGGCAGTCACACTTAATGAGCGATGGCAGACTGAGGCCAGCGGTTTGGATGGTTGGTATTCAGGTTTGATCAGGGAGGCTAAACAAAAGTAAATCCTTGAATATGTAAAGATGTCCCCAGAATTCTACCTTGTGTTTACTGAGCTTCAGTTACAGAACAAGCTGGGAAAGTTTTACGAGACAGGAAAGATTAAAGGCTTTATTCTTCATTATCCAGCACTAATCATGACATTATTATTACACGTTTGTAGGGCTGAAGATAAGCAAACACTGTGGTTAAAAACAAACAAAAAGAAAATAAACCCCAAACACTAATAACCCCAAAAACAGCATAACTGAGGAGGGGTTCGAGTTTTGATTAGGATGTTTTGTAATATAATAATAATTTCTTTGATTAATGCATTTTTAGTGTTTTGCAATGATCTGTTTGTAATCCTCAAATGCATTAGCTGACTGCTTCTGGAGTGAGATAACAATCTGAGATGATATAAACAGTAGGCCTGAGAATAAAGTGCTTTAAAAACACATCAGCACCTTTTTGCACCTTTCTGCGCCAACTTAGATTGCATTGTGTGGTCATCAGGGTTCAGGCTGATAAAGCGACCATCGATCAATAACCATTTCTTATCCCCATCCTTCATCTTCTCTCTATCAAAGGGCAAAAGCTCCTTTCACAAGTGATTCTGCAGCAGATAACCACCTGTTCAAGCCTTGACCGCTTCAATCACCCCCTCCCCTCGGTGTCTGTCAGTATTACTGCAAACCTCCTCTGACTGTACATGATGTCTGCCTGCCCTCCACTCAGCCAAGAGGAGCGTTCAGGCTCTATTCTTACTCTTACTCTACTCTTCCTGGGTCTGTCTCTCTTCCTCTAACTATGTAGTGTTAAAAGTCCACATGTAGGATTCATGTGCTTCCTTCTGGCAACATTTTTCCAAAGATGTGAGAAACTAATTGTGCTCAAGCTTAGCCGACAAAGTTATTTACATGGCAGATCACAGTGAGCCGAGGCAGAGCAAACATGTCGCAGTTGTTTGAAGAAGAAGGACTGAGCGGTGGAAGGATAAATCATGTTCAGAATGTCAAGAGAGGGAGTCAGATTTCTGCTTTTTGCAGCACGACAACTGACTGCTAATGCTTCTTGTCTGAAAACTTTCACCAAATCTACTCATTAGTGTCTGAAAACATGTAAACTCCCCCAGAATCAAGGATTCATGCAGAGCTTGAATCCAGCGTGTGTTCGGGCCACAGGAGGCTGTCCAGTTTCAGGCTTATTGTGTTTGATGAGCTTAACAAGCTGTTTTTTCTCCTTCATCATTAAAAATACCTGTTTGACCTCTCACCTGACCCACAGTGAACTGTTCCAACTCAAGTTTCTTGACGCATTAATGGGTCTCTCAACACCTGGCCCTTTTGCTTTTCAGTGAAAAATATAGATGCATTTTAAATCCACTAGCCTTCACTACACTAACCTGGATTTGCAGCATTATGAGTGAAACCAAGGTTGAATTTTTCTCATGAAATCCCCTTAAACTGGAGTATGAAATACTATTCCTTCACAATAAAAGCACAGTTTGCTGAAACCAGAACTTTAACTCGGCTCATGTCATGACTGGCTTTGAATCCTGCGTCTTATTGACCAAAACTTTACTTTCTTTTTATTTTGGGTCATGCAGATTTCATTACTCATTGAGAAATAGTCATAATAGGTAAATCTTAGAAAAGCATTACAATTAGCAATGGATGATATAAATCTGCCTAACAAATTTTCATCTGGTAATGCAAATTTTCTGTTGTTATTAATAATTCCACAAATACAATTTTATTTGATAAAACCAACTCATAAAAGTCGGATTGAGTGGTCTGGATGCCTCATGCAAACCAGCAGATCTGATTGTTTTTTAGGCCATTTAGTGCCTTAAATACAGGGAGAAAGATTTTAACATCTATCCTCTAAAGAAGTGAGGACATGTGGGGACTGGTAAAAGATTCTTCTTTCTTGGTGTTGGTGTGGACTCTGGCAGCTGCATTCTGGATGAGCTGCTGCTGTCTGATTGATTTTTTCAGCCAGAACTGTAGAGACACTGTTAAAATAATCCAGCCAGCTAAAAATAAAAGCATGAACAGGTTCCTCTGTGTCTTGTTCAGACACAGAGCACCAGGCGTCTCTCACAGGCAGAGGGAGTGAAGACCTGGATGAGAGACTGCAGGTAGTTCTTGTCTCAGTTTTGTGAGTCAGAAGAGGGGCTTTAAATTTAATTCGAACGCTGTATCCGAAACATATCGGTAACATCATGGAGACTACATCTACATATCATACAGTCTTTGGTATAAATCAGGCTGGAGGCTTTTACAGACAGCCTCAAGTGGACAGTCAAGAAACAGCAGATTATTGTACTTCGGCCCCGGCTTCATTTCTGAGCACCAGATGAATGCTTCTTGGTTGGACCACAGATAAATGACCATTTCCAGAATTTTCTTCAACACTTATAGAAAAATTGTGCAAACTTTTTTACTAGCTTACTACCTTATGACTTTTCTCCAAACAAAAAATTGGTGTTATCTCACGGTTGCTGTAAAAATATTGGGACCATAATTGATACAATGAGCTCTCAGTTTGCAGCCAAAGTGCGGTTAGCACTGAGTAGAACGAGAACCCTCAAGTGACTTTAATATACTGCTTCTGAAAACGTTTTCCACTACGGAAACAGATTAGGGCCATCATTGATGGAGAAAATAATTTTGGGCAGGTTGAGATTGAAGTCAAAATGTTGAGAATAAAGTCAAATACAATTTTGAGTTTAAAGTCGAAATGATGAGACCAGACAGAATTTGTGACCCCAGGGGGCCATGATAGCCATGACTTGCATTTGACAGTTCGACAAGGTAGAAGAAAAGGAGAAGAATACTTAAGTTAACAGCGTAAACTATCCAAGACACTAGCCACAAGTTGCTGAAGCATGGTGCGTCTACATTTGAATTCTACCCTGAGTACTACTGGTAAACATCAGGGCTTGTAATAAGACTTTTTTTCTTGTCATTTTGACTTAAATGTCTACTTTTCAACTTTAATCTCGATCTGCCCAAAATTATTTTCTCCACAAATGATGGCCCTAATCCGCTTCAATCGTCCTCTGACTTTATGTGAAACGCTTCTTTCCCCTGATATTCAACCTGCCGGATCAATACTTGGTGTCTGAGGAGCGCGTTGTCCCAGAGGAGCAGACACAGAGACCACTGGTGTGTCTGTCTCCATCTTAACCATGCAGTCAAACCATGCTATCAATCTCCTCTTGCTCCATCCCATCACCCTTTAACTCAATACTGCAAGATTGGAAAAGCACACAGAACATTTTTACTCATATCAGGATTATTTACTTAGAAATATCAGAGCGGATATCAGGCTCCATTTATCTCTATATCCCGTGACAATTTCATACATAGTAATCTTCAGAGTAGTAATTGGAAGTGAGAATAAATGTTTTAACAGGTAATTCCCCCAGTGTGATGTATGTTTTGATAATTTTTTTTCTGCTTCAGCTTTTGGGACATGGATGAAACCTGTTTTCTGTAGATCCACACTCAGACGGCACATTAATCCATCTCTCTGTGGTGTAGTGCTGCCTGCACACTGATGGCTGCTGAAATGGGGATGTGAGGGGTTCAGGTGGGGGGACCAGGGAGGAGAGAGGAGTCATGCGTTAGATTGTTAATGCCCTCAGCCTGTCAAAAAAAAAAAGGGGAAAAAAGGGGGGGAAAAAGTGCACCTGCTTTCTGTTTGACGTTAATTTGTTTGGACATGGTTTATAATTTAATTCCATGGCAGAATTAACTTCTAATACAAGAAGCTATTTGCTGTGGAGATGGTGATTGGTTGGTTATCCCTCGGTGCTGCTGTGGCTGTCCCAGGTGAATGGTAAAACTTTGATGCACACCTATAAAATACAGAATGCCTATGGATTTTGTGCACTGCAGTAAGCATAATAAAAATCCAATCTAGACTTTTGAAGAGAATCCATCACAATACAACTGAGTACCCCCACCCCCTCTACCCCCTTTCTGCCCCATGCTCTCCTGCTGTTATCCCCTGTGTTATAAAGACCTCACACTGCTTTGTGTTTGACTTGGCTGTAGTTTCTTCAACTTGATCAGACTAATAGACTTTTAGCACTGCAGACGCAAAGACTTGTCGTACAGTAGCACCTGTGTAACATTAGCGATGGCTGGCTTCCATTTCAGTGGCCATGGAAGCCATGCCAGAGAGACAGCATGCACAATGCTGGGGCCCTGGCACCGCCACTTGTAAATGGATTGCAGTCATTATTAATGCTGTTTGCTGCACCTGTGTTTGCTAAGACAATATAACTGCCAGGAGAAAGCTCTGTGGAGAAAAATTTCAGAATGATAAAGGTTGTTATAGTTGTTATAGTCAAGGGTGTGTTTCAATATTTCTCTTTAAAGTTTTATTAAAAAGTTTGTGTATGTGTGTGTGTGTGTGTAGTTTAATATTGTCACCAAGGAGTATGTCAATACTCCTTGGTGAAATGCTGGTTTCTCATTGTTTAGCCAGACGTAATAAACGTTTGAGGTTTAACAAACCTGAGAGGCTCCAGAGCATGCTGCCCCTGGAGAGTTGTCTTTCATTTATGTTAGTTATAGCCAGTATTTACCATTCAAATTCCAAAAATAATTAAAAAGAATATATATATATATATATATATATATATATATATATATATATATATATATATATATATATATATATATATATATATATATATATATATATATGTATATATATATATATATATATATATATATATATATATCAAGTGCATACAACTTGCTATTTTTCTCCAACTATCTCCATGAGTCTTAAAACCATAAATTAACATAAGCAGGATTAATACACATACAGTATATGCAGTTTAAATTATATAAAAACAGTTTCATATTCACATTTCTTTTCATTTTGTGGTTAAACTGAGAGGTGTCAAAGTGCATCCCAATTAGTACTTGTACCATTTTGAACCCTTGCAGACTCATGCACTCAACCACTTTCCAGGTGATATCATTTAAGTCCATAAGGGCTCAGGATTTAGGGTTGGAGGGGACACTGAGATTCAGCCCAGGTCCGTAAACCAGTTTTTACATACAACACAGATGGTTGTGTTAGAGCTTTCTGACAAAAGCAGCCAAGTCAAATGTTCCAGTATGGAGCTGATATATAATGTTGCTACATTGAGCTATATGCTAATGCAGTGTTGGGGTGTTTGTTTTTTTTCATATACTAAAAAAGGGTGAAAAATCATTTCCATTCACACCAAAGCATCACATTCTGTGTCTATTATGCAAACGGTCCAACAACTGGGTTCAACTGCAAGTCAGTTTTTCTTTGCACTTCAGCTTTCCCCTTTTAGAAAAATCTTTCAAGCATTTTTCTTTATGTAACACAACAAGCAGAGGAGAGAAAAGAGCTTGAGACGTTTTTTTGTTTTTTTTACTTTGTACATATTTGTGGAAACCTTCTGAAATTATCAGGGGCAAAAAGCCAAACAGTATTACAAGAATTTAAATGTTTTTACAACCATTTTTTTTTTTTTTTTTTTTTTTTTTAATCATTTCAGGAACAGCAACCAGCAATCAGAGCCAGTCACACGCATGCATGTCCCCTCAGGATGCATTGAAATAACTTTTGTGACCCTGAACTCACAATCACAGCCATCACAAATTTAATTTTAATTGGTCTATTTCCACTGAAAGAAATTCCCAGCAGCCTCAGATGAACTTTGTGCTTTAGTGCTAATTAAAAAAAAGATGATAACAAAATAGAAAAATGTGTATCATGCTTACATACTGAACCCAGAGGGTGAACACGGTTAATAAAATACCTGAAATCATTCTCACAAAGAGTGTGTTAGCATTGCTGTCATTAGCATTCAGCTTCAGGCTAGCCTTGCAGAGCTGCTAGCATGTCTTCAAACCGGTTCATTTACATTTTATCATCCCGCTGGTAAGCCGTGATTCTAAGGCGCTTATTTATTACATTATCTCACATTTATCTGTGTATACGACAGGAAGCTCCTCTACTGCTTAGCCTGTTTGTAGACATATGCTAACAGGAGGATTTCTTACTTAATACTGTGGGATGTCTGTTAACTGTGGCCTACAGCACAGACTTAGTAAAGGAAACAAACAAGGCAACCTCCACTGTAGGGCTCCAGATGTACAAAGTCAGGAGGAAGTGGAAATAACACAAACACAACACTTTCAGCTCTGTGATCAATTTCTGTCAACTACCTCTCTTCCTTGTATACACAACAGTGTGGATAGGAGGCTGTGTCTTTTATTTGGGGCCTGAGTTTGAGAGTAGGAAAGGCATGTTTTGTTGAGTTGTGTCAGATCCAGGTTTGCTGGAGGCTGTCGGAGGTGAGACAGCAGTCACAGGTATAAGTGGGTTGAGCAATTAGGACTTTAGAAAGATGTAAGATGATGAAGACAGACCTCAACATCTCTTCTCCATCCACCTCCATCAGACAAGAGAGACCACCCACGAACAGGATTCATAGCCCAAATGCACCTCTCAAAAAGAGAGGATGGTAGATGGAAACCTCTGACACATGATACATTTCATGTCTTTATCCAAGCAGGCACTCAAAGAGCTCCCCTTTTATTTGAGCTATGTCCTCTCTACAGCTAAGGGATACAGTGAAGGGCAGTGGGGAAAAAATGGTATATGATTGACTCCTACTGAGTATCTATGACAGAGTGATATGACAGAGTAAAGAATAAAAGTTACTGAACGATATACTGGTGCATTTTTCTGCTTCATTTTAAAAGAATAGCAGTTGTGCTACCTGAAACTTCAAACAAGGGTGATCAAGGCAGTGTTCACAAGTTTTCACTATAAAGGAGCTATCTTAAAGATCATTTCACTCCGATTAAAATAAACTAGTTCAGGTTAATTTCTGCTTTTAAGCTGTACCTAATTTGTTCAATACCTAGAACTCAATCATTGACATCTACTGAAGTAATGAGTTGATGTAATCTACAATTTAAGTTTAAAAAGCAAGGAAGAACACAACTGAACATTGGGTTAAAACCATTGCTTTGCCATTTTCGAAACATACACAGAACTACAGTTTTTTGGCTGATTATTACCCACTTTACTATCCAAACAGAAAAAACCTGCTTTGTAATAGATGGTTCGTGTTTTACAGATAAATTAAAATGGTATTATGTAAACTGTTATTTTTTTCTCTATTTTATCCCTTTACTCCATCTTCATTCATTCATGAAACTCCCTAAAAAATTCACATCTCACACTACTAACTGCATCTGAATTGCTATCAGGATGAGCCATATGAAATTCCTGCTAGCTTTTAAAAATCCGACTTCTGCTGCCCTAAATCAATGCTCTGACACTCTGGGTATCTCTTGAATCCTCCCATAATGTGAGGAAATGTTCACCATCTACAGAGTGAACTATGTCCCCAATCTGGTCTCACTTCAACAAAACATAAGTGCGTTCTATAAATGTTTATTTAGTGTGTTCCCAAAACACACTAGTTCCTGGTATCAGTCTTCAGATAAGGCAGTAAACTTTATACATTCGAAACATCCAGTTATATGGAAATAAAATGGATAATAACATTTCAAGACAACTGGATGCAGTAGAAAAGTCGTATCAGTTTGGTTTTGTAGGCATCAGGAGTATTTGTAGGAAAAGGATTTATGAAAGGATTATGACTGGTTAAATAGTCACTAAAATACATGAACAAGCTAATCTAATGTATGTGAGGGATGTTTGCCAGTAGGATATGGAAATTACATACACATTAATTATACATGAAGTCCATGCAAGTTTCATACACAAGATTCATATGTAAATCAGAAAGTGATGTATGTTAGAAACAAAGTTAAATAACAAAGTTTCATGTTAGTAACTAGGTTTCATATACAATTTTTGTATGTAAGGGACCAAGTTTATTGCAGAAGTTTCATATGTAAGTAACCAAGTTCCATACATCAGTTTTTTATTTGTGTTTATATATATATACACACACACACACACACACACACACACACACACACACATACACACACATATCACCAAGTTCCTTACAAATATTTCATATGTAAGTAATCAAGTTTTGCACAGAAGTTTCGTATGTAAGTAACCATGTTTCATACTACAGTTTTGTATATATATCACTAAGCTTTGTATGCAAATTCTGAATATTGGTCATCACGTTTTGTAACCAAGTTTCATGTCAGTAGCCAGGTTTCATATATAAAATTCATACATACGTAACCTAGTTTGGTGTGGAATTTTTTATGTAAGTAACCAAGTTTTGTACCATTTTTTTAAGCTTTTTTTGTTAGTTGTTTATGCCTTCAGTGTGAGAAGAAAGGACAGTGGATAGAGTAGGAAACAGGGTGAGAGTGGGGAGTGACATGTGGGTAAGTCACCACAGGCTGGATTTGAACCCGGGCCGCCTGCTTAAGGGCTTTTTGAATGTAAGTCATCAAGTTTTGTACGCAAGTTCTGTATATAATTAACCACGTTGTGTAACTAAGCTTCATGTTAGTAACCAGGTTTCATGTACAAGTTTCATACATAAGTGGTTGTATTTTGGTAACCAAGTTTCATATGTAAGTCACCAAGTTTGGTAAGTAAATGACCATGTTTTGTACATCAGTTTTGTATGTAAGTAGAAACCTTTATATGTGACCCTACAGACACGCGTGTTGCTTAAATTGTGTTACATAAATTGAAGTTGAATCCTTTTTTTTTTTTTTGAGGATGGCCAAGAACTGACCGTTTGCTTCACTTAGGTATCAAAATCTGGCTTAATTGGCTAACAGCCATGTTTGTATCACTTTTCTGCCCCTGACTGATACCTCAAGTGAACTCTCCTGCTTTTTACTAAACTACATCATCAACTACAACTTGACATCAGAACGAGCGAGAGGACGGCATCCAGTACTGAAGCCACAGGCATGCCTACAGATTGATTTTTTAATGAGTTGGACCTCTGATCAAAGGGCTGTTTTTGTGCAAATTAAAATGAGCTGGACATGCTTGTGGTGGACAATGTCTGGCTGAGAGAGCCTCTTGGGCTTTAATGTTAAAGCAGAATGATTAGCACTCACAATTCTGCCAGGAGGAAAGCTATTGTTTAGTTTTATGATTATTGTTTGCATATTTGGATGTAATTATCAGCCTCTATTGTCTGCCTAACAGTCTGAGTGTGATGGTTGGGTGTGTATGGCAGAGTGCACATCCTTTTTATCGATGTTCTCAGCGTTTCACAGGCCAGAGAGGAGACGATTGTGAACTCAGGCGTGTCACACATCTGCACCGAGGGCTTATCCCCTTCAACCATGCCTGAAATTTCTCTGCAGACACTCTTCCAATAGGATGAAGTTTTGAAATAAAAGTTGAGTTTATCTCTACATGAAAACTTTTACCGATACAATTTAATTTATAAATGAATACTGGTCGACAGAATCTCATTGCATTTAATTAGGGGCTTTTAATTCCTTCACTTTTAAAGGACAGTCTGTTGCTATGCCATTTTGTCCTCCTGCTATCAGGTCTACTTCATGTTTTGTAGGCTTCCATCATGAATGTTCAAAAATGACCCAGAAATTAATAATTCAATTACAGAGATACATCCTTTGCATCTCTGGTCAAGCACAAGAAGCACTCATTGGATTTTGTTCAATCCTTAAAATCAGGGGTCCCAAACTCAACCTACCAAGGGGCCGATGGAGGTAGTATGTGGGTGAGGCTGGGCCGCATCAAGTGTTCCACGAAAAAAGGGCTTCAAGTATTAAAAAAAAAAAAAAAAAAGGGGAAAACTGATCCAATCTTCTCAGTCCAAACAAGTCAGAACATGAACAGTTCTTCAGAACATTTGGCTTGAGGGAGGAAACAACTGAGACCCTCAGTATGGCTTGAAGATGCTCATCTTTAAGTTTGGACCTTAACTTTGACTGATGAAAGTTCATTGTGAAGAAGAGCTTTTCACACAGACAGGTGCTGCCAAAAAGGCACATGATCCTAACACCAACAAACACCGTATAGCATTAGGTGACAGAATATATATTTTCCCTCCACTCGGTGACACAAACATGTTACAAGTGACCATTTGCTAATTTGCGTTGTTGTCATGAGCCTGAGCTATTGTTGCCCACAAGTGTTAAAAAATATAAAACGCCCTGATGCATGTAAGAAAAAACGTGCAGGCCGCACTAACACAAAGCTTTGATTTCAGGCAGCGGGCCACAAAGTATTGTTCTTGGGGCCGCAATTGGTCCGCAGGCCGAAAGTTTGAGACCCCTGCTTTAAATGAAGCTGAACATATTCTCCAGACTTTATCCAAAAATGATTCTTATTTACATGACTCAATCTGCAAGAATAGAGAATAACCTAAAACTTTGCAGCCAAAATTGAAACAATGAATTTGCCTGCTCCACATTTATGACAGAAAAATTGAAGACAGCAGAGATGCATTGACAGGAGAATTATGCTTTCGGCAAACTTCCTTCAAAGAAAACATACATCCTGAGCTGTTGGATATACTTTAAAGTGCTCAAAGTGCTCTTTGAGATACAAAAGAAGAGTAGCCGTGTTGCATTTTTGCTGACTCTTAAGTGCTCGTATCTCTTTTAGCCAACACATCATTAAAAGGTACTTTGTCCACCCACTGCTATCATATTTGCTGCTTTATAGTAGCTTACTGTGATATATTTTTCAGTATTCATTGCAGTATAGTATTGAGGCACACACAATTTTCTACCCAGTATGGGTCAGACGACTGCAGTGTTTTCCTTCTTAAGTCTGGGTTTGTAATATTTTTTAGCAGGTCAAACCAGAGCTGGCCTTTGTATGTGATGTTATTTTGGTTTTATATTTCATGCCGTGATAACGCCATTATCACATCTGGAATGGTATTGTGCTCTCAGATCCCCTGTGGTGTGTTTTTTTTCTCCCTCTGAACCACCATTAAGCCCATGTGCTCACACAACAGAGCAGAAACAACTTAAAGTTTTGCCAAGTTAGCCCAAAAAACATCACACCTTAGACATGTTCTTAACAAGACGAGACACCACGTCCCACTGTGAGCTGAGGCTGAACAAAAGTGAGTCCAACTCGATCTAATTGGTAGTTTTCAACTGAATGCACCAGCTTCGGCTTCTTCTTCCTCAGAGATGTAACATTTCATGTATTTAGAGACATTTTCTAAGTCGGCCTTGTCTGGATCCTCTCTCTCACCGGGTTTTAGCCAGCAGCTATGTGTTCACGTGCAACTGTACCACAGCATGTGTGGAAAGATTTTTCCTGACTGACCTGTCTTGTGTGATTATTGGTGTTTTAAAATCAGAAATGTGAGTTCTGTTATTTAGATGAGAAGTGTAGGATTAGGAGCATCTGCACAGTGCTCTTATTGTGTGTGTTTGTGTGTGTGCGTGTGCTGTTTTCACAGAAATAGCAGCGTGATATTTCTTGCCGGTTAAGCTGAACATGTGGCTTTCTTCCTGGAAAGCTGACCTGTGTGTGTCCGTCTACAAGTTAATGTTCAAGTCAACCGATGCCCATCTGCAACTGCTCCTGTTTTCCCTCCATCTGTTCTCTGTGCAGCTGTACACACACACACACACATATGCACGCATGCACACAAATACACACACTAATTTCTTCAGAAGTGTTGCTGCAAGGTAGCAGAACTAAAAAGCATAAAATTTCTCATTCATCATTTCATCAAGTACCTGTGAAAATTAGAGCTCAGTATGCTGAAGGCAGTATCGGCTGATGGGGCATCGCCTTCAAACAACATGAAAGAAAAAGTGCTGTGATCAGATAGAAATTCTTTTAAGAACCCGTGAAAAGATGCACCTCGCTCTGCTTCACCAACCAGCTGCTTCTCCACCAGCCCGATACATGTGAGAGACGTAGCTAGCAGGAGTTATCACACAAAACTGTGGCAGCTTTCCTCACTCGTATGAACAATAACGCCTTTTATCAGTTGTTTTTCTGGCATATAGAAAGACTTGAGAAGTTCTGCACCTGTGTGCCGGAACAAGAGATGACTAAAAGGTCATGCAGATTTATTCTCTCATCCAGAATTGATGCTTGACCTCATCGTGTGTGTCATTGCTTTCTTGGTTTTATATGATTAACAAGTTGCAGATGTAGGCGCTTATCCTGCATATCAAGCATCGCCACAGCAGCTGACTCCTCACTTTCCCCTCTCCATCCAGGCACATGGAGTGAATTTAAATAGATTTGAACTTTAGCTGCCTCTCAACATCGCATTCTGACACACTGCAGGTCCTACCATGGCATGTCACTGACAAAAGAGATGACATAGAATGGATCTGAAAGCAATACATGAGTGTATGGAGAGATGATTTAGACAGAGATATGGTTGCCATCTATACTGTTAGGCGTATATTAAACTATCATGTCCTCACTTTATGACTCATTGAACTTAATTTGCTCAAAAATCATCAGTCCATTTACAGAAGAAAAAAAAATCCAAGATGATGGCTTCAACTTCACTGAGGCTTCAAATTTTGCATTTGGATGTCAACATCTTGTTGGTTTTTCCAGACAGAATTAAACCTCTTTATTTTGAGCCTGGATTCCTATTACTGCACCTATATCATGAGTGCTATGATAGTAAAACATCGATAGCATTGTAACTACATTTAAAAAAATAAAATTCCCAAGGCCTCAATCATGTAGATTTAAGCCTGAGCAGTCCTGAGAATGTTGCAGCATAAATGCCTCCACATTCATTCAGTATCCCACAAAAAAACCCAAAAAAAACAAAAAACAAAAAGCATTTACAAGACTATTTTTATTGGCTCTGGTGGTTTAAAAAACAGCATGCTTCCTCACATTTTTGTGACTTTGCAGAGTCGAGATGTCAATGGTTTGAACCACACACGCCTACTTCTATTGTTAGTTGCTAAAAAACAGCACAAATATCTTCATTCTGTTTTGTCCCAAAGAACCAAAGGAAACATTTTATTATCATTTCGACAATAACATTTCTGCTTCAATTGATACTTATGTGTATGTTTGTCCTAACCACTTCTCCTCGGACTGCTTCAACAACGAGTGCTGATCACATAAAGTTACAGGAATAACACTCAAATTTTATGTACCATTCAGAGACATGCTGTGGTTACCCTGGCTCCAACACTTCAACAGGCTCCTTTTACCATTTGGGGTTATGTGTTGGTGTTTTTCCACCTCTGCCTACACCCTCTCCCTCAGGCAACATTTGGGCAGATTAACAGCACAATATCTTATTATTATAGCATCCCAACTCACTCAGATCATGGTGTGGACAGTGAGGTTTGAAACTGAGAGGCTGTAGATCTTTCATAGAAGCTGATCTGTGAGCTTGCTCAAATTACCACTGCATTGTGCTGTAAACAGCTAAAAGTTACTGTCATATGAAACCTTGAAATAGGTCTGTACTGAGTAAACAAAACAGATGAGATAATGTGTTACTTTTCCACATACAAACACAAAAGCATGATATTATACAGCTGATAGAACATTGTCTGTTATATCAAGATAAAAAAAATAATAATTTATTACCGTGAGATAACAGTGCATAAAAAAAGAAAATCCATGTCTGTTCTCATCTTCTGTACTTTTGGCCCCTGGTGGACAAAAATTAAAATGTGGCATCCAGGTCAAAGCAGAGCTAATAGATTACTTAGGTAGAAGGTTACCACTTCATGGATTTAAAGACCTCTTTAGACATCTCTGATTGGGGTGATGTGATTCAGTTTAAGAAATTATACAACTTTATTACATCCATAAACATTTGCTTCTTCACCTGTAAGCACTACCCTCATCTGAGTAAAGGTATATTTCTCTAATCCATGTTTTAGTGCGCAGTCTATAAGAATAACAGATGTATAGGAGCCACCTAGAGCTCCCCAAACTTCAGCATTTCATCCACACCATCACAGTTTAGAGAGATTAATGGAGCCAAAAAGCACAAAGGATTTTTATTACAAAGTAATAAAAGTGAAACACTCAGCACCTCAGCCGAAAAGAAACATTTGGTTGTTTACGCGTTTTTTTTAATTATTTTTATTTTTTAATGTGAATAAAGTGGATTTAAATTTAGTGAACCACCAGCAGTGTGCCCACTGGCTCAGTTTACACCTGTTCTGCTCACTGGTGTGATATTGGTTATACTCCACTTTGTTTCAGCACTGCACACACTTGTCCAAGTCAATACAGACAGCCATTTGTCAAACTAACCTCCATTCAAAGACCTTGAAACTAATTAGCCTAAAATATAATGAAGCTTAATTGTTATTAAACAACTGAACAGACAGCACTTCTTATCTATTGATGCATTTAAATCAGTTTAGACATGAAACACCCGCACAGTTGGCGCTCCTGCTGAACAGACAGCATATGCAACCTGCAGATGATGAGGTGGCCAAAGGTCCGCGTGTGGGATTATGAGTTCGTGGTTAGAATCAGGACTGATTGGCGTTCTTCATTCCCGCTGGACATGACCTCTCTCCCTCTCCATCCAGAGCAGACAGGCCTGTTAAGATGCAAAGAGAGAAGAAGAGCAGCCTGAACATTCTCTCAATCCATTTCAAAAAGACAGCCTCAGCAGTGATTGACAGGGGGGAGAGGTTACATTCTTATTTACGCTTATAGAAATACATGAGGTTTGAAAAAAGGGAATAAATAGGAAGTGCAGAATGGCTTGGCAGTGAATAGCCAAACAGAGAGCAGAAGAACTGTGAACCATTATGCATGAAGTGATGGACTGATTCAAGAGGATGATGGAATACATAAATGCATCAATATATGAATTCAATTTGCAGTAAAATAGAATCTTTTGTTGTTGGAACACTTTATTTTGACAGGTGGAAAAAACTTCCTTTTTGATCTTCGTAAACAGATTTCTGACCGATAAACATAAAGTCTTTTTACAGTTATTTCAGCGGTATTTATGAAGCCTTCAATCTGTACTTCAAAAAAAATCTTTGTGGTGCAGCAGCTTGTTTCTGCAAGCTTTGATTTGATACAGATTCTGATACATCAGTTAATAAATGATCAGAATTTATGCTACTTTTCATCCAGACAGCATGAATTAAAAATCTGGGGTGGGCTCAGCTTTTAATTTGGGGAGCCATATTGGCCTTGAAGCACAGTTTCTCACCCACAGCTTGTTAAAATGCATGAGATGAGCAATGCACCTGAGACGGCAGTTATTAATAGCCACGCCCCTTTTTGTATTCTGCTTGGTTGACGTGTTTTTTGCACACGTGATGCCATGCATAAAAGAAAGAAAGAAGTGATACCAACATTTATTTACGGAGGACATCTATATGGAAAAGGATTAGGGCCACTGTTGAGGGTTTTGAGTTTTGAGTTGAGTTTTGAGATCAAATCAGAATTTTCACTTTTATCTCATGATTTTGACTTTTTTTCTCAGAATTCTGACTTGAATCTCAAATTTGGAATTCAGAATTTTTTTCCTCAGAATAATGATAAGTATATAAAAATGGACCTTATGTTTTGTCCTAATCCTCTTTATCTAATCCAAACATCTAAGTACATTGACCTTTAAAATGTTGCTTTCACAAGATGTGATCCCAAAGTTGCTGAGGAAATTCACACACACACATTTAAGGCCTCACTAAGACCTCACTTTAGAGTCCCTTAATATTCCCACGGAGCCAGATACTGACGCATTGGCACGGCCCTTGGCTTCAAATCCACTCACTGGTTCAGAGATTGAAATCATGACCAAAAATCGTAAGATAAAGCTGTTTCTGCAAACTTGATTTTGAGAGAGTGTTGTTTTCACGTGGGCAGCCTCACCACAGCTTTGCAAGATATTTATCTTCACCTCGTGATAAAACAGTTATTGATCCAGAGGGTGGGATGCTGAATTGCATTGTTCTGAATAAATGCAGGGTAAAGCTAGGGTTTCAGTCCAATTCTGAAGCCTCACTTCTGATCAGTTCAGAAAGAGAGACAGTGAATACTGTTTCTAATGTCAGGAATCTCAAATAAAGATCATTTCAGGTTTAATGGGAGGTCTGGATACCTATAAAAGAGATTTGGAAAGATCAGTCAGTGCTGTTGTTGAAAAACAACAACAGTCTGAAGAGTCTGCTGGTCTGACAGACACGATGCTGATGCTGGTGTCATTAGTTGAGCGCAGCTTTAGGACCCGGGGAGGCTGACGCGGCTGTTCGCTGCAGGAGAAGCATGGACAGATCTGTACGCGCTGGCTCTCCACGGCGGCACGAACTGCACCATAGGTCTTCATAGCCGCACAGGATATTCTTTTTCTACCCTGAAGGATACGCTTTATCAAAGGACACTGCTTTGGCTCTAGTTTGTCATGCTGTATTTCTAAAAAAAAAAAAAAAAAAAAAAGAAAAAGAAAAAAAGAAAGAGGGACAACCGGCGTCCCCTGAAGTCGCTCGATCACCAGTTGTGAGCTGTATATTTGATCCGTTTTCCTTCTCTGCAGCGCGCGGCGAATAAAAGTTTTACGGACTCGCCGGTATGGATGACTTCTTCTGCTTTTAAGGAACAAACACGTGCAGCTGCCATCGCATCATTCCGGAGAGGTAAGTTGGGTTTCACTTCGCGTGCTTTGTGTGTGAAGAATGATGCAAGTGGTGCAGCAGTTTGGTGAAAAACGGAGCGCGTTTCTCTTTCTGCCGATGTGGAGGGAAGCGGTGCAGGGCTGTCAGTAAAATTCATACAGGCTCGGCTGCTATTCTTTCTTCTATAGACGGACTAAGACTATGTGTAAAGCCTTTACGCAAAGTCGGAGCAGACAGACTCCTGCCCTCATCTTGCGCAAGAAAGCACGGTATATAATCTCATCTGAATTCTTGAACCTGAGTGTCATTTCATAGCGTGGAGGCATTTCACAGATTGTGTCTCGCTGTGTAGTGATTACACAGGTGTGTGTTTGTGTGTTACCTGTCACAGCAGCCTGTTGACAGACTGACTGACAGGACGCTCATGCTGCTGTGGAGGAGCTGTCCTCCAGGCTGTGGTGCTGAAAGTTTCCCAACTGGAGGACAGGCAGGAGTGAGGCACAATCAGATATGCGGTTTTGTGGAATCTGAGTAGAATTAAAGGCTTTAGTGATATCAGTTATCTAGGAAAGGAGTTATCCATGGTTTATGGGAGGGGATGAAAATGAGGATGGGGGTGCATGTTACCTCAGAGAGCACTATCTAGCTGCCCTGATAGCAGGATCTCAGCAGGGACTGAGAGTGACAATGAATCAATGCAGTTTGGATGAGCTGAGGAGGATTTCAGAGTGAAAAACCAGCATCCCTGCTTTTTAGGGGACACCACTGCACTGTGCTGTTGCAGTTGTCTGTATTTCTCCCAAATTTGACTTTAGCAGATCGGACTTGTGTTGTCTTTGATGTGTCCTCAGATGTAAAGGCTGCTGCGATTTTGTCCCCGTCGCCCACTGTGTGCATGATGAGCCCCCTCTCCACGTCTCTAATCCAGCGCTCTGCACTTTTCTGAGATTTACAACAAGCCTGTGAGGATTTCTGTGGGCAGGTGGAGGGTCATTCATGCTGCCGATGCTGCTGCTGCTGTTGCACCTTTTCGTATTGCATTTTTTCCCCCCTTCACTTGCTCCAGAAATGATGTGATCATCCATGTGTGAGTCTTATTGGTTTTGGCGGTGTTTCCACCATGGTTCTTCAGATTGGTTCACTTTGTGGAGAGCTTCCAGAACTCTTTTCTTTTTATCGTTTTCCTCTCTGCCTCAGACATATTGATGGAAAAGATAGCAGAGTTGGTGGGGTCGATCTTGGGAGCAATGATTTGTGTTCACTTTAGAGACCAAACTTTTTTTTTCTTTTATAGCAGGTATTTTTTAATTCTCCCGAAAGATTGTTCCCTTTTGTCAAATTATTATAATTTAGCATGAGTAGTCCTTTTCTAAAACATTGGTTTCTTTAGGACAGATTTCTGTCTGCTTTATTACCATAAATACAGAACATTAACCTATCCTTAATTCTTTTGTGTTTATTTTCCTTTTATTAAACTGAAAAGAAAAATAAAGAAAAGCTTGTGAACAAAAGCATTTTGCAGCTTTGGTGCAGTTTTATCTCCCCTTTTCACTTCACATCTGGTCCACATGCCCGTACGTTTTCATGTCTTTGTCATGTCCATTATGACATCTCACACTGGATCAACATTGCGCTAATTAAGTCCAAATACTTCCATCAGATACAGCACAGACATGAATGAGAAATCAGAGGCACATTCATGGAGAATAATGGCTGAAATGAAAATCACTTTATTTGCAGCTTGCTCTTTCTTTTGTTTGAAGAATGGGTCGACTTTACCCGCCATGAACCGCTGGTCACACGTCTCTGCTGCCTGGGAAAATCTCTTTAATCCAGACAGGCGCACCAGATCTGCCTTCATGGCAAATTTGGAGCTTATGGGCAGACTTGGAATTCTGTGTGTGGCAGCCAAAGCAGAACATTAATAGATTTCATCTAACAGGATTAGTGATATTTGGCAGTGAGACAGGCAGCAGGGACTGAATAAGATATTAATACTCAGTGAGTAAAACCAACAACACTAACGTGTGAATAAAGATTCTTTGAAAGGCACACAGACTTTTCTTTCATAAATCTGCCAGAACTGCGGGGCAGAATTATGACTGTGAGCAAAAAAACCTCATAAAATAAAATCAGATGGAGATTCATTAATCGTGAAGGAAATGCCAGTTGCTCCAAAATTAAAGCAGAACCTCAAGTATCAGTGAAGTATAAGAAATGAACAGTAAAATATACAACTATAGAGCTATGATAACTCAAGACCAAACTGAAACTCTGATGAAAAGATGCAATAATAGTGAGTGATATCCCTCCATACTTTCTTACTGCTGTAATGCATCAAGTTTATCAAAAGAATGTTACATACTGGGGCTCAAAATGTATTTTTTTTCTTGTGCAGAAAACACCAGAGGTATAGAAAAGGTAAAAGCAACAGTAATAACCCCATGTCAGCTGAAAATGATAGAGGAAGTTCCCATCACTCTCCCCCATCTCCCCCCTTACACTCAAGATGTTCCAAAATGCCCCCGGGATGCTGACGATTGATTCCTGTTTTATTGTTTTTATTTTTCATTCTGACGCTGTTCCCCTATGAAATCACTGTCCTGTGTGGGTGCCTGATTGAAAACCTCTAGTTGCCCAAACCCCCCTACAGGCGACAGTCTGTGGCTCATCCTCTCCCTCCAGAGCCCTGAGGCTGAGGGTCCGACATCAGGGAGCTCCTGTTTCCCCTCCAACAGACGACCCCACGCACCAAAAGGTCGAGCGCTGCTAGCTGTCGGCAGGTCTCATCATTCCCTCATGACACGGCCATTATGGTGCCCTCTGGATGCCATGTCAGTCACCCATGGTGGCAAGTCAATTAGTCATGTCTGTGGGGAGGGGGTGTGTGTTTGCTGGTTGGATTTTTGACACTCATGTGCAGGTGGGGTCACATTGGAAGCAGATTACTGTTTCTAATTACCTTCTCGATTCATACTGTATGCAATGAGCCGGTTAAGTCTAATAATCAGCTTTAGATTTGTGCTTCAATTAAATGGTAGTCCTCGTACGTAGATGGAGTGACATCATGAGGAAGTGGGGTCTCCCCAGGAGAGGTCCAGGGGTTATATTCAAGTTAAAGAAAGGTTTTAACAGAGGTTTGTCATTTTAATGACTAAAGGATACTTAGTAACAACTCAGGGAAATCTGACATGATGTAGCTGAGTGGGTTAGGTTTATTTGTTAAAAAATTAGCTTTTTAACATAAGTATTCACTTTGATTATGGTCCCTGGATTTGGGTTCTGGAGTCCCTGATACAAGAGAAAAAATTATTACCCTGTTAAAAATATTTGAATTCTTAAAAGTCCTGTTAACCCTTTAAAGCCTGACCCATCAAAAAATAGCCCAAAAATTCTTCTTTTTTTGGAACTGAGATGTTTTTTTTACCTGTTTAATAGAATCCACAAAAAAATGCTATATCATTTTGTTTATAATATATTTTTTTGTATCACATTTGATAAATTGGACAGTTTTGGTAACTTTTTTGGTGAAATTTTTTAGTAAATATGAACAGACTGCGCTGATTGGCTGTCTTAATGCTGAGAGGTGGCAGACTGCAGACTGGTGCAGATGAATGTAGAGGTAAAAACAAAACAAACAGCAACAAAAAAAAAAACAAAAAAAACCACCAGGACAAATATAGCGAGTGCACCAGGAGTACCCATGCCAGCACCAAAGCAAGAAAGTCTAAATATATCCCAAAGTGGCAGTATTGACTAATGCGGGCCTGCTTTTGTTGGGTCATGAATGGTTGGTAAAAACCTTTTATGAAGATCAGTGTTGCAGCAAACCCAGCCTTGTAGTAACCCCCATCGTTGAAGCAGTCCAAGGTGAAGAGGTCAGTTAAATAAAGATATATATATATTAACAGCTTTTTGGGCTAATTGTTGTTGAGATAAAAAAGAAACCGCTATTTTCTTTGATGATCTTGTGCTTGATCAGAATATAGACATTAATGTTGTTTGTTTTTTTTCAACCAATAGCAGAGTAGTTGGCACGCGTGGCTGTAATGTTTGACATCTTAACTGTGCAATACTGATGCAAACTACTGAAGCATAGGACAAAGCGGAGGGAGGGGTTTTGTATACATTTCTATGCAAAACAATCCTGTTGTTACATCATCAAAGGAGCAAATTTAAATCACATTATAGAAGATATTTCCTAAGTAGGTCTGTGAGCTTTTTATTCTATCTTCTCAGAGATTCACTAAATTCTAGATGTATAGACAAGCAAGAGTGTCTTTTTTTAATATATGGGACCTTTAAACCATGATTATGTTTCATGGAGTCACTGGTTAGTCATGTTGCAAAGTACCATATGCTTCCAGGACTTCTGTTTAGTAATATTCTTTGAGATAAGAATGGCTGACTTCAGCATCTGCACCAGCAAACAACAGGGCTGACAGAAGGGGGCAGGACAGAGGACTATAGAAAAGGAGAGATGGTGATCAAAGCTGGGTTTAAGGTGTCTTTGGATTCCTCCAAAGCTGATGAAGTGTTGTGTAAATGAAACAGGCAATCTGCAGCACCATGTGGAAATTAATGCTGTTAAGTACCTGGAAGACTGCTCTGGAATAATCATCATAATATGCTCTGTATGTGAGAGTGGTGCATGGTTTGTTGTCAGACAGCTCATATGTAGGCCTATGTATATTCCCTCCAGTTTCCCACTCTGGATCATGGCAGAAATAAGTCTAAAGCTATTTGGAAGCAGATAATAATGTGCTGTTGCTGATTTTTGGCTGTAAATTTATTTCTGTTTGTATTTACTGTATGAACCAACCGTCACAGGAGAGGGATTCTTGCTCTGCCCTAAAATCTGTAGCGCAATTCCGATATACAGCTCCATAAAGTGTGAAATGAAAGAGATAGAAAATGTGTGCGAGGCCGTACTCTATCATTTGTCTCAGGATAACTGTGCATTTACTGCCTCACAACTCACGGTAATACAACCCGATATAAAGTATCATCTCCATCAGTGGTGTTCGGCGCTAAGATGCTCTGTACCGTGGTTCACTGTCGCAAATATTTCCAGAAAATAGGAGGCAATCCTTAGCTGCATGCCACTTAGCATTAAAGGAAGTGTACTGGGTGTAAGCCTGTGTGATAGACTGCTGTCCTATCCACAGGGCTGTGTTGTACACCTGCTGTAAGCTGCTTCATGGCCCTGCATGGGGCGATAAGGCTGCGAGTCGCCTCAGCATGAAAAGGGCTTACTTACATTGACGAGCTTACAGTAAAATGTAAATGCTTCGGAGACTGTTTTGTGGATGCATTAAGTCGGAGGTGTAAACTACAAAATCTTGAGCAGCACATAAAAGATTCTGTATTGTAGAACATGTTAACGGTTAAAATGGAAAACACGGTTCTGCCTCAAGAGTGCCTCCTGTATTGGTACCTGATAGTTGGGTCATATTTAATCATTACAGCCATGAAAAAAAGACAGATTTCACAAAGCAGCAACATCCAGGGCTGAAAAATGAAGACAAAGACTGCAGTTCCCCAATTGTCCACTTGGTGTTGGCTCTTACAGCCCTGTAATCCCCATTAACACCCATTACAGCATGTTTACAGAGTGCTTAGGGGACTTGTCCCAGCTTCAAGTCTTTGCTTGTTGGAGTAGCCAAGAGTGTGGTTGACTCATCATTTTCAAGAAAGCGACTGTCATCATTTGGCTCCTTTTTTTTTGTTTAGGTCATTTTTGGGGACTTTTCATGCCTTTAATCAAAGGACAAGACTGGGAACCACCCAACCCAGGTCTAACTCATGTAGTGTAACATAAACATCCTCCCCCCTGCCCTCTAACTTCTGGCTTCTTATCACTGCTTTAGATGGTTGATGTCCACTTGCGGTGCCAGGATTATGATTGTGGGTGGGCCTCTAGAAAACTGGATGGGCCAGTTAAAAAAAAACAAAAAAAACAAAAGGAAAAAAACTAACGCTAACCTTAGATTGTTACATGGCTTTTGTATGAAGGATTGATGACGAGGGGACTTGATGGAGAGAGGGCGGCCAAGCTTGACGGTAACTTGTCACTCATAACTTTACCTAAAAAGGCTGGAGTTTCATGTTCCTCTGAGCTTTTCTTAGTGAATTTAATTGAAAACAAGCTGCTTTGCTTTGCCATGTTGATGTTTCATATGAGCTAATAGCTAAAATCAGAGTCTGTCTCTGTCACGATGAGCTTGCTGCTTTAAAAGCTGGCGCGCCAATGTCATTCATTTGATTGTATCACTTGCTGGTGACGATGCAGCCTATGGGCAGGCTAAAGAGGCCACATGTCAGGTGCAATCCGATGATTGGCTGAGAAGCTTTCACTCAAAGCTTCCTCAGGCTGCTTACTGGATGAACAGCTAGAAAGAAAACTAAAGCTTTGGCTGTTTTCAAATTCCCTTACAGTACTAGCAGTGTACACTATGTCCAAAATGTAGTATTCAGCATGCAGTATGCAAACAAACGTGAAAGTTGCAGTATTCAGGGTCAAATTGATGGGTCCATGCCTAAAATGGGTGGGTCCAGGCCCACCCAGGTCCAATAGTAATATCGCAGATGGTGAAGTCAATGAGTTGGAGCCCACACTAGCTACAATCTTATTTTCTTCACTGCCTTGATCAGTCTTTGGATAAAGACACTGCTGACTCATCGGATATTCAAACACAACATTCAAAAAAGTGGGTTAAAATCAATGCTAACATTAGCAAAGAAGCTACTTAGCTCCACACATTTCTTTCCTTGAAAGCTTATTTAAAAAATATGGGACTGAACAATACAATACAATCAATATTTTACTTGAATCACCTCTTTGTCCCATCTGTTTCCCTCTTCATCCAACTTGCTATCCTTTATTTTCCATTTTGAACATCTTATCAGTGGTCACTGACACTCACACGGCCTGGTGTTTGGTGGGAATCCTGTGGTCTATTATTATTTTGTGGTTCTTCTTGCTGTAAGGTACTGCATTATGTAGCCGATTTTAAAGTTGTAAAACAGCTTGGATCTCAGTGGGAGGCACTGAGCTGTACTCGGGCTGTTTTGGGACTGTCCAGGACTTGGACAGAGTTTGAAATAAGGGAATAAGGTTCCAAAGGGCTGCTGTCAACCACATTTCTTATCAGAGCAATGTCCTCCCCTGTATTCTGCATCCTCTACTTCCCTTATTTTTCCTTAAATTAGTGTCTTTAAGTCATTAATCCTGGCAGGTGCTACATGTTGCCTCTACTGTACATAACATCACTGATAATGTGCTTTATATCGAGCATCACATCATCATGACTGGGTAAAAAATCTACCAAAAATGAAAAACAAAGCAAGGTCACTTCTACAGATTCTGTGTTAGCTTAGATTTAGGATGCTGGCTGCTATTTGCTCTCTTCTGTTTGTCTCATGCTGTTTCTTTAAACATGGCAGCAAACTTTGTGCATGCTCAGCAGGGGCGCAATGTTTGATGTCAATACCCAACTCCAAACCGGATGAAGAAGAGTACACAGGAGGCTGCTGTGTGTGTCGTCTCTCTGAGTCTCTGATGTCAGCGCCGCTCTAATTTTGTAACAGAATTGGAAGTGCGTTTGTATGTTTATTTGCGTGATATATGTACAAAATCCAATCACATGCAAGCGTGTGAATATGTCAGCAGTTAGAGAGCATAAGCTTTTACTTCCGTGTGTGTGTGTGTGTAGCCCCCGAGCCGCCTGCAGAGACAAAGGCAGCAGACGTTTCGTTTAAGAAGTGGAGAACAAAGCGTCAACGATGCAGTGCTGCATGTAGTCAGGTAGATAAACAGATACATGAATTAATCTGTGGTATCCTGAAATGGGCTCTCTCCCATCCACTCCAAATCAATGGCCATTAAATTTCCTGGACTGCGATGTGAAGTGTGTGTACACACAAACGCCCCACGCAATAGAAGCTTTGCTTAATGATGGGCCGGCCTGCTCTGTGAACATCGTCTGTCCTCTTTAATTACCTGGAGCTAGAGATTGTTATTCATGGTATGGGATGAGTGAACAGACCCCCCCCCCCATCCCTGAGGCCTACTGCTCTTAGCATTGATGTGGAGGATGTGCACGAAGCAGATGCTACCCCATGATTTCTGAGTGTTTGTACTAATGATGAGCTCCACTAGGCTATCTTTCAACCCTTTTAATGGTGGTTCAGGCTGATTTAAAGTCTGATTTTATGGATGGAGCAGTGGTTTCCAATCCTGCTCATCACTAGGGGCCATACTGAGGCTCTTTAATGCAGCGTGACTGTAATTCTTTACACTGCACTCCTTATTGGGAGTTGGGGGCACATCTGGCCTTGCCTTGCTTTAGAAACAAACCAGCACTGTTATCACACTCTCTGCAAAGTGTTTCCTTGTATAACACAACATGATTTGTGAGATTGGTCTACTTTCCCAGCAGCCACTGATCTCTAAATATCTCTCTGCGAAATTTGTTCCAGTGGTTCAGCAATTTTCTGAGGGGTAAAAAGCCATCCAATTGTTGCCTGTCAGTGCAGTCTGTTTGGATTGCCTGTTTTCAAGCTGAAAGCAGCACCTTTCGAACTCTTCTTATCAATGCATTCGCAGATGTTTGAGTTTCAGATTTGACGGTAAAGTGAGAGGAGAGGGAACTCAGGAAACAGAACTTTGTGAAAGGCTTGTCACTCGAAAGTAACAAACGTAACCCGCACAGGTTGCGGTCATTTCAACAAAATGAAAGCATGTTGCATCATCCTCTTGAGGCATCTTGTTGTTTTTACTACTGCAAGGACTTCTTACACCTTCATCACCTTAACCTCCAACAAATCAATAAGATAATGCTGACTCACAAGGATGAAACAAATATCCAGGGCTCTTAGCATGGATATTGATACCACTGGTGGGCCTGCTGTGTTTTTTCTTCTCAGCGTCCCGTGCGTGGGTGTCTATCCTCCCAGTGTTTAAGTGTATGACGGGATGTGTCCCGCAGGCAGCCTCTAATTCCCAGCGGTGTCCATCAGACCCCTGTCCCTCCGAGCTCTGACAGAAGGAGCTATTATTTTCTCATCGCCCCGGTGGCCTGCGTCCCCTGAGAGAGGCCTTCCCACGTGACTGACAGCTCCGTAAACACACGCAGCCCCGGGGTGACTGAGTGAGAGCTCAGCGCGGTGACGCCCTTGTCCCTCCCTTTCCCCTCCCCTCCTCCCTAGACGTCTCATCTCTGTGTGTTTCTCCATCGTGACCTGGTCCAACCCTCCGCCTCCTGATATCACCTTCAACTGACACCCAGGGTAAGAGGTCACCTGTTTAGGAGTGAGATTTTTTTTCTTACCTTGGTGCACCCTTGAAAGCCCAAGAAATAGCAACCCCCAACACTCAGAGTCTTTTCTCATCCGTTACATTCAGCCAAAGCTGTGATATTTTCAATATTTCCAGACGCACTCTATTAGTTTCTTTAATGCTGTATCATAACAACACAGCAAAGATTGCAGGAGCTGGCCTGCCTTCTGTGTGTGTGTGTGTGTGTGTGTGTGTGTGTGTGTGTGTGTGTGTGTGTGTGTGTGTGTGTGTGTGTGTGTGTGTGTGTGTGTGTGTGTGTGTGTGTGTGTGTGTGTGTGTGTGTGTGTGTCAGTAGGTCTCACTTCTGTGTAACCAAGACAGATGACTGTGTCAGGGTTGTTTCCCCACAAGCCTGTGAGAGGAGTTGTCCTCCCATGCTGCTGCGCTCCCTCCACTTTGCGGGCCGCGTCGGGCCACGCTGCTTATTGTAATGACCTAATGTGGATTCAGGATCGGCTGCCGGGGACATCCATCTACATCAGGGAGCAGGAGACAGGAAAACCCTCTGAGTCTGTCTGCTCGTTTGTGTGTCTGTGTTTGTCTGTGGTTGCTTCATGTCTTCATGTGGGAACGGGTGTGAAGGGACACTCGCTGGATTGTCCTTTTGTTTTGCTTTTTTGTGTTTACTAGACTTTATGTGCTCAGTCTGGCACTTTTTATTTTCATATGAAATTATTTGTCTGTGAAGATTGTTTTTACTTTGTCTTTGGTGTTTATTCCAACAGATTTTTCCTATTGCTCTAGAGATCCATGTGAAATTGCAATGGACTGAGGTGAAATGATGCTTTTTTTGCATTTCCTGATTCCAAGAAGAGAGACCACATTTCTAAAAATACGATATTTGTTTGTGTGCATTAAATATTAAAGCTCCTGTAAGGAATTTTTAGCTGGTTATGAAACCGACTGAAATGAATATTGATAACTCAGCAGTCCAGAACACCAGGGACAAGATTGAATTTTTTCTGAGTACTGATCTAGCAGGATGAGATTTTGTGTGTTGAAAACATAATATACATATGTACAAGACAAGATCAGCCAAAAAAAAAAAAAAAAAAAAAAAAAAAAAACACAAGGGACACCAAAATGACACAAGCCAGAGGTCCTTACAAAGGCTTTTAATGATGCTGTGAGGACTATCCTTTTAGATAGCAGTGATACCTTTGGCTGGAATTGGTAGTATTTTTCCAGAATAAAGACTCTCTTTCCCATGAGCACTATCACCAACTGTCTTAAGTGTGTCAGTGTTGCCAACTCTTCAGTAAGAAGTATTTGCTTCCCTATTGTCATTAAATGACACCATCGCCCAATTTTCATCAGTGTCTATTTGCATGTCATCGTCATGACAATGTAGGAGAGAGGAATAACATCAAGGGAGAGACAAAAAGTGAGTTTAAATACCGTCATTATGTTTAGAACAAGCGGCAGCCTCTGGTTTGAAAATATGAGACAATGATGAAGTGCTAAAATCTGCGGTTCATTGAGTGTCCACTTAAAGCTGGCTCTGGAAGCACCACAAACACACCAAGCCAAAAGGAAAAAAAAGGAATTTTCACAGCAGAAATAAACATGTTTACAGCCTGGTACAAAAACTGTCTCCTGTCTAAACAGCTAATTTCGCTAACAGCACAGGGGGGGTTGATTTTTTTTTTCTAACTCAGCAGTTTAGAAGATACAGCTCAGGTCACATGACTGACAGGCACCCTATAGCTGTTAGTGTGGAGACTAAAAGCTCGCCTCATGTCCAATATGGCCCTGCTGGCCGATTTGCTTCAAAAGACCATTTCAGAAACAGACAGGTGATGTTGCAGAGACTACATCCATTAATTATGCAGTCTAAGGATCAGAACTACAAATGAACTTCTGTCGATTCTTGTTTTTTTCTTATAAATGTCAAAATGACAACCATCCCATTTTACACAGGCTTGGGACCGGCAAAAATGGCGTGCCTACAGCTGGAAGGGGCCGCTGCACTAGCTAGGAGGACTTGTTAGCCTGTCAGATCAGACTTGTCGCTAGTTGCTTTTTTGATAAAGAGTCACTGGAGGGGTCTGAAAAGTTGCTAAGTTGGAAACACTGAAGGGCATGTCACTTGTGGAGGAATGGATTTGTTTTGGAAGTAAATGAATGGAGAGGGGACCACAGGAACTGAGAAACAGCATTCAGAAATAATCCATTTTTGGGGCTGGTAATCTTATTGATGCACTGATGCCTGTTTTCTTCTCATTTCATCTCTGTGTTTAGTGACTTCTTTGTTTTCTTTTTGACCCCCAAGTCCCAAAGTACACTTAGTAAAAGCATTCATAGAAGAGAATCTGTCAGAGCAACTAAAGCTTTGTTCTTGTTTTGGGTGAATTTTCACTTCTAGATCTTTCTGTACTAAGAGGTTCAAAATAAATCTTAGCTTATCTGGTGGATATTATTTCAAGTAGTCTCAAAGAGGGTTCAACAGTTGGCCAAATCTGTTGGTACTTTCACATCGTAGTTCAATACTTACTCCACTGTTCAACTTCAAACAGCCTGTAAAATGAAATATATAGCACAAACACTGCACACGTTCTCTTGTGCAGATCTTGTGCATCTTGTTTCCATGCGTCACATTCATCCAGAAAGCATAATCCAGCCTTAAGGCTGACAAAAAAGCCCTGCCATACATCACAACCTCTTAAACAAGTGCATAAAATTACCCTTCGCTTCACCTCAACACAATGCCCACACATTAGAAATTTTGAGTGCAGCATTACGTTTAATGAAAGCTTTCCACTGAATCACTCCGCTGTGAGTGGGTGAAGTGTTGATGTTTCTTTGTTTGATTGTTAGTGACGGCAGCAGGCCACATTAAAAAAGACTTTATGGAAGTTTCCCATGGGATGTGTTTTTCATGACCAGCTGGGAATAACTCATAGTTTCAGGAAGAACTTGTAAAAGACAATGACCAAAGTATTAAGTCAGACAGGTTATGTTTGAAAAGTGAGGCAGCAGTTCCCAAATGGTGAATTGTTCTCTTAGTTACAAAAGGCTTTTAAAACTTTCAAATCTCTTATTTGTTTGCACCATCTATCTCCCCTGTCATCTTATTAATGGTGGAACACTCACAGTTTGATTACACTCGTTTGTTGACTCTGTCCTCATATGCTCTCAAACAATCAAACACAGCCACATTTTCTGTGTGTGTGTGTTTAAGCTAGCTCTGTTTTAACCGCGTGGGCGTCAAGTGGTCTTTAGAGGAAAGAGGAAAGGGCAACATCTCAGAAGGTCATGTTCTGCCCTTTTTTAATTTACACCAAGATGCTGACAACAAATTAAGATTCCTGCTTTCCTTTCTGATACGACCTCACGTTCATAACAAAGCTGGCCTGGATGCATTTTAACAGTTTAATGAGCCTCTTGGTGTGGATGTGGCATCACTGAGTGTGTGAGGGCAAGTTTAATTCAACAAATGTGGAAGTCCTGTGAGGTGGAATGAATATTCAGCACAGTTTCTCATAAATACACAGGCAAGAATATGAAAGTGACCTTTTTTTTGGTCACTTCGTGGCGTGATTGGCTCCGAAGTTAACATTTTGACCTGTTGGGAGAACCATCTTCATACAACAAAGACGAGAAGAAAATTCTGAGTGTTTACCTTTCCCACATGTACAAATTAATGTGCTTGAAAAATCTTCTTGCAGCATTGATGAAGTTTGTGCCGACTTTGACCCCAACTTTTAATTGGCTGAGGGAAAAGGAAGCTGTGATCCATGCCTGTCAGTGTGTGAATACTCTAATTAACTAGAACCTCCGAGCATTGTAATCTCTGGATTTTGGGGTATCATAACGTATTAACTTTAATTAAGCTTGTGAGCTATGCACGCTAATTAGATGAATGCGCTTATTTGTAGTCTGGATAATATGAATACATTTTACACAAGCTCAAATCAGTCAGTCTTGCTAATTACAGTGTACGCGTTCACTCTAATTGGTGATTGTGTGTCTGCCGGTGAATGATACACTAAAGCTGCTGTGTTCCTATCTGTGCACCCAGCTTAGGCTAATGTGATGAAACCCTCATGGAGAGATGATGTGCTCTGCTGAAGGCTGACAGTCCCGAGGAGAGGGGCTCAGCATGTCAGAGGCTTGTTGAACCACGTACACGTTCAGGACCGCTGCTCCTGTCTGTCAGCACAGAGACGCTACAAACCCGCTGTGTTCTCATTATCTACCTGTAGGTTTTTTTCTCTCTCTCTCTCTGTCCTCACCATGGTGATCTTTGCAGCTGAGCCTTTTTATCACTGTGAAGTTTTCATGTCTGATATCACACATTTGATCTTCCTCTGCTGTTTGCTGGAGCGTGGAAGTCTACCCCTGTAAATCGTCAGGTCCAGTGGTTTGAATGTTGCAAGAGGAAGTAAGAGCTGAAACACTTCCCCCCCCAAAATACTCAGTGTTGCTGACTTTTTCTGAGACTTTTTTCAGAAAATGTTGCGTTTTAGTCTTAAAGATGGGGTTTGTGATTCAAATCCAACACTACCTTTGGTAAATTCAGCACCTTTTTGTCACTAGTTGTCTGATCTGTAAGAGAATTGAGACAAAATCGGGCATTCATGAGAAGCCTACATATCCTGTAGCTGTAGTAAGGGCAGAAGTTACATTACTTGCCATGTCCTTGTTCTTAATAGCTTTCCAACATGTTTGTGCTGTTGACAGTACAGTACAAAAACATGGACAGAACGACAGCACCTTAAAGTGAAGCCAAAACTTTTCAAGCTCTCCCTGGTAACTAGCCATAGTATTAGTCTTAATCCCTTACCTCAAGTCTTTACAAAGGTCCTAACCTCTCATGGGGCTGAAAGTGACTGTCATTCCTTCCCCATAGAAACAACCTTGTTTCTAAGTTGAAACTTAAACTTGGCTTCCTTTTTAGAAACAAATCCTGTTTCTTTGTTCAGGCAAGGAAATGTCTGATTCCTACTACTTTTTTTTTTTTTACCGTAGTTTGACCACAGTGATCTGTTGTTTATGTGTGTATCTGACCAGTGCCTTAGGAAACTGGACACTGTCCATCACTGTGCTTTGTATTTCATCACTGGCTGTGGTCGTCTCCATAGATCCTTGTGTTGGTTGTTTTTTCTGTGCAAGGCTTCTCTTGGTCTGCTTCCACCTTATCTGTATATTTGCTTATTTAAAATGAAAAATCAAATGGCCTGTACTCTCAAAACATTCTTCAGATGTTGGTTCCCCAAGTCAGGGCTAAATTTAAAGCTTCTAAATATGCTGCTCCTAAATCTCCCATCAACCTTTAGAAGGGTCTGAAACTTCCTCAACTGGTCACCTTAGGTGAATTGAAATCAATTTTAGAAGATCGCAAAAATAACAGTTTGGGTCGTTTCTGCTTTTAGCACCCCTTGTATTTTTTATATACACTTGTCCTTTTTCATTTTCATTGTTTTTATTGTGTTTTTACTATAAACTGTCTTGTTACTCAATTTATGAAACATTTTCTGTTGTAGCAGTTACTTCTCATCATACTGATTTTTGTGCAAATGTTCACTTTTCAAAAAAAGTCGAAAAAGTTTTGGGCACTTACCTGATGTTAAACGAAGCATGTGTGACATTATGACTGACTTTCGACAATTCTGGGTTCCAGCAGCTCTTTTTTTTAAGATTGGCTGCCATTGTCAAGAAACACAAGTACAAACATGGCAAGCTCTAACTAAAGTCATTAAACTTTCCATAACACACCCTTTGAGCAGGTATTTTGGCTTCACTTTTGGGCAATGGAAGGAGATGGAGGTGCACCATACATATTATTTGCAGTCATTGGTCGTAGTAATGTTTGTATGGCACTCTAACACCACTAACCCACCACTAGGAATCAGTAGTTACAGGCTTTTATAAATCACCAGTGTTGTTAACAGCTTTAAGATGTTAGCTTATTTCATCTTTCCTGAAAAAAGGCCTTTTTATATAATTCCGAGGGTTTCTTTTTTTGGTCTCCAGCAGTTCTCCTCATAGCTTTGTATCACTTCAAACTAATAACTGGACCTAAACTACTTGAATTTGAACAAAAAAATGGAAAAAACAGTAGTGCAGTGATCAAGCCAGCTGAGATATTTAAAGAGTTTTAGTGGACCTGCTCATGTTTGGGAGTTTGTTTTAAACTTGAGGAGCATAAAGCTTCATACTTCTTCTCCGTGTTTAGCTCTGACTTTAGAAAGCAAACCTGTCCGACATGACCTGATTTGTCTTGATGGTTGTAACGATTTGGACAATCAGTCATGTATTTTTGTCATGAACTTTTCAGCGCTCGATGAGCCAAGAGCAGTATTTTGAAATCTCCTCTCTGACATCAAAACTGGAGTGACATCATCCACTTTGTAAGGAGATGTTCACTGTCTCAGTATGTGCAACAAAGATTTGTATGATTCATCACCGGGATGTGTAACTTCTGTGTGTACTGAATCATATAATGAGTTTCACCTTTTGAACTGAACTATTGAAATAAACTAAATTTCACCATATCCTAAATAAATTGTTTTAAATGTTACTCTTTCTTCCAACCACTATTCTATCCATAAAAAAACATAGACATAAATGAGCTTATGGTTCACTTACAAATAAATTACCTTCTTGTATTTTCAGCATGAGCTCTCACTGAATGACATAAAATATCATTTCTTTGGAATGAAAACAGGGTGTGCAGGGTGTAAGTTGACTTTTACTGCTACAATCAGATCTGTGACTTACCATGTGATTGCTAAAAACTACTTCCCCTGCACTTCCCTGCGGTAAGAAAAATGTTTTTGATCACTCCTGTGTTATCTCGTGTGAGCGTAAAGTGTACTTCTCATATATTGATACAAACAGATTTGAAAGACGTATTGCTTGGATATCGATGGAGTGTGCTGTTTCCTCTGAGTGTGAAGCAACAAATCTTTTTTTTTTTTTAATTCTAACTCTCTTTGCAGAATTGCCTTCTTAGATCACCCTGTTCCGACAGCAACCTGGTTAACTTTAACCGTAAAGACAAATGATACAATATAGTTCACCACACAGGCAATAAGAGGCGTGTCAGATAATAAATGAGCAGGAGAACATGTACTGTGAAAAAAACACTGTGAGGAAAATGCGCCTGTGGCCCAATTTGAAACAGACGCTTGCGGCCGTGTTGTCTGCAGTCTGTCTCCTTCTGTATTCTGTTTATTCAGCTCCAGGCGTTCTGTGACAGCTGTGCAGAAACAAGCTCGTCAAAGTTAGAAATAGGCTCACGTAAAGTCAGACACAGCCTTACACAACCACCGCTGTGTCACTTCTTACAACACCTAACAGCAGGAAGCTGCCTGCTGCAATCACACATCACAGTGAATATGTGAATAAGCAAAAACAAGCTGCAACTATGATCTGCACAAAGGCTGTAAAAGCAGCGGATGTCCAGGCGTTATATTCTGTCACATAAGCTCCCCTGGAAGCCTGGACTATTTATAAGTTATCAAAGAGCACAGGTTGAGATTCATGCGGTGGTATGGGAGGCAGAGGGAGATTGCCAGCCACTGTCACTTACAGTGAATGAAACCTCTGCTGCTCCTGTCCTCCACAAAGTGCATCTGAAACACACTATTAACTTTCCCATTGCTGATGTCACTTTTTATTGCCCCATGGTTCCAGGTCTTTCAGACTTGGCAGGCTCTGCTGCGCTGCCGTCCAAAGCCAGATAAATGCTTGTGTCAGAGCACAGAAATACAGCAATGATGGAGATATTATTCTGAAGATTTAATTTGCCAGAGTGGCTTGGTAAAGTGCACCCTTATGGTGATTAATGCAAAAAGGCTGCTGTGCTGCACACAGAGAAAGACATCCAGTGTGTCGCCTCTGCTTGTGAAATGTTTTTGGTTTTGAGGACAGATATCTCTCTGCATCTTGCAGCTAAATAAAGCAAATTCAAACACTTTTTTACTGTATTAATGTTTAAACAGTCAGCACTGAAGACGAGTTGTTAAACCAGAATACCAGTCCCAGTATGAGCCTCCGATGCTGCTTCAAATACATGGCATCACAAGTCGGCAAGTCCAAGCATAAATTTATTATTAGAAACGATATATTCCCCAAAATCTGTCAGATTCAGGTAAATGATCTCTGTTTGACAAGAACAAACAGAATTGTGTGGCTAGCAGAGAGTGTAATGTTATAAAAAGCTAGCAAAATGTCAACAATTTGACTTTTTCCACTAACAGCAGTGGCATCGGTAGGTGTGTGATAGTGTAGTAACCCCTAGACGGGTCTGAAAAATACATCAAGTTCTGCACTACAAAGATGCATTGCCAGATTTGTAAAATAACTTACGGGAAATCATAAGTTATCTAAAATAACTGAAATAAAAGCAAGGAATTAAGACGAGTCATACCTCACCCTCTGCTTTAACCTCCACCACTGGTGAGCTATCTACATACAAAGTTTGGACATGGCACGTTGCATTGTGCACTTTTATTAGCTTCTTTAGTAAAAATGATTTTTGTGCATTTTCAGCCATCATTCAATGAAGCTGCAATATTTTTTGTTGTTGTTTGTTTGCAGCGTTCACACTAGACCCTTTGTGAGTCAACATCACCATAAATGTTTGGCAATTGAAGTAGTGTTTAACTCCATTCATTCAGACAAGTTATGTTCTTTAAACCTTAAATTCAATTTGTTAGCAGCATAGAAATGTCTGGTTGTTCTGTGGCCGCTTGTCAGAAAACATACTATACCATGAAGTCAACTTCTATCAAGTTTTGACCGTTACAGAGCAACCAGTGTTTTGGAGTAAAGAGTGACCGTGTTTACGGGAGACTCTCAGCCAAATATGTCAGTGATTGTTGGCTGAGAGTCACCAGTAAACAGGGTCCCACTTTACACTGACAGAGACATATTTTAAATTCATTGTTAAACTACATACATCATCAAACTATTAACCAGTCTGATTAGTAATCTGAAAATATCAAACCATTAATATTCTGATAGATTTGGAGCAGTTTTTTGTCTGGATGTGGTTTTCTGGATTCTTTATTATGACCCAGCTCTCAGACTCAGGTCTCAATGTGCTCTATTTGGTTTCGGAGGGTGTCTGCTTTATTGACACAAGTTCATCCATACCCTCCCCTGTTCAACACCTTTTTAAAGGTGCTATATAAGCAATTATCAATATCATATTTATATGACAATGTGTATGATTAGGGGTGATACAGAAAAATATAGTTTGATCACCCTTCTACGTTAATTCAGTTAAGTGATTTTTCTTTCTATACTGGTTCATTTGTGTGGCCATGAGTGTATTTGGCTTGATAAGAAGGAGTTAATGAAGTATCTAAAAGCAGGAACAAGGGAAGAAGAACCCTGACCATGAAAAGACCAGAACATGAGTCTCAAGGCTCATTTATGCTCTATGTCAGTACAGACACACTTGTTGCCCTCTGCCTGTTCATTTTTTTTCCACAGCACTGCACGTTTTCTTGAATCCTTATGGATAGGGACCAAATTTTACTGTACCACTGGGAATGGTGGGAGTAAAGCTGAGCAGTGAAACCAAAATTTAAGAGTCAGACCAGCAAAACATGCTTGTTTGAGCCGAGTCTGTGCAAAGTCGGTGAGAAACTGTAAAATCCGGGCAGCAGGGACCTAAACTGAATTTCAGTTAGACGATGTGAAGAAGAAGAAGCAGAGATCTGGTCTAGTCAGTGCATTGTGTAACATCCATCTCAACATAAAGGAGATGTGGGAGTGTGTGTAGTGACTGTTTTATAACATAAGCTTCCATTTTCATACATAGAGGAAGTATAACTGAGCCACTCTGCTCCCTCCTGCTGATGCTGTACGTAGGTGAGATTGAGTAATGAGATGAACCACTTGATAAAATGAGCTCCATCAATTAGACCGACGCTTACAGACATATTGGTTTATGTCAGATAATTTAGATAAGGATGATTCATTACCTCTGTGATTAATGGGATAATATTAATGACACGAGGTGTGCGATGATACCAAGAGGGCTTAAAACAGACGTCACGGGTGGAGGATGGCTTCCTGACAGGTTGCTTTGTGGTTAAAGCGTGTGCTGCTTTTGTCTGGGCCACAATGCTGAGTGGCATTTGAACATGAGCTTGCCACATTGTCCACGGGCAATTAACATTGCATAACCTACCTGCTTACAAAGCAACTTTTGTAATTAGAGCTATGATTGCAGCAGGATGATGACAGCCATTGTACAGCAGATAATGATTGTTGCGCTGGTGGCAGTTGCCGCATTGTTTGTGCAGCAGACTTCTGACATATGGGACACAAAGACACAGCAGCCCAGGCTGACCGCCTTTGTTCACACTCAGGCGGCCCAATCACTGCAGACAAATTGCGCTGCGGGCCGTCCAAGTGATGCGGACCCTAGGAAAACGGTTCAGACACATGAGAATGGAACCATAATGTAAAAACCTCGGCTCATGGACTATGAATGTGAGCTGTGAACTTGTAGCTGCTTTCTGACTGCAGGAACACTTCAACAAAGAGGAATCAGCTTTGTGCTATTTTTAGCGCATACCATTAAAGCTCAGAAATTAACAATTAACATAAGGAGTTTACTCCTTTCAATCAAAGCTCCAAACATTCTACAGCTCAAGTCATAACACAGGAATTGGTGTTAAAAGGTGTTTGTTTTTTCTCGACGTAATGAAAAATAAATCTTTAGCTTTTTCTTACAGAGCTGTTAAAAATAATCCATACTGTTTATGTGCTTAACAGGGCAGGATGTTTGCATGGTAATACCACTTGAAAAATAATCAAAGAGTCATCCATCTGTCTCGCGCTAAAATGGAAATGTCCTTTATGGAGATAGCAGAGCATTTATTCAAATAAATTAAGAGTTGTCAGAGAGATGGCACCTTGGGAGGAGGCACCGAGGGCCTGTGGCGTCTGTGGCTGTGCAGTCAGTGGGGACAGGTCCATAATGCAGACTCTGGACTAATCCATCACCGCCAACAGAAGGAGGTCTGGAGAAGCAAGGGGCAAGTGCTTGGCTTCCCCCTCCAGGAAATAATCAGCTTTTAATTTATCACAGATCACATTCATGAGAAGACGGATCACTGTGCGGAGGCCTCGTGTGACCGGAGCCATCTCCCCACAGTCACACCGGAGTGCTCCCTCCCGCTCTAGATAATTTATTCTTATATGTGCTTCCTTTTTCGCAAATCTCCATCATTTTTCTATTTTTGAATGAGAGACCCTTACCCCTGTTAAACTGAAGCGATTTTGTCGTTTAAACTCAGAGAATCAAACTCCAATCTAGGACACTCCAAACATAAAAACCATTTCCAGGGAACAGCCTTCATTACAGGATAAACAGGAGCACTGAGCAGAAAGTGGGACAGTGAAGTGGCGTCTCTCCCAGTGGAATGGATGGAGCATATGCTATTATGTAAGTCAACTGCAGGGCATCCTAATGGCTTCAGATTTGTTTCTGTTCCCCGAGTGTTGCAACAGTCTGCACCCCGGCCCCCGCAGGACGCTGGATGATTAGTAACACGACTTGCAGGAGCACAAGAGATGTGATCTACGCTAAGGGGGAAGGACAGTTCAGCCACATGTCGTCCAGCCTCCCCACCTATCACTTTTACAGGTCCCCGGCAGGTTAATCCTTTTATTGTAATGAAGTGAGGGGGCATAATGTACTGTCAATGTGAGAAGCTTAATCCAGCGCTGGCATTTTTATGAGGAAGGAGTAGCCATGGTGACATGGAGAACAGAGTGCTGGAGGGGTTCAGGAACTATACATCACAATATGACGCTGACAGAGCACAACACACACACTCGGGAGATTTGCATGCGTGTGTACAATTCAGGATGAACTTAGTTTTACTTCAAGTGCTCGACAATAAACATACTACAACACTGGACCAGAACTCTGGAGTTATTTGCAGTGGAGTCGGTATCTTTAAATTCTGCAAATTTATGACGATGAGTGCTGGAAGAGAAGATAATGAATCAGTGTAGAGGAATGGGTCTGACTGCACAAGCTCGTTTGTAATGATCAGAGTAAACATCAACACCTGCTGAATACCAGCTTGAGCAGGTGCAGTCATAGAGCAGTCTGACTCAAATCTATGCGTAAACTCAGCATCAGTTTACTATATGTTTGAGGTGTGAAAGCAAGGTAGACCAATTTATGATCCAAAGGGGAAACAACCTAAGGTATAGTGCATCATGAGAAGAACAAGAAAAACAAATAAACAGGGCAAATCCACAAAACACTGATGCAGAAATTCTGGCATACCATTTCATTCATTTATTCATTCATTCATCTTCTATACCGCTTATCCTGTTCAGGGTAATGGCATTTGTGGACATACACTTTATTTGATACTTTCAAATCCATGTTTATATCTTGTTGGCGTATCCAGAAAAACACTTTGAAGTCTAGTAGTAACGCTACTTCAGTCAATCCCTGTATATTCTGGGCAACCTTGCAATTTTGTCCAATCTCTGCAACTTATTTGCAAATTTGACCAATCATAAAAGTTTCACCCACCCCCTCAAGTTTCTCCAATCATAGCAGTCAGTCCCTGTGGAACTCACTTCTATCCTCCACAGGATCCAGGTCTGAGCTGGACTTCTTTACCAGTTTGTTCAGTCTCTCTCTCCTTTGTCCAGGTCCTGGCCACGCACAGTAGGTGAAATCCTTCAATGTGGTGTTTGTGTCTGCTGTTAGCTCCGTTACCCATGTCTGTGAAGAGCATGAGGGAACAGCTTGCAGGGAACATCGGGCCTAGCAGCAATTAGCATCCGCATGCTAATGGCTGCTAACAGCTGATTTTGTGTGTAAACTATGCAACCAAGGTTACATGTAGGGTCTCTGGACACACACAGGACCAGAAAAGGTAAAAACGCCACAGCAGAAATGACCAGTTTGGTGTCAATGGACAATAAATGGGACATAAAATGTAATTACAGGCTCCAAATACATAGAGAACCAAAAAAATAAGTAAGAAAAGAGAAAAAAGAACAACAAAGAGTGAGCTGCTGCAACAAGCTGCCATTTGAGCGGCACTTTGCATGAGGAAAGAACTGAGCTTCAGACCTCTTCACAGACAGCTAGCAATAGCCCGTTTGTCAGTCAAATTAGCCATGCGCTTAAAATGGCAAAATTGACTGTTTGATAGTAGCGTGCTGATAAATAAATGAGGTACTCAGACTAAACCCCATCCCAATTAACTCTGACTACCCGAACTGTCATAAAAAAGGACTTAGGTCTAAGATAAGTACCTTTCTATTTGATCATCTTGTCCTGTACATGAGTAAGAACTGTAAGTTATATCCTGCTTTCAATGTGAATGTTTGCTGTGAATAATGTTATCAAAGGCTGTTGTGCCTGTAATTGCCTGTAATAACACCTACCATGCAGCAGTGATTCCGGAATGTTAAAAAACCAAAGTACAGACACAAATAATCTTGTTGCTGATGATCTCATGTGCTTTTCTTTGTCATAAAAGACATCAGTATCAATTTCAGTCTGTTTTTAAAACTAGCTAAAAATTCCTTACTGTGGCTTTAAACTGAGGAGCCACAGAAGGCCAGGTTGCATAACAAAGCAGAACATGCATTTCTTCAGGTATTATAAAACAAGTCACACAAACATTTCTGAAAAATCTTCAGGTTGGATTAAGATTTATTCTGGAACTCTTAAACTTTTTCTATCAGCCCATGCTGCAACAGTGACCTCTATTTTTATATAACAGCTGTTATATAACTTTCTACAGACACAGTAAGTCTTTACTATAGCCCAAAACTTTCTTCACTTTAATGACGTAACCCATCTGGTGAAGCCTTTAGTTAAAAATCTGCCTGTAATATCTGAAAACTCGGCATGTCCTTAATGATGGATTTTCAAGCAGCCGGTACATCCCAATGTGTGCTTTTTATAGCTAATAGTGCCTCCACGACCCCATAAAAATAGTTGATATATTTAATATAGGATATTAAAAAAAAACAAAAACAAAAAAAAAACAAAACAATTTGCTTCCCTGTTGATCTGCAGTAAATGAGGCATTGTACAGAATGTTTAATCTCTGTGCCCCCTCTTCTCTGTTTGTTTGAATTCTTCACAGATGTGCTTTAAAAGACTCTTGAAATATATTGGGACATGCATTAACGCAGAACTCAGGAGTTTAAAACTTTGCTGTTGACTCTGAACTTCAATTGTACAAAACTCTTGACTCTCGTGGGCGGGTGAGGACTAGCTGTGCATGAAAATGCAGTTGTGGCTACATAGGACCTGAGGAGAAGTGGCTTTGTTCTTATACAGCCGAGCAAATCACAGAATAAATGGGTAACTTGGAAGGGGAATCTCACTGTGTGTAGCGATGAGAAAGGCAGGTCCTGTTCCCAGTATGCAGAATCATGTTGTGAATAAGCCCAGGAGTTAACTTACCTTTGTATCCTTCTTTCAAACATTTCAGCTGAGCTTTCTCCATGTTCAAGAACACTGCACAGAATCTGCATCTCATAAGCGCAGCCAAGAAAGTTATGCTTTCGTTCATCCATGCCGACAGTGATAAGTTATCCACACTAGTCTCATCTCTGTGGAGTTTAAGTGCTCGGGTCATGTGGAAGTACCAAGATGAAAAACCGCAGGATTTGAATGACACGGCCTCGTCTTTAGCCGAGCATCAGGAAATCAATTTGTGGGCAGTGACTGTTCTGCTGATGGTTCCTGTCTTTTGTGGGAGTCGGTCACTGAGCAGCAGCGATGCTTCTTGTCACTGCCCTGATTAATTGGCTTCAATCCATTCAGTAGTCATTGAGTCAGATAAAGAGAGACAATAAGGGCCTCTCATTTCTCTCGGACTGAATCGGTCGTGAATGCAGAGGAAGCCACAGAGACAAGTCTTGTAAAACATGCTCATTTCCTTTGACGGAGGAGAGGAATAGTCATTGATTGGGCTTTGATGCATCGTCACGGGCATGTTTGTGGTTTTCTGGAGGGGAGGGCTGAAATAAATCCTCCTGAATCTCTAATCTGTCCATTCATTAATCAAATGGAAGAAGGTGTTGTGTTGAATTACGAGTCCAGTCCTCTCTGTGCTGAGGAGGCCGTTTCAATGCCATGTTGTATCCACATTGAAAACCAACCAGTCCACGGTTACTTGTCACAGCCATCTCCTGACTGGTAATTGGGTATTTATCAGATCGCCTTGCAAGAGGCTGCTGCAGTGTTTATCTGACACAATTATCATGAAAAATAGAGAAACCTGGTCTGCTGCTCCTCCAGGGTACTGGCGTGCGACTGGTTCAGG
The DNA here is from genome assembly GCA_030710495.1 of Labroides dimidiatus. NCBI lineage: Eukaryota > Metazoa > Chordata > Actinopteri > Labriformes > Labridae > Labroides > Labroides dimidiatus. The sequence goes on from CM061154.1 coordinate 21,870,102, forward strand.
TTGCACTGCAGGATAAAAACTCTGGACTCCTCTGATCTAACTACAGGGACTTCTGTATCAGACATTTAGTCAGGAATATGTCACTTTCATTGAATGCAAATGAAGGAATTTTGAAAACAGAATACATGATTCTTTGGCTCTTCTTCGGGGCTTGGGAAACGAAAGGTTATGATAACATGCCCTGCAACAATAAGCTCCCCCATGGTTTGGATCTGACTGACATCTTTAAGAGGCTTTTCTAATTCTGGGAACATGAAATGCATACAAAGAGGGGTTGGAGTGTCCATTGAGCACCAGGAGATAAGATTGGAGAGAAAGGTAGGAGAGTTAATTGGTATGCTTGTGCCTTCTTTCTGCTGCGAACCTATTAAAGAGAGAAGCATGAGACGGAAAAGAAGGCACAAGATATTCTAGGGCAAATCGTGGCTTCTTTGGCGTTAAAACGCAGAAAAGTTGTGAAGTATAACCCACTTGGACACTTGGATCATCTTTGGTATTGATTGAGCAGGCTAGGCGACTGGGTTAATCTCCTGTTTCCCCCTGGAAAATCAAACAGCGCCATTAGACTGTGTTTGAAAAATTAATAATTATACAATAAAACAGTAAAGTAAAAACATCAACCAGTTAGCACAATGAAACATGCTAATTTCAGTACAAGCTAACAGAAGTTAGCTTAGTTAGCCACAACTTTAAAGACACTGTGAGGACTGTCCGGAAAAGCTAATGTTTTTCTGGGATAAAGACTTTGTTTTGAAGCAAATCAACTAATTATTTTTAACACCATTTTCCTTTGTTCAGAATGCAAAGAAATGAGGTATTGTATGAAGAGCTATTGTTTGAAACGTGACAATAAGTAAACTTTGTAAACTTAGTGCGCAGTAAGGAGCCCACTCACATTGGTGGTAAAAGGGGCAGAAGGGTTATTTTAAGCTCTAGAATTGTACAGAAAGTACTGTAGAAGAAGAAATGAGTGGCCCCGTTCTACATACTTCTGTTTGTTGGTCCTCCAAGTGAAATATAACTGTTAGCAGTGCCTTAAGTCACATCTGCTTTTCAATTTCCTCTTTGTGGCCTGTATTGAGCCTGGCCCAGCTTTGATCAGTAGTCCTCAGAACACCGTAGAGAGCAACGTCACATTAATTTGACATTGCTTTCTGGCTGAACCAGACAAGTGCCTTGTAACCTTTGTGGAAGGATGCAAGTGTATCAGATTAAGAAAAGCACCTTAGATTTTGTGTTATTTCAAACCAAATGGCTGAAAAGGCACTTAGTATACCCCTGGTACAATGAGAAGTAGATTAGTTTGCCTTCTTAAGGGTAATTTACTTCATCTGAGCATATGTTGATGTTTAAGTCTTTGTTGTTGAGATTCAAACTCTGCTGTAGTACTTTATAAGTCCTGAAGAAGCAGGTCCATCATATTCCAGCTGAAGCATATCCAATTCAGGGAGTATTTCTTACCCAGAAGAGAAAACCACAGCGCAGAGAGTGTGAACGAGAGATACAGAGAGAAAACCTTGAGACGGAGCAGTCAAAGCTGCCCGGCCCGCTCGATGTAATCAAACAAGGGTGAACAGGTTGTTCCACAGATGGCTGATCCGGAGAATCCTCCCATTTATTTCCATGCTGCAGACGGTCCCTGTCACCACCACCCAGGTGATGTCAGTGCGGCGGCAGTGTCTCGCACACACCACTAAACTCTGACGCTTTTGTCTCACCTGTCTGAAATCAATTTGACACACACGCAGGGGTTTGTTGTGTGTGCGTGTTGTGAAGAAAAAGGGAGACTGGGCGTGAGTTAAGCCACAAAGAAAGTCGATTTGCAATCTTTCTAACATTAAAAGTCTGAGCTCTTTTGGGATTATTAAAAATGGAACTAACATTCTCAAACATACTATCACAATATGAAGCAAATTTACGGGTAATTCAAATTCATCTGCTCACAATCAGCAACACTAAATCCTTTTCTTCTCTTCTTCCAGATTGACATCTAGTGATGCCAGGACAGTGATCAGAATGCATGGCACATGGTCTGGGGCCACACCCCTCCTCATGATGGTTCTGCTCAGGCTGGCTCACGGCCAAGAGGTTGCTGTAGTCCAAGGTAAGACGGATCATATGTCTCTGCTCATTTCTGTTGTCTCATGGTCTGTCTGTATCATCATGATGTGTCTATAAGTCTGTAATACTGTCTGACTCAATGTGCGTGACACTTTTGCACTAGCTTCAATTATCTATTATTGTAATGTTACTGCGAGACCTGTACTTGGAGGAGCTACATCACCCTTTTTGCACCAGAACTGCTACATTTTTCCAAGCACACTATAGAGACTTTTTCAGCGAATCGTGCATCCATATCCGATTGATTTGCAGACTCCTATCTTTTGTTTTACCAACACCAGCCGAGATCATACCCAGGCACTTCAGATAGAAGTATGAGAGGCAGAATGACAGGAACGCTTTGTCAGATTTTTGTTACAGAGTAAATACGAGAGCCGATTATCTGCTGTGATTTCTCTTCAACAATCGTTTCATATTTGTCAGCGTGACAGGACAGCTTTCTGAAACTCCTACCCACTTGTTTGTTTGAGCCCGAGGAAATATAAATATTAAGATCCTTTGAGTTGGTACTGATTCAGTGCCACCTCAGTATGATGCATGACACTTTCTGTGGAGCGAACGGTAGCTCAAACAGACCAGGAAAAGTGTTGTATTTATTTAATTAGCACAATTAAAACATAAAAAACATACAGAGAAAAAAATAACAGAGCGATACGTAATATACAGTGCAGGGAGAGGCAAAAAACCCCATCAAGGACTTATTTAAAGCCTCCACCTAAAGAACTTTATTTTTAAAATGATCAGAAAATCTGTGTGAGGGGGATTAGTTTCTTCTATCAACCTGTTGCAATAGTAATAGGACACATAATAAAGCACATCATCTAAAGTGAAACAAATAAACATGGACAACAATCCAGGAGATGCTTGAAAAAGGAAACAATGCTTTTTCAAGCATTTTGTAAAATTGTTTTGCGATACATTTTTTTTCAGATGGAAGAAGTCATTTTGCAAATTGGTGCTCTGAAATCTTATTGAAAATCAACCTACACAAGTGAGAAACTTGTCGTGTAACTTGATCTGATGGTTTACGAGTTGCATATGAATGTAACTGAATTTGTTCTAAAGTAAGTTTTGAACTGCTGAGGAATATTCTCCCAACTTAAAAGTATTTTGTATATAAAATTACATATTTGAAAATATATTAATGGCATAAATAGTAAAAATCTGGAGTCTCTAAAATGAAGGGGCAGCTGAAATGTGTGACTATGATGTGGTTGCAGTTCTAACAAAATGCCTCTGGAAGACCAAAACTTTGTGAACAGTAGTTGGAAAAGTACTCTCCCAAACTATATTGCAATGTGAAATATAAGTTTAAATCAAGCTATAATAAAGTGTTATGAGGCAATTTGTGATGAGGAGATGACTAATCTTCCTTAATATACCAATAGATTTATTATTTTTTCTACTAACCAGTTAGTTTGAGCTCTCCAATCCAGATTCTCATCAAAAACAACTCCCAGAAATTGTGTCGTACAAGTACGAAAGCTTTAGTCTTTTTGCAATGGTTGTTGGTCAGACCATAATTCTTTGCTACATGTCATCACTGCTATCTACCTCTACATTTCCTACCTCTCCTTATCTGTCGAATGCAAAGTTTCTCTTATAAATCAATTTAAAAACCACATAACCTTCTCCTTTTCTTATAAATGAAGATGATGATTCAAGCGAGATCATAACTGACATGAGGAGGTTCTAAAAAGGTGTGATCGAGTGTTTTGGCTCAGTTTGAGTCTGAAGTATAATTTTTAGACACCAAGTAGTTTACAGGGTCAGTGAATTATAGATCTTTCCATCGTCTTTAATTAGAAATAGGGAAGTTTGTTTGAGAGTTTAAGTAGAAAGAAAAAGAAAAGTAGTTCCTTAATCAACAAAGCCCTGCAGGACTGCACTGTTCGGTTATCAGGGTAAAAATGTGTGGCAACAGAAACTCTATCACAACTTCAGTTTACTCATACCATCCTCAATCTTTGAGTCTCCCATCAGAGACCTGAGTCCTGCCGAAAAGTCTCCGTGCTGGAGATAAGAGACACACCTAGGCTTTATTGTCACCGTTGGGAACAGTCATCTCAGTCACACCGTGTTGATTTCTCTTAGTTTCCACCCGCCTCTCATCAGACAGGACGACGGGTCCAATGCAGCCCTGCTTAGCAGACCATTTCACACTTGCTGCTCTCCGTTATCTACTTATTCGGCCCGCTTCGCTTCATTCTATTGCCTTCACCTCTCGTTCATTTTCTTTAACCATGCTCACGTCACCATCTTCTTTCTCTTCGTATTTTCGTTTGCCAACACAATCTAGGAAGCAATTTACTTGTCAAGAAGAGGGCAGTGTGTGTCTCTCTGCATTCTGATTTAACTGTGTGTGTGTGTGTGCGTGCGTGCGTGTGTCTATTTGTGCATGTCTGTGCACGGTTGAGGGATCACTACCTCGGCCAAAAGGCTCTCAATCACATCCCTTTGACTGGCAGCAGTTTGGGCCATATTAAGATTGAATCTATGAATCGACACTTCTGCCTAAAACCCTGATGGTGTCAGAATCGTACAACCAAAAGATTTCTCCTCTTCATATCTTTTCCTCTCACCTTATATTCTGCTCCAGTCACAGCTGAAAAGAAACAACGTGATACCCACAAGGATTTAAAGTGCACAGTGATATGTCTACAGATATATTTGAGAAAAAAAAAGAGAGTTGAAATAGATATTCCATCTTGTGTGAGACATTCGATGCCTCAAGCAAGGTGTTCAGCTTCAGTCACAATCCACCCAAACCAGAGAGTGATGTCACATCGAATTTGTGAATTGTGCTTCCTGCAAATGCGGACATATCAAGATGGAGAAATGTTGCGCAAATGTCTTCCTTTTGTCGTGAGAGAGAGAGATGTCAAGGCTTCACTTTCACTCAGTTTCTTTACCAACTGACAGCTCATTTAATTTATATCCTTAAAGTCAATACATGTAGCTTCTTGTTTCCTTTTTCAAATGGTAATCTCTTCATTTGGGTTTCTGGAGGTTCTCCATTAACCCACTCACGGTTGATGAGTAATAAGTACAAATTCTGGCCTGTTTTTCCCTTCATATGGATCCACTGCCAACATTAAGTGAAGGATATACTTTGCGCTGTTCATAGCTATCTGTGGAGGTCAGAGTGGTAGATGTGTGGGTGATGAGTCTGACTTTCATGCCTGAAATGGGCATTTATGTCTTGTAACAGCTCTGTTTTCAATAAAATAGTTCCGCCATTGTTTTCAATAGCAGTTGTGGAACTTTTTGCAGAAAAACTTAACGAAGTTGGTGAGAAACTTGCTGCTCCATTTTTGTCTTTAATGCAAGAGGTACATTAGCAATACTTCCTCCACAGTTGCCATGTTTGTTTTTAAATTTGTTGTCGTAAAATTTTGACTCTTGGCTTTAAATTTTATGGTGTGATCAATGTCTCATCTGTTAACATGGACGAGGAAGGTTTTATGAGCCATTCTGTTGGCAACTGGAAAAGAAGAACAATTAGGATTCAACAGAATCTGTGGTGTGACAGTGACAGAAATAAAAGGAACTGAAATGAACAAAGTCAGCTACGTAGTGTGACTGGTCATCATTTCTTAAAGCGTATATGTTCCATGATGATACAAACCTGGAAATGTTTTCTTAAAAAAAGTACATATGAATGAGGATAAAGTAGATGTACAGATTTAATTTCTTGGCTTAGAAGCAGGAGCTCAGTATGTTCTGGTTTCAATTTTGGGGATCTGTCACGTTGTCCATCTTTTCGTGCAATCATATTTTTAGCAGTCATGTAATTATTTAATTCAGCCCCAGACTTTGCTGTGATGTTACCTTATATTCAGTGCTCTGCATTATCTCTGAGTTTTGTTGTGCTTATGTATGAGCAAGGACGCATTCGGAGGTGTAGTGTCTTCTACTCTCGACAGACAATCGTTATCACTCATCTGTTCTCTTTGGCATTTCTTCACGCTGAGTTCTGGACTCGTGTCTGCTCAGCTTAGCTCACCATATGTTCGGGGTATTGAACCGCATGTTCAAGTCTTTTATTTAAAGATTATAAAGTGGCTTTCTGCTCCCTGCAATTTAACTGGTGATGGCTTTTCTCTGGTGTAGTATCATTCATTTGCCATAATGCCCTGCCAGCCTTGGTGCAACAGGTGGCTCATTTTTCTCAGGCGTACATTAGACAGGGAGTTGGTACATCTTTAAATCATGTGTTTTATTTGAATTTTCAGCGTTTGGCCTTGGATTTCGTGCTGTTATTTTTTTCTTACCTAAGATTTCCTTTATTTACATCACAGTCAGTCTGTAGGAAAAGTGAAATATTTATCACTCAATGTGTCTCATAATGGATCATAAAAAATTGAACTCTTCAGCAGCTTATTTTATTCGTAAACCTTTCCTTTAATTTAACCGTTCAGGCGTTTTTCCCTATGAGAGCTTTGAAATGGGTTCCCAATGTAAAGTTTTCCTGGTTTATTTTTAACTCTAGAGCCGTCCTCCTGGATAAGCTTCTCCTCCTCCTACATAACATGAGTCACATATATCAGGCAGGAGAGCTGTGGGCTCTGAGCTGAACTGTAGGTTTTCCCTCTTTCCTTCCACTCTTAAGTATTCAGCTCGCTCACCACCCTGAGGGTGATTAAACATGTGGTTAATACAGCGCCATGAGAGTATTGAATTACACAAGAGCCATGCTGACCTTTTTAAATTACAGAACCAATTGTGCAAGACGGCAGAGAAAGTTTATAACAGGTGCTGCCAAGATGGAGCCTGGAGGAGAATGGATCTGCCGCCGCCACCCTGCTGACGTGCTCCTTATTAGTGTTCTGCACTATAAGCACCCTGTTTGACACCCACACTTTTATGTCATTCGCTCACTTTGGGTGTCATTTGACAGCAAAGTCTTTGACTGTCTCTGGATCTTGTATACAAAGAGCTGTGCAGACAAGCTCAGGCCCCCCTGTCCCACACAAACACACACACACACACGCCCACACACACTAATTTGACATTTCATTTCACCGTTGATGAGACACGTATCACTCTTGACACCCGCTGCACCCTCACTCCATAAATCTTGATCACTGGCCTTTTTTCCTCCCATGCATCCGAGTCAGCATATTGGCTCGGCTGATATCTGAAGGTCGTTTCTGATGCCTGATCTAATTTGAAGCTAAAGCCAGAAAAATGAAGCACACTCCATAGAGTGGCCGCCTTTTTTCTCAGCGACGACTGTTCTCATCTTCAAACTCCATCCGCAGAATTCCAAACCTGACTGGCAGCCGTACAACAATCCTGGCTTGGCAAAGGGCGGACAAAAGCTTTTTAGCAATGAAAAAAAAAGGCCTAAATAAAATATTCAGACATTAAAAACAAAGTATTTTTTCTCTCCTTGCCAGCTTTGAGGAGTGATTCTTGAGTGCTTTATGTAGCACTCTGTGAAATGCTCTGTAATTGTATACAGCTGAAATCTCCTCATTTCACCGCCCTCAGGAGGGATGTCACCATTACTGAAGGAGAAGAGCGATTGAAGTTTGGGCTTTTCATGTGATAAAAGTATCATGAAGGGTGTTTATTTGGAACAGAACAGTTTAGTGACACCCTTCATACCATGAAGACTTATTAAAAAGCTTCATCTAAAGTCTCAGACACTTAGACTTATAAAATGTCACTTTATGTTTTTACTTCCGTTTCCTTCAATAACAGCTCCCATCAGATTGTTTTGTGTTATTTCCTCTGTTAAGTATGATGTATGGCTGTATGGGTGTTCAGGGAGCCAAATGTTTGCGCTCGTGTCAAACGAAATCAAAACAAGCCGTGTTGGTGCAATCACAGACTCATTACTGGGGCGTGTACTGACAGGGTTGAACAAATGTCAGGAAATCTCTTTTGCGACTTAATGTGGACTCTGTGTGCACTGTTAGCTGGTGTGCACGCTGAAGATTTGATTCAGGAGAAATTACTGTGATCTGAAGTCCTTGTTTCCTGCACGGGCTGCATTCTGTATGCTTTTTATCACTCTCCATAGGGAGGAGACTTTCTGCCAGGGGAACACGTGCCATACATTTCTAGTTTCACCTGCAGTGGGGTTGAAGGACTGGAGGGTTGCCATTTCAAGTTTTCTTTAGAACGGGGGTTTTCAAAGTGTAAGACGGTGAGCCTCCCTTCAGATGACATGAGGTCACTGGGGATTAGCGCCAGTTAGCATTAACGTGCTACAAGCAGCTAACACCTGATCTCATATGTAAACAATGAGACAACAGTTACATGCGGGATCTTTGGACAAACAAAGGAACAAAAAAAAAGTAAAAACACCACTACCAGTGTAACCACTATGGTGTCCATGGCGACAAATGAGAGAGCTGCTGAAGCAGGCTGCCGCTCCAGTGGCGCTTAGCAACGATATATTTTTAGTTACAAGATATGTTATCAGATAATATCTGTATTATTAGTAATTATTATTATTAGATAGATAGTCACAGTACTGAAGCTCTGGCATGCTCATAGAAAAAAAAAACTTTTTTAAATCTGTTTATGCAGAGCTCCATTTGCGTTATTTTAATTTTTCTTTTAAACCGAGTGTACTACATTTCACAGAAAAGCTAGCCTACATTATTCATTTTTATCTTTTGTTTGTTTGTCTTTGTGAGTGTTTTGTTCTATGATTTTAAAATATTCTCTTTGTGTTTGCTGTTTGTTTCAGCGAGCAGCTGCAGCGATTTCATTCCTAAACACCGTGTGTCTGTCTGCCATCTTTGTGTCTGCTCAAACAGATAAGCGTATCGTTAAAATCGTCTGACAGTATTTTTGTGTCCTGAGGCTCAGAGCTCTCCGCTTATCGTCTCCTCCTCTCACTCCGTACGGCCACCTTTTAATTACAGAGCGGGGCACACGCCGGTGTTTCCTCATCACACTCCCTCTGCCCTCAGGCTGTCATCTAATGATGAAAAATCTGCTCCAGGAGGAGCAGGACATTTGTTTTATTGTTATTCTCCTCCTTTTTATTGTCTGGGCCTCTCTCTCTTTCTCTTTGTCATGGAGGTGTGTGTTTGTGTGTCAGGAGGGTGTCTTTGTACACAGCCAGCTTTGTTACTATTTTTCTTTCATATTTGGCTCCCGGGCTTGGAATTTGATGTCCTGGGCTCTTGAGTGTGCTAGTTCTTTATTCCACACCTTCGGCTACAGCTTCACACACATCCATCCTGACTTCACCTTGAACCTCGGCTCCGTGCTGTTTAAAGCTGGATCTATAACAGAGTTAGTACAAAGGAGAAGGAGAGATTTATAGGGGGGAGGTCACACTACCTGTAAGTGAAAGACAAAACAAGACTCTTAAAATAAGAACATGACAACAAGGTGAGGTCTAATTAGTCTGAATAAAACTTTGATAACAGCAGACGCTCAGAGCCCACAGGTGTGTGTGTGTGAGTGAGACATTTCCAGCAAGACCAACAGAAAGCACTGATTCTTTAATGTCAACAAAAATATGCTGACTAATTTAGTCATTACCACCTACACATGCCTCCAAACCTCTTAGGAATCATGACTTGATGAGAGAAAAGCAGGTCCGAGGTTTTTTTTTTCAATCTAACTCTGAGAATGTTTGAAGCAGCGGCGACATAAAATCTATTCATTAAATATTCATTAGGAGTAGTTTTAATCACAGTTTTATGGAAAAATGACGCATTCAAATGTGACAGAGACAAGAAATGAACAAAATTGCTTTTTGCATATCGTCACTTTTTAAAAATCTGTGTGAGGCAATGAGGGAGCAGATAACACAATAACAGACAGCTGCCTCTATCCCTCCATCCTGCCTCCCCGTGTGCTTGCGTGCGTGCGTGCGTGCGTGCGTGCGTGCGTGCGTGCGTGCGTGCGTGCGTGCGTGCGTGCGTGCGTGCGTGTATGTGCTCGTGTGTTTACACTTGTATGCATGTGTGAAACGGTGTGCTGCGCATGCTGCAGAGTTTATTGATTTCCACAGAGACATGACACAGGCACCTCTGCATCTTCTCACCCCTTTCTTCTCCCCTGCTCCCCCCCTCACCTCCCCATCTCTCCCTACACACACACACATGCAGCAACCACTGCTCTCCATCCTCTGAGCCACAGCATCCCTCTTGCGGGGGTTTGGTGCTTTGGGGCTGCAGGAGAGTGTCATCTCACAAATGAATTTCTGCTCACATCCCTCTCTCCATTAAAGAAGCTGTTTGTGTTCCTGCAGCAGCGTGCAGCAGAGGCAGCAGCAGCTCTCCCCTGCAGCTGTTTGTGCTCACACACAAGTGCTCGTTATTTATACCTGACTCTCTCTGCCTACCTGCATCTCATGCTCACTCTGGAACACTCTTTCCATATTTACTCTTATCTTGATGTGCCTTTCTTCATGCATGTTAATAAATAATCAGATCTTTAATTTTCCTGCAGGACATTTGATTCTTTTTAAGATTTGGCAAAATTACAGTAGAAGTGACTGCTTCCAGTTTCAAGGGACTGCTTTCCTTTGCTACACAACCTAGGGCCCTTAGAGCAAAAAGCCTCAACTCTCAAAGAACAAAATCATCATCTATGACTTTTCTCAAAGTTAAAACAGCAAAAAGTTTAAAAGAAAAGAAGTCAATTCAAGAACACAAACACTGATCTGAAACAAATGTGAAAACCGATATTTGAATTTGAGGTAAAAGACTGCGGTTTGGTTTATAGAGGGAGGGAGGGAGTTTGGAAATCAAGTCCTCAGAGGATGCAGGCATGAATCATTTTTCAAGCTTAGACTGGGAGAGAATTGCTGTTCTTCTGGGGGATGGTGTGCTTTCAGAGGAAGCATGACGGTACTGCTTTTAAAAAAAAAAAAAAAGATGAAAGGTCAGGAGACATAAACCCAGACAATGAATGCAGCAGAAAATCAGAGTATTCTCAGTCTTCACAGAAGAATGTATCAGGATTTGTCAGTTTTGGCTCCCAGCACCCCTGGACTGATTGTCAAACTTTTAAACTCAGCGATGATTCGCACCAGATATGCAAAAGTTCAAATGAAGTCGAGTTTGAACACAATTTTTTAGTAATTCAAGTCTGGGTTCATTTGAGAGTTGCACCAGATAAACTTGCTCCAGCAAAGGCACAAGTTACAATTTAAATTTTGCACCTATAGCTCATAAGAGGTGTGTGTCAGCAACATATGTAGTAATAAATTCTAACAGTAATGAATGATGACGTTGATTTGTTTCCGCATTTATTTGCCATGCTCAGAGTTAATTTCATCTGTTAAATACTGCCAAATAGAAGTGCGCTGTAGCTTTTTCACCATCTGACGTTCCTGTTATTTTACACCAACTAATTAAGTGATCATAATATCTTAATGCTTTTTCATATTTTATATCAGTTTACATTGCTGTTAGTTGATTAACGGCAGTTGTTTCAGCCATTTACATGTTCAGAGGCAGTTGGCATGAGGGGAATAAAGCTTAACAAGCTCCGCATTCAGGGGCCGGATGTTTAAAGGTAACTGGATCAGATTTTGGTTATCGGATTGGACCACGTTGTGAAAATGGGTTGCTCAGTAGGGAAAGAAGGATTGTGAAATTCGGATTAGTTCACGTAATCCAATTTTAGTCTTAATCTGGATCAAACCTTCGGTTTGTGTTGTTCAAAACTTTTCAGCAGGATTTGGATAAATTTGATTAAAAAAATAAAAATAAAAAAATAAATGAAAACAAAAGAAAAAACAGGACTAACCTGATCCCAACAGGGGGTAGGATTTCAAGGTGGGCAGGGTTATGTGTTCTTCTTTATTACCACCAAAATTCTTTCTACTAATTAACGGACTGCAGCGTTTGTAGCTTCACCTTCTGGGGTCGGATCAGTATGTCTGACACCCTAACAGAAAGGTACCAAAAAGCGGTGCAGTATGGGTCAATAATTTGGGGACCTGTCCTGGTTTTTGTCAGAGGAAACACCACAAATTGCTTGCTGTACCGAGACGAACTGAACCGCTCAGTGGAAACGGGGCAAATTGGGACCAGCTTCAATTTGTCTGAATGTTTGTTTGGGGAACACATTCATTGGTAGTTTTACAGTAGTTTGCACCTGAGCTTAGGGCACAACTTAGAGCGCTGATACAACAAGCTGCAGGCCTGGTCAGGATAACTGATGCCTGACCTTCTTCTTCCTACCTTTGTCATCCCCAGAATCAGTGTCCTGGCTCAGTCCCCTTCCAGCTACTGAAACATTAATCCCTGTAGTTAAACTCCACCAACATTCCCACATGGAGTCTTTGTTTTGCCAGTTTCTGTTGAAATTGCTGCAGCTCTTCTTACTGCTGCCTCCCTGAAGGTCCATCTGCTGGGATGACTGGATATGTAGTTTTTCTCTGTTTGACTTTTTGTTGCAAGGTTTGAAATGTAGGTGTTTTGCTTTCTATAACATTTTTTTTTATTTGTGAGCTGGTTTAATTTTTTTTTTAATTATTATCAATCAGTTTTGTTTTTAAAATGCATTGTTTCTGAAACTGCTGAAAGGTTGTTTTTAGCCGTCTCAGCCGTGGACTTGGTCATTGGAAAACTCTCTACTGCTGAAACTCTTTCTATGGATCTTCTTTTTATTCCTACGGGTACTGTGTGCTTTTATTTAGTCGTATATGATTGAAAATTGAAGTCTAAGGAAAGAAAAATATCAGTCAGGCAGCCACAGCAGGAAAAACCGTTGTCAATTCTCACACATGCTGGAGCCATGGCATTCTGCTTTCACATGCTCAACAGGCATCCGTCTGCACAAACTGCTGATTTGAATGCTGTACTCAGCTGTGTAGATTGGCAACACTAGGGAACTAGCAGACAAATTGAGCAACATCCATGATTGGAAATCTATCAGAGTACGTGCTCGGCAGAACAATGACCGGCTCGGTTCATCTCCACAGAAATCACATTCAAAGATTTCCAGACGTATTTGTTGATTTTTGCTTTAGGAAGAAGGTAATTTTAGCTAATCAGTGCGTTTCTCTATGCGCCCCTCATTTATGTCCATCTGTGTATGTAAAGCAGAATGGATTTGTTAGTATAATGCTCTGTGAAAAGTTTTTAGATTGACGGCAAAGAACAGTTGGATGTAAATCCCCTCAGAAAGTCGTTTTTCTATCATGATGTTCCATTGAATCGGAGCTGTAAAGCCTCGGCAGGACCGCTGGGTATTCTGTGCATGTTGTATAAATGGCCTTTGTAACGCTCTGAATTGGGAGCTCAATTTCCCATGCACGCTCATCTCTTCCCTTTCCCATTTGAGACAAGATATTGGAGATGATCTCCCCTATTCTGGCAAGTGGCCGTTTTTAATGGAAGCTATTTCAGCTCTTTCATTTGTCAATCAGTCTGAAGAGTCAGTCTCCAACGGCGGCTCAATGTGAGCCTGTAATTGTCAGCGTCCCCTTCTGCCCGACGTTTTTGCATGTGAAAGGATCCTGAAAGAAGACGTGAGCACTGAATTAATACCCAAACCGCCTTTTGTCTCCATCACTTTGGCTTCGGCTGCCATTAGACACTGAGGCGCAGACAATCAGACAATCAGTGAGAAGAGGAGGAGGTAGGAAGGAAGGAGAGTCTGGTTGTGTTTTTTTTTTTAAGCCTCTGCCCTAAAGAGAACTTACACATGCAGCCTGGAGGACTGAATCCACCTGTGGGTGCCTCACTTTCAATCATTAGTTAAGAGTCATAGAAAGATTAAGCTGCTTTACTGCTCATGAACATTTCCTAGATGCACCCTACTTATGAGAGATTTCTCCTAACGAAGAAAAAAAAAAAGGCTTTTTTAGTGGAGCCTGAGCTTAGATGTAATGCATAAAGATGCTACAAGCAGCTACACCTGCTTAGATATGTTTCCAAACAGATCTTGTATCAGAGTTTCATTTTCAATATCCAATAAGACAACACTGATTGTAAGCTAACCAATCAAAAACAGTGATGATGTTATAGCAACAAATGATACCATATACATGTACAAATGATATTATATAAGGCATAAAGTATGGTCAGCTGCATGGCTTGTTGAAAGTCCAAAAGGGAAATCCAACATCACTCCTTTGATTGGTTGGACACACAGATTTTAGACTCCAAGCTTTAAGACTGAGCCTATCTCCATCAGATAATGATGTTTTAAATGTTGTATCCAAACAAACAAGGCTACACTCACACTGAGAAGCACAGGACTCAAAAGGCCCACAGACGACCTAAGTCCTTAACGACTCCCGGGAACAGGGTCGACGACTCTGCTAACAGCCTCATGTGACAACTATTAGCACACTGATGACCCTTAGAGGCTGATTGTTCCCAGTTCTGTGCACAAGTCCGTACAAAACTGAAGAATCCTTTTTTTTGTTGAGAGGTAAAACGTCTTAAAGAATTTCTTCCAAGTTCATTTTCACTTTTCTGATCAAGCTTAGAATTAAGATGGCCAGGATGACAGAGAACATTCATGAACATATCAACTCAGTTTTTTCAAGCATTTTTTTTTTCCACAGGAGATTTTAGCTAAGCGTGTTTTAATCGTTGAAATGATGTTTTATTATATTTTTGACTTTTGACTTTTTCGTGACAGTATCAAAGGCAGGATCTTATATCCTTTATCTTTTTTTTTAATCTTTTATTTGTTTTTATTTTTCTGTTTCCACTTCTTTATTTGGTGGCAGTTTTTAGCCTTTTATGTGTTGTTTTTCCACTCCTCCTCACATTTCTCTTTTACTGCTCTTTCATTTATTTTTATTGTTTGTTTCCATTATTTTATTTTATTTTAAATTAAAAACATAACTAATGAACAACAGCAGTAGTTATTGAAGGATTCTTGGGGAAATCTCAGCCTGGATCTTCAGTCATACTTCAAATAAAACCACAACTAACACTTATTTTGTTTGCCGGAGTGTTAAACATTATCCTGACTTTTAAAAGTATTCGGTGAATGATTGATAACCCTGATGTAAAAAGAAAAGGAGCAAATGTTGCACCTATGAGAGCATGTATTTTATTATGATCCCTTCAAATCCACAACTCTTCATGAAAAGCTACAGAATGTTGAATCCCCCTTTGACTTCAACCTTTGAAACTGGAAAACTTTCAAAGAAGGGTTTGTGGATACTTTTTATAGAGTGAGTTTGTGAGAGCACACTGTACTGTGGAGACTCCCCAACACTGCTGTGTAAGTCAAAATGTGTATCTGTGTTGGTGATATGAAATATTAATGTACATTGTGCTTCTAAAGCAGGAGGTCAGGTATCTGGAGAGACTAAGGATGGAGTCTTAAAAGAAGCTTTAAAGTCAGGAGCAGGATGTAGCTATTTTTTTAAATTATGATCATGAATAGCTCGCTTATAAGGGATCATTTCACAGCCCTTTGTGCACAAAAGTTAGCCTGCGTGTCAGCATCAGCATTCCATCCACAAGCTGCCTATGTGGTCCCAGTTTCCCATTTACGGAGACGATAACCGCGCTATGATTCTACGGAGCAGCAGATAGTCGTCTGTCAGGCAGCGCTGGCATCCACTGTGTTTTTAGGAAATGAAACGCTGCTTTTTTTTATGAGTTTCTCTTATCTCCTCTTAATGTTGTTGTCCCACCTGCACCCTCGTAATCTCCACAGGCATTCATAGCTCAGTTCCAACAAACTGCCGTCTCCTGCACAGAAATGGATTTGGATAAGAAATGTTCAGGGCACTTTGGGCGATAGGAGTTCTGTCTAGACTTTTGGGAGTTTTCCTGCTCTGAGAGAAGCGTATGTAAGGAGATTAGAAAGGAAAACAAAATAAGCCTGTCTCTGCTGCAAAGTGAGTTATAGCTGGGACCTAACAAAAGTTTTTGTGCTGAATTTTTCCTGTTTTTATGGACACAATCACTCTCTAAACTCTTTTAAGGGCATCGATGTATTACACGTCATTTCGCTGACATGATAGAGACACCAGGTGCTCTTATCTGCAGGAAAAATGCTGATTTCTCAGCACAGAGTCCCTGCGCTGATGATCATGTCCAGGTAATAAGTCTGATATACAGCCCAATTTCCCTAATGTTTACGGCAGCCACACACAGCTTTAATTAAGCAAAGAGGTGCTCCTGTTGCTCCTGAACAGCCACACCTGATCAATTATTTTCATTCAGAAACACACGCACACACACACTACACACTTGACCACAGAAAATTGTTTTTACGGAATCAGTGCTTAAAAAAAAAAAAAAAAAAAAAAAAAACCTACAAGATTAGCTCGCTGTCAGCACAAAATAGCACCCTGGAAACAGCGCGTGCTCAAAGACAGTAGGGAATTAATTTGGAACAAAAAGCCAGCAGTGGCAGACTCTCTACCCTTATCTCCCCGCATGAACTTCACAAGGAGCGGGTTGACATTGGTTTTATTACCGCCGAGCATTGATGACGAGCGGGATGAGCGAAAGTGCTGACGATAGAGAACGAGGGAGTGATCAGTCACTGGCTGCGTGCCCATCACACCCGCTCAAGGATGCTGGGAGGACATTGGCCTCTGTCATGTGATCGCCTGGACGGTGGAGACCTATGGCGGGGCCAAGTATGAGGGGTTAAACACACACAGCTGGGCCCAGACATTGAAAAACCATATGTACTCTGTCACTAAGTATATCTTCTTTCCTAGCTGTACTTTTCTTGTTTGGACAGTGTGATGATGATGGTGATGCTGGTGAAACCTCGACAGCATCCAGGTGACTGATGTCAAGTGTCAGCTTTTCTTCTGAATCTATATGACCCCCCCCCCCCAACACACACACACACACACACACACACACACACACACACACCTCTTTCGCTCTCTCTCCCTTCCTCTTCCAGCGAACAAGGGTTCCTCCACCATCCTGCTGTTCTTTGCTGAGTTTTATTGCCTGTGTCTGTCACACCTTCAGGCTTTGGTGCACAAGTGTACTCAGCTCTGGCTGTTATCAGCTCTGTGGAGTTGACTGCACGAGGCATAGCTTGAAGGTTACAACGCCCTGTGAGCAGCAGCTATTCAAAATGATATATTGATATATCCTTCACGGCCATTTTATTGGTATAACATTAGTATTAGTCCCAGCTTTTCCATGCTTGGATAGGTTTGATGGTTAGTTAATTGATGCTATTTGAGAATTTCTGACCAATATCTGAGGTCTACCAATGACAGCAGCAGTTCTCAAGAGGTTATGAAACAATGAGGGATGCCAATTTATGACCTCTAATCAGCAACAATTCAAAAGGGATCACTTGATCCACAGGGGGCGCCAAAATCAACTCAGAGACAGATTTCCTCACTGGAGCTTTAACGACAAATCCTGTAGTTTTGTGCAATTAGCCCAAAAGGCACTTCCCATAAGCCTTGAAGTGCATGTGATAATTTCATATTGTGATAATTTTCTCCTGACCATGTCCAAAGTCAAACATTTAACCAAAAAAAATGGTGGAATAAAAAAAAAATAAAATAAAAACAAACAAACAAAAAAAAAAAAAACAAACAACAACAACAAAAAAAACTCAGAAGCTTTAATAATTGACCTTCCTTCAAAAGTGTCTACAGCCTACATGTAAATTCTTGTATCTCTTGAATAAATTTTCATAAATAGGCTTAATCTGTCATGTTACTGAGTATTTGGAAAGCATTTTTTATATCTTACTGCCATACCTGTCGAGCTGCAGTGGCAAAATACTAATTAATACAAAAGAGGCAGTTTGTACTGAAATGACTTTTGACCTCTTGCAGTCACGTATGTGGGCAGAGGTCACGATGCTGACATTAGGTGACTCTGTTTCACTTAGAACACTTTTGGTCTGTTTTGGAAGCTTGAAAATTAACAGACGGTAACATCACAGAATTAGCCTATTCGTAACACAGATGTCAGAGACTGAGTCAAATGAGGTGAGGTGAGTCACCCCGAAGGCTCTTCAAACAGAGGTGTGCAGAGAAAGTTATGAATACTGGTGTTGTCGCCCACTTATATGTCCCTTCAGCTCCATAAGAACCAACAAGGAGATAAAAAAGCTTCCAGTTCTTTTATTGTAGTTCTGTGTTCTACTTTTATCCATTTCTTTTCGCAAATGATAAAAGGCAATGTAGCCTCAACCTAACAATTGAGCACAGAAGAAATCTTTTTTTTTTTTTTTGCGACTAAGAATAATGTCAAGTCTAGAAATACTTAAAATTCAAGTACAGAAGTAGTTAAAACTCTGAGTGCGATTAAACATTCATTACATTATGAAATCCTGCTTTAAAAACTGTTAATTCTGACTTTTAAACCCTTTCCTCAAGACCATGTAGACAGGGGCAGATCGCATTTCTATTGACATCTCACATCCTGAAAATGATTGAAAAGCACAAGATGTTGATTTTATATCAAGTATCAAAGGCTTTTTGAAACTTTTGGCAATACTTTTACTCTAGATTAAAATTGTTTTTGATCTTTTATAGATTTAATTATTAGCTAGCAGGTCCTGGCATTTCATAGTTGAAATGTTTTTTTGACTTACAGTGGATTGAATCTGTTGAAGTTTAATTACTATCTAAGCCGTCCAAGATTAAATAGGTAAAATTATATTACACACATTTATTTGTATATGTTAGAACTCATTTGTAATTAATCAGTTGGGGTTTTTTTACCTTACAGTAGACTAATGCTAATTGCCATTTTGCTGTCAGATTGACTGTTTCGTGTCCAAACATAGTTCAATGTTTGTGTCAACATCCAGCTATGAGAGCTGCCTCAAGATGCATGAAAATATTACACATTTGGTTCACAGACTGCTCATGCATGTGCTCCCTTCTTGCATAAACAGACTGTGACTTTCTTTTTCTTTGGAGTTTCATGCACCTGGAATGGCTTTGTTACAAACATTTTCTGATGCATTTGTGCAAATGAGGGTGAAAATGGCCGATATTAACGGTTGAGGACTTTTGTTGTGAAATCACGTATGCAGTCTGACAGATTTGTGAGGTTATAAAACTTGACAACGGCACAAAGCAGCCTCTTCAACGTCTATGACATCATTTTCCCGTCTTTGTGTGTTCAGCATTTTGACTGAAATTAATTACCTCCAGTGGCCTTTATCACCCTGACAGTGCTGAGAGATTTGAAGTTGACAGTGTTGACTTCATTACTCCTCATTTCCATATGAACAACAGTGCTGAAGAGGCCTTCAACCTGCCCACTTACCTCTGCTCTGCCAACAAACGCACACTCACACATTCAACTCCTCTGCCATCCTAAAACCAGAACATTATCATAGATTACTGCCCTTCACAGTGTCTGACAGGTCTTTCTTCTGCTTTCTGTCTGTGATACAGTATCAGATTATCTTGATGAAGTGTTGGCGAGGATCGTGTGTGAGTATGGGACAGTTCTGTTTGCCAGAAGCTCTCTAATTGGCCGCTGGAATCTGCAAGACTTCGATTTGTATGGATTGCAGCCAGGTGACAGAGGGGGCCGGGGTGTCTTATCAAAAGCCTGCGCTGCTGCACGCCTTTGTGTTGGGTCATTAATCTTGCTGTCAGAGAACTGTCATTCCAAGTATCTTTTGCCCTGCTCTCACCCTCCTTTCTCTCTTCATTCTGCGCACCTAGGGTCGTGAGTACAGAGAAAAAGGTGGCCTGGCTGTGTGACGCTGCCGCCCATACACCACTCATGTAATCACTTGATCAGAGCTGTTTGATGATGAGTGTTCAGTGGAGGAGGGCCCCAGAGATCTGCGGGGTGTCTCATCTTTACCTGTTACTGACTGAGAGTAGAACGAGTCGTACAGTGGACTTTTTGTCTTTCTAAAAGACTCTTTGTGCGATGCAAAGTATTCTGCAGGGTGAACGTTTTTGCCAGCTGAACAAGTGGACCGTGGCAGAAGCTGTCCTCGGGGTGTGCTGACATGGCCGTTCTATGCATGTCTGAGGGAGAGGCCAAGGTGCTGAGCTCATGTTTCCTGACCCAGCAAGCAGCAACAGCAGTCGGCAAAGCATAGTAATGAGAGTAGGACGGCTCAGTTCTCACCCAACAGTACTTAACCATTATTGCAGAACATATAATATTTGATACATGAGTTTCAAAGACTTCTATCTCATCAACATGATAAATATTATCATTAAAGACCTGTTTAAAAAGATTTAAAAAAATTATTCTACCCCCTTGACAATTACCATTGCACTACAGGCAGCTGAAATTATATTTTGTTTCTTTTCAAAATGGCTGCTCTCAGGAAATCATCCAAACATATTTTTTCCAGGAAATTCATTGCTAATTTTCAAGATGTTGCAGTAAAAATAAAATCTAAATTGTTACTCATGTTTTAAAATAAGTATTTTCTGCATTGAATTTACTAAAAACTTCATTTAAAAAGTTATAAAACCTTACAAAAATATATCAAAAACAAAATGATATGGCAATATTTTTTATGGATTTTGTTAAAAGTGTCAATAAACATCTCATTTTAAAAATAAAATAGAATTTTCTGGATATTTTTTGTTTGGTCAGGCTTCAAAGGATTAAAGACGACCTCATCTGCAAATAAAAGAAAGAAGAGGTTTGTGGTGTGCCAAACTTAAGACAAGTGTGTAGCCCCCTTCTCCATAAAATATCAACTAGTGTACGAACATTACAACCCCCAATTCCACTGAAGTTTGGACGTTGTGGAAAACGTAAATAAAAAGAACACAATTACTTACAAATCCTGTTTAACCCATCGTCAAATGAATACACTACAAAGGTTTACAATTTCTACAATTTCATTTAGCAGACGCTTTTTTCCAAAGCGGCGTACAATCCACACATACCACTGAACAACAGTGGGAGCAATTTTTGGGGTTCAGTGTCTTGCTCAAGGACACTTCGACATGTGACTGCAGGAGCTGGGAATCGAACCCTCGACCTTCAGATTAAGAGACGACAACTCTACCACTGAGCCACAGTCGCCGGTTTATTGTTCAAACTGATTAACTTTTTTTTTTCTTTTCAAATATTCACTCATTTTGAATTTGGTGCCTGCAACATGTTACAAAAATGCTGGGACAGCGGCAACAAAAGAAGTGACAGTTGAGGAATGCTCAAAAGACACCTGTTTGTAACATTCCACAGGTGAACAAGTTAATTGGAAACAAGAGAGTGTCATGACTGGGTATAAAAAGAGCATCCCCGGATGGCTCAGTTGCTCACAAGCAAGGATGGGGCAAGGTTCACCACTCTGTGAACAACTGTGTGAGCAAATTGTCCAACAGTTTAAGAACAATGTTTCTTAGCGTACAGTTGCAAATAATTTAGGGATTTCACCATCTACAGTCCATAATATCATCAAAAGATTCAGAGAATCTGGAGAAATCTCTGCACATCTCTGAAAGGTACAAACAGGTTTTGAAGCAACATACGCTGCCATCCAAGCAACATCTTTTTCAGGGACGTCTCTGCTTATTTCAGCAAGACAATGCCAAGACGCATTCTGCACGTTACAACAGTGTGGCTTCGTAGTAAAAGAGTGCAGGTGCTAGAGTGGCCTGCCTGCAGTCCTGACCTGTCTCCCATTGAAAATTTGTGGCACATTATGAGCAGCAAACTACAAGAACAGAGACCGTTGAGCAACTGAAGTTGTTGAAGCATGAATGGGAAAGAATTCCACCTCAAAAGCTTCAACAATGAGTGTCCTTAGTTCACAAACGCTTATTGAGTGTTAAAAGGAAAGGTGATGTAACACAATGGGAAACATGACCCTGTCCCAGCTTTTTTGGAACGTGTTGCAGGCATCAAATTCAAAATGAGTGAATATTTGAAAAAAAAAAGTATCTGTTTGAACAATAAATATCTTGTCTTTTTAATGTATTCAATGAAATATAGATTAAACAGGACTTGCAAATTATTGTATTCTTGTCATTGTCAAATATTGGAGAATGTGGCCCCACCCAGAAGAGCAACCAATTTCTCAAGCTTCATCCATATAAAAAGCAAATGTGAAAGCAAATATAGAGCTAACACACGCACCTCCAGAACTCACATCTGACACCAAACTATTATCAGTTTTCAATCATCAATCTGGTGTATTTTCAAACCTTTAAGATAAGTCCTTGTTCTTAAATAGTACTAGAACCAAAGCTAGGAACCTTTGGGTGATAAAATAAAGCTCAAACTTTCCTTTGACTCCTTTTCTCTATTTTAGCAAGTTCCTTCAAAAGTTCCCTGTCTCCGGGGACAGTTCTTGAGGCGGATATCAGCTTAAAGTAGAGATTCCAATTATAGACAATGACCCTCTCATCCTCCATTCATGTGTTATTTGTCGCCCCTGAGGAAGCCGCCTTGTTTTCATGACACCAGAGAAATGAATTATAAAATTGGAAAGGACTGTTTTTCATGAAGTGTGATTTACCTGTGGAATGAAATCGACAAAAAAATAAAGCCCCGTGTCTCTCTTTTGTGCTTTTCAGCAAACCAATAGAAGAAGTTTCCCTCTTGATATTTTAACATGCAATGACAAGCGACCAGCCAGGACCCGTCAGAGTGCCATACATACTCTCATACCCCTTGTGGCAGTAACGTTAACAAATGGCGGGACACTCTCTTTTTAACAGCACCAAATGTATCCAGCTCAGCAATTACAGTCTTTAATGAGCCCTTTAATGACAGATTTAACACTTGTCTTATAATTTTATAGTCGCCATATAAATCGATGGAGAAATTTTCCTGCCATTTTGAAAAAGCCCCTGAATGAACCCAGTGAGCGACATTGGCACTCTGTCTATTTAAAAGCACCGAGGTGGTGATTAGAGATGTGAGGGTGTCAGAGTGAGGCCGGCGTTGATTGCTCTGGGATGTAGCTGCAGGGTGATGTCAAGGTGACTGTGTCAGGGTGTCATTCCTGGGCACACTCATGCAGAACATTGCTTATTTATACATCTGATTTCTCCATTCAATTGGTTTAGCTACACCGGCGACATCGAATCAAGCCCAATTCCCTGAAGAAGCCTGACAATCAATAGCGAGGTAGCTGACGCAGCGCTCTGGGACACGCTGTGAGTGAAGAGCTGACAGGGATCACATCACTCCTGCGTGACACGTCTTCAGTACATCTGACGTGTGCCGTCAAACGCCGACCCCTCACCGCTGTATGGCATCAGAGCAGCAGACGTCTGCAGGAAAGATTTACAGCACTTTCATTCTATTTCATTACTTCCTTTGTTGGGACTGTGACATGTTGCTCAGTCAGCTTTTTAAGATCCACTAATGTCCACACCCACTCTACTGTACATGTACCTGTCTGTTGGCTGCTCTTTCTGGCAGTAGTAAAGCTTTCAGAGGTTTGACATTTCCAGATGTTTCTGCTCTCCTGCCGTATGCTCAAAGTGAAGCAGGCCGCTTAGTATTGATTTACCATCAGTCATATGGTTTTGTCGGGCCGTGCACTGAGGAATGCTCCCAGTCTCTGGGAACAGAATGGCTGGATAATGGATAGATAATGAGGAAATGGAACTTTCTGTTCTACTCTGCGTCAAAATAGCAGCAAAAAATGTATCTCTGTGAATGCTTTTTTTCTATAATACCCTATTTCCTGAGCTGCTCCTTTCATAATTCACTTTCTATCTCCATTGTGTGTGTATATATACACACACACACACACACATATATATATATATATATATGTATATATATATATATATATATATATATATATATATGTATATATATATATATATATATATATGTATATATATATATATATATATATATATATATATATATATATATATATATATATATATATATATATATATATATACATATATATATGTGTGTATATATATATATATATATATATATATATATATATATATATATATATAAAACCTCTGTTTGTTTCTGCTCACAAAGGCAGTGTTTCTCCAAGGATGGTAGTCTGGTTTTGTTGTTCTCACTTTAATCCAGAGTGACAGATACAGACAAACTTTTCATGTGCAAAGTAACAATGTGACACTCAGGCCAAAATGATATAAATTTGTGATGTCACCAGGTCAGTTTTTAGGTCTTTAAGATACTTTCTATCCAGATACCTGAAAAACTAACATTTCTGTTGACCTTCCATACACTGAAGTGCATGTGTTGGATTATTGAATTGTAATTGTAAGACATATCTGAAGCCTTATATGCAAGTTAAACTTGAAAAGGAGCCGCACATTTCAATTAGCAATCTCTGCAAGTTTCTTCTGGATGGCAGACGGGAGTATGACCTCTCTGAAATCATTGTCAATGTCAGATCAATGAAATGTGCGGTTCCTTTTCAAGTTTAACTTGCATATGATGCTTTAGATACTTCTTACAATCAGAATTTATGTCACGTAGCAAAGGAAGCACCAATGTCATAAACGATTGCATCCATGTGGAATGAAATGTACCCACACGAAAAGTATGCACATCTAATTTGAGAGAAGAATGAGACAAGAATGAGAATGAGAAATTTACTTTTACGTTTATTATGTAATAAATCATGAAATATTTCATCCTGAATGTTCCAGATCGAGTTGTAATCTTAAGTGTATGAGTGTAAGAAACATATTAGGATCACTGTCTACATTTTTTAGTTATTTTTCTGACTCATGACTGTTTACAATTCTACATTTAGACCTTTTGTCTTTTATTTACACTTTGTGATCAGTGGGATTTGTTTTAGCTTTTCCATAGATTACAGTACGTTACATTTTACAGCACATTTCGTCAGTGTTCCCCACCATTCTTATTTCATTTCATTTAATTTTACCATGTTACCTAACTTAGAAGCTTCACCATCTGGTTCTTTTTCTGCTTCTCAAACTCAAACTCATTCTGATTCATTTAGCAACTTTCATCCAGTTAAGCATGCAGCCCAATGTGCTTCACAAAAGAACAGAGAGACAAATAAAAATAAAATAAAACAAGTCAAAGTGAAAGGTGAAATAGAATAAAAGTTATCAGATAAATACTAGAAATAAACAGGTAAATAAATTAATAAATGATTTTAATTTTTTTTTTCTGCAGGAACAATCACAGTTTTGATCTAAATATAACACATCTTAAACAATAGGATTCTCCCATATGAAGGGTTTGGTAATCTACAATCAATATTTGTAACACAGAGAGTGCTACCTACCTGTAAAAAAAGTCTTTCCTTCATGACTGACTCATCACTGCAGTGCGAGGAGAAAGAAAGATGAAATAAGAGGTGGTAAACAAAGCTCTTCAAACTTATATAGCAAGTTGAAAGTGAGGCGAAGTTAAGATGAGTTTTCAATCCAGGAGAGAAATTGAACAACAGCCAAGAAGTATGAAGTCACAGAGTGTAATGTCTGGAGACTGGGAGCATGTTTCTGAAAAGTGGGGCAAAGTTTTGCTCCTTATCTGACCCCCTTATCGTTCCAATATTCTGATTTTAATCAGTCAAAACTAGCGTAAGGTAAGGCAGGGATAAGATGTGACTGTAAACACATTCCTAATTATTACCCAGCATCTGTAAACGTATGTCTTTTTGTGCCCCTCTCAGTCTTAATCGTAGACTTTATAAAGGCTTCCTTACCTGCCACAGCTGACAGCTCTTCCCTGACCTATAGTGCAGCAATAGAGCTGTCACACACACTAATTTAGTAGGGACAATCCATCATCTTGAAAAGGCCCCATGGCTTTTAGTGTATTAACACACATTAACACTTCCTCCATGCCGAGCCACCTCCCACCACCTCCTACCTCCCAGCCCTCATCCGACCACTAATGAAGGAATGTTGAAAAAGACGTTTATTGTTCAATAGTATCGACCTGCAGATTCAGAGTGATTTGTCCTCCTTTTTATTAGGATTGTTTTTGCTGTGTGAGTGTGTGAGTGTGTGAGTGGAGCTTTTATGTTCAGCGGTACCTCTCCAAATGCTGCACATCCACTGGCTTCTGACTTGATTTATCTGTTTAAAGAAGGAATTGAAGAAAGTGGGAGCGCAGTGACATTGCAGTCCATTCATCAATGTAAGGGCCAGTTTCCCCTTGAAACAGGACTGATTCCAGCAGAGCTCTAAGTGCACCAATGTGGTCATCAAGAAAAACTGGAAAAGCTTCATCTGAGAGTTATGCCCTGCACACTTTCAGAATACAAAGACACCCCCCCACCCCCCACCCCTAACCCCCTGCAGGGAAAGTGAGTTTAACCTGCACGCCACGTCTTGAGCCTTAACTTAAACTATCATACGCTTTGCCCTGAGGTGGAGGGCACAGGGAGGGCTACATCTCTTTATACCCAATTAAGCCTGCCATGGGTGGGAGGATAGTCCCGACTGAAACCCCCTCTCCCTCTGCGCCCCATTAGAGCGCTGAAAAGCCAGGAGAAGTCTGAGTCCCTGGTGGACAAAACCCCTGACCCTGAGCCAAGGAGAAGCACTCCAGCTCCACCTAAATATACAGACCCGACTACAAAATAAGAAACCACCTCCCAGTCAGGGTTGATAGAGGAGGTGGTGTGTGTGTGTGTGTGTGTGTGTGTGTGTGTGTGTGTGTGTGTGTGTGTGTGTGTGTGCCAAGAGAGGTGAGAGGCTATTCTCTGTTTATTTTTATATAGCAAGGTATGTTTCAGACAAAACCAGAAAACAAGAAAAGGTGAGGATGTAACCAGGTGGCTGCCTGCTGTGTTAAAGGATGAGGCCGATACAGCATTGCATTTTCTCGAGTGCCCACATGAGGCTTTCTCCAAAGGTCAAGGTGGGTTCAGAGGAATCCATAGTGAAATGTACGCTTTTACATATTTCGAGCCTGTCTTTATTCTTAACAGAGCAGAGATAGACTAATATGTTTTTTTTTAGAGGTGGTACCGATATTTTAAGCAGATATTCATTTGCAGTAAAAGTGAAAATATTGGCGTTAAATTTTGAATAATAGAAATTCAAACACTCAACTTTGTTTAAATGCCTTTAAGCATATATTTATTAAACGCCTCATGTCTTATGCACAGCTTTCACTGCTGATTAGCTGTTACCCATGCCATGGCTCTGCGTGTGACCAATCAGATGGTGCTGTGGGTTGGACAATCCTGGAGAATGGAATGGCTGCAGACAGTGAGGCACATCTGCATCAGAGCCAAAATAACCCAGTTTTAAATGGATCTCTTATGGAAAAAAGGCTGATGCTGATATTCGTCAAAATGCCACAGTCGATAGCAATCATTACATGTCTCGATGGAGCGCTGCTCAGTCCGTTCTCAGTCTGACTAAGCTGTTTACCTGCATTTTAATCATTCAATAATTCATCATTCAATTATTACTACAATTACTAATTATTACTCAGAAACCGAGTTTCAGGAGCCAATGGGTGACATCACTCAGATTATTCCCATGTTATTGTTTGGAAAGTAGTTAGAACAAGTATTCCTGGAAATTATAAAACCTCCAAACCTGTTAAGAACAGAAAGAGCACACAAAGAGTCATTTTATTTCAGTATTAGCATCATTAGCAGCCTCTAATGCAGTCTAAAATATGCTGTGCAGTTTATCAGGTCAAATAAAATAACCAGCTGGCTTAGAATAAATAATGCTGTGCCAAAAATTCAAATTCAAAAATTCAAGTGTCTGTATTAGGGATGCACCGATTCAATCCTAGTATCGGGTATCAGCTGAATCAAGCCCGTCAAAGCTGGATTGGCTATCTGTAGGAAAGGGCCGATCCAGGCAACCAGCTCTGTGCCTTTTTTTTAACTGGCGCTCTCATTTTTTTTACTAAAATTTTTGTTGTCACTTAGAGAACTTGACACTAAGATTAAATTGTGATCAAATCAAACATTTTGTTTGCGCAATTTGTCACTTTGTTTACAGTATGTGGTTACAAACAGTTGTGTAACAGTTTTGTACTTGAATGGTACCAGTCTACAGGGTATAAAAGTTTATGACTGAGTATTAATTTCTATAAGTTCTGAAGCATTGTTTTTACCAAACTGCTGGTAAACACTTCAACATTTTATAGTTTTAATAAATATCAACTTCAGTAATTCCATATGTGCTCATTTATCCCACAGTAGAGCATGCACTAACACTGGTATCAGATTGGAATCGGTATCTGTCAATACCCAAAACCCAGGTATCGGTTTCGATACCAGAAAAGTTGGATCGGTGCATCCCCAGTCTGTATCAGAATAGTATGAAAACTTTGCTACTTGAGCTTCCATCTTTGTGTTTATTTTTCATTTTTAAATTTTACTGAAAACTCCCATAGCCACACACCAACCCAAATCATGACAAATGCATCCGACATGCTTACCCAGTGCTTTCACATCACTCATAATTCACCGTCCCCTGTCCTTCCCCCCATCTGGGATCAGTCGGCCCCACCAGGGGAGGTAGAGTCGGCACTGCCGGTGAGCTCCGGCTCCAGCAGCACCAGCCCATCTGTCCCTGCCCGCGGGCTGTTATGTCGATCCTCAGCTGTCTCACAATCAATGACCATGCAGACACTCGCTGCGATGTACCTCCAGCTCTGACAGGTCTGCAGGTGTTGAAGCTCTGGCTGTCTGGCGGGGTGTCTTTCTCTTTATAAGCTCTCTCTGTTGTCTGTTGCAAGAACAGCCTACGCCCACCACCAACAGTTCTCTATCCCCCATGGTATGCACACCTTTAGGCAGACAAAGGATGGGTAAGGGTCTGTTTGCAGTCAGGATTATCATCAATACAGCAGACTTTTTAGGTTCTTTATGAGCAAAACTAGCAAAAAAATCCTTTGTGGCATTTTTTACCACTGAGTTTGGATCGCTTTGTTTTTGTCCTGACTTAACCTGCCCTTGAAACAACTTCAGTTTTAGCATCAGCCCTGCAGCAAAGGCCGAGGGTTTAGCAACTTTTAATTTCTTCGACTGACATTTTCGGACTGAAATGGAGTGTGAGGTACTAAATGTCAGCCTGAAAGCTTGTATCAGAAGTTATAGTCTGCATTCTCTCTCAATTTATTTTGCTGCCTGGGAGATTTTACAATGTTAAATGAGTGATGGATGAAATAGAGGCAAGCTTATATTTCAAAATAGGCCTATGATCTTTTTAGTTTCATCACAAGCTGATTATTTGTCGGGAATCACACACTTAACTATGCTAGCATGCACTGAAACACTGGTTAGCGGACATTTATCTAATTACAGAGGATTGGTTTCCATCACATGGGATGCCATTAAGACATTAGACGTGCTCACCTGTGGTTTGCCTCATGCTGCTGGGAGTGATGAAGGGATTCACATGCTAAGCTGGTTTGAGTTGTCAAAATTAGGATGAATTAACTGCACTCACATCTCCTGCTAACTTGGTTTTAGCTTAAGTTATTTGGCTCTTCCCGTACTGTCAAGTACACCACGCATGCAAGGATAACAAGGCAGGGAGAAACGGTTCAATGCTTCCACCTGAACTCTGCAAAGAGATCACTTATGTTGAACATATTTTCTCTCTGCAAAGCTTTCAAGGGTTGCTGGCACCAAATCAAGATGTGCAGGAGCTGCATCAGAAAGAGTTCAATCTTCTCAAGGCCAGAAAGAAATATTTGTAGTAATTGGAAATCAAGCTTGCTGCTTGTGAGGCTGCTCAGCTAACTAGCTAAATAAATAGCTCGGTGACAGTCTGGTGTCGATGACTGCAAATAGGCCTGTTAGGAGGAGAAAGACAAAGAGAGTTTTTGATTGGGAGAGAAAGAGACAGAAATGTAGACACGAGCGGAGAGTCTGAACACCTGTGATGCTTTTAAAGCAATTAAGATGTTGTGCATTCCAGAAAATCCTATTAAAGCTGAGGTGTTGTGTTATTCTCCACATTATTGCCTGTCTTGATGTGTGTGAGAGATGCACAGAAAAAAAAGACAGAGTGGGTGTGTAGTGGGGAGTGGATTTGAAGCTTTATTACCAGCCTATATTGCAACCCAAATTACAAATCGGAGTGGTTATTCCTGCCTCGAGATGTTACTTCAACTCTGCGTTTGAGGCAAATCATCCTGTAATGATATTGCTTATTCCAATTGAGGAAAGTAAGGGAAGGTAATGGATGAGGCGGGGGTACAATCTGATAAGGTGCCACCTAACTAAGTGGGTCTCTCCTCCTCAACCTTCAGCCGGCCGACCCCTCTGCATAGAACATTATTCAAACGGTAACAAGCCGATTCATTTAGGCTGTCGGTGAGCTGAATTAGATTCCCGCTTGAGCGAGCGTCGAGCAAAACATGAAGATGTTTTGTGCACCAAACACACCGCATTTGAATAATTCCAGCTCAGGTTTGGGGCAGCAATAATAAGTTATGATAAAACTGTCATTAGGGAGAGGAATGTGGAGGGAGCTGCAGAGGCAGAGTTCAAGATTAATATGGGAGCTCTCCGCGGTGCTGAAATGTCAGGGGACGGAGAATAATGAGAGCGGCTTTGTAGGGATAACATACCTGTATGGGCAGATACTTAGCAGTGTGTGTCTGTATGTGTGTGTGTGTGTGTCTGAATATGTCAGTCTGGATACATCTCTGAGTCTTTGTATATTAATGTGAAGGTCAAAATGTGTGCATGGTCTTTAATGTGCATAAAGCATGCTGCCCTCTCATACATTGCTTACTGCTTTTACAACCAAAATACAGCACATGAAGGCTGAATCACACGTTAAAGTCTAATTCAATGCCTTCTGCAACGGCTTTTGAAGACTTTAGCTCCGTATTAAATTCAGTATGTTGGTATGTTGCATGTTGGATTTGAGCAAATTTCATACACACATAGTTTTGGAAGCATAAAACATGTAAGCAACTCTTAAAGATGTGTTTGTGGGATAAGCTACACAGAAAGTATGTGGAAACCAAACAGCTCAACAGTACGTGATCATTTTTCTTCTTATCCTCTGTGTTTCAGCTCGAACAGCCACTTTTCTTCTGTAACAGCTTTCCTCAGTATCTTAAATGTGATTTATAGCAGTTGATAAAAATTCCCCTTTAAACGTTAAAATGTGCTCTCCTGGGAAGCTGGTTTTGGCTTAGTGGTTAAGGTGCGCAGCCTCCTAGTCGGAGCTGTCGCTGGTTTGAGCTCGGCCTACACTCTTTTTCCGGACTCTCTTCAGCTGTTCTATCAAATATGGGGGAAAAATGCCCCTAAATACTCCTAATAATATCTTAACTTAACTCAAACTTTATTCAAAAAGCACTTAAAACAACCAAAGTGCTGTACAGATCAAAAGCAGCACAAATGACAAGATACAATACTAAGATACATAAAAACAGTGCAAATATAATAAGATAAGGTCGAATAAAATAAATTAACATTTAATTAAGATTTTGCCAGATGTTTATTCTACCTAGCTGAATGAACATCTGGGATAGTAAAGGTTTTTAACCAATGAAAAGATGAAAAAGATATAGTTTAGACAAAATAAAATGAACTGCTTTTCTTATATTATTGGGCTTAAAACAAGACCTTGAGAGAAAACTTTGTGCTATCCATGTCTAAATGTATGTTGGTTATAAAGGGCTTTTCGCCATATGGAGCCCGACCTAAACCACTAGGCCATCTGCACTTCAACAATTAACCTTCTTGAATCTTGAAAAACTTTTACAGACCAAAAGTTAAAACATAACCAAAGATTCTGACAAGCTGTCTGTTGGAAAATGATTCATATTAGAGCAGAGAAATGTTGATAAAGTTGAAAGTTTTCATCTTTGCCCACCTTTAATCTTTTACCATCTCCTTAAGGAGTAATCCAACAAAAGACGTGCATTTTGAATAACTCGCTGATTTGTATGCTGTTCATGTTCAACATCTCTCCATGGGCCAGCACCTGTTCTTGAAACCGAACTCATTGGTCAGCAAAACTGTTAAATTAATCAGACCAACATATCAAATAGATGCTTCATTGTAGGAACATCTTCACAAGGACATGGATTCAGGATAATGTGCAATTTGTCAGAGGAAATGGCTTTAAACAGAACATTAGATGGAGATTAGCTTGGATTCATTCATCTCAGGACAAAGGCAGGGACATGTTTGGTTTTTATGGGTGTGTTAGAGAGACAATGTTGTGTGAAAGCTGAAACAATTCACTGAAATGCCTCTCTTGCAGAGGGATCCATCAGAGATGCTTTTAGTTCAGGACAGAGGTTTTTAAATGAATGTGAAGCTAATGGTCACACTGCTGCTTTAAGTGTTATTAGGTTTTGTTCTTATCATTGACAGTGTATAAAGATGGATGAGGCACTTCCAACCAGTGTGAAAAAGTGAAGCCAAATTATTCCTGTGACGGGCGATGATATATTGTTCTGGAGACGCCAGTTTAAATCAGCAGATTCTTGTGCTGGTTTGAAACAGACGCTCATAGTTCAGTGCCTGTCAGCCAATCTGATGCTCTCGAATAAAATGGCTGAAACCAGGTTTGGAAAAATGTATTTGTGTATTTTTTCTGTCATATTTTGACCCTCATCCCGTCTGTTAGTATAAAAGAGGTGGACTTCATGAGCTATGCAGAAGCCAATCAGTAAGTAACAGTTTTGGCTTCACCTTTAGGGAGCTGTCATGTCATCCAACTTTAAATATGACACTGAAACGTTTCTTAAGGGCTGTTTTTATGTGTTCATTTTATTATTATTATTATTATTTTTTCCATCCTGTTCTCTCATGGCGATTAGCCAGATTTTGCTGATAACTCTGGAGACTGGTCGCTGAGCCACAGTTACTAGGGAGTGGGTGTGAAACAGAGACACCAGTGTCACCATCACTGGGGGATTGGGGCAGAGCCAGAGCATAATTTAACAAAGATTAATCTCTTCCATTTACTGAACCTGGTGTGTTTATTTTCAGACCATGCCTTTGCAGAAGCAGGACTTACCACGAGCATTACTTTACTAACCTTTTGTCCAGCAACAACACATGTGAACACAGGGAGAAAGGCGTGAATAAATAATCTAAATGAGAGTGCCCTTTTTGAGCCAACATGGCCACATCTTTCTCTCTGAATTTCCATCATAACTTCTCCTTTTTTTTTCCTCCCGCTGGTCGAGATGAGGCTCAACCTGCAGCATTGATGTTCCTCCTCTCAAGCAAATCAAAAGCAGTCTCTGCCTGTGCCTCGCTGATCTCTCTCCTGACACAGGGCTTTATTGAAAAAGCTATAGCCCTTTGTAGAGAGGGTGTCAATTTCAAGACAAAGTCAAGATGGCAGTTGCACAGAATCCATATTTAATAGTGGCAAACGGAGCAAACACAATTGAGGAAAATCAATACTGCTTTCACGTTTGATCATACATCACGCTCCTCTGAAGTGCTGCTTACCTGTGTCCTTTTGTCTGCCGTGGAGAGGCTGTAGAGCTCTGACAATGGACCGTAAACAAACATAATAGTTCTGCTTCTATTTGTGGTTTGTGGACAAAGAGGTTTCTGTAGTTGCTTACACACACAGGAAATATCTGTGAAAACATGCCATTAAATCTTTCAGCGCAGTGGAGGAATAAGTCTCTCGTTTTCTCGTCTGCTGTGGATTTTATCACTCTCATCTGAGACGTTGTTGACACAGTGGAGCATGCTGCTTGTCGTAATGATGTGGTGATGTGCATGAAAGGAATTGGCCCAGGAATAAATTAGACTTAAGGTGGTCAAACCGATGCAGAGCATTTTCTAACCATTTAAACGTGGTATGATCAAGGTTGTGATGGTAGATCCTTGGTCCTCTGCAGCCAGCTTGTTCAGCAGATGGGCTTTGGGCGCTGACCGATCACAGGGTGAAGGATGACTGAGACACGACGGTGGGAGGGCACACACATGATGACCTGTCAGGTTCTGTCACCCATCTTTGTCTGCCTCTCTCCTCCCCATGACCCACCATACCATCCCCCCTATCTCCCTCCTTTCTCTCCCCCTCTGTCAGATCACCACCAGGTAGAAGCGAACAGCAACGTTTGGTGATGAAAGGCCTTGGTAATGGATCTTTTCTGTATCCAAGCCCGACTAAACTGGTGTGACAGCTCTTCCCTCTCTGCAGACCTGCTTTATATTGTCTCTGTCTGCCAGTGAATACATTTTGAGTGAATGAATTTCATTACACTGCCTTTTGTGTGCATGTGTATGTGTGTACGTGTATGTGTGTGCACTTTTGTCGACTAGGATTAGGTTACATGTTGGCCTGTTCCCTGGTGGGCAGCAGAATGTGTGCATGCATGCGATATATTGCCTAAACGTCAACACTGACCCCAGCAAATGTAGTCTGTGGTGTTAGCAGAGCATGCTGAATAAGACACAAGAGAAAAGGTTGTATCAGAATTTACTTTCCTGCAAATAACCCTTCAAGTTGGAACTGATTTAATCATTTAGAGCCGAGAAATGAACCACTTTCTGTTTCCTGGCGGTGCATGTAAATTTGAGGTGGCTTTGATGAACTCCACAAGAGGAGTCAGTCCAAGTGTCATTCATGCAAATGGACTAAAATACACTTTTTATTTAGCTTTCTGTTGGAGCTGGTGTCTGTCTCCAAGAGGCTCTCTTGTAGATCCCAGCAATAAGGCGATTGAAGGCCCTCGCCCCTGTGCGCCTGATTTTCTGGTTCATGGTGAGACATCAGAGTTTGAGATGACGCCAGGGACACATCCTTTCAGTACAGGACATGACCTGAACAATGATGCCTGAAAGACATTTCTCAACACAGTTGAAAATAATATATTAAAAGAAATCACAGAGTGAAACAGATGACTTCCTATTGACAGAAGGGAGGTTATAGGAAACTAGGTGAAAAAAACACAGATATACTCAGGCTGAAACACTGGATATGTGTGCATTTTGGTCCAGATCCAACATTATACATTGGACTCAACATCAATGCCAATTTACATGACTTTTTGGGCACGTTTACTCAAATCAATGAAGTAAACATGAAGAAACAGAAGACGAAGAAGAAGAAAAGTGAGCCCTGCACTTGTTTCCCCTCACATGTTTGCAGATAGCAATGCTGTTTGTGTCTGTTTTCTGGGACCTTGCTTTGAGATTCAAGCGAGAGAAAACCATTCCAATGCCAGCAGGGAGATGATTGACATGGGAGCCTTCCTCGTAATGTATAAAAATGTGCGTCTGATCGCTGCTCAGTCATGCAGTGGAGCATGCTGGAAAATACCGCGCCTGCCGCGAGCCCCAGATCCCCCGTCGTTGTCGGCGATGTGCTCCCCCCACTCCCCCACCCCGCCACTAACTCCCAGGCTCAATCTGGTGCACAAGTACCCATCCCTCCTCGCCCCCGAGTCTATTTCCACCCCTCCTTCTCCTCTACCTCCTCCTCCTTCTGCCCCCGCCTTGGCACACACACTCTGGTATGCACTGAAATTCAATCAGATGCTTAATTACATCTTAACATGGGTTCCTACCAGCTGGCTTTATTCCCCTGTTTCTGATTAAAGGGATTAGAAAAATGAAATTTAACAGTGGATTTGCATACAGCTCTAAAAGGGGCACTGGCACGTCTCTGCGGCTGTCTGGCCGCTGTTTGACGCTCCTGCTCCTTGTAGTCCATCAAATAAGAAAGAAAATATACAAGCAAGCTCCCGTCTGCAAATCTGCACAGCAGGTAGAAGCAATTATAAGAGATAGAGGCTGGATCTCACTCAGACATGATACCCTCTGACACGGGCATGCAGATGCACAGATCATATCAAAAGGCAGCATCATATGGATACAGGGATGTGTTTCCATATGTATCACAGTGTGTATTGCATGCATGTTGAGAATGCACTTTTTTCTACTGCCTGATAAATGGTGCACAGAGAGACTGGGTGGCTTTAGGCTCCCTCCTAATGGGGCCAAGTAGGCCCACTATCCAAGCTGTGCAAAGAAAATGGACCCATTAATCACAGAGCCACCACCATCATCTCCATATGATTATTCTCCTCATGTGTTGGCTAACTCCTCGCTGCACAGGAATTATTGTGACATCCCCCGTGCTCCTCGCCACTCTTTCATCCTCTTTTTTTTTCCTTTTCTCCTTCAAAATAACTCGCAGGCTTACTTTTCGTCTTAATCCCCCAGCTTGTAGCCGAGCTAAATCTATCCTGAGAGGAGATCTGGTTACGCATTGACTGTTTATTTTATGCAATTAAAAAGTGATTCTGTTGGAAGTTTGTATTAGGGGGATTAAAGGCTTATTGGTCTGTCAATTCTCAGGGAGAGAAAGAGGAAACAGTGTTGGAGAGTGGGAAAATAAAACCGACAGGGCGGTCTGAAGGGAGAGGAGGAGGAGGAGGAGAAGGAGAGAATTGGGGGTCTAATGTGTGCGTTAAGTCAGCGTATACTTTAGGCTTGTGTTTACTTTGACCAATTAGTGAGCGCTTACAGTGCAGTCATTCTGGTATCATTTTGGGAACAAACCAGATCAATCATTAACATTTTTCTATTGATTAAGAACACTGTAATTAGTCCCTGTGAAAGAACGCAGAGAAGATGTGAGAAAGAAACATGACACTCTACTGCCCTCTTTTGGATGAGGAAGGAATGACATTTTCTAAACTGAAAATGAAGCACAGCAGATTTTTGATGAATATGATGAAACATTAAAAGGCATAAAGAAAAAAAGAAGTTAATTAAAGGAAAAAGATGCATTCCTTAGCTTTACATCAAAATCAAATCATTTCTGCATCATGTTTCGGTACTTCTTTTATTTGTTATAATAATCCAACAGTAATGTTTTTTTTCTCCTCTAGCCGGATATTTTCTCATTTACGGTTTACGGTCATCTTTTCTATTTTTGTTCAAAAATTAAAAAAAAAAAAAAAAAAGTTTTTAATGTGAAATCAAATCAACCACAAATACTTTGTGATGTAGCAAAACTGCATGAAAGATGTTAAATCAGTGAGATGCTTGTGGAGTCTGTTTGCTGTCCAACAGTACCACCTGCTGGCCACAGGCAGCATGTCACACATCCTTTTCCTCACAGCCACTGCTGAAGCTTGAACTTTCAATGTATTTCTGTTGTTTTTTTTCAGTGCTTGTGAATTCTCTTACAGTTTTATGATATGAATGATTTTATATGGACAACATTTGCCTCCCTTTAGAGATTTTTTTATGGTGAATGTGGTGTTGCAGCACAAAAAAATAACATTTATTTTTTTTATGTGTTCTTATGTACAATTTAAGAGGGAGGGTACTTACGTGTGTTGCATGAGCATACACACACACATTAGAATATCCAGTGCTGAGGATTTTAAGAGCAGAGAAGTAGATTTAAAGGGAGAAGGAGACAAAGGTAACCATAAAAATGAAAGCATCTCTGCTGGTCTCCTTACTGCCTGTCCCTCTGTGGCTCCTTATCTATAAGCACTCCACTAGCAGATGGATGATATAAAAAAAACAACATCCATATTTTGAGCTGACTCATGGTTACACTAAGACTTTTTTTTTCTCACTTTTGGAACTTTTCAGTTGAAAACTTTTCGTGCTCTGTATTAGGTAATGGTATATCAGGTATAAAGTTAGGTTATGTGACTCACATGCTCCTCTCCACCCACTCACTGATGCAAAAAAAAAAAAAAAAAGTGCTTGTCCTTGAAGCTCTTAGAGGAAAGGAGGTTGTGTTCATGTGTGTGATCTGTAAATAATTCATGCCAATCAATCCTGGTGTAAGTGATCGTATAGACACAGAGCGGCTGATTTACAGATCTGATCTAATTCAGGACTCTGCTCCAGGTGTCACTTTATCACCTCCATCCCTGATCCCTTCTGATTGTCCCCCCCTGACCTCCCTGGAGAGGAATCAGTGGCTTTATTATTGACTGAACCCAACACCGCCACCTGCTGGGTGATGTTCATATTACACCATCTGACCTCAGTGGCACCCTCTTTACATCTGGTGGATATCTGGCAGCTCTTTTGAAGCTTGTTGGGCTTTCCTCTTTAATGTTCGAACACCTTTTATATGACACCAGATGTTTCACCTGCTTCTCATCACACACTCCAGTGAGCTCAAACTGCGGCAGGAGGCTCTTTAGAAACATGTCGAAACGCAGGGACGGAGCATAAAAGGGTGCAGATCTGCTGTTATGACACTCCCATAATAATGAAAGAGGGACATTTACACTGAGGGTGCGGTGATTATCACCTCAGTACTTGGGGGAGAGCCAGTGCCAATGTGTGTGGGTTGGATGGTGTGTGTGCCCAGAGGATTTTGTGTAGCAAAGGACTCTGCATAGAGGGAGGTGCAGGTGTCTTAAGTGCAACCCTTGATAACAATGAGGACTTTTAAAGCCTGAATCAAACATAATTTATGACCAAAGTGCCCCTAGCAGCTCTTTATATGTGAGAAAAGGCAAAAAAAAAAAAAAAAGAAAAAAAAAGAAAAGTGAAAGGGCTGAGCAAATTTACTGAGTGCCATCTCACTCTTCTCTACCACTTTGTTTAGAATAGAGATAGAGAATGAAAAAGATTAAATCTAACTGTTGAAAGCATTATGCAGACTCATTAATCTGCCCTGAATGCCTTCAGTAAAGTTCTATACTCTAAATTTTAAGTGTTTTAAAATGGGTACAACAGAAATTGAAAAAGAAATTGTGTTAAAGGCTGGGTTGGTAATTTTTTCATTTGAAGTCCAACAGTCTGAAAGCTTAACCATAAAGAAAAGCTCATTATTTTGCGTAAGAACAGGTCAAACTACAAGAAGATGGCAAAAATGGGCAAGAATGTCTCCAGATGTGCATGAGTAAAAGTGGAAACCGGTAATATTTATTTGCTCAAACCCTAGATAGTTATAAATTTTTGCTTAATACACATTTCTTTGCACTGACCGTTTGTACTGTTGTGGTTAAATTTGTTCCTATTTGTCGTGGGGGGGTTTAAATGTCGATTTTTTTAACCCATATTTACTTTTTTAATGTTTTTTTTTTTGTTTTTTGTTTTTTTAAACTTGTGCAAAACTTTGGTCCACTGCAGTTGAATTGAAATGTGCCACACAAGTCAATTTTGACTTGACAAATGAGGAGACATGCAGCAAACATTTAACAATGTAAGAAAGGGTTATAAGACAGAGAGACAGAGGAGGAGGAGAGAGAGATGTGGAGTGTAATGCTGAGTGCTCAGGAGTGGTTATGGGCCAGATGGCCCTGCAGCGGCAGCAGCTGTAAATCACGGCGTGTTGTGCGATCCGGACGATAGTGCTGCGGGCAGGGATCTCTCTGCAAGGTGAGAGCGCTGACGACAGCCATTACAGGGAATGAAAGCAGGACTGTGGGGTGAAGGGGGGAATGACATTAGCCCTGTTTGCTTCTGTAAAGGAGCAGATGCTACCATTGGATCAGGAGTGCAATGCCATCAAATCTTAATATTTTATAAACAGCCTGCTATATTCAGCCCATGATTGTGTTCTTAAATGTGACTGTTTAAATAAATTATACGGCTTCCAAAGCTGGATCTTAAAAGATTATTACTTTTTGAAGAAGCTGTAATAGAAGAGGTTTACTTTTCTCTTGGGCTTGTAACTTGAGAAGATTGACTCATCAAACCTGTGGCCAAATCCTACTCACTGACAGCTGTGATCTTTGTGAAGCTTCGTAAAGGCACACAGAGTGATTCAAGGCACAAACTGAGCCTAGGAATGTCAGAGCCTTGAAAAAGAGACATTTAGGACATTTCACGTGTGGCTGAAGTTAACGTGTGAAGTATTTCTTTCCCTCCGTGTCTTTATCACGTGTTTCTCTCCTGCACATATTAACCTTCAGCCAGGTTCCTCCTGTGACTTCCTATTGATTGTACAGTGCCATTGAAGGGGGAAGGCCACGAGTGTGTATTGGAGAAGACAGATAGGGTCTCGAGGTGTGGGTGGGACAGTGGGTGTTGATTGAGTGGGTCATCGTAACCTGGCCCTGGGATGAATCCTGGGTGTGGTCATGTTTATCATCATCCATACATGCTGCACATAACTCACTCAGAAGCAGTGAAGGCTCTGCAGCAGATGCATTGATATGTGTATCAAAGTAAGGTGCAGTGTTACCACACTCCCCCAGAGAGCGTGTACACACACACACACACACACACACACACACACACTCACACACACACATTCATAGATTCCTCTCTAAGCTGTATTTACAACCTGTAGATTAGATGTCACTGAGCTGCATGTCCTGCAGTCTTAGCTCAGGTCAACGCCCCATCTATAAACGTGGATTGATCCTGATTTCGCTCCGCATTCTTGAAGTACAGACAGTAATGAAATATGAATCCCTGAGAACTGAGGAATGTGAGATGAAAAAAGAAAATCTGTCATCACACAGTGTCAGTGTTGAACTGGAGTCTTGATGTCTAATTTATGCTCCATCTGCTATCCTCTGAGGCACTATAATTAAAAGTCTAATCAAACACACCGGAAGAAGGCAGACTATGAGCTTTAGTTTTAAAAACTTAAAAAAAAACAGTCTCTGGAGTCTTACCTTACCTGATGTTGTACAGTCCAAGGGTCCATTTTTCAGTTACTTTTGGATTAGCAGCCTCTACAAGACAATGCTAATTCAAAACTTAAAAGTTAATTAAGCTTACTACTTAAAGTGATTCAGACAATAAATATGAAAAGCTGTTGGCTCTACTAAAGAGAAAAAGTAGGAATTTATTACATGAAAGTGTATTCAATATCAATTCACAAGCTCTGTTTTTAAAGCTTAGCTTAGCTGGTGTTGTCTTAATATGAGAAAACTAAATCAACAATAGGCACTTTTTGAGTTAGCAAAATACACACCAGATGACAAGTCAGTAAATCCTTGAGGAAACATTTTGTTTTATTTTGTTTGTTATGTTGGCTTCAAATGTTAGCTCAAGATAGAGCGTTGTTAGAGCTTTGCTTTGTCTGTATGTTACAAATCTACTCATCAGTGGCTCTTAAGCTAGCTTATTAGTTAGCTTTGGGAGCTGTGGGAGAGAAAAAAGTAGGAGAGGCCCACAGCAGCACCCACTTTTGGCTGAGAAGAGTAAGATCGATACGTGCTTTGACATCAGACTCTCCAGTCGCTAGATTTGTCACTAGTTGCTTTTCTGGGGGGAAAAAAAGTGGATAGGAGGGTCTGAAAACTCGCTTAATATAACAGAGAAGTCGCTAAGTTGGCAACACTGTAAAGGAGCTAGCTTTTAAGCTAGCTAGCCATTTTTTCTGACTAGCTAGCTAACAGCTGACTAACTAGTTAACTCACCTGGATAATAAAACTTTCTCCACTTAAAGTCTCTTTGCTAAGTTTTCTGTATGTAGCTTCAGACTTTTCATGCTAGCACAAATGAAAAAGTATATCATCAACCTTCACATCGCACCTTCAGCAAAGAATAAGCTGAATAGCATATTGCTAAAATGAAATTTTTCTTTTTCAAGTCTACAGAAATAGTAAAGGGTGTTATAATGAAGGGAACTAGAACTACTGCTATGTTAAGCTACATAGGTATGAGATTCAATAAGATTTGAACTGAACTGGCTTAACCTGGAAGAGTCAGACAAAACAAACTTTAAGTTTCCACAACAAAACTTCGGACTATTCTTGCTTCTTCTCCCATGAGGCAGCTTTTTTTTCCCTTTTTCCCTGCATGTGTGGTTGCACATGAGTGGCAGAAAGTGGGTGCCACATTCCCCCCTTGAATCTCTCGCTGCGCTCCAAGCTGTGTACTAATGTCCAGTCCTCTCCGCCTGCTCATGCCTGCTGGGCGTCTTTTGTGCCACCCATCAATCCTGCTGTCACATCATGTTGGCAGAGCTGAGAGGGGCCAGAATGTGAGCATCATAAATGCCAAGCTAGCATGGAGGAGAACATGCAGGGACAATACAGAGAGGATCTTGTTTTCAAGGAAAAGCCGTGACACATGCATGCTCTGTAATAAAAGTGGATTATACAAGACTTTAAGTGGCTGTCTTTAAATCACATGTCTTAAATTAACACTGAATTCAGGAATGTTGTAATGTTAAGTGCCAAGTTAACAGAAAGAATGAGTCACATCTGAGAAGAAAAGACATATTTTCCCACCACCTTGACCAAAGTTTATCACACAAAAGATTGTCATATTTAAAATCATTTTCATGAAGAAGCTCAGAGAGAATGATTCTCTGCTTGTTGAACTGATGTGTTTTTGTACTTTCAGCTAGAGTCATTTCAACACCATCACACAGCAATTTCAAGTCAGAACACACATAAAACTGCTCCTTCATTCAAACATAAGTGCCAGACTGCAAGGCTAACACTAAGCATTTTAATACTTTCCTAAGCATAAGCATTTTATCATGCTCAGTCCTGAGGGAAGTCATCTGATCTGAGCTGTGGAGGATTGCAAAGGTGAGCACTTGTTTCAGGCCTGCAGCTGTACTGAACAGTCAGCTGTAGCGTTAGAACAAAGGGAGGATTTTACGCTGCTTCCTTTGCTTCAATCTTGTATCTACAAACTGGTGCCAAGAATCTAAATGAATAGTGTGTAACAGTTTTTGTCTGGCCTCAAGGACTAGCGCCTCTTCAGCAGAGATTAAGGTGGGATGGAGTTTCGTGGTGCTGAGGAGGAAGGTCTTCACAGGTTGTTGAAATCATTCTCAGAGGGTAATTGAGTATCGAACCTTACGACAAAAGTTGTGACAGGGGGTGGAGATGAAATGTTTGTATCAAAAACAGAGAAATATCAGCAGTTCAATGCTGCACCAGGTATTCAGCTGAACATAATTGCTCCTGATCCCTCCGAGGCATATTTAGAGACATGATATTGTTCAGACTTGGTTTTGGCACAGCTTACTCTCTGCTGGCAGCACACAAATTAAAAGATAACTAATGCCTGATTGGTACCACCATCAACAGATAGTGTGTAAAAGGTGACAAGATAAGGTGGGGAAGTTTGACCCTGTAGAGCTCCAAAGCTGCCAAGATGTGGCCAGATTCTGTGATCTCTGAAGAGACGAGCCAGATGAGAGAAACAGAGTAAAAGAGTCCAAGGATAAATCAGAGATGAACAGTATTGTAGATATTTGGAGGCAGTGGAGAGATGTTTATGTACACTGTACAACATTTATAACAACTAAAAGGACAGCTTATTCTCAGTCAGTTGAATGGTTTTATTAGTGGTCCACACCTCAGATATGACC
Source organism: Labroides dimidiatus (assembly GCA_030710495.1). NCBI lineage: Eukaryota > Metazoa > Chordata > Actinopteri > Labriformes > Labridae > Labroides > Labroides dimidiatus. Next base: position 21,913,252 of record CM061154.1, read on the forward strand.
CCTGGCACCCCTCTAAGACCCTTCACTTAATTTTCATGTGTGGTGTTAAGCTTATATTATGGAAACATCTCAAAAGTCTGCTTGAAGTGTGAGTGGGAATGATGGATGACTCAACAAATTTGGGACATTTATCCAGAAGACCAGGCGTAAATTCTCATATTGAACAACACATGTTGCTGAGGTTATTTTTTGTCATAGGAGGTCAAATTGTCATAAAAGTCTTTTCTGTAACATCCAAAACTTAATTAAGAAATAACTTGTAAACATATGTTAGCACCAATCACTTTATCAACAAAGATAAAGTCTTTTTGATGTCATTCATTTACTTCTGGAGAGACATTGTAAGCCAAACATTGTCTGGCATCACATTGGAAGTGTTGACTCAGCGTAACTGAGGTGGAGCCAGCTGAGACTAACTTGGCATCCTGGCAAACACTTGAAACAAGCTCTTTTTTTTTTTTGTCCTGTTGCCCTGTTAACTTTTATTGCAAAGGAAGCGCATCCAGCTAAGTTTGGTAAGAATTTTACAAAACCCATTCACCAGTGATTTTTAAGCCTGCTTTGTAACAAAAATCTAGCTAGCTTAGCTAACTAACTAATTAACTAAAGGACACATTTTCATTTTCATTTTTAACTTTTCAAATGTTTGAAAATAAAGGGAAGTTGCAGTTACAAAACATTTTCATCAGTGGTACTTGAGTTAGCTAACTAGCTTCCTAGATCACGTGCATATTGTGTACTCTGTGTCAAAATGTTTGAGTAACTCTCTCTACCTTTACCTTTATCGTCGTTCTAGTGGCTTCATACTTGTTTATGTTGGTGATGACAGAAGAGAAGGATTATGTTTAAATGCTACAAAATGTATTTCGGATTTGCTCTCATGCTAGCCAGCTTTGTAAATGTTTAAAGATGGAGTGACTCTCTCCCCTTTGAGTCTTCATGCTTGGCTAGTTTTTTTTTTTGGCTGTAGCTTTATACTTGTAAAGCTAGCACAGTTATAATTGTTTGTTTAAATGGAAAAAGTTCATAATGACAGAGAAAGATACAAATACAGATAGAAACATCATGATAGCACAAGAACTTAATGTTAAACTTCCATGTTATTTTGCAAGGGAGTTTAAAGTGAAGTTTATGAACACCAACTGCTGCTGTGCTAGGCTACATATTTTCTTTAATACCATTTAAGCAGATGTGTTGGAACTTGTAGACACTGGAAGAATTGATAAAAGTATGTAATACATTGCATGTTACACAGCAGCATATTCATTTCTTTAGGTATCTGAATACTTAAATAACAGATATGAATGGTTGCAACATTTTCCGAAGAATAGCTGAATGTGAGGGTCTGAATTGCAAAGCAGCATGAGATTAAAAACAAACATGCTTGCAAGAATCAATAAATATGAAAGTTTCTTAGAAATATCTGCACCATGTTGATTCTTGCCTCTTTTCTAGAGCACAATACAAAAGGATCAAACTTTAACATCTGTGCAGAGAGTTGCCCTAGTAATCTTCCCTTGACCCAGCAGAGAAAGTTCTTTCTGTGTGTTTTTGCTCAGCGTGGTTTCTAAATGTGTTTTACCCTCCAGCTCTGAGTAAACATGAGGCTAATCTGTTTCTCAGGCAGCATATCAACCAAGATACACCCTGACAAGCACACACATCAGGCTACCTGTTGACAGTTAGCAAATGTTGCCTTTGTTCTAACTTGCCATCCTTTTTATTTTCTCTGCAAAGAATTAGCTTTGCATTGTCCGAGTTTCTAAGCAGTTGGCATTAGCAGTGACATTTTGCAGGTAGAGGGAGTGTTAGATTAGCGTCCTGAGGGGCTTAAGTGGCCTGTCCTCTCTGCAGTGGTAATTATTTCTGGGGCCTAATCATTAGAGAGCTGTTTTAATCAGACTTCCATCAGTGGCTAATGTAACACAATTAATTACATCTCCAGGAGCATGGTCCTGAAGGGGCACTTCATCAGGATTACATGACTGACGAATAGGGACTCTTAGATTGGGGCTTTGTCCACATCAACAAAATAAGAGCATCAGGTGAGCTGGTCTCATTTGAGAACAGTAAAGAGACTCATGTTCTGTGTTTTATAATAGATTCATCAGCATTCAGTAAATCAGATCACAAATTGACCTCAGACACTGAGCGCTCCAATTTATTCTGGATACATTGTGTTTGTTTGGAGGTGTTTACACGTGGTATTGGCATTTTACATAGCACTAATGAAGGGCAAATGAGAGAGTCAGGGAGGAAGTGGGGGGTTGGGTGATTGCTGCTGACATCTCCACTTTCCCACGTTAACCTGCACTCACCTGCCTCCTGACAGCCAGGCGGGCAGAGGAAACGAGTGCTGTAACTCTAAACCCAGACTTGCTGAGCTTGTTTTCCACAAAAATAGGCTGCGAGGTGTGTGTGTGTGTGTGTGTGTGTGTGTGTGTGTGTGTGTGTGTGTGTGTGTGTGTGTGTGTGTGTGTGTGTGTGTGTGTGTGTGTGTGTGACTGCGCGTGTGCGTTCTGTACCTTGCGCATTGTATACATTCTAAATGCAATGGTATGTCGCTGCAATACTCCATGACAGCTTTTGATGAGGTAATTTGTTGAGGAATTTTGAATCTATTTTTCCTGCAGAGGGTCCTGCAGGTGCAAAATCTGTGAGGACATATTTTGCCATGTTTTTATGAGGAGAGGAAATGCAAAAAGAAAAATGACTCCAGTTTCATGCAGAAAAAAATGATTTGCAATTTCTAGTGAGATTGTTTTGGCTAAAACATCTCCACTACTTCACGTCTGTTGCTGTTGTTGCTTTCAATCCAACTTTTTGGCATGTGTGAATGAAAGAAAGTTTCCACCTAACATGATGGACACAAATTGGTCTTACTTTTTTCAGCCCTGATTTTTCTGAAAATCATTGACTCCTGTGCATGGTGTGTCAAAAATTTGATATGGATCTAACACTTTTTCTAAACCCTGTGGTAGGTAGCAATTTGCAGCGATTAGGGATTAACTGTCACACAAATGAACTCCAGTCAAACTGGTCTGTGTACCTGTCTGCACAGGTGCATTTGGGGCAGGTCAGTCGGTTGCTTGTTCATGTGGGTGCGACAGTTATTTTGTTTCAGATTAGGGTAGTAATCTGTTTGCACACACACAAACACACACACACACACACACACACACACACACAGTTTAAACCGTTCAGACACAATAAAAATACCCTCATAAACGAGCATCACAGGCGTTCAAATGCACAAGAGCCGTTGCACTTGGAAATCGCTACTCACACCCTCCCCGCGCTTCTCTCACTCGGTCTCTCTCCTCCATATCTCCCCCTCCCTTTGTGGTGAGATGCACTCCCTCTCCTCCTCCCCTCTCTGTCAGACGCTCTGTTGACAAAGTCAAGGCTGCTCTGAAGTGAACTATCTCTGTGATTTATTCTTTATTTTCATATCAACACGGGCTCATGTGATCTGAGAGGAGTGTGTGGTGGATGAAGAGAGAGAGAGAGACAGAGGAGAGAGGAGGGGGGAGGAGGACACACTTGCTTTTACACTCACACATTCAGTCACTGCCTGATGCGAGTGACATGAGTTTGCTGCTGCTGGATCAGTGATGTGTCACCATCAGTGTCAGCGGTCCACACTGTGACCACATCAACTCCTGCTCCGAAGAGAGGGACACACTCTGCTTCTTCTTCTTGTGCTATTTCTGATTTTTACAACTCAGCTCACTTTGAGGATTTGACTTGGACTGCAAGAAATACATCCTTAACTCCAAAAGGAAGAAAAAGGATCAGATCAATATTCCAGAGTGAGGCTCCAGAAATCCAGGCTTACATGTGAGTCTTCCCATGCTGGAATTACAGTCACTCTGTGCAGGATTTTCCCTTTAGAGGGATAAATCCATTCCCCCAGGAGGAGAAAAGGGGGCTGCCTGTGGTGAGTGTGTGACCCTGTGTTGTGGCCTGGGGCTAACGCTTCAAGGGGAGCCAAGGAGGAGGAGGAGGAGGTGTTGTTGTTTTGGATCCCTCCACACAGCTGAGGGAGCTATGACCGAGTGTGGGACAGCACTCTCCATGGACCTCCACCATTCTCTGCTGTAGCCCCAATGCGAGCTCCAGAAGCGGGCATGTCCGGCGGGTGGATGACCCTGCTGCTGCTTCTGCTTCTTTTGGAGGTCCTGAGTGTGGTCTGTGTACCTGGGGACAGCTCGAGCAAGCACAAGGGGAGCTGGAGGTGGAAAGGTGACAGGAGCCGTGAGTAACTCCTCCCCCTTCTCTTTTCCTTTCCTCGCTTTCCTGTTCTTCTTTCATCTCTCGGCTCTTTAAAAAAAGCCGAGTGAGTGAGTTAGAGAGACGTCTTTTCTTTTCTCCACTTTCTTTTACTATTCTTTTACATTCCCTGCTGCCAGAGTGAGATCCGGGAAGCAGTAAACATTGTGTGCCACTTTGATTACTCTGGTTGCAGTTTGAGTCTCGGCTCATTTCTCTGCGGCACCTGGATATGAGAGTGAAAAATAAATCGTCTATATGAGGCCAGCGACCTTGGCCTGTGCTGCCAGCTTTAGGAGGTATCGATATGACTGTAAGAGTGCCTCCCCTGTTGTTGCATTTCAGTTTATTATCCCTGTTTCTCTGAGCATCACTCTGATATTCCTGCATGAATATCTCATAGGGGCTCATTCGTAGTCATTAATTGATCAGTGTTGAGTTGTAAAAAGCTACTCAGAGCGCTGCTGCCGCCTATTTCCTCAGAGTAAAAGCCGGGTGCATCTCAGAGAGACTTCATTATACATGCTGACACATGAGTGCATGGATGTTAGGAGGAGAGAGGATCTCCTAATGAGCAGAGAGCTGCGGTTTGATTCAGGACTTAGAGCCGCTGCACCCCAGGCTTTTGGCTGAAGGCAAATGGGATTGTCTGGCGTGCCACCACTGCTCGATGCTGAGTGATGAAGAGGGGAGTTTGTCCCCTTGTGGCTGTCCTCTCTGTGGAGGTTAAAGGGAGATCGCTGTCTTGATACTGTTCCAAGATTAAATGACTGGGATTGGATGGAAGAGGCACTAAGTCAACGTAAAGCAGGTCACTTGACTTCCCAAGGAGACAGGAGCTGGTCCCAGGGTGGCATGAAAACTGATATCTTTTATAGGATGAGATGGCAATGACAGTGACACCTTCTGTTCGGTGTTATATTTAGCTACACATCTCTTCGTTTTTAACCACGGCAGTGTTTAACTTGATGTAGCTGAAAGATGAAAGAATGAACTGAAAGAAAAACTTAACTTCACACTATTAACTACATCGACACATACTGCTTTAGCTTGAATTGATTGGATTGGATCATTCTTCCTTTAAATCCATGTTTCCATAAACCTATAAAGGGCAATCAGACTGAAATGTTCAGAATTAAGGCCTTTGCACACTGAGTCTGTTTCTTTTGTCCAAAATTGTCGTACGTTATATCAATCATGTTTGCGTGCTGACGCCGAACTTTCATCTGTCATGATCTTTTCAGAACAGGTTCAGTATTCCATGTTTTTTCATATCCATCCAGGCCGTTTCGAGGGTTGTTTGACTATTCAACCTCAAACATACAAACTGCCACTGCTCAGGATCAATTGCCTGATCCCTGCTCAATGATTCCATTTTTATTGTACTGTGATTTTTCACTACTAATAGGAAGATAAGAAACATTGGATACAGTTATTCATTCATTCATATTCAGTTCTTATTTATGTTTATTTCTAGGAAACTAAAAAAAAAATGTTGTTTTTTGCGATTTGTTTAGGATCCTCAATGCATACTATGTTGATTTTAGACTATATTACTCATTACATGTTAATATCTGTTCAGTATTTGTGCCTTGCAAAGTACACATTGGAGGTTTTTCATCGATATGCTAAAACCTGCACCACTTCATCAAGATGATCCCTAAAAAATATACTCTACTAAGTAAAACTTTGATCTGTCGATGGTGATGAAATACAAGAATGAGTTTCATTTTCTTCTTTTGTTGCAAAGTTTCCAATTTTTACTTCTTACAGCTTGTGCTTTGTTACAAAATCAATAGCTGGTCTGTTTTCTGACCCTCACCTTGACTCTTCTGCACCAGACACAGGGATTTTAGAGCCAGAGCACAATTGCCCTGTCAATCATCTCTATTGATAGCATGTGCATTGTATCAGCAGTGAGTAAAAAATCCATGGTGTTGTTAGGGGCTCAATGTCTGTGCCATCCTGTGCTAGAGTTGAACTTGAATCAGAGAGACTCGTGCAGAAAGTTCACTCAGTTAACATTTGGTTGATCATGTGTATCAGAGCAGCTTGAGGAGTTTTTAACTGATTTTGAAGTAGCTCACTTTTAAATGGATGCCTCTTCGTGACCTACATAATAAAATGAGATTGATAATTAAAAAAACTGAACTCCAGTGCCTGTTGGATTTTCTACAAAAAGCTGAGTTGATATTCAGCAATCTGAGCTGAATATCAATATCAGCTCAGTTTATAGCTCTGAAGGTAAAATCTGGCAGTGAGAAGCAACTTAGTGAGCAAAAAACAGTTTTCTTTCTTTAGATTATTTTCTTTTGACGTACAGCTTTGACACTGGAGCAGAATTAGCAAAAAAATGTATAAACTACAACCATGGCTTCGCAGAGTTAAAGACTGATATGGCTTTGGGCAGGATTTCATGTGGCTGCTTCACTCTCATTGAGAAGACAATAGTTAAAGCATGTACATATTTACTTCATCCAGGCATTCATTAGGACACCTGAGCTCACATCACAACATATGGTTGGGACGAGAAACATCAAAGCGGTATGTCTAGTTTTGTTGTCATAACAAATTATTAACAAGTTATTTCATCACTCTGCATCCTGTACAAAGAAAAGTAGAGCTAAAAAGAGATCTGCGTTTATTCATTTTACCAAATTTCCCCTTGGCATTAATAAAGTATTTCTGATTCTGATTTTCTTCCACTTCTGCAGGGGATCACATCTTAAGTGCTCATGGGAAATACAGTCTTATCCCAGGAAATCACAGCTTATTTCATCCAAAGGGGTTGCCAGAAGCAACATAAAAACTCCTCACAGCATCTCTAACCTCCTGAGACCCTGGACATTATATTCCTGCCTCTCAGACCCATCATAGCCCGTGTTTTAGCCTTTAGCCTGTGTTTTAGCCTTTAGCCCGTGCTCTATCACTTTCTTGTTTAGCTTTCTTCTGCTCCTCTGTCCTTTTTCTGTTGGACAGTTCAGCTCCAGTGTCCACCATCACTACTAAATCATGTTCAGAAGAGAAAAACACAGATCTCTCTTCTCATGACTACACTTTGTCAGCTGGTGTGTTGTTGTCATAGAGACTTCAACGTGCTGTAAATCAATTCGGTACTGACCGACCCGATCGGGAAGCAAAGAAATATCATTTAGAAATAACCTATACTGGTGCTGATAATCTCATTTTAAGATGTGGATTATGATCATGCATATATCCAGAAGTAATGAATAAAAGGAATGAAAGGTGTTGGTTTTCTGGTTGTGTCCTCTCTGCACTGCTCACTCATTTATCAGGGCTGTTTCCAGATACAGCAGTAAAAACAGTCACATATAAGTTCCTTAAGAAGCTGATTTTTGACCCGGAAGAGGTTTTAGAAGTGTAAATATTTGTCTTACATTTGCCAAATGGCCAGAAACACAACTCCTCATGAATGCTAATCATGTTTCATATCTTGAAGATGTGCGAATGTGCAAGTGTTTGCCACTTAGCAAGTTTTCAAAATGAAAGAGTACTGGTTGCAACTCTTTTACCTCTGCCTTCTATCAGACATGACTGAATTAATGTAGGAGCAAGAAGAGACCCAGTAGATCTTGGTGGTTTTCTTCTGTAAAATGCTTCTCTGGTTAACATTTACATAGGAGTGATAGAATCTGAGCTGTTCCAATGTCATCATATTATCTTCTTCTTCACCTCCAGACTCAGTCACCTCTTCAAGATGAAATTACTGCCTTTAAAGAAATGTGTGTGGGTTTATCCTTCTCATCTCTTGGAAGCTGAATGTGTCACTGCAGTCTGAACACTCTGGTTCCATTTGGCAGCACACAAAGATTACAGTGATATGCATGAGGGCAGCCTGCTGATTTAAGTGATAATGTCACCGGCTATTATTTGCTACCTGAGACTAAATCTGGTGTGAGGCTGTGTGAGGTGGAGTTTTGCTCTCCGACAGGGGACTTTTAGGCACACAATCTCCATTTCTTTGACATATGACACACACGCACACACACACACGTACAAACACACACAAACACACGTAGCCCACTGGCCAGCATCTGAACCCAAAGCAGGACTAATAAGTAAAGCAGGATCTGAGTGTGTGTGTAAGCTGTCTCCTTTCTGTGTGTGTTTGTGTGCACATGAGTGTGCGTGCACCATAAATAAAATATCACATCATCTATTTTTGGTGACAAGTTGTCTCCTCGAGTCCGTGCAGCTTGGATATGTCCCTCTGTGAAATCCTCTCCTCAACGCCTGAAACTTTCCTCCCGGCTTTTCACATCTTCTCCTTCTCAGTACTTGCAACAATTTCAAGTTCAAAGGCTTCCCAGGAGCAAGTGAGTGGATTTCCTGCAAGCAGATGGACTGACCCTCTTTTTTTAAGATGACACCATCATTCATAATTGATACAGTATATTTACTGGATTCATGCATGAATATGAGCTTTGGGTCCGGGCTTGCACTCCCAGGTCCACAGAGCAGACCTCCGGCTTTGTGCTGAGGTTTTTGTTCTCCTCCCTGACAGAGCGTCTTCCTCATGATGGATGAGGAAGATTATAGACTTTATGGCTGATTAACTCTGCTCTGAATACTAATAGAAGCCTTGGAAATCTTACAGGCTGACTCCCAGAATTCAATCAAAGTACAAGGCACTTATTTATTTCACATATTACATGGACCATTTTCCATGCACGCAATTCAAAACATTATCTTTGCATGAAAATATAAAAAAGAGGTGCAGACAGATATTCAGATGTATTCTTGCATGAACTTCTAACACATGTATGGTTAACCGAATGAAAATATGTGATGACAGATTGTATAGCAGAGGATAATTGAAAGCATGTTCTGGTTTCATTTGCTTGCATCATTAAGACCACCCAGAGTTTCCAACTGTACCAGCGTTGTTAGATAACCTTTTTAGCTGAAGCTAGCTTGATATTTTTCATAATCTCTTCATCCAATAGATGGCAACAGTGACATAGAGCCTGGTGGAGTTGGAGTGAATGGAGGAAATGTGCAGACAGAATACTGTGGTTTAAGTTCAGAGGCCAGATGGAGTCCAGACAGTCGAAACCACATAGTATGAGAAGCACATTCATAGACTGGCAGACTGTAGCAGACATGTATGAAATGAATGGACATGATTGTAAGAAGGGTGTTGGTCTCATAAGCATGAAGTTTAAATCTCCCTTTTGACTACAGAGTTAGATGTTTATCTTCTTAAAATGTAATATATAGGGGAGAACGGGGTTAGATGTCACATTTTTACTCTGCTATGAATTGCTCATGATCAAAACATCTTTCAAAAATCAAGTCAGTTGATCTAGAGCAAATACATAACTTAATGCATCTAAACACAAAATGAGCAAAGAACATGAACAGGAAACATCTTTGGACCAACGGACTGTATATAACATATACATATATATGGATGTGACAAACAACCCCATCTGGAATTTCTTGCTAGCGTCAAGGCTAAGAACTGTGTAAGAACTAGCTAGCTCGCTTATGACAATCTAAACTGGAGCTTTTCTTTCACACTTTTTAAGAGTAACAGTTCTTTTGTCATAAACCCATTAAGTAAACGTGTGGAAGAAAATAAATGAGAAGCTGAATATTTACAATTTCACATAAAAAAAAAAAATCTCACCTCAAATTCAGCTGTTTTACTGCAGATAAGAGTGTGTAGGTCAGCTCTGATCCCAATTCCTTAAATTTCCATACCACAATTTGAGAGCTAGCACCCTCTTGTGGCGAGATATAGTGAACATGACAACCAACCCATGTGACAACTAACCCTGTCTCCCCTATATTCTTTAACATATAAAATTTAAGAACTTTCTCCCTCCTTAAATCATTTCAGCAGCTGTGTATGGTACATAAATCCAAAGCAATGTGGAATGTAGTTTATTGGTGTGTGCAAGGTGGAGATACAATCCATCTCCCCTCTGTGGATTAAATATTAAATGCAATATATGTGGAAAATTTTTGCAATATGTAAGACATAAGGTAGACATTTTATTCTAACCCAAGGCAACATCTAATAATGCATCATCTAAACCTGTTTCTGGTGACTTTACAATCCTGCAGCCAGTTACAGCATTAATCTTTTAAGTGTGTTGTGCTGAGAGACCGATGTTGCATTTTTCTGAAGGACAAAAAATGTCATGTACACTAAATAATAAAAAAAGTGAAACTTTTTAGCAGAGAGAACAGGTGGACACTGATCAGACATGCTTCATAAATACAAGGCTCTGACGGGACGGGGCCAGAGTGAAAGCAGAGGGATCTGTGATTCTGAGGATATGTAAGTTCAAAGGTCATGAAGGGCTGAGCAGGGTCTGTTAAGGTTAAAAATCAAATGGTGCCACTCCTTGATGTTTAATTCCTCCCTTTTCACGCCACTTTCACGAATGTTTGCACACACACGAATCCTCTGGTTTCCACATTTGGATCTGAAACAAAAAGACACGAGTTGAGCAGACAAAAGCACGTTTTAACTTTTAGTTTGTATTCCGTTTCAGTCCCGGTGCTGCCTGCTTTAGATCTCTTAGTAGACATTAAAGCATTATGTGCTTCCTGTCTGCGTTCACGCTGACAGACTGAATTACATTTGCAATCACATTTGCATAGCAGCATGAGACCACCTTCATAAACAATTCAAAATATGGACGGCTGAGATTATATTGTGTGGGAGCCATCTTGTTCATTTATTTATTAATTTGTTTGTCCAGATTGGCTGCTTCACAAACAATGTGGCACGCCAGACCAAATGCATGAATAATGCCTCACAAATAGAGTGCAGGGAGGAAGCAACACTGAACAGTGCAGCCATTTATTAAAACTAATGCAAAGATTACTCATAACTTTTATTGATGAACATTATCAGACACATGGTGCATTGAATTTTGAACCAAAAAATGACTGACTGTGAATACCAAGCAACAAAACAATAATGGTGCATTTTAAAATGAAGCAAATGAAGCTGTCAATGTGCTCTTTTTCATGCAATGTAAAAATCACATCACAGAGCAGGAAGTGAAATGTTTGTATAGTGACAATGACTGGGGATAAAGTTCTTAATACGCCATTAAGTTGGGGAATTGTTGAGCTTCAACCTGGGAAAAAATGGGCAATAAGGTGAGGAAGAATCCTCCAACTTTGCCTTTGATTCATTTGATTTTTGGGTTTTCTTTACTTTCTGCAGTTCTCAAATCAGCACTTTGACACTCTTTATTTTATTGTTGCAGATGCTTGTTGGCTACAGCATCTGCTGCATTGGATTTTTCTGTACATCTTTGTTGCTGTGATGACTTTTATGTAGCTTAAAAGACTGAAGGTGGCTTCATCCTGCTAAAAACTAAGCAACCTTTTCTCCTCTCTGAATTCTTGCGTCATGTTTCACAAGCTGCAAACATCTTATCCTCTGAAACCGTGATCAACATCCACACAGGTGACGCCATTTTTAGTCTCTTGTGAAGTTATTGCATCATTCCTAAAGCTTCTCTGATATTTAATATATTTGATTTTTTTCATATTTTTATGTTATCTCATTAAATTATTGTTATTATCATATTCATTCATTTTAAAACTTAGCGATCCAAGGTCAGTACAGTGCTAAAAGTTCAGCACAAGAGACTTTAAGGAAGTAAACATGGGAAAGAATTGTGTTTTTTCCTCTAATAGAACAAAATATGTCAAGTTTCTTGAAATGCTTTCTTCAGTTGTTTGAAACAAAAAGAAAATCAGCACATTTTACAGAGGCAGAATTAAAACATACAGGCATGACAGAATGAGTTTAATTTAAAGTCCACTTTGTCAGCTCTTTTATTACCCCTTGTAACTGATGAGACAGCCTTTCTTTGGCTCTCTTCGAATACATACTTCAGGGCACTTGGACATAAATGCGTGCGAATAGTGAAGGCAGTCTGTCTGGCAGACAGAAGTGAAGCCTTCCATCCAACCACAGCTAAGACAGGCGGAGCTGTTTACCATCCCTTTCTAAAATCTGCTGGGGCCTCTGTTTTTTTCTTTGCTTCACTGATGAAGTGATAATTACAGGAGAGGCCTCACACCTCCTGAGAGCTCAACGTCTTACACGCAAAACACTCCGTTGTTATGCTGTCTCAGACACATTTTGGTCACGCCATTGACCAGAGGACATCATGTCTGAGAGTTGCGGCTGCTTCGTTAAATCAGAGCAGGGACATTTCTGCTGTGTGACTGCTGCTAGGACCAATTTGATGTGATCACAGATGGCAAATCTGTTCAATTTTAATGTGGGATATTTTTTTTTTAACTGTGAAGGAAAACTCAGGAGTAGCATCAGTGGCTATGATTTAATTTGAAAGGTTGTAAACATATTTTTATACCCTTTTTAACAATACATGCTAGAATTGAACATTTTTGAGCAATATAGGAAAAATAAAAACACATTTTTTTCCTGCATGATATTTGGACAAATCAGCTTAATGACTCTTCCAATTCAGTGTGTCTGCTTGGCTTCCTTAGTGGCAGATCTGCACCAGAGTTAGCAGGATCCAGCTGTGTCAGTGGTTGGTGTTCCACAGTTGAAGCTGAGACGGTCTTTGCATCAGCATCCCCCCATCGCTGACACAGCATTTACACACATCATTTCCTCCCAACAATCCCCAGCTCTGTCCACCGGCATCAGCACAGCCTCAATGGAAATCCGCTCCTCATAAAACACTAGTTAACCACTCGTGTTTTGCATCTGTGAGGAGATATTTGAGACATCTGTTTCCACAACACAAACAGGAGGGAGATTTTCTCTGGGTTTGAAGTTAATGTCACTTGGCTTTGCTGAAAGAACAGAAGAATCCAAGGTTAAGTATAGATTACACTAGTCACAGTAAATTGAGCTTCATTCTCACCATATGTGGCGGTCTCACATGTGACTGCAGAAAATAACAATTCAAGTTATTCCATTTCCATCAGACCCATAAAGAAGCATTATGTTATTTCTGTTTTAGCATTTCAGACATTACAGGAAATATCTGGTAAAATGAGATGTTATTTTTCATTTCTTTCTGACATTGTGAGATAAGTCCTTAATAATTAATAGCACCTACAGTGGCATTAGTAAAACTGCATTCTTGGCCATAATTTAAGGTAAAGAGCACATTTGATAGCTCATAAACCATCTTTCTACGCAGCTAGCATAAGTATTCAACCACTTCCTTGCTGACATTACTTTTTGTTCCTACAAAATATGTTAAGATATGATTTGATTTCTAGCCAATGATAATGCAAACTAAATAGTGATACTACGTATAATAACTATAAACTGGTTAAGTGTAGAGGCTAGCTACTGTTGCTAAGCCTTAGGCTTACAATAATGTGGTTTTGGGGGCTAAGTAGCTTTAAACCGCCAGGTCATCCTTAGCGAGCTAACATTAGTCTCTAAAGGCTCATATTAGTATGAGCCAGAATATAACTTTCCTGTTGAGTTCCACGACACAACCAAACTGTAATAAAAGCTTTCAGGCATTGCCTGGCTAATGATTACTAACTAAAAAAATATGTAACTGGATACTGTTTGCATGTAAAAAGCAGCTGCTATCATTAAAGGTGTCTCACTGAGCTAACGATAATTTTGTTTTGGGGCCAGATCGTTTTTTAGTCATTTCAAACTAGCAAATATTAGTCTGTAATACATTATATTAGCATTAGCCAGAGCTCGGCTTTTCTGTTGAGTTCTGCAGTAGGATATTACTGAATTGTAATAAAAGCTTTCAGGCATTGCTTAGTTAATAATAGCAACACTTGTTCGTGGCTATTATTAACAAAAGCTGCATTTTTAAGCATTGCTAGTGAAACAGTTTCTGAATTTTCCCCTTTTTTCAGTCAGTTATCTTTCAGACAATTTTGAAAAGATAAAATAAGTAAGAGTTGTTCAAAATGAACCACTTAGACTAGCGTGACAGCACAGTCTGATTCTGGTCAATTGTCATGCTATAATGTCATTCAACCACGAAATGCCAAGCAACAAATAAACTGCTGACTTTTATGAGAGCAGCGTGAGCAGCAGATCAATAGGGAATCACCCACAGCTTGTGACTCAGTGAGAGGCCGGCCGAGACTGGGGCACTAATCAGCGCTAATGAAGACTGGCAGTGGAGCCGCACGCCATAAAACCTAAAATGAACCCTTCTAATTAATTTTCTAATTGCAAATGTGGATCGAGACAAGGTCGGTGTTATTGTACTGAACGGTCTCTTTGTAGCTTCACTTTGAAAAGACTGCAAGAGAAATACAACTAGCTATTATCATGAGTGGCATAAATTTTATCATTGTTCTGCTGCGTTTACTTTAGTTTTTAAATTATGTTAACACATTATTGAGTGTGCTGATGCTCTAACAGTTTCTTCTCTAATGCTGGAAACAGATCTTTTCAACATCCAGAAAGCAGAACGATAAAAGTAGGAGCACAGAAATGGTCTCACACCACATGAAGGCACTATTGGACATATTACCACCAGATGTCTGACACTGTGGCTTTGGTTCCCCCCTCTGTGGCCCCTCTTGAACATTTGAATGTACCAAAAATGTTGTTGGTGTCTTGTATGATTTACAATGCTTCAGATTTACTGCAATAGAACCTGAACATTCAGCTCGGCATTTTTACATTCTCAACTTTCAAGGACAAAATGACACCTTTCTTCTAAAATAAAAACGCACTCCTTTATTTTTTTCTTCTTCAGTGTCAAAGCTCAACACGAGCAGATGGTAATGTAATACACTTCACTGTAGCACATCAGTCTATAACCTCGCCGTGATCCAGCAAGTCACCTGCCACTAATAAATCTGGCTGATTTCGTGAGCTGAAGGGGTGGCAGGATGGAGGCCCTGACAGGAGGTGTGGAGAGTTGCACTTTATCTTTTGTTGCATTTTTTGGGCTTTTTTCGGGATTTACGATCTGCTTCTCACAGCCTCTGGCCTCGGCGTTCCCATGTGTCATGTGACACCATGGCTTTGTAGTAAGCAAAACTCATCATGCCTGAGAAGATTGCTGCAGGGTTGGGTTGACAAGAGTAGTTTTTTAGAAAAACCAATGGTATTTAAGACCTCTTGTGGTTATATTAGCAATCATATGGACTGGATTTTGATCTGTGTTAACCCTAAAGTTGATGAAACTAAACTTAACTGTTTTGTGTAAAAACAGAAAAAAAGTGTTAAATAATATTTTCCACATGATTCATCAGTGAGAATATAACAGCTTGTATCCATATATTTACATAAACACACTCCCATATGACTCATTCTTCATCTCTCTGTTTGCAGTAATCTGGTGTCAACACTTTACAATCAGCTTCTTTCATAGATGTTATCATCACAAAGCAGAAGCTCAGTAAATGTGCTGACTGATATATATCCTTTAGAATTATTCAGGTTAATCTCTCACTCTAAATGAGTTAGGGCGTATGTGTAATGAAATATTATGAATCACTTTATAACCTGTAATTATGTCGTCATCAGAACAGCCCCCTGGCAGGATATCAGGTGCAAACAAGCTTTGATTTAATGGAAATGACAGTTGGATGGATTGCATGAGAGGATGTTGTTTTAAGCAAAGTCATTTTCTCCTCCGCCATACACAGTAAGATTCAGTCATTTCCCTACCTGTGAGGTATGTTTAGGTTGATTTCTTTTCATCAAATCTATTTGAAAAACGTCACTTGACGACTTTAGAACAGTTTGACTGACTTCCGTGAGGAAACATGTACAGTGTCACCTGTCTGAGTGCAGACAGTGAGTTCTTGTGTCGTAAATCTTGATTCAGCTCCAGACTGAACTTGCCTTTGGTGATATACATTACATTTCCTTCGCCCCAAGACTCTTTCTGCTTTCTGCTATAACATCATTTGTATGAGCAATTTTACTTGGGTTATTGTTTTTGTCACCCACACAGTCACTACAAGGGGGTGACCTAGACCTGTTTTTTCATTTGGATCAATAAAAACAAAAAAATAATGCATCAATAACCTCGGATTGGACATTGGCTTTTTTTAAAAAGCGCGTCAAAAATATCTCACTCCTGCACCCACACAGTGACTAAAATTAGACCAGTCCAATAATTACTACATTTTTATCTTTTTTTTTTGGAGGGGGGGCTATCCCAGGAGTCACAATAGCTTTCTTAATCAAGAGAAGAGACCACGAATGTCTCTAATCTGAGCTGAACTTCTCTTACATTCCTTTGCAGTGAGTTAGCATATGTATGAAACACTGATCCTGGAGTTTCTGGACTCTAAATGCTAAGACGAAAGATGTGTGAGTCTGTGACACATCTGAGAAGTCTGTGTGTATTCCCTATCCAGTGTCACACAGAGAAAAATCAAAGCCATGCTACAGGCTAGCTGTCACTTCATCCTCACTCCAGGCTGTAAACTCCTGTAAGTCCCAACAACAAAAGAAGAGGAATGTTTGTCATGTTAGCCTGCAGATTTAGACCGTCTCTGCGGTCCTCTTGTGGTCTCACCAACTGTTTTTCACTTCTGAGGACTCTTCTGGTGCTACCTAAGCTGCCACTATTGATCCGGCTGTCTGCAGAGATCGCTGTTTTCCTTTCAGTAGTTGTCAGAAACTGGCTGCACGCCGGCAATGTTCCCACCGCACATCTTCTCGGGGCCTCGCCTCCATCTCCTCTAATCACAGCGAGACATATTGAGAGCACAAGTCGGTTTATCTGCACTCTCTCATTGGGCTGTGAATAGTTAGTGAGTGCTCCGGTGAATTAGCATACACATGTTTCTCAGTGACAAGCATTAGTGCGTGGTGGAATGATACATGTGTGTGTGTGTGTGTATGTTTGTAGCATAGAGAGAGAGAGAGAGAGAGAGAGAGAGAGAGCCTGAGAGAGCAAGATAGCGACTGCTGTGTTCAGTTTTCCTGACTTCAGATCAGATGGAGGCTGAACTGTGACTGAAGCAATCAGACAGAAAAATGAGGAGAATCATTACCTTTAAGTTGTTACTGAAGCACTGTGTGCAGAGATGATGTTTACGTGTCTCTAAAGATCAACCAGAAAAAAATCTTTGATCTTTGCCTACTTTCATCTCGTCTAGAATTTCTCTACAAGTATCTGGTGAATTGCCAAAATATGAAATATTACAGAGAATGAATTTGATTAACTCTGGAGAAGCCATGACTTTGACTTTTTCATTACACTCTGCCTTGATCTTGGGTTAACTTGGTTTTGAATGGAGGTTGCCGTTACTGTCTGGATGTATTGTGTTGTCTTTGGCCTGATCACACTTCAAAAAAGGGGGTTTAGAATCCTGAAAACTCTTTTACTCGGTTAAAAGTAATGAAATAGCAATGATGTGGACCTTTTTAGTAAATGTGTTAGGTTAGTTGAAAAAAAAAATATTAGGGTCAACTAAGTTGAACATATTAGGTTGGCTTTAAGCTAACCTAATATGTTTACATGGGAACAGTTGACATTAAATTCAATTAAACTCAGTGTTTCACTTTTTTGAGTATGTTCTAATAATTTTGGCCACCACTGTATTCAATTAAACCAAGCATTACTGAACGGGCGCAAACAAATCAGCAGCCTACAGTCTTGGTGCCAGCACAATACAAACAAACTTTCATGCTAGCAAGTACGTAGCCTGAACTGGGACCCCCTTGACAACGAGATGCTGCATCTCAAGGGGCCATCCTAAATAAATCGACTAAGTTGAAACTTTCATTTTTGCTTTCTGATGGAAAAAACTGAACAGATTTTTCCAGCGTCATCAGGGTGTTGTTTTTTGGTTTTGTTTTGTGTTTTTTGAAATCCTCTGTTTTCAGTGATCTAATATGTCGATGGCCAAAATGAAGAGAAAACTGTTTTAAGAAATATCTACATTATGTGTGGCCAGGCCAATGAGTTATATAGTATGCAGACATTTCTTGTTGAATGTCAAGTACTAAGTAAATTCATGATTAAGTGGTTAGAGATAGGGAAAGGCACTGCTACAAAAATTGTGGTAAAACATTGGTACAGTTTGTAAGTCTCAGGCACAATCAGCTATAGAGAGTTGTTGTCTCTCTTTCAGCGCAAAGAGAGAACCTGGAAAAAGTGAGACATGAAAATAAATATTTGTGCAGACAAATCCTTCAACAGTAGCTCTATTGTCTCTCTGTTTTTAAAGCAGAGGTCAGGAGAAGCTCCACCATGAAGCAATAATTGCCCGTCAAACATTGTAAAAACCAAGGTGCATCCAGTGTTTGCTTCTTTGTTTTGACCAAAACACAGCTTGAGAGAAGAAAGAGATTATAAGGTGTGCCCGATGTGAACTGAGAGCTGGGTGTCATCACATCAAAGACTGTGGAGGTTATACATCACTGCTGGATGTTTTCCTCTCCCTCCATCTCTAATTAAAAACTCCCAGAATTCCCCTTGGCTCATACTTTAATGGCACAAACAGCTCGGGGGGGATTTGACAGGAACTTTGTCAGGCACTGAGGGCACAGGTGAACTTGGGATAATAAATAACTATCAAGCCTTTACATCCGCTGAAGACATAATTAACATGATGTCTCTACAGCCTTACAAGGACGGTTCAATTCTGCACATTATTACCGTGTCACCACGAACATCTCCATGAGCCAGGGTCAAGTGGTTGTGGTTATGTTTGCTTGTTGGAAAGTGCTGTAATACATCTCATTTGAGTATAAAAGAGCAATTTTCCCAGCCTGTAAAGTCAGACTGAGTCAATGAAGCAGCTTCAGAAAATGTTGCTGGGAGGGATGACGGATTAAAGGCTCGATTTTTGGTCTCCGAGTCTGGGAAAGAATTGCTCCCATTAACATATTGATGGAATTTTTCAAAGATTATACTGAAAACATGTGTGGATTCAGTTTGAGGGCAATTCTCCTTTCCGTCTTTGACTCTGTGCATGTTTGTGTTTAGACCACTTGGGAAAGGTGGCATCACTGTAGTTTCTCATGAATGTGTCACAGCCTTGAAATAAGATCAAAATTTTCTGCTCTGCTTGATGTCTTCACTCTTCTTCTAGTCATAAGCGTTTAGTGTCACTTGTGGCTCTTACCATCTCAGTAATAGTGAAAAGGATAAAGATATTTCAGTCGAAAAGCGAAAGTGAAGAAAGAACCAGAAAATTGTTCAAGTTGCCCTCTAATGCAAAGGCATCTCGTTGTATATAAGTGGATTTTAGTGCACAGTACTTTGAGAAGCAGGATTCTATATTGAGAAGTCATTAAAGGTCACTTGTCTGCTGGCTATGGTGATAAAGATGTTGACAAGCTGTGTATGAATCGTGACCATGAGCCACAGACTCCAGACCAGAGTGACATAAAGCAAGCACTCAGACGCTGATCACCTTGGCTACAGCGCTTGAAATCCTTGAAAGACCTAATTTTTTCTCACCTACTGTAAGAAAAGTATCTCAGCCTCTCTTTTTTTCCCCTATATTATCTTGTCTTTATTTTGTTTCATGGGTAGATATAAGTACTCTTGTGTCATGGAGATGGATATGTGGGCTTTTGCCAGCTGGGAAGATGTTTGCATCAGCTCCACAGGGAAGTCAGAGCAAGTTCAGACTCCTCGCTGGCTTTGAACTTACTTGACATCAGTAAACAAAGCTGAGAGGGAAAGTTTCATGTAGGAATAATACCAAGTCTTACATAATGAAAAGGTGTGAAAAATTAGATATCTGTTGAAAGTCAAGGAAGGTTTTTTTTTTTTTTTAACATGATGGCTGGGTTAAAAAAAGAAAAGAAAACATCCCTGTGAGCTGCTGGGTTAGCTGCTACCTTAGAAGTGACCATGAAGAATGAAACACCCTTCAAGCCAATCAGCTTTATTTGTCCTGGATCCCTCTCTGTGTTTTTCTTCCTGCGGTTGGTTTCTGATGCCCTCCAAGCAAATCCATCAGCAAGCAAATTGGCACATACCTCTCTCCTTGACATTTTCAGTTTCACTTATTTAACCACAATCCGCCACTCACACATGAGTCACATTCCAGTTTTATAGCACGATGTGCATGTATTTACTGTGGATTCTGTAACCAAAGAAACAATGTTTAGGATAAGATGCAACACACACACCCAGCGGGCATACCATTGACCTCCTAAATGCATCCGTTCAGTCACAAACTAGTGAGTGAGACCACAATGTATTCGCTGTTACACTGATGTTTCCTCCAGCTGGAGCTCTGAGCAGAGTAACTGTGGCTGCTGGGGACATTAAAGGCTTGTGTGGAAAATATCTGCAAAATCATTTGCTAACATTTGCTTACATGGTCTTTTTACTGCTCTTAACCCATGGGGAGCTAATACAATTATGATTACTGCAGTTTGTCACTGGCTGGCATCTTAAATAGCTGTTGAAAACATAATAGCAGTGTGAGCAGTTTTGGGACTGGGATCTAATCAAATTATTCCCTCTCTTGCACACTCATTTTTTTCAGTCCAAAAAATACTTGAAAAATGGCTTTAATTTTTAAGTATACCTGTGTTCATCAGAAGCTAAACAGATGATCATTCTCTGTGTTTCAGCTGGTTAAAAAAATGTTTATCAGTCGTCAGTTAATCGGACTGTTTTATTGCCATATTATGAGCAGGGCTTGGCCATGTGACCTAAAATACATACAGTAATGATATGTATCATATACACATTTCCCCTCTCATGTGATTTATAGTATGGTCTATAGCTTTAGCCTGGAGTTAAAGCTATCATTTAGCTATTAATATACTATACAGTGGTTGTGGAGGTAGACGTTCATACATGATGAAATGTGAAAAGCCAATCGGTCAGCAGAGCTTATGCCAAATGTGCGTGCGAGTATTTAGTGTGTCATTTGCTCCACTTTCTCACGACAGCTGCAGCACAGCTCAGTGATTTGTGACTGTGTTTTTGTGAATATTGCAAATCCAGTGCTTTTCATGTCTGGGAAGTGAAGCCTGAGCACACCCAGGATTCTGTTTTTGAAATATCATTTTTAACCCTACAGAGCCAAACGTATCATATTTAATACATGAGTTTCAAAGACCTCTATCAATTCAACATGATAAATAGTTTATTTAAAAAACAGTTTTTTAAATGTATTCTTCCAACTTGAGGATTATCATTCCACCTCAGGCAGTTAAAGTTGTATTTTGGCCCTTTACAAAATAGCTGCTCTCATGAAATTATTCACATATTTTTTTAAAGAAAATCATAGCTAATTTTCAAGGATTTGCAGTAGGAATAATATCTAAATTGTTACTGTAAAAAAAGAAAAAGCATTTTCTGCATTGAAAAAATTCATATTTATTAAAAACTTTGCTCACTAAGATGCCAAAACCATCCAATGTGTCGCATATGATACAAAAAAATATATCATAAACAAAATGATATAGCAACATTTTTTTTGTGGATTTTGTGAAAAGGGCTAATAAACATCTCAGGTCCAAATATATGAATTTCTGGTTATGTTTTAATTTGTCACTTTACAGAGTTAAACTCTAATTTAATATAATGAACTGATTTGTTAACTCATTTATTTAATTATTTATTGCTCCTTCTGGCACACTTCTTGCTTCCTGCAACCACTTTGATGAATAACACTCTGCTTTTTAATGGCACATCTCACATACAAAACAAAAATCCACTCCCATACGGCTCAGCTGACAAGTGAAAAGTAGTATAAACTTTGTACTGAACAGATTCACTGTGTACTGAAGTACCTTGATTTTGAGCTGCCAAATATATAAAAGACCAAATTCTTATTGTTAGCAATCCTGAAAAATGATCAGAAGCTACACTCTTATCTTGAATCAAGAGTCAAAGACGAATAACTTTTTAGCTGTTGGGAATAGTTGCTGTTAAAGCTCCTGTGATGATTTTTTTTTTTTCATAAAACAGGCTAAAATAAATACTAATATTTCTTCATAACACAAAAGCACAAGCAGAAGCACAAGTGACCACCAGTTTGAAGAGTGACTGTTTCCGCCTAGTAAAATTTAACACCTGAAACCGCTGCTGCAGGGTAGGTGTCAAACAAAGTGATGAACTGTGTGCTGTAATAACATCCTTTTCCCACATTTTTCACAGCAACAGCTGACCATGAGTGACATTTTTGACTTTCAAAAACCAGAAGGAAAATATACAAAAAGAAAAATAAAGAAAGAAGAAAGAAATCACTACTTACACAGTGGTCACCAAAACCAACACAAACTGAGGGTTCCTCACAGGAGCTTTAAGTTTCAGAAAAAAACATACAGTAGTTAACGTGGCTTAGTCTGACATTAAACCGGAAACAGGAGAATCAGCTAGTTTGGCTCACTTACTGTGTTCCTCTACGAGCATCTCAAAGCTTGCTAATATACCTATTTTATCTCTTTTAATTATTGTGTGTACAAAAAATGTGTTGTAAAATGTGTCTTTACATAAATGTACAGTTTTGTTTTTTGTTTTTCTCTCTTGCCCCTACATCATATTATTTAATTATAGAAACACCCACTAGAGACACATGCCTGGGTTATGGTTTTCTTTTTAAAGCCATGTTATGATCACACATTGGCATACTGACACACTTTGAATGCAGTTCATTTCTAGGCTTGGTTTTTAAAGGCTTTGCACTGAAATGTGTCTGTAGGCCTCTAGATTTACTTTGGCAATAGACAATTTAGAAGTTAAAGAGAAAAAAGTGCTCATCCACTTTCACTTTGTCCTTCTTTATTCTCTGCAGCAGTAAAACGTGTGTGTGTGTGTGTGTGTGTGTGTGTGTGTGTGTGTGTGTATTATCTCAAGGCCTGATTAAAACTCTATTAGTCATGCAGAAAACAAAGAAAGTGTAATCAAAATGGAAATTAGTGTAATGGTGCTGTGGAAACAGATGAAGCGGACAGACCAGCTTCTGCTGAGACAAACTTTTTTTTTTCTTTTTTTTCCTAAAACACTTTTTTACTTCTTTTGTGTGTATTGAATAATGGTGAAGATATTGAATCTTGGCTGGGACCGAAGAGGAAGATACTGTTCAGAGTTTCTTATGTGTTACATGCTAAAGATTTGGCACTTACTTTAAATGTACAACATGTGGGATGAATGGTACAAGTAAAGGAAGTGAAATCCCAATAGCTTTTTCCCACAATTAGCTTTTTTCTTGCTAGTCCACATTTCTGAAAAAGTAAACGGATGATAAGAGTGAACATTTCCCGAGAAAACTGTTAAATCATTGAAGTTGCCTGAGGTCATGTTCCAGAAATGTGCTGCCTCTCTGATCAGGCTGTGTGAGGGAACTTGTCCTACAGCAAACAATCAGTCAGTCCTGTTAACAAGCCCTAGAGTCTGACTTCCCAACTCATCATTTTAAGGCCATCCATCACTTCTACGGGCTGCTAGGGCCTGCCAATATGTGACAAGATAACAATGAAACAACAGATACTTCAGCTCCTGCATCCTCGTCTATTAGGAGCTCCTGGTGTTTGTCACAGTAAACAAGCTCAGTGACAGAGGCAATAAGTTAGACATCAGGTTTATTGTTATATCAGGTTTTACAAGTAGTTAATTACTGATTGGTACACAGAGCTACAGGATGACACTGAAGTGATATTTCAGCTACAGCCAGATACAGCCCTTAAACTGCAGCGCCAGACGAGGTAGCTAGATACTAGTTTCTATATCTGATTTATCTAATAGCTATTTTGAAGCTAAGCTCAAGAAACTGCAAGTTAAGCTACAGCAACAAGGGAAATGTACTTTAGCTTATCAAAAACATTTTCTTTTTTCTGTTACCCATAAAAACTTTAAGACATTCGGCTTTGGCTGACTACAAATGTTAGCTTCATTGCCTGTCAGACATTGCCGTAACTTTGACCCATAGATACCCTTTTTAGCTTAGCTTGGAAGTTTATTTCTTTTAATTTTTTCCAGCTTACCGTGGTTTTTTACATGAATAAATATGCTTTTGCATAGAGGTCATTTGGAATGGAGTACTTATATAGCGCTTTACACTGCTAGCCTCATTCACCCATCCACACCACATTTACACACTGATGGCCGGTTTTTAAGCTAATCAAACCATCAGCTATATCTAACATTCACACGACATTCATTCATACTGAACAACAGTGGGAGCAACTTGGGGTTCAGTGTCTTGCTCAAGGACACTTCGGCATGTGACTGCAGGAGCTGGAATCGTACCCACAATCTTCTGATTATTCCCCCAACTCCCTGCTAATCAAAATTTCTCAACTTTCATCCTATTACTTGATTTTTTGGTCTACTCCTCCCCTTATACATGTACTGTACCATATTTAGCTGTGGACAAGTTTCTAGCCACTGCTAGTAGACTGCAATAGTTAGCTTCATCTTTGGTTGTGTTGACAAATTTGTATATATATATATATATATATATATATATATATATATATATATATATATATATATATATATATATATATATATGTAAAAAGCTACCACCTGGCCACCATGAAATTTAACAGTTTAACTATCAATGCTGGTTGTGTCTCTGAGGAGGACTTGGGGCCAGGGCTTCTATTAAGTCGCCTCAGAGTACTGACCAAATAGGAGGCAGGGCTGTCTTTTGTATTATTCAGCGAGCAGTCCGTTATCTGCACATGTGCTCTGCTAATTAGCCAAAAGAGAAACTGGAGTGCAGTGTTGGGGGTTAAAAAAAAGGGGGGGTACTGACACAATATTGAGGTCACTTTGTATCCTCAGACTGAGGGGGGCAGCTGGGTGCACCACCTGTTAATGACCTCTGAAGTGGTCTCTAATTGGACCTTTTGACTGTGGACCACCATGGGGAACAGGCGTATAAAGAAGATACAGTATTCAAGGCTTGAGGGCAAAATTAAACATACTTGATTAAAAATTGTATCGAATTAGTGATATAAAAAAACAATACATACTTTTTTTGTTTAGGGATGAGAGCTTTTAGAGTCCATGCGAAAATAAAGTACTGAGAAAATTAGTTTATTTAAATTATGTGACCATTGTTTATTTATTTAAACTTTACCATTTCATCTGCAGGGGGCGTCAAAATTGGAACATAATAGAAATTCTTTTAGCTGTGTTTAGTCATCTTCCTAACATGTGATATTATCTTCACTGGCAAATACAGACCGTAAGACCATCTTCAATAAAGCGATCTTTGTCCGCTAATGATGACTTTAGGCAGAGAAACTTTCATGAGCTGATAGAAATCAACAGAGTGATATAAAAGTTTTTAAAAAATGACAGATGTCTCCTTTAAAATTAATCCTCACTGGTCATTTTTAGTATTTTGGGTAAACTGACAGATCATATAGAAGGCTAAATATCTTAAAAAGCTCAGATTCATTGTAAATAAGCTGAAAATAAAGCTGTTTTGTTTACTTCTTAGGCTTTTCACAGGATAATGGAGCTTTGATTAAAAAAATAAAATTCTCATTAATTTCTAAAGCCAAGGGTGTACTTTGGTGCTACAATCACAAGGCCGATAATGAAACTTTTAAATCAGTCCACTTATTATCCAAATACTGCAAGACTCCGCATAACATTTGGATTTTATCTGCTTTGTTCATAATTCTGAGCGGATGTATGTTTGCATTTTGCAATAAGAATTACAAAAGAGTCCTTATCCATGTTTTGATACTTGTTCCACCCTGTAATTTCTGTCAGCACCATGGTACTTTTCTTGTCTAAAGACGGATCAGTGCGTAATTTGCCTGTTTTGAACAGATTAAAAGCACCTCCATATCTTTGTGGTGTCACGCTCTAAGTGTCAGACAGTACTCCAGACTCTGCTTGATGTCTGTTTCTTCACTTCATGCATCTTTTCATGTTGTGTCACATGTACCATCATGCTCTATTCATGTGTACGACAGGGGAACCTACATGGTTCATTCTGTGTGACTCAGACACTCTGCTCTCCTGTAGTGTTGTCAATCAGAGGCTGCCTTTCAGATAAACTCAAAGTGCATGGTGATAGGCTTCACCCAGTGTGATGTCCTTAACTGTCACTTTAATTACAACACTACAGAAGCAGCAGGATGTGATCACTATGTTTTCTGTCTTTTTTGTGTCTAAATCTGTTGAAAAGTGGGGTTTGGAGCTGAAAAGCCTGTGTGGATTTTTTTTCTGTCTGTTCTCTAAATGTGGGAGTGGTGAATGAAATGATGGGTCGCCCTCTTCTTCACACTCCGGTGATCTAAAGCACCCTCAAATGAACGATTCCGTCTGCCCGTCTGCTCTTTATCAGAAGTGATGCCAGATCCCATTGAGGAAACACATACTTCCGACAGACTGCCGCTCAGTTAGCTCAAAGGGGTTGGATGCTCTCTGATTAAGATTCCTCTTACCTCCCCGGCCCAAATTAACCCCCTGTCAGCAGGCCACAAAGAGAACAAGCACAGCTTGGTCTGATTTATTCTACACAGAGCCATCATGAGGGCACAGTTGGTCTCTCGTCTCCCCCCATAAGCCATGCACATCCCAGCCCTCTTGGCCTCTCCTTCCCCCTCCTCTGTCCCGCCCTCACACCTCCTGTCACACACTCAACCTGTCACTCCAGAAGAAGACACATGCACAAAAAGACAGGCCCGAATCAAAAGGAGCTGATTAGCAATTAATGGTGCATCATTGTATTTGCATCAGGACCATACATGTGCATGCAGATTGGCAGTGTCAATCATGCAGTGTCCCCTTGGCTCCTCCCTCTGTCCAGACCATGTGGTCCCTTTGGGGTGCAGCCACTTATTGATACAGGAGAGATGATTCTGTTTAACACATGAAACACTGAAGCCCTACATGAGACAACTGAACAGCCTCCTGCTGAGACAAGACGTTTTGATGGATCTTCACCCAACAAATGATTGACGCGTTCATGAGATGATCATTTTGCTTCCATAAGACTCATTTGTATCACACACAACTGTTCAGGTTATTGATGCAATGTTTGGATTTTGCACACAAGGATGGATTCTTCTTTGTGTGTTCATTCTCTACAAATGTCCGTGCTGCAGAGGGCTGCAGGTTTGGACCATAGGTGGGGGGGGAAGTGGGCAGAATGCGTCCGGGTTCTCAGTCCCTGTGGTGTTATTGTTGACAGAGGCCGGAGTCGCTCAGGACGGAACGAGCCAAGGAGCAACACCAGCTCCCACCACTGAGCATGAGGATGACAACTCTCTGGGATACACAGGTACTGCTGATGTTTCCCATGATTCTTAGTGTCTTTGCATTGATACATTACTCCTGGAAGTTTTTGAGTTGACCTTAGAGGCTGTGAGGTACTTTGTTAGCATCAAAGTTAGCCTATTTTCACACTCTGCATTATCCAACCATGATACCACTCTCATGCCTCTTTAGCATGAAGAGCACTGTATGGTAAAGATATCTTCAATAAAACTGAAATTAGTGCTCACACTTTACTAAAAAAACACGTATTCTTGTGATAATAGAACACATGCTGCTTGATTTTGACAAATAACTTGTTCAATGCATACTTTATGATGGCTCTTGGAATTGGTTTGAGTTTGGTGAAGTTCAGGCGCCTGATCTATTTGTTTAAGCTCTGCGCTGCAAAAACTTTAATCTCAAGAAGTGCATTTCTCTTATTTTAAGTCAAAAACATCTCATAAGACTTAATCTTAGCCACATTCACGTGACGTGTCCAGACGGACATATTATTTCAAGGTGTTACAATCAAAATGCAAGGCCTGAATTGCTTGTAATAGATCAAAATATCTACCAATGCTGAAAAAAATAACTTGGAGATAATTCTGATTACAAGAAACTAGAAATGAAAGTTTTGCTCACCACATACACAGATTTTTAATTCATAACAAGATATTCAGGCTTTACATTTTGATACTATTGTCTTGAAATTAGATGCTAGTCTGTACTTGTCACGTGTAGATATTTTGGATTAGAAATAGAGCAGAAAAAAAACATTGGTCAACAATGTAGAAAATTGTTTTTGGCTTCACAAAAACAGAAGACACCCTCGTTGCAGACTAGACAAAATTCAAAGACAATACATTGACGGAGCCTAATAAACTGATGATCAAATGGGAAAAATCCTCACAAACCCTGGACAATCTGGGAATGCCATTAGTTTCTGTTTTGTTTGGCTTTAAGTTCAAATTTAGCAACTTTGCAGTTTTACATGATAAGCATGCATTTTGAGTGTTTAAAAACTGTTAAAATCTAAATTATTCAGCAACTCTTGTCTAGGAGACGACCATTCCATTGCCCCTATCAGCCTCCTCTAGTGCACTAACCTTTACAATAGACAGATTTTGGCGCTTTTTTCTAATCAAATGACATAATACCCAATCAAAATGATTTGTAGGAGGAAAGAATGTGGCTAGAGCAGAAGGCTACCTTCAGTGTCATTTGTTTACATATTGAACCACCAATCCAGCTGCCATGTTTGATAGGCAGGTTTCTACTGCCCGGGGTAGAAACAGAAATAGAAGTATGATCAGTTTCTGGGTACTGAAAAAGGAAAACTGTGTGAAAATGTTACACACAGGACCACTCTGACTGTATCATCCCAAACAGTAGATATCTCTTTGGACTGCAGAGCTCTGTAAAGAAGAGCTGTGAGTGGATCCCCAACAGAGGGGAAGACACCCACACAGGAGCACACACACACAGAATTGTGATGACACATGTGGTTTAGTTATGGGTTTTTGGGGGGCTCGGTGGGAGGGTAAAATTGTTCTTGGTGTGATGTCACAGTGAGGAAACTTACCTCCCAAGACGATCAACTGGACCTCACACAGCTTGAGGAAATCTTGTGCAGAAATGGAAGTCTAAATTACCTGCCAAACTGCTGTGAGGGTCATCACTGTGTGCCACTTTCTGCAGTGCTGGACTTTTTTTGCTTGACATTCAAAATAACCAGAAACAACATGCAATTATAGCTGGTATCACACTATGCTTTTTATCTGTGATGCCAAGGCACTTCAGCTGTGCCAGTCAAGACAAGTACTGTTGCAGAAATCTTGAAATGCAGTAAGCATGAAGTCTTAGTTTTCAAAGAGTGAGCACACTTTGAATAAGGGTTTCAAGAGAGATCATGTCATATCTGCCTCACTTCATCTGGGTTCATCTTTAGGATGATAAATCTGTCGGGTGGGCAGCGCCAGGAGTTCATCTTTAATCTGGCCATTTAATCCCATCTCTGCATGAAAAGGAAGGAAATTGATCTGGCCCAGTCAGTGAATTGGAAATGAGACTAATGTGTCCTAATACGTCAGTCTGCCACTGATAGGGCAAAGTGGGCGACTGCCAAAGATTCCATTTTCAGGGAGCGTGACTCGCAGTGTGAGGATAATCTTGACAGCTGCTAGCTGTAGCTCAGGAGAAAGTGGAGTGCACTTTGAAGTGTTTGGTTGAAGGATCCTTTGAGTGCCAGGTTGAGTTTAATTGTTTTGTGATCTCTGAGGTTTGGAGTAAGATTTCCTGTTTATCTGATCTCACTCTTACATGTGACACTGAGGCAGGTGAGTGTTATGTTGTCCATCAGTGAGATTGAAGCTGTAATCTGAACCTTTTTTACGTCATGTAAAACTGAAAACATCTGGCACAGTGTGAGCCAATGGCACGCTAATGTTTCTTATGGTCATCACCTGGGATTAATTCAGTCTAGTGTGAATTTTATAAGGAACCACATGCTAACCTGAAGTTCACAATCCATTAAAAGTGTTTTTTATTGGTGCCCTGAGACATCTACTCGCAGCCAGCTCCAAATTGTTTCCCGATATCAAAGAGCTTTGCTCAAAACTTCACATTCATAATAAATGAGACTGACCTGCGTGAAGACAGAGAATTAGAGAGGCGTAAAAAAGTCCTGCACTTAGCCAGTACACACACACACACACACACACACACACACACACACACACACACACACACACACACACACACAGGGAGGGAGCAGGAGAGGGCTCTTTGGGTCCTCTGCCTGGACATGAAAGTCTGAGCGTGACTTCAGAGAGCACATCAGAACTCATATCCTGCCTCACTCCACTGACGGCTGCCATTGTGTTTGTGTCAGATCACAAAGGAAGGCGACCTTAGAGAGCCGCTCTATTTGTCAGGTTATGGAAATAAAAATAGGAAGGAAATTGAAGGTTGCCACACTGTTGTCACTGATTGACTTCAGGATAGAAGCGTCCAGACTGTATTGAGTTTTATTCTTCTCTCAAAGTGGTTGCGCCTGAACCCTTTACAATAAAGCATTCACCGTACAAGCCGAGGTACAGAGAGGTCATGGAAGAACAAAGAGGATTGTTTGGGAGCTGTAAAGTGAATGAGGCAAATATTTTGGTTCAGTCAGAAAGATTAAGGATGTGGCATTGGAGTATCAATCAGAATACATGAGTACAATAACAGCTAATGATGACGACACAAACAGTGCACTTATGTTTGGATTACTTTTTAGATATATTAGTAGCTTTCTAACTGATGGTACTGACTTCCTGTTCTCGTTCTCTTTTTAAATTCATTCCAGTTCAAATTCTGGAAAAACTTTATTTATCCCCGATGGGCAGTTAAAGGCACATAGAGCAGCCAGGAACAATAACAAATGTAGAAACGATGAGAAAAACAATCAGCACAGAGTTCAGTATAGCACACTAAATTAGCACACTGTTAAATTTAGACTACTATTTAAAAAGTCTAAAATATGAAACCCAGGAAAATAAAAATAGAAAATACTAATTGCTTAAATTCTAAAATAGTTAAATATTTAAAAAAAAATTCCAATTAAACCATAAAGACCAGCATGATGGGTGCAAACAGCATGAGATAAAGTG
Source organism: Labroides dimidiatus (assembly GCA_030710495.1). NCBI lineage: Eukaryota > Metazoa > Chordata > Actinopteri > Labriformes > Labridae > Labroides > Labroides dimidiatus. Next base: position 21,944,312 of record CM061154.1, read on the forward strand.
CAGATGGCCTGAAGTATAATTGGATGATTCACTTGTAAATCCAACATGCTGAGAGATCAGAGGCAAGCAGCAGGTAGATTGAACATTCAGCAGGCTGGTTCAGGTATCATGGTGACTAACTCAAAGTTGATGGGACTATTGTATCTTGTTTCAAAATATTCATTGTTTAGCATTTTTCCTTTTCTCTGAATAATAAAAATGAGCTCCAGTTGAGTTTCACTTTCTCACCTAGTGTTTCAAAAATAATAACCCTTAGTAAAGTGTAAATGAATCAGTTATGACTGGATTTAGTTTTTTTCTTTTACCAGGTAAAATTCTCACTGGAAGAGAATTTTTTACGAAGTTAACTCAAAATATTAAGCAGAGATATCTAAATACTTCAATAAAACAGGCACAGATAAGGTGGCAGCCTTTTGTGTTGAAAGGTGAATACATTGGAGAAGCGAGAAAAAAAAGACCTGCAGTTCCTGTAGTGCCCACTAGAGGCTTGTTTCAAAAACTAAGAAGACCCCATTAACACCGTTGTGAAAATGCTTATTTTTACATCACAACATATCATGATCAAAGTGTAGAGACGCAGAGAGATTATTTCTAGGGATGCACCAATATGAAAATTCTTGGTGGAAACCAAAAACCGAAAATGAAAAAACCAAGGCTGAAAATTGAGACACCAAAAGAAATTATTATGGCGATCATTAGTACCATTGCCTGAATAAATATTTATGCTTCAAAAATTAACGCCATCTTCACAGAAATGCCCTGGGGGTGCTTTTGAAAGGCCAATTTTTTTCTCTCTCTTGTGGTGGTTGTATTATTTTCTGGACTCTCTGTCCACTTTATAGAGTGTGCCTGCCTGTGTGTGTTTGTGTGTGTGTATGTGTATGTGTGTGTGTGTGTATGTGTATGTGTGTGTGTGTGTGTGTGTGTGTGTCTGTGTGCGCTCATGTGCATCAGGGCGGAACCCTGCAGTTCGCGAAACAGAGAGCAAAGAGCTGTGAATGTGTGACCTTCCCGTCATGTAAATAAGATAAATAACATAAGGCTATTTAGTGTGTTAAAAAAAGGAACAGGGTATAGACCTGATCTATAAGAGACGTCTGCTCCTCATGTGGTTCAGAGTGATGAGTCCTTTTTTCTGTGTTCTGCTCTCTTCCTCCTGCATTGTGTTTCTCCAACTCCAAGCAGGGTCTCTGCATCTATCGCAGCATGAATCAATTCTTGTGTGCGCATTACATGCTTTACAAATCACTATCCGCAGGTCTCTCTCAGATATACTGAAATACATTGTTTCTTAACTTTGTGAACATAGATTTAAATTTTGCTGCATGTCTGATGTTAGTAAAGCTAGCACCACTGATCTGAAGTCCTTCATTTCTCTTCGCCAGTCAAATGGTGTTATGCTAATATAACCTGACACCACCTACATACAACTTGATCTCCATTTTTTGCACAGTGATAAATGTGCAATCTGTAATCTGTACTTGTTTTTTTCCAATATTTTTATGAGCATTTTTTTTATACACACAAAGGAAACATGCAGTAACACACAAAAGTTTTAAGCCCATAAATCCATACATGTATCAACAGATTACACAAACTCACATACCCACACTTAACTTGCAAACATTATAGATATATATATGTATAAAAATAATAATAATGAAATAAATTTTACAATTTCTGTTGAGATGAGTCCTGTATTCCTGGCTTCTCTAATGTTCATATATGGCTCCCAGAGCTGGACAAACTCTCTCCGTTTGCCTCTAGCAATGCGCGTTAGTCTCTCCAAGCCAATACACTGAAAGTTCCCATATCAACTTTCGCAATGGAGGAGTGTGTATACTTTTCCAACATGGTGTGGTTGCTCTCCTTGCTTGTAGAAGTCCAAAATCTATAAGTTTGGTCTCTTTGTGCGTTTGTGTGAAGTCCCTCGGATAGTAGAACAGTGTCACATCTTGGTAGTAGCCATTTACTGGAGTTACATCCCCCACTATTGGCACTTGGCTGTACTGCAGCTAAGGCATAACCTCTGATTGCATTTTAGGCCAACAACTGTTTATAAAAAATACTTGTGATTACATTAAGAGAATAGTAATTGTGGATCAAACTGGTGAGAGTGATGTTCATTCTATTAGACTAAATACGAACATCCCTACTAATGAGTAGTTTCTGTAAGAACCATAGAGCTGACATAAAGTTTTACTAATGCCTTTTTTTTTCTTCTGTCACCTGAACTTAAACGAAATCAGTCTCATTATGTGACTAAGTCAGAAATTATTTGCCTCCCATCCATTATTTTTAGGGGAATGATGTGTGCTGAAAACTCTGCACAGTTAGTCACTCAATGCTTAATAAAACACTTTTCTCAAGCTCATGTAATAAATCTTGTGCAATAAAAAGTACAGTCAGTGGGATGTGTTACTACATGTTGTTGAGCATTCATCCAGTGCCAATATTTGAAGGAAGATAAAACATATTAGGAGCATGACTCAGTTAATACTTCTTTCTGTATTCACGGATACAGACGGAGCATTTAAGTCCACTGACACAAACTGTTTTAAGAAGCAAAATGTGTTCCTCTCATAATTTTTAAGTGTATTTGTTCTAAAATCTCATTTTATAGATCTTTCACAAATATTTAAATGTTAGTCGGTGGGGACCAGGTGCCTCCCCCCCCCTCATTATTGTGGATGTGGAATGCTCTGTGTGTGGTAACATGTTACTGACAGCTTTACTATGCGGGAGATGGAGAGCTCTATTCTCTATTTGTCCTCTGCTTTCATTACCAGGTTGCTGCTCTGGCCTTGAGAGTTCCCAGCCTGAAAACCAATTTCGTTGACAGTGTCACCCCCTCATATATTACCCAAGAGTCAGCACAGCATCAGGGTGGCACACAGCCATGACACTCACTTATGTTCATTAGCGTTAGTGCTATTGTAATCATGATACAGGAAACAAAGAGAGTGCTACACGCTAGGCTAGTTGCACTCTCACATATTACTCCCAGTGCAGCAGCAGCACTCATTTGCCAGCAGTGCAACAATGAGAGCGATTCTTTGCCATGCCTGGAGGAGTGATTCACATGAGATATAATTAGTTAGAACCATGCACTAATGTCCTGCATGGTGTAAAGGTTTTTTCGGCTCCCCATCTAATCTCATTTCTTCTCCCTTGTCTGCTCATCTTAGTTTAGTACCGTCCCAGGAAACGGGTTTATTAGCCATTCTCTTCAGGATTAAAAGTGGAGTAATGTGGTCAAGAGGCACTGAAGTGGGGCTCAGATTTGAAATGGGAGTTAGCACAAGTGCACAAGGGGACAAAAGCACAAAGAGAGTGAGGTGAGAATTAAATTGGAAATATTCCGATTCACGCTTCTAGTGTCCTCGTGATAATTGGGGAGAAGATTGGATAGGGTTTCGCTAAGTGCTGATAATCAGCTGCTCGTGTCCTGTCAAACAGGTTTAATCTCTCAGTTCAAAGATAATAAGTGTTTTCTTACGAAGTAAATGGGTCACATTCTTGAGCATCTCAGAAGGAGAGAGGAGGAAATGTGTATGGTTCTTCTGACTTTACGGGAGCTCATGGTTCAAATAACTGTAGTAACAGATTCAAATTTTCACTTTCTTGCAGGCTCTGTTTCCTTTACTTCCCTGATGATTGCAGTTGGATTCAGGCAACTCTCAACAAGGGAAAATATGAGTCAGAGTCAGATACCTTAAACATGTTGCTGGAGATATATTTCAGATATATTACCAGTGCTCGTGTCCAGACAGATTCTTCTTATTGAGCAGGTAGTCTGTAAACATGATACTCTTATACTCTTAATAATGATTTGACTAAAGTGGATATAATCAAAAATATCTGAAGTCAAGCATTTCCCTCTTCTCCCCAACAGTTTCATCTAAAGTTCATAATGATTAAGTTATTGCTGTATTAAAAAAAAACTAATGCATTTTACAAATTTGACATCTTTGCAAACAAAGCATGTGCCACCTTGTAATATTTGAAAATTGTGATAATTATCATGATAATAATAATTCATTTTATTTGTGGGCGCCTTTCATCACTCAATGTCAAATGCCTTACATAGCAAGTATTTGTGTAAAAAGTAAAAAGATCAGCTACATAAAAACAACAAACAACAGAATGATGTGGTCAAACAGAAAGGGCTAGTGATGTAAAAAGTCATTAAGTATACCGTTGTAAATGGAGGTCCCATATGTATAAAAATAAAGGTTTAAATTAATGTCAAATTAAACAATCTCTCATTGACTGAGCACCCCCTAAGAGTCAGACCCTAGAATCGCTGCTGTCTCACACTGTCAGGATTCTATTCCACATAACCACTGACTGACCACACATTATCCTTCACTTAATATACTGAGGGAGGAGAAGGTCAGCAGACCCATCGCACGCACAGGCATTTTGGCCACAACCCTCAGCTGAATATTTTCCACAGATAGTGTTTGACCCCAGAGCATTGCTGAAATGAATGAATGAAAAATGAATGAGGCATTGTCTTGGAATGTGGTGTCCAGTTCTCCCAGATGGCGTTTAAGATGTCAGATCAGGGAAAACAGACCAACATGTACCATATTATATAGGATCTGTAATACACCAAGAGAAATAAATTAAGTAAAGATTTCTGGAACATATGCCCCTTGTGCATTAGTGATTTCAGGTACTCTGGCTTCCTCCAACAGTCTAAAAAGTGTTTACTTATAACTATAAATTTTCCACAGATGTAATTTTTGTGTGTTAGTCTGACTGTCAACCACAGTCCCCTGCCTTTTACACAATGCTAGCTGTGATTGACTGCAGTCCTCTGAGACCCTGAGTGAGATATGTGGTACTAATAATGAATGGATCAACATAAAACTCAGAACATTGGTCGCTCGCTCCCGTCTGCGTCATCACTTGTCCTCAGCACTCTCTGAAAATATTTCCAAATAGTCATGCTCAGTTGTGACCATCTATTTAAATAAACACCATAAAAATCTCACTCAGTATGACTCAGTATCCCGTGGTTGGCCTCTGTTTGTAATTGGTTAGCATGTTGCCTTCGTTTGTTGCTTTGACTGGTTGAATTGTAGAATCAACAAACCAAGATAGGAATGATAGAAGATGGCTACTCCGAAGAAGAAAACAAAACCCAAACTAGGATAGCTTCTAGTCCCAGGGCGAGCATGGCCTCCCAATGCCCGTCCATGCCACCAGGTCTGGATTTCCTGTACTTACTTCTAATAAGCAGTATTTTCCTTTAATGTCAAACTTTTTTTAAAAAACTTGTTATTTCTTGGCTAACACTGCAATCAGTTGATTTCTTCAAACCAAGCCGCAGCTTTTGATCAATTAGCCATCTTTATGAGCTCACATATAAAGAGTGGTTCTCCTCCTCTCTGACAGTGCTGTGAGCGCTGCCCAGCAGAAATTACTGTAATAACTGTCAGCGCTGACTGACGGCTTGATGATCTGTAAAACCAATGCTGGGTTTTATTAGTGCTGATATGATTCATCCATAGTCATGTAACACAGAGAGTTCAGCCAGAGACTTATTTGGGCTGTTTCTCTGAGCCTCTGTGTGAGACTTAGTGGTGTGACTGTCTCAGCAGGGCTCAGCGTCTGTGTGTGTGTGTGTGTGTGTGTGTGTGTGTGTGTGTGCGTGTGCGTGTGCGTGTGCATGTGTATGTGTGTGTGTGTGTGTGTGAGAGAGAGAGAGAGAAAGAGAGAGAGAGAAAGAGAGAGGAGAATATCTTGAGAAGGGGGGTGAAGGGGGCTGTAAATCTGAGCAGCACCTGCTCCCAGGACTCTGGCGCGTGGTGTGAGGTCAGCAGCGCCAGATATCCCATCGATCATATTTATTACATTCATCACAGCGCCAGTTTGTTTTGGCAGCTGATCGCACCACAGAAACAGAGAGAGAGACAGAGAAAGAATAGGCTTTTCATTCGAGGGGCGGGGAGTTCTTTTCTGTGAGCACTGTCTTTGCATTTTTCTCCGCTCATGGTCTTCAGAGAGAGATCATTCACAGAGGTTGGCTCTAAGAAGTTCAGTTAAAACCACAAACAACTGCAGAATGATACTCTGGAAAGTTTGTGGGAGAAATAACTTTGAGAAAGACAAATATTACTGACCTATCAATTCTCAGCTTCTTGGCAGTTTGGTTTTACAGTCGCAGTTTGTCTGGAGTGTTGAAAGTGTTTGTGTTTTCCTTCGTTGATTGATTCCTCTTCAATGATATAAAATAACAAATGTGGAAGAGACAAGTTAAATCATCTGCTCCACAAAAATTGCAGACAATATTATGGATTGTTCAGACACTGTGGTGGAATCCATTAATGCCAATGTTGGTCTGTCTGCTGGTTAGACAGGGTAACAATGTGGTCGAGAGGTAATCTTTCATCAACTGTTCATTGTATTGTGAAAAAATTAGATTACCTTTGTGGTTTTTGTAAACCATTTCAACAGCTTTTTGTTTCAGACATGCAACACGAGGTCTTTGTTTCACACCCATCGACCATGAAGTATTTTAATATGAAAGTTTGGAACAAATATACTTAAAATTTAGGGAAATAATGTTAAACATTTAGCGGTAATAGCATGCACCCTTTGCAATGAGGTTTCAATTCTTGAGTCCACTTACAGTGTTAATCATATTTAGACTTTTTCAACAGTGTCTTTAGATGCATAGTATGCGACCTGTTGCCATGGCTTTGACACTTGTACACCTCTGGAACCTAATGGCTCTAAAGCTCAGTGGCACCCCCTACAAGATTTTCAAAATCCAGCTCTTTAAGTCCAACCTGTTTTTGTAAAATTTGGTAGACTTTGGTATGCCTGTTGGACTCATCATAAAGTCAACAGGGAAATGGGGGGGGGGGGGGGGTACTTTTTGCTATTTGTTGGGTCATACTTCAACAAACTCCTCCTAAGGTGTTTACAGGATCCACTTTAAAATTATTTAGTACTAAGAGAAGAATTTTAGGATGAAGACTGAGAAGAATCATCTACACAACTTAAACAACAGAGCCATGGTGGCTCACCAAATCGTTGATGGGACCCTTTTTTTGAATTGAATCTATTCAGCTGTCCTTTGTTTAAAAAACAAAACAAAACAAACAAACAAAAAAAAAAAACAAGTCAGCGAAATGTGTCAGCTAACATCTTAATGTGTGCTAAATAGTGTATGATAGCATGCTAGGCCCACCCGAGATGGTGTACATGGTAAACACTATCCTGCAAGATGTTAGCTATATAATGAGCATGTTAGCATGCTTGTATTAGCTTTCTGTCAGATTCATGTATTCACGACAGTGTTTGCAAGTGCTCATGGGAAACGGAGTCTTTCTTCCAGAAAAACCACTTACTTAGTACTAAACTGAGCCACTGATCCAAACCGCACGCAAACACTGCAGCAGCTATTAAAAGCAGAATCATCTTTAATGAACTGAATACTTTTACCAGTTAAGTCGTGCTGTTTCAGTCCATCTGACTTCGTCTTTTTGTCCTGAATGTAAAACATCTTCTCTTTATCTGAAAACGAATTGAGTTGTTTAATCTGTCACTGTCAGTGCCGTCACATCTTTATCCTGAAGAGAAATAAAAGAGCCTTTTCAAAATCCTCCTCCTCTACAGCAGAAGCTCACATTTGTAATGCAGTTACAATGTAAAGAAGAGATTGAATCAGGAAATTGCCGTTTATGTTTCTACTTAAACAATGCTCAGATTGTTTGCAGTGATTGCGCTCTGCTCTCGGTCAGGATCTCGCCTTGTATCTCGCTTGCATGTTATTGGCTGCGGTCCAGTGGTGATAAGAACAAAGGAATCTCTTGGCTCAGTTACTCAGAGCCCCACTGTCACTCATTAAAGCTCTCCTGCCTCTAAACCAATTACGCCAATTAAGCATGAAATACAAATGCTGCTTGTTTCAGCCATTATGCATTTTATATGAGAGAGAGAGTGAGGCAGAGGTCACCAAACAAGCTGCACAGGAGGAAGAAAGGGCAATCCAAGGGCGGCCACAGAAACTTTTATACCATCTAATTGTGTTCAGATTTTCACTTTTCATCACAGAAAACTGAACACTGAAGTGTTGATGTGAGTTTATCATAATAAACTTCACGTGTGTCCGTCTGAACATAAAAACCAATAAACATTTCTTCAGCAGCAGAAGTGGCAAACATTACGCTCACTTCCTGAATGTTTGCAGCAGCAAATATTCCAACATGTGACTGTATTTGAAGTCACTGCCAGGACGTTATGTGATAGCCGGGTTATTTTAATCAGCCTCCACAGACCATGTCGAGGCTGACGCTAAACAGATGCTAATGTGAGGCCCATTAAAAGACACAGGGAAAAAAGGAGGAGATTCAGTGAGTGCAGGCAAGCGGAAAAGCAACAGCCTGTTTATCGCCTCATCCTGCTTTGTGCTCCAAACCTCGCCGCGGCATCCTGTGAAGCTCCCCCCTCGCTCTTTCTGCTTCAAATTTCTCGCAGCAACGTCATGCATGGGGGCATTCCTTGAACAGAAACAGATTTGTTGAGTTCTCTGTCATCTTCTTTTCACTGGACCCCTGTCCTCTCTTTTTTATGTCTGAAAGCTGAACATAGAGGCTGTAGTGAGAAAAGGAATGATTCATTCTCAGGTTTAAGTTTGAAGCAATCCTTTGCGTCGTCCTTGCTCGGTCCTTTTCTCTGCTTTCTGGCAAACTCTCAATGAAACAGTGACAGGAGACATTTTTAGCCTTGTCTGCTTTTTAAATGAGGTTTTGGCTTGTTTCTGAGGCTCATCTCTGTGGGTTAACTGTGTTTATTCTGGGATGGAGCCCAGATTTTGGCATTCCTGGGCTCTTATGCAAAACTGAAGGGTCAGAGTATTGTCCAGAGTGGACAGGCCAGGGGAAACATCTTGACAATCACTGTGGTTACTGTTGTAGATGTTCCAGAAATATGACAGGACTGCACTTAGTGCTTCACTTTCAGTCTGCGCTGACATGTCAAGATCTAAATATAATATGGCTGGTTTTCGTTAAATGAACCAGCTGTGGTTTGAATTTCAATTCAGTCTTTTGGCTCTGTGAGGAAACATTTCTAAAAACTGATGAGGTGCAATCTAACAAAAGCAAAGAAATTATTTGCATTTTCTCATGTGAATTTAATCTCAGTATCATTACAGTGCGATCACACCAATAGCAAAGTGAATATGTAGCAATATGTTGACAATTGATCATTGGTTTCCTTTAGTGGTGTCTTCACTAAGGGCTCTGGTGAGTCTCAGTTTCACTGTAAACAGAAAGTCACATGAGGGCTTCATTTCAGGCAGTATGCACCCAATAAAGGAACAGATTTCTTGTTTCTTTTTTTTTTTGCAAACAAAAGATTACAATTGCAGGTAAAACAAAAGCTTTACCTGCAAGAAGACAAGACAACAGTTTTTAAGTGATCTTTTTGTTGAACATGCATCAACATATTAATGTGAACATGCATCAACATGTTTGTCAGATCTGAAGTTCAAGGCACTACAGAGAGCCAGGGAAGATGGAAGATACAGTTAGTTGTGGCAAGAGGTTTCACCGCTCCCCGAGCAACCAATCAGAAATGATTTGTAGCCTCTTTTCGCAGACACGCTAACACCGATATGATCCGACTTCCTCAGCACTGCGGGTCATCTCTCCTCTCTGCCCTCGCATCCCGTCTCATCTCCCATCCCTTCCTCTCAGTCTCTGTCAGTCCCACGTTAACAATCCATCATCCGTCCACCTGAAAATCCTCTCAGCCTCAGGAGGGTCGTGACAGAGCGGGGAGAGGTCTCCTGTTTGTACGCCCACTGCATGACAAGGTAGTGTTCCATTTCACATGATATATATCCTCCAGATTCCAGCGACCACACAGCTCCATCATGCAACAGTTACTTCTTACAGGAAGTTTTAGAGAACAAGAGATTTCCATGTGTTGCAAGAGACTGGAAATATGCTGGCTCAGGTGAATAAACGCAATCCCATATGGTGAAAGTCATCCATTTTTAGCTTGTTTTCTTGTCCTCCTTTGGGCTTTGAAATGATGGGATTTAATGCCAATGATTTCTGTATCTTTCTCACACAACTTTAAGCCTGTGTGTTAGGATAAAACATCCCTGAGAGTCCTGCCCTTTCTTGTCAGAAGACGTTGCCCGCCTGATCACTCACTCATCCTAGATGATCTCTCTTATCGAAGATTAGCTGCTTATGTTACTCTGAAACATGCCATTGCACTTAAATAGAAGCAGACCAAAGTTCCCCTGCAGCTCTTCACGGCAAGTCTTTATGAGCTTGATCAAACAAGCTCATACTACCTCATGTTTTCATGTTTATCTCTTCAAAACACCTTGGAGACCCAGTGCCTAATGCCAGCTCATGAGGACTACAAATTTGAAATGCTGTCTTATAAAAAGAAAAGCAGCACAATGAATAAATAAAAGGATGTCTCCTCAAGGACAGGACATGGATGATAAAAGTTGGAATGAATGTGAGGCCAGTGAGCTATGCTAACCATCCGGCTTGAGAGCCTGTGAAAGGAGCTCATACACGCTGCACCTGAGCCTGCCTTATTCTGTCCAAGGTGACTCCAACTGCAACTTTAAAAATGTTTCCTTGCAAACTTATTCAGGAGGGAAAACTTCAGCCTGTGGAGTGTGGAATCCAGAAATAAAATGCTGTCTTCTAAGGATGGAAAAGTGCTCTTTTTCGGTCCATTGGGAAGCCAGTTTTTGTTGCCTCTCCACAGGGAGTGTCTTTTCTTGCAGGGGAAAGGTTTTGTTTTATGCCATCTTGTTTGGTGCACTGGTGAGATGGGAATGAAAGCCATTAAATAGTCTTAGTCTAGGAGAAAAAAAGGGAATGTGGCCTCCTTTGCTTTCCCTCGCCTGTGTGTCACCCCGTCACCTCTATGCCGAGGGGGCCTGAGTTTTGTGAGGAGTCCAACGCGCTTGAAAGGGAGGGGGGACTCAGCATGACGGCTACAGGATCCCCCATCCTCCTGCATACACAGAAACATCATAAGAAAGGCTAGATGGTCCACAAACTCCTTTTGAATGTTAAAAAGAGAATTATCAGAGTCGAAGAAAGGCCGGGAAGATGAGAGACAGTCTCTCCATTGAGTGGTTTGATGGTGAGATTGAGAGGGGAGTGAACTTCAGCATGCATATTGTTTACAGAGTTGCCCTCATTAAGATCCCATCGTACTTTGGGGGGAAACATTGTCACTGGATTTAGGAGAACAGCCAAGCCTGCAGGGGTTTATGTATTTGGCAGATCTCAAGGGAAGCAACATGAGGGATACTTGGTGGGAAGTGCGACGATGTTCCCGGTTTGTTGCGGTTTCTCAAGAGGAGCTTTTGGTCTGATTTTAATTATTTTCCAATTTTCGAGGGACACCAATCTGCAGCAGCAGCTGATCTAGCTGTTTTTTTTGTTTTTTTTTTTGTGAAAGCTGAAGGCCCATCCTGCAGCCTGTCTATCCACAAGTGTCACCATGCAGACTCTGTGTTTGCTGGTGGTGCTGTTTGCCATGCTGGTCATGCTGGGAGTTCCGAAAAACCACCATAAGGGTCCTCAGGGTTCCCATCGTGTCACAGGGTCACGGAAATCTCTGTGGTGCAAACGGGCGACAAATTATTTTCCCCAAAGCCTCCAGAATTTAAGGCACTCCCACAACAAACCACATAGATGCAGCCCTGGTTCTCACAGTGAGTACAAGAAGTGTTGTATTACACCGCTGACATCCAAAATATGGCAGCTCATCAAATCTTTGACAACATTAGAGTTGTTTTGGTTCTTCTTAGCAGTTGCTAAAAGCCTCGGGGCTCTCTAAAATCTAGGATGGGAAAGTTTTAATCCCTCTGCACTTTTTTTTTTTAAGTTATTACGTTTGAAGCCATTTATCTGTAGTGTCAAAAGCTCTCTGCTGTATCCGCTGCCATCACAAGCTTTGACAATGTGTCAGTTTTCTTGCCTCAGCTGGTCTGATCGAGGTTGAGAGGGACATGAGAGGGAGAGGACGGAGAGCCCTCCTGTGCGTGGAGCTTCATAGCTTGTGCATACCTGCATTTTTTCCCCCCTTTTCTGACAGATATGGAAAAGGGTGAAACCAAACCTGAGTATGAAATAGTTCAAAGAAACATTGAACCATTACATTGCAAAAAGCTGAAATCTAAGTAAGTGTTTTTGTCTTATTTTAGTAAAAGATGTCTTATTATACTTGAGGTGAGCCACATTCGCCCAACAAGTCTAGAAACATGTCTTAGTTCAAGAGACAACAATGAGACCTGAAGTGCTTGTAATAAGTGAAAAAAATGTGCCAGTGGGGTAAGAAAAAATTGTTCAGTTTCTTAAAATTAAAATGTCTTAATACAAGAAACTTTTTTCTTACCCCATTGGCATTTTTCCCCTTGTTACAAGCAATTCAGACCTCATTTTTCTCTCTAATAACTTGAAATAAGACAAACACTTGATTAAGATTTCAGATTTTTTGCACTGTAAAATGAGGTTTGAGTAAGTCTGAACTCTTAAGTTAAATTTAAATAGTGAATAGTGATAGAAGTTCCTTAGAGCTTATCTTATTGTTGATCTTATCTCTTATCTATTATCCTACTCCTTCCTACTCCCATCTGCTGTACTATGTAATGAGCAACGCTAATACCAAATTTCCCCGTGGGATTAATAAAGTATTTCAGATTCTGAGTTTACTTTTTTTTTTTTGTAAATGACGTCTTCATGTCTGGTTTTGCTCTCTTCTTTTTTAGCTCTCCTCCTCCTCTTCTCGCTCTTTGTTGGGTCTAAGAAAAGCCTCAGCCAATAATGGTTCCTGTGTCACACATCCTTTCTGCTGCTTGGCTGTCTGGAGGAAGTTTTACTATTGGATTGGTGATGTTAAGCTGAATGGCCTCTTTGCAGATCCAGGGCTGTAAAAGCTGTTAGAGAAACAGGACACATGAGAGCAGAGAGGGAATGGAGTGTGTAAAGCTGCAGTATAATACACACATGCATGAATGAGAAACAATAACACGCTCGGAGGTGAGAGACGTGAACGTGTCCGTCATGTAGCGTTCAGGATCAAAGTCTCGACGTGGTGCAAAGAAACATGGTTTGAAGTTGAATGAAAGGCTCTCATTCATGCTGAATGAGTTTGTTGTGTGTTGCTATTAATGTGAGGTCATTTTAAAAGGAACAGTCCTTGTAACAATTAATAAGATTGGTAATGATCGTCTTTTCATGTGTGGGAGGTTGTTTAGGATTTTGATGGCTCACTTTTTAATGACTGTGTTGGAATTAAATGTCTTCTTTTGATGTGCACAGTGCTAAATTGAGCAGCTGTCGAGGAATTATAAATAAGGCAATTCATCGAGAGCTCTATTTTTCAAGAAGAGTCTGTCTTCACTGTCTTTTTCTCCTCAAGTGCTTTTATTGTTCCCCAGTCAGTGCTTGATAAAGTATGATGATGATGATGATGACGCCAACTCAGAAGTCTCTGTTCCGAGAAGTATCTGAAACATGACACACTTTCAGAACCACAGGGCTTTATGACTAATGTGTCACCAGGCTCTCGAAAGCTGACTTATCACATGGAGAAAACAGGTCTCAGTGGCTCCACTGGAGGGCGCTGTTGGGTAAAAAATGTGCTGATATGGAGGCTTAAAGCTGAGCTGTGGAAATGTAAATCTTTAATTCCTTTTTTTTGGTCATTCATGCTTTCCCCACCACAGTCTGGGTATGTAAAGCATGGTTACTTTGCACAGTTAGGAGTGACATGCTCCAGATCTCAGTGAAGTTCTCTGAGGCTGAAGTCTGCAGAGGTTCAAAGGAGGATACAGAGATCACACCAGAGTGGAGAAAAACTGAGTTCACTAAGCTGGAAATAAGATGAGAAACACATTTTCCTGGGAGAGTCCTTAGTTTATATCTCATTGGAGGAAAATGTGACATTAGGGAAAAGGGTCACAATATAAATGTTAGAAGCAGTTTTTAATTATCCGTATGTAGTCAGAGAGAAGTGATGCAGATAAAGTCTGAATGAAAATTGTTGGTTTTGAGTTTTGTATATGAAATGAAAGTTTTCAACAAATAATAGAACAGCAGGAAACCCAAGTTTTGGTGGTTTTGTCAGTTTGATGTCAAATATTTATACTCTGTACATCTAAGAAGGATCAAAATATCATTCAGAGCTAATCCTGCCAGTGATGTTGTCAAATTAAAGGACCACAAAACCACACGAGACAAAACAAAAGCTTAAAGTAGGCTGTGTTGGAACCATTATATAATAACTACTGAGATTCAAAGACACACTGCTAAGTCCCTTCAGGAATATCAGTGGAAGAGGATTATACATGTGTTAGTAGCCATAAACCGCAGAAAGAATAAAAACAACATGCCCGGATAGTTTTACAAGCTTTCTCTTATTTTTGGACAAAGTGAAAGAAAACAGCAGCAGCCTGCCAGTCTGTGCGCTGAGTAGCTGCGTAACAGCGATCCAGGCGGGAAGAGGTTAAATTTCTTCTCTGGGAAACATTGTCGGGTCTATGGAGGGGGTAGAAAGGCGCATACCAATTGACGAGCCATTCCGCTTTTCCTTGAATGAAACGCTGTGAATATGTATCCGTGTTTGCCCCCTCGCGCCTGAGCTCAGGGGTCTGCTGCGCAAGAGGATCCGTTGGAGTTGCAACGGAGGAGAAACAGAGGGGGGAAAAGTGATGGGAAAGTTGCTCTGATCCCGCGTGTGGATCTGGTGGATGAGGGAGGACAGGACTAACTCGCAAAGTTTCCGATCTCGAGTGACAGATTCAGAGCTGGACTGAAATAATGTGACTGCAAGGACAGAGCCTTTACGCGTGGACTACAGCGACAGCTGGCGTTATTTTACACTCTTTTTGACTCAACTTTCGGTTTCAGTGGATTTATTATTTTGTCCTTTTTGACGCACAAAGGAACTAAATGAATTGAATGAGGTCGTTTGACTGGCCGAGCGCACGGCAGAGACGGGATGAACTGAAGAGGGGACAGAGCTCCTCTCCTCTGCTCAGTTTGTCTTTCACAGTTTTGACACATTTCTTCATTCAGCTCCGATGAAACGGAGCATGTGCTGAAATTTCTCTCAATATTTATAGAATTCCTCGGATCATTTTCTTTATAAAGACGCCAGAATAAGCTCTCAAATAACCGCGCTTGGGCTGCTTTGGTATTTAATTTTTTACAAACTAAAATCAGGATTTTTTTTTTCCGTTCAAACTCTGGGTTCTAAGTTTTTGTTCCACAGTTTGACATGAAGGAGCGGATTCCTCAGCTGTTTTGTGAATAATTTGGATTACACTCTATCATTTCTCATAAGAGAGACGCTGAATGATGTCTCCAACTTCTATTGGATTTGTAATTCTGTTAGGATTACTCCATGTGTGCTCAGGTAAGTCAGCGACATTAATCCGAAGTTGTTTGCGGATTTTATTTATACTCTCTGAAGGCTTTGAAGTTAAGTCTTAAAAAGGACAGGTGAGAAAAACACAGGCATCAGTTAAGTTTAATGTGAAGCTGAAAGCTTTATGTTAACATTCCGTAAGACTAAAAACAGCTTATTTTAACATAGCTGGAGTGTTAAAATGGACCAGAATGCTCTCTAAGTGAAAAATGGTGGCTGCAGGGCAAATGTTGAGTCAAACTTTCCCAGCCTGGAGAACAGACGTTTTAAACATTGGACTCTTGTGAAACTGCGAGAGTTTCTCAGGCCTCAGTTTCATCTGTGGTGTATTTCCAGTATCATGCACTGAATTAAAGAAGGCAGCACTCTGCTACACAGGAGTACCATTTTCTCCATTGACCAAGGACTCTCGGGGTAAAGGGGGTAGTCTAACTTTGAATAGCTGAGCACACATAAAGTCACATAGAAAGTGGTGCAGCCATGTGGGATGTGTGCAGAGAGCAGCTATCATCCTTCATATGGACAGCACAAACCCCTGTGGAGAGCACGTTTCCATGTATGCTGTGATACTAGCCATGCATGACTCTTATTGCTGAGTTCAACATTTTCTTTTGTTATGAAAATCCGCAGCAGTGTAGAAGACAGAGGTTGTTGTTTTTCTACAGTCTCTCTGTTCGTCGTGTGTAGACACAGATTAATTATTTTTACATGGAGCTCCAGCAGCTTCGCTCTTTGTCCTCTTGGTTATTCCTTCTCACTGTCACATGGAAGTCTTTTTAGAGCCTCTGGACCATGATGGCTGGAGTTTTCCAGGTCACTTGCGTCTGTTATGAGGAAGTAAATGTCTTCTTCCTATTATCAGACATTAAGGAAACGTGCATTAAGAGTGGAAGCTACAGGGCCATTTTACACAAAGAAAAACTTGTACAAAAAGTAGCTTTTAGGACAAAGCATGTAAAATGTCAGGGCCATTTTCTTCCCTGCTAAAAGCTCCAGCACCCCTTTACATTATCTGTAAGTAATGGTGTAATTGTTTACAAGCTGAAACCTGAAAAGCTGTGTAGGCGTCCTGGTTCTGGCTTTTAGTCTGTGTCCATGTCACAAAAAGTGATTTAAACCGGAAATGTTGAGGCCCAATGACAATCTTCTCTTGAGTCACCTTCTTTCATAGAGTATCAAATATTATTCCTGTTTCCTGATTGGTTTCCTGAATTGGGCTTTTGTTTTCAGATATTTAGTACTTTAGGGAAATCCTTGTGAAAGCAGCAGCCGTTTCAGGAAACACGGTGTAACACCTAAACAGGAAGCAGGGTCAGAGGTCAGTGTTCAGAGCTATAGGTGGTGGCTCCATGTGCTCCACCTTCAGCCGGATCCTGAGCCTGGACTGAGTCCTCTAATGGTCCTGTCCTGTGAGAAAAACCTTCAGACACCCGAGTTTCCAATTACACCTCGCTGTGGGGATGTTTTCTGGGGAGAGGCGTGAGAAACTAGGCCTGCTAATAGAGATGACCAGACAGCAGATACTCAAAGGATTGCTTTTGGATTAGATGCTAGTGTCAGGAAAATTGGATTACACGCCACTTGCCAGGAGAAGATTTCATATTTGCAGCTAATTGGAGGGTTAACAGCTTCATTCCTGCGTAGTGAGGGAATCGAATCCTTTTAGTTAACTCTTGAAAGTGTTTGGTGGATAAAATCAAGACTCTTTTCACAGTTCAGGCCTGCTTGTGAGAAAGCATACCCATACGTGTGAAATAGAAGAAGCGATGAGATGACCTTTGGCCTTGTGGAGCTGGTGCTGACTTGCTTATTGCTGCCCTGCTTTGTCTGAAGGTTGTAAATTGATACCTCCATCTATCAAGTCTGGCTCTGTTATCAGATGATCTGTCCTCCTGCTATACACTAAATGGCTGTTATCTCTCCTCCAAGTGCTCATCAGACCTTTTACTCACCTCAGAGGGACCATTCAGGGGGAGGCGAGAGGTGGCACGCTCAAAATGAAGCACTAAGTTGTGTTGAGAAGATGAGAACATAAGAAATTAATTAGAAGTTTGAAAGCAGATTTTAAAGATTGAAAACCTTGTGTTGAGGACTGAAAAAAGAAGTCTGATAAAAACATTGGCCCTGGGTGTCGTGCCCTTGTAATCAGCCTCGGGTTTCAGCAGCACCC
The DNA here is from genome assembly GCA_030710495.1 of Labroides dimidiatus. Taxonomy (NCBI): domain Eukaryota; kingdom Metazoa; phylum Chordata; class Actinopteri; order Labriformes; family Labridae; genus Labroides; species Labroides dimidiatus. The sequence goes on from CM061154.1 coordinate 21,961,923, forward strand.
AGCCTTCAAGGTCTTGACAAATTGACTCGTAAGTGCTGATAAATTGCAGAGCTCTTCCACCTCCTACATCACGACGGTATGACAGCACACAGCGGGCTGCGGGGCCAATTAATGACCAGAGAGCACAGGTGAGACTCATCTCTGTCTCCCTGTCTGCTCTCAGTTACCTCACCAAGCCCTGAAAACTCACTCATTTCACTCAGCCTCTCCCCTTTATCATCTCTTTCTGTTTTTAGTTTGCGCAATAGCGTTCTGGTCTTTCGAAATCACCCAATCATCGTGATTTTGCAAGAAAGAAGCTGTCTAAATGTTCTCTCTCTGAGGCAGAGAGCTTCTTGAGAAACACAGCAGGAGAGAGAGCGTCTTCCCTTGAGTAAAGAAACCTCACACCTGTGTTAGGTGACAGTGTCCACTAAGCTGTATCTCTATAACTTCCACTAATGCACATTAATCTGATCCTAATCCAAATCAAGCAGGATTCTACACCCTAAGATCCAGGATTAGGCCGACTTTGGCTTAGCGGAGCCGTAAGAAGGAATGCAGGAGGGCAGGCCGTGTCCTCTTCCTGCTCATGAGAACTAGCGGCTAAGTCATTAATGAGCGTCTATATAAACATTTAAAAGCGGTTTGTTTGAGGGCAGATAATTGGGCGGTGACTCCTAATGATCTGCTTTCCCCCAACTGCTCTTCTTTTAATGACCCAAAAGCTCTGCTTAATTGGATTAATTAACAAATCCATCTGACGTCAATAGTTTGTAATTTGCCGTGGCTGTGGCTCCACTGATACGCCGTCTGCACTTAGAACCAGAGGATTTAGATAATTTAGTAAAACTAGGAGTACATCTCATTGCCCTCTGTTTCAACCTCTTGAAATTCCTCAGGAATTAACCACAATGTATCACCAGCTTAAAGTCCAGACAGCTAGAACTGAGAGCAGTTCTACTCACGGCTTGCCGATAAAGTTGTTATGATGTATTTAGCACGTATCACTTTTTCTGTCACGTTGTCTGTCAGTGTAAGCTGTAAAAACGAACAGCCAGACAGAGTTAAGCTGTCCACACTAAGAATACTCCATGACATAACTTCATATGAGCTTTTAGTCTGGAGCTGGCTGATACTGGGAGGCAACAGGCATGTTCAGGATGTGACACTCACAGGACAGACAGAGTTTAATGCTTTTTTTCCCCAACAGTTGACATAAGGGACAAATATTTACTTCACCACTCTGTTCCATAAGTTGAGTATGGAGTGTCCTTAAAGGACAAAAGGGTTTTCTCTTTTTGTTGTGAGTCATGAACTCTGTTCACATAAGCTTCTAAAAAATTCCAAAAAATTTTCCATATGAGCTGCATGTGAGAACACAAATGACATTTCATCCTAACTTTACCTGCATGAATTTTTAAGTCAGCTCCATAGTTAAAGAGGGGGTATTATGCTTTCCCATTTTTCAAACATGAATATAAAGCAACAAAACCAAATGGTCAGACTTAATGTGTGCGAATTTTAAACCTTCTACATATAGAAATCCACAAATCTGTCCTTGAAGTGCTCAAAACGCTCTGTTCTCAAAATAGCCCGAGACCTGCCGAAAGGATGAGGTCATCGCATAAGCATCTCTTAACTGTTTCAGGACATGTTGGAGGGATGCACCTCAAACACCAAGGTCTGCCCATTGCTCAGCCTCTTACAGGTCCCCACAGAGCTGACCAATCAAAGGGAAAGGGGTTTGTGGTGTGGGAGAGCCTTAAAGAGACAGCAGCTAAAATAAAGGATGAAATAAGCGTTTTTAGAAACACAAGTGTGAGAAAAGTGGGGATTTTCTATGAGCAGTAAATAATGTAAAACTATTACTGAGGGATCAGAGGGACATTATAAAGCCTGAATAAAGCACAATACCCCTCTTTAAACATCCACATAGAGTCCAGTTGGGCTTATTTGTATAATAGCAGGTAGAAGTCAGGATATTTCAGTTGTAGTGTCATTAATGTTTGCATCACAGCATGTCCTGCCTCCTGAGACCCCCCTCTTACCAACTTCATGCTGTAATACGTGTGATTAAGCAACTTTGTAAAATTTCCAGGACAGATTGATGTGATATTTTTGGTTATGTTTGTGAAAACGTCACGGATGACTGAAGAGAGAGAATATTTGGGGATGAAAATCACAAGGAGGATAATTTGATGTGAGCAACTGAAGCTATCGTCTATGGATTTACAGTCTAACAACCAAATTTAGCAATGCTTCATTGTGTGTAAACTTCATCCTACTTCAGCATGAGTTAGCTTTCCCGTTACTCCTGATAAAGATGTGAGCAAGACAGAAAGACAAGTGAGTGGGGGTGGATGTGTATGTTTGTGTATGTGCAGGGTGGCGAAAGAGGGCTTAAGGAATCTCTTCATCCTCTTACCCACCCCACCCCCCTGCTTTCTGTGTTTTGTTTTGGCCCGATTTTTTAAGACTTGCCTTTTTAGTGGCTGGTCAGCGCAGTGAGCCTCTCTTGAATAAAGCAGGAAAAATGGGGATGGGGAGGCCGCATTGTGTCGCCCTAACTGGCCGATTGTAAGGTGTGGAGGAGGGGAAGGGAATGCTTCACGAGGGGCTGAGGAGTGTGGTAGGGAAAGGGGGGAGTGCGGCGGCTGCACAAAGGCAACCCCGGGGTGTGGAAGGAAAGGGGGTGAATGAAAGAGGGAGGACGGAGCAGTCAAACATACCATGATACTTCAGCCCGGGGAGAACTCTTGATCTGGCTCGCTGCGCTCACATTGCATATTCTCTCTGGTCCCTCATGGCACAGAAAGTGCTGATTGGGGTTGTGGTGGAAAAACTGTGAGGCAAGGACACTTTTCTTTTAAAGGTGGACATCTGGGGAGAGGTGAGGTTTCTTGTTAAAGTGCTGAGCGAGAATGATCTCTAGTGTGGCATTAAGCGCTTGGTTTGGTGAAGGATAACCCACATCCCTCATGTATCTAATTCTGCATGCTCAGGAACTCCCAGAAGGCTTTGCCTTTGGGCCTAGAGTTAGCCATGGTGGAGAAGCATGGGGAGGTTTCTCATATACATTTTGAAAAAGGCTGAGACCTCCCTTCCTTTCATTTTCTCCACTGGGGGAGACCGAGGAGGTGGCATTGAGGACGGCCTTTCCCCCCAGTATCCTTCTTTTCTTCCTCCTCCCTGAGCTCAGGCCTCTGTGACCATTCTATTAGCCCCTTTCTGCAAGGCCTGGAAACACTTTTGAAATGCTAAACCTCCCTTTTGGTTATAACTGACAGGGGAAAATACCATTAAAGAGTCTGAGAGGAAGAGATTGAATTAGCAGTTAAAAGAGAGACTGCTAATTAGTTGATTAATGTCTTTGGTTCCTCCCCCTCTTAGCTTGAAGATTCCTTCTGCTGACAAGCTTCTCCCTACAAATCCAACAATATTCCATTTATTTTAGGCTGTGAAACTTATATTTTTTTTAATCAAGACAGTGCAATTAAAGCTCAGACAGATTCACGTTCAGAAGCCAATCTTAAATCGAGCTGCATCAGCACCAGTTCCTGGGGGCTAGTTCCGTCACACAAAGACGGTGATAAAAGTCGGAGGGAGCGCCGGAAAACATAATTAATGAGAAGGTGACCCTGAAATTCTCAAGTAAGACTGCTTTTAGAGCTGCTCCTGCCATTCAGCTGTTACCATGGTGAAGAGGATGCAGATAAATGTGTGAATTTCCCGACATGTAAACACACTGTCGCTCAAAGTCTGGAGATTAAGTCTAATCCTGACTTCCTGCTTCCTGAAAGTTGGTGATGTTTTTCTTAAATCTTATGTCACTGTTGAAAGGAACAAAATCCCAAACACTTTCTCCCATATTTTCTTCGCTGCAGATAAAGCATGCTGTGCTTTTTCTGTTACTGAAAAAAAAAAAAAACAACGCAAACATATTCCTAACTTCTAAACAAGCATGCAAGACGCCATTTGACTTCCACTCAAAGCAGCTGAATTTTCACCTTCTCAAAAAGCTTTTAAAGTGTACTTTCCAATTTTTGAAGAAGCTGTTTATCAGCCCTCCCTTTCTTTCCATTCCAGCAGCCTTCCACTTTACAATCTCTCTCTACCTCCCACATCCCGTCTGTGCTTGTACAATGAAAGCTCTAATTGAATAACAATTGCCGTCACCGGCTGAGAGACAGGTTCTTCAGGCTTTAAGCGCCGGATTGTGTTTTTTTTGCCCTTGGCTGTGTGTCTGTCACTGAGTCTTAATCGGAAGCTTCATAGTTCAAACTGTAAAACGTGTGCTTTAGGTTTAGGGCCTCACCTGTTTCCCCATATGCACTTGGCGGTGTGTTTTCTATGGCTCAGGAGACAGTGTAGCTAAGATGTGAAGGTGCTCCCTGATAAACGCTGTCCTACTTGACGATTGTGATTCTTTCCAACATTCAGCGCTGACAGGCGGTATTTATCCCGTCTCATTACGGGCTCTAATCAGAGCACACATTCACTTTCTGTCTCCACCTCTGCTTGGTGCTTTAACGCATATGATGGGCCTGCTCTCCACATATTTAGGAGTATTTAGCTTCCTTTTTTCTGGGAATGCAGAGCCTGAATAATTCCGAGCATTTACTTTGAGTAGAGCATGTGCTTCTTTTTTTTTTTCAACCTGCTCATCATCCAGAAATTTACAGCACACTCTGGCTTCAGCTTAGCACTCGTGATCCCTCAAAATGTTTTTGTATGACGAGGCAGGCTGCACCCATTTAAATGGAAACTAATAAAACTGAAATGATGGATTTAAAGGCCCATAAAGTATTGATGAAAGAATCTTTATTGTCTGCTTCTCTGTTGATCAGTTTTTACAGCACCAGGAAACTCCAAACAACTGTTTCACTATGAAACTTTGGCTGTTAGCTCATAGCGGTTAGCATCTAGAAGTATGCAAAACTAGATTTAAACTCAAAGCATAAAATTTCCATTTAAGTGTCTGTGAACTGTCCTGATATTTGGCTTGAATCTCCACATGAGTGCTTTAAATGGGAAAAATATACCAGGAATCTCCTTATTCACATATTGGCATGTGAATAATGAAGGCGTTATGGGTAAATCACGAGTCTCACCTTCTTAATTTTGACAGCATATAAACAATAAGAAGCACTGCTTTGGTTCTTTGATTTTTTTCACCCATACAAACTCAGAAAAAAATCAAAACCAAGCACTCTTCAACCCTAAAGTCCAGTTTGTTTGGCCAGTGTGACTGCAAGTCTACCATGTTCAGACACGGTTCACTTTCCACTGGGCTTCATGTTCTATGAATTTAAGCACTTGTTTTGGAATATTTATTCGCATTGTTTATGTATTTGGATGTCTTGAGTTGCAAACAAATTTCCCTGTGGGGACAATAAAGATACCTTTGACCTTTGACCTTCTCTGTTTTGCCGCAGTTCGGAGAGGTGTGCTTTAGTGCAGTACACAATATCGGGGATGTTAGAGGGCTATGTCTGGCCAAAGCAACTTAACATGAGCCAAAAAGTCACTGAAGTCGTAGCTATGTTGTCTGTGTCTCATTGTGCTGACTCTGATAAAATTGTGCTTCTTGTAAACAGGTGCTTCATGTTGACGTAGGTAGGCCATTCGTGTGCCTAAAGTCTGGTTCTTATTAGATTAGTGTGGCCAGCAGGGAAATGGCGCTGCAGGGGCGAAATCATGCTTGAGTACAGCACTGTTTGAAAGGCCAGTGTGACCGTGTCCTAAAACTAATCTTTACAGCAGGTTCCCCCATCTCCTGTTTCTCCTCAAATGAGTGTATAATGTAGGCTAATTTTGCATGTTTATGTAATTTGCTAACCATGATTAAGCAGCCTTCTGTGACTCATCATTTTATAAGCATGTAAAATGAACATTTCTCTGTTGGCAGAGCTTCTTCTTGCTGCTCAGAAACAGACTCTGACCAAACAGTCATCCTCAGCTACAGATCAAAGAGTGTCACATGCAGCCTGGCTAATGTCAGTCATGACTGGATTGTCCACAGAAATAAAACTGCAAAATATTCAGTTTTTTTAAACAAGCTTCTGAAAAAATGGATAATTTGCTTCCACTCGGATTTTTGCGGATGCTTATTTTAGACTCAACATTGGTATCATGAATGCATTTATACCATTTTAAAGCACATTTCCAGAGGTTTTAAAGAAGAAATCCAGAAAATCAATAAAATACGGTGTCTGTGGAGAAGAGAGGGATCATCTATGTGGTTTTTCCACCTCCTAAACATTTTAAAAGACTGTTGGTGATAGGGATATTTAGTTTCTTGCATGTGTCATCACAGCTGTCTTGCAGCGATCTCCTCCCTCCCCCCTCCGTCTTCAGCTCTGGAGGAAAACAGGTTTCTTTTATGCAGAAGTATGACAGGAGTCTCACTGTCAAATGTCGGAAACTGACAGATGGGAATTAAGTTACTGGGATACATTTATGATCTGGGATAGGGCATGAAAAGCAAACAGGCTATGGTTGGATACACTCTGTACCTGGACGGTCGGTATGTGTTTTGAGGAGACGTGGTAAGTGGGTGCTGGAAAGTCGACAGACCAGCGAGCAGTTGTCTGCAGAAGGAAACTTAATTTTAATGCCAGACTGGGCACAGTCTTCCCTCTGTGGACGTCGAGAAAAAGGCTTCTTGGCACACTTGGCCCCTTCATTAATTTTGACCAAATATTTACTGTGCATCACATGGCATGCCTTACATCCCACTCTCATTTTTCCAGGCCAGGTTTGAACAGTTTGGGGCGAGTTTGTGTTCCATTTGGCTGGACTCGGGCCATGCCCCGCTCAGCAGGCCCGTGCTGCTGTCTCTGGGATCCTGCCATATGAGAAACTGGCTCCACTGAGTCTTAACCTACAGTGTGCCTCTGGGAGCCACGTTTCACTTTAATAATAACCTTATATCCACAGCTACGCTGCGTGAACCGCTCTCACATGTATGCACGCACATGCACGAGCTTTCACACATTGACAGTACGATGCTATGTGCTCCATGCTTACCCTTTTAACCTAAAGGGTACCATGGGGAAAAGTGCCAAGTTTCTGCACTTATGGTGCTACAGCTGTACCCTGGTCTGCATGCTGTAACTGAAGTTCCCTTTCAACAGCCAGCTGTCTGAGATTTGCTTCAGAATGTGTTTGGCCGGACATTTAGAATAGCCTACATAAGGTCAGCAGCTCTGCTCTCAGGGGCTGTAATTCAACACTGATCCAGCAGTCGGCCTGTATCAGCCGTTGCCATCAGCTAAATAACATTTAAAAAGCATTAGGTGCTTTTTGGCCGTGCCTGTCTCGATTCACTTTGGCTTCTCTACAGAGCTGCTCTTTTTCTTGGCATCCAGCCTAAATGCCATACTCCCTGTGGCTGGCCTGTGCCAGCTGAGCGTGCTGGTCCTACTTCCTCCTCCCTGCTCATCAGCCCCTCCCCTGCAGCTTACCCCAGTCCCCTCTTGGCCGATTACGGGAACAGAAACACTGCAGCGAGTCCAGAGAGTCACCTTGATATGAGGAGGCTATTGCATGTTATTGTTGTGGACACAAAAACTGCAGAGACAGCAGATTTTAGATTGAATTAACCAGCATTTTGTGTGCATTAACCTCCAATCGCTGCGTAATAAGTTTGCACCACACTCTTTAAATCATCTTTACAGTCCTTTCTTTTACCATACATTTGTTTCTCAGAATGCTAAACAAATTGGCTGAATATAGAATTAACCTCTTTAGGATTTCAAATCAAGCAGCTCATGTTTGGAGAAGTGAGACGCCCTGCTCTCCCCTGTTGGGAAATAAATGTAGCAGCATATTCAATTACCCTGAATTCTCCCATGCTGTTTATCAAATGCTGCTTTGATGTATCTCTGAGATCGCACTGGTCAAACCTCATTAAAAACTAGCCATGCTGGAAAACAAAAACAGAGCGTAATTGCTCACTTGCACTCTCCAAACATTTCCTCTACTTCACACAGAAATTTCCTCGCAGAGGGTCCAAGGAAGCTTCTCTTTTATTAATGACTTTCTCTGAGGTCTTCGCTCCGCAGATGGAGCGACATCCTTGACACACGTGTTGAAGCTCTTCCTCGAGAAGCTTGTGTCAGGTTTTCTCCTGAGGTCATCACTGTGAATATTCAGGGTCAACCTGAGGAGCCTCAGAGTCTACCCAAAGTCCAAAAGCAGACATGCATATTGTGACGAGATTGATAGATGGATAGTAGACGGACTGATTCGCACACATATAGACAGACCGGCTCTTTTCTAGTGTCCGTCCTGCTCCGTTCAGCCCATCTGCCTGCCTGGTCTCCTGAGCCAGTTTGACTGGCAGCTTCCTAACAAGCATTCCAGCCGTTTCCAGCACAGATTTCCCTCCTTGTCTCAGTGAATGGATATAATAAAGCATAGGAACTGCATTCTTATCCTGCAGGAATGAGTTCTGCCCTGCCTGAGTTTGACAGTTTTTATTTCTGTCTAATGACACTCACTGGAGCAGCTTGGCATCGGGAGGAGCTATAACTCGTGCACAATTGTCTCCCCTGGGTTTTTGTTGACAATTCATTATAGTATAGTATATTTCCCTCTTGTCATGTCTCTCTATGTTATTGCCTGTCGTTGTGCTCCTGACAGTTAATGTGAATTTCCTATGGATGTTTAATCTGTGACTGGAAAATCTTATTTTGCATTAAAAGCGCATATTTTTTCCATGACTTTAAACAAAAAGAGTTTTTAAAGACGGCCCAAGAAAAAGGTTTTCTTGTCAAACTCGGATGACTTAGGAGGTGTTTCCTCGATTCATCAGCACTCCTTTCTCATTCTTCCCATCATGCCTGGTGTTGTGCAAATGTGTCAGGCCTGGAGCAGGGGTGGAAATACTGCTCCTATTGTTGCAGCTCCAGATGGGGGCCTCAGAGCAGGATGGACCCCAGCCTCCCAGAGGAGCACTCCTCTGCTGGCGCTGTCTCTTTCGTCTGCCTGCATTGCCAGGGGACAACCAGGGATGTGTTTCCCGGCTGAAATAGACGGGAGTTGGGGCTGCTGCAGGTCTATGTCGGATCCTGACGAGCAAGTTTGATTATGCCACAGCCTGGAGCCAATGTTGGAAAGCCATGACCCCAAGGAAAGGGGGAGGGGTTCTACTAGTTCATGGCATCAGCAGCAGAATAATTGTCTTTTTATTTTATATGACAAATGATCCCAGACATTCCAAGACAATAACTGCTAGTGGAACTTAAACATACACGAGTCTGCATTAAAAAAAAAGATAAAACTGGACCACAAGGTGCATTTGACAGGTCATTAGTCTAAATTTAACCCATGATACTTTCTCTTCAGCTGCTTCCACACATGCAATGCGCTCCTGAAAATATTGTAAGCATTGTACACAAACACAAGTCTGGAGCAATATTTATGCAGCAAGAATTTTGAGCTGATTTCTGATTTCAGTGATGATCTCTGGTTTTGGGGTTCATATGATACATGGCTTTATCTTTGCATGGTAGTGTTCCAACTTGCACTTTAGATGTAGCAATGAACTGTGTTAACTGACAATGGTTTTCTGAAGTGCCCACGAGGTAATATCCTTTTCACAAGGATGCTGGTTTTTAATGCAGTGCCGCCTGAGGGATCAAAGGTCACAGGCATTCATTGTTGGTTTTCAGCCTTGCTGTTTACCTGCAGAGATTTCTCAAAATTCTCTGAATGTTTGATATTGTGAACTGTAGATGATGAAATCCCTAAATTTCTTGTAATTGTAAGTTGAGAAACATTGTTCTTAAACTGTTGGACTATTTGCTCACGCAGTTGTTCACAAAGTTGTTTTTTGATCATTCCTCACTTTTCCAGTCATTTGTTGCCCACGTCTCAGCTTAGAACGTGTTGCAGGCATCAAACTAAAAATGAGTGAATATTTGCTAAAAACAATAAAGTTTATCAATTTGAACAATAAACATCTTGTTTTTGTGGTGTCTTCAGCTAATATAGGTTAAACAGGATTTGCAAGTAATTGTATTTTATTTTTGTTTTACACAACGTCCCAACTTCATTGAAATTGGGGTTGTAATACCAGATGGATGATTGAGAGTGTTCATGGGAAATAAGACTCTATCCAAGTGTTTCTATTTGTACAAGGCTGCAAGAAAAGTGTTGCATGGATTGTTTGAGTTGGTTTCCCTTATCTCTCCTTACATAACATCCAGTGTGACTATTGCACATGTGCACATTGCAGTGTTGCTGAAACATTACCTACAGCCTCATCCATACACTGTATTCATTTCTTTTGTTGAGATGAAAAAAAACTGACTAAATAAGCTCTGTTCAAGCTTTTAAGAGTTACCACAGCCTGCAGATATTTCCTGATTACTTCCTTGACCTTGTTTAGTGTCTAGTATAACAAAGAAGCTTTGTTTCATGTTTACATTTCTGTCTGCAGAAGCTGTATTTCACTCCAACATCAATAGAAGCTTTGTGAACGTCTGAGAGAATCTAGACTTTATTGGGTTTATGTAACAACAAATAGAGCCAAACAATCAAACAGTGTCATGTTGAGTCGTAGTGTTGTGTATAAACTCTCAGGTTGTGTGTTTCACATCTGCTTTGATTAGAAAGAGCACAGATTTGGGCGCTGGTTGAAAGTGATATCTTTTCTCAAGCGCTGCCGTGGTATCAGCGAGGTAACCTTAACCCGTTCTGTTTGCTAAACGGAGACAAAGAGATGAGAAAAGAAGGAGGCTATAAAGATATCCATCACCCCTCCTCCAAAACCCCACCTCTGTTCCCTATGCACACACACACTAACATATACACACAGGGCTCTAATCCTGCCTCTTAGGAGTGTAAGGGATATCCTTGTGTAACATTAAAAACCGGTCCAATCTGATGCAACTGGCAAAGTCATTCAAGTGGCACATTCCAGGGTGGGATCCTGATGTGGAAACGGTACAAGATTCAGTTTCACTTTCCTGTTAATGTCATCTGATCAGCAGGAGTACGCTGCCTCGCCTTTTCTCTCCCGTTTCCGTCTCTGCCCCTTATCTCTGCCCTCTCTCTCGCCGTTATCGTCTCTAATTCAGCAGAGAAGGGTGCCTTTTCTTTGCCCCCTCAGTCATTCAGAGGCAGGCACTGTCCCAGTGAAGGCGTGTCTTCAGCCTCCAGGGACACGCCCTCTGCTCTTATCTCTGCCATAAATCCCTCTTAAGTCCCCTAATCACAGATTAATGGGACTGGAGATAGGGAGTGCCCTACTGTGCTCAGCCTTCCTTATCACAGACCCATATTCCACGTATCTGCCATTGCTCAGCTGGACATCTGATATGCAGAATGATGATACCGCTCAGCCTCCTATAACACCTCTCGATTTTAGCATCTGTGTTTATGAGATTCTTAGACTTTAATCTTTATGAGGGAAATAAAATCTTAGCGCAAGATTGCTCATATAATCACACACGGTCTAAAGCGGGATCTTTGTTCTACTGGACTGGATGACCCTGTGTTGTGGATTTGTGTTCCATACAGTATCTAAATCGACCTCACTGCCCCTCTTCCCTGTGATTTCTCTGGGGTAAAGGGCAGCTGGTTGTCTCCTTTCTGCCTACTCATGCTCTGCCAAGATAGGAGGCATAGAAAAGAGCTGTAAAAGACTTAAACAGAACTCATTGGACTTGATGTTTTGCTTGGTGGCTTTTTTTTTTTTTTTTACTGTTTATGAATGCCTTCCTTTGATGTTCAAAATTCCTTTCAGATGATTTTACCTGTTGGGGTAAAAAAATTTTTTTTTTTTTGGTCTCAAGACTCATCCTCTATGATTTTGAGTTTTTAGATGAATGCTTCCTTGCCAACACAGGGTTGAAAGATTTGATGTGACTGTCTTGTAGTAACTGTCTTTGCTAGAGGTGCACACAGACTGAGAGCCGTCTCATCTTAACAGAGCTAGCTTAATTTCTTATGCACTATTTACACCAAGAGGTTCAGTTTGGTGTGTCTTGGTACGACAGGCCTTTTGTGAAGTTTCCTTTAACTAAAACTGGGACAGGTCCCCAAATTACTGACCCGTAACGTCACACTTTTTGGCACCCTTCTGTTGGGGTGCCAGACATACTGATCCAACCCCAGAAGATGGAGCCACTGCAGTCCATTGATTGGTCAAAAGAATCATCACTTGCTGTGCAATGAATTGCTGTATGTCTCTCATCGTTGCTCTTTGTTTATCGTGTCATGTTTTTCTTCTTTGTTGGATTTATTAGCGTGGTACACTGTCGCACTGCTATGCTGTTAAGATGTTACATAGCTGATACGGCTATCGGCATCCAGCTTACACACCCCCAACCAAGAAGGGCATGTTTGGTTCGGACAGCTTGGTGGAAACAGGGCTTTATATTCCTGTTTTTTACGGTGTAACATTTTCATAAAGTATTGTGACCTGAACTTGCTTTAGACCTAACAATGTGTGCATATAGCCAAAAAGATAATTACATTTTTTTCACCTTTGGATGAAACCAGAGGGACAAGTCAGTTAACCTTTATATTTTATAGGCTTGAGATGCTGGTTTATATTTGTGTCTAAGCTGTGGTCCAGTGTGTAACACAAAAGGTTCTAAATTGATAATGAGGAGCATTAGAAATGATTGCTTTGGTAAAGTAAAGAAACACAGCACCAGGGATGTGTCATTTGATATGTTTTAAAGTTTTCGTTAGTCTCCCTGAATCTGATCCACTCCGAAAGCCAGCAGTTTATCCCCCAAAAAAAGAAGAAATTATTGCCCTCTTCAAGAGGTCATTTTTCATATTTTTGCATGCATTTTTTATCATATTGAGAAAAGCAGGCATATCTCTTGAAATATAGATCAACATCCACTCATGTTGCAGGGTTTAGCCTGAAGACACAGATAGATCAATATGACGCTGGTAGCTGAAATTTTAATATACAACATATACGCTGTAACAGACACATAGATGGCATTGGATTTTGAGAACAATCACAAATCTCCTGATTATGCTCTGTCTCTTAGTGATAGTCCGGGTGAGGGAGCTAGGGTACTGGAATGGGCACAAACCCCAGAGGTCTTAATGAATGCTTAACAGGCACCATGCATGTACGGGTCAGTGTCTGGGTCTGGACCCTTGTGGTTGCTGCACGATTGGATCCGGGGCTGTTAAATTTCTGTTATTGTTGTTGCTTTTGGACTCTTGTGTTTTGTTGTTCATTACTGAGATTGCTTTTAGCACTGAGAGAAAAGACATAGGATTGTAGGTTTTTTTAATTACCTCCTCTGCAAGCAAACGTTCCCTCAAGCTGAATTTAACTTTGCGTGTGTGTGTGTGTGTGTGTGTGTTTGTGTGTAAATGAGAGAAAAAAAAATTACACATAGAGCGTTTCAGCAAGTGCGAGGGTTAAGGGAGAAGGAGAATCTTGCCTCAGGCACCAATCGATCAGATCCTTGCAGAAGAAGTCCCACATTCCCTTTGGTGCGGCTGTGTATTGCATTAGCTCATCTCACATTTTCTGTCTGCTAGTGGAGAAGGAGGGGGAAGAGGGGGATAGAAAGTAGGAGAGAGGGCGGTTGAAAGCAGCAGAGGAGAAGGAAGGGCAGTGCTTTGAAATAAAGGCAGGGTTAGATGACTCAAAGAGAGGCGAGAGAGAAAACATGTACAGCTTGGTTCAGTAGCAAGGGGTTCATTCTTCTGTTTTCTGCTTAGATTCAGTCTGCAGTGTTTGCTGTAGGCAGGGAAGAAGTAAAGTTGTTGGCTATCTTCTAAAAGCATGCACCTGTAGCAGGAGGCATGGGAGAATAGTCCTTTGAGCTGCCTCCGTGTTTTCCCCCTGGTGAGGGGTAATGGAGCTGAAATAACTGGGGTCACTCAAAGTGTCTGTAGGGATCAGCATAGCACACACACACACACATACACACACACACAAAAAAAAAAACCTCTAATACATGCACACAATGAATTCAGTCAGGAGCAAGGCATGCATAATAGCATTGTGAAAGTGATACATGCCTGCTCTGCTCAAAAACACACACTCTCGGGGATCACACACACAAACACTTAATAACTGCTTCATATTCATTAACTACCCTCTATGAAGCACAATACTGTAACTCATGTATTTTGTAGTCTGAGTCTGCATATTAATCCTGCAGTAATCTACAGCAAACAGACACTGATCAAACACTGCACAGCCCTCCTCACAGCGTGCCACATCTGAATAGTTAATGGTTGCTCCAGAAAACCCCAAACTTCAGACCGTTTCAAATTAGAGAGGAGTCGTCTAAATCAGGAAGGGGACGGGCAGAGGAGATAGCGGCGGAGCTCTTCAAAGTCCTCTTTAATAAAACATATTAGCCTGCCTTCTCCAGTGAAGGGCGGCAGCGGTGGTGGTGGTGCAGTTGGTGAGGTGGTAATGGGCCTCTATGTGTGTGTGTGTGTGTGTGTGTGTGTGTGTGTGTGTGTGTGTGTGTGTGTGTGTGTGTGTGTGTGTGTGTGTGTGTGTGTGTGTGTGTTAACATTTTGAGGCGTGTTAGCACTAGAGTAGCGCCCAACCAAAGGGCTGGGCCTTGTTAGCATATGGTCTACAGTTTCACTAACTTGTGACGGGACCAGGTTGCAAATTAGGGTTAATTAGCCTGGTTGTGGATCAGGCAAGAAAGTACAGAAATGTATTTTTTATAAATAGTATTCAGCGATGGATAGCAGACTGATTCATTCAAGCTGAAGGCTTTTTATACAGCTCTCTAATTCTCCATCTGTTTCTATCACTCATTCAGAAATGCTTTAATCTCTCAGAAATGGTTTTCATACCGAACAGTGGTAAAACTGTTTCGGAATTACATGGATTGTGTAAGATTGTGTCCTATTTTGCATTTTACATCTATGTAAACAATCATCTTCTAATTGGCTTTAGAGAAAATGATCTGACTCGTTGGTAGTCCAACAGCAGAGAAGCTACAGCTGGTTGTGGCATTAAATCCGTTTTACTAAAACTGTTCTATTCAAACATCGTAATCCCAGGATCTTCTTTACTTATGTTTGTCTTTCTGGGATCAGAAAAGAAGAATTATTGGGTTTGAATGCTATTATTTTTTGTTACCTGTTCTAAATAACAAATCTGCTCTTGATATTCAAAGTATTTACATTGTTTTTGTAGTGCTTGGGACACTTGGTGAAATCGTGAAATGTTAGATTCCCCACATATCAACAATTCCTATCTTAATTGGCTATCTTATTAGCTCAGCCTCCCATTCCTATAGGAAAAAGGCAGCACATGTGACTGTGGTACAACAGCTGTACACAGGTTGTGGCCAGTAGTTTGAGCTCACACATGTGCAGTTTAACATGGAACTTTATCCTAAAGGAGCAGCCTAAAACAAGCCAGTGTAGCTTAGCATTCATATTCATGTAAAAGGTGTACAACTAAATACGGAGTTAACTATTTAACAGATAAAATTCTTTTGCTTCAAAGATTATAGTTCAGGAATGACTTCATCATGATGTCCTTCCCTGGGCCACAGCATTAATTATACTTCACTGACCACACAACACATTTGCATTGAAGTGATTAATCTTTCCAAAGAGCTGTCACAGATTATGCTGACTTTACCTAAAAGATATGGTGAACACAAGAAGATGCCTTCTCAGCAGCGCCACATTTGTAGGGTTATCAAGGGTGGGGGCTGGGCACAGGGCATGGAAATGAGGCGATGTGGCAAGTTCACGGGATGCTGGGTAAATTAATTGCGGGCCTCTGCCTCCAATTAGACCTGACTCTGTTTAATTGGCACTGAATGGGCTCCAAAGGCCGTATGCTGGGAGATACGGGGAGCAGGAAAGAAAAACTCTCCCTCAAACAAACACTCACACATATGCACTACAGTGTGTAGGAGCACAATGCATTCTGTCCCACCCTTCAGGAATTAACAACAGGAAGCTAATTTGCATGTAAAGCAGGATGATAACCACAGCTGACTGGTCGGAGAGAGCAATTGTAATGGCCTGAGATAGCACTGGGGTGTTAACCCCCCTGGCACTGCTGTTGGCACAGCTTTTAGCTGCTCTGTCTTTCCCTCTAGAGCATAATCTCTGCCTCTGCTTTTTCTTTGTCACTTGGCTATGCAGTGCATCTTTATCTTATCTTTTATCTCTTCATTTCCTTCTACCTTAAAGGTGTGTCATATTCTTGTTTACTGTTGCCTAGCCTCTTTTTTTTCCTGCTCTTTGATCCGAGAAATGACGGAGTCACATATCTGTAGCAGTGCTGAGCTTTGGTAAAAGAACTGAAATTGTTAAGGGTGACTTTGCTCTCACAGTTTAGTTCAGTCTTGAAATGATAATACACATATGTGGTTTGTGATATACATGTATCTACATAAAATGTGTAGGAGTGAGGCTGCATAGGTAGAAGATTAATATTTATAAGTCAATATAGTGTGTTACTCATTCTAACAAGTTGAGTGTCATGACCTGGAGCTTGTCACAAACCACAAAACTGCATAATAGGCTGACACGCTCACCTCACGGTCAATAATTAAGACAGGAAATAAACTAGAGGTATAACCCTGAAGAACTGGATAGTGACCCTGAATAGTGATCTCCCAAAGACGCCTCTCATCAGGTCTTAACCATACATTCAGGGTGAGGTAGAAAAAACAGTTGTTTTCAGCAAGATAAAGTCAATGTCTACAACTTCAGATTAAAGTGTTTTGATTCCAACAGTTGAAAACTTAACTTTTCTCATTTCTTCTCAGGATCCCGTCTGCGCCAAGAGGACACCCCACCCCGGATTGTGGAGCACCCCTCTGACCTGATAGTTTCCAAAGGGGAACCCGCCACCCTTAACTGTAAAGCAGAGGGCCGGCCGACCCCGACAGTGGAGTGGTACAAGGATGGAGAGCGGGTGGAAACGGACAGGGACAATCCCCGTTCTCAGCGCATGCTGCTGCCCAGCGGTTCGCTCTTCTTTCTACGCATCGTCCATGGACGACGAAGCAAACCGGACGAAGGTTCTTACGTCTGTGTTGCCCGTAACTACCTGGGAGAGGCAGTGAGTCACAATGCTTCGCTGGAAGTTGCCAGTAAGTGCAACATGTCTTCCTATTTCTTTTTGCCTCCAGTGGGGGTGTGAGTGAAAGAGTTTGGGTTTAGATGCAGCTGAATAGCAGCTCCAGTTTCCCCTCTGTGTTTCGGTGCTGAATGTGTTCATTGAGTTGGATAATCTCTTAGGAGATGGGCAGGATGTGTTTGGCCCAGCACTCTCTGTAGGCCTGCAGAGCCTTGGGGGAGAAGTGGTCTTGATCATTCCAGGGTGAGTGCCTCTCTAAAGGGCCCTTGGTAGGTGGTCAGGAGCCACAATGGGAACAAAGCCTTTTCTGTTGTGGCCCCGTTTCTGCTTTTTGTCAGAGAGATAGATATGAGCTTTTATTTCCAAAGGGATGCAATCGTTGCATCTGAGTGTAGTCATCTTTTAATGAAGAGCTTACTTACTTGTTCCATTAAAGTTTCAGAAATTCCTTTTATTGGCTGTTACACTCGTACAGTGGCGGTCTACTTTGATGTAAAGTGGGTTTAAGTATCTCCAGAGTCATCACGCAGTTTTTGAGGCATATGTTGAAGGAGTTTACTTGGCAGGCTGCACTTACTCAATGTAGAAAGCAGATAGACTCTCAGTCTTTTTGTGAGTTGTGACCTGTGTTGACAAATTTGTTCCCATGATTCTTTCAAAGGCTACTTTAGTTGGTGAGGTCAGCTCTTCAGAATTAGGCTATTATCTTCTTGCTCTCTTGACCGGCTGAGAGTGAAGGCTGAGGACCAGAGCTCGGATATCAGCCGCTCTTCTCGCATGCCCAGAGGCTGTCACCAAGCTGCTCACTGTAATCTAATCAAGATGGGGAAGGAGAGAATTGTTTGTTTGAATATGAGCCTAAGGGTTGATGTGGCATGGGCTCTTGTCTTTGGGAGGATGATGGTTTTCGATAGAGTTGGTAGTTTTGGAAAGAAATGTACCAAAATGCAGCAAACTGTTCCCTGAATCCTGCTTCCAAATGTTCTTTTTTTTTTTTTTGGGGGGGGGGGGGGGGGGGGGGCAGTTTGTGTCTTCTAGAACTGTACTTACAAACATGGAGATTAAGGGCCAATACTAATTGTACCCCTTAGCCCTTGGTTTTGCGTGTTCTCATCTAGTCAAGGGCTACACAGCTCTCAATATCATTATGAAACAATGACAATCTAGGACCATACTTGAAAGGAAGGGGTAAGATAAATTCCCCATGATATTGAAAGTGCTGTAAGTAATGATACCCATGTTTTTATCAGATCTATATGCATTTCAGATCCATTCCTTTGCTGCTCCATATGAATATTAGCCTTGTTTTGAATTCTTGGTTGCATTTAAAAATCACTCCTGATAACAAACTAGCTAACGCTGCTATGGCGACAGCTATGGCTAATGATAGCTACACTGATGTAAGACCAGGGTGACAATTTCACGGCAAACCGACTTCACTACAAGGTACTACATTTCATGAATGATTAGACAGCTAAGCTGCATTCAGGAGCTGCATTAGCTATATAAGTTATGAATGTTACAGTACTCAGAAGCTACATGATATAGCTTATGAGTACTGTAATGTTTGCTTAATATTAGCTTTTGGTAGCTTAGCTGTCTAATCGTTCATGAAATGCAGCACATTGTTCTGAACTCCATTTGCTGAGAATTTGTCACCCTAATTTGACATCAGTTCATCATCACTGTGTAAAAATGTGTTCAGTTTGAAAGTAAATAAACAGGAGTCACTCTGTCTACGAGACAGCCAACAAGCAACTAGGGGTGATGACGCAGGAATCAAGTTGTGTCTAGTTTCTTGGAGGCATGTTATCACTCTTTCCCCTTGGCTTTCTGTTTTTAGGGCCAAGGGGAAGAGCTAGAAAAAGGGGTAAGACGAAGGGGGAGGGAAAAGAGTGAAAATTGGGATTGGCCCTAAATGATCAGTCTTGATTCATTTTCAAATTAAAATTTAAGGCCTCCCTGATACTACTCAGGATGGTTTCAGAATAATTAGGGAAACAGTTCAATCAGTTAGTGGTGTAAATGGTGAAATGTGCCTTTAACAGTAAAACAGTAGTCTGCAGGAGAAAATCAAACATCATGCAGCAAGTAGAAAATGAGACCCGTAGAGGATGACACAAAGGAGGTAAAAAGATGGATTAGTCCACAAAAACTTTTAAGTACATAACCAAACTCAATGTAGTCAGCAAAATATAAATTCTTCTATATCTACTGTTTGCCAAGCTTGTCAACATAAAAATAAAGAATTACTCCCAAAGCAAACACAATTATCCAAATGACCTAGGAGGAAAATGAAAAAAAAATGAAATATTAATAAAAGAAAAATATAAAAAAAAACCCTCAACTGCTTGGCACATATTCCAAGTTTCCAAAGGTCAGACTGCTAAAAATACTTTTTTTTACAGTTGAAGATGATATTCAGTTTGTTTCTGTGGTGGATTTTTTTAAGTACAAAAACACTTGATGGGGATTTTGAGGACCGGAGTGCAGAGCTCAATTGGCTCCGTCTCAAGTTTAGCCTGCTTTTTTTGTACGAGGTTCAAACAGAGCCATAATGACAAGCCACTGTGCTCCAGCAGTCTCTCTCCTCCTGCTCTGTCAGTGTCTCTCTCCCTCCTTTTTCTGCAGCTCATGCTTAACTATGTATAATTATGTTGTCGGAGCAACTGGGACAGAACCCTGACGGAGAAGAAATGCCGTAGAAGAGGAGAAAGTCCCAGACCGAGTGAAATTTCTCTTCGTAGATTCTTTCAGACTTCTCTGTGAAGACATTACAAACACAGCACAGGACGGTGTCAGAGCTCTAATGTTGGTTATCAGACATTAACTGTTTCCACTGAAACACTTGAAGAAGAGACGTTGCACTCAGTGTAAGTTCAGGGAACTTTTTTATGTCATCCATTAACTCCAAAGAAGGAAGACATAGTTCTAATCGTGTTTACTTTACCTTGTTCCCCTCCCTGAACGTTTTGGCCCTAAAAGCTAAAAACACATCTCTTTTTTTGAGATGTTATTCTAAGAGCCTGGCTCTTACAGTTTCCTTCACTCACCCTCGATTGTTAACATAATCCAAGTTTCAACAAGTCCTGTTTTGTCAGGCTGGGAGAGCTAACCCAGTTTGTTTGGTTTATCATTAACCACACGTACAGTGCAGCCCACAATCTCTCTCTATCTCAGCCTCTTAACCCAAAGCCTGCGCTAATGCATTAACCGTGAATCCTGTTTGACTTGTGTATTCAAACAAGCTTAAGACAGGATTCTTTTCCTATTATGTTATTGTTTTCTTTGTGTTCGAGACGTCACTGTCAAATAAAGAACTTCCTTTGTACACAAGGTTGGTAAAGAATGGGGGAAATTTGACTTGCATAGTTACAAAAAGTATTTTTTTGATACTCTTAATTACTGGAAAAATCACATTTTCAGCAAATACTAAACAGGAAATATGCTTAAAATCTGTGAAATAACAGAAAATAATACAGCATATGCTGAAGCATAGCTCTTCTACTGCAGGACTGTCCTTTATCCGGTGCTCTCTGAGTCCCTGAGTGTCTCTATGAATAGCTGTGTCCCTTACCCTGGATGCACAGATAGTAAAGTGAGGTAACGGACGGCACACTGCTCCACTTCAGCAGGCGATAACCTCAGGGCCAGCTGTCGAGTGGCCTGGCTGCCTGCACTGTGCTGACCACACGGAGCTGGCCATAAGCCTCATATTGACACACACACACACACACACATCTCAGGAGCAGGGTTTACTTTTTACAGCCACTAACAACAGAGGCGAAGGGATGTTTACTTGAATTTAGTCCACTGCACATAACGCTATTCTGCCAAGTTTATCTCAGAATCTCACTGATCTCGATGCTCCTGTTGAAACCTCCTTCAGCACGTGCAGCCAGCTGGCCTGGCGGACGCTCTGATTGGTGGGGGGAAGAGTTGAAGGGGAGATTGTGGATGTGCTGAAGGAAGCAGGGTTCAACCTGACAGATTCTGGGGGCCATGCAGGAGGGTCATCTGCAGAGCGGGAGGACAGTTGGCTGGCACGCACCCATCCAAACCACCCACTGATAGGACGGTTGGTCTGTTGATTACATCTGTTGGCTTTGAAAAACTTTTTTAATGCCCTCCTTTAGTCACTGAGGTTTCTCTTTCTTGTACAAATAGAACGAGTCCTTTGAGTGAAGCAGCTTCTTTCCCTACCTGGTGGTGCATTTATTATTTATTTGTCATGTTGTTTGCTTTCATGTACTTCTTATGAGAGTGATATGTAGTGCAGCAGCTCTGTGTCAGTCCGTTTCCCTGGTTTTTATCTCTTTGGGAATATTTTTGACCTTTTTTTTAACCTCCCCTCTTTTCAGAAATAAAGAGTCCTAAATATAAAGGAGTTCTGTAAAGAAAAGAGAAAGAAAGACTGAGCGAGGGAGACCAAAGTAACAAAAAATAAGAGATGAGCAGAAGGAGAAGAAATCAGGACAGCTAACCCCAGCAGAAGCAGCTGAAGCGGTAGAGAGTGAGCTGGCAAGCTGCCAGGAGACTGGAGGCAGAGTGTGTTACAGCTCTGTGGTGGTTATTTGTCTCAGGGAGGTTCACAGCAAATTGGTGCAAACGGCACAGCCAGGGTCCGCTTCGCGAGTCAACATGCAGCCGAGGCGTGGGCTCCACACCACAGACTCTCCTTGGCCTCCGCTCCGATCTGTTTTATGCTGGAATGCATACAGAACCATTCTGCAATCTCAAAGCCCAGTTGTGTGTGTGTGTGTCTGTGTGTGTTTGTGCGAGCGTGACTGTCAAAGCTGAGCTCTGTCTTGCTGAGCAAACTTTCTGTTTCTATAAAAAAAAGTTTTGCCTTCTTACTGCTGGATGAAAACAAAGCTTAGCAAATTCATGTTTATTCATTTAACAAATCACGTCGTGTTGTTATCTCGCGCTAGAACGCTGCAGCATGTGTGATGTTGTTCAAGGCTGTTTCGGTCCCGTGCTGTTAATCTTAAAGTTACAGCACTTTGGGAGCAACTGGCCACTGTCTGTTTATCCTGCAGCAAGGCACATAACTGTCAGCTCAGTCTTTGTAAAAACCTCTGCAGGGAAGATATGTTCCACACATGCATGTCAATCAGCCTGCTATTAATCCATATATGCAAAGACTCATTTTTATCATGCATGTTGCGTGTGGTCTGTTTAACCAAGCATATTTAGCCCTTTAGGGTGTTTGCATAAATCAATGCAGACCATGTAATTAAACCAGAGGCATGAATTCACTGTTTGGTCGATAAATAACCGTCAAGGAGAGAGTTTCTGCAGTAGGGAGCAATATTGGCATGTCGTGCTCGTTGTTGACCTGGATTCATACCTTAATACTTTGACTATGTTTACTTGATATGTGCTTGGACTGATATTGGCTGACAAAACTGACCCAAAGCTCAGTTGTCACTTGCTGCTGTGACAGCCGCCTGCAGTGAAGAACAAGAAGATGCTCTTGTCTCTTCCGCTCATGTAAAAATGTGTCAAATGTCACACTGATTTGGGGAGTTTCAGAGCCTGTTTTCCACAAACACACACGCATATCTTCGCCCACACATAGCCCTCCCTCCCCCGCAAAAAAATAAAAAAAACCCTCAAACTGCTGGCTAGAAGCGAGGCCAAAATGCTCACGACGGGGGAAGGGAGTGGTGTAGCTGAGGATAAGAGCCAAAGCGGGGAAGCAGGGCAGATTTTCTGACAGAGTTAGCTGCTTTGTGTTGTTTTACAGCGAACACTGGCTCTGAGCCGAAAGAAAATCTCACAGCCTGCGGAGTGAGAGACCGTAGTATGAATGGGTTATATAAGAATGAAGCTGTTTGATTGAACCAGATTGGGTGAGGCAAGACTTCCTGTGTCTGTGTGTTTGTGTTTAACTCCATCAATCTGTCATTGTGTCGACGCAGGGTTAGTGAACAATGTCTCGCTGAGTTTTCTATGACAGAGTCCATACATGAGCTAAAGGGGCAGGTGTAAAGGAGCCTACCCAAAGTCCCATCAATCACTCCATGCTCCGCCCGTCTCTGACAGCCCACTGAGCCGGGGAGGACGGGTGAGACACGGCATCCAAAAGTACAACAGAACCCCCCTTTCATTCCTCCTTCTGTCTCCTTTTTTATTTCCTGTTGGAAACAGAGGATGAGACAGAGCCATGCTCAGTTTGAGATTTATAGGCACGGAGAATTCATTCAATCAAATTAGCACATGAAGAAATAATGTCATGTGATTCCTCGTGATTCCCACTCTGTATGTTATCGTGTAGTTATCAGATCGTTACGGGTTGAATTTAAGAGGAAATTGCTCCATAAAACAATAAATAAAGAGCTTTGATGAATAAGTGACTTTAAAATGGTGACATAAAACACTTCCTAGAAAGGCATAGTCTGAGTTAAACACTTCAGTGAGAAAGACGTTCGTCTGTGCGATCTCTATCTGTGAAGATGGGAAATGAAATACATTTGATCTGTTTAAAACAGATGTTTCACACTATCTACTTTGTTTTCTTCCTTAGAGCTTCTTTTATAGAGGCTTTAAGATGCTTTTTAACACGAGACATTTATACCCCCAAAAAACAAAAAAAAAATCTTTTAGAACTTAGATGTTTATTAACCCCTTTAACAAAATCTGGGGGGAAAAAAATCACTGCATCATTTTGTTAATATTATTATTTTGAAAAGCGCTGAAATATTCTAAATGGGTTTTTAATCAAAATATTTATCATATTGATGAGATAGAGGTCTTTAAAACCCATGTATCAAATATGATACGTTCTGCAGTAAAGGGTTAAAAGGCTCAGGTTCTGATTTATGGAGTCCACTTTAGGCACTTTCCGCTGTTTCTGTGTTGGTTTTTGTGGTCCATCCCTCTTCATGATGACATTATCCAGATATCTCTTGATGCCTTTGAAAAAGCAGACCTACTACACAGCCCTCTGTCTGGATCCTTCCCCAAACTTCTTTTCGTCAGAGGTTCTCTTCCTTTATTTCTTCTCCCGGTCCCTGCAGTCAGTGACTGCTCATTCATCTCTATGTAATCCTCGCCTCTGGCTACAGTACAGAACGGGATCACTGCTGGGGTTGGTGGGTGCAGGGTCTCGGTAGGATGCTGGAGTATGATATTAACAATATGAAGTGTTAGTTTAGAGCAGATAAGGTGCTGTATATGGGCTCTTGAGTCCAGTGCTCCTGTAGTATCACTCCTGAGGACCACTGATAGCAAAGCACTCTAACTTCCTCTCCTCTTAAAGAAACATCCTCACTGTTTGTGTGGGGGCATGTTTGAGTGTGTTCTTTCTGTGCATCTTTTATCAACATGTTTCCATATTTGTTTGACGTGTTCCTCTGGCTCTCCTCCACATGTGATAAAAGCTCTTGGTTGCAGGTTGTGTGTCAGCACTTGTGAGAACTAGATGAATGTATGCTGCTGACTCTAATCTCTGCTTCTTCTGCACAGACCTGCGTATTACTCTTGTTGTGAAGTGTAATCTCTCGGTCTGAGCCTCTCCTGTGGCCACAGAGAGGTCGTGTGGATGTGTGTGTTTATGCGTCTGTGGGGTTTGTGCGTGCGTGTTTGGTCATATGACGAGGTGTTCTGCTCTGTGGACATGCTGTGGTTATTAAACCCGGGTTAAGCCCTCACTTGAAACCTTCTATCATGCTCCTCGATCCGAGACGCTGGAGTCAGAGAGGATTAAGGGGCTGGAGACTGGAACTTCAGGGATTTCTCAGCCAGCATTTTGGCAAAATTTGAAAAATGTGCTCAAGGGTCCACACATAGTCCACTTAAAGTGAGGCTGCATGGACATTGTGGTGTATTTCTCCCTGTCTTCACTATTTACTCCCAAAAGACTGTTGACAGATTTGTCAAACAGTGATGGTTTTAGCTTGCAGCAGAATGCAGACATAGAGCTGTCTAGACTCTATACACTTGAAAAATTGATGGAACAAACTGAAAAAAAAGAAAAAAAGCGGTAATAAATGACCTTGCTTGAAACTGAAGAAGAAATTAGTGACCCTCAAAATGGTTTTAAAAAATTATGAGCACGGACCTGAAACCAAAAGTCATGAAAAAATCGATGACTGCAGACCTGATGGAAAAATGAATGGTAAAATGATTATTTGGCTCAGTGAGTGATGACTCAAAAATCATGAATTAAGTGATGTCACCTGATCCGAAGCTGAAAATCATGAATCATAAAATACATTTGGTTGCCTTTACGGTATATCATGAGAGGATGATGCTTGAAAAAAGTAATCAGCTGCTTCAGTGTGCAAAGTGTGCTGGAACGATGACCAGACCAGACCAGACCAGACTGAAGGTGGCACTTGAGTGATATGCAGTTTATTATTCTGGTTGTGTATTGCTTGAACTGGCCCCTTTAGAAGCCACCAATGTGACTCATATTCCAGACTTTACGGTAAATTGGTAGAAGAGGTTTTGGTTTGTTTGGGGTTTTTTTGCCCTGACACAAATGATTTTGAGTACATTTTTACCATTTGTAGCATTAATGGAGGTGTTGAGATGCAAAGTTCTGGTCTCTCAAAAGTAGCCAAGTGCATAGTTTGAATGGTAGACTTGTAGAATTTAAGTAAATATGCAGTGTAAATGAAACAGATATTAAAGGAGGTGTAAAAGTCATTATGTTTAGTGTCTTTGCATTGTAAAAGTATAAACATCCTCAGGCCTCCATCCATTTCTAGTAAACTGTAAACAAGGTGAGTAAGAGCACTGCCCATTCACAGAAATGTTTTCTTTTTTTTTTCAGTGAATTCAGACTTTTGTAGTGTTTTTTTCTTGAATATAAACTATAAGCAACTATGCAACCTTAGTTTGTGCAGTGCTTTTGCAATGTCAGCTTTTTCCTTTTGCTTTGTGCTATCTCCTCTTTTCTTTTTCACCCTCTTCCTTTCCCAACAACTTCTCCTGTGAGTTGATAGAGGTGGGAGAAAGATGGGCAAAGAGAAAAGGAGAAAACTGAAAAGAGTGGAGGGGCCATCTGAAATTGTATCACAGTTGTAGCATGTTGCTGAGCCTGGAGCAAGACACGCAAAAAGACCTGGTGAGCTAAGCACCGATAATGATCTGCTGCCTGCAGTTTGACTACAAATGAAGTGCAGCCGACTTGCTGCTGACTGCGGATAGTCACAGCTCTGCCATTACTCAGTGACACATTCAAACCGGGGGGAAACATGATGGCATTCAATTGTCATCTAATTGTCCTTGGTTGCCGTGGTAGCTAATCTGATCATTAAAGTTACAATTGGGGGAAAATTAGTTTCTCCTTGTCGTGTTGCTGAAAATAGAGCCTGTATGAGGGAGTTGTTGCTCATTATCACGCTGTGTGTGCATGCAAGCTCTGTGTTATTGTGACCTTTCTGTAATGCTAGCTGTTCACTTCTGAGGCCCGGATATTTAACATACTCAGTCTCACGTTACAAATGAAAGGATTTACTTCAGTTCTACATTAATAATGCACTAATGACAAAGGACTTAAAGAAAACAGAGGCAACAAGCTAACTCTGAACATAATTGAAAGTGTGCAGGTCATATCTGATCAAATTGCTTGATGTTTCTAAACATCTGTTGCATCCTATTATCTTGCAGAGCATTGTTTACACACCCCGGGCTTAACTACATGTTTGGTGACATAATCATCCTCATTGGAGTGTGTGTAAACATATACAATAGTCTAATTAGGAGCATAAGGAGAAGGGCAGCGTCACCAGAGATGAATAGACCAGATACACTCTCACCTCCTCTTTGTGCCCATGTGACCTTTCCGAAACAGGGTGTGGCAAGGACACAAAAGGATCTCCGTGTAACAATATACTGCAAAGAGGTGGATGAAAGACAGACAGGGGGACGTCATGTGTAAAATGAGGAAAGTGGAGAGGATCCATTGAAAATTCAAACAGTAGTCAGTTTGCTGTGGGTGAAGTTTGAAATAGCTGACATCTGACTCAGTGAGGCCCCGTATTGTATGACCGTAGTGCTGCTGCTGTAGGGCTCCAGGGTGACATTTCTATTCTCCCTTCCAGACCCCCCTCCCTTCTCTCACTCTCTCTCTCTTTCTCTTTGGCACTAGTATCAGATTCTAATCTGTCAGTGGTGCCTCAGCTCCATTTAGTCGATTGGCTCTCATCTGATGGATGGGATAGAAAGTCCCTCAGTGACCGTGGCCAGTTTTTACTCTGAGTTCTTCACCCTAAGGATTAGATGCTTGCTGATGCCAGGCTTCAACACCTATTAAACAGTTATCCATTATACTCCAATGAGACGCATTGTAAAACTACTGAACTCGACCACTCACGCCATATTTTGACCTCACAACCTGTTCAGCTTTCCCCGTAAGTATCCTGCCGATAATCACGGTGTGGTAGCAGATGATCTCGGGCCCTGGCCTTTGCGTCCACTCTCGTTTCTCCTCCGTCAATGGGATTAGCAGAGAGTGCCGACTCTGCAGGTGGAGCCGTAAGTTAATTTGCCCTCACTGTTTGGAGCTATAATAGCTTATTGATTGCCTGACAGAGATGCAAGAAGCAGCGTGGAAGGGCACAGAGAGGGTAGAGAATAAGTTAATCATCGCGCAGTGTGTTGCCAGGATTTAATCACATTACTCAAGGTTTACCACTGCCATGTAAATTCACTTTTACCCTCTGAGGAGTTGGAGTGACTGCTCTAAGACGTAGGGGACCCTGCTTTCCTCAGCTGCGGTCTGGTCCCTGATGGTGTGGCGCTCCCTGCCCAGCACCCGCCTCAATCCTGTGGGATGCAGGCTCCCTGCCCAGGGGCCCCAGCTTAATTCATGTTAAGCTGTTGGTTTAATTTTAGCTATGCTACCCAGCGGTGACCTCCATCTGCTATAGTGCTGCTCAGGTTGTCTGAAAAACATCATCCTAGCCTCCAGGACTCAGTCCATAACTCCCAGACAGCTGGTAGGGCCATCACTCACTTCTTCCACGAGCCTTTCCCAGGCTAAAGTGCTTCTGTGCAGTGTGTACAGTACGAGCAGGAAGTCTGGGTGTGTATATATTTATATGTGTGTGTGTGTGTGTGTGTGTGTGTGTGTGTGTGTGTGTGTGTGTGTGTGTGTGTGTGTGTGTGTGTGTGTGTTTCTCTGAGGAACTCTGGCCCATTAGCACTACCATCATATACACATTCTCACCACGGCTGGTTACCTGGAAACTGCACATGCTGCTTTTATTAGGCTGGTGGCACTCAAGCTGCCAGCACAGATTGAGAGAATGTCTTTTTTTAACAGCTTCAATGAAAGAAAGCTGCTATTACCACTGTTCTTTCTATCAGTACATGTCCTGTTGCAGAGCGGAGTTACTCTATTATACCCCAGCCAGGGTGGGTTTTGCTTTCATTTAGGACCAAAAATCCACTGCCCAACATGTTTACTGTGAGGGTATCACATTGGCTTGTGTTTACACTGAGAGCAGCAGAACCAGGTTGAGCTGCGGTCGGAGGTTGCCCAAGCTTCAGCCTGGCTTCTGTCAATCTGTCTGCACCCAAACACCCTGCTCACCAGAATCAAAACAATGGCACAGAGAAGAGAGAGGTGAAGGAGTACGCAAATGTAAACACAGAGACAGAGAAATGTCAACCCTGCACCCCATCAAACACATACAATCGCTGACCTGATGGTCAAATTCCAACACAAAAAGAAACATCTGGAGAAACTGTCCCCCTTTAACAAAACCTAAACCTCTCAAAGTCTCACTGCCAAGACTACAGGTACATCGTTTAGGTTTCTCTGAAAGTCTTGATGTGATTGGAAATAATTGCGAGGAATCTTGTGCCTCGAGATCAAACGCGCAGACAGAGAGATGAGAACAAAGACAGGGATAAATTTTCGGAGAGAAAATAGCAGACAAGCTGCCATTAAGCATTGGATGAGGGAGATGGAGGTGGCTCCAGTTGGACGGAGCGTCTCTCTTGGCTGCTGAGGGAAAGATAAGGGGACAGGTGGTGTTCTGTTCCCTCAAAGATCTCTGACAGCTGGCAACTCTCTCGCTATAAGCGCGCTGCCATAGAATGTATGCGTGCGTGTCCCTGGGCGTGTGATACCCATGTTTGTGTGACATTTGTTTGTAAGTGCGTGTGTGTTTATAGCTACATGTGCCTGCTTTTGGTTGGCTGTTTGAGCACTTGCCAGCTGAGGTATCTCCCTAAAGCCGGTCTCCTCTCTCATACCTTTTTTTTTAGAGTTTCCTTGTTCTTTTTTTCTGCTTTTGGCTGTTGGCCATTTTCTGCTGGTCCGCTCAACAAGAATCATTTTCTTCTTCTGCTTCTGAGCAGAGCCTCTGTGCGTAGCACTGATGTGTGAAAACAAAGCAGTCCAGGCCTAAGAAGTAGTCTTTTCATGTTTCTCAGTCTGTTGTTTGCTTATTGTTGCCTCTTACCAACTCTCCTGCCCTTTACGTTGTTGCCTCTTACCAACTCTCCTGCCCTTTACGTTGGTGCCTTTTGACTTAAACTTCATAATTACATAAATTTAATTAAAGTTTTACAGTCACATAGGTGTTGTGTATTGTATTGCTCCCACCTTACTAGGGCTGGGCATGAATCAAAAGTTTTCCACACCTGTACCAATACCAACACCTTCACTTTGATACTGGTTCCTGGGCAATACATTACACATGGTACAAATCCTGAGTTTTTATTTTTAGCTTTAGTATTTTTCAACTCTGAGCAGTTTCTTACATAGAAAAATAAACAAATAATTGACAGTGCAAAAGAACAGATTCAAACAAGTGACAGGTCACTATATTATGAATACACCATAAGTGTGTTTATAGTATAAATAAACTTTCTTCTATCGATTCTTGTGTCGTAAACCTTCCTCCTTTATCCAGGCTTTTGACCTGTAAAATTGACCCAAAAGAGACAAACATTAGCACGATTCATTTGTAAGCAGTCGTCCTCTCTGGCTGCAGCTTGGAAGGACTGCTACGAGCGAGGAGTCTGCCTGTAGCTGTTTGGATAGGGGAGGGCCCCAGCACCTGCTGCTCATTGAGAAGCAGAGGGTGCTGGAGATCAATACATGCTTTCATGTCAGTCTCAAAAAAAGAAAAGTCTCTAGATTTATCACTAGTTGCTTTTTGGAAGAAAAAAAAAGATGCTAAATATAGCGACAAAGTTGCTAAGCTAATAACACTGTCTTACATACCGCAACCAAAGAGGAGGCATATTTTGATACTCGGTACTGTGGAAGAATTTCAGTCAGTGCCATTTAAGAACCAAAGTTCAGTAGCCAGCCCTGCTGAGCACAGAATACTTTCCTGTAGTTCTTGGTTTATTTGAGGTCAGACAGACAGAAAATTGATGAGAGAGAGTGGGGGATGGCAGGCACCAAGTGTCACAGTTGGGAATCAAACCAGT
The DNA here is from genome assembly GCA_030710495.1 of Labroides dimidiatus. NCBI lineage: Eukaryota > Metazoa > Chordata > Actinopteri > Labriformes > Labridae > Labroides > Labroides dimidiatus. The sequence goes on from CM061154.1 coordinate 21,992,383, forward strand.
GACCACTATGTTAAGGTCTGTTGGGCTCCTGCAAACAACTAAGCTGAAAATGCCCTCTCAGATTTTTGCAGATGCAAACAGACTCTCAACTTTAACATCATTTGCATGTCTACTACATCAAACCAAATTCCCACAGGCTTTAAGTCTGCCTTCTTCATCATCACCTCATGTCACGACAAATAAACACTTCTCCGTCCAAAGCAGATGTCAGGATAACAAATGAGCTGAGACAGAGAGGACTTCAGATTCCTGTGTGTTGGCCTGGCAGTATGTAGTCTTCGTGTACTCCTGTTAGCTCAGACTTCTTTACTTTGTTGGTTTTGGGTTTGTTCCACGTACAGCTCTGTGTTTGATCGGGCGCTGTAGCGGTACCCACTAAGAGGAGCTTGTGTCATCTCAGTGGCGGACGGCTTTTGTTTGCAGAAAGGAAAAGAGATGGCACTAAATGGGCCAGAGGCAGTTATTTGCTGTTGGCAAACACAAACTGTCCTCCACGGTGAAGCACTCAGTTGCCGCTGCGGCCTGACAGCTGGCTTTCATCCTCTTGGCACTGCGGTGTCTCTTCACAAAAAGAGTCGCTCTTAAATGTAATTCATGCTCTTAAACTCTTCATGGCCATCGGGCTCTGGTGGACACTCAGGATAAAGACTCCCCTCCAGCTTTGCTTTTGGTCAACAAAATGGAAATCTGAATCCCAGAGCGTTATTGATTGATGTCAACTGTTTCAAGTGCTCTCTCTTTTTTTCCTTCCCCTTGTTTTACCAATGGTCCCTTTGAAGTCGCTGTGATTCCTTTCAGCCTTCAGCTGCCAAGAGAAGCGGCTCACACCTGATCCATTGATGTTTTTTTGCCTCAGAGGTCATCTTGACTCGAATGGCCTCTTTGTGGTGGGAACTTTTTCATATGCAAAAATTGATGACAGTGATTCTAGATAAAAGAGCTCCTCTCCAGCACCATCTGTATCCACTCTCCACCTTTCTATAAATATATTACTCTCCACCTGTCTTAATTATAAGCTGTAGTCTCACATATAAATCACAGTGATGGGAGTGTATTCCTGATCTAATCAGCTGTTAAAGGACATTTGATGTCCCTTCAGGTCCATAATTACTCTTTCCTTCAGCCAGTCTTGCACATTTCATCATTCAAGCTAGCATGAATCCTGTTAGCTTATCTGATCATGCAACTCATCAAATAATCATTTAGATGAAAGCTCTTTGTAATTAACGTTTGCCAAGACAATTCTGCAGATCAATAACTTCTAATTGCTTAGGGTGTTTCACATACACCCCTCTTAATAGAAATTGTGTATAGAAGGGGGGGGGGGGTCGCTGTCGTATAAGAACATTTACGCTTTAATGGTGAAGTTTACACCCTACAGTAAGCAGTGAGATCGCTTTTTAGAGCCCCCTCAGGTACTTGAGGCATCCGTCCTTCCTATGACTGGGAGTTACTTTCTGAATAATTAAAGGAATGGTACGTCTCAGCAGTGACTGTGCAAAAAAAAAAAAAAAGAAGAAGAAGAAGTGCTGCAAGGAAAATAACACTTAGCAGTGACTCGATCACATCTGAAGTTTTTCTTTTTTTCATTCCTCCTTCAAAGCGTGTCTGCTGCTTTACTTTCAAGCTTGAAATAAATCAGAGAAAGTTTCTTCATCCGGTCCATGAGTCCAACAGTTTCCCCTGAGGCAGAGTCACATAGAGCCAGCTTTGTCCCCCTGAACACTGACTTTATTACAGCTGCCCACTTGTGACTATAAATATATTCATTTAAACATCAACTGTTTTTCATCTTGGCTATAAAGAGTCCTTAAACATTCACTTTGGCACGGATGGAAGGACTCGAGGGAAATGGCAGCAACCGTTTTTTTTCAATGCAGGATGTCTGTCTTAGTGGATGACTCAATGTTGATGTCAGCCGAAAAGCAGAGCAAGTAAATTTAAAATTTTCTTTTCTGTATACTTGGATTTGATTGCCATGGTTCACAGGTCAGATTGCTGTTTTCCAACTTGGTAAAACCAGCGAGTCTTCAAACTGAAACAAGCGTGCATGAGTGGGTGTCAGGATATTCCCCAGTGAGGTGCGAATTCAAAGAGGCTGGACAGAGACGTGAAAAAAAAAAAAAACTAGGCCAAGTTCTCAGCAGACAGCTTTTCTCTCTCACATCGTCTGGAAACTGTCACAGGAGAAGAGATCAAGGTGACCACTTTGAATGTCCAAACAACCCTGGAACCCATCGCCACTGGCCGCTCATTCCTGAGGGCAGGCCGAGTAGAGCATAAACCCTAAAAGCAGCTTTTAAACAAACAATCTGGCAGAGAGGCTGTGTGTGTGGCTTTGCTGTTCGAATGCCTCTGTCGTCCTCTGCAGAGCGCTGTGCGAGGAGCACCGTATCCCTGTCTGATTTATCTCTGCAAGGTGAGATAAGACTCTCCCTCAGCCCGGCAGTTAATCCTCTCAGCCACACATGGAGAGCAAGCATCAATCCAGTTTGTAGACAAAAGGTTTTGCAGGGTGGAAATGGTTGACTAGACTTTTAATACACACCTGTGTTAGCTTGACTATCTGGCCTTTCCTGAGGAATTCAGGGAAGTAATTGGAAAATATCTTATCTGAACAGGTTTCCTATTGGTCATGGGCCTTTGGGAGCATCTTCGAGGGGATGGGGCATATTGAGGAATGTGATAAATGTTCTGAACAAGTCATGGATTATTGGTCCATTTTTCAAATATGTATATCTAATTGAATTGTCCTTCCAATTTTCCATTTGTAAGATTGTCATTTGAAGCTAATTTTCATCTTGGAGAGCCCTGGTCTTGTGAAAATGAGACTATTTATCATTTCATAACTTTTTTTTAGATTATAAAAGCCACTAAAAGCCCATTGGGTGCAGTTTTTACGAGACAGAAAGTCCTAAATTATCACATCAAAGACAAAATTGGGGACCCAGTAGCTCCTCTGGTCTACAGTGAACGCTCATATTTGCAAAGTACTTTTGGGACCTTATTCATCGGTCACCTTTGATGTCAAGTTGAAAGACTTTTAAAGACTCATTGGGTGCACTACTGTAGAACTAACTTCAACAGATGCTCATTTTTTTCTTCCCCTGCAAATGATCACAAGTGAGTTTGTGGAACAAAGTGAGACAGATGAGACCCACGGGAACATCTTTCAGCTGGGATGTGTGTGTATGCTTGTGTCTGCACTTTGGATGTATGGACGGATACCAGATGAAACCGATTTCTCCCCTCGACATGCCTGTATTCATCAGGGAGCCTCAGCATCACTCTGTCCTGCTGACAGCACCATGCTGTAATGGGCCGACAGAGTTAAATGTCTGGTTTTGACCAGTTGAGGAGTTATTCCGACTAATACGGGCAATGCCACAGGCCACATGTTGACCCTTGGGTCAGGAGCACAGGGACACATAGAGGGTATAAAGTGGTTAACTTTAGAAAATGATACAAATGACTCATAGTTCTTGGACTGCGTTTCAGCCCAGGAGGCATGCTGCTTCACTGGCCTACAACGATTGTCCCCAGCTGTCCTTTTCCTAACAATATCATTCCTCTGTTCCCGATCCAAGGAAGTGTCAGCACCATATTTGTGAAAATTACAGGGATTGGTATTGGGATAATGAAATTTTGTTGTGCTGAGGGTGGATTTAGACTTTGGGTGATGAGTGAAAGTAGAGGGAAGCTGTGGGTTAATTGTGAGCAGCTGTAGAGCATAAAGCTGGATGTCTAATAAAATACCGACTATTCGAAAAGACTCTTCACTAGTTCCACTCATTTCTTTAAGATGCTGATTTGGAACGACGGGAAACATGATGTAGCATGGTGATTTATCGTTCATTTAGCAGTCCTGTTCACCATGAAAGCAGCGTGGAGGTTCCATGAAAGAACGCAGTCTTTAGTGACGGAAATGGAAACTCTGCAGCAACATCTCTTTGATGTGGCAGACAAAAAGCATGGATGATGTCCCTGAAGAGCACTTATGTTGAGGATACATCCCTCCCTATGTGCGGCCCAGCTGCTATCAGTCTTAAAAGCAGGGTTCTTACTGTACTGAAACTACCATTTACATAATAATACTCCCTGTGTGTATACACCACTAACACTGCCATGTATTCCACCCAATCTACTGCTTTCTCCTCAGTGTGGTGCCTATCATTTGGCTGTGCATGCTGGCAAAGAAGGAATGATTGGGATAAATGGAGGTGGTTTCAGTTTCCAGGCGTAACTGGTCATCAGTCATCAGATTTTCCCTCTTCCTTCAGGATTGGCTTCTGACTGGCACAATTCGGTATCTGGTGTCAATAAGTGCACATGTTAAGGACCTTCAGTTGTCCTCTCCCTTGCCATTGACCTCCATCCTTGCACCTTTAATCCTACCTGTCTCTGTTTATAAACGTTATACGTTCTGACAACCACCATGGGGCCTAAAAAGCTAACTTTAGGGGGTTAAGGCTTTTTTTTTAAAATCTTCCTGAGCCTCACTTCCCCACTTCCCAGCCAGCAAGGAGAGAGACACTTTGAGGGCTTTAGAAATAATCGCTCTCTTTTTTTCTCTGTGGGGCTTTCTAATTGAGCCCGGGCTGACCCCTGAATGTGACCATGCCGTCTGGTTTCCATCGCAGCACTTGATTGAAATGGGGGAAAAGGAGACAGAGATTCAACTCATTCTTATTTATTTATGTTTGGTCGTCCCCTGTTTTGCATGGCCCAGTGTTGGATTAGCGCTCTATAGATGGGACCACGGTGAAGGGGCCCCACTTCCCTGACACACTCAAGGGGGTGGCTGGAATGTGCAACACACAGGCAGGACTAATGGTATATGAGAGGGGGAGGTATGAACTGTCTACCTTAATACACCTCTTTACCATGTGGGGGGGCTGTGCTGGATGCATTTCTCTAATTTCCCCCCCTAATCTTTCAAACATCTGACTTAAGTATTAAAGTTAGAATTTGTCTCAAAGAACTGCAGCATTCCTGAACTGCGGTTAAAGTCATGCAGACTGTGCTACAAGTCTCAGATTGGAGAGCGGACATTTTTAGGCCTATGAAAAAGCCTTGCAGTAAACTATGTTGACAGCATGCTTGTGTATCAGGAAGTGCAGGCAGGATGCAGGATCTTTGTAGGCTAAACACATCTGTCAAGGCCAAAACACTGAATCCATTTATTCTAGTTTTACATGCTGCATGCTGTCAAACTCCAACTGACAGCTAAATCTCTCAGCTTATAATAAAACTAAGCCGGTGTGTAATTGAATATTTGTTAAATCCTGGTTCATAGTACACAGATTTGACCTAAAAGAACATCTGTAATTCAAGTATACAGTGCCTCTATGGCATTTCATTTGTTTTATTAGTTTTTTACGTGTATGTTTGTATATAGTTTTTTGTATATATGCGTGTACCTATATACATAGGTACATATGTGTATATAAATGGTTATGTGTATATATGTATGGGCATGCATGTTCTGGCCTTCTCTGGAAGGCCAGAACTTGAGTAAAACTCTACAGCTAGCTAGCTCTGATTCATACACAGAAGAATTAAAGTTTTTTTCAGGCGACAGCAGAGCTCACACAGCCAACTCTTTGATAAAAACATCTCCAATTAAAATCTGTATTTCCTCTCTGTTGTTTATTGTGTATATAATCCGTATTTTACTCTCCTCTCTTGGGAACGAGATAAAGTGAATTTATTCAGCGGTGTTCCAAATGAGACATTTTTCTGTGTTTAGTGACTTTTGTTGCTGTCGATTGCCATTCCTGCTAATTGAAAGGCTTGTAAACTAAGTAACAGCCGAGAGACTTCAGAAAGCCCATCTGTATCCCTCCTCTGTTTCCTCACATCGCATTCGCCATGCAGATGTCGCCTTCAACTGTTCTGTCCCGTCCTGTTGTGTTTGTGCATGTGTGTCCTTCAGGGGTGTATGGGGAGTTGCGTTGTAGAAGCACAGGTCAGTGGCATGACCATCCCTCAGGCAGCATGCACATGATACAGGAAGGTGTGAATCACGACTAGAGATGTTTGTTTTTTTCATAATCGTCTTTCATTTGTACCTTGGAGCTCATTACGTTTTCCCTGAAGATGTTTCTACCATTTTATTCAACAAACTGCTCTGCAGTGAAACTTGACTTCATGATTTATTTGGGTCATTGCTGCTACTTGAATACAGAATGTGAGAATGTGGTATATATATATATATATATATATATATATATATATATATATATATATATATATATATATATATATATATATATATATATATATATAAATAAAATTTTTTCATATACATTATACATCTTTTTTTAAAATGGTACATTATATTCATGAGTAAAGGAGGAAACTCAGCCTTTACACAACTTCAAATAGCAGCTGAAATGTTCTGCATTGACCTATTATAACTGTAATGTAGTAAAATCTGATATCTCAGGGACGGAGGTGGAAACAGAAATGATGGATCTATGAGGAAGCTCATTTTAACGCTCTCAGCAGGGGTGCCACATAATGCGAGCCACAGGAAGAAGGGACATGACTATGTTCCATTTTTTTACACAAACTGAATGCTGCTTCTCCATCTGTTCAAGATGAATTACTGCAGTGCCATGCATAATATGTCTGCATTAAAAGAAAATATCACTCATCACAAGATACAGTTTTGTCAGGACAGAATGTATATTAGTTTGCTGCTAAAATAAAAAAGGCGGTGAGACTGACGAGTAAATTGAAACACTAAGCGAATTAGAGGAAAAAGTCTCCATAATTGCCGTCTATTTTCTTTCTGTCTTCATTTTCCCCTTCTTGCTCAGGATCCTTCAGGCTTTTCTCAGTCCAAACAGGGCTAGAGTTGACATTTACCCCTTCTGCACACAAAGAGCGCTGGCACACTGAATGGGGGAATGGAGGGAGTAGCCGGCAACTCCAGGGCACAGGCCAGATGGATTAACTTGAAAGGCATGGCATTGTAAACCAAATTCAAATTAATCCCTTTTTTGTGTCCCCCCGATGGAACAATGCTTCTTTCCTTGGCCTCAGAGAGACATTGACGCTGAGGGGAGAGTCAGACGTTCACCGTATCCGACACTCCATTCACATCACCGCTCTCAATTACCTGCCACAGAAATAAGGCACTTTTTTGACGCAGGGAAATTACCTCCCATGATTCAAGGCAGGGCCCATAAGCTGAATACATTTGAATTTTAAATTAAAGATCTTATTTTAGAGAAAATCTGAATGTCTAGTAAGTGGTTTTATCATGTGCCCGGTGCGTTTTTCTCTAGGTCTGACTTGCATATTTAATGCCAAAGCAGAGTCAGGATTTCCATATAAAATATCGTGGTTCTCAGACATCAGGGCTCCATCCAGTTTTCTTGGGCATGTCTGTTTCCCCTGACAAATAAAAGTGAACTCTAAAACCCCCTCTGCAGGACAAAAACCCTGAACCCCATGGAACCCCGACTCCAAATCACCAACAGTTCTGCTTTAACCACTTTTTGACCAGTTTATTCTTCAATTGCAGTGTGGCCTCCCCATCATTATTGTAAGAGTCCTTCTGTTTGCCAGCTTCCCTCTGTTCTCATTGTGTTTCTCAATGATGCATGCTAGTTCACATTTTATTTCCTTAAGACATTTTTCTGGGAAAGTCTGTCAGTGAATCACTGTTAAATTCCTTTTGGAACCACTTCTTAATTCTCCCTCCACCCCCTTCTTTATGTGTGCTTTTGTGTGTGCGTAATGCACAGCAGAACTAGGACAAGGAGCTCCCACTTTTACAGCTCGTATTATTTGACAAAGCTATTCATTAATTATCTTCCTGGCGCAGTCTTCCTTATCGCTCATTGTTTCCCCTTTTTCTGTTTTTGCTTCGAGCACCTTGTTCGACGCTGCTCTAATCCCGGCTCTTTGTTAAAACATTCGTCTTTCCAATATCCTAGGGAGTGTGTGAAAGAATGTGAAAAAGCTCAAGCTATGGATGCTATTTTCCTGCTATAACTGACATATTTCAGTGAAAAAAAACCCAGAGGAATCAGAGTTTAAAACCTTTATTGAGAAACATTGAGCAGAAAAAACTTTTCCTCTGGTCAGTCTTTAACTCTTTTCTTTACACATCTGAGCCTAAAGCTGTTTGTTCCTGACCAGCTGTAAGGACAGATTTATGTTGTGTTTAAGTCGGACAGAAATGTTTGGATTTATCACCAAAGACTTAGGAGGAACTGACACACACAGACACCTCCACCTCCTTAACATCAGGCATTCTTTTCCCCAGCTGCTGTGTTCTGTTGATGGTGAGCTAAATGATCCATGACGCTGTATATGGACCGTACCTCCTCTCATTGGTCGCACACACTTGCTTTTTATTAAATCCTTCAGGTTTGTCCATACGAGTGTTGACTCATATATACTCGTCATTGCTAATCAATGTGAAGTACAGATTTTTTGGATTCAAAGTAATGACTGTCTCAACTTTGCCTGTACTGGAAACACATTTGTTTTCCTGCAGATGGCTGTATGAGTCTAATTCTGCACATGGTTTCTGCCTGTTCACAGAAAGTTGCCGTTGTTCCAAAGCACTAGCTTGTTGTTGGATTAAGGGCCTGTCACCACTGAGGACCTTTATATTGTGCTGGTAGCTCCCACCACCCTGAAGTTTTCTTTCAGTTGACAGTTTGTGAAAGTTGTCTCATGGCATATTTTCTCCCTTTCACAGTAAATAGTGTTATAAAATTCTCCCTATGGTGTGTGTTAGTCTTAAGTTGAATTTCACAAAAAAAAAAAAAATCTGGTACAAATCTGTTTAGTATCTCTTCTGCACTGATCTTTGCTGATGTTGTTTTGATTATAATTTCCATCCTGTATTAATTTTGATTGGTCAGTTATGGAGAAGTCACGCCGATAAGCACAGTGTTCAAGAAAGTCAAACAACAAAAACTAAATCTGCTGGTGTGGAAAAAAAAGCTGTTAGTGGACACAGGCCCTAAATTGGGTGTCCTGTGAAGTTTCAGTAGATAACATTTGTTGTGATTTGATCCTTTGTAAGTTAAATATAATTGATTCTGTTAGAAACTTTGAAACCTCAGCTGTCAGATTTCTTTTCTCTGAAGTCGACTCACACTGGTGACTGGTCACCACCACAGCCTAAGCAGGTAGAAACCTCAAATTGTTTACCCCCAGTGACATTAATAGAAAAATCTTCATCAATGACAACAAAGAATGCCACTCAGGCAGATATAGCCAGAAAGGCACATGAGGGCGAATTATTGACCGTGGTTGACTGAAAGTATGCTGAAACCTGTTTGTGGAACAGGGCGTGTGGGGGGAAACACTGATGTTCGTGCCCCGGCTGAGCTCTGGGTGCTGAGATAAATGGCGTTGTATTGCATTTTACTGCCCTGTGCATTCCTGTGTCTGGGCTGTTTACTGTTACCACACCTCAGTCCTCTGTGTGTGTAGTGGTAACCAGCCGGGTAACACATGCTGTTGTATATGCCAAGAACATAACCCCAGCACAGTTATTCTGACCCTGCTTTAAAACTTAACTTACTCCAGTGCACGGAGCGGCCACATACCGGTGGCTTATTGCACGAGATCTGAAGTGTAGAGCAGCTGCGGGGTGACACTTGCTCACCGTGTTCACTCTGAGGCCACTTTCTTTTAATGCTACACTTTGGGCAAGAAGCTTAATTGCTATTTTAATGTCAAACTGCTTTGTTTGATTTGTAGGTTGTCAAAATGTATCTGCTGAAGTTGTATGTGTTTAATTATAAGCTAGCTAACATTATGTTAGCTAGAAAATTAAATATAAGCTAAGATTTCATACTTCTCATGTAACACAACAAAACATTAATGTGGCCATTTAGCAGCTGCCCAGCTCGTTAATATTTTATTATTAGCGGCTGGATGCTAACATTAGCTACTGTTGGCAACTGTGGCTCCATGGCTCCCTCCAAATTTCCCTGAGCACTGTTTTCTTATTAAAGGAGATGTTGATATGATCAGGACTCATCAGATACGCTAATTTCTCAAGTTATAAAACATTAAACACAACAGAAAATCATTAGAAGTAGCATTTAGCTTCTCACCTTGAGTGTTTCTGCAGAGAAAAAATGCTAGCGGGTTAACACGCAGTTGTTTAGATGACAGAGAGTCGTCAACTGTCAGAGGTTTTAAACCATTAGCTACTGTCTCTTGTTTTGTTACCCTAACTTGGTTGCCCAGCTGTTTATTTTTTGTTCCTGTCAGATGGATTCCACGCCTTGTTAAGGCTGGATTTAGAGTCAGCAAATCCATTTTAGCCACAGGAAGAACAGTAGTCTCTCCAACTGTAATTAGACAAGGAGTCTGCAGCAGCTCAGCCCCTTCAAGCCCGGCCTTGACTTACAGGATAACGTGCAGACATACAATGATCTGCTGGGGCAGGTGGGGTTGTCATCATGACCTTCACTTTGAGGCTCTCTGGCTTCATACAGAGCCTCTCGTCTCTTTAGTGAAATGTTGATAGTTCTAAAGTTAAATGATGGAGTTGAGCTGCAACAGCCTGGATGTTTTCGTCTTCTAAACAATAACCAACTAACTTTAGTGCAGACAGCCATGAGGGAAACATCTGCCAGGTTGGGTGACACATTTTACCCCCTTTTATCCGGTGTGCTATCATGGCGCCATCTTGGCATGCCCCCCAGTTAACATTTGTGAGAAGAAAAGAGGAAATTCAGCATCTAGTGACAACTGTGAAATCATCTGAAATGGAGGTAAAGTGGGGGATTAGGCTGGGATCAGGCCAGAGGAGAGCAGAGTGACTCAGAGAGAGAGAGAGAGAGAGAGAGAGAGAGAGAGAGGGAGAGAGAGAGAGAGAGGGAGAGAGGGAGAGAGAGAGGTAGAGAGAGAGTGAGAGGAGGAAGAGTTCCCAGAAAAATGCAGTGAATAGATTTTAGAGCCTCTTTAATTGTTTTTCTCTTTGTCTACTGTCCTGGAAAACCACCCACTCCTCCTCCTCGCCTTTTCATTTTAGAGTCCCGCTGAACTTCTTTAAGATTTGTACAGCTTTTGCTTAAGTCTCACAGGTGTTAACCAACGATCATCATACTTTTCGTTGCAAACACATTTTGCTTTTCCCAGCCGTGCTCTTTAGAAACACTGAAACCCTTGCGCAGCTTTAATTTGTGGAGTTGTTCCTCTGCTGTCACAGTGAACTATTTCCTTTTTTAGTGTGTCTTCTGGAGTTGTTTATCTCCCCGCTGGCCTCTTACATCACTGCTCTGTTTGCAGCAATGTGTTGTGACACACAGCACATTTTCAAGATGCTCTTTTTTTTCTCCTTCTCACCTGTCTGTTCCTATTTCTTCACATTGCAGGTTGTTTATGTCAGAATCTGTTCTGGCCTTCTTTCTGACGCTAACAGAAAGCGGCTTTCCTGGGAGCTGTTAACCCACCAGTGAAGTCTTCTTTCTCTTTATTCACCTCTCCTTTACCCTCCGTCATCCATCCAGGCTTTCCTCCTTACTGCTTTGCCTTCCTCGTCTCCCTCTGACGTTGAGTTTCTTCGTCTCCCTGTTGGCATCTAGCTGTGGTAGCGTTTCTTTCTTCGCTTCCAGCTCTGCGCCGCTGGATGACTGGAGCCCTTGTTGAGGTGTTGTTGTGGTAGTTGGCCTCGGCTGTTTCTCAAGGGGCTCCTTCAGCTTGTCTCTCCTCCCTGAGTGTCCCTGGCCCCTGGCCCCCCCAAACTCCCACTCCCCCTACTTGCCTCACAAAGCTGCTGTCAGTTCGCGGGCCACATGTGTCAGGCCTCCAGCCCTTATTTAAGACCCAGGTCCTGCCTGGGCGTCACAGCTCCAGCAACAGTGAGGGCACCATGAAAGAGAGGGTGTAGGCTGCCATTCAGCCGCCCGGAAAGACACAGAGGAAGGTTGGATGAGAAGAAATGATGGAAAAAAAGCAAAGGCACTCTTGTTAGAACAATTGCTCTCAGCCCAGCTGACACTATGAACTCTTAAAAAAGTACTCCTGTGTGTGAAGAGGTAGAGTGACTATTCACCCACACAGAGTGCTCCCAGTTCATAAGGCTTTGTAAAAAAAAGTGTGAATATGGTAGTTTGGCTGGAGGGGGACAGTGGAGCCCAGCCAGACCAACACACAACAGCCTCTCTGTTAGGCTTTTTCTCTCTCTGGCCCAGACACATTAACAAATACAAGCCTCCAATAAAACTCCACCGCTGGACAATGTTCCTCCTGGTCTGCCAGTGGTCTGATAGGCTGTGCATGAGGCATGGAAAAGCCGTGCCATTCATGCCATTTCAGCTCTGCTTTTCTTTATTAGGCTTTGGTTAAACCGTGATGACTCATTCCGTATCTGAGAGCGCCAGTGTTGTTATTTTGTTACCGTTTAAACATGTTCTGCATTCAGCCATTAGCTGAGTACATCACTGTTTAGTGGTTGCCTGTGAACATTGTTTCTACAGTCGTTTGTCTCCGAAGCTCTGGGGACAATCAGGAGGTTGGGGGTGTTTTAAGGTGACGCAGTCTTTAAATAGTGCAGAGAGTAAACAGGTAGAGATGACTGAGGCTGTCAGCGGCTCTTTAAAGCCCCTCTGTTGGGGCTCAGTAGAGACAGAAGCTCTAATTGACAATCAGTGATGAGTGTCTAAACACTGTTATCACTGTTATTACAGAGCACACAGGGCCTTGATCAGTCAGTGTGAAGAGATGGGGGGGGGGTCAGGACATAAACACTCTTGTCCCTCATTTTATGAGAAAACTGTCATTTTATCCTTTAGACTGAGCAGATGATTAGTGACGGGGAAGGTTATGGCAGAGGGTTTGACATGGTTGGGACTGGACTCTACTTTTAAGAGAAGTCTGAGGACACAACTGTTCAGGGAACACTCAGGCCCCGTTTACACGACAACGGTTTTAGGATGAAACACAAAGGTATTGTTGCTTTCCAGCCTCTCATGTACACAGAAACAGCATTTTAGTCAACCTTAATCGGACACTTTTGGAAACGGCCTCCAGAGTGGATTTTTTTCTGAAACACTGCTGCTCCCATTGCCGTGAAAACAGCATGCAATAGTTTTCAGTGGAAACGCTGACATCACACTCTGCTTTGCATATTACACTTTCATTGTGGGAACTTTTAATTGACATGCGCTAACTGGACAACAACAACGGCTCACTGACGGACTATGATGTTCTGCTTGTGCTGCTTAATCTGCATTGATATTACAGCGTTTTCAGTCCCTGAGCATTTCCATGTAAACGCAGATTTTTTTCACAGCCTGAATCTCACCCTTCTCCTCTTTGTCCTCAGGGGTGAACCAGAAGGTCTAAGACCCAGCTCTTGTTGAATGAAAGCGTTGAAAATTGAATGTTGTGAGCAGTATTGCTGATATTGACTTATTAGTTGTGGCCACATTATTTAAGATAGAATATATATATTAAATAAAAGGCTTCTTCTGGCCTTGATGGCTGCACCTGCAGCCAAACAACCATTCATCGCACTTAATGAGGTTTTTCCCTCCAGTCTAAATTCATGAATGTGTCACATGTCGCTTTAGATAAAAGTGTCTGCTAAATCAAATTGTAGATTGTAGACTTCTGGCAGTGGGTGACATGCAGATAGCAGTTTCCACAGCCAAAAAGGAGAACAACGAAACAACATCCACCATTGTTTTTGGAAACAGTAGCAGCCGCAGTTTATGGACAGAAACGAGCTCAGACAGGGCAAATGGGGGGCAAATTAACTATTCTGCCAAGACTCAGTTTGACTAGTCGTAAAAGTTTCCTCGCTGTGGTCAGGAGGCTGTATTAGGCACGAAAGGTTTGAATTAAAATGTCCAACATGAGCACTGGTCCATGCTGCGGTATATTACTTTAATGGAAAGCATTATCGGGGTGTATTGGTGTTATTTGTGATTTCACATGTCATTACTTCGCAAAGCCATCACAATAAATCATAAGCTTTGTGAGATTTAAGTGTTAGTAAAACTCTTTTACACTTATTTTGTGTTTCCTTCATAGAGCACCAACTCCACATTACGCTGTCATAGAAAATATGCATAAGTCTCTCAGATTTGGTTGCATGTGGTTGGATTTTTTAGCTGGCAGGTATTTCCACATAAAGCCTCCCTTGTTTCCTTCCATTATCCTCTTTTAATTAATTTATCTCCCAGGGCACATTGTGTGCAGTAATTAAGGGCTAATTGCACCCAAGGTCAGTGGATTTATTCATTTATCTGTTCATTTAGTTCGTAATCAGCCTGTTTTTTCTGCGTAATTTTGTCTCTGTGGCTGTTTGGCATTTGAGTCCTTGGTCGTCTCTGTCCTTTCCTCACCTCGTCTGCAACACAACACCACCTCGGCCTTGTAAGTCGAGCAGAGGTGGTGATGGCCCTAAGGAGGAAACCAGTGACACATAAAGCGTCGCTACTAGCCCCACAGGCCCGAGGGACCCTGTGCTCCTTGTGGGCCGGTGTAAGGAGGACGGGTGCCTCAGGACATGAAGTCTCTGGAGGCAGTTTGATGCAGTGTTTGGTGTAAACAGTGCTTTGCTTCCAGCGCTGGCAAGGGTCACTGCTTGGGAGAGCTGCTAACATTCTCCTGCTTTGTGCAACAGATTGCTTTTTTCTCCACTTAGAAATGTGTTCTGGGCGGATGGATGCATTGTGAATTCTGGTCTCCTTGAATAAAGCTGGAGGAGAGAGTCCTGCTTATCTTTGTTGGGTTCCGATAGTACCTAAAACTTGGTATCAGGCAACTGGTATATGAGAAATCCAGTACCATAACCTGGACACCAAAAACTGACTCATTTCAGGTTATTATGTGACTTAAAGAGATAAAAATCCAGAGGAGTTATCTTTTCCAAAGCTAACCAGATTTAGCAATCAAAATTTGTTCAACAATAAAATGTATATTTGGTATACGAGGGGTTAATTGATGATAACCAAATATTGTAGCCTCGGTATTGGAATAACCCTCATTTTTACTCCTGTATTAGTGCATCCTCACTCATAATACACACATACACACACACACACACACACACACACACACACAAACACACACACACACTCAAAGAGCACATCCATGAAGTAATGGCCAAACAGACAACCCGCATGCCCTTGCACGCAGACAGTCGACGGGGTTCCTGCTCAGCATGTGTTCAGTAGCCCACCTTGGCTCTGTCATGTTTTCCATATTAAAGTGCTGGTGTGGTGGGCTCCTGCTGGTGGCAGGGTAGGGGCCCTGTCCCTGGGCTGTGCACGTGGGTCTAATCCCCTCATTAACTCAGCCAGTGCAGGGCGCAGATGGCAGGTTGGCACTGAAAGCGGGTGCATATCCCCCGTCTTACTACGGCTGTCAGACCCCGAGATCACTCCGACTGTATCCTCTCATTACTGTTAATGGATTGCTGTTGGTCTGTCTCGACTGCTCGCCTGTGTGTGTGTGTTTGTGTTGATTATTTTGTACCTGTTGTTTTGTCATGGATGTTGACTGTTCTGTTTTGTTGTCTTTTCAGTGAAGAATCATTAAAGATGATTTGTTCTGGGCTGCTTCTACAGCTGTCACTTACAACAATTTCCTCTTAAGATCTGTCTGTATGTTAACCACTGCAGCCCATCTAATCTTCAGGATATTACAGGAGAAATGAACGATTATGAAACATGGTGGACGTTTTCTGCTGAAGACCGCAAAGAAGGTGGTCCATGAACACCCATCAATTACAACCCCACTTTCAATAAAGTTGGGACGTTGCGTAAAACATAAATGAAAACAGAATACAATTATTTATAAATCCTGTTTAACCTATATTCAATTGAATTGCTCACGCAGTTATTCACAAAGAGGCGAACCTTGCCCCATTCGGTGATGCTCGTTTTATACCCAGCCATGACATTCACCTGTTTCAGATGAAGTGAATATTTGTAAAAAAAAAAAATAATAATAATAATAATAAATATCTTGTCTTTACAGTGTATTCAACTGAATATAGGTTAAACAGGATTTGCAAATTATTGCATTTTGTTTTTATGTTTTACACAACTCCACTTTGCCTTAAGTCTCCCGGCCCTATTTACAAGCTTCTCAGCAAAATGAACTCTGCCAACCCATGAAGTAACAAACTGTCGGGAATGTTCTTGTAAATTTTCTGCCAACAGGCTGGGGGAAAATATGAGCAAGTTCACAATAAAGACACAGCACTAAAGGTGCTACATGTTATTGCACTGACAAAAAACAGAAACCTTGGTGTCATTGGAGAATTTGTCGGTGCTCTGCTGCAGGGTAAGTGGGCTGGCACTATAGTTAAATATAGCACATGTTTACAAAATGTCAAATAGTTCATTTTTATTGCTTACAGACAGATTTTATTTTGCTAACTCCCGTTTTCCTGAACTAATAACCCAGAGTGGTGCCAAACATGAATATCAACTTTTATTGTAAGAGAGTGGAACAGATATTTAGTGCTGGACTCGTGCCAACCGTGGACAGATGAAACACTGGTGTGTGTGTTGCTTGGACTGTGTGTTTGACTCTTTGAGCATTTGTGTGTGCTTGTGGAGGTCATTCTGGGCTTCCTGTTGACAGCTGCAGGCTGTGGGCAGATTTACTCCACGGCAGATGCTGCTAAGGGACAAAACTCTGTCTTAAGTTTATGTTGTACCATTCGGCCGCATCTATTTATGGAGCAGAACTATAGAAATGTGGATAGATAGACTAAGCAAAGCTGTGTTGGGTAGTAAAACTGTCTCGGCAATGTTTCGGTGCATGTTTTTGGCTGTGCTCAAGGGTCTTATTGGGTGGCAGTTGCTAGCTTGGTTGGACACCCTCATTACCAGACATGCACAGGAAGGCACGGTTGATTTCTCCCTCCAACAGGACACATTGGGTCTTTAAAAAAAAGACTACAATAGACTCACTGTGACATCCTGGCGCTTCCTTTCATCCTCTCCTTCCTCCCATCCATGCCTCCTTCCATTCGGCTGTTCTGCTCAATGTCTTTACAATGTGATGTCACATGTAATTTGTACTCCTGCCTGAGATTTTGTGAAAGAGGATAAATCTGGATATTCTCACTGGACGAGTGACAGGGCCAAAGCTCTCAATCTGGTCAAGTATGTCAAAGACTGGTACCAAATCATTGTCCCCTGAGATGGGAGGAGTGGTCTGGCTTTCCTCATGTAAATATCCAAGTCCATTCATGTTGGAGGACCACCATCCAAATCTAAGAGAAACTCTGGATGGATCTGACAACCAAAGAAAGCATTCGCCTGTTCTCTGCAAAACCTTCATCATCTCCACTTTTTTTTTTTTTCTCACGAAGGGAACACTCCCTGTCTTTGAGTTCTTCAATGAGCCAGATGAGTGACTTATGGATTTGTACTGTATGTGTTGGCAGTCTAAGATCGGGGGCCAAAATCCAAACAGAGCACATGACCTGAACCTCAAAGTCAAACATAGGTTTGTCAGCAGAGGAATAAATGTGGAAATGCTGCAGGGTCTTTTGGTTAGCAGGGAAAAATGCAAGCTTTAGCAATTCCTCAGACTTAATGAAAAAGAACAAAGTCAAAGAGGGGAGAGTTTAAACTGATAATAGCTGTGTATTTTGTAAAGCACTGGAAACACTCCTGATACGTTCCACTACTTCCCTACTTTCCTCTTCTCCTGCCAAACATCCCTGCAGGTTAGGCTTTACTTTGCCCAATGAACACAGATTACATTTCATTGCTCAAACATTTACCATTTTGTTTGCTATGCATCAGCCTGCAGTTTGACAAAGGCCACCATTGTACCAAAGGGACATTTTTTGGCTTTTCGTTTTCATCTGGAGGCTCCGTTTGAAGAGGGAGGGACATGACAGATAAGTTTCACTTCATTCCCACAACAATCAAAGCTCTTTGTTCGAAGGAGGCGGTTTTGTTTGCAAACTCTTGTCAGAGAAAGAGATGAAAAGGAGAAAACAAACTGATTGCATGTGACTGTAAACCAACAAGACACATGCCAGGGTTTGCTGTGTTTTTCTTGCACTACTGTCTAGGTTCATTTTAATGTGATGGCATGTTCAACATTTCCTTTTTTTTTCTTCCCTAAAGGCTCGCCAACTCACACATCAGTAGCTTCAAATAGCAGTGAGTGAAAAGTGGAAAATTGAAACATATATTCTCAGATATATAGCCAGGAAAATGTCAGTGAACTGTAGATAGCATGCTTATGTTTAACAACCCGGGCAGTCTGTGGTGCTGTACCGTATCTGGTTAGAGTAGCTGTTTTTGGATAGAGTGCTTGAGGCTTTGGTTGAGGAAAATACTGTGTTCCAATTTGTCACTTCCTTTTTATGGAGGGTGTTTATTTTACATCGATAGACTGAATGGATTTACAGGGTCTTAGTTTGTATGAGGGAGTCTTCTCTGGTACAATTCAACACTTAAACTGCCTTTGAAAATGTTGGTACCAATTAAAGTTAGATCTCTCCGGACAGTAAAAACTAATGAACCAGTTTCACCACCTTAACATTTCAGTTTAATTTTATTGTCAATTTAATTATCGTCCCATATTAAAGCTCCTGTGAGAATTTTTTAGCTAGTCATGAAACAAACTTAAATGAACAAGGATGCCTCTGAATGATCTGCAAAAGCAAACAGGACCATCATTATCAACATTAGCAGTTCCTGTATTGTAGTTATAAACTCTTGAAAGCGCAGCGAGGGGTTAGGGGTCACACCAGATGACTGATTAATGCTTGTTATGGTTTTTTAAAATTATCGACCTTATTAAAGCTCCTGTGAGAAATTTTAGCTAGTCATGAAACAGGCTCAAAATAATAAGGATGTCTGTCTATGACCTGCAAAAGCAAACAGGACCATCAGCATTTTGACTGGCAGTTCTTATATTGTAGTTTTAAATTTCTAAAACTGCAGTGATGGGTTAGGCGTCAAGCCAGAGGACTGCTTTAAATTAACTGGGTGTTGAATGAAAGCAGGAAACACAACTCTTGCATGCATAGGACAAGATTAACAAAGAGATAGGAGATACTATTAAAATCAACTCAAACCAAAATTTCCTGACAGGAGCTTTAATGGCAGATAATGTAATGAAAATGTTCTTTATCTACCAATAGATTTCACATTGGATTAAAAACAACAGCACATCAGTGAAACTGTATTTAAAAACCCCATGTCTTAGTCCTGGCATGTTTGTCGTACTGTGGTTGCAGTTAGAGACAGAGACAGGCTAAATGAGAGCCAGACTGTTTTCTGTGAGCCCCGTGGGGTCGGCTGTGTTGACGAACAATATCCTGGCCCCCTCAGTCTGTGGCTCCTAAGTGCCCCTCAGCTACATGACCTCCTTTTCTCTCAGCATCTCTCTGTCATCAAACTACTTATCCAGGTCCCCTGCTATGACAGCTGTCCTTTCATCAAACATGGTCCTTTCAGATAGATGAGGCCAGAGTAACATTGACATAGCTCCGTTGACAAGCGTCATGGTGAATGATTTTAGCTGCCACTTTTGGGATCTGGGTTGTATTAGGCAGCTTCAGGGCACTTATGTGATCCAGTTTATGCTTTTCCATATAGAAGTTGAAGCTCTGTCAGGACACTGAACCTGGCTGTGTGGTCAATCATAAACAGGATATGAGGTCACCTCCTTTGTGAATCAGACTGACTGTGGTGTCACGTCTTCTTTATCACCTATCAGCTCCTTATCAGGGGCAGAGCGGCTCCTATATTGACCTTGTGGGAGAGGCTTCTGGCCTTGCCCTCAGCGCGGACTTGTTTGCCATTCTTCACTCATCTGAGGGAATCGATTAGGCCATTTGCTGACTCCACGGGCAGAGGTTAAGTGCCCAAATACTTGACTCATGCATTCTATGTGAATGAAACAGAGATGCCCTTTGAACACATGACTAACAAGCTGGATTACCATCACAAATTTGTCAGACATGGGTTGACTGTTGCGTGTTCTATTCTGCCTTAAGCTTGAAATGTCAAAGAACTCCTTGGGTTGTTTTTCTTGTCTCTTTTTTTTTCATGAGTTATCTCCATAGAAGTGTCAGGGCACTTCTCGGGGGATTCTGTCTTTTTACCATCATCCCCCAAGAGTCCGGCTTCTCAATGTTTCATCACAATCAGGGATTTATGTTTCAGCATACTGACAATTCAAAGACTGAAGGATTAGATGTATACTGAGACGCCGTGTAAAGAAATGCCAATGTGAGGAAACAAAGGAACACAAAGTCTGTGTATTTGTTTCGTAAAAATGAATAAATCCCTCTGAGGAGTTTGTGGATGTGTTGGAGAAGAACCCTGTGGCTCTTCCATAATATCGGTTTGGCCTCTTGTACTTTAACCTTCCCAGAATAACAACTTTTTGATGAGATACTTGCCTCAAAACTCAGAAAAAGTTGTCTTCAGAGTGGAGACATGATTAGATTCTTTGTCCACCAAAGATTGTCTTCAGTATTTGTCTCCAGATGTCTTTTTTTTACTTGTTGTATCTGTGATTGGAGTGCTCTGGACCGTTCCTTTATGCGAAAGTGAAAAGAGGGAAATCTTGACCAGCTCATACCAGAGAAAGGATACACTTGGCTGGCTTATTGATTCCCCTTTTCCCCACCTCCCCTGGCCCTCCCTTGCCTCTCTCTCTCTATCGCCATCCCTCTTTCCCTCTCCAATGGACTGCGGATGAGCCTGCTCCCCACAGACCTGCCGCCAGCCACAGCCAGTCAGGATTCTCTGAGACCATCTCCAGCCCTGCTAGGCAGAAGATTTCTCCTGAGGCTAAAGGGGGGAACAAGGCAGATTCTGTTACAGCCAGCGCAGGAGGAAGAAAAACGTACTGTTACTAGATATGAGTGAAATCAAATCCGTTTGACTCGCCTGGCAGCTATGACCGTTTTCCATGCAGACAGAGAACGTCAGGATTGAGTGATTGGAATGCAGTTACTCACTGTGCAGGGGGCAGATTTGTAGCGCTGTGAGTGTTTAAAGTAGATCTGATGAGAATTTATTTTATTTCTAGGATGAACAGGTGGAAAATGAGTGATAGAAACAACCACCATCCAAGGTTTCAACGAGTCTGTTCCAGCTGCAGAAGGCAGATGCCGCTGACACAGACACTGAAACTCACGTTGCACCTGATGGCATACCCTGCAGAGTGTGAATGCATTGGGTTAGTTAGATAGCATCCTCTGCCATCAGTTTGTGAATGGGGTGTGAATGGATGGATAGGATGAGGAGTGTAAAATCACTTTGAGTGGTGAGAAAGATGAGAAAAGGCTTTATAGGTTCTAGGAGTGTGCCATACCATGTTATACTGTTTACAATAATACCGGTATAAATCTTTTTAATTGAAAAGTAATTTCATGAAATTTACACTGTGGGAACGCAAAGACATATGACGTTCACTACTGCATACATAACATCAGTGTCTGAGAGCGAGAGCAGCACAGCAGCATCAACTTCGTTTGTCTGTCTCAAACACACAACCCCTCCACTCACCACTGCACCAACAAATCAGACAGAGTCTGCCACTTAAGAAGAGTTGGTCAGTCATAGATAAATAATAGCTTGATAATTTGGAGATGGTTTATATTCAAAGTGTCAGATGAACAACAGAAAAATGTGTTCTGTAAAAAATGTCTGAAACCTGTCGCCTGAATGTTGTCACATTTGGTGCTGGATGAAACAGTAAAAACGGATGACTTTGTGGAGAGTATTAGCGAGCTGAAAGTGCCTGCAAGGAGAAAAATAAAACAAACATGACACTTCTTTCCTATTGGTGTAAAGTGCAGGTGAAGTTTTGGAAGGGCACTAAAGTGAGTTTTTGATTGATTTGATAGAGGTGTCTGTGTGACATTTGGCACATGGCGTAAACTTATTGGAGTTTTAGTTTGAGGATTTTCCTCTGGAAAAAAAAAGAAACCAACAGGGACACTTTGCTACAATGCTTTGGGGGGAAAACCAATTACATCACAGAAAAAATGTCAATACATATGAAATGTTTTGGTTCAGTTGTATGCATCAAGGGGTCATCTCAAGGCTAAGGCAACATATCAGGTTATATATAGTATATCATGATATGGCCTAAAAATATCAAGATATGAATAAAATGCCATATCCCTGAGCACTAATGGGTAGGAGTAACAGGACTTGTCTCAGCAGTAATAACTAGAAGAACAAAATTGTAATCATGATCGACAAGTGTGCTGACTTTTTTCTGCTGCTCAAGTTGCGTTTGTTTCACCTTCACATCTAAAGAAATCATACCACTCGGCTCAGCTCCGCTCAGATGACAGTCAGATTGGGCAGCAGCGTGTATTGGATTGTTTTTGCAGAGTGTCCTATACCCTGCCAAACGTCTGAAATAAACGGGTGCATAGCAGACGGTGAGGAGAGCAGCTCTCAGATGTCTAAACTAACATCCAACCTTCACTTCAAAGGCCCGTGGGCGTTGACACACTGCCCTCTTTTGTGTTAGCATGTATCTGAGTAAATTGAAATGGAGGAGCCAGAGACAGGCCGGGGAAAACAATGGGCCGTAAACAAATCTCGAGGCAGGCTCCAGAACAGCTGGTGGTGTCTTGTGAGGCTACGATGTTTGCTCCAGCAGTGTGACAGATGTACCCATATTGCCCTTCGCTGCTTTTATGGTCCGTGTGTGAGTGTCTGTGTGTGTGTGTGTGTGTGTGTGTGTGTGTGTGTGTGTGTGTGTGTGTGTGTGTGTGTGTGTGTAGCTGAGCGAGTTTGGTCAGGAGGGAGAATACGGGCACATTCCAGAGGAAGAGCTTGGCAGATCAACACATTATGTGCACTTCACTGACCATCTTTGGATGTAACACATCAAAAAAAAAACTCTCTCTCTTTCTTTCCCTCTATTGAATTCACTGTTGATCTTACACTCTTGAACACACACGCACATAAGCAGCCAGTTAGCAGAAGCCAGCTGAAAACCTTCTCCTAATGAGAGTGTGTAGCACAATTACAGCTTCTTTGCTCGGTGGCTCAGGTTTGAGTCCCACTCAGCCAGTCCTCCTTTTTTTCCGCCCACCAACAAGAAGCTGGATGGTTGGCAGACCCACTAATTGGATGGTGCTGTGTGTGCATGAAGCCCGGCGTCCCTCTGTAGCCCTTCATCTGGGCAGATGCTGCGGATCTGGTGGATGTTAATGTGAGATGCTGCAAGCTTCATCATCTGGTATCAGTCACTCTGTAATTGGACCAGCCCTGGTGGTTGTAGCCTTCCCAGGCCCCTGTTTTAACCCCACCCACGCTCTAATGGTAGATGGGCTCTGTATTCCCAAGCATGTGTGGCAGAAGACTTAAAGCAGGAGGAGAAGGAGAAGAGGAAGAGGAAAAGGGAGGGAACAAAAAAGAGTGGAAGGAGGAGGAGGTTGATCTCCTGCTTCCTGTCCGAGTACTCGTCTGGTTGCCAGGCTGCTCACCCCTCTGCTACATCCAGAATCCACCACCCACCCACCCCCCTTTTTTTCTCCCACTAAGATGATGATGGATTGATCTCAACCAGCGGAAATGACTTGTTAACGCCCCCACATTTTTTGGGTGCTGTGGTTTATTTGTTGTCTGTTGTTGTTGTGTAACTGTGCAAAAAACTATAAACTGGGAGAAAAAAAATGTCCCCCTCAAATTTTCATCTCTTTTAACTTCCCTAAAATCCATAAATCTACACTGTTTTTACATTTTCTGTCTGCACGTTTGTATGTAATACCGCCAGTGTGTGTCTAGTGTGTTCCCGTGTGTGTGTGCTCTTTATAAAAGGCAGCTTGTGAAGCTAATTAAAAGGCCTTGTGTGGGACAGAGCCATTCATCTTAGTGATAGGCCCAAGCTGTCACTTAACCCACAGTCCTGTGGGGGAATGAGCTGCACATGGAGGAGTAAAGGACATAACACACAGTCTTCATCTTGAAGATCTGCGTGTTTGATTTTAATCTAATCCATTGTTCTCTGTGTTAAAATATTTAAATGAGTGGTACCTTCCTCCACCCTCCACTCATCTTTCTTCACCACTTGTCCATGATGATAAGACATCCCCTCCCCCTGTCAACCTTCCCCCTCTAAAGTTGACAAGAACGCTTAATATTGATACGTCTTTGACAGAGGGATAAAGATATGCAGACCTCTCCCTCTAGATTCTCTGTGCTCAGCAGGGTTTTTGGATCACAGGGCATTTTTATTAGCAGTGATGGCACTGACAAAGAAAGCTGCCGATGGAATTTGTAATTGTTCCCTTTTTAGTATGCATCTCAGGCCTGCATGTCCTTCGGCCTTCCTTGCTGCCCCTCTGCCCCCTGCTCCACGGATGAACCCAGGATGCCTGTCCCTTTGCCCTGTCATTACCTCTGCAGACCCAGGGGTGCTGCCAGGGCACTGAGAGGTGAAGCAGGCAGGTCAGGGCACACAATGCTGTTTCTGCCTGCAATGGCACCAAGTATATAGTTGAAAAGGCTTCATTATATCGCCATGAATGAGAAAAGGCAAGGCTGTCTGTTATTGATTATGGATGATGGCTATTGATCGAGCTTCTCTGCACAGAATAACATTATCTGTATGGTGCACCAGGTATCCATGTGCAGCTTTGTGCTCCTATTTCAGGACTGGTTAGTGGTGACTGGCTCTGTTCACACATTTATCAGTGTTAGTGGCGGTAGGTTCCCTCTGGGGTGATAGGTAATGACACAAAAAGTTGCTGAGGTTGTTTTTTTAAGCTCTGTTTCCACTAAGCGGTCCGGTATGGATCAGTACAGTTTGGTACGGTTCGGATTGATAAAGCTTGATCCTGTTTGTGTTTTCCACAGACAACCATGCCCTTCTTGGTAGGCTGCGCGTAAACTGGATGCCGATAGCCACGACAGCTTCGTAATAGTGTGACAGCATAGTAATGTAACACGGTGTACCTCACTAATAAAATGTTTTGTGACACCATTTTTCAAACAAAAAGAAAGTTATCTTCACAAGGTCGACTAGAGATTTGAACATGGCAGGGTTATGTGTTGTTCTTTGTTACCACTGTCACACGGGAGTGATGATTCTTTCGACCAATCAACAAGGGTACCAAAAAGTGGGACAGTGCAGGTTGGTAATTTGGGGACCTGTCTCAATTTTAGTCAAAAGGATTGCCCCAAAATCTCTAATACCTTCCGACCATTTACGGTCCCTCGTAAGAGGCTCTTTCTGATTGGCTATTGTCATCCTCTGTGAAAATGAGTGGAGTAGTCATCCCAATAAATATCAAACATGTATGAAAATTATTGGGGCGGCTCAGACGAGTTTGCGACGGATCATGGGGTTTAAGATTGATCTGTTACCCGCTCACACTAGAAGATAATCTGAGCCGAACATCAGGGCCAACCTTGGTCCCAGACCAGATTTCTCTGCCGATCATTGGGAGGGCTTAATCAGGGCCAAATCAGCCCAGGAATCCTTTAGTGCAAGCCAGGCTGAAGTGTCATTATTTCCTCTGTGATAACCAGCCTGAGACAGTAAAGTTTTTCCCACAGTGTCAACAGGCAGAAGTGAAACTTGCTGGATTTCCTCCCAGGGATTGATTTTTTAATGACTTGTGTGATCAAATTATAAAAAATGTTTTAGCAAATAAAGTATCTAACATATCTAGGTAGTTGCACATGGTTGGTTTTCTTCACACACTGCAGAGTGATCATGTGGTTGACCAGAGGTCCAGCAAACCAAGATATATTCGGGGAAGGTGAGAGGTAATTTGGACTACACGCATGACCTGAACAGCATGTCACACTGTGAAATATCCTTCATCACATGTGTCAGGGCACACACAAGCAAAGCTCTGAAATGTTTGGTGATTTAAAGTCACTCTGGCATTTTGACTGATAGTTTTCACCATGGATCACAGGGTCATCCCAGGTCTGCCTGCCCCTTGCCCTGAAGAGGCCCTCCCACCTCGAAACAGTGCTGCTTTTCTCTTTTGTTGTTGCACCATTCAAGATCATATGACAATAATTACACTTCTGAGAGTTTCTGGTCTAAATCCTTTCAATCCAATTGTGAAGAACAGGGTACAGACTGTACCTGTCTTCTGAGTAAATAGCCAGGGGTAAGAAGAGATGTTGTTCAATAATTCTCAGTGTAGGTAAATTTAAATGAGGTCTGAGATTGAAATTCATGCAATGTCTGCTCTGATCTGTGTTTGCCACTGGCAGGAACAATACACAAAGTATCACATTGTCTGGAAGGGCTGCTTGTTGTTTGTCTTGGTGTATTTGTGCACAGGTGTGCATATGTCTGTGCTGCAGCACCTGCAGAGCACATTAAAGCTAAACTTGTGTGTGTTTTCTTGTAGGGGAAAGAGGTCAATCCCTGAGGGGGTCTGTTGCACTAGGATACATAGGGAGCAAAGGGTCAGTGGAAAGGGGAAGGAGGGGGGAGGTAGGAACCCTCACCTCCACATGAACCTTACATTGGAGAGAGACGAGAGCGCGGTGAGAGAGAGAAGGGGGGTCGGGCTTGAGCTTGAACATACGTCTGCAGGGCTTGAGACAAATGATCGGGATTTCCTCTGCCTTACTGACCACGTCTGGCTGTCTAAGACCTTATCGTTTATCTGTCTGTCTGAGGAACTGAATGACCACTAACAGCAAGGCTTAAAAATAGAATATAGAAATATATAAACATAGATTTAGCAAACAAAGTTAAAGAGATCAAAAGATTGGTAGTGAGTTTATCATTTTTTTAACCTCCTCTTTTGATCACACTCCTTGTAACTGTTGGATGGAATATCTTTACAGTGAAATGTGGTCCAGGAAGTAAGAGAAGTTTCCTGTTGAGATGTTTCTTTTAAGTTAGGGTCACAATTACTGTTCCAAATCTGCTAACAAGCATAGAGAAAGTTCAGTGTTGAATCTCAAACTTAACTTTTCATTTCAGCTGCACGTTTTACCCTCATAATGAACAAATCATGTAAACCTGTGCAAAACTAGAAGCTCTGTTAGACTGTGAGATCGCTCATGGTGGGAGCTGCAACTGTAATGGAATGAAGCAGCATGAATCTCTCCACAGGGTAGGCGTAATGTCGACAATGACAAGAGAGATTTGCCCGTCAGAGAAGTGTGTGTGTGTGTGTGTGTGTGTGTGTGTGTGTGTGTGTGTGTGTGTGTGTGTGTGTGTGTGTGTGTGTGTGTGTGTGTTTCTGTGTGTGTGATGAATTGACAGAGCCAGGGTCAAAGCGGGGTCACCCTGTTTGTTTTGTTGTGTTTGGGTGGAGATGGTCCGAGTAGGGGGCCTCTGAGCTTTACTCAGTGTTAATAAGGTCTGTTTGCCACACTTCATCACCATACCTCAAAGTCTGATGGGATGTGTGTGCAACCTCTCCCCCCTCCCCCTCCATCTCTTTCATACACACACATACACATACACACCCCCAGATTAAATGAGCAGTGTTGAAAGATACTTAATCACTATCTGCAGGTAAGTGTGAGTGATTGTAGTTTCTAATAAGTAATTGGTCCCCCTTGGTTGAAGTTAGCAGTGTTTCTCAGCACCTGACAGACTCTTCATCTATCAGCAGAGCATCCTTGAGCTCCCCTGCCTCTGCGGAGACATGCTATTATTCCTCTCCTCTAATATCTTACCTTCAGTGAAATCACTGCGTCTCTGTGGGATGGGGAAAAAAAACACACTGATGGAAGTAAACACAGGCTCATGTACTCTGAGGAATAACCTTTTATCCCTGGGTATCATCTGTTTCATCACTAAGCTCTTTTCACTGATGTTTATATATAGCGGTGAAATCGGTCGCCAAGGCTGCCCTTGTGACCCGAGCTATCTTTACTGTGGCCATATATGAGGATCAGTTATCCATAATGGGTCATAATTCACGCCTGCTACAGCAGGTGACCTGATGCACAGTTTCAGTCACATAACTTGCGCTATCAGGATTCACACTAACAGTGAGAGGGAATGACCGACCTTTCATCACCATAGTGGAGATGGGTTTTTAAGCATGCTTTACCAAGGCTAAAACCCTTCGGCTTGCTTTGTTCCAGTGGTGGACTCACAGGGGTAACCATGGGTGGCCAGGCCCCCCTTTTGGGCCACCCAAACAAAGCCTCAAATTCTAAACCATGGCTGATTTTCCTATTCTAGCAGTAGGACGTTCCTTATAATCAAGTAAGTGTTGGAGCCGTGCTGCAACAGGCTGCTTGTAGCATTCAGGGAATAACATATCCTTTGTAAGGACTTCATATTTTTCCTTTGGAAATACACCATTTTGAGTCTTGATAGAGTACAGATTGTTGCTTATAAACGTATATATTAAATTTATAAAACCAGAATGTTAAAAGTGAAAAGTGAGAAAAAGGAGGGGGACAGACATGAAAAAAAAAGGCTCTTAGCGTGTGTGTACACGAATACCATAACATCCAAAATAAAAGTCTTTGTCTTTTTTTGGAGGCTCCCTGTTGGGAAATGGTTTAAAATACTTCCGTGCAGTTTCTGTGCAGATGTGTAGCTCTTTCTATTTTCATCTTTTATTGTCACCCTTCTGGTTACCCAATCTCAGCCACAGTATTTTTAGTCATAAAGCTTGGACCACAGACTGTATAATAAATGGATGTAGGGTCAGTGACATCACCGGTCTGTTTCTGAAACAGAGTTTGAAAGCAAATCAAGGGTGGCACCATATTTGAAATAAGGCAGACTTTGAGCCTCCACACTATTAGCTATGCCCAGGGGTGCCCACCTGTCAGTCAAACTCATAGACTGAAAAGAAATGGACGTTATCTTGCTCGGCTTGAGGTGAGGTCGCCATAAAAACTGCTCCTCCTGGTGACTGGCTGCAGTATAGGTCAAAAACTCTGTCTCTCCTGTTCATTTGACTGGAGCTATGGTCAAACTTTAAAAGATTGATACAGCTCCAAGAAATGTTCCTCACATCTCACTGTGTGCTGTGGTGACATGAAGATATTATTAGGCTGCCATGTGTTCAAGTCCCCTTGTTTCTGAAAAGTTTCTTTTTCATTGGTTATTAGATGTTAAAGATGCGGTTATACATCATGTTTCACAGTGATTGACAGCTGCTTTTCTTGTGTAGTTTTTTTCCAAAATAGTGAAGTATGTTGGGAAGGAGAGTTAAGACGAGATTAGACTTTCCAAAGAAAAATAAAAGAATTGTCACCCACCTCCACTCAGATTCTGTACTGTGCAGACTCTGGCTGCACATTGGTGGCGCCTCTGACAGGGGTATTTGGCTTCAAACCCATTAAATGGTAAAAGGCAGGGCAACTTTGTCCATTCTTTTTACAGTTATTGGTTAAACTGCTGAGTAAGGAAAAAGAACTGTACTTCCAGAGCCCAGTCTCAAGTGGACACTTGAGACCTATTGTCTTAAATTGAGGATTCATTTCAATCAAACCAGCACTTAACAAGGTTTATTCACTTATGAGCACCACCGTTTGCTTAAAATGTGTGCTTGTGACCTTATGAAGAAGAAAACTGTTCAAAAGTGCTGTGAGTAGTTGGTTTACCCCGTTATGTATTCAGCACATTTTATGCCCCGAAGCATACTGCTACGCATATCCTCTTCTGAAAATACCATAACACAACAGAAGACACCTTTCTTCATTTTATACTGGTGTACTGGCTGCACGGGTAGGACACAGCTAAATTTTTTAGGCGACAAAAAAGGTATGCAAAGTGTGTCCTGTGTACACAACCCCTGCATACGTTGATAATCCACTTGGGCCTCCCCAGCTAAAAGTCTGGATACAGTTTTGCTTTGAACTGATGGAAAATAAACTGAAAGCTTGCCAACTTCAGTTTGGCATCCTCAACAGTTTTCCATGCTCACTGAACTTTAAACTTCACTGTCAAGTTATGATAAGGGCCTGTGTTTAGGTCAAAGGTGGGTGTCTGGAGCTCGCTGTGTTGATAACACAAGCTGCTGATTTTGACCTTTTTCTGTTTTTATAATGTGATAGCTTTACACCTTTTTCTGTGACAGATTTTCTCCAAAATTTGATCCATGTCTTACTGTGTTATCTTTCTTGTCTTTAAAAGTCTATATTTTCATAGATATTGCACTGATTTTTAAATTTCTATGTAAATTATCTACAACAGGTCTTTGGTTGGAATATTATTTCAGGACATCAAATCAAACACTCCGGAACTTTTCTCCCCCATCACCTCTCTGAGGATCTTTCTGATCCTGACTCCTGCTCTCTGTGCACTACTGTCAGCTGCTGCTGCTGCTGCTGTAATCACACTAAATGTAATAGCCAGAGCTCTCACCTGGAACAAGGTGGATCACTGGGCCATATCCTCACTTTCACGCCAGACTGTCGCCTAAATAAACTCCACGCATGCTGCTGGTGGTCCCCTGCAAACACCGTCACATTTATCTTCCCAGCCTGGGCTGGCTTATCAGGGTTTGAGCATGCCAACTGTGAAAAATTATCATAGAAAGGATACCATGTTATAGTTTGTAGGCTGTGAGGAGGTTATTTCTGTGCATTGGTGCATCGCACATGTTTGGAGCATGCTGTTAAATATTCACTTGTTCACATTTCTTCGAATCTCTACTTAAGATTTCAGTAAATATGTGGACGTGTGTGATCAAACTGTTCTGTGTTGCTTTCTTCAGCTCTAATCTGCAGATGAATGCGTATAGATGCTGTTAATTTGTCTGTGTCATCTTGTGCACCTGCTATCAGCACAGTCTTTAAGACAGGTTATGGTCAGTCAGCTGGATTAATCTTCCCTTTATAACAAATCACCTCCTTCTTAACCTTTGTGAAAGGCATGGAGGGAGAGGGTGAAAGATGAAACGAGCAGGGATGATCACACAGCCTGATACTGTTGCTGTTAATGAGCCTGAGGCCTTTTTGTGCAGCCATACTTAACCTTACAAAAAGAAAAAGGATCCCTTATTTGTGAGGCATCCAAATTTCTCTGTGTATCCCAGGCAGCGGTGTTGTGATAAACCTGGTGCAGAGCTCTTCAGGGGGATAAAAGCATTCCCATCATACGTGTACCCTCGGGTTGTGGTTGCTCTCAAAGCAGCCCTCCTGCCGACACAGATTTGGGAGATTCCAGAGGACCTTGAAATCTTACCGAACATGAGGGAAGGCGATATAAATACAACACAGGGTGAGACGTCCACAACCAGCATAAGTGTGTTCTCATCAAAGCAAATGTTTCCACACCCCCCCCCCCCCCTCTCATTTCATCTTTTATGTATTTTCTCTCATGAAACTCGTCTTTGAGGCCACATTCTCTGACAGATATGTTGGTGATAATTAGGTTTACAATAAAAGAGGAGCACTCGTTTGAGGATTTCCTCTGTCGTTTGAACACTTCCTTTCAAGGGGAAACTTTGGGCGACTTTTCCCTCTCGAGATAAAAAGTCAGAGGAGCAGTTCACAGCCACATTTCTATCTGTGAGTTCTTCCTTCCTCCACTCTCTTTCTCTCTCTCTCTCTATTTAACTCGCTTGTCTTTCTACATGTTTCTCCGCACCTACTCATTTGAGCCTGCTGCTCTGTCATTACCTGAGACGGAGGTGGGTTCATGGTGCATTTTGCACTCTGTAGTTTCCCTTCCTTCCTCTTTTATTTGCCTGCATGCAAATAACCATCATGTGTGAGGGGCTGTGTTTCAGGAAATCTGCTCTTTTGGACTTAAGCTTGCATTCCTTCTCTTCTCCACAGCTACGACACAGATATTTAAACTCATCCTTTGCACTGTTTAACATAAGCAACTGTGCGGCCTCGCCAGTGCTCTGCAGATGAATCTTCTTCTCACACACTTGGATTTGATCCATATGATAAAGCAATGCAAAGCCTCTAAGCTGATCAGTCAGATGTGTTGAAGCACTGTTTCATTTGATAAGAAGTTAAATCTCTTTCTTTTTCTGCAGCTGGCTGGTCATTTCAGCGTTTTATTTCTTTGAGGCTAACTTTAAAGAAGCTTGCTCCAAAAAGTGTTTGCCTTTGAAGCCAGCTGGGTGTGCATGTGTGTTCAACTTACAAACAACTTTTTTTTTTTTTTACTCTAAAAATCCTCCAAGTTGTAAAATATGAAGCATAAACATCCGTTTGGGTGTTTTTCTGTTTGGACAGGTGTTAAAAGAGAAGAAAGTGCATCCACAAACATATTCCAGTGAATCCGTTGAATTCAGTGGAATGTGTCTCTCTGTAAATCACCCGCAGTGTCTTTCCTGTGGCACTTTACACAGTTTATTATGCTGATTGTGTTGCATTCGCTGTGCTGTCAGGCCAGCCAGCGTAACGTCTGTGTACATTTGTGTGCTCAGAATTTGAACGAGAATTCCAGCGAGCGTCTTCTCTGTCTTTTCATCGCAGCGTCTCCATGGCGCACATCCGATCCGTGTAATCTTTGAGCGTCGTTCGCTACCTCTCGAGTGGGATAGAAAAACTGTCTGAGTAGACAGAAAGTAAGTCAAGCTAAGAATAGAGGGGTTGGCAGTGTGCTGGCCTAGAAGTGAGAGCTTTGGTGGACATAATCTCTTTTACGCCTTTAATTTGGGAGGATTAGTAACCTACATTCTCTCCTTTTATCTCTGCGAGGACAGCCTTTTATGGATGGACACTGACTGCACCCTTCATTACTCCTCTTCGTCTTTTTATTAGGCTCCAAACAATAATTCTAGCTCTTATCCACTCGCCAGGAACTAGAAATGCTTGTTATTTTGAGGTATGAGGTTTGGAGTTGACCCTGGAAAATTTTGAAGATGGCTTCACATATGAATTTCTCCTTTTAGAAATTATAGTGCTAAATCAAACATTTATCCAAAACAATCGATTATGATCTGTAGCAAAAAGTTATAGACTAGAATTCATGTATGGTCATCTTCGCTTGGATGCAGCTCCTGGGGTGTGATTAGTCAGAGGGATGATAACCAATCATGTCTCATTTCTTCCACTCAGTCAGATGAAAGGATGGTTAAGATTATGTAACAAACACACACATACACACACAAACACACACACACACACACACCCACACACACACACACACACACACACACACACACACACACACACACACACACACACACAGACAAAACCACTCCAGCATGATGAATTCCCATC
This sequence comes from Labroides dimidiatus, assembly GCA_030710495.1. Taxonomy (NCBI): domain Eukaryota; kingdom Metazoa; phylum Chordata; class Actinopteri; order Labriformes; family Labridae; genus Labroides; species Labroides dimidiatus. The sequence goes on from CM061154.1 coordinate 22,025,481, forward strand.
ACCCACCGTTGTCCTCCATTGATCCTGCAAACAGAGGCCCTCATTGATTGTGGTCACCCACAGATTACAATCAGAAAAGATGCACGGTCCAAGCTCTTCTTTAAGCCCGGGGACACAAAAGACGGATGCTGAGCTGTAAAGTTCCTACATCCTAATCCATCCAGATGCCACCCTGTAATCCTCCTCCTCCATCCCACGCACTCTGCTAATACATCTTTCTTTATCCATCTCAAGTTTTTTTTTTTACTGTCCACTAAGTGTCGGGGAAGGGGCTGGAATTATTGGAGCTATTTTGCCGTGCATAAATCACAATGCTTGATGATGGATGAAGCTGAGTGCCGCTTTGTAATTGCTGACGGAGAAACGCTACAGCTTTGAAAGAGATTGATTTATTTAAAACAGAGTTCATAATGTGCTTTTAGACTTTGTACTCATTTTTATTGATGTTCTCATTTGATATCCACATCAGCACGTCGAACAAACTACCATCCCCTGTGATGATTTACACTGGAGCCATGTGTGTGCATGCTATAATTCAACTCATTATTTGTGTTCCCTTGAATGAAAAGGGCCCATTAAAGTATACTATTATTTGTTAATGCATTAAAGCACAGGATTTAGAGAGCAAAAATGTCATGTGTGCAGGGCCATGGTACTGAATTATTCTTAGCTATGTAGGAAGGGAGACGGCTGAGGGAACAGGTGGGCTGAAAAAAATAGAATAAAACGTACTTTATTAATCCCTGCAGGGAAATTCAGGCATCTGGCAGAGGAAATTATAAAAATCACATAAAACAGATGTAAAAAGAAAAAGAAATAAAGTCTGTTGATATCGATGCTGCTTTCATCTGTTTCCAGCAGCGCACTCCAATCTGTGTATTCAGAGCAGTCCTCCAGAGCCTCACCAGCTTCAGGTGTCCATATAATGACTGTGAGGGTAGTTGCAGGCTGTCTCAGCACACAAAGTCCTGCAGGAAAACCAGGCCGCGATCTGACCCACCCATAACTTTTGCTGGGCAGAGAGTTGACATTACTGATGGAAGAAAAGGCTTTAATCTCCATCTCCTTGACTTTATCTTTATACCAGCACGGCATCCCCAGAAACACTTCTTCATCTCAGCTGAAATAGGGTGATATCTTCCAGATTTGCTTCATTGTAATGCAAGAAGCTCCTCAAAATCATTGTTCAATCATTCCAATGCATTATAAGAAAAGGATGTCATTTCTGCACATTTTCTGATGATGATTTCCATTGAGCCCAATTACACATCACCAAGGATGGTGGCCATTCAAGAATGGTAAATTTGCTTGAGGGCTAAAAGAGTGATGACCCTCTTTTTTTTCCATTTACTCCTAATCTCTGTCCTGATGTGCAGTCAATGTATTATTCCGCACATCACCAAGCAGCCCCCTGCCTCCCCCTCTCTCAGCCAGGCACACTGGCTCTCCTTGAAGACCCTTGTTAAGGACTGACCGCTGATCAAGCACCAAGGGCCTTGCTGGGTCAGGCCTGAGTGGCCTCTTGACCTTTGTCTGCTTAACTCCAAATTATGATGTATTAAGGCACAAAGGACTGCTAATGGCTTTGCATGTATTAAACATCTGTGCTGCTCAATGATCAAAGGGCCATTTACAACAAGACCCTAAATATGCTCGCAGGAAGTAGTGGTGAGTAAAAAAGGTCAGGGGTGAAAGCGGGCGTGTGAAGACGACCTGTGGCTAATCATTGGGTGGTGGAAGTCTTTGGACTGGTAACCAGCTGTAAGACAAGAAGACTGAGGTTTTTAATATCCTGTTAAATGTTTTTCTGTATCAAAGAGGAGCATTCCTGGAGGAAAGCAATAGCGGCTGTGGCTTTGATGATGATTGGGCTTGTCCTCTACTCCTGGAAGCAGATGATAATCTGCAGTGCACGTGCCTGGAGAGAGAATACCTCACTCCTGATTGCGGCGAGGAACGTTTCCCGTTATCGCAGTGCATGATAGCAGAATGGCAGTCAGACTTCAGGGCAGCCCGCTCTTCTTTCAAAGAGCGCAAGCATTGTCTCGGTTTAGAGTTTGTGGCTCCATTCCTGTGGTGTCAGAAATTACACAGTCGGTATGAGGAGACAAAATCCGCTGTTTGGACTTGAGTCGGCCGCAGAGTGCAGAACAGTTTAGCTCAAAACCCTTCAATTTGCTCTGACTTAAATGAGACATTCAGAAGTCAGCAGACATTCCTGGCGTGAGAGAGCAATCACTGCATTGTCAGAAGAAAGTCATGATGGAGGAGAGTAATCAAATGATTGAGTGATGGTGAAGGTAGGTCACAGGTTTATGGGTTCCCACAAATACGGGCAGTGTTTGGTTTTCCTGGAACAGATAGCATAGCTGTGGGAGGTTTTAGGCTTTGAAATTACAGTTTTACTGAACTTCAAGCTGTTTAAAGCCCCCATGAGGAGTTTAAACTACAAAACAGGCTTCTTTATGACCTAGAAAAAAGGATCTAGAGCATCTTGACCAAGATCAACATCTCCTATACTGTAATTTTTAATGCATGTAACCACTGCGAGGGATAAGCTTCAGACAACCACACTGCAGAAATTTCCTTTTCTTTTTTTTGTCTTTTTTTTCCCCAGCATATATTCAAAATGAGTGATATATTTGACTCTAAAACAACAGCAGGAAGAGACATAACTGAAACATGTGCAAGATAAGATCAGCAAATAGATAAGAGATCCTGCTTTGTCCACAGAGGGCGCCAACACTTCCTCATAGAAGCTTTAATTTTCTAACCAAATACCAATTAAATCACCTGAATCTTTTAACACTTCTTCAAGTTTTATTACCTTTAACCGAAGCAATTAGTTATCTTCTGAAAGTCAATAAGTCATTGACCCCTTTAATGAGATAGTGAGAATAGATGAGTCTTAATTGTTCCATCTATCTCCGCTCCAGATGTGCTGGAGGGCTCACATTACAGCGGCATCTTCCCACTTGACAGACTTTAAAATAAAGAAATAAATTTAAAAAAGGATGTGAAAGACAGACTCGCATTGTCTTAATGAAAAGCAGACTTTGTGCTCGTCTTTGTTTAGCCCTGGATTGAATCCTCGGTTAATTCGACATGTGACTTTCAGGGGGATGATAATTACTGTCAGCCACACTGTAAATTATAGCAACTATCATGAGAAGTGGCAGAAAAAGCACAGAGAGCTTTTGTCGAAGGCAATGCATGACATGACTTATTAAGTAATAACACTATTGAGTGTGATTTCATCGAGGACTGGGGCTGAGGGAAGTCTCTTTAAGATTATAATCATTTTTCTTGAGCTGGCTGTCAACAGTTAGAGAGGACTTTGTTGTAATTAGTCCTCTATCAGTGGAAACCCGAAGCAAAGTTGTGCCAGCAAGTAAGTAATGGGTGGGGTGTATAAATTGGCTTAGATGTTGCCCAAACTATGCAAAAACAAGGATGCCTTTTAGAGGAAGTTTAATAAATCCTTCAAAATAAAGTATCATAAACTAGGAAAGACTGTGTACATGAAACAGCACTCAACCCGTACAGGATGTCATCACCTTTCCTAAATCTTACCGCTGAAAAAAAGCATCAGAGAAAAATATTTTATCCATCCTCATTTTTTTCATGCTTGACCTTTTCTCTCTCTCTCCTTACGTCTCTATAGGCCGTGTTCCTGTCTGCTCTGCCTGTCGGTCTCTCTCGGTGGGGGTATACACTCGCTCTGTGGCAGAGGTCTCTCCCCTCTTTCTCTAATTGGCCAGCTCCCCTCTCTCCTTCCTCCCCTACTAGATAATTGGACATGCAACCCCAGCCCTCGCATCCCAATCATTGGCTCTCTCCACCCCCAACCCCCCTACCGCATTTCACACTCTTCTCATCCCAGTGTGAGTCTCTCTGCAAACTCGTCTTTGACCACCGGATCAAAGGGAATATAAAATCCTGCACTGCCCAAACACATCACGGCTCACAGGCTGTTCTCGCTTCTCTCACAATACCAAATATCAGCATGAGATGGATTTTTTATGTCCAGTATGTTGCATACAACATCTCCCTCCTCTACCTGAACCCCTGGAGAAAGAGAGCAGCCTCTCCTTCTGCAGTACAACCAGAACAGGGTAATTCATTTTGGGGTAGCCTTGCTGGAATTATTCATAAGGGGTTCAATATCAAAATATTCCACTCTGCTCTGGCCCTTAATAATTCATGCTTAGCATCCGTCTTCATTGGTATACAGGGCAGAGGAGTCATCCATCACCATAGGGAGCTGTGGTTGAACTAGTACCCAGCTCCAGTGCTGGTTTGTCTGGGTTTACAGAGGTAGGGCAAGAAGGAGTGAACAAAAGAAGGAGGCGTGTGGCTTTGTCACACTGACGAGCGGGCCCCCCCATCTCTGGGAATGAGGCAGCTCAAAAGGAGGGGAAGGCTGAGCTGTTGACCTTTGGGAAAGGACCAATGGCTTCAGATTGAGTGATGGTGTCAGCCGCTAGTGTAAAACACCTCTATTAGGAATGCCTGGCATGCTTGGGTGCTTCTAATTATGAAGAATGCAAAACAACAGTCAGGAGAGACAGGAGAGGTCGCCCCACAGTCAGCCAAACGCCAGGTTTACTCACCGGCTACTGCTGTATGGGACCCACCACCGCGTGACTTCTTGTCTTACCTCACAGAACGAACACATTCCAACACTTTGACAGAGGCTTTGTGTTGAAGTCATTTTTTTTTCCACTCGAGTAAATTCCCACCACTTTCTGCTTTTCAGGATTTTTTGTTCTTTACTTGAGAGAAACTTTCGTCCTTTCTTTTTTCATGAGTTTTAAAGTCTGAGACAAATGTCAGCAGGGGAAATTTGCATTGTTATTTGTATTTGTATCATATCATACTTTGTTTTTTTTCCCCATCTTGTCCCATTGTAACATATATTATTGTATCGTACCTTTTCACATTGCATTGTGTAGTATTGCATCCAAACAGCGACTTCTGGTCTGAAAATATGAGGCAATGGGAAAGTGCTAAAATCTGCAGTTTGTCAAGTGTCCGCTTGATGCTGGCTGCACCAGCTGATTTGCTTCATAACTCGGTTTCAGAAAAAGACGAATGACGTCACGGAGACTGTGTCCATTTGTATACAGTCCATGGCCATATAATGTTGTGTCATGCTGTGTCGTATCGTTTTGTTTTGTTTTGTTTTGCATTGTATCACATCGTATCATGCTGTATCATATAATCATTTCATGAAGTATGGTGTTGCTTTTTGTATCACGTTAGACCTTGCTGCTTTTCATTTCTAGAAGCCTCTTGTCTTCCTCAATCTGGAAAATTGAGAGATTGAACCAAGATCTTGGAAACCAAAGAACAATAACACAACTTTTCTGCTTACATAGAAACAGCCAATGATGTAAGCCATCTGCTTGCAATTTAACTTGACTGTGTTGTCATCCTGCCTCCCTGAAAGGCATCCCTGTGAGGGTAGAAAGCCTTGTAACACTATCAGCAGAAATGCATAGCTACCGGGCAGTCAGCGATGAAGGAAGGAATGGATGGAGGGAAAGATGGAGGGAGTAAGAAAGTTGAGTAAAGGGAGTCCCCGGAGATTTTTCCCGCTGAGAGACAGAGGGAAACAGCGGAACATGTACAGGATTTTTTTTTCTGCTAGTAGCTGTGAGTCACATCTGAAATCCACCTCTCTGACTGGTCAGACACTGAGAAATGAGAACTCTTGATTTTGTTGCGTAGAGAAAAATGGAAGCAGTAATAATCCACAAGTCTCAGATTAGACAGGAAAAAGCTGACTGATGTTTTTGTTGGATCTTAGTATATTCTGAATGTCTTTAATGCTGAAGACAGGATATAAGCACTGGGCTGATATTTCAAGTGTTTCCTTTTTCCTTAATGAATAAAAATCAGGATAAATTGGTATGTTCCTGTCGTAAAACCTCTCAGTATTCATTCATTCCTACTTCAGCAATAAAATGTTCTCCCCCGTGTGTATTCAGAATAACCCAACCAGCAGATTTGTCATGTCATATAGTTTAACTGTCACCAAGAGCCATAAAACATCTCTATTTATTTAGTAGCAGCCAAGCGTTGCTGTTTCTCTCGAAGGAATGTCCTTGTGCCCACCCCAGTAACCTTGGGCCTATAATGGAGGGGGTCAGTCTGAAGCAGAGAGAAGGGGCGGGGGGGTGTCTTTAAAGATAGATACAAAATGGAATGAGGGAATAACAGACTCAGGGTTGCTAATGATGGAAAGAAGGCGGGTGATGCTGGGAGCCAGGTATTATTCATTATCTGAAAATTTATCTCCTGCTCAACCTCTCTTTGTTTCAAAAGCTATTGTTATATTTCTCACATCTCAGCAAAAATTTAATTTCTTTGGCAGAAAAATTGCTGCCTTGGTGTCGAGGATTTATTGTTTAACACTTAGAGTGGCTGCATCTTTAAAGGATTTACTTTCTCTTGGTGTGAAATAAGCAGGGCGCAGCACAGAGAGCCGGTGACAGTGGAGGGTGAGAAAAACACGGTCACAAATGAGGTCCAGGTGTGTGGGTAATCAATTTCATGGAGTTTGGTTTTGCAAGGCTGCATGCTGAAGGAGACTGTCATAATTGGGCCACCGTTTCAGACAGGTAATGGCTTTACAGCATTCATTCTTTTTAGGATACACACAGAGACTTGCACACATTCCTGCATGGGCCCATAGAAATCACAGGCCATTGAGCACAATTGAGACAGATAGGTTTGTGGCATTGCCTGGTAACCCCCATGTTTCAAGGACTCTCGCAGACTTGTTCATTCATCATCAGGGGAAAGGCTGTTTGGTGGAGCTTTTATTTTCTCTTTGCTGCGGTCGGATTTATCACAGAACACAAGTCCCGTTTGGCTTCTTCACATTAGCAGGACGAGCTGTCCAGGGCTGCAGGTGCTGCAAAGTTAAAGGGGCTTTTATTAAGGCTAAACTGCAAATGGATTCATATCAGAGGGTAGGGAACACAGTCTACAAGGTTTAATATGAATCATCTTTAAGATTCCAGCTCTTGCTTTATCACTTTTTCCTCCTCAGGCTTGCAGCTACCACATTTTATTGCATTAGTGTATGTACAAGCCTCTTTTTTTCTCACTTTGACATAGGAAATAAATGGTAGGAAATGATCAGGGTGTATTCTTAACCAGTTGTGCTTAAAGTCCATCCAAAGTTTTCTGTCAGTCACGGAGCCAGTGTTGCTGACACAGCCACATTAGATACAGAATTGTTAATAAAACTAGAAGGGGGGAGGGGGGGTTCATTTCCTTGCAGCAAATGCTGGATGTTGAAAGGCTGAACCCTAACCCCTTATGGCATCATCAGCTCTGTGGTCTCCATGTTGATGGAACGTAAACAAGCAGGTTTCCCTCTATCGGTGATCTTTGACAAGTTCTATTAATAACCTACAAATCATTTCCATTGATTTTAATGGGCCAAAATTTTTTGAAAAATGCTAAATATTTTAAAAAGTACATGAGTTGGAAATTTGAATCATACAAACACAATTCTCCTGAAAAAATTGCAATCCAAACTGTGAAAATCTGTGGATATTTGTTGGAGGAGTAGTGTGCCAAAACAACGTACGGAAGAATAAGTTTAATAATAATCATAAAGTCGGATTGCTGTATGGATCCTGCTGTGCTCAGCATTTCAACATAATGACTTGCTGCCTTGAAGAGATCCAAATGAAATTATGCGTCTTATCTTAATTGGTCCCAATTAAGTGTTGTTCCACCACCGCAACGGAAAAGTCAAAGATGAACTGACAAGGACTTGAATTTTCTTACAGTCATCTCCCGACACCTCTCGCACTGTAAACCATGCAGACACAAAAGAACGTGCGTCTTAGAGCCTCTTGCCTTTTTCCTCGCCTTAATGGATCCAATTATTCTTCCAGAGACTGCCAACACCGTACCTTATGGTGAGCCAATTGAAATGGTAATTTGGTTATTTCTAATGGACACTCTCAATAATAAACCTGTGGGGAGAAAGATTTTTCAGACAAATTGCAGCTCACATGGTTAACGTACATTATGTTAATGTGAGGTGCAGAGAGGTTGTCGTGTATTGTGAGGTAGGGGGTGTCATATAGTTGCCTATCATAATGGAGGAAGCCTTCCTGTAATTGCTCCTAGTTTTGTACATTAATGGGTGGCAAAGGGGTTAGTTCGTGCTGCTAAAGTATGTCACAGTGTGCTAAAATCACAGAAATGGCCACATTTGTGTGTACATCGCCTGCTGTGGTGCAGACATGCATCATTTATTAGTTATGTTTTGGATCATGGCACACTTCAGTGCTTTGTTTGAGGGAGTCACACAATGACAGCACAACAGATGGCTCTCAGATTTGGTCCAAATTGTTGTTCCACATGACATAAACCCACCCTGTGCTGGTCCAATCACTCTGATCCAGAATCATCTCTCCGTGGTGCCCACCAGGCTCATGTTCCTGGCTGGTCTCCTGCCCCTCCCCCCTCTCACAGGTTCCCGATCTCTGACACTCAGCAGACAGGAGCCTGGGATGGAGACCACTGGACACAGAGGAGGTCACTGTATCCCGTTTCAGTCAGAGACGATGAATAGATCTGGGACAACCAAACACACTCTCTCCCCCCCTAGACTGCCTCGGGCACCGCGGTCCGAAGAAAAGAAGGGAGGGAGAATAAGAAAAGAGTGACTGAAGTGCATTCCTGAAAGGAGGAGAGATGGGATTGAATGACAAGGGAGGACGGGGGGCCGCTGGTGACACTGGCAGCCAGTAGGATCGGGTTTTCTGTCTGAAAAGCAGGCTCAGGACAACAATGACTCGGGCATCTGTCTGGAAGGGGGAAACAGAGACTGGGATCCTGTGAAGCAGAGTGAAGGTTCACGGGAATGCCTTTAATGTAACCCTGCCTGGGCTCTCATCCGATACTTCATGACTCTCCTTATAGGATGTAACACGAACAAAACTCCATCAATAAAAGCAGCACACTCACCGACTGTGACGCTCCCTCTTGTCACTAAAACACAGTGAGGGAGATGATTACAGTGAATAACAGAGGTCTGTCTGCCAAGATGACTTGTGTTGTCCTCAGGCCATATCCTACATTAGATAAGGATCAGCATTCCTCCACTCTACAGATGTAGGTCATGTAGCCACAGTGAAACAAGCAGCATTTGAGTCTTGCTTCATTTGTTTTATTACCCATCACTGTGTACTGTGAATTTTCTACCTTTGCACCTCGTAGATCAAATTAAGTATCCCGCTCCACTTTGTCTCATTTATTCTGCTGCACCCACAGAGCAAAGATAAAATCAAATCAAGCCTTCTCTCTGGGCCATAAACACATTATTCATTAAACCCAGACAATAGGGCACAAGTTTGTTTTTTTTTTTAGGAATGGAGGCGGAAAATGAACTCATGGATTTATTAATGAGAAACAGAGGAAGACAAAATGAAAAGAAACACATGAAAGACTGAAACTATGTCAATGCAATATCATTGAGCCGCAGCATCACTGACCTCCAGCTTCAACCAGCAGCTCAAATATTATGACAGCACCGAACAGAAAGGACTAACAACTAAACGCCATCAACAAACATAATGACCAATAAACTGAAATAATATTCCATGAGGAACAACATTAATGTTTAACAGCATTCAGTGTAGGGTTATGAAACACTTACGACATTTGTGTTACTTGAACTCAAGTGCACTTTTTCACCCTTGTCATCTAACATTATGAATTTTTTATTGTTATTGTATAATAACACTGTGCACTGTACAAAATTTATCAATTAAAGCAATCAGTTGAATTTTATTCTATGTGTTCTTATGTATTATTTAAGTGGTTGGAGTGCTTCTATCAACGATGGTAGAGTTATGGTAATCTAAGGAAGCACTGCAAACACCATGACTTATTTCTAAGCACTAAAGCAGGGTTTTTTAAAAGAAAAAAAAAAACTGTGGATCCTGATCACCAGGATAGTAACCAAGGGATGCTGTCAGGGTAATATTCATAATTATGTTTATATTACTTCAAAATAACCTGATAATTCAACTGTCTTTGGTTTTGACTCTCTAAGTGATCGTGAAAAAGTTTTACTACTAGATTTACACCTGATTGTAATCTACAACTTAAAATGAGATTATCAGCACTAATATTGGTTGTTTCTTAATGCTGTTTCTTAGTTTTCCAATCGGAAATCGTACAGGACCGGATTGATTTACAGCACGTAGAAGTCTCTATGACAACACCACACTGCCAATGAGGTTTAGTAGTGAGAAGAGAGATCTGTTTTTCTCTGCTGATAATTGATGATTAAATGATTTCTGGGATTGATTTTGTAGAGATGGTGGACACTCGAGCTGAACTGTCAGACAGACAAAAGATAGAAGGGCAGAGGGAATCTATTTGGGAAACTGATAGATTACAGGCTAACAGCTAAACCACAGGCTAAACTGTTTGTGATAATATTCATTCCAACCCACATGCAGCAGTTATACTGCAGTGATCAGTTCAAACTTGAGAGTCTGTCAATAAAATGAAGGGCGAGGTTCACTAACATTACAAGTTAGCCTACAGATATGTCTCAGAGCACCAGGCTGCCGGCAGTGATAAATATAGCCGTCTACTAAACATTGCTTGTTGTCACATTTCAAACATTAGCGCTGTGTTATTTGATAAATACCTTACCTTGTCACGTTGTATCTAGCAAAAAGTTGTCTTGAACAAAGAAAAGTAGTGTTAAAAAGAAGATTTGATCTCTGTTCATTTCCCAAAACAAACACATGGCTTGTTAATAGTCACGTCAGTTTTTCACAGTTAAAACTTGACAAACAGAGGTTCAACTTATGCATTACAAGAGCTTCTCAAAGGCTGCTATCACTTTTGAAGATGACCAAGGGAGATTTAATGCACTCACTAGAAATCACCAAATAATTCAAGTTCTACACACAGGAAATACAGATACATTAAAAGATTTAGTGTTGACTTTTGATGTGTTTGCCATCGTAATGTACAGGGAATTTAAGAAGATTTTGGCTTATGCTATACGGTAGAATCTTTTGCATGTCAAAGTTCTGGGACTCCTGCATCAATGCAAAGGATCCTGTGAGTTTGAAATGACAAATATGTGTTTATATGGTTTGGTTCATGTTATCTTTGACTACTGTTGACTTAGCATGTTGACAAACTGTTATATTGTGGGAAAAGATGTGGTGGAGTTTCACATTTTTTGAAAGCCTTCATACAGCCTGAGAGCCAACACCCAGGACACTAAAAACGAAAAATGCTGCTTTTTTAAAGCCTGGTATTGCTGTAACTGAAAGCAAATCAGATAAATAAATCAGCATTTTTTGAGAAAGAGTTTTTCCGAGTAAGCCAGAATAAAACAGCTCAAGCTGAGAGGGGACACTCTTATCCTCTCCTGCGTGAACTATCCTCAGTCACAAAAACACAAACATTTTAATATACACGCAAACACACTCACACACACACGGGAAGTGTTACAACACCATGCCAGGAGGAAATCTCAAAATTTATCCATGGGGAGTCAGAGAAAAGTTGCTGGATAACTCCTCTGATGAAGTATGGAGGCAGTTTGAATGAGTCTTGATGGTGGGAACAGCAGGATTTACAGATATCCATCAGCCAAGCCTGCAGCATGCAGGCAACCACAGGCCAGGACGTCTGCAGCCAGGAGCTCAGCCAGAGGCTTGACACACCCTGCAGAGAGAGAAACAGTCCACTATCACACTTCCTACTTCTGATTACTGACTGCTTGCTGGTGGTATTCTGTAAATCGGTCTAGGGAATAACCCCTGAGTGTCCTTACTGCTTCAAGACAGGAAGAGGCTAAATAGAAGCCGATTAGCTTTGATTTCAGGTCAATTAGCTTCTTTCTTCTTCTACTGTATATTATCTTTGGGGAAAGGAAATGATGGGAGGGCTCTTAGAGACTTTTTGGTAGTTTGTTGAACTCATGTCATCCATCCAAAACAAGTGCTGGAACACAAACCCTCTCAGAAGAAGAAATAAACAGACGTGAGGAGATGTGTGACGAGAACAAAGGCGGACTCAAATCCCAAGATGAGTGCGCTTTTTATTTTAGTGAAAAAGGATGCACACTCCTTTTAGTTTAAGAGTTAAATTTAAATTTTAATGGAATAGAAAATTCAATTTCATGTACTTTTAAGTTTGTTTCTTGGCATGGGGATATTTTTGGCACATTATGCTGTGCACTAAGCAGCGGTTGACATGGAAGGAGGAAACGCTTTGGCTCTGCTGAAAAGGAAATTGAAAAGAAACAGAATACGAGGAGTCAGATTTCATGAAAATAATAGCTGTGACAGAAATCGGGGAAAGCAAGGCAGCACAGAAACCAAGAATAATTTTATTCTGGGCCCAAAGAAAAAAGAGACAGACGCTGACAAATACTCAGTCGGGGCCATAACAAATGGGCCATTGTGTAGGCATTTTAAATCACACACTCTGTATTTGAAAGCAAATATTGCTTCAGTGGAACTATTATTTGGAGCTGAGGCTGGCCGATTGGAGCAGAAATATGATTTAGGTTTCTCCGACTGCAGCACACTGTTGAACTTTTCCTCAGTTTTCTTCCTTCCAGGATTTTCTAGAGGGAAATGATTTTTTTCCTCTTTGTCAAGACTGAGTTCAAACCAAGCGTGGCATCCTGGATCAGGTCCATGTGCCTGTGGCTTTGGTGTTTTATGGTGACCTGCCAATGATTCTGTGCCAGAGGCTTGATCTGACTGCAAACCAGCACTGTCTTCTTCTACTGGGCCTTCAGGCCACAGGTCAAAGGGCTACTGGCTGGAGCTGTCAACTCTATTCTTTTTCTTACAGCAAACACACACTCGTAGACGGAGGCACACAGTGTGCATGCACGAGTGGTCAAGCTCACATTGCAGGGTGCATAAAAACATGGGCAGAGCGAGCCCTCTTGTGTCTTATCTCAAGTGGGGAGTTGTTCATTTTGCCTTTAATTGTGTTGTTCTATGCATTAGCCCTGGGTTCATTATTGGCTTGTGCAGGGCGTGGGTGGATGAGGATGCATGCACGAGGCAGTGACAGAAGAGCTTTTAGTGGACAGATGAGAAGGTGGGGAGCCTCATCAGCTTGGGCGCTGCTCTTGTAACTCCTGTGGAGTGGCCGTGGATTGCTCTTACTACACATTCAGGCTGATCACCACCAGTGCTTCACTACAGCCTTTCCAAACAATGGCTTTTGTCAACGCTGGCAACTCATTTCAAGCACATACTTTGGAGCACATTAGCGGAGGACGCTGCAGTACACCCAGTGTCCTGCGTACACCTGTGTGGCATTTGTAATCCACTACTCGCATGCCTCCTAATTAACATCAATGAGGGAAACCCAGAGTAGGTGGCCTTGTTGGTGCTGGATGTTATGCTTTCACCCATTCAAATGAGCTATTTCATTTTCTTTCTCATTATTGAAGTTATTACAGGAAAAAAGAAAGACATGAATCAGGAAATTAAATTTTCATGGATGGTGTCCTCCTGTGTGGCTGGATGTGGGCCAGTGGGTTCTGGACTGGCACAGTGAGATCGTGTTCTCCTGCATCAAGAAAAACACACTGAAAGCGAAGGAGTGGGGAACTGATGTCACGGAGTTATATCCTCATGTCTCCTCCGTAGCTGTAAAGTGTGATAAACAGCATCTGGCCCAGTTATCGAAGTCAACTTTTGAATGAAAACTTGGAAACACAAAAGTTGTGCTTTTCCAAGGTGACCTACATTACAATCCAAAATGTTTCCCTGAAAGTAGGCCAAGTACAAATTCACTCATCACTGAGGAGTTGAAGATGAATTTGTCAAGATGTAAACTGTATTAGAATAAATTTTCTCTTTGCAGTTGACTGCCAAACTACTCAAGGCTGTGCAGTTAGCAGCCTATAAGAGAACAGAGGAAAAGAGTAGTCTACATATTCAGCAGTATTTTTACCCTTAAACACCTGTAATACTAACAGTCAGCCTGGTCCGTCTTCCCTTTTTTATCAAAACAGTAAAAAAAAGTCTTTTGTGTCAATTTTTATGTTTAAGATGCTTTAAACTGTGTGAGATAACAACAAGTTTTCTCTTAATAAAAAAAGTTATGGATGATAAAGTAATGACTGGGGTTTTTCTTATGAATGATATTCTTGAAGCAGTTTTTGTCCAGTTGAAGGCAGAGTCCAGCGTGTGTTTGGGGGGCTTATCTTGGTGGGCGTTTCTTGGAACAAATGTACTAGAGGATTAAAAAAATAAATAGATAAGAAAAGACAGTAAAGTAATTAATATGCAGTAACACTGCATTTTGAGGAAAAAACTGTAAAAAAAATTGTACTATGTATTGAAAATAACTAGTTTAATAAATCTGGAAATAGATTGTGTATACAAACTGTTTCCTTACTATGTTTGGGATGGCAACACGCCCTCTGTCTCCTCCTGTATCTACAGCTGCTCTGTCTCCTCCACACATTTAGAAGGAACTCTCCTCTTCCTTGTAGATCGGAACATTATGCCATTGTTTGCAAAAACAGGCAAATAATGTCAAAAACAGGCAGGCTTTGGCCATAACACTGCAAAATGAAACAGAAACTTACAGAAAAAAACTTCAGTACTGTTCTTTGCAATAACGAAAATACCAAGGACAAAGCAGAAAGCTTGACACACCACCAAAACACTGCTAAACACTGACTGTTTGCACTCTCTCAACTCCTGACTCTACATCTGATCCTCTTTGTCACCCTGCTGCAAAACTCAACACAGCACGGGCACTGCTGGCTCTACTTTAACATGCTGTATATCAGCCAAGAGAATTACGCTGATTGTTTGAACAATTGAAGAGTTGAGGTGTTAAGAAGAATGTAGGTTGGTGATTGCATCTGGTGTTTAAGGGTTAATTCAATGCACATTAAGATCTGGAATGTTGAAAAAGGTAACAAATATAGAAACCAGGTAATGTCTCAGAGGAGGCTCCGAACCCAAAGCAGCCTGACTGAGCCTTTCAGGTATTGTATGTACAGTATGGTTTGAAGCATTGTATTGCCATTAAACAGGAGCCGTCGGGTTGTTTCCTAACGCAGAATTATGTCTAGAATGGAGGACGTTCAGTGAAATGCATGTATGTATGAGATGCAGGGCGGCACAGAACCCCTGAGAGATCGTTACTCATCACTATTCAGAGACATACTGTACGGCCTTGTCAGTCACCGCTGAGGGGAGACGCACTTCTGTGACTGGTTCATTCCCAGATGGCTCTGACAGTATCATGCTTAGGCGAGCAAAGAAACCTGCCGTGCTGATGCGGTCAGAGAGTTATTATTCTAAACCTGTGCGGTGATGAGGTGTTGTTATAGCTAACTAGTAAAATGGATGGTGACAGATCGAGGGTCAGACGACAGGATTGCGAGGACATCGCTGGCGGGGGTTTTAGCCACATGTTGACAGAGCTGACACGGAAACACCGTCTGGCATGCTTGGGATGTCTTTGTTTACTAGTCAAGGTTTCCACTCACTTGACTTTGTTGTAGCTCTGTCAAAAGGTGAGGTGTCCACTTTGGGAACAGTCAATCACATGGTTACACTGGTTAACCGGACCCTGCTTCTTGGATTCCTTCTTCGTCAAACACGTATGTAACTTGTCTCTGTGGATGAGGGATGGACAGATGAAAGGGAAATTTCTGAACAAAAAGGAAAATCTGAATAAAGAAGTGGGAACAAAAAGCAGAAGGAAGCATGAAACAAAGATTGAAGCAGCGCAAGAGAGAAAAATATTACCATCAGTTGCCTCTGAATAATTCATAGCGTCTTCATAATCGAAAAACCCACTTCTTTTTATGATGTCATATTTCACAGCTACTTTATGGCTTGGATGCCTGTGAGACAATGGTCTGACAGCACAGACTGAGGGAAGAGATGTTAAATGTGTCTGTGATACTCTGGTGTGGAATATCAAGTTCTGTCTGTGTGGTGTTTCCCCTGTCCAACTCAAACATACTGTCACCCTCAGGTCATCTACCATGACTTGTTTCTCCCCCACATGTATATTTTCAGTGTCTCTCTTTTGATACCTGAGGCCACACCAATTATCTCTGGATTAAAATTCAACAGATCCAACTACAGTGGATGAGTACCAATGCATGTACCTTATTATGTTGAAATGCTGAGCACAGCATATAGGAATCTGACTTTATTAAACTTCTCATTCTTTCATACATTTTTTGGCTCAGTACTCCTCCAAAAGAAATTTCACTGTTCAAATTGTAAAATGCTCAGCATGTTAAGGAGAACCGTGTGTGTGTGATTAAAATTTCTAACCCTCATACTTTTTAAAATATTCAGCATTTTCCAAAATTTTTTAGCCCATTAAAATGAATTGAAATGATCCAAGACCATGGAAACCATACAGCTGATGATGTCATAATGTCATAAGGGACAGAGGCTGGTGTGGTTAGGGTTAGGGCCCAGCATTTCAAAATTCACCCCCCCACCACCCCTCCTTAATTCTTTGTGAACCTCTCCTGCAAACACCTTTTCTGATGTGGAATTATTGGTCAACCAAACACTTGAGCGTCCTCAGCGAGCTCTGGTCGACTCCCCTCAAAGAACGTCTCTCATCACAAAGAGAGCATGCTGTAACCGCAGAGCCTGGGGTATTGAGCTCACATCCATCGCCACTTCAAAGAGCTGCACAATCTATAGGAGGCAGTGCCATTGTCTGCCGTGCAGGTGTGCTGCCTCCCACAGGCTCTGAAGGTTCTCAAAAGCCACAGAGCTGCGCAGAGAAGGGCTCTGCTTAGATGCTATCGGCTCCAGATACAGACAACATGGTGGGGACACAGACAATGGGAGGCATGTGGACTCTGGGACTTCAAGAGGGGGGTTATAATCAGTGCTAACATTTGCGGGCAGACTGGAATTGGTTGCAGGGCAACTTGAAATATTCTAAGTTTCCATCCACTGTAATGTAAGCCTTGTGTTGCCAGTTTTATCCCACATTCCAGAAAGATGCAAATCAGGTGGAAGGCTGAGCCTGCAGTGTCAAACTGTGTTATAAAACTAGCAATCTGTCTTCAAGGTTCGTCACTTTGTCGTATCAGACACCCCTGGAGTCATGGATTATTGCCATGACCAGCCTTTAATACAAAGCAGGATTTTGGAACCAGGACTTGCCTACAAAATCTTCCCTCCACACATTTGCACCAAAGCGGACTCCTGTTCTTGCCCTTCAGTTTCACGCAACTTGACTTGCTACTCTTCCAGTGTCCATTCCTGCAGACTGCCAAGATAAAACCAGTGCACCCACTGGCCATTTTTAATCTCTGATGCTCCACATCTGTCAGCACTGATGATTATCATGCTGGTTTCTCCTACGTGTAGTCTCAAACAAGCCTTAAACTGAAATGAACATATAGTACAGCATGTATCCTTGGCAATTTCTGGAAAAGATAAAAAAAAGTTGAACCGAATGCAGGGACATTTATTGATAAAACATAGTCTATGTGGTCTCCATTCCCAAGCAGGTCTCACCCGCATGATACAAACTACTCTGTTTTATTTTTCTCTTCCCCACAACAAACTGAATGCCCTCATGTGAAGCTCTCAGAGGGCAACAAGCCTCATCACATCCTCCCCCGTGGTTTGCTCTTTCTGTCTTTGTTGAGCACAATGTAGCTTTTTAGCTGCACATGCTCTTATCATGGCTTTGTTGGCATATTTGGGGGACTGGCAGAAACTAAACATGGATTTATTTGATGATTTCGCTCTGAGGGGAGGCAGCGGCAGCAGTTTGCGGTGAATTGTATCCCCATATGAAGCACGATAGCCACGTCTTATCTCAGAAAAGCCGGGAAAGACGGAGGGAGAGTTTATCTACTCACTGAGTCTTGACCTCTCTGTGCTGATGATGTTGAGTTTGTTGGAGAGATACTGAGCGAGAGTATGATGGTTGTGATGGCTTCTTCCCCTGATGGATGATCTCATACCCTCTCTCTCTTTCTGCCAGGCGACAGATTGTTTGCTGGCACAGAGGGGTGTTTCATGTTTGCTTTCACGCCTGCTTGCGATACGCCTGGCTCTGCTGCTCTGTGAGTGCACTGAACCGTTTGGGTCAGCAGGTGCTAATGAGATGTACCACTGACCACACAAACCAGCAGCTCTTAACACACTGCTGTGTGTGTACACATGAATGATGACCTCAAATACAAACTGAACCTGTCGCTCTTTCAGCCTGTGTGTGGAACCTGGAGGCTCCCACACAGAGTGGAATTCGCCAAGCATCCAAAAGCCAAATTCTGTGAGGTCAATGACTTGTCATCATATAAGAACTGTGAACTGTTTCAGAATTTGTTCCAATTATGATTGAGCGTCTTTTTCCTTTAAAAATCTTAAGTGATTCCATTTGAAATATCTTTTGCAGAGTCTGTTACTTCACCTTATTTTACTTTTCCTCTTTCATAGCCTAATTTGTAACAGTCCGGATCTCCTGTATCCCTGCAGGCCCAACATCTGCCCTCCTTCCACCCCCACCGCCCTCCCCCCCAATACTTCTCTGTCTCTCTGTCCTGCATACCCTTATCCTCCAAATCGCCCAAAACCATTTCTCTGTCCTCCATTTCTTAAATTTCCTCTTCCACTTGTTCAGTTTGCCCCTCCTCCACTCCAGATGCGCTCCTCTTCTTTTTCTTCTACAGTAATCTGTCGACGGTGCACAGGGGGCTTCAGGCTGACCACATGCCTTTGAATGTGGGGAATGGCATCCTTGTTAACTGGGGCTGTGTTTTTTCGAAGGAGGGGTGAACTAAAGGTTGCTGCTTCCGGTAGATGTCCCTGTAGACACCTGCTCGGCCAAAATGGTGAAGGAAAAGGGAAGAGATAAGTGTGAAGGGTCATTTGAAAGCATTTTTTTTTGTCAGATTTGAAGCTAAAATTCTTGCTTCATAGCAAACTAGAGAACAAAGATTAAAAAAGGAGAATCTACATTGATGTTAATCCTATGAACCCTGGGCTGCTTTTTTTAGGTCTGCTCGAAAATTGCATAGCCATAATAAAATGGGTATATCTCTGCAACCACAAGGTCTGTTTGAATAATTTTGGTGTCATAGTAAAGAAAAAAGTTGTGAGATTTGTTGAGATGTTTTAATATGAGTATATTTGATACTGGTAAAGAGTAAATGAAGATGGCACCCAACAAAAATAAAAAGAAATGTAAGTTGGACTAAAAAATAGGACATTTTAGGATGAATATCTCTATGAAAATGATGCAACTGCAGCTCTGAACCTTTATTAGACCATAGAACAACATATGAACATTATCTCTGCAAAGTTTGTCTCTGATAAAATGAAGTAGAACAAAATTAGAGAGGTTTTAGTGAAGAGAGTTGAGGCGAGCTCTCTTTTAGCAGTTTGGCTCCATCTGTGTCATTTGAATTTTCTCATGTACAGAATTATGTGTTTCATTTGTTTATGATTAATGGTGATCAATACATCCAAGTACAACAGTTTTTGTCAACTTTTTGAATATTCATATATGAATATCCAGAAATTTTACAACCTTCATTCAGTACAGTGCTTTTTGTGTTTGTGATTCTTTTGCCTCTCTCTCTCTCTGATACTTTGCTGTAGAGCTTTGGTTTATATCGTTTGAATCATTGGAGTCTCTGCTTTCATCTGATTCAGAATGTTGCAGTGCAGGGGTAGAGCCGGAAATAAGTGAGTGGGTTGACACAGTGGAGCTGTACAGAGTTTGATATGTTGTGATTCATTTAGTTGTTATTTGAGTTGTGTTTGTGGCATGTAAAAAAAGGTTTATATAGCCGTGTAGCCCGAGTTCTGCTGTTTAATTTGATGTGCAACATCACTATAGTTTTTCATGATTAGTGCATAAGTGCCCCAGTTGGGGGACCGTATTAAGCCGTATTACATTAGTATAAATAGAAAAACCCTGGATTGTCCTCATACCATCATAAACTTTACACTCTGATAAATCATCCTCCTAGGGTGTGGGTGAATCATATGAACAGAAACAATTTCTGTGTTCCAAAACGGCTCATCCCTTGTTGTTTAAACAGAAAGTAAAATCCTGACCAATCAATTATCCAGAGAGCACAAAAACTATCAAAGTTTGTCATGGGTGAATTTGAGGAAAGAGAGTGAGTAAATATCAAACTGATTTGCTTAGAGTGGCTAGCATTAGCAGAGCTAGCACCACCAATCATCAGCCATCCACATGCTTGATTTGAATACTGCCAAACAGCACCATGCTGTGAGATGCAGTCACCTGTGCTTATTTCGATCGGGTAGTAGAGCTATAATCTACAATGATGAGGTGTAAAAAAAGGAAAATGTACATATTATTTTTTATTTATTTTTCTTTTAGTCATATCTGCCTGGAAGGTTTTGTGCCATCATTGCAAGAATTTGAAAATGTCTCAAATGTCCACCAAATGAAGCCTCTTTAATTTGACTAGGAGTCACCATGTTCATTTTTCAGACATGGATATTTTATAGACCTGTCAGCCACTATATTACAGACAAACTTAGCTGTGAATGGGGCTGGAAGAATATGAGGCCATTATTTAATATTCTCTTAATGATACCCAGTAAAAGGCAGCAGTTGTCGTTAGCTTTCAACAATCATTCAGTCCAATGCTTTGCTGGTGTGAATCTGACTTCTAATAGACAGCTGCAGAAGAACTTTTTGAGAAAAGGATTATAAATAGAGGGGATTCCTTTTGAAGAATACTTTAGGATGAACTTCCTGAATCTATTGCCATTGAGAAAAAGATAGACATTGAATGAATTGGCCAAAGAACACTGAAGCAGAAATGCCATCAAAAAACAGGATCGTCATCTATTTATCAGGTTAACATCAGGCTGCCAAGCTTGGAAAAGATTTCCCTTCCACTTAAATAAATCTAATAGATATTTTAAAAGGCGCCTTCATGAAGAGTTGGTGCAGTAGCCTTGAATTTCCCTCTCTGCTTGGCTTGGTTTTGTACCCCTGGGAAGAGGTATCATAAATCAGCTCACCATGTTTCAGCCATGTTAACAGTAGCAACGACTACCATAAAACCCAGAAACTCTGAAGACCCTCTTCTGTTGTCTGGGCCTCGTCTAATGAAAATGTAAAGATGGAAAATCCAGGGCTTAACATCACTCTTGAAACCTTACACAGTGTCAATTTCACAGAGATCAGGGTAATTTCTGGCACACTTACAATAGTCTCTCTTTGGCATCAGCCGTGCTTGATATTGCATGTTGGACAACTTGACAAATGCAGTGAAAAGCTATAGCACCAAACTGTCTGGCAGTGATCATGCAGGCGTGCACATTCACGTGGTAGGCAAGTGCCCAAGATGAAATTTCAACTCTCTTATTTCTTTCTGGCACACTATCTCTGACGGCATTCCCTCGCTCAGTATCT
The DNA here is from genome assembly GCA_030710495.1 of Labroides dimidiatus. NCBI lineage: Eukaryota > Metazoa > Chordata > Actinopteri > Labriformes > Labridae > Labroides > Labroides dimidiatus. Next base: position 22,046,937 of record CM061154.1, read on the forward strand.
CTTCCTGCTGTAACAGATCCTCTCTTAGATAGGGTTTTGGACATCTTTTCATCTTCCCAGGGTCCATCTGGGAGAGTTTAGGTCCATGTGGAAACCATCGAAACGGGAACGGCAACTGATCAGAGAAAGATGTGCCCCTCTGGAGGTGCAGCACATGTTTGGATCCCTGTACCCTTATTTGCTTTGTCTCAACCTCTTTTTACATTCCTGTGCCCTCTACCTCTTATGGGCTGATTTTGCTTAACCTCTTCCAGCTTTTCCTCTTGTTGTCCCTCTTCCTCCTTCGTTCCCCCTCTCCCTTGTGTCTGGTAAAGTGATTGGAGAGGGATCAGCGTGGTGGAAATGAAAGTGGCCATGACGAAAGGCTGAGGGATCTGCTGTAACATTACATTGGATCCCCTTGTGTTTTTTTCCTCCCCCGTTTTCCTCTGTGCCTGCCTGTTTCCCTCCACACAGGCGCTATCATATTTCTCTTCCCCAGTCACCTCTGCAACAGCCGCTGATGTAATCCTAGTTTATGGGCCTGTCCCGACCAGGACCGATGTTCTCCGAGACAATCGCTCACTCCTACTGTTTCTTAAACCTCTATCAAATTAGACTTTGTTGGAAACTCCATTTATTAGACTACATTTTCCATTACAGCAGTTATAGATGAAAGCAAGACTTCCAACTATTCTGCTTTGAATTAGTTTGTTTGACATTTGCAATAGACAGAACATTAGTCAGTGACTGTAGGTCCACTGGATCTCATTAAGCATGCATTAATAAGGTGCAGTTTAAACAGACTGGCAGGAAAATCAGCAGGGAGGACTAAAACACACGCAAACACACCTGCCTGCACATAAATGCTCTTAAATATGTATAATATTGTGCCAGTGTTACAGTCCTGAAACAGGAAAAATCACTACAATCTTAGTGACACCTGTAACATACTTTATACAAAGTATAATATACTGTATATCTGTTTATATAGCATACAATATATATGTTGATGGTCACGTGTCTAAAATGTCATTAACAAGGTGAAGAACTGATGTCAATCTTTAATGCAGTGCTGCCTGAGGGGTCAAAGGTCACGGGCATTCAGTGTTGGTTTTCTGCCTTGCTGCTTACATGCAGAGATTTCTCCAGATTCTCTGAATCTTTTAATGATATTATGAACTGTAGATGATCAAATCCCTAATTTTTTTGCAGTTGAACATTGAGGAACATTGTTCTTAAACTGTTGGACTATTTTCTCACACAGTTGTTTACAAAGTGGTGAACCTTGCCTCATCCTTTCTTGTGAACAACAGAGCCTTTCAGGGATGCTCCTTTCATACCCAATCATAACACTCGCCTGTTTCCAATCAACCTGTTCACCTGTGGAATGTTCCAAACAGGTGTTTTTTTTAGCATTCTTTAACTTTCCCAGTCTTTTGCTGACTCTGTCCCAGCCTTTTTGAAATGTGTTGGAGGCATCAAATTCAAAATGAGTAAATATTTACGATAAATAAATTAAATTAAATTAGATTCAATTAAATTAGTGACAGTTATTTGTTTTCCTGATGACAGTTCAAGCCAAATGAGGAAGACTTCCCCTGATAGGTGGGTGTAGACAGAAGCAATCAATCTCAGACTGTTAGATTTAGGCCATGTTGCAGATCAGATCAAGTATATTACGATTGGAATTAACAATAACTGACTTATACAATGTAAAATAACCGGTCATGTACTTTAGCCATTTAATATAATTACAGACCATGCATTTATTTTTCTCTTTTGGTTGTAACAGATATCTTTTGTAAACTTTTACAGCTGAGCAGAGGTGAGTGAGAGCTGGTATTTTAATTGTGACTTCCTGTCTTTGACCTGAGGCACAGTCAAACCCATAGTTATTGTCAAAGGTTTCATCACCAGCTCCACACCAGGATCTCATTCCCTCTGCCCTGGTCCTGTTTGCACAGCACCACTCTAGAATAACACTGTATCAGTCTCCACTGTTTGTCGTTAGTATATCTGTGTTTTGGGAAGATAAGAGGGGAACTGGGGAGCATCGTATTATCTCCTCATGAGATCTCAGGCTAATAGAGAAGTGAAAAGATCGGCTGCAGATGTTCCAAAATGCTTGTCTGAGGGTAAGCAGGAGGTCAAATGGCACTCCACGGGATAGCAGGCTGTGTTTATGGATGTAATTTCTCTGATGGTGTGAGTTAGCTAGCTGACAGGCTCCTCTTACAGGATCACCATCTATCCACCAAATGGGCCCTTCTCACAGGGTGTCACATTAGATTAGGAGCATGTGGTGACTCTTTCTCTCTCTGTACATCTCGGTTTTCTTCCACACACGCCCTCCACAGGTGATCACACATGTAAAAACAGAGAGCCACGCAGGTTTTGGTTCCTCAGGAAGAAAACACTTCACTCCGGTCATACACAGAGATCCCATGATTGGTCCCACACAGCTTCTTTGTCATCATACATCTGAGGAGGGGTCAGGTCTTGGGGAGGTCCAGTGGGAGGGCTGCTGGGGGCTCCAGGGGCCAGGAATGTTAATTGGGAAGATTGTTTTAATAAGGCCCTCATCTCTGCAGATGCTGGGAGAGGGGCCACACAGACGGGAGGGCAGCTCACAGTGAGATATTGTCAGCAAACATAACCGACACAATGTGAACTGAGCTGCAAAAAACACGCAGGGGGATTTAGGCACAAGTGGATTGAGATATTCCACGGCTCTTTCTGTGTTTACGCCTGCTTTTCTGGAGGTAAAGGGATTTACTGTAATGAGCGGTGAATGGTGACGAATGTGCGATCTGTATTTTACACCAGTTGTGTGTTGTGCAAAATCCCATTAAAGTGTGAAGACTCAGACAGTCTGGAAAAGCTGAATGTAGGCAGAGGAGAGAGAAAAATGAAACACAGAGACACAAATACAAGTGGAAATGATCAGCTTTAAGAAATTACAGAGAAGGAAAATTTACTTACCTCGAGTAGGACATGTAGATGAATCAATTGAGCCAGATTTTATGCATCCATCTGTGAGATTGCAGATTTGTTTGCTCTTCTTGCAGCACTGAACTACGTATACTTAAAAAAATCCAGCAGCAGCTCTCACTAGAATCAATGTGGATAATCTACAGAAGCCTTCACTGGAACTATTTCTTCTGCAGAAATTATTTGTATTAGAACCATTTACAGCAAGATCCTTGAAAGGAGAAATTTATTAGGATGAGAATTACTTTGAGGCTGGTCAGTTGTAGGGTGTATTCACACCTGTGGCTCGTTTGGTTGGTTCCAATTCAGGGGCAAAAATAATGCAATTGTTGCAGTCGTCACCTGGTTTGTTTGTATTCACATGTCAAAAGTCTGTTATGATCCAAAGCTGTAAACTAATACCACATGGGATCACATTTTCTCTCAATACTCAGAAGTCTGTACCTTTTAAGATGAAGAGCCCATGACTCGTCTTGTTTTGTCCCACATCAAAAATAATAATCACGATTATTTTGATTGATATTGAAATCATTATTATTGAACACATTTATTCGTTGATTTCAAAACATGAGTATTTATTGAACCACAATTTAAAGAACAATCAGAAATAAACTAGTAACTAGTAAAATAATAATAATATATTTAATAGTAGTTATTAAAAACAAGTAACAAAAATAATTGCCCAATCTACTTGCAATCTTCTGTTGCAAAATTTGCAGCATGCAAAATACACTAATAACATGGCAGAAACAACCCAGAAATACTCTTTGAAGTCTTTTCAAAAACTTTTGTAAAAACAAAGATCAACACAAATATTTTTAATCATTTTTCTTCAATTATAACATTTTTACGATTGTGAGAAGCTAAAAATCGAAATCACAATCAAAATTCAATTAACTGTCAATCCCTACCATAGAGTCACAATGTAAGACATCAGAACAGAGGTCAACAGTTTTACATTGAAGAAGAAAACCTATTTTAAAGCTTATTTCGCTGCTTTTGTGTAAGCTCTTTTGAGTCCTGTTAATGAAGGATGCAGAGTTTTTTTTTTTACATTTTTGTTGTAAATACTGATGAGAAATATTCCTCTCATTCATTTAAGCTATGCCCAAATGCCAAACAACACCTTCTTTGTCCCTATTGTACACATGTATATGAGGAATGTATTTTTTTTCCCCTCAGCACAGTTCACAGAGGGCAGGTCAGAGCCTCATTACCACAGTTTGTGTCGTGTGAGAGGGAGAAGGAGACACTGAATGAGTGAGCACACTGTACAGGTGTACATGTGAGTGTCTGCTATAGTGTTACATCTGCTCTTTTGTATCTCTTTGCAGAGAGCTCCAGGCGCAACACAACACAGAGAGTGGTGACAGCTGAGTTACTGAGGTTTCTAAATATCCTCTGCCTGGTCCTCAGGGAGTGCACAGCGGAGCTCCACCTAGAAATGAGGACATGACAGACATGCTCCTTTCAGCACCACAGTGCTGTTTTAACTGTCCTAATCTTTTGTTGCGATAGAGGTTTTTGCTTGTAAAACTCTTTGTCTTACCTGTTTCCCACCTTTTTCTTCCCTCGTTATTATTTTACTACATTGTGAAAGTCAAACAAACAAAAACACAACATTGTTTGGGATGGAAACAGCATAAAATCCACTGGCATCAGCTCTGTGCTGTGTAAACAGAATGCTTTAGTTGGCTCAGGCAGCTCCAGTGAAAGATGTCATGGTGTGTTTTATAATCAGGGTGCTTAGAGCTGTTTTCACAACAGGTTACGTGCCCCTTCAAAATAAAAGCTGCCTTAAAATCACATTCGTGTTCAGGATCAGCAGATCTTTCATCAGCTTAGAAATCTAAAAGAAGCTCATCTAGGTTTTTGAGTCATTAGATTTAAAAGTTTAAAACAAAGTTTGATTTGTATTTGCATATTTCATCAGGATTTGTGGGTTTTTTGTTAATTTTCTAACATATTGAGACTACTTCACAGGCTGTGATTTTTTTCTCCCACATTCCTGCCTGCACTTGAAACACTCTTTATTTGAGTCCACCTCCTGCTCACCCAGCTCTCCAATCACACAAGCACTGTTTATTGAACTATGAGGTGCAAAGTCACTCACTCACTCACTCACTCACTCACATAAAACTGCCTCCCTCCCTTGCCCTCTGTGCCTTTTCGCCGCTCTCGCCGAACGCAAAATCTCTTTCTCCCCGAGCCTGACGAGAAGACTTATGACCATTTAAACAAACACAGGCACTCAATGGGGTCTCTGTCCGCGCAACTAATGTGTATGTGTGTGTGTGTGTGTGTGTGTGTGTGTGTGTGTGTGCTTAGTTAGGTGTTCAGATGTTTGTGTTCCTTTATGTACAGACATAATTGCTGCAGGTTACTGAAACACACGAGGTGTGCTTGTGTGTTTTTTTCAGATTTTGAAGTGTGAGGTTGAAGCGCTGATGTTGAACCCTGTGCACTCGGCTATCTGCAGCCTCAGCGGGCCGCAGCGAGCACAGACATGCCCTCTGCTGTGCCACTGAAAGGTCCGCAAAGCCATCTGCCTTTGCTGTTAGTGCCAGGTTAGAGACTGTAATCGCTTGGCAGTGCGCAGAGCGAATACTTCGTTTAGCCACTGCTTCAATCGACACACCAGCAAAGCCAGACGGATTTCTTTCTCTACTTGATATTGTGTCTGCACATATCTGCAACTGTTAAAATCTTTGAGGGTTTGAAAACGAAATCCAACCTGTGTAGTCCTTTATTTCACCATAGAGTTAAAAAAAAAATAGAAACCCACATGCAAGCCTTAGTCTGTTTATTTGTTCATGGACTCACAAGGTTTTCATTAACAAGAGCCAACAGGGGCATCCTGTCCCTGCTCTGTGACATGATGACATCACATGTGAGTCTGCAGGATGACCTCATGGAGTTCGGGGCATGCAGGTGCAAACCCTAAAGGCCAGTCAGTTGGGTTATAGTGTGTTTGCTCTTGTTGACATATTTACGATGTCTGCGAGGTGTCTTGCGGTCAATCGGCGTTTTTAACCCATTGGACCCTGCAGATGTGACCTCATGATCAATATCATAGATCACACACTGGATCCTGTTGTTCTTAAAATACCCTGTCAGTAGTGCATGGTTGGATTGATGTGAAATCTATGAATTAAATCTGGAACAAATAAAACAGAGAAGAGCCTGTGATGAATTTTTCATAATATTTTATTTTCTTTATGTCAGTTTTCTACATAAAATCTACCATCCTGGCTCATCCTGGCAGTGTTACAGGCATGTTCAATGCTGCTGACACGCTGCAGGGTAAGATCTAGTTTCTGCAGGGTGGACAAAGAGGGCATGAGCTCAGAGCAAAAGAACGAGCAGCAGATTGAGAAAGAGAGAGAGGAGCCTGCCGTGTCCAATCTCATCTCCCTGTTGGAGAGGTCAGGAGGGAACAAGGGAACGAGTAGGAGGAGGGAGGCAGTGATTCTCCAGAGTACAGTAGGAGTCCTGTTATATCTTCACACCCACAAGCAAAAACTACAGATTTATGCTTTGCAAACTCACACACACATGCACACATATTCACACATTCTCTGCACGCACGCCCCTGGCAGATTATCCACCTGCAGCAGCCTTTTTCGCGATAGTGGCATGGGGTTAGCACACCATCGCTATGAGCCGGGTCTTTGATGTGCACTGCTCTGTGTGTGTGCAGAGAGAGAGGGGAGATAAGGGGGTCAAATGCTGAGAGGGGAGAGAGAAATTTTGAGACAAAGTGGGAGAATCATGGCGGGAGAGGATGAGAGGTGTTTGTCCCAGAGGACAGAGCTGGAGGCAAGGTGAAGAACAACAATATGGGAGGCTTCAGCACATAGTTACACTGTGAATAAGGCAGATTTCTGCCTATGGCGTAAACAACACTCATGTAGGGGCAGAGGAGTTATGTTGTGCACTAAGAAGAGATGAAGTAGAGGGAAGCTAAACCCTGTTTTATTACACTTCAGTGCATCGTTTGATGCTTTACTCATGTAATGTCATGAAGACGTCCAGAAATGGAGCTGTCTCTTGTCTCTTCTTTTATTTTGTTTTAATTAAACATCGACTTTGCCCCTGCTTCAACACAGAGATGTCTCGACAGCGCGCAAGTTAAAGCGAAAGAGCAGCTCTGCTCCAGCTAAGGCAACAGTCGTGTACAACTGGGAACATCTGGAGCTGCTTATCCATTTGATATTTGTCTTCTTGTACTGTGTAGTCATCCTTACCTGCCTCATGTCCTCAGGTGGTGTTTGACCACGTTTGACCTTTGATTGTCTGGCGTCAGGACAGCTCATAAGCAAATCACCAAATTTGTTCACTCCAAAGGATCCGGCCCTTCTAGAAACCAGAAGGAGAGACCACAAGAAAGAGATCCGGATTATCTTCCTTTACATTGAGCAGATTATTTCTATCCCCTTGGATCTACTGTTCTTTTTTTCTCTCCTTCTGCTTCTTGTAAGAGACCAGCAATGTCCAAGGAAAGCCAAAGGCGAGACTCCCACTGTGCTCTGTGTCTCTGCAGGATTGACTCCGGGTGCCTTCTGATAAATCTTTAAGACCCTTGTGGGTCTGTTTTTCCTATGTTTTTTTTATCCCTCCAAAGATTTGTGTGGAGGCTTGTTGTACTTGGTTTAATTTCCTCAGAACAAAGCTCATCTGATCTTCCCACCCAGACTTGTGTGTGGCATTAAGTCTCCATTTTCATTAATGTTGGAGGGGCAGAACGGGAATCTCATTTTAATTTGACATTTAAACATCTGTTTTCAATTTCCTGAGGAAGAGAGTGTTTATGTGTGTGCATGTGCGTGTGTGTGTGTGTGTGTGTGTGTGTGTGTGTGTGTGTGTGTGTGTGTGTGTGTGTGTGTGTGTGTGTCAGTGAGTGTGTGTGAGTCGACGGGGGATAGTTTGTTGGGGTGAGGAACCTGGGAGTTCTCAGCGTCGAGAGCAGCCATCTCAGCTGACCTTTACAAGATCGTTTGGATGTAAGAGATGATGGCAGCTAATTGCGTTAGCCTCGGCACTGTTCCAATTTGCTACTTTGGACCTAGGGAGTGATCTATCATACAGAACATTAGAGTGTGGTTAAACCAGGCTTAGCGGAGCCCTGCAGATGTTTGGTTCTTCAGACTCTATTACTGTAGCTGTTTTGTGCACACTCAGCTGTTTTGCTTGCAGGGAGACATTTCAGCTGCATGAGATAGAATGTGTTTTGTTTGATTGTAAAGAGGAAATACATAGAAGAAAATAACCCTTTACCTCCGAAAGGAGTATAGATATCCGTCCAGGTTTGGGTATTCACTCTGTTTCATCCCATCATCACCATATTTGAGCAAATCCAGGACGGACAAAGAGGCGTCTTCATGCTGGGACCTGTGACTCTGGCCCATTTCCACACATTAAGCCTCAAACCGAAAATCTCTCTGTACACACACACACACACACACACACACATTGAGTCTGGCCTCCCTGTTAATAGCGCAGGAAATATTATCTGCTAAGGGACAGCTGCAGGCTCACAAGAGAGACAGAATGGTAGAGCAGGCTCATTATCCCAAACACAGACACGGACCACACCACACACTTACACACACTTTCAGGACAGCGCACAGCATGAGAGCCTTTCTATCCGGTTTTTCACCCAATTCTGGGACAGTGAGGAAGGCAAGGAGAGTGTGTGCAGGAAGAAGGGATGCTGGTTGTCTTATTTAAACCAGGGGGGCCAGAGGCGACCGACTTCACCGCAACTCCTGATCTGACGAGGCTTCTAGCGGAAGAGATGGGGCTTTGTAGCCCATCCAGATCTGGGTCTTTCCGTCTGTCCGTCTGTCTGGCTGGCTGCCTCGGTCTCCTTGTTGCTCATTCTGCCTCAATCCCAGAGGATTTTGTTTTTCCACCGCGCAGATGTTCCAGGCTGTCTGCTGCGCCGCTCTCAGCTGTGTTTATAACAAAGAGGTGTTGGTTTGGAGGAGGAGAGAGGAGCAGCGAGGTGGGGGAGTGAGCTGTGCTAAGGAGGGGTGGAGGTCACTGCTATTGGTGTAAACACTGGATGATGCCAGCTCTCCCTCAGGCCTCTAACTAGTCCATACAGCATCCTCTTTTTTTCCTGCTCATGCTTTTTGTATTTTCCGGAGGGACAGATGTATCTGCATGCAGGCTAAAGAGTTCCATGAGGCCAGCAGGGAAGGTAGAGCCCTGCTGTGAGGAGAAGAGGTGCACTTAATGCTGCAGTTAAACTTACTGCGCTCTCTCAACCAAACATTTATGACACACTCTGCAGGGAAAACACAAATACACACTCTTTGCTTTTAATTTCTTAAGTGTGTCTACTTTAAATCAACAGGGGAGCTCTCAGGGGAAAAGTATGTTTAAACCTTTAACAAACACAAGAATGATTGAACATTTTAAAAAGCTGCTGTAGGAATATTTGACCACATGGCTTAACTGTACAGCAGAGCTCTCTGCGAGACAGCGTTTTCGTCAGATGGAGCTGCTGCTTCCACAGAGCTGGTGTTTAGTGTTTACATTTGCATTCCTGAATGACTGTATCTGCTTTTAATACAACAAATGAGCTCACTCGTCCCACAGCTGCACTGCTGAGTTTTGATTAGGAACCGACTGAGTATCAAGTGCTGAGGAAGTCACACATTCAAATGTTATGAATGTTACTGTGGAGTTATGCTTCCACCCTATTATATAAATCCCATTTCCAATGAAGTTGAGACATTGTGTAAAACAAATTAAAACAGAATACAATGATTTGCAAATCCTGTTTAACCTATATTCATTTAAATAAACTACAAAGACAAGATATTTATGGTTTAAACTGATAAACTTTTTCTTTTTTCAAACATTAACTCATTTTGAATTTGATGCCTGCAACACATTCCAAAAAAAGCTGAGACAGGGTCACCAAAAGTTAAGAAATGTTAAAATGAATGTTAAAAAAAATACCTGTTTGGAACATTCCATACATGAACAGGTTAATTGGAAATAGTCAAGTGTTATGATTGGGTATAAAAGGAGCATCCATGAAAGGCTCAGTCATTCATAAGCAAGGATGGGGTGAGGTCCATCACTTTGTGAACAACTACATGAGCAAATAGTTCAACAGTTTAAGAACAATGTTTCTTAATTTCTCAATACAATTGCAAGGAATTTTGGGATTTCATCACCTACAGTCAATGATATCATCAAAAGATTCAGAGAATCAGGAGAAATCTCTGCACATAAGCAGGAAATGTACTAGACTGGCCTGCCAGCAGTCCAGACCTGTCTCCCATTGAAAACGTATGGCACATTATGAAGTGCAAAATGAAACAATGGAGACCCCGGACTGTTGAGCACCTGAAGTTGTTCATCAATGAAGAATGTGAAAGAATTCCACCTCCAACGCTTCAACATTTAGTGTTCTCAGTTCACAAACGCTTATTGAGTGTTATTAAAAGGAAAGGTGATGTAACACAGTGGTAAACATGCCCCTGTCCCAGCTTTTTTGGACCGTGTTGCAGGCATCAAATTCAAAATGAGTGAATATTTTCAAAGAAATCAATAAAGAAAGAAAATAAAGTTTATAAGTTGGACAGTAAATTTCTTGTCTTTGTAGTGTCTTTAACTGAATATAGGTTAAACAGGATTTGCCAATCATTGTATTCTGTTTTTCTTTACGTTTGACACAATGTTCCAACATCATTGGAAATAGGGTTGTAGGTGACAGCTACAAGAGTTACAAAATCCGTTTTTTTGCCTTGTTTCTGATGCATTCTTGCGATGCATATTGATAAAAGTTTGGTTATATTACAACTGAATTCTGGAAATTGAGGCTGTGATTCTGCAGCTTTTACCACTCAGCTTCTTTAAGGTTTCTCATGTTGGTTTGAAATCACTCTCCATGTTTGAAGACACAGTTTCTGGTCTTGTCGTTGACCAATTAAGTGCTTAAAGGGTTTAGTCAGGAATTTGTTGGCTGTCAGTAGGTGAGGGGTCCTGGGGTGAGTCTGACTTTGGTCTGGGACAGAGATGATAATAGATGGTAAAAGCTCCCTTGTATCCCAAAAACAGACCCACAAAAACCTGCATTACTCATGGTCTCATAATGCTCATGCACTGACCCTGCATGCTTAGTGTGTGGCCTGACATTTACAAGCGGTATTTTCATGTGTTTTTATATGTATATGCAGGGAAGCTGGGAAAATGATTACTGGCACAGTGTCAGCAGAAGGGAGCTTGTTGCTTTTTCATTACTTTCCCCCCTCTCAATAAACCTGCAGTTTATTTCAAACAGCAGAGATATGCAGCCCAGAGATGCAGTATGTGCCTCTTCTGCGCCTCAAAAAACAGATATGACTCTATGATCTGCCTCGCTGAAGGCACCTGTTTGTAATGATATCGATGTGATACTCTGGAAAAGCAGGCAGGGGAGGACTAATGAATTTACATGGGGAAAGTTTTGTAATTCGGCTGCAAATGAAAATCAGAATCGCTCCGTTCATCTCCTCAAACCCTTCCTTTTATTCACCGCAAGATTACTCTTCAGAATGAGAAGCTGTGCTCCTCTTACGTCTGAATGATAAAAATCCACGACTGTCTCATCTCTTTTACAGCACCTCTAGTCTGGAAATCAATGCAAATAAGAATCATATCCTAACAAAGTCCTCAGCACGGCAGCTGTGGTTGATTGGATCTGATGCAGATTTTCATCTATGGTAGGAAGCGTGCGTGAGTGAGAGAGCAGGGGATGTAAATACGAAGTGTCAGGGAGAGATGAAGAAGCGATGATGGAGAGGAGATGATCAGGGTATGATGGAGTGTGTGTGTGTGTGTGTGTGTGTGTGATCACGTTTATAGGTTTGTGTGGTTGGTTTAACAAAAAGGAAGGTCATTGCTGTTGGGGATGTTGACAGGAAGGTGTATGGGACAAAGCAGATCATTAATGGCATCCAAGTAAAGGCAGCAGTGTCCATTTATATACCTTTTTTTGAAAACTATTATCCATCTGAGGAAGTTTTGTTACCAGTGTCACGGCTGGCTGGATGCTGTAAATCAATAATGATGTGTGCCTTACATTTTGTCATCTGTGCAGAACTAATTATGAGTTTCAGAACACCTCGACTGCTGTTTTACGAGCTGCCTTGGGCTCCATAAATGTAGCAGCAGCTTCGAGTGTTTTCTTCTTTTTTCTTTGTTTTTTTTTAATACATGGAATCATCTGCTTCTTTAACTCTTTGTAGACTACGTTCCCTCAAAAGAAGCTCTGTTCATTCTTTTTCCTCTCTCTTTGTGTTTCTTTGCAGTTCTACGTGATGACTTCAGACAAAATCCTGCAGATGTGATCGTGGCGGCGGGAGAGCCAGCAGTTCTTGAGTGTCAGCCTCCGCGTGGACATCCTGAGCCCACCATATCCTGGAAAAAAGATGGAATAAATATAGACGATAGAGATGAGAGAATAACGGTAAGAAGTTGACCTTTAAGCTCGTATTGACACCTTCAGACTGCTACGTACACAAGGTTGATTTTCTTGGAATGTATGAGTGAGACTAGCCCAGCGATGCAGGTCTACTCATTACCAGCACTTCAGTATTTGTTGATAGATTGATTTGTTTGCCTCATTATCCACATATAGCAATTACCAAACCCCATAGCAGCCTGCATAGGTGGCTACAACCTTTAATGACTGAGGTAGATAGAATCAGTCTGGCTCCATCAGTCAGCAGAGGTGCATTGATTAGGAATAGCCTGCTGATGAAATCCACTAGCAGAAGCGCAGATCAGTGGGGAGAATGAGCTGACTGGAATCAAAGAGTAGAAAGTTGCTTTTAGCAGCAGCAGCGCCTGCAGAATCCAAACAACTCTGTGTGTGTGATTCACAACCAAACCAGCAATTATTTCGCTTTAATTAAAACAACAGCACAGCCAGCACTGCAGCCTCAATCAGCTTGACAAACTTTCCACCAAAGGCCTGTCTCCAGTAATCCAAGATGAAGCTGTTTGGACCAAACACGTCTTTATGTCCATATTCCATTTTTCCTGAGAGGAAAGAAGCTTGTAGTGGTGTTTGATTTTCCTCACTGGATGTGTTATGGAAGGAAGGTGGGACTTGACTCAGCAGGTAGAAAGTAGTTTGCAAAGGGGGTCTGGATTCCATTTACACAATATGGCCGGTGGGGTTTTTTGATTCTGGCTGCATTCTGTGCATTTGTTGAGCAGACAAATAGTCTGGCCCCCAAGTGCTGACGATGGCTAACTTCTCCGAACACTCACGGAAAATCAAATGTTCCCCAGATAATAAATACAAGGTCCTAATAAAGATGTTCCGCACTGTACGCCTGGAGCAAAGCACAGGAGTCCAAACTGGGCTAGTCGTTCTTAATACATTTCATTACTCTGCTGAGTGGAAAGAGGGATTCATTTCTAAAGGCTGAGGATTGTGCAGCGTTTCTTCCAGGTTAAAGCCAGTCGAGGTTGCACAAAGTTGGACCTCCTAAACATTGCATGCATTCTTCTTCTCTCTGTTTCTAGGCTGCACAGACAGCAGATTAAGAGTCTGTGTCTGGCTAGTGAGCAGCCTAACTGAAAGAAACAAGCGCATAATCTAGTTTAGATTATGATTAAGAGAATCAGGTCATGTTTGTACTTGTCAGTAGTCGCAGAGGAGCATGAAACTTCAAATGCACAAAAAGAGCTCCTGTGGCTTTGGGTGTTGCTTGTGTAACTTGGATGTCATATTTGCTGATTGCAGACCTTATGAACAACTTCCAAAAAAATATTCAAGAAATTTTCTTCATGCATTCCATGCAAAGGTGGGATACTTTGAGAGCACAGATGGCCTAGTGGTTTAGGTTGCATTCTATATGGCAAAAAGCCCTTGAGCGGGCAGCCCGGGTTCGAGTCCAGCCTGTGGCGACTTTCCTTCATGTCACTCAACACTCTCACCCTGTTTCCTGCTCTTTACACTCTCCTGTCCTCTTCCATTAAAGGCATAAAAAGGCTGAAAAAATAACTTAAAAAAACCCAAAGAGGGGTACTGTGAGGACAATGTGGGGCTGTTTTAAGTCAGTATTAAACATGGCTCTCATGCACATGGCCTTTCTCATAATTATGTTTTAGCTCCACTGAATACAAACTACACACACAAGCCAATACTGTTGTTTATAAATCATCCCTTTACCCCCCCTGCGTAGTGGAAGCCAGGACTTATCCTTGCTCCTGTTCATGCGATTTTGTGCACTGAGGGGGAGAAATCCTCGGAGTAAACGATGTGAACACGGCTGCTGTAACAGGCTGAGTGACTCAGAGTTGTGTCCTTGTAGCCCGCAGCCATGTTGGGCCTTCTGTGGAGCTGAGAACAGAGTCTGGTGGATTTAACTGTGCTGCATTGACCAGCTGGTGTTGCTCACTGTAAACTTCCTGTCAAGCACAAAACCGTACAGGCTGAGTGTTCCCAAATGAGCACTTTTAAAGTAGCACTAAGTATGTGTAATCAACTGTGCTGACAGATGGGAGTCTGGACGGTGTCCCGTGCATGTCCATGCAAGCAGAAAAAAAAAATTGTATTAGAAAAGGACAAATTATGGGGCAATGGCTAGAATTTGTTTATAGTTTAGGTAATTTGGTGTGAGTGGAAATAGGACTGAGGAGAGGGAAGCAGAGGGTGGAATCTTTTTAATGTGACGAACAGCTGAGCTCGTCAAAGGGCCCCCTTCATCCCGCCTGCATTGTTTTGCTTGCTTCAGTCCATTCCTCCCACCATGCAACATGCTGGAACGTGCAGTCTCCTTGGTGATCGCTGGTGATCAGAGAAAGGTCCCAAACCACCTGCAGTGGGGACTTTTTTTTTTTCCTCTCCGTGCGCCACTTTGCTGGGGTGGACCGACTCGGCTTTGGCGGCTGTGGCGTAAAGAGGAGGGAGTAATGACACATCAGAGGACAGCTTTCTGTTTCTCTATCTATTTTCGTCAGCTGTGTGTAAACACAAATGACATGCTGGGTACCATCTCACATTTATTCATGACTTCATGTGGGGCGGCTGTGCAAAGTTCCCCACTGAGCCATAAAAAGTGAGGTTGTTCTGTTACCCTTAAGCTGCAGCTGGCCGCATTCCAATCCACTTTGTCAAACAGGTCTTTCAGGAACAACAAGTTAAGGATAAATAAACAGAAACAGGAGAGATGCCAGTATTAACGCGCTGACCATTGTCTGCTTTGAGCTGGAGTCTGTCGGCGGCATCATAAATGGCCGAAACGCTGCATTGTCCTGCTCCTTTTGTGCAATAGTTGTGGCTAATTATCAGCCTGGAAAATGAACTGCTGTGTGAATGCCAACAGAGCGCATGCTGAATGGAGCTTTTTCATTATCAGCAATGCCAAATGACATGAGACAAAAGGCAACAGGATAGAGCCATCTCCCTGTAATGCAGGGATAATGGTCGGACTGTCGGGGCTTTCAGCAGACTGTGCACTCCGCTGTGCTGTGTGGAGAGGATATGCATGCAGAGAAAAAGAGGGCAAGCTGCTGCATTCATTTACTTTAGCCCCGCTCTCAGAGTCCCTGCTGCTCTGGCACTCCAAATATGCCCATGGAGAATGGAAAACTGCCACAGACGCACAGACAGAGGTAGGAATATGGATAAAGTGGACGCAGCCCTTAAGTGGATCCTCATGTCAAAGCCCTGTGGACCCAACATAACACCCACCCCACCCCACCTTCTCTCCTTCCACTGGATGGTCTGTCCTGACCTTGGGCCTTTGTGAGTGTCACAGTGTTTTAGCTGTTAAGCCTTTGCTCAAACAAACAGTAACATAATGATACTTCAAACCCCTCCAACACCACAGGGTGCCCTAAATAAGCCAGGCTTCCACAGCCTCTTCAACTACCCCTTCCTGCTGCTGCACTATGAATATTAAACAGGGGCGCAGGTCTGAGGAATGCCTTAGAAATTGGAGAGTACGTCCGGCTGCTAAGTTGTCCCTCAAGAATCTTAACTTACTTTAAAAAACCAAATCCATGTCTGTCATGTGTAAGTGATGAAAACTGGCAAAGATTAAATGAAACATATCATAGTCTGCATGTGAACAACTATGTCAGAAGGCTTTAACACGTCAATCACAAAGAAGGCAGATTATTGCTATATTATGTGTCAAGTTCTCTGTCAGTGCCTCCCTAATGAGGGTATCGATTACATGTTGCAGGTGGTGGTCCTGGTCTTGCAGGCTGATGTGTGTATTTAAAACCTTAAGCTCCATCAAAGAGCAGAGATCCTCGGAGCTCGGTGCTATTGTCTGTCTCCGCGCTGACTGGCATGCGAGAGAGCAGAGAGAAGGGGCTGAGGGGCCTGTGCCGGGGCCGGGGCTGCCTCTCTGACTCCCTGAGAACAAAGCACCTCCTCTGGCTTGTAATCAAAGCCCTGGGAAATAACAGACATGACATTCACCTGGACAAACACACATGCACATGCTGGGTGTGTGTGCTGTCTGCTTGCTCTCACTTGTAGTTGTGTGTAGAGCACCAACAAAATTCCCCACAATAATACATGAAACTGTCCTGCAGCTCTGTGAGGGGACTGGGTGAGTGTTCGCAGTCTTGCAGAGCCTCAGGTGTTCCCTTGGGGACCTGCGGTTGGGAAACTGTTCTTTGGTTTGGCTTTCCCTTGAGAGAGAACAGGTCTGACTGATAGAGGTTTAAATTTGGAGTGGAAGCTGAGTGAGAACAGCAAAAATGGCAGCAGAGATAAAACCGAGTGTGGTAATGTCTCTGAGAGCAAAAACCCAATAAAGCAGCCTTTAGTGCTGAACCATCGTGTGTTTTTGAGTTAATTTGATCATGGTGTTGAAATGCTCTGCTTGTGACCAAACAATCAGTGATTTTTAATTGTGATCAGCAAATGTTTTGTACTCTTTGAGGTGGTTTCTGTCTCCCAGAGACAGAAGTGCCTTTGCTGTCTTGTTTAGTCTCTCACCTCCTCATCTTCTTCTGTCCCCTCAGATACGCGGAGGAAAACTAATGATCACGAACGCCCGGAAGAGTGATGCTGGAAAGTACGTCTGCGTTGGCACCAACATGGTCGGAGAGCGAGAAAGTGAAATAGCTGAACTGACAGTGCTGGGTAAATAATCCTTCTTTTCTCTTTAAAGAACCAGAGTCTGTTGTCTTCTTTATTCCGTGCACACACCTCTCACACAAAACGCATATTTTTTCTCCCTCTCTCTGGTGAGAAACAGAATTCAGATGATAAGCTTTGATTGTCTATCTCCCAGGGAGCTAAATGGTGTCACTGACCTGTATCAGATAGAGTTTGAGATGACCTCCAATCTCACACTTTACTATGAATCCCAAGCCGGCCCCCAGCGGCTTCTCTCCTCTGACCAGCTGCACCCTATTTCACCACAAGTGACCTCTGACCCTGACGCTCAGCTGTATCCCAGGCGGAGAACATGTTCAGACTTTTGATTTACCTCCTCTGCCTCTTTACTTTAGAGATCTTTTATAGTCCTTTAGCAGAAAAACAGAAGAAAGTAAGGTGAATAATTTTACTGTAATAAAGCAGGCAGAGCTTAAAAGAGGCCAGTGTGCTCTTTTTGGGACAAGTCTTAAGGAATGTGCTGCTTAGGGCTGCTAGAACTCTCCTTTTTCAGTTTTAATGATTATGGAAAACACACTTTTTAAAGTTACCAGTAAGACTGAGAGCTGGATAGTTCAACTTTCAGTGTCCTGGTCCTGTTTGATCTCTTGTATTAAATTAGTGTTACATCATGCCGTTTTATACCACAATGCAGTAACTGTTTCCTGCTCTTTGTTTGGCCCAGTCTGGACTGTATTTTAACTTATTTCACGTGATAACCATAAATTAACTTCTCAAGTCTTTCAGACTCGGTCAGATTACTTCACCTTTTTTAATTATTTTCATCCTTACACACCCCACTTGACCTGAACCACGTAATACAAACTTTTTCAGAATGTGTTTTTCCACTGGGTTTTGTTCATTTTCCCTTTAATTTTCAAAAGTAGCTTTTAAGCCGACTATAGAGCACAAAGCCAAGATTTATTGAGGTAATCAAAACAACCAATTTGGTGTCCTTAACTCAATGTGTCTGCTGTTTATCCATGCAGAACGTCCCAGCTTTGTGCGCCGCCCCAGCAGCCAGGTAGTGTTAGTGGACCAAAGCGTGGAGTTCAGGTGCGAGGCCCGAGGTGACCCAGTTCCCACCGTGCGCTGGAGGAAAGATGACGGTGACCTGCCCAAAGGAAGGTATGAGTCATCAAACGGTCCCCTTTCATTGTATAATACCTTACTCCCTCACCCTATTCCTCTTTTGTTTGAGCTGCTGCTCGGTTTTGTGTGCAGCATCAGCTGACGCATGCTGCATTGAATGATTTTTGTTTGTCTGAGGTTTTATGTTTGATGGGATTCAATACATGCATACCTGTTTTAATCCAGATATGAGATTCGTGAGGACCACACCCTGAAGATTCGTCGTCTGACCTCAGCTGATGTGGGTTCCTACAGCTGTGTGGCGGAGAACATGGTGGGCAAAGCGGAGGCATCGGCCACGCTCACCGTCCACGGTAAGACGAGGTTCCAGAGTTTTTTAGAGTCAGTTGACAAAACATTTAATTTACAGCTGTTGATTATTTATGTTCACTCTGGGTTTTCAGTTAAGCTTCATTCCAATGCAATTTAGCCAGGCCACATTGTAATAATAGCCTCCAGCTTTAGCACTACACGGTCATCACTTTCAACTTTTCTCTCTCAATTAGCTGATTGATTTCTAATAAAAAGAAATGCACAAATCTATAAGAGCTGCAGAGTTGTGCACATGGGAGCTCAACAGCAATCGATTTCATTTGCCCTATACAAGTGGCATTTCTCCAGAGGGCCTGGCCTCCTTCATGTCTTCCTGTATGTTGTAGGGCGTACAGTACTACTTGAGGACCCATGGAATATCTGCATGTCTCTTGTGGCCTTCTCCATTGGACGTCTTATTAACACAGTTGGAATATAAAGCAGCCGGTCACAGAGTGTGAACATTCAGAAAGGAACCATTGAAAGGGAATGGGGGTTGGGATCACCCCCAAACTCTCCTGAGAATCACACGAACACAGGGGCCATTTAACGCCAAGCTAATGGGAACATTGGGAGTCGGGTGAGGGAAGGAGGAGAATGGGAGATAGGGATTGGATGCTAGGACAGGGAGTCTGTTGGTCTTGGTGGCGGCTCACCACTGATGCAGAACGGGCTGGGAATTGGGGCTGAGGGCGATTGTGGTGAAGATTGTGGTAAAGGGGAGAGCAGTTTCTGCGGTGAGGTCGGTCATATTAATGTCACTCTAAGCAGTCAGTACAGCAGAGATAGAAAGAGACAAGACAATGCTATTCCTCTGCCAACCCCCACTCACAAACACAGATACTTCATCTTCGCTTGGCTACCCTTTGCAATTATTCTTTGATTTTCTCAATAACACAGCAGCCTTTAAATTGGTTTAAAGAGCAAGATTAGGCACACCTGCCAATACACCCATCAATATATCTGCATCTCTTATTGCCTTTTTTCACTCCTTCTCCCTCCCTGATGAAGGCTTAGTTAATGAAAGGGAACAGCATCGATGCAGCGGTTCAATAAACTCCTCTCTTGGCTGAAAGTCATTTTTGAAATGCTAAAACTGTCCTTGTTTTCTGTGGAAATGAAATGTCTTAAGCTCAGGGCAACTCCCTGTTGAGGAAACAAGACATGCCCCCTGAGTCATACACTATGCTTTTCACCCCCACCCCCAGGTTGCAAGAGTTAAAGTGGCATAAAAAGTGAGGTAGAAGCACTTCAGTCACATTTTGATATTGTCCAGATAACATCTGCCTTGGATTCAGGGGACAGAGTTGATGCTTTCTTTGAATGTAAGACCAATACATTTAAAGAAAATCACAAATTATTGGAAGTGAAGTTGCTATGGGTAGACTGGACTTAAACCTCCAGTCTGTCAGAGTTCCTAGAATTCTCTACTCTCCAGATCCCCGAGCTTCATCCAGACCCGGACATAAGGAGGCCAGGCAGGCTGTGGGCACTGAGTAGTCCAACTAATTAAAGACAAGCAGGCCGCTGTCCCACGCCCGGAAATGACATGCTTCTAATTACAGACACAGACATAGTAAAGGAAAGAAAAGCCGGGTAATTGTAGGTCTTAGCCAGCCAAAGAAGCTAAACGATGTGTAGGTAGCAAGATGTCGCTCTTCACAGCAGTAAAGGCAACAGTGATATGGGGGGCAGGAGTTTAGTCTGTGGGTTTAGTGGGCAATACTGTCGTCCTACTTCAAGAGTCAAAGTATGGCAGGATTTCTGGCCCAGTGCATAAGAATAACTGAGAAGCTGAATAAAATACCATCAGTGGTAAGGAGCTACTGGCAGAGTGAAATACTCAAAAAAATGGTAATCTGATATATTTAAGGCCAAAGTGAAATTAAAGTAAAAGTGTTTTTACTTTTCTGCTGAATCAGCTGTGAAGATAAAATCAATGAATAAAATTTGACTTAAATGAAAAAAAATATTATCTTGACCAAATTTAAACAGCAGTTTTCCTTTCATGACTCTAATGGTGGGAAGAGTTGCTCCAATAATGCTGCTGTGTTCGAGGTTTTGAGTCACAGGATAAAAGAGAGTATGCAAAAAACTAGAAATATAATGAAGGAGTATGTCACACAATAAGCTGTTGCTGGATGAATGTTAGCTTTGGTAAGTGAAAAGACTGCCAGCATTCTGTCACTGGGTAAATTTTTACTTTGAACTAGGACATGGTTTAAAACTAATATTACTCTTTGATAGTATTATAAGATTCATTTGGACTGAATCCTTTGTTTACTAAATGTTAACTTGAAATTAACATCCTCGCGAACATTTTTTTTTTTCAACCAGCTAACTAGCTAGGGAGCAGTTGAATGTCTAGTGAGGAGCATACGTTAGCATTCAGTCACTCTGTTGTTTAACTGTTTGGTAAAAAGTGAATGAAAAATAATGTTTGGTACTATTTTAAAAAGCAATAGAAGAGGAGTAAGTTCCTAGCTGATAAAAT
This sequence comes from Labroides dimidiatus, assembly GCA_030710495.1. Lineage (NCBI taxonomy): Eukaryota > Metazoa > Chordata > Actinopteri > Labriformes > Labridae > Labroides > Labroides dimidiatus. The sequence continues at coordinate 22,067,981 of CM061154.1, forward strand.
GTTAACTTGCAGTTACCCCTCTAGCAAACAAACTTCTTAACCAGCTAACTTGCTAGGCAGCAGTTGAATGCTGAGTCAGTAGCATATGTTAGCATTCAGTCACTTTGTAATTTAACTGTTGATCTTAAAGGTGGATGAAAACTAATATTATTGTGGGGTAGTATCATAAAATTCAATAAGAGAGGTGTCAGTTCTTAGCTCACAAAATATGAACCTGAAATTATCATTCTAGTTTAAAAGAAAAAAAAGTTTTGTTAGCAAACTAGCTATGAAGCTTTGAATGCTAACTTTAGCTGTTATCTGACAGAACTATCTATCAGTCTTAGTTGTTCAATCAAAAAGCAGTAAAGTGGAAATGATTTGTCAGATACTCAGCTTTTATGTGAGTAGAAGCCGTTTTCTGCAAAGCCATGATCAAATTACCTCTTTAAATAAATGTTAAACATGCCACTTAGATAATAAAGAATTGGTCAAGAAACACAATATTGAAGATATTCAAAGTAAGGACATTTTATGAGGAGAGTTGGGGTCTGTGCAGACAGAGGCAGAATTCACACCCTTGGTAGTCTGAATGTCAGTGAACAATGTGGACTTTGTGGGAGTCGTGCCCTGGGCTGTTTTTCTTTCAATGCGCTCTGCTCTCGTTCCTAACTTAATCTGTGAATTATTGTCTTACACGTGTGCCAGACAGTCCACTACATCTCCTCTGGACTTATAAATATGTCAAGTAAAATACTTCATTGATTGATGGGAGAAAGGCATAATTGGCCAAGTCACAAGCTGTATTTATAGTTTCATCGTAAAATCATTAATGCAGACCACATGAGAATGCTATAGTGAGATGGGCTGCTCCGTTATTACGCTTGGTTAGGGTGTGCACACATGTGGGAGTGTGTTTTTAAGGATCTAACAATCACACAGAGGCGTTTTGATCTGTCTCTGCTGTGGTTAGATAATGTTTATACTGTATTTTGTTAATTAAACCTCCCCAGTGGACTTCCTCTTGTTCTATAGTAATGTAAATATTGTTTGAGACTGCTTTGGACAGAAGTCAAAAAATCAGCGTGTTATTCTTTCTCAGCTGGTTAAGTTTGCCGTCAGCAGTGATTTATGTATAGCACAGCCTTGAATGCAATGGTGGTCCCAAGAGCAGCATCACTAATAAGCCATGTGAAGAGTCTGGATGGAGACTTGGAACGGATGCCAAAAGAGAAAGACGGAGAGGAACTTTCTTGTCAGCAGCTTGAGTGGGATGATAAATACCAAAACCTGGTTGGGTGCCACATATAGAACCAGTGTGATGCTGGCTCTGTCTTTCCATTTTCTCTAACATCAGCTAGACAGTGTCACACAAAGTTGTCTGTCAGTTGTTACACAAACTCTCAGAGGCAGAGATCATTTAAAGAGAGCGACAGACCTCCCAGTGGGAGAAGCTATTAATCATGCTAAAACCTCTGCGTGCAGTCCTGCTCATGTGTTGGTGTTGGGCCCACAGAGCAGCAGCACTGCTCATATCCACATTAATATCTCTGCTATGCTTTTCAGTACATAGACTGCCTCCTACTGGGCTGGAGGCCACCATGCTCAGTGTGTTTTCTTACGCTACTCTGATCAGTTTGTTGATAGCTACCCCCCTCTGTGCTGTAAGCTAGCAGAAAGCCCACAACAAAGTAGCTCGGTCAGTTTTAAGGCCCACCTCTCCCTCTAGGTCTGTGTGATCACAGCAGCATGGGAGAGGTAGGGTTACCTCATTAAAAGCTTAGACACACATGAATGCTTGTGTGTAGGTGTTTTGAGGGGGTTGTGTATTTATGGGTGTAGGTCTCATGATTGTGTACATCTAGAGGCTCTCACACATGGATAGGGGTGAGCGTCTTCTTCTCGGGAGCGTTTGATGTGGGTCTTATCTGCATTTTAAAGGCCAGCAGGGGGAGGAAGGAGGGGTGGATCATTACTCTGACTGACAGCGTTTATGTTTCCGTGGGAGCCGTTGAAGCAGACAGATTAGATAAGGTGAGTGATTGGCCGAGGGAGATATATGGCCAAAGAGTGACAGTTAACATTCACCTTGTGGTTTTATGAAGCAGGCTTACATTTGCGGGGCTGTGCGTGCTCCTCCGGGGTGCCCTAAACCTCATTAAGAGTGCAGGGATGTTCACCTTCACGCAGCACCTGGAAGAAGAGGGAGAAATACACATAGCATTAGATCACTAAGGAGAAAACATCTATATTGTGTTTCTTTCTCGTCTGTTTGTTCTTTTTGTCTCACTTTATCCTGCATTTTCATGCCCTTCAACAAGTCCCAAGACCCTGAAAGAATGTTGAATCAGATGCTCATCTGTTTTTTCTCGTGTGCTTCTTATAACTCATGCTGATTATTCTTTTCTGAAGGTTTCAGGGGCTCTCTTTGGTTTTTAGCTGAGGGGTCAAATATGACATATTTCTCATTCAAAGAACATCAAAACATGATTTTTTTGTTACCATAGACATCACACTGTTATGTTCCTTATCTTTCCTCTTTATGTCACGCTGTTTATTATTTATTTATTCATCCTTGGGTTTCTGTTGTTGTGTTTTTGTTTCCTTTTTAGTCGTGTCTGGTAAGTTGAAATGTCACCCGTCACCTATTCACCGCCCTGACAGAGACAGGAAGCTGTCACAACCCCCCTCTCCATCCACCTCCCATCACTTCTCCACCCTCCAATCAGCACTCATGTTTCTGTTGTCACGGGCAACAGTGACAAAAGGACATTATTGGGTAAAAATATGCTCAGCTTGGGGCCCTCCAAGGTAAAGCTGCATCATTTCATTCTGTTATTTGCTCCTTTTATGCATCACCAAACGCCCCGTCTTATTCACGGACAAATTATGTCTGTATTTCAAAGGACAGTTTTCAGATTGCTTTTCTCCATGCATAACACAGCCTCAGTGTGAAAGGATTAAAATGCAGGCAGATTTATGATATTTGAGGATATATCAGAATATCTTTTTCAAGCAAAGGTGGTCTGTAGCTTGACCTCTGCGTTCAGGATGTGTCCCCTCACATTGATGGCTTATTGAACAAGCAAGGCCCAGTGCCATTGTAGAGCCACATGGATGACATTGAGCTCCTACAAAACACTTAGTCTGAAATAGAATTTGTCATTAAGATGCATGGATACAGCATCCTGGTCGAAGCCCGCGCTATTGGAGGGTGTCAGCATGGACAGATGGCTCAAATTTATTCCCCATTTCCATGTAAATTTTAATGGCTCATGCCCTTGCCCATGCAAATGAAGGGGCAGGGTAGTAACCCTTGTTTTTTCTATTCATTACATCCATAATATGCTTGCATTTTGAATTTGATCAGTGTGCTGTTTAATCTGCTGTGCACACACGGTGCAAAGTTTGGAAAATGAGCCTGATTCCTGTGAACACAGGCACCACAGCTGCAGTCAAAGTTCTTTTGTCGCTTATTTAAATAACCAGAGTACATCTAACTGTAAAATTGTGATTCATAGAATAACAAACTATGGCGTGTTTGTCTATTCAATGGCTAACCATTCTTATGGCTGTCCTCCAGTGCCCCCGGCATTTGTGGTAAGACCAAGGAACCAGGTGGTTGGTGTTGGCAGAACTGTCACCTTCCAGTGTGAAGCCACTGGAAACCCACAGCCAGCCATTTTCTGGCAGCGTGAAGGCAGTCAGGTAAACAAAATAAACTGGAATGAAGGTTTTTATTCAAAATGCTCTTTATCCAATTGGAAAGTGTGCTAGCATACCCATCCAGAGCTGTGAAATAACAATTTTGTGGGTGTTGTTCCCATGAAATGATTTTCATTTTGGAATCAAAAAAATATCATTTCCACTGAACAAAATCAAGCCAAAGTCTGACTTTTGCGATCTGATTTCATCCCCTGCAGAACCTGCTCTTCTCCTACCAGCCTCCTCAGCCCTCCAGTCGCTTCTCTGTATCCCAGACGGGGGATCTGACCATCACTGATGCTGAACGCTCAGATGTTGGATACTACAGCTGCCAGGCCCTTAACATAGCTGGCAGCGTCATCACCAAGGCTCTGCTCGAGGTCACTGATGGTAAGCAACCTTCTTTTGGATGAAGTTTCTGCATGGAAGGAATTAGAGGAACTCCCAGGGAACACTTGATTGGATAAATGTTGGTATCTCAGATAATCTTTGGCTCATGAGGATAATTCTGTTCATCTGAAAGACTGCGGTCGTGCTGCAGAGCGTATTAATATCCCAATGGAGGTTTGTGAGGTTTGGTCTGGCTTGTTCAATGTGTTCCTGTCAGAGGTAGAGACTCTCTGGTGCCTGTGCACCCAGACCATGGCTCGGGATTGGTATTACATGGCTGGCTTGCTGCTGTCTACCGTTGAAGACTGTGGCTGTGTGGTGAGGTCTGGATTGGGTCCTCTAATTACTCTGCTAGCCAATCCTCCATCAGCCCGGTGGACCAACCTTGGCTTCATTTCCAGCATTCCCACAGAGATTTGGCCGGCTATTATTTCATCTCCGACACACCTAGATACATCCCTTCATTTACCGAATGTCCTTCTTCATTTCAGGCCTACGATGGTATGCTCCATCTCTCTATCCGCTTCTCTTTCTCCGGTTCTGTCATGCTCTCTGGATAATAATAACAGTTATTAAAGTGAGCAGGCTGCTCCGAGGCCACCACTTCTCTGCAGGCAGATCTGGTAATTACAGGTCATGCTGACAATGTTTTAGTAATTGCACCATCCCCGGCACAAAAGCAAAGACAAAGCGGACCCAAAGATTACACCACAGCGTGCTTCTGAGGATCCACACGTATACGTACATCATTATGTGTTGCCTTTACTCTGTGTTAGCTGTTAATGTGATTGCTCCTAGCTGAATGTAAGTTGCTAGTAAATCAGTGGTGCTGACAGCAATGGACATCAATAGTGCTATGAGTGATAATAATAATCAGAGGGAGGCAGACAATGTATAGCGGGAACATGATGGATCACACCACAGCGGTGACAAAATAAAAATGAAAAAATTATTGGGTGCATGTAATTAAAGTCTTTCTTCCCTCTTTGTGCCAGTTTTTCTTTCTTCGCAGCTTTTCTCTTTCTTTCAAACGCATGCTTTCTTTCTCTGCCATGTTTTTATGTTTACTGCTTGAACACAGTGTTCACAGGCAGAGAGGAGGATTTTAAACATCCTCATGCTTGTGTTATTGTCTGTTCAGGCATTTTCCTCCCTTGTTCTGTGTTTTACGGTGGGAAGGGGGGTGGGTGCGCCACGAGGGGGGATTCTTGGCTATGAGCGTGCATATACGGGTAGTGCCAGGCGTCTGGTAGAGCTGAGGCGAGAAGACTGAAGTATCTGAGGCTGTTTCATTTTAATTACGCTGCTTTTATTTGGCGAAGTTCGACTCCTGCTGCTGAATGATTAGAAAATTGTTTCCAGTTCTTAAAAATTGGATTTGATTCATCGCCTAGTTGCCTTGCAGTTTTCACAGGCTTACTTTACATCGTCAGATTCCCACCATGTCCTCTAAACTGGATGCAATTTCTCTTCTTTCTCTCTTTTCTTAAACACATGAACACCCAATTTTTCTCTTCCCACCTCTTAACATAATTGCTCCTTGTCTTCTGTTCACAGTTGTGTCCGACCGCCCACCACCAATTATCCGACAAGGCCCGACCAATCAGACGGTAGCTGTTGACGGCACGGTGGTCCTGAACTGTGTTGCATCAGGAAACCCAGCCCCCACCATACTGTGGAGGAAGGATGGTGTTTTGGTGTCCACACATGACTCTAGGGTCAAACAGCTGGATACAGGCGCTTTACAGATCCGCTATGCAAAGGTGAGACACCTGCACACGTTTGATCCCTTTTTAACATCATATGTAATAAAAACACAACAAACAGAACTGGTCTTTTGAATTCTGAGCGTGTTATGTCACAATAAAGGCCGAAGTACTCCTGGATTTATTTGCAAATATAAAAAATAGAATTATGAATTTAATCAGGTTTTCTCTGAGGCTGCCTTTAATGTCTAAATTTACTCAAATAAACTTCAAAGCTGTCCATATATCATCGGTAATGTGCCAGGCGGACCCCCTGCTGGTCAGTAAATAAAGCGTATGTTTCCTGCCAGCAGTCATCGCTCAGTGTGCTGTCAGTCAGTTGTTGCGGGTTTGAAATGGAGTCTGTGAAGTCGAACAGTCTGTAGCTTCTGTCAGTCACGAAGCACAGTGGGTTAGCGTGTGTAAGTTGCTGTGTGAACGGGCATGTGTGTGTGTGTGCGTGTGTGAGAGATGCAGAACACAAGCATGGAGAGACAAGTAGGGGGTGCTGACACATCTTCCAGATGGAGGCGTCACGGGGTCAGAGTTCACGTCAGTTTGCGGTGTTCTGATGAATGCAGGCTGGTCTTGCGGTGACAGGATTTGCGGCGCAATTGCGCCGCCGGTGTGAGGCGAGCAGGAGGGGATGTGTCTGAACCCCTCTCTCCTCCTGCTGTAGTCGTGTAAACTCCGCAGGCACTCTACATTAATGAACTCGTCATTCCTCGCTGACAACACTTTTAATGAAGATGGTTCTGATGCGTGAGGTAATTTATTTCACTCATGTGGTTGCAGAGTGTTGTCGTGTCTGGAATTCAACGAAAGAAGCAGAAAAAAAAAATGCACCTTGAGGGTCACTGATAGGACATGTTCACACTCACTTAATTAAACGATTTATCTGTTTTTCTCTCCTCATTTTGCTTACACACCAGCACAGTAGCTCCACGCTTGCTATGCTTCAAGAACAAAGCACAACATATTTTTTGTCCTACTCACAACTTACTGCATCTGATGGAGCAGACGCCCTTAAAAATACAGCGCTGTGAAAATATGCCTTATACATTTGCCAGTAGGGTCACGTTTTGTGTATAATTTCATTAGCTAGCTCGAGGTCACAAAAGCATGACAACTGTTTTCAGAGACTTGGAAGAATTTTAGGCTGTGAGCCAGGAAACAAATTATTTGTTTTTGGGTTTTAACCAAAATCAAGGTGTTGATCAAAGCGTTCTGTTTGAGAAACAGTTTTTTTGTTTCCATCTTTTTTTTTCTCATCAGCCACTGCACAGGGAGGAAATCTGGCACCTTTTCAATGTGCCTTTTAAAGCAGATTCACATCTTATACCGATTTTATTTCCAACCCTAAAATAAAAAAAAGGTGTTAGTTCTCTTACTGCTTCCAATATTTTCTTTTAGTGCAAGTAAAACGTCACCTAAATTTAAAAACTACCTGTCTGTCCCAATGCATGTCAGGCTCTAAAATTTCATTAAACTCCACTTTCCCAAACAAATTCACCCGAACATGCATATAGATATAAAGGTTTCAACCGTACATGTTCAGAACAGATTATTTCCACTACATCTGTTGCACAGAGCAGCCACTTCCATGTTGGGTACTCAGGGGGAGGGTAGGGAGAGAAAAAGGTCTCCAATTAGTCCCTGATCCTGTGAAAATCTTTTCCATCTGACTAGGAATGCTCTGCCACTTGGCCTCTCCAGCTGCTTCGCTCCAGTTTCTGCAATGAAAAAGATGATATTGAGATTATCAGGCAATGACAGCTGCTTGCTACAGACTTGGCTAGAATGTCAATAAGCAGAGCAGTGATGGACGAAGAAAGATAGCAAGAGGCAGAAAAATCCTATGTGCTTACTACTATCTGTTCAATACACTGTGGCAAACATTAACATAATTTACATTTAATCAAATGCGTTCCTCTCTACTCATCCAGCTTGGTGACACTGGCACCTACACCTGCATCGCCTCCACGCCCAGTGGAGAGGCTTCATGGAAAGCTTATTTAGAAGTCCACGGTAAGCCCAACACATTAGCATAGAAAGTCCATCAGTGGCCATTTTAAAACCACTAGTGCACAATTTATTGGTTTGATTCTGCTTTGTCCAAGAACACATTGATTGAAAAATGTGATATTGAAAGGTTTGAAATGATTGCTTTTTTAATTTGGGAATATCAGGATTATTTTCTCATTTCTTTCTGTTCCTTCCCTTCTGCCCATCCAGAGTTCGGAGTCCAAGTCCAGCCAAACAGACCCACCGACCCAAACTTGATCCCCAGTGCTCCATCTAAACCTGAGGTCACTGACGTCACCCGCACCTCTGTCACCCTCTCCTGGAAACCCAACCTTAACGCTGGAGCCACACCCACCTCCTACGTCATAGAGGCCTTCAGGTAAAGCTGATCAGCTGTGTGATCAGTGAATTAAAATAATGGCTCAGCCTTAATGAAACCTTTAATTTCCTCTGCTGTGTGTCCTCAGTCATGCATCAGGGAGCAGCTGGCAGACCTTGGCAGAGCATGTGAAAACAGAGTCATTTGTACTGAAGGGCTTGAAGCCCAGTGCAGTCTACCTCTTCTTAGTACGGGCAGCCAATGCCTACGGGCTGAGCGATCCCAGTCCTATCACTGATGCTGTGAAAACACAAGGTGAGGACGGCCTCTTTTGGCTCACTGGACTTAATACCAAGCACAGTGGTGATTCTGTATTTTTAGATCAGAGTGTTTATTTCTGGTGTTTTTGATCCTGCCTCTAGAAATCCCCCCCACCAGTCAGGGAGTTGACCATCGTCAGATCCAAAGGGAGTTGGGAGAAGTGGTCATCCATCTTCACAACCCCACCATCCTCTCCTCTTCGTCTGTCAGGGTGCAGTGGACAGTGAGTATCTTTTCATCCTTTCATGCTTTTTTCTTTATCAGTTGTTTTCTTTGAGCAGCTGCAGACGGCTACAGTTTGCCATACGGATCATGAGTATTGTTGCTCACAGCGCACCAGAGGTGAGTTCAGCGATACGCCTACGGTCAATTTGTCAGGCCACTCAGCTTAGCTAATGCGCTAACATCCTAGCACCCTACAGAGGGAGGACACTGCAGTGAGCAGCATGGAACACAGTCCAAGTCTTCTTAGCGTCCATCTGGTGTGAGCCTGGACTGCTCGACTGGCCGGAGACCAAAAATCTGCAGCTCTGCCCACGCTGGACCACTCATCCGCCCAAAAGTCAAGACTACAGATCTCAGCATTCTGCAGGCCAAGTAGTACCATACAGCAGTGTGTGGCGTGCCAGCCTGTGCCCCTTAGATTAAAAACACTTGACGGCTGTTAAAATAATACAAGTGAGAAGGAAGAGGCGGCCAACTCATGCTCTTAAGTGGAAATGGTTTACAGATGTTAGAACGGATAGGTGGGAGAGGGAGAAGTATAACTCTGAGTGCTATTTCTCATCTTTGTGAATCAAACATGAGGAAAAACTCACTTACACTTTGTGTGGTTATTGTTTCTTTAAGGTCATAAGACTTCATAAGTAATTACACAGCAAAAAACTGAAATCTTAGGAAGTTCTTTTGTCTTATTTTTAGTAGAAATGTCTTTTGAGACTTAATATGAGCCTCATTCACCAGACCAGTCCAGAAACATGTCTCATTTAAAGATATTTAAGACAAAAATCAGCTCTGAATTGTTTGTAACAAGTAAAAAAAATCTGCCAGTGGAGTAAGTGAAAGTTTCTTGTATTTAGATATTATTCTAAACTTGACAAGTAATTTTTTCTTACCCCATTGGCAGATTTTTTTCTTGTTGCTGGTAATTCAGACCTTAATTTTGTCTTTTAGTATCTTGAAATAAGACACGTTCCTGGACTTGTCTGTTGAATGTGGCTTATATCAAGTACATTAAGGCAATCCTTACTTAAAATAAAACAAAAACACTCTTGCTTAAAAGTCAGTTTTTGCAGTGTATACATGGCTTCTGACTTGGCTGCACAGTAGATGGGAGTCTGTGGATGGCTCATAGGGGGTAAACTCAGTCCTCTATTTGCTGTCTGACACACAGCCACCCCTACATTCCCAGGTATTATGACGTGCCAGAGTGAGTGATGAATGGGTCTGAGGAAATGTGAAAAGGATACTGACATGTCAAGACTGATTTAAAAACATTACTGCCCAGTTACTCTGTCTTCTTGGAATGTAATGGAAAAAATATATATTTAAAGCGACATGAGGGGGACTGACATACTTTCCTTGTTCTTTAGGGTTTAAATCTATTCCCAGTGTGGAGTGTCTTGGTTTTACATTTTCCTTTGTGCAGTTGTAAATGGTTGCACAGTATCCAGGCTAATGAAGACCACCTGAGCCGGCAGCGTGTTTTACAGGGGAGGGATAAAGAAATCACTAAAATCTTTACAAGCCAGGGCTGCTCGCCATCCACAGGGACTCATAGGGATATTAGCATACCGGTTCAGGTTAGCCTTTTCTCAAACGTGCTGGAGCACAGAGCAACTTTACAAACCCCTTTAAGTTATAAGTGTCTTGTTTATAAAGCTCCATCAGATGCAGAGGGTAGACTTGGTTGACTACCCCTGCAGAGATCCTCTCCCCCCCTCCTCCTAGTCGGTATGCTGAAGACCAGGACAGGATGAGACAGGCTGCTCTGGGAGTCTGGGCCCTATTTAACCAGCTCCAGACTCAGAGGAACCTCTGGCCGATGACCTCATACTGTGGTTTGCACAAATCGCTGCTGCTCCAAATGGTGCATAGAAAGACAGAGAGATGTAGATGTGGATGGTGAAATGAAGAGGTGATGTGATGAGTTTGCACCACATTCCATCCAGCGTCTGCTTTACTACCAGCTGCACAAAATCCATCCAGCGCCGTCCTGTGATGCTCAGTCCAACACTCCTCTGCATTATTTTCCTCTGTGAACTATGAAGATGCTAATCAAGTCAAGCTGACACCATCTTTTTGTTCCACCCCTCACTTAGGCGGAGCAGCAGTCACAGTACATCCAGGGCTACAAGGTGATGTACAGGCCTTCATCTGAGGGGCCTCAGAGGAGCGAGTGGGCTGTGTTCGAAGTCCGCACCCCCGGGGAGGACAGCGCTGTCGTGCCGCAGCTCCGCAAGGGAGTCACATACGAATTCAAAGTCCGCCCCTTCTTCAATGAGTTCCAGGGAACAGACAGCGATGTCAAAATTGGCAAGACGCTGGAGGAAGGTGGGGGGATGTGTGCGAGTTTGCCTCGCCGCCTGCATGTGTGCATGCATGTTTTCATGTTTACACAGTTTTATGTGCACAGCTTGCATGTGTGAGAGAGCATACAACAGCTGTTCACAGCAGGCAAGGAGGGCAGGATTATGTTCTGTTCAAATGTGGTGTATTCAACCATGCTAGGGTAGATGGTTGGCTCTTTTAAAGGCCCGATGGATACAACACTCCAGTGCAAGTGCTAGACTGATTTCTCATAGGGTGTGGTTGTGGCGGTCTCGTGAGGTTTGGTTGAAACCCAACTGCAAATTTTAATTTGTAGCGAATGGTGAAGAGAAATGTGAGAGCAGAGTGTTTATAGCGAAGTGTGTGTGTGGGAGTATTTTGACTTTTTTTTTCTCAATTTTGTTAATTGTTTTGGAAGTATTTTTTTCTCTCTCCCATCAGCAGAAAAAGCCTATTTTTATAACACTCGCTCAGTGTGTGGTGTGATGATTTCTTTCATGTTGCATTCATAATTGCTTTAGTTTAATTACTGTTGGACCACAGGTTGGCTTTAACGCACCACCATACACCCTGTCATCATAACTCCCTGACTGTGTTGAGAAAACACTTATTTGCTTTTATTCTCCCACAAATACACATGTATTAAACAGCACAGCTCTTAGATGAAAGAATCCTAATTTTGATGATTAGCCCTTTGTTCTCTGCTCAGCTTCAGTCTCATGCAGAGATAAAGGAGCAGTTTTGACAGCTAAATGTGATGAAAGCAGACAGAGAGAGACTGCATGCAGTTATGGGGGAAAAAAAAAACATGTATGAAGGTGTGTTTTTTTTTTTTCTTTTGTCTGCCCTCCCACAGCACCCAGCGCCCCTCCTCGTGAGGTTACAGTGACAGAGAGTGGGGACAATGGGACCGCAGTCCTGGTCTCCTGGCAACCCCCTCCAGAAGAAGAGCAGAATGGGGTGGTCCAGGAATACAAGGTAACAAACAAAAATACATTCAGCCTCTGTGTTCAGTCCAAGCAATTGGGATTCATATTATAGAGACACAAAGGGAGACGCAAACAGGGATGCTGATAATACAGGAGGAGACAATGCACAGACATGGGAAGGTAATGAATTCCCGGTTGAGGCACACCTTTGTGCGCTCATCCACGCTCCTCCTGTGTAGAATGACAGAAACTCAAACGCAAGGAAGGAGAGGAGGGAGGTGATAACTATTGGGAAACAGTGCCATCTAGTGGACATAGTAGAGTCGCACATCTTGAAGCACTTAAAAGGTGGATTATAATGATATTAAGAATAGTAACTTTATGTACACAGCACTTTTAAAACAACATAACAAAGTGCTTTGCAGAATAGAGAAATTAGTATTTAAAAGACATAAAATCGAAGTAAAAGAGAAAGGGAGGAGCGGAAGAATATACATGATATAAAAAGCTAAATACCACCACTAAATAAAAGAAAAGAAAACATCAGAAAATTAAAACAACAAAAACACATTTAGGATAGCAAAAGATAGAGGATTTAAAATCTTGCACATGATATTGTCAAAGTAAAAGTAAAATAAAATAAAAGCAGCATTTTGACGATTAAAGCAAACACTTTGATAGAAATGTGTTTTTAAAAGAGATTTAAAGGAGGGCAAAGAGTCTGCCATGCTGATCTCCTCAGGCAGGTTGTTCCACAGGGTGGGAGCTCTGACAGAGAAGGCTCAGTCACCTTTGGTCCTCAGCCTTGATTTTGGGACGGTGAACAGAGCCTTGGTTGAGGACCTCAGGTCACAACCAGGCACATCTGGACTGAGATCAGAAATGTACTTCGCAGCAAGACCAGAGTGTGCTTTAAAAGTAATAAAATCTTAAAAATCAATTCTAAAATTTATGGGGAGCCAGAGAAGAGAAGCTAAAACAGGAGCGATGTGGTCTCTCTTTTTGGTTCGAGTCGTGCTGCTGAGTTTTTGGTCCAGATGTAACCTCTGTACTCTGTGTTGGTTCAACACATGTACTGAGGGTTACAGTCGTCTAAGCGGTAGGAAATAAAAGCACAAATAGAGAGTCTTTAAATGATTTTACTCGCATGGTAAATGCTGCTGATTACAGATCATCCTCTGTTAAGTGGAGATAAAATGTTTGACCTGTTTTCATAATCAGGACAGGCTGTAAAAGTTTGAGTGTGTGTGTACAAATAAACATTCAAAAATAAATTAATATTTAAAGACATAAATCTTCACTGTTGCAGAGGTTTTAAATGATTTAATAGAGACATCTTTATAAAGGAAGGTGATAGAGTGCGTAATGAAGCGAAGGAAAATCTCCTATAATAATAACGACCAAGGACAAACCATTGAAGAGACGCACCATTATTGTAATTCCAGTCATTTCTCTGCTAATACATTCTTCAACCCACAGCAGCGCTCTTTTCACCCCCGTACCTGATAATGTATTCTCCTTTGTAATAGCCTCAGTCTGGACAGCTCTGTCCACTCATTCATTATGCTGTGGAAGGCTTGTAATTAGAAAGCCTCTTCGTGTTGCAGGGGAATATAGGTTACAGTGGCAGAAAAGGAGATGAGGCAGAGCGAGTTAAAGTTAAGCTGCTGTTAATTTTGCAGGTAAATGTTTCCAGGTGATAGGCTTTACAGTCATTTCATGCTTTTTAAGTCCAGCTCCAGAGCGCTCCCTGCTCATTACGGAGCCCCCTCCCTCACCGAGAGAAAATTCTCAACATACGCAGAAAATTTCAGCTCATCCTAGAAGTTCAAACACGCACACGTGTCGTACACACCGCAGGTAGTGTGTAGAATAACCTGGTTAGCTGTTGGAGAGGAGGTCAGGGGTAAAGAAAGCAGAGTGTCAGGGCTTCAGGATGTGGAGGTCTGCAGACCTCACGCTGAGGTGAATGTATACGTCTCTTTGTCACCCTGGTTTGAGTCAGCCTGCTCCGCTTCCTGGGAGTGACAGCGCTCAGCTTCTGCTCAAATTGGGTTATGGAGGTGATTACTGATCCCCATTTGTTTTTCATGGGCTTTAGTCCACACTGAGCCGTGTTATGGCTACCTCGGCTAATACTGACCCTGTGTTGAGCAGAGCTTGTTAAACATAAAGGCATGCTGTAAAATGTTTTCCTACCTCAGAGGTGTAACGTAATACCCTCAGCGCACAGAAACGTAGAAATCGCAGCACAAACCAATTACAGAGACGTAGATTGGTGGCAGCTACCAAACTCCATGTTATCACAAACCCTTCATAACATCACCTCACTCTCCGTTTTCTCTTCGCTTCCTTTAGATTTGGTGTTTGGGGAATGAGAGCAGGTACCACATCAACCGCACCGTTGACGGCTCAACCTTATCCGTGCTGATTCCCAGTCTGGCCCCCGGGATCCGATACAGTGTGGAGGTCGCAGCCGGCACCGGGGCGGGTCCAGGGGTCAAGAGCGACATCACCTACTTCCAGCTTGGTGAGCTGAAACAGCTTTTACTTCTCTCTCACAGGAGGTCGCGTGATTATTTTGTTTTAATGTCTTTGTCCTGCGGTGATCTTTGCAGAATGAAGCCCAATCATCTGACAAATAATCATGGCATTAATCCAGACATTCCACGTAAAGAGTCACTCACTGCCAAGTAATCAGTTATGTAATTCTGCATCTGAGGTGATGGACATGTTTGAGCCTCTGCCCGTCTCTTCTGTCATTATCAACAGCTCTGCTTAAAAACTGTAATTAAAATGATTACTGTTTTACAATCGGCATCAGCTTTGACACGGAAGAGTGTGACGTGTTTGATTGACAGTGAACTTTTGCGGCTTTTGTGTGTGCTGAAATGGATTTTTTGCTATAACAAGGCTGCGTTGAATTCCTGTGTGGCAGAGCTGTTGAGCTGGTGCCCCACCCTGCTTTGCTCTCCAGTCAAGGATGCAGCGTCTCCTGGCTGCGCTCTGCTTCGATCAACAAAGGCAGTCATGAATTCTGTACTCTGAGTAAAGACACGCTAGAAAACATGTTGCAAACTGCATGTGAGTGTTTTTTTCAGCATTGTTTTTGTCTCATGTTTTTAAGGATGTTTTGTCTCAAAAGCTGCATGCTGGGTCTCTCAGGAGGGATGAAAAACACGTGACTAATAGGAGGGAGCGAGAGATGTTGGTGTGGTTTTCAATGTGTGAGGAAGCATCAGCTGTGACCGATACAATTTCTCTCCCTTTAAGAGTTCCTGTGGTGATTGTTGCCATGTTCCAACACTGGAGTGGAACAATGCGCCTAAGGGACCAGCTTCACCCAAATGCATTTGTCACACTCAGAGCTTGTGTGCGTCATCCCAGCCTGGATACCTGTACAGTCCCTTGTGGGCTGCTTAGTCACATTGGCATGCTAGGTACACTCAGCCAGACTTAGCCACAAATTGAGAGAGGATGGAGACATGAGCTGAGTGACTGAGACTAAGCCAGGCGCAGGGATGTGCAGGAGCACAGGCGGAGGGCTGGTTTCATTGGAGGGAAGTGTTTGCCTCTGGCTGAGAAAGTTGTTGTAGAGATGAGTTGCTGCAGCATGAAAGAGAAAATGTGATGAAGACAAAGTAACACGAACATGAAGAAATTTCAGGATGGCGAGGGGGTGGGACGCGAAGAGAAGTCTTTCATGTCTCACGCATGAGGGAGAGGCACAGAGAGAATAGACAGATGAGAAAAGCAGACGAGAGCTGCTTGTTGTGAGCAGACGGAGTCTTTACACCGCCATTCACAGCAGAAACAGCTTCAAGGCGCTCACGCCTCAGCTTTCCACAGATGTGCCCGAGTTTGCTAATTACTGTGGTGTCTGTGTTTGAGCATGATCTCATTGGATTTATTTATATGATTATGAAACCAACATTGCTCTGAGTAAATGAGGCCTTCTCTCTGTGGTTCCCTATCCGGTTCCATCAGGCTTGTGTGGTGCACACAGGCTACGTTTTGAATGTCTGCGCTTGCTTTTCGTCTGCTCACCTGCCATTGTTGACTGGGATTTGTGATGAAAGCCTTTTGAATTATAGAGAGAGACGACTCCATTTTCACAACCTCGCCTCATACACACCCACTGAGATAAAGGATATTTTCGTGCGGCGGGCGAAAGAGGAATGTTAACATTTATGCACCATGCTGACACCATTTATTTTAAAAATATATCGCCTCTGTTTCAGGCTTTCCCAAGTGGTTTAAGGTTTTGTTTCCCATCCTTTTCTCTCATTGATTTGATTATGTGCTCTAAGAGATTAGCATTTTAAGGAAAAATACAATTTGATAGTCGCTGCTAACTATTTGCTGATTAACTGAATCGTTAAGAAGGTACAGATACAAGTTGTAATCGGTATGTAATCTGTTTTTAGTAAGCAATGTTTGCATTTAACCCCGTCTTTTGTTTATTTTTCGTTAGAAGTTCATTTCACAACTCTTTGTCTCTGAAGAAGTAGATGTTTTCTCCACTTCTGAGTCTCACAGTGGCACTGATGCTTTCCGTTTTCATGTTATTATGAAACTATTTTGTTTTTTATTGGCAAAAAAACAGCTTTCAGATGCTCTACAAACACTGTCTGGCAGTTGTATCACATAAGATAATCGTCACATGAACTATCTGATTTTTTAATTATTAAGCGATTATTCGAATACTCGAAAATCACAACTTATCCCTATGTGCTGTTCAGATTCAAACCACTAAATGCAACATTACCCCTTCAGACTCCAGACTTCTCTGTTTTTCCTTCAGATGCATCTGGTCGCATTTCTGAGAGCGTGATCCACGAGAACCCTCTGTCCCAGCAGATCTCAGATGTGGTGAAGCAGCCGGCCTTCATCGCAGGAATAGGAGCCGCCTGTTGGATCATCCTCATGGTCTTCAGCATCTGGCTGTACAGGCACCGTAAGAAGAGAAACGGCCTCTCCAGCAGCTATGCAGGCATACGCAAAGGTGAGTTAATGAAAGTAACATTATGCATTTAGCGCTGAGTCTCCACGTGAGTTTTTAATTTGCAAACCTGGTTTCAGGGCAGAGTGAGTCTCTCAGTCGCAAAATCTGGCAAGAAAACGCAATGAAATATTTATAAGCCTCGGACTGTATTTCACTTTCAAGCCTCCATCTTTTTCTTTAACCCCAATTTCTCCAAAACCTCCTTCAGATCCCGCCTGTCACTCACAGAAAGATGTCTTTGTAGAGCGCTCTAGGTGAAGTCTAAGTGAAAGTACTCTCCAGTCGAGTACTTTAAGATGTGATGCGAGCTCCCACTGAGAGTGCTGCATGAAGACGTCTTTTATTTCTCTTTCATACTTCTGTCACACTGATTCTGAAGGCGTGTGTGAAGAGTGTTTTCAGTAAAGTACATTTTGAGGTCCAACAACTCCCCCTTTTAGCAACTCCTTTCTCTGACTGCTCTGAGAGAAAGCGAGAGAGAGAGAGAGAGAGAGTCTCACTATAATCCTGCTTTATCAAGGACACACTGACATTTTCACACGCTTAGAGTACTTGTTGTCTTTTCTGAAGAGCAGCTTTTTAAAATGATCGAGTCAAGCATTGCGCAATTTTGTTAATAGTTTCTACTTAACAGTGTGTTTTTGAAATAAAATGATAACTTACATATCCGTCTCATCCCTCTTAGAGCAACCACGGCGTAACCAAGCGTACGTTTTAGCTGACTTGAGTTGAAGTGACAGGGTTCACGACATTCCAAACCCCTGCCCACAATAGTTACAGTATAAAGAGAGCCATTAGCCTCTCTTTCTGACACTTATCTATGTGTGGGCTGCCTCATTGTGTGGCCTTGGGCTGTGCAGCTGCTGCCTGTGAGCACAACCTGCACCGACCTCGCTGCTGGGCTCAGGTTTACCGCTGACTGCCAGGGTTAGAGGAGATCCTCCCTTCAACCTGAAGACACACACACACAATAGAAGGACTTCGCTGCTGCTAATCTGAAGCTGTCACTTAGAAAACAAAGGTTATGTATGTTTGGGATTCTTTGGAGTCATCCTAATGGTGAAAAATGTAAGTCAGGAGGAAGTGAGAGATATCAGCTAAGCTCTTTCTTAAGCTCTGCGGTCTTTAACGGCTTTTGCACATACCAGTTTCTTTTATAGATTTCAAAAAATGTTACTGATTTCCTGGCCTGTGCTATGATCAACAATTTATCGAAGACAAATCTTCAACTTTAAATTGTATCTTTATCATGCTAAAATGCTGAGCACAGCATTTCAGCATATACAAATCCGACTTTATAATTATTTTTTCTGCTTATTCCTTTGTTCGTTTTTTTGGCTCGCTACTCCTCCAACAAATTTTCACCAGTAAACTTTTATAATGTTCAGCATGTTCAGGAGAGTTATGTGTGTATGTTTCACATTTCTAACCCTCCTAGTTTTTAAAATATTCAGCATTTTCCAAAAAAATTTTGGCCCATTAAAATGAATGGAAATGATCCGTCACCATGGAAACCACACAGCTGATGATGATGAGTTCCAGGTTAGGGCTCAGCAATTTAACATTCCAGCATTTGCTGCAAGGCAAGGCAACAAACGCGGCGTTGTTCCCAGAAAAGGACCGGGAAAAAAACTTGATTTGAGAAAACAGGAACTTTAACCAAAACAATTCAAACAGGTTATTCAGGAGGATAATTTTAGTACCATGTTGTCATTTTAAAATCTTTTCAAATCCACCGAGGATCCACGGGCAGGTGGCAGAAGAAAAAAAATACACATAGGCTGAAGCTATCCTCTGATTCTATGTGTTTCTGTTTACACACAAAAACTCAAAACCAGCACAGTAGGAAAACATGCCCCCCCCCACCTCCACATCCTCCTCCTCCTCCCTCTGGTGCACCCAGACCACAAGAGGCCTCAGTCTTTGTTGGAACTGGTAACTAAGAATGTTTTGAAAGGAGTATAATTGCAACCACATGAAGCAACAATCTGCCCTCGGAGTGAAACAGGCTGAATTGAGACGTTTGTATGTGTGCATCTTTGTGCCACAGTGTTTTCAAGTGTTGCATATTCAAATTTGCAAATCCACCAAAGTATTAGAAAGCAATTTTTGAAAGCCTCTTTGAATGATTTATTGTTAACCTTAAGGTTGATGTGCATCAAAGGGAAACACTCTGCAATGCTGTGAAATACACATGCACAAGTTTTCAGAAGAAGAATCTTTCAAGCGCAATAATCCAAATAAAAAGAAGAGGACTGGAGCAACCAAGCTTCTTCCAGCTGGGGATTAAACCTCAGTGACAGTCATGTTTAGTTTAATGTATTTCTGTCTTGTGTTTGTTTCAAGTGTTTGTCTGTCTCCTCTTCAAAGGCAATCAACACACACATAAAGCCATCTATCTTTAGACCTGTTTGTGCACAAAGAGGACAGATTCAGACATGATGTGACGATGGTGGCATCTGGAGGTCATTATTTTTAGCATGTTTTGTATCAAAAAGCTGTTTTAGGAAATGAAAATTCGACAACAGCTGTGCATTTCCTCTCACATGCTCACAGACCCAAGGTTGAAAGAAAACGGCAGCATTTCTAAAATGCACATGCTAAAGGGAGCGCGCTGGGTGACTCTCAGCTTGGTAAAATCTTGCATCAGCTGCGATGCATAGTGTAGCACTCCTCGCTACATCAAAGAAAGGCAACAACAAACAGAATGCATTTCAGAGAAGAAACCCAGCAGACTTCTCAGAATCAAACTCTGCCTGCCTGCCTGCAGAAGGCTGATGTTTTGCAAGAGGGCTCCGTCAATGCCAAAGTGTGAGTAATTGAGCCGTGTGGGTGATGATGTGAGTGTTAAGAGATAGCAACAAATATCTCCCCGGTGTGTGACCCCAGCCCAGCATGCCTCTGACAGTCTGGGCTGGGATTTGAACCAGCAGCTGGCTCAACACTCATTTTCCCCCAGTTGGGGTTCAGAGACGTCTGCCAGGATCTAAGAGGAGGGGGAAGCGAGTAGTGTGTGAACTTGTTTTTCAGCAGACATTATGTGTTGATTGAAGATTTGAACCATGTACCAGTGCTGATGTTTTCCCTTTTCTCTCTCCTTACAGTACCATCCTTTACTTTCACCCCTACAGGTAAGACTTGTTTACCTTCCATTCACAATAAATGACTCTTTTTATTCATTTCCTCCAATATGCTGCACATACAAACTAGCCTTTCTCCCTAAATTTGTGGAACACTTCCGTTAAAAGCCAGGAGAGAGTGATGGAAACTGTTGACAGTTGAGAAGTCAGTCAGGGACGCTCAATATGCACCAATACAAGCAGCCAATCACTAACACGGTTTGAAGATGTACGAAGAAATAAGTGTTGCGTTGAATGTTTTGGGTCATGTCAGAGCATAATGATTAAGCAGAAGTGATGCCACACTACTGAGAAGCTGTTAAATCTAGTGGTAACTTGATCAAAGGACTGCTGGCAACCTTAGATGGGATTTAAAGAGGATGACACATCACCAGCACTCCAACACGCCAATTAAATAGGCAAGTGGCAGCCGAGCTTAGGAGGTTATCTGCTAGCTAAAGTGACAGTGTAAAGCAGATAAAAGAGGCGCTCCCTCTGTGGGAGTCTATCGTCTTTCTCTCTTTGTGAGTTTGTATTTACAGAGAGCTTTTTTTTATTTCATCAGTCTGAATTCGCTCTTTGTTCCATAGAGGTGTGGCAGGTGCTGGCACAGTTTGATGAAATTGCAAATTTGAAACGGTGAAAGGGTGAGAGGAAGTAGATGTGGGAAAAAAAAGACAATGCAGCAACAGTTTGTGTTTGTGGTTACACTGGCTGATCCTGTCAGAGCAGAGGTCTTTTTTAAAAACAGTAGCGGTGTTGTTCCTGGCCGCCTGTAGGCTTGCAATCAGGTGGAATAATTTATGAAGCTTGATTTAAGATCTGTTGGAAATCTTTCAGGTGGCACGGTTTTTTGTATTTGTGGTTAGCTTCATAAGAAAAAGATCTTTGTCCTTGGTGTCTCATGTATAACCACAGCGCTGCAGGGCATAACAATGATTTTCATCTAACACCAGATCAGGACCCTTTGATTAGCATCACAGCGAGCTAATCTGAGAGCTCCTACAGCTGCATTCAAAAGCACACTTCCTGTTAAGAGAAAAAATAGACAAGGAATAGACACAGCTAAGGCCCTACCTTTCCCTCTCCCTCTCCCATCCCCTCTCCTCTCAGGGAAGAGATTGTAATTAAAGTTGGAAGTTTATCTCTCCTTCACACACCAGCAGCTTAGAGCTCCATGAAAGAGTCCAACTTGCAGCGCAGGAGGGAGCTTCAAAAACGCTGAACCCGAGCCAGGAAACCAAAGAGCTCTGCATCTCTGTTCTTCATAAGCCTCTTACACATCCTCCTCCTGCTCCTGTTGCTGTCTGCTGCACATGTGTGTGTGTGTATGAGAGAGTGAGAGAGAGAGACTCAGCCCAAATCTGTGCCACACACATTCATTCATGTGCATGCAAAAACTAGAATGATCATCACAGAAAATTTGGAATGCAGTTTACCTCTGTGTTGATTTTGTGTGGAAAAGGGCGAGAAACATGAAATGATGGTCACGATAATGGTGAAATTATGCTGTAAATGTATTTCTTCTCTCTTTTCAGTGGCATATCAGAGAGGTGGAGAAGGTGTCAGCAGTGCTGGAAGGTAAGAAATGCAAATTAAATTAATCTATAATAAATTAACACGATGATTTCATCTTAATAACATCATCAGACGTTTAAACCCTAATGAATAGACATCAGATGAGTAGGGATGGGCACGTGTACTTCCTGTCAACAGACACTAGGGGGAGTGCTGTGACTTTCTAAGACAGCCGAGCTGAGGTGTGGTAAGAAAGTGCATTTAGTGTGTCAGAACATGAACAAAGCCCCATGAAGTCTGCCGGAACCACATCCTCATCCTATGTGGTGGAAATCCACATCCAACCACAAGGCTGTGCCGTAGCATCACCTTAACACAGCGATGGAGGATCCGAGACACGCCTCTCCATGCTGTGGAATGGTGCATTGTGCACAAACAGTGACACTGTGCATAATTAGAGTCTGTAAACACCACAGCACTAATTCGTAGATACACTTGATGAGTTCTGGCATGTTTTCATACAGATATGAAAGGTGAAAACTGAGTGCAGATGGCAAAAAAAAGGCAGAAAAGTGCTTTTATTTGTTTCCTGTTTTTACTCTAAGTGTACATTTGTGTGTAGTTTATATGCTAATGAATAGTTAACTGGGAGCCATCAGCAGCAAATCCATATTCATTGTAATATGATTGAGTCCCATATGCAGTAAGGCTGTGTCAGCTCCACACAGACAATGGCCATTCAGTATCAACATACAACTGCATGCCGACTTGATTGAGGAGCTATTGTGAGATTGTATTTGGCTTCTCAAGACAAATGTGTTCATTACTCGAAATGAATCCAAGAAACGAGCCATTTGAGTGGGAAAGAGGAAGCTGTAATTCATCTGTAATTCAGTGAAGGGATATGCAAACTGTAGAGAGCTGAATAGTGAAACACTGTGTGGCCCTGCTCTCTCTTTGTGTGCCGGATTGATTCGTTTCATGAGCAAAAGGAGTCGATGTATTCTCAGCGACTTTAACTCCCAGAGACCAGCCTGAGGTCAGATTGTGCAGAAACATCCCTGTTGAACAAGTGATCTTGCATTGTGTTGGGATTAGAGCCGCAGAAACAGGAGCAAGACGTGGAAACAATAAAGATGGATTGCCGGACAACGGCTGGTCCGTAAGGGGTTTTCTCTTCTGGTGCTCCTGCTCCACTTCTTCTTCTCTGTGCAGCTAAAACAAACTTTTCAACTGATAGAGATACGCTGTGACACAGTGGAATCTTCACGGAGCGTTTGTGGTTCACTGGGTGTTCATGACGCACATTTCGCAACATTGGGAGTGAATTTTATCTGGCTGTCTAATCCATGCGGATCGCTGATGCTCACGAGGGGCTCGGGGAAAGTGTCATCGGCTGTGGGCAAGTCAAGCACACACAATTTATTTAGCTGGGCTTCTCGCTAATGTGCTCCCCAGGCTTCTGTGTCTGGGTTTGTGTGCGTTTGTGTGTGTTTGGCCAAAAGGCAAGAAGAAGTAAAGCCGGATTTCTATATTTCCTATTCTTAGCTGCTGGATAAATAAACACCACATAATCTTCTCTTTCAAATATTATGTTCTGCGGGTGTTTCAGTTCATTCTCATAAATGTCATTGTGGTTTTGGCTTAGTCTCGTACTATTGTTGAACATTTAGACTGGTTCTTTTCCTTTTTTTAGGCCTGGTTTGCTGAACATCGGGGAATCAGCCACACAGCCTTGGTTAGCTGACACATGGCCCAACTCCTGCTCCAACCACAACGACTGCAGCATCAACTGCTGCACTGCAGGCAACGGCAACAGCGACAGCAACCTGGCGACATACAGCCGACCAGGTACGTAGTGACGACGCTTGGGTACAACAACCAAAAGAAACACTCCCCCTCAAAAATAACTATAGAGATAAGAAATGTGGAAGCTGGGGGAATCAGCAGAGAAAAAGGAGGTAAAATCTGATATCTGGGTTAGCTCCCTGGAGAGTTGTTCTGTGCATCTCTCCCTTCTGCAGGTCTCCACCAGAAAAACCTGAAGAAATATTCGGATTAAGAGAGCCTGTGTGCTTGTGTGTTTGATTTATCGGAGGTTAAAGTAGTGCTGTTTTAGGCAGGAAATAAAAGGAGCACACTGAGAGGAGGCTTATGGCTCTACTCTGTTGCTAATCGAATTGCTCTGCTGATTTCCATACTGTTGTTATAGCCCGTAATGTAATTTCCCCTAAGTGCTCAGTTATTTAAGAAATGTGCAGCGGGCGAAGAGGTCAAGGCTGGACTGCAGACGGTGGCCAGAAGCAGAGGAAGAGGGAGTGATAGAGGGAGGAAGGTGCACCTGGAGGAGCAGATGGAAGGGAGGGTAGGATGCAGGGATGAGGAATACGTAAATGAAAAACATCCACGGAAATGTAGGAGTAAGAAAAGCACGTGAAGTAGGGTAGGTGGCGAGGGAGAACAGGGAAAGACACTTATAGAGCAGCAGATGGCCTTTTGGTTTTTCAGCATTATCGGAGTTAAACAGGAGCACAAACTACATCTACGCAACATGAACTATGAACACTTGTTCTTTGCCCTATTTGAGAAGAGAACAAAGTAAAACTTCAGGTCAAAAACTTCAGTTTGGAAGACACAGAGCTTAATGTTATTAATTTCAGCTCTGACCTAACCCTTTCCTCAGAAACTTGGAGTGCAGTGAAATGCTTTATGTTCTAAATTATGCACTTTGGGACTTCATCTTTAAGGGCAGCCCATAATTCCTACCCAGCTGTTTGGCCTAATATCCAGCCAGCCCTGCAATAGTTTCTCATTACTTCAAACCTTTCCCAGGGAGGATTAATAATTCACTCTGTGGACTTTATAGTCATCAGGTTGAGTTTCTTCTCTCTGCTAATCACCCTTTTTCTTCCGAGGTTGAAGTGTTTAAATCTACCTTAACATGATGTGAGATGTTTAACAGGGAATAACAGGCTAAAGGCAGCCCTCACTCTTCGCATGACGCCCCGCTGTATGACACTAAGAAGCTTGCCAGACGCATGCTTTGTGTGTGTGCCAAACCTAAACTCTGTGAGCATTAAGAGGATCACTGACGAGGTGACAGAGCAAAGAAATAGGAGTTAATGTCCCTTTATCTCAGCCATAGGGGCGCATTCACACGTCAACCTTTGAAGTGTGGAGCTGAGCGAGACGTGCCGCTGAAATGCAACGCGAGCGGCACAAGCAGCGTGCACCTATGGCCGTCCGCGGTATTTACCGCAAGGCTGGCTCTCAGATCTGCTGGAGGATTTGAATATTTTATGAGCCAGGGAAAATTGGATCTGTCAGTGGAGCTGTGCTTTTACTGCACGCCCCATTCCAGGTCTTTGATACAGACATGTCTCTCTGTCCCTCTCAATGAGCAAAGACGCCCCCGCTGTCAGATGGGAAAGAACAGAGATGACACCCACATTGAGTCATGGGAGAGGCTGAGCGGGAAGGTGTAATACAACCTGTGTCACTCATCTAAAGAAGATCATCATTTTGCAAGCATATCTGAGATTTTAAAGGGGAATAGAAATGTCTCTCTCTTTCAGAAGCTTGAAATCAGTATTTAAATGTGTCTCATTTGCCTCAAATAAATGCTTTCAGCTCAGCGGTAGGTCAGCTGAAGCTCTATTGTTTCAAAGCTTTTACTGCTCTGGCGTGTTGCTGTCGAGCCGAGCTGATCACCAGCAGACAACTCTGACTAAATACCCTGCTCATGTTCTCCAGCCGATTGCATCGCCAATTATAACAACCAGATGGAAAACAAGCAGACCAACCTCATTGTGCCAGAGTCAGGAGTCTACGGAGACGTGGATTTGTCCAACAAGATCAACGAGATGAAGACGTTCAACAGCCCCAACCTGAAAGAGGGCCGCTTTGTGGGTCCAGGGGGCCAGCCCACGCCGTACGCCACCACCCAACTCATCCAGTCCGCTATAATGGGCAACAACATCATCTCAGACAGAGGGACCGGAGGGAGCGGAGGAGGAGGACCAGGGGAGATAAATGAGAAACACTGCTGGAAGCCAACTGCCATCCAGCAGAAGCACGAAATGGGCTCCCAGCTACAGTACAACATCATGGAGCAAAACAAGTTGAACAAGGGTGAGTGTGCGGATTACCCAGCAGCCAGCTCCAAACCATGATTCCTCTCCACTTGGCTTTTCCCACCTCTCTCTGCTGGCTCTTTAATGTTTTCTTCGGACGCTTGTAGAAAAGTTTCACGCTCATGTATTCCCTCTGTCCGTCTCCTTCCTACTCAATCAACATGAACGTCATCGCTTCTTCTCTCTGCTTGTCTGTGCGGCATTCATGTAACCCCTCATCACCCTCCATGCAATCATCTGTAATCTCTGCCGGGCCTGAATTGCTGTCGTCAGTATCTGGGTCGTCTTTTTGGCGATGAAAGCAGGTGTGAGGGTTTATCTCTGGTGTCACATTTCTGAAGGAAAGACAAAGATAGCTTTTGGATCTTTGGGTGCTGTGAGCAAAGCTATCATCACCTTGTTGTACCTGCAGAGAGGAACAACACGTGGTGTGATAGTTTTGAGGTTTCAGCTCAGTCGTTGCATGTGTTCACATACTCACCTGAAGCCATACTGCATGTTCTGCACGCACATAACTCTGCTCAGTGTTGTGTCATCCGATGGTTTAATGTTATGTCTCCATTTCCTCTTCTGATTAACTGCAGTTACTCATCATGTGGAGTTTTTTTTTTACTATGTTAATGTCTTCCTAAGGTTGTTCTAACTATACATTTCTTTCCACTTCACCATTAGACCGCTACAGAGGAGGCGACAGCCCCATGCCAGCCACCATCCCTTACAACCAAACACACGACAGCCACACTGGAGGCTCCTACAACAGCTCCGACCGAGGCAGCAGTAGCACCTCCGGTAAGACAGTTTTGGCATTTTGGATAAGAAAAAAATCTCTCTCTGAAGGTTTATATCTTAATGTTTTTTTTTATTTGACTGCCAAAGTTTGCTTTCAATTGCTGTGAACCACCGAAACCATCTCATTCAAAGGCAACAAATCACTGAGGTGATAATAATGCGTGCTTTAATGCATAGCTATTTGATTTATTTCCTGCCAGCCTACCTTTAAGACAAATTGAAAAGAAGATGCATTCAGAAGGTGAAGAAATGTCTAACAAAGAAAGGAAGAAACTGACAACAATGCCTCCAAACAAAGCACCATTCTGGGGTTTTACTGAAGTACTCTTAGTGGGGCGTCATCTAAGATGTTTCAAACAAATGCGATTAAGCTATCTTTTTTTTTTTTTTTTTATGTTGTGTTTTCTGACTTTTTATTTCATTTCCCTTCGTCCTTGTGTTGCTTCTGTTAATTGGCTTTGCTTTAATTCCAGCTTTCAGCTACTTAATTTCATCAGGGCCTCGATGTCTTGCTGCGGACAAGGACAAATGATAACACATTGCAGGCGGCATGCAACGCTGCCACCTTAATGCCATGTATCCATTCTGATATTGCGTTTGAAGTTCAAGCCATTAAAGAGAAGCCTTTAATGCTCACTGCACCTCACAGCTCATTGATTCACTATTCTAATAGTTTGCTATTAATTGGGCCCCTTTTTGCTGTTCTCCTTCTACCTTTTCTCTTGGTGCTGGTTCATATCACTGCTAGGAATAACTGTGTTTTATAGAATTTCCCATCATTTAATAACCGAGGGGTGTGTGTGCACGTTTGCATTAAGTGGGGGGCTGAATTAGCCTTTGCACTCATATGTGTAAAATGATCGTTTTTTGGGTTTTTTTTTTTTCGTCAGCTTGTTAAAACATTTTATCTGCTGTCAGTCCTCACTCATTACCTGTGAGTTCTTCAGCATTAATAATTGATGTGTTTTTCAGATAGAGTGAATATAAGCTGGTGTGCCTTTAAGTGACTGACAGAGTGTCTTTTCTTCCTTGTTTTTTGAGCAGGAAGTCAGGGTCACAAGAAGGGAGTGCGCACCCCCAAACTACCCAAACAGAGCACAATGAATTGGGCTGACCTCCTGCCTCCTCCCCCTGCAAACCCACCCCCAAGCCGGAGCACAGAGGAGTATTCTCTATCCATGGAAGAAAGGTGGGACATGTCTGCGCAGACACAAAGACACAGACAATCTGACAGGCATGCACACCCTATATTTAAATACTACTTCCTGCCTTTTCTCCTCTCTCTCACATCCACTGCAGCTATTTGCCCCTGAGGGTTTCCTATCTATTAGTGCCTGGTTCTTGTCAAACCTTGATAGAAAGATGGCATGAATATTTAGTGCATGTTTTTCTACCCTCAGTGTATGAAAACATGCATGTTTCCTCTGACTGATATGAAGGTAATGAGGCTTGTTTTTTTTTCTCTCTCTCTCTCGGCAGCTGTGACCCAGACATGCAGTGCCCCATGCCCCCCTCTCACATGTACCTGCAGCCAGACGAGCTGGAGGAAGAAGAGGAGATGGAGAGGGGGCCCACTCCTCCCATCAGAGGGGCAGCATCCTCACCTGCTGCTGTATCCTACAGCCACCAGTCCACAGCCACTCTCACCCCCTCGCCACAGGAGGAGATGCAGCCGATGCTTCAGGACGCACCAGACAGCCATGAACGCAGGTACAGGACATCAAAAGGTCAACCAAGATGTTAAAATGCTGCAAAATAAAGGAATCAGGAAATATATTTCTTCTCTGAAGCCTTACAGAGAAACATTAGCTCCAAAATACATCATAGTCAGTAGTGTTTTCCATGTTTTACCTCATTAACTCCAGATTCTGTATATTGCACAGCACTGATTGGCTGCTTTCCAAAAGCACATCTTTGCTTTTCGATTTATTTCCCACCTACAGGGGAGCAATTTGTTTCGCTTCAGTACAGCGTAAGAATTAACTTGCAGAGATTTTAAAGGTTCTTTGAAATAAGTATTTGATAAAGGTCAGAATTTATTCCTTCTTTTTCAAGGTGAAACCATTCAGTATAGTCTATCTTTGAAGAGAAACAGTGAAAAGAAATTCTTGTTAGGCCATAAACGACTAAATCCTCCACAGTTTTGGCTTAAACTACAAAATCAAGGCAACTTAGAAATTAACATCATTTAAATTTCCATCCTTTCAATTTTGGGCTTTGTCTGCTTCAGGAAGTAATCAGCGTTGATTCAGTGTACATAATGTTCAATGGCTTTATGGCTAACTGGCCATAGACAAACCATAAAAACTGTATATTTTCCATACGCGATCAGATTCTGTTTCTTTTACTTTGTAACTTCTTTTAGGCGCCATGCTGTGAGCCCCCCGCCCCCTCCCCGGCCCCTCTCCCCCTCACACACATATGGCTACATCACCAGCCCGTTGGCCTTGGACACTGACGGCATGGATGAGGAGGATGATATACTGGAAGAGGAAGAGGAGGAGGGTGATGAGACAGATGCAGAGGTGGCCAAGATGCACTACCACCACACCCACCCCCACACACACCCCCACCATCCCCAAATGCATCCGCGAAGGTTGCTGCTACGAGGGCTGGAACAGACGCCGGCGTCTAGCATGGGCGACCTAGAGAGCTCGGTGACTGGCTCCATGATCAACGGGTGGGGGTCGGCCTCTGAAGAGGATAATGTCTCTTCGGGGAGGTCCAGTGCCGTCAGCTCATCAGATGGATCCTTCTTCACTGATGCTGACTTTGCTCAAGCAGTTGCAGCAGCAGCAGAGTACTCTGCCCTCCGGGTGGCTAAATATCCCAACACACAAGGCCATGACATGGGAGGGGCTTCAGGTTGGTTAAAATCAAATCTTCAAGAAATGTCCTTGCTGCAAAATTTGACGGAATCAACCAACATATATTTCTGTATAATTTTTCAGCACGAAAATACCAAATAAACCCTTCAGGCCACCGTCCTGGCAGCCCCGTGTCCACAGACAGTAACATGAGTATGGCAGCTGTACACAGGAGGCCTCCCAAGAAGCAGAAACAACATCCTGTGGGACATCCGGGACACCAGCGACGTGAGGTCTACAATGAAGGTACACAAGAGATCCTGTTTGAGTTTTTTAGTTTTGTAACCCTTTGTATTCAAAAGTGGAAGCCTATAACTGCAGTCTTCATATTGGAAATGCTCCTAATTATGCAAAACTTATTAGTTTAACGGGAGACGGGCTTCTTAGAATGGTTGAATGTGGCTTTTACAGACAGCCTCAAGTGGACACCTGAGGAATTGCAGTTTTTAGCACTTTCCCATCAGAAGGTTTTTGACAGATATATATCCTGTCTCATGGTGCTGGTACAGCCCAGTGGTTAAGTTGCACACACTTGAAGGCGTATGTTTGGGTGGTCGGTAAAGGTTACAATCTATCCCACGGCCCCAGCCTGAATAAACCGCGTAAAAAAATAGATAAGAATGCCACATTAACACTCGTTAATGTGTCAACGAGTGTAACCTGTCCAATTAGGTCTGTTTCATCCTCCGTTTCAGGACGTTTCTAAATGAGTTAGGCAAGTGTCATGAAATAGCATTGTCCCAACTTTTTTTGGTTGTGTCATTTGAATAAAGTCGCTAAAGGCGCTCACTGAAGTTGGCTCGTATCACGAATTTAAGCTTTCAACTCAAAGCAAAGAAATCAGCCGAGAAACGGTTTGAATTTTGAAAAACTTGTTGGTGTGAACACTCGTAAGTCAAGGTCCGGCTGTATTTGCTTTGAATTGATTTTGTTACGTGCATCAACACAGGGTGCAGCGAAAAGTGTATTGCAGCATATTGCTGTTGATTTAACCAATGAAGCCATATTTCAAACACAGAAAAATGATCATGTGTCCAGCTACCAGAATTTTTTTGTATAAATTTCTCACTTTATATTAAACAAGTTTAGATGGCTGCTTTTTGGGGTTAGTGGTTACCGTGGACTACAAGCTAAACTAACTCAAGAGTCTGCTCAGGGAGGATATTAGATAGATGCAATATAAAAGAACATTTGCTTCTTCTAATTTTATCTGATGTAGAAAAATAGATACTGTTCACATCTAAATTTATGAATACACTTGGAATAAATTTGTTCCTTCAATATTGTTTACGGCAGATCTCCAAATCCTTTTTGGAGTACAAAACAATCGAAAAAATGGTGTGAAAATCACAGCCGAATATGGTTTGTAAGAAAATATTTCAGCAAGTCCTTGGAAGGTATGAACATGATTGTCTGTCAAAGGTTGTAAAAATCGAACGCAGCCAGCAGAGTGATGGAGAGAGAGGCATAAAGCAGCAGTGCTGTGCTACAGCAGCTCCACAGATGGTCAGTTTGTATCAATGGCTGACTCTCAGTTCCCTCCAACATGAAGAGAAAAGTACACTGTGGGTCTGCTGTGAGCTAGACTTTGAATCATTTCTCTAATGTGTTGATGCACATGCAAACACTTCATCACTCTGAATCTGTGGTGCTGCTGAAATGGTGGGATAGAGGCCACAGTGGGAACGTGCGTGCTAGTCCGTGTGTGTGTGTGTGTGGAGGGGGGTTATCTGCTGTCTCAGGGGAGATCAGCCCGGCCTGGCTCTGCTGACACTGGGATGTCTCTCCACTCAGCCACTAATGAAATTGATCCAGGTGCTCGGGCTCATACTGAAGTGCCACCTTTTGCTCGCTGGGGCCGGACATAAACCAAACAGGGGCTAAATACCAGAGCAGGAGGAGAAGCTTTTAACTTGTTAAGTAAAAGAACGATTGACTTTTTACAGCATCATTCCTTAAAACACACACACACACACGACCTACCAGTTCCTGTTCTGACTGTTTCCTCTCTGCTTTGATCTTGTAGAAAGTTTTTTTTCCCTTTAACATCTATCAGTATTTGAGTGTGTGCTCTCCCTCTCTCTGCTGTGTACAGTCTGAGCCGTCCCAGCTCTTGCTCTCCTCTCAGTGTCAGGTGTCCTTGGGTGTTGGAAGCACTTGGCAGGGAGATTTAATATCCAGCTCACTGGAAGCCAGACCAGCTATATCACTGCAGAAAATCCCACCCCTCTTACCCGAACCCCCACCTCCTGCTATCATCCTTATATCCTGGCTCCTTCCCCTCCCTCTACAGTGATCTCTCCATCCCTCTCCTCTCCTCCAGTGCTGCTCTCTCTCTTCTCTCTTTGTTTGAGCAGCGAGGGGGCGGGTGACAGCTCGGCGGCTCTGTCTGTCCATCAGCCCTCCTGCTGATTGCATTTGATCTGAATGGATTGTTTTTCATTTGGAGGTTATTGCCTCGTCTGCCCCCTCTGTCTGTCTTCCCTTCAACCCCCCAGTGAACATTCCATGTTTGAGGTTTTGAGGGCTGGTGCTGATGTGATAGGTGTGGGAAGGTGTTGTCTTGAAGACTCGGGAGAAAAACAAACAAACAAACAAACAAACAAACAGGATGTTCATGTTTTCAGTGAAAGTACCTACATGCAAAAGAACAAGAAGAAGAATAATTTGGAGCAAACCTCCTTCACTCACTGCCATTTTTTGTCCTGCTCACTTCACTTACTTTTGGACAGTGGATGTGAAAACAGAGTTAAATTCCTCGTATGTGCCTTTGTCTGCTTTCCTGAAGTTAACTCCTTCCTCCTCCCGTTGCTCTGTCTCCTCCCTGTCTGTCTAATTAACCACCAGACCTTCCCTGGCGATTCCAGAGCCACATTTCAGACCTGAGCTCCATCCTCGCTGATATTTCCTCATAAATCTAACAGACACTCTTCCCGTGCAGTGAGCTATATCTCACCGACTGTGGCATTGATCGGACTCAGACGGAGGCAGGACTCAGGAGGCAAGAGAGATATTAAAAAACTGCAGACGTCTCTCTGCTGTATGATATTGACTCGCTCACCTTTTGTATTCAGGACGTGAGGATGGAAGTGGAGGATAATCAGAGGAGTGTATTGAAGCTGCCTGATTCCACCCCCCAAACGCAGTAAAGACATCAGCTGCCCCATTAGCCTTTAAAAAAGGAAATAAAAGCTTTGATTCTGCTCTGCAAAGTCTACAAGAACCTACGTTGGCCTTCGGGGTTGCAGGAAAGGCACAAGAGTTAGCACTTGCCATGTTTATTAACTTTCTAATCCTACGTGGATTATGTGCCTGGTCGCTGACAAACCATCCTTCAGGTCGGAAGCTGATTAGAAGATGAGAAGCCATCGATCGCAAGCGGACAAGGCTCTTCTCTTCGTTCTGTGTAGATGTGATGTGAGAGAGAGGTTAGGCGGCCTGGTGAACGGCCTCGTATGAATAATGGCTCAAGGACGAGCAGCATCGATTCATCGACAGGGGGAAGTCGAGCAGGTCAGAGAGCCAGCTGCTGACCGTCACGCTCTCCTCTTCCTCCTCCCTCGCCTCTCTCCCAGATCTCATAACTCTCTCTTATTCCTCCTCCGTAATGTCATCTCTTCTGTTTACTGTGGAGTGTACAGCGCTGAGAGTGTGTACACACGCTCCAGCTGTGTTTGTGTATCACCTAGCAGGTGTGAGACAGCTGAGTGACAGACTGTACACATAAAACTTTCGAGAGTACACAGATTCTCCTTCCTCACATTTGTGTAATTACCACAGCCCAAGTTATCGATGTTAATGCGTTCTTACTTCCTGTGTTTATCCTTCAGATCTCCCACCTCCGCCCATCCCTCCCCCAGCAGTCCTAAAGTCGCCCACACACCCCTCAAAGGCAGCCCTGGAAGGAAGAGGAGTTGTGTCCCTGAAAACAGGCGAGGGTCGAGATAAGAGAGGGGGGGTAGGAGGCTATCGGCCTCGAGACGGCTCTGACACCAGAACCAGCTCATCTGAGCGAAAGGACGCTCAGGAGAGACAAAAAACTGCTCAAGGAGGGAAAGGGAATAAACATGAGGGTAGCATCGCCAACAAGGCACGCCAACACGCAGGTAAACACATTAAGAGGGAAACTCTCATTGTGTATTTTTAATTTACAAACAAGTTTTACTCATTATTATTCTCCTCCAGGGTCAGAGGACATTTTGCCCTACAGCCGGCCACAGTTCCCCACAGTCAACAGCCCCCGAGACCCCAGCTCCTCCAGCTCCATGTCCTCCAGGGGCTCAGGGGGTCGACGGAGAGGAGAGGGAGGCCGCAGGAACCCTGCAGATATGGGCCTCAACACCACGGGGGCCTTCACACCAGGAGATGAAGAGCTAGAGGTACAAATCAAGTCCTCGATCTGATTAAAAGCACATCAGTAATTCAGGACACAAGGCTTAACCGTGATGTTTGTGTTTTCCATCCAGATGGTAGAAAGCTGAAGAACACAGGAGAGAAAAAAAAAAATTGAGGAACTGTCCTGATTTTTCCAAGAGCGGAGCACCATCGTTTCTCTTACAAGTTTAAATATCTCAGTATTTCACCATCATGTTTGCTGCCATCAGTAGTGTTTCTTTACATCTGGAAAACAGACCTACTGTTCTTTTCTAACTTATCATTTTCTTTGTCCATTAAAAAAACAAAAAACAAAGGAAGAGCGCCTGAAGATAAAAGAATGGTGCATTCAAAACAAAACACGCAGTAGTATATTTATGTTTAATTCCAATGCAATATGGAGGGAAATCCTACTCCAGACATTGACATGACTCGGCTTGCCTTTGACCAGAACTGTGGGAGCCCATACAGTCACATGTTACTGTAATAAAATAGCTGCAAGCAGAGAGAGAGGTGGACTGTCTGTAAATATACATGTAAACATGATGTCCTCTTGTTTTACCCATCGTGGTACCTCAAATTTGTCTTCCTTGTTTTTATTTTGCGAATTCTAATTTTATTATGCCAGTAAATATAATTATTATTTTATCATTTCCATCCATGTTGTAAATGCTATATTATTTAGCTGCCCCAAGAAAGTGCCACTTTGGGATTTTTTTTTCTTTGGTTTTTGTTTTTTGTAATGCACTGTTATGTTTCGTGTTGTCGTCAATGTTTGTTATTTGTTTTACTTTGGTTTTAAAAGCACAATCACTAAACTTTATTTTAAACCATTCTATCTATTAACCTTTTTGTCTTACTGGAGGAAAACAGGTATGACAAAAGAGTCTAGTTAATCCTGACGATGATGACGATGATGATGATGATAATGTAGGTAAAGGTTGCTGTTTACGAAGGCTGTGCTTGAAAGGAGACTCCTTGCGTTGTGATTGTCTCCCTCTCCAGTTCTGACGTGAACTCAAGTGATTAAAAAAAGGAAGACGAGAGACAGTTAATGTGACTCATAGCTGCAATGTAAATATCTTTTCACATTGACCATAAACTCAGCTATTGCACATTAATCCAAAAGGTTTCGTTGTCTACTTAGTGCACTTAAAGGAATGTCAAACACAGGAGAGAAGAGTCACTTTGGAAATCTGGAGGGGTTGTGATTGGACAAGAAGAGTCTCATTTCTTGACAGGGCAGGGGAGTGGACCCCTGTTTTTTTAAGGAGTAAAGGGTGCTGTTGTTTATTCATAGGACATCTGCAAACATTTGTTTCGTAAAGCAAAAAAGTAAAAAGAACTAAAAAAAAAAAGAGATGAATAAAAAAAGTCCAAACTAAACAAGTTCTCTGGCTATTTATTTATCCTCTCAAAAAGGGCGGTGCTGGCCCCTGATCCTGTTTCTAATCACTACTTTCCCTCCCTGTAGGAGAATTTTTCATGAAGTGACCGCAAAAACGGAGGCGATATAAAAAGGAGAAAGACCACTAAGGGGTTATGTCCTTTCTTTACCCGACTCAAACTGCAAAAAAATTAATAAGAACAGAGCAAAGATATTTTAAACTTCACGAAAGTAACAACAATTATAAGAAAAAACACACATTCTCATCACAAAAACCAAAATGTTTTAAATGGTACAAATCAAGGTAAAATGTACTTAAATGTAAGATAAATCTCTTTCACAAAGACATTTTTTTCAAAGTTTTGCTTCAAAAATCTGATACAGAAACATCTCAGAAAAAACTCATAAAACTGGAAGAAAATCAACTTTCTGCAATACATTTCAATTGACATCCAGGAAGAGAATGTCTGAGTGTATGGGAATGGTTATATACACTGTGATTGGCTCATCATGTTTGAGGACAGGACTTCGCCATGGGTCAATTGGAAAACCTGAATCTGAGTTGTGCAAAATTGAAGTTGAATTTTATATTTTTGAATTTAAAGAATAAAGAGTTGAATTTTCAAGTAGGTGGGAAAAAAACTAAAGCAAATAAATCCAGTTTTGAAACATAAAATGTAATTCAGTTTCTTAAATTTCCTTTTTACATTCAATATAATATTTCAAATTCATTATCTATTCTTATAGAGAAAAAAAGTGACCAAAAAAGATTACATATAAACAGAAGACTGGAAAATCTAAACCATTTTATAAACACATCTGAACACATCTTCTTTGCTTTGGAAAAACTTTTAAAAAATGTTGGATGTAAAACCTTGTTTTAGAGCAGCAGTGTCACTTAGTAAACTTAGTAATGGAGCTTTTGTCAAGCAGCTTTACACTCAGGCAAGGAATGAAGAGCAATTGCCTTTAAGCGGACTCAAAACTCATTTCTGCTCTTCTTTTGTATACTTGTGAATCTCTCTTGTACTCAGTACCAGTATCAGTTTTTCTCAAGCAATGACAAGAAAACTGGGTGTACATGCAGAAGCCTGTTTCCAATGGAAACGTCCTTGATCGCTTGTTTGCAAGTCAACATTTTTGCCACTCTGTCAATGAAAAGGATGACAAAGAAGCAGTAAAATATTGCAGACTGTTTCCTCGTTCATGGAGCTCTGAGAGTTTGTAAAAGCAGCTGTCTCTGTTTGGAGCAAGTACACACAGCTGTGGCTACACGTAGCATCACTGATTTACTTGTTGGTAAAAGGCAGAATGTCTTGTGTTTATACACGCAGTTGTACATATAGACACAAGAGACTTAAAAAAAAGAAAAAAAATGTTGGTGTAGTCGATGAGATTTATTAATAAAGACTTAAAGTACACTTATCATCATTAATCTTCAAGGAAATAAAACTCCTTTTAACAACAAACTTAAAAACATCCAGTGATGAAGGGTTTGATGATTATCAGCATGTGCAAAATGCCCTATAATAAAATTTGTGGAGATATGAGCAACAATTAAAAAAATAATTAAATGCATTTTATAGATATATTTATTAAGGCTGTAATTCAGCAGCGTGGTAATAAAGCTCAATGTCAGAGTATTGGCTGCATTTGAATTTGAAATCATCTGAGCTGGCCTCGATCAAAAGGACACGACGTACTTCAACAACACGGAGGAGGAGTGAGCTATCAATACTCTCAGCTCGGAGGCTAAACAGATGCTTCTGATCAGTACAGTAGCTATTCAAATGCATTATCTCATGCAAGTTCTGTTAGTGATCTTCATTATTCACAATATCTGTGACCCGTGTCAGTGAAGACACCTGAAGCTATGAAGAGAGGCCAAAACCAGCAGTAAAGGGATTATATTGCCTTTACTAACCCTAACCCTAACCCAACCCTGTGTTCTTAAATGGGGTCAGATCATAGACTGTAAAAAAAAAAATGGACGTCATCTTGCTTGGTTTGAAGTGAGGTCGCCACAAAAACTGCTCCCCCTGGTGACTTGCTGCAGTATAGGTCAAAAACTCAGTTTCCCCTGTTCATTCTAATGGAGCTGTGGTCAAACTTGAAGAAGTAAATACATCTCACAGAAATGTTTCTCACATCCGTATGCTGTGGTGATATTAAAACATTATAAGGCTGCATTGTGTTCAAGTTCTCTCACAGAGGCAGTAACCCGGCCTGTGGGAGTCTTAAATGTTGACCCCTGTCTAGATGAGGAAAGAGATAAAGTTACTTCAAGAGTGAGAGAGAACGTAGGAGTGCTCTGCACAAAGCAATCAAGTTAAGAGATCCAATAACCATTTATTTATCACTACCAAAGGTTGAAACTGGCTGCACAGTTGCTGTGAGGCTGCAGTGTTAAGTGCAGCCTCACAGCAAGAAAGTCACCAGTTCAAATCCCGGTTTGCCCAGTGGGCCTTTCTGTGTGGAGTTTGCATGTTCTCCCTGTGTATGTGTGGGTTCTCTACAGGTACTCTGGCTTCCTCCCACAGTCCAAAAACATGCTCATCAGGTTAGTCGGTGATTCTAAATTGCCCGTAGGTGTGAGTGTGAGCATGAAAGATTGTCTGTCTCTGTGTGTCAGCCCTGTGATTGGCTGGCAACCAGTCTAGGGTGTACCCAGCCTCTTGCCCCAGGACAACTGGGATAAGCTCCTGCCACCTACAACCCTGAACAGGATTTCTTTTGAATATTGAAGATAGATGGATGAATGAATGAAGGAGGGAATTTTGGTCATTTAGAGGAGCATAATTTGCGACTTGACAACAATTTTAAGAGTCAAAATTTATGAATAAATTGAATCCTGTGATGCTTTTCTCTGGAATAGTTAAGCTATGATAACCATAGTGTCTGGATTACTACCGCCTCCTCTTCCTCTTGGTCCTCTCTTTCCCCCTCCATTCCCCCAGGTGTTCCCTAATAAGCACCTTTCTAAACAAGAACAAATTTGGAACAGGGGAGAGCATCCCCTTATGCTTCCATCCATCATTTTAATGAGTGGAGGTGTGCCGAGGCCCCACAATGAGATGCAGGTGATTAAGGACATTAAGCAGATACTCTGTCTGCCAGGGTTATTCAGCCAATAATGGCATGAATATGCACAATGAAGCAGCTGGGCTTTGGTCTGGTCCTTACAGTTCCTCTACCTGTATGCTGGGAGGAGAGGTGTAGTGGCATGTCTGCTGCATGCAAATTGGGGGAGGGGGAATGAAGACGGGAACTAGTAATATGGAAACAACATGCTCCACATAATAAATACAGATTGCATCTCCTCAGCTGAAAGCAGAGCAAACGACATGATTGGTTAATGCTGGTGCCGAAAGTACATTTATCCTCTTGAGACCTAGCAATGCATTTTTTGATTACCTCAGTAGGGGACAACACTTTCAAGGCTTAAGTGATAACTAATATATCTCTTATCTGGAGTTTATCCAATGAAACTGAAGATCTGTCCTTCCAAAATATCTGCCATAATCACCATGGTGAACATAAGGACTTATTGGATATGTTTGCATATTAAATGAGAGGTACTTAAAGGAACACAGGATTGAAAGGCTAATTGACTGACATACATAGATACAAACGCTTATCCAACACACATGCATTCATACATTAACAAAAACATACATAGCTCAGTCTAAGTGTGGTTTATTTTTCTGTGCTTTTTCAATATATTACAATCTTGAAAAACCTAAAAAAAGAAAGGCAGAGAAGCAAAAACTGTAGCACGCAAATTTTAAGATTTTTGATGTTTATTTTATTGAAAAAAAAACAACAAAAAAAACTTTTTTATCTTTTAGGCTCCTCTCTGAGGTCACCATCAGATTTTTTCAGCCCCAATTAGTTATAATTATGTGATGAAAGCTCCCAAGTTTAAAGCTACCACTGAGAGTTTTCTACGGTGGCCGGGAGGTGTCAGATGATTAAAATTGCTTTGCATAAAGGGAACAACAGAA
This sequence comes from Labroides dimidiatus, assembly GCA_030710495.1. Lineage (NCBI taxonomy): Eukaryota > Metazoa > Chordata > Actinopteri > Labriformes > Labridae > Labroides > Labroides dimidiatus. The sequence continues at coordinate 22,107,140 of CM061154.1, forward strand.
CCACACCAATGAAAACCCAATTACAAAAGGATATAGTATATAATATGGTGTCATAGGGGTACTTCCATTTCTATATCTAACAGCAATGTGTCATTATGTATTTAGCTTTACGTCATGCCGTGTCCGTTGGGATAATCGTCCATTATAAAACCGTTAAAGTTCACATCTCTTCTGTCGTGACTGTACTTTGTGTTGTGCTGTTTGCATTTGTGTTTTTTGTTGGTGGTTGTGTTTTTTCCTTTTGCAAAGGGTTTTTAATTTGCAAATAGTCTGATACCTACTGTCTGCTGTGTTTTTATTGTTTCAACAAAGGTTACTGGTTGTAAAATCTCAGTACTGCCAGTAAAATGTATCAAATGCATCGCTTTATGACTCAAAATCTAGGGTTTGGCTAGGAAGACAGCCTCAAACAGTTTTCATCTCAGTTGACAAATTTTATTTTTATCAGTAAGAAACTAACAGTTTTTGTGTACGTTTTGTGAATGAAAACAAGGAGTTATTATTTTAAATATTACAATGAATCTGTCAAATTGAATCTCACTGCACACCACAAACAAAACTAGCTTGACTTGACTACTGTACAGCAGCAGTAAACAAGTGATGCAGAGTGATGGCTCGGCTAGCGAGAGGGGATTAGCAGCATAGAAACAATATTTCCATCAAGTAACTTTCACAAGACTGAAAAAAAGTTCCAGTAGGATCCAAGTTCAGCGTTTTCTAAAGCTAGAAATAATACAATGTTTACAAGTCAGAGAATGAGACTAATTTCTTAGAAGAAAGTCATTCATAGGAATCATTTCCTCCCATTACACCGAGACACTAATATCAGTATAAGGCCTAATGACTATATTTACAGTATTATAGGAAGTGTGCACAGTTTTGTAAAGCAAACTAATCTCTCGTCTCCCTGCTTCCTCTTCCTTTATGTGTTTAGTGTTTCACTTTTTTCGCAATCAATAATTCAGACTGCGTTTGCTTTCGACTCTTTTCCCAGCAGCCAGAAACTAATTTCTTTTGTGCACATTCAGGCTGTCTCTCATTTCTGATCGCCAAACTGCTTCATTAACCTCCTTCCCAAACTAGGAGGTAATTAAGTGAACAGCTGTGCACTGTCTGACAACTCGGCTTACTGTCGCTATCCTCGGCGAGGGTGCCGGCGAGGAGCCCGTCTTCACAGGTGCAGAGTGTTTAGACAGCTTAGCAGCACCTCTCCACAGCCATTTACACTACAGCTGCAGGTCAGACGCCACCTCTTCAGACAATCAATCAAAAGTCATTTACGTTTAATGATCTCGCTAACCGTCTCATCACAATTTCACATCATTACAAAAAGTTGTTTTTAATCAATGTTAAACACTTAGGCTTGTTTCGACTCGTGAAAATGAGACAGAAATGAGTTATTGTGAAAGATAGCCATCAGTGGTGAGACCACCAGACGTAATGAGAGAGGGAATGTGGAAACCAGCCAAATCCAAGTTTTTTAATAACTGGGAAGTAATCTGGGTGATTTGTACATCCATTTGTCACTTAGCCAGTCATTCTAACCATCCTTATTTAGTGCCGATGGGGTCCGCACAATTAACCCAGAGGAATATCGCCTTCTCCTGCCGTCCTCTGAAATCTTCCCTCCCTCAGCTTTTTCTCTGCTGTCCTCTTCACATCTGTGAGCTGAAGTCGCTGTAAATTTAATATCAGTGAGTAATGGTCTTCATCAGCCTGCTTATGATTGTTATTAGGCTCTTTGATTGGTGAGAACAGATTCACTGCACTGACCATGCACACATTGAAGGGAAACAGTTAAAGGAAATGGATACTAGAGAAGACTAAAAGTACACAACAAAAAGCACAATCTCTACCTAAACTGCAAGTTCACAAAAAGAAACAATGCAAATGGACTAATAAGAAACTGATAGAAATGTTATTGAAGCCATCAAAAAGTGAAATACTATGCATCTGAAGATCATAATAATGACTATAACTGTAACATGTCTGTTAAACTGGATTTGAATTGGAATTACAGCAACACCTTTGGCTCAAATTCAGCGCACACTGTTGTGATGACATGACTCTTAACAAGGCGTGTGTTTGTTTTGGATATGAATGGAGATCGAATCTTCTTTTTAACACTACTTTTCTTTGTTCAAGAAAACTTTTTAGCAGATACAACGCAATGAGGTAAGATATTTATCAACAGTTATGCAGCGCTGTTGTTTGAAATGTGACAAAAAGCAAACTTTGTCAGTTTGTACTGTAGTTTAGTAGCAGGCTATATTTAACGCTGCTGGCAGCCTGGTGCTTTAAGATTTATCCATAAGCTAACGTATATTGTTTGTGAATCCTAATGTCCTGCTCATCTACCAAGCAGAGCTAACGTAATCTCACTCTGCATTTTATTGACACTCGAGTGTGAACAGATCACTGCAGTATAACTGCTGCATGTGGGTTGGAATGAACATTATCACAAACAGTTTAGCCTGTGTTTTAGCCTTTAGCTCATGTTTTAGCCTTTAGCCTGAGCTCTATCACTCTCCCATTTAGTTTTCTTCCTCTCTTCTGTCCTTTTTCTGTCAGACAGTTGAGCTTCAGTGTTCACCGTCACTACAAAATCAATCCCATAGAGACCACAGAGACTTCATCGTATTGTACATCAATCCAGTTCCGTCCAACCGGATCAGGAAGCTAAGAAATAGCATTTAGAAATAACCTATACTGGTGTTGATAATCTCATTTTAAATTATGGATTAGGATCAGGCAAATATCTAGATGTTCTCACAGTCCATTTAATAACTGATGCATTAAATACTGCCATAAAATGGTCAAGGTCTCTGCTTTACAGCTTTTTGGATGCACAAATGTAAAGATGGCTTCTTTGATGAAGCTTTCATGGTTTAGCTACATAAACTGCTGAGTATTTTTTGCACGTAGTCTCTACAGTGTTTCTTCAGGGTCCTTTTCTTGGAGTGTTTATGATATTCTGTCCTCCTGCGGATTCTTAATCAGGTTCTTGTCCAATACTATATTATTCCGATCGCAAATCTAATTGATTCCTGCTTGATTAGAAGAAGAAAACTCACTAATTAAAAGCCTCCCTCACACAGACAGACACACAGAGTAGGTGTGTGAATCAGCCACCCACTCATTTCCATGTCAATTCAGAGACACCCATTACAAGGCTCCTGTCTAGTAGTCAAGGTGTGGAGGACATCTGTAATGACAGCATTGAATAACCCTTGAACCCAGGTGACCCCCCCCCCACACTCCACCCACCCCTCCACCCCAGCTCTCGGTTAGGAATGTGTAATACAAACACACACAATCACACCATTCAAAGGAGACATATTTTCATAACATCCCCACACATGCCAAACAAAACACTGACACCACCAATCAGAGAGGCCAAATGTAAATGAGGATGGACAAAAGGCCCGATGGTGCTTCATGATCAGTGAGTGCACATAATGGGGATAAATCAGGCTGCTTTTTTAGTCAAATGTCGCTGGGAGTGCTGCTGATTTGAATGGCTGCTGTTCCTTTTGGCATTGATAGATGGAAGGTGAAGACATGGGTGAGCACGCTCAGGAAGGGAGGATGGTGTCGGAGCTTAAACCTTTGGATCCATCCTCCACCCTCTCTCTCTTTCTCTTTCTTTCTTTCAGTCTTCTCAGCTGACAGGCTGCTGACTGAGTGAGTTTAGGAGATGAGACATGAGTTCATCACGCTTTGTGTGGCCTTGGTGGATTTTTTTTCTCTCCTCACATAAGATAGCTGATGTGCTCGTGTTCCCATCTTAAGCTGTTGTTTTACAGACTCAACCATTCGTTTCTTTTATGAGTATGACCTGATTCAGAGCATTAGCTACAGGCTGTCACCTTCATTTATCTTTCTGCTTTGATTTCTTTGAATTTTTAAACACTGAATTGAAAGGCCATGAAGGGATTGGTACGGACAGATCAGCACTATATGACTGGCTGGAGGTTGTATGTTATTTGACTGCACTTTATTCCATGAACGTGTCTGGAGCTTGTTCTATCGATTATTATTTTTCTCTCCCTCAAAAAAAGACTAATGAGCCCGGTGAATTCCATGAGAAAGGTTAATACAATATTGAAATGTCAGGAGATTAATGATATTGTTCTTTCTTCCTATGGTCCTGCAGGAGAGGGTGACAAATGTCTTGCCCTTTTCACTTGGTTCCTCCCTATTTGTGATCTTTTTCTCTTCTCTTTCTCATCCTCTTTGCCTCTGTGTCTCTTCCTCTTTATTCTCCATCTCCCATTTTCTTCAACCTCGCTCCTTTTGTCTCTTCTTCGTTCTCCTCCGCTGACCGTAGTCTCCAGATGCCAAGGACGTACCCCACCACTGTTCGTAAACGCTGTAGTGATATTCTTCAACGTAGCACAGGAGATGGGGTGCTCTGTACACTGCGTGCGGCTGTCAGGACATGAATAGCGTTGATCCATCTTCATTAGGAGTCGGTGAGATTCTATCAGGGGGAGTTTGCTTTTCTGTGAGGAGCAGGAACCCTTTTTTTGTAAACCACACCATCATCTGCATATCATCATATTTCTGCTCAGTCTGATGAAGTTAAAACGCGGCGTCTTTCAGTCTTCTGGTCCTCATGGTGCGTGTGGTATCTGTCCTATGTGCTCAGAGCTGTTGTGCACATCTTGACTCCTCCCAGGCTCCTGCAGCACCCTGGCATGGGGTCCAAGTTTTAATCAACTCTGCATAATTGGAGTGATTCCCTGTCTTGCTGTATATTTCAATCCATCTGTATAATTACAGTGAATTAAAGTCTTTGTCAGGAGGAATGGGGAGGGAGAAGCCTCACACAGACTCAGACACAATTACCCACCGTCTTGAGAGAAAGAGGAAATTACCTCTTTTGTCATCTCATTTTTCACTGGTGGGGGCTCAACGTGCAGGAGCGTCAACAATAATTAATGCATCACAACAACCTGTGCACTGAACATCTCCTATAACCATATCAATATTACAGATTAAGGGATTAGCCCCGGACATTAGGACAAAATCTCTTTTCTTTGGTAGAATCATTTTGATATCACAGCATCAGTGCTGGCAGCTGATACTGCCTTAAATGTTGTGTGGCTACAAGCATGTAAGTCACTGCAGTGATCCAAAAGTATAGCCTCAGAACCCCAGAATAGAAAACACTAGAAACATGTCAGCAGTCAGTGTTTTTAAATCCCACTTAGAAGGTTCTTCAGAATTAGGGGAGGTCAAATATTTTAAAACTTTGATATTTCTCACTTCTATGTGCTTCAAAACGACAGTATATGTTCCCGACATGATCTACTTTCTTAGATTTCATATCTGCTGATACTAAGTCCCAATACGATTTTTGGGTTTGCAGAGGTAAACTTTGCTAAAGAGGTAAGAAAGTCAAGCTGCACACTTTTTTTAACAACAATGAAAAGTAAAAAATAATAGCTAAAATACATCTTGAGCGTATTCTGTTGCGGTATGGCTGCGTGGCTGGTCCAGCAGGTAACAGCTAATAAGCAGCCATCCTATGTATTGCTGGATGCCAGAGCTGTGATGCGTCAATTCGGAGTAGAGAGACAGGAAGTAGTGTATGTAAACTACCTTGAAAGATCCTGTGACTTTAAAAATACAACAAACTGTGTCAAAACCAGATCATATTTAGGTTTACCAATGCAACAAATCTCACAATCAACAGTCAATACGTTTGAGATTTTCCAGTCCAACATGAGTGAAAGGAAGCTTATCAATTAAGTGGGAAGCATAGGAACTCTTCGATATGTCTGTCAGTCCTGCGGCTTGCCAGATTGAAAACGCATCCGGTGCGAGTTTAAGCAGTCAACATCTGGTGCATTTGAGGCATCAGATCTACTTCAGCACATTCAGAGTGGCTCATCCTGCAGACAGTTCACACAGTACTGTTAGCAGCAGCAGTTCATGTAAGACTGGTGGTGACTTTGAACATTTACTGGAGTTTTATGAACAGATCATAAACACAGAGGATAAGTGGAGATAATAGCATACAGGGATTTATTTATTCTGGGAATTGTCTCGAGGCGTAGGGATTAAAGCAAAGATGGCTCTACTGAAAGAGAGAGCTTGTAGCGAAATAATAAACATGAAGTAATTCATTTTAATTGGTGTGAACTGAACTTTAAGCTAGCTCACTTTTTGTGTGAGCTGGCAGAACACTGTGAAGGAATAAGTCCAGTGCTGTGAGGCTCAACAAAAAACAAGGGACAAATGTCTGCTGTAAAATTTATGATGTCATGTTTAACCCCTTTAAACCCTGACCAATCAAAAATAACCAAGAAAACTGTATTTTTTCTTATCTTAGATGTATATTAACCATTTAAACAAAATCCACAATAAATAAATAAATAAATCACTTTGTCATTTGGTTTATATTATGATACCATATTTGACACATTGGGCAGTTTCGCCAACTTTTCCAGAACACCTTTGAGTAAATATGCATTCTCTCATTGCAGAAAAAAAAAGAATTTAGATGTTATTCTTACTACAACTTCTTGAAAATTAGGAATGATTATCATGAAAAAAAGGGTGTGGATGATTTCATGAGAGCAGCTATTTTGAAAAGGGCCAAAATACAACTTCAACGGCCTGTAGTGGAATGATAATCCTCAATCTGCTGTATGTTATTTTAATCAGCTCTGATCTGATACTTGAGATCGTGATTGGGACATCCCTAAAAGTTTATAAAAGAGAAACACATCTCCACTTAAAAAAATTGAATTTTGCAGGTATGGTATGAAATTTCATAATTCTGGTACTGGGATGGGTCTTTCAGTGCATCTTTCTGAGCATCAGAGTTGGTATCAGTGAGGAAAAACAACATTAGAACAATCGTGTTGTATTTTCAGCATCAGAGTTGGTGTTAAGAGGTCTTCCTTCTTTCTGCGGGGGCTTTCAGCAACCATGCCTCAGTGCAGTAATTGCATAGATGAGAAGAAAAGCAGTTGCTTGCAGGCAAAGATGGGTCATCATTACTCTGTGTGAAGTTAGCAGCCCTAAGGTGGGCCATTACTGCAGTGTGTCAATAGCTGATGCTGCTAGATGATGGAAGCAGCGCGTTAGGCCTCCCAGGGTAAAGTGACCACTTCCTGCCTCCAGGTTAAAGGTTGAGGCAATTACAGGGAGGACAATTTATCCTCTGTCTGTACGAGGTGATCCTCTGAATCGTTCAGATGAGATGTTGAGAAAGAATCCGGAACAGGAATAAAGATGCAACCATTGTTTCCTCTCTTTTCTCAGCAGTCACAGCAAAACTCCTCTGATAGCATCACTGGCGTCCAAGTCATAGACCGATGCGTGGTCTATGTCTCTCTCATTTCCTCTTCTCATTCATCCAACCGCTGACAGCTACTATCTCTTCCACTGTACGGCAGACATCTGCAGCGTACGGCCAAATCACTTTACTCTCCCACAGGGGGAACAGTCGTCCAATAACTTCAAACCTCCGTCCAGGAAGTCCTGCATTAACCATGAAGCTAGTTTGCCAAGTCATAAGACTTCATTCATTTTATCAGAGCTGCCAGGTCCTTTGAATAATTGCTATTCTACAGAGAGGCTCTTTCCTTTATTGTTCTGAATTCAAGCCAGTCATTGTTCAGCTCAGAGGTTCCTGTTAGTGTTTACGACGTAGATGACAGGAGATATGCTGTACAAGTGGAACATTTGAAGCACTAAAAACAATAACACAGCCATTATGAGAGGGATAATGTGCTTTAACGATCAGCTGTTGACTGTACTGTATATTTATTCTATTATAGAAATCTTATCACCATACTAGATGTAGCTGTTTGTGTGTATATCTGAATCTAACATGGCTCCATCTTCATTTCTCTGAGGCTCTTTTATTTTTGAATCAGTCAACTCCAGACCTCCAGACCTTTAACACTGACCTTGGCCTTCTCCCAGTTTTCACCACATTACCCCCCCCCCCCCCACCCCACCCCACCCCACCCCCCACCGCCTCTGACCCTCGACCGATCTTCCCCCTGCTTTTATCTCTCCATCATTGTCACCTCACCTCTAACTTCTCAGCAATCTGAGCATTTTGTCACGCAATTTCTTCCGACAGCCAATTTATACAGTGGCAGGACGCATCTATCTCCTGAAAGGCTGAGTGGTGGTGCTCCGTCTCTATACGGCGCTCTGATACCTGCAGCCCAGGGCTCTGCACGGCCCCGTCTGAATGTTTCTGCCTCATGAGAGTTCGCTTTGATTTCGGCGGGCTTGAAGTCTAGCCTTGTTAGAGGAAGAGACGAGTCACAGAATCGCTTTCAAAAGTTCATGACACTCTTTATCTACCCTCCAGACTTTAGATCTAACTCATTTGTTAACAAGTATATGACAGGAGAAGGAAGCTATCATGACTTAAAACGAAGATTTGTCACACTCAGAGAGCACGATGGCTCAGGAAGATGAGTTATTGTTTTGCTGTGGAAAAGATAAAATATTTTGTAAAAGAAAATGAAAGCTTTTGATAAAATTTGTGTCCCATTCACCCAACTGCTAGTAAATAATAATGTATCAGATGTGTCATGAAGCAAGGACAGCCAGAATTTACAAGAGACCTGATTAGATAAACAATGTAGAGACAGCTTGAGACCGCTTGTTGGCCATTTGATTATAACCAAATGTGGCAGCGGAATAAATGTGTGGGTGTGTATAGATGTGTTGAGCTATGTTTTTGTGTATGTTTGTATATATGTATGATTGTAAGGATGGAAGCAGTCACACATGTATGTATAATTGATACACTCAGAATTATGTAGAACATGCAGAGTCTGCGAATCGTCTCCCTCAGAATGCCTCTTGAAACCGATGAGATGGTGAAATTTTGACACACAGCTCCTGCTCAAGTATTATTTTGGTCCAGGTTATTTTTTTTTATTTGAACTTAGTGCGTATTACTTGTATTTTCCTCTTTATATTTTATGGTCTGGTCCCATGTGCTATTGTATTTATTTATTTATTTATCTTTTAATGTTTGTGTGATTTTGGTTAATAGGTGTAAATACTCTTAAAAAACAATAAATATATGAAACATCAAGTTACTACAATAAATCTTAATATTAAAACATAAAAATATATTTGAAAAAAAAAATAAGACAATTTGTTTAATCTGAGTGGTCCAACGGGTGTGACTTGGACAAGTATACTCTTTCCTTTCAAGTTTGAACCGGGGAAAATGAATAAAACTGATGAAAATATTGAAAGAAATGAGATCAGATTGATAATGCCTGTTTTTGGTGCTCCGTGATGGGTTCAGAAAGTCAAGAGGAGCTGTGAACTGAGCAGCTGCTCACTTGTTTGAAGATTTAAAGCCTTTTATTCATCCCTCAAGTTTTTATGCTGGAGACTTTTACCAAAATCCAGACTGCAGACATCTCACTCTCTCTTTCTCTCTGCAGAAAAGAGAGACCTGGTAATTAAAACCTCTAAATCACTCAAAGCAGCTTCTAATTAAAACTGGTGTCTTTTCTGTGCTCACTGTCGGGGCTTCAGAGAATGCAAGCTGAGCTACTGCTAACTTCAGCCCAACCTGTGTCGAACTTTCAACACAGAAACTCTTCAGTCTGTCAAATAATTAGGGCCAAATCTACGGTGAGGTGAAGTAATACATTCAGAAAGTTATCTGCAGGAAACGTTCACCTGTCGAGTAGAAAACGGTGCTTATGGAGGGAGGATTAATTTGCAGCTTTTAATTAAAATATCTGACTCCTCCAGGTACATGATATATGACTTTTGCCTCACACTAAAAGAAATGAAACAAATATTCGCTGCTATTAGAAAATCTTATTTAAGCAGCAAGATTTCTGGTCGCTGCATGAGGTGTTCAGAATCAGAATCAGGTTTTATTAAAAAGTACATTTACACATATAAGGAATTTGACTTGGTGCATTAGTGTTAAACAATGTGAAACTAGCAACAACTTAAATAATACAGGATTAGAAGTTATACAATATATGAAATAGAATAAAACAAGTTAAGATATAAAATATGAAAATATAAGAAAATAAAAAACACAAAATGTACAAAGGTGCAATGTGGAGCTGGGCAATTTGAAGTCCAGTGGGTGTTAATGTGACACAAAAAAAGGGGAAAAAACAAAGGAGAAAGAGCACTGAGGAAGAAACTGTTCTTGTGATGGAGGTTTTGGACTTGATGGACTGCAGCCTTTACCAGTAGGGAGAGTCTCAAACAGTCCATGTGCTGGATGAGAGAGCTCAGCCATAATCTTACCTGCATGCCTCAGGGTCACAGAAAGAAAGAAGGTTCCAGACAGGTCTAGGAATTTTAGATCCTGCCAAAACATTTCCATGAACTACATATTTCCTGTGGCCCTTTGATAGTTTGTGTTTCTACCAAGGGCCAAAGACCTGGGTGGATTATTCAAATCAGTTCCAGTGGCGTATGGAGAAAAAAATAAAGGTAATTGCAGACGCACCACTAGAGCAGAAGAGGGCAGTGAGACGTTGATGAAGATCACTCAGCAACACAAATAAAAACAAAAAAATGCCATTTCAATAAAAACAAAACAGCCTTTAGGGACAAACCATCAGCTCTCTCTGCCATCTAAAGCATAAAGACGGTAGAGATTGTCCCATGTTTCGGCTTCAAAACAAAACCTTTGTGGATGACTTTAAGCACGATTATCTGATAAGAATATTTTGACACATAAACACAGCTAAACAGCTGTTATAAACCGGGTATCTACTGACAAGTTCAGTTCCAGTTTAAAGGGTCACTTTTTAAACTGGGACAGTGGGAGCCAACAGAGACATTCGATCAGGCTCAAAGAAAATTGTTTAAGAGTTTGCAGGCCCCCTCCTGCCAAGAGTTCTTGGACATCTGGAAATTAAAACCCCCAAGGCAGGACCATTTTCAGGGGTAGAGTTCTTACACAGAACTAAATTTAGAGCCTATTCCAATAGTCAAAATGCACATTGTTCCAGGGGGAAAGTTCCTAGTTCTAGGGATAGTTCCTGCAGTAGAAAATCAACTCTTGTCACCTCTGTCTTGCAATCTTGTTAAGCTTAGTTTATGCATGACAGGTCTGCGTGGCTTTGAGCAGACAAATGACGTAATTTAAGCCACGTCGCCCCCTCATGTGGTCCTTTTCAAGCAGAAAGTTTCTGCATCGCACGCATCCAAAAATTTCTAACTTCCACGCTGAGACTCTCAGACGAACAGGAGTTCCTCGTGTCCAAGTACAAAAATACTGGCATTTATATGATTTACCACACAGAGGTCACAGAGACAACAGTGTGATGAACGTTTCCCAGTGTAAAATTGAAACCAAACTCATTAGAGAAGATAAATTTGTGGAAAAAAAAGTTGTAAACAATGTAAACAACTTTTTTTACTCTAATTTAGTACTGTGTTTGTGATACACTGCCCCCTTTAGTTCAGGAACTGATGCCCTGCAGGGCCTAAAAAAATATAAAAACCAGACTTTACACCTTAAATTTCAGCACCACAAAGTTTTAAGACATAACCTCGTCACTAAACCTCTCCTGCATATGAAATAAATCTCTGAGGAGTGATGAGGTTTCAACCAGTGTTACATTTTGGCAGAACAGACAAGCAAAACTGTCCCCTCGGCTCCAGAAGTTAAAACTGACGTAACTATTGTCTGAAACAAACAAAAAAAAAATCGGATTCACACCAAATAGAAAGTGATCACAAGTTGCAGGCTTTAACATCACTTGCAGCACATAACTAGCTAACCTGAAAAGTGCTGCTTGTCAGAAACTTCAATACGAAGTTTAATGTGACCAAAATTCAGCTTCTGTGTCACTCAGGATAAAACTCCCATGATCAGCTCTGACTCAGCTGACTTCCTCACTGCATGTCCTCTGTGAGTCCAGGCATGAGATCCATGAAAACAGAAACTCTGTAACTGCAGTCGGTTTGTGCTGCAGCTCTAAAGAGAAAACAAGCTTCTAGGGGAGAGCAGCAGTCAGTTTACTCAGCGTTATGATGTTTTCAAAGTGCTTTAAAAAGTCAATCTGAAGTCGTTCTGGGTCTTTGTAGATTTATACAGCTCTTCAAAACACTGCACCATATTTGATAACCTAATGTTCTGTCTTTCCCACTGTATATCCTCATAATCAGCCATGTACAAGTTGATTTTAATTATACATCAACTTAATTAGACACAGCACATACATGTTTTATCTGAACACAAGAGCAGCAGAAGGATCAAAAACGCTCCACATTTTACACAAGAAGGCTTGTTTTTCTGAGATCTCTTATCTTCTCGAGGAGACGGACTCAAAGTAAATTAGTGCCAGTGTTTTCTTTTTTGTGTGTGGGAGGGAGGGGGACGAATCACATGCTATTTTTTTATTTTTTTGTCACAAGCAGCATTTTTCCAATTTGCGTTTGTAATTAGGGTGTGCAGCACCCCGAAATCCAGCGGATAATCTGGCCTTTCTGTATTAGACGGGAAGTGGACCGTGAAAGTAATTGGTAAGTGTTGCACAAATTGGATCTAAGCGTGATGCCACTTTTATTCCTCTGTGGCAATATTTGCAAAGCGATTAGAACAATGCTGCTGCTGCACATTTTCAAAAGCTTTATTACACAGCTGTAACATTTATGACTGAATGTTAACAGGCTCAGTAATCAACCTGAAGAAGAGAGGCAGCATGTGTTGCTTACAGCCGACAGGGAGAAAGAAAAAACAAACTGCACTTTACAAGCGTGGCTTTGGCTGCATTTTACACAAGAAAATAATAAATATAAAATCCAAATGGTTTTCGTCACTCAACTGTTTCAGAACTGTTCCAATTAGAGTTTTTTTAAGTGCCTTAGAAATAAACTGCCAGTTCAACCACAAAAATATGGATTGTGGAGTTGTTTTGTGAAGAGAAAAATCCCAAAGCAAGACCTCTCATTTCTGGTCCTGTTAGGAGAGCTGCAGCATGTGTCACCCAAACTCATGTGAGGCACTTACAAATTACATGATTAGGGACAAATTCATCAGCAGCTTGCACCACTTGGTAATGAGATCTTGAGCATGAGCGGGTAACCACTGGGGGAGCAGCGAGCCGGCCAGAAATCATACTGGTGTGACCCTGGCATCAAAAGCAGAGATTGAAAGTATCTGCAGTCCGTAGACGCTTTGTGCTGATAAATGGGGTTTTATCACTTCAGCGGAAACCTGGACAGGCTGCCAGGCTGAATGCTGAACAGCCTGAACGCTGTGGGGCTTGGAAGTGAAGGATGATGGGAAGAGATTTTACTCTGAGGACAAAAAAAGTCTGTTTGAGTTGATGCTGTTGGAAGCATGCAGGTGAGCCAGCACAGGGATGAATATAAACTCTGTTATAGACACTTTGAGACACAGACGGCCTTTGGGTTCTGGATTTACAAGAAACAAGTAACAGAGTGAAGCTTTTTCCTCACAATCTGATGATTTTACACTTTTCAAAGGAAGTCAAAGGAAAGCCTGTTCAGACATCAGTATTTCAGACCCTGATTACACTCTGGATGTTTCATTGGCTCATAATCTCTACAGTTTGGTTTATTATGAATTAAAAATGAAGTAGTCAGATAATCGTGTTGTAAAAGGAGTTTCTCAGTGTCAGAAGTATGTTGGATTACAATCCTCGAAAAAGTTACTGGAGTATTAAACTTGTGCTGACTCTCTGGAAAACATTTTGACTTGTTTTTAAGTTAACATTAGGCCTGGGACAATAATCAATAAATCAAATAATAGCACGATAAATGAAAAGGAACTCCATACATAGACTGTATAATTAGTGGACGTAGTCTCCACAACGTCACCCATCTGTTTCTGAAACTGACTTTTGAAGCAAAACGGCCGGCGCGTCCATATTGGAAATGAGGTGGGCTTTGAGTCTCCGTAATAACAGCCATAGGGTGCCCAGCAGTCACATGAGCTGGTGAACTGGCAATCTTAATATTGTCTAAGCTGCCGAGTTAAAAAAAAATTCACCCCCGTGCAGTGCGTGCCGTTAGCGAAATTAGACAGGAGACATTCCGGAGCCAGCCTCAAGCTGACACTCGACGAACTGCAGATTTTAGCAGTTCCGCATTGTCTCATATTTTCAGACCGGGGGTTTCCGCGTGACTCCAAAATTTTGCTGACCATGATACATTGCCATGTGCATGTGTTTGTTTTCCTCCTCTCTCACCTCCAAACAGGCTGGATGATAAGAGGGTTTACTCTGTGCATCGTTCTCAGCACCTGGGCGCGTTCGTAGCAGAATGAACCCACTTGTTAGTCACCCACTTTTTGTGTGTGTGAGGAGCTATGAAATTAGGAGGAAAAAAGACGATTAAGCCATTAGGTTTGGCCTCAAACCAAATGAGCAAGGTGAGCCCATCAACATGGGCGAGCCAGTATGCAGTATTTGACCGAAAGTGGAGGCAACAAGAAAAAAATGCAACACAACAAACTTGCATGTCTGCCTAAAACATAACCACCTGACCCAGTTTTCCAGTTGGGGAAAAAAACAGCACCTCAAGACCCAGAGCCTTCACCCCAACAGTCAACACTCACTGAGACGCTTGGTCGACAAAGTAAATTCAAACGTGTGTTTAGAGTTTGGGAAGACATTTCATCTCTCATCCATCAGGCCTCATCAGTTATCTTCTTTTAATGTTGGGTCTTTGTTAATTTAAAAAAATAATTTAATATGAACAGGTGTAGATTTGATTGTGATTTGTTGCTATATAAACATAAAATAAAATAGAGAAGTGAAAGAGGCTTTTGATAAGGATGGTTCTCATCATGCCACAAAGGAAAGTCCTTGAAGGCCAACGATGCTTCATTTTTGGGAGGAGCAAGAGAGAATCTGGTCGTAAGATGTTGTTAAATATTCTTATTTTTAAGCAATGTACTGTCAACAGTTACCTTGAATTGGAAAAATATGTGATGAAGCCAGAAAATCCAATTAAACTATTTGAGGAATGAGGTCATTTGTAACAGGAGAACACAATATCGGAGGCCTAGCCTACACGGCTTTTTATACTTGACACCCCAGAGTCAACCAGTCTTTGATGCCCAGGCTCATGTTGGTTGGGTCCAGCATTAAATAGCCGAGTGTTTGCATTATCCAGACAGTTTCCAAGCTGCTAATCTGACTGTCAGGGTTAAAAACCGCTGGGTTTCCTCCCTGTTTGCGCGGTGTGCCTGTGGCAGTAAACCCCATCAATTACCAGCTACAGTCCGTCTCATGCTGAACACGGAGGAAC
The DNA here is from genome assembly GCA_030710495.1 of Labroides dimidiatus. NCBI lineage: Eukaryota > Metazoa > Chordata > Actinopteri > Labriformes > Labridae > Labroides > Labroides dimidiatus. Next base: position 22,122,401 of record CM061154.1, read on the forward strand.
GTGTCAACAGCCGCAGATACCGCTCTGCACACACATGAAAGCCTTGGCCGTCCAAAGAGAGAGAAAACTCCTGACAGCATAAATTACGGGGTGGAAAAAGGTGAAGGCACTGTACATGCATCAGGCCGTGTTTGCTGTCAGAGACGGCAGACAGGGAAACAAAGGAATCCACCGGAGCTGGAGAAAGAGAGAGGATGAGGAAGCAGGATGTGAGGGAAAACCCAGAGAGGCGAGGGACACAAACCTGGGGAAAAAATGGGCAAAAATAACCCTGTCTTGTCGTGTGGTGGCAAGACAAACAACTGGCGGCACAATCCGGTGTGCTCATTGCGTAGTTTGTAGAAGAGGAGCTGTGGAACTATTTGATGAGGGATATGTCTGGGTGCTTCTGCTATTGTTCGCCACAGTTGAGAACCATTTATCACAATAGGAGCACCTGGTGTTCAGGAAAAAAAAAAAGAAGCTTTAGCAGAGCGGGAGCTGGAGCACCACAAGCCGAGCATCTCGGCGAACAAAGACGGTGAAAATAGCAACATCTTTCTCCGTATCTCTCGCTCTCGTTCCCCTCCACACGTCTCCCTCTCTTCCTCCATCTCTCCGGCGTTTCCCTCCTTATTCTCTGTTGCTTTTAACATGCCTCCATCTCCTCGTGTTAATTTGCTGCTTCAGTGACACACATCATTGGGGGAGTCATTTCTAATAACCCCGCCGCCCCCCCCAGTACAAGTGCCTTTGAGTCATGCACAGAGATGTCATTCAAATTATTAAGCATAATGGTGACAATGATGCATTTCTAAAGCTTGCATCCTTCCTGACATGACTGCAGTTAGTTCAACAACCTTCCTCCTCCCCCTTTCCTCTTCCTCCTAAACACAAATGAACCCCGTCTCATTTTTTTTTTTTAGGAAGAGCATGCACTGAGCTGCTGGGGTGAGTTTTTTCATATTCCCTGAGCGTTTTACCACAAGAAGATTCTTTCTTATTTCTGCAGGTTCCCGGCGTGTCACAGCCTCCTCGGTGTCAGCGTCTTATCACACGTCATGATGCAGGGCTTCCTGTTTGAAAAGCTTTCAAAGTAAGAAGGGTTAGAGGCTCCTACGTACAGCGACGTCTCCTCTGACCTGAGTCAAAGCAGAGTAATTATTCATTCATGCTGGGCCGTCGGGGATGATGCGCGGGTGACATTTTCCCTCGACTGCTTTGTTGTTGCAGATCCGAAAGCGGAGAAGATTGTCGGAGTGGAACATCTGCTGTTCTCTGCCTCAGCTTCAGCTCGATACAACACTGCTCAGCAGAGAGAAAATAACCGAACAGAGCCACAGGGATTCTCCCTCTCTTATTTACAGACTTTCAGCTGAATGTAACACATAAAAAGATGAAAATACCCACATGATACCATGTTTAATATCATTTTAGTTCTGTTTTCTCTGTACTGTTGAAACTCCAGCCCAGGTGTAAGCTGGTAGGTGACTCTGCAACACGTTTCTCTGTGATTTCCTTGGAATTACACAAGCGTGTCACAACAATCTGAAGGAAAAGAGTTTATTCTCTTCTTGTTTTCTTTCACAAACACAACCTTGACTTCCTGCGTAGTGTTCTCTGGATTTGAAAAGCAGAAAGCAGATGCTTCAGTAATAAAGACAATTAAACCGGCAGCTGCACCATCTGCTGTTGTCCATGTTTGAAGTAAGTGAGTGAAAAAAGAGGAATTTTGAGACGATGCACAGCAGCTCAGACAGATATAATACGAATGATAGCATCACTGACATTTACCTGGACAGAACAGATTATAGATTCAGGATAGTATGACACATATGTTTAATATAATCTGCATTAAACCCTCTCTCTCCTCCTCTTCCTCCCCTCCGTCCTGTGTGGCTGAGCTGCGCTTATCTGCAGTGACCTCGCAGGGTTTGGGGTGACGATGCTTCAAAGGGTGGTGACATTCATGTTCAGGGGTGAAATATGGTCCATGGAGGATTTTCTCTTCACCGGCAGGAAAGAATCTGGGATCCAGCTATACATGAATATATAAATGTCTGTTTATACTCAGACATGTTAAGGTTAAAGTTTCACTAAGGCACTGTGAGGACTGTCCAGAATCTGAAGTGCTGTTCAGGGATAAAGACTCCATTTCCCATGAGCACTGTCATTCACTGTCGTAAACACGTGACTCTTGCTAAGACACAAATGAACGGAGAGCAGATCTTCTTTTAACACTACTTTTCTTTGTTAAAAACAACAAAGCAAGGTGATGTATTTTTTTGTAGTTAAATAGCGCCACGGTTTGACACATGACAACAAGCTAACTTCATAAACTCAGTTTCAGTGTTGACTTTTTTAGAGTCCTCAGGTGACTCATTTTCATTCATTCATTCATTCATCTTCTATACCCCTTATCCTGTTCAGGGTCTCGGGTGGCTGGAGCCTATCCCAGCTAGCTTAGGGTGAGAGGCAGGGTACATCCTGGACTGGTCGCCAGTCAGTCACAGGGCTGACACGCACAGAGACTGACAACCTTTTATGCACACATTCATACCTAAGGGCAATTTAAAATCACCAATCAACCTGATGAGCATGTTTTTGGACTCACCTGACCTTCTTGCTGTGAAGCAACAGCACTAACAGCTGCGCTACCGTGCAGCCCAACTCATTTTCCTTAAAAGAAAAAAAAAAGAAAGAAAAAAAGCTTCTAGCAACAAGTCTGGTAACTTTTCTAGTGTAGTTAAAGACTTTTGGAGACTCTGATGACTGGAACACACCAGATGCAGATACAACTCCAGTCCGGCACATTGCAGGTCTGCCAGACAGCTGGAGTCTGTGATGGGATTGGTTGTCACTATGTGTCAGAGTGTCTCTTTGTTACAATGATTTGGAACATAAGAGGGAAACACATTTAATGCTAACACATTAAGCTTCAATTTAATGTAGCACTGACTGTTGAAAGATGCTTGATGAGCAATGTCACAGAGTAAAAAGTGTGACGACTAACCCTGCTCTCCCCTATTCCTTGTAGGTTCTATTTCATTCTTCCTGACCGCCAGAGACGGTATGCAATACCTGGATATCATCGCGCGGTGGCGCATGAGGTCGAGACATAATACCAACAAAGTCACCATGTGACCTGGGTGACGAAAGCAATCTGATAAGAAGCCCTGTCACCCAGCAGTCATCTCCTTTTCATCTTCTCGCCATAGCGCGCAGGTCGAAGAAGTGCTATTGCTATTTAGCATCTAGCCGTCTATGCTAGTAGCCTCGTAACCCATTGGTTGGAGCTACGTTCCGTCCTTCAGAGGCTGCATAGCCGGCGTTCGTTGTGGGACCGGGAGTTTTGCTGGACATTTACAGGTAAGTATCACCTTTTCTCCCGGCGGATATTGTTCGTTGCCGTACAGCGTTCCCGCTTACGACGGCTAACGTTCAGTGTGTTGACTTGCTATTTTCGGGTGTGACCGACTTAGCCAGGGCTTCTTACCGTCCGAACATCGTTTAACCGACCGGTCTCGCTGGGGTGCTCCCGCCTGATAGTGACGACGGTACGGTCTGTGGACAGTAGCGGAGAGTGCTCTCGCTCCATAGCTAACGTCCCACGGTTGAACTTCATATGACGGTGCGGCTGAGTGTGATTCGCTCTTGCTGCTTCGCTAGCTGAAGTGTTAGTCCTATATTGTTCGAGGTGCGTGTGTAACGGAGTGTTCCCGCTCTAGCCACACATCGCCTCTATACTGGAGCTTCTACTTACTTATTAAATAGCGTGCCTTGGCCCGCAACCTAATTGAACTTTCGTGCCGACAGAGGCAGACGAACTCAGGTTCGTATTACGAGCATGTTCCCGGTTTGCGCCGTCTGTTTGACCCCTCTCAGTGCGGAGGATGGTCATGACACTTGCCCAATGTGCCTCGGGGTTGAACATCTAAGGCAGGCGATGACGGACCAGGCCTGCACTAATTGCAGCTGCATGCCGCTGTCAGAGAGGGCCGCTAGACTGGCCAGATATGAAAATAGCTTGAGTGGGACCCCCTCTTTGGGCCCCAAACGCAAAGAAAAACTGAGCTCCACTGTCCCCAAGAAGAAACAGAGGTGTGATGATCCTCTGGCCCTCAAGGTGGACACGCTGGCCTCTGAGTTTGCCCAGATCAAGGCTCTTCTCTTAAATTTACAACCCCAGGCTCCCCCACTAGGAGCTATGGTTGCTAGCTCTGTTGCTGCAACACCACCTCCTGCAGTCTGTGACGGCGATAGCTTGTCCTCCTTGTCCCCTGTCGCTATTCTGCAGGAGGAGGATATCCTTTCTATTGCAGCTTCAGGGAACTGCTTCAGTGATAGAGAGAAGGGAGAGCAGGAGGATTTAATGAGGGTGCCCTCGCACTCCTCAGGAATGGACTCCCTCGGGTCGGACCCCTTGAAAGATGCTGAATCTGGGCAGTCAACAGTTAAGTCAGCCATTCAGCTTGCTATCTCTCGGCTTGGCCTTGATGTTGCCCCTGTTGAGACGGCTCCAGTCAATGCCTTTTTTAAGAACACGCCACAACCATCTTTCTTCCAAGTACCTCATTCAGTGCCATACATTGATGAGCTTAAGAGATGCTGGCCTGACCCTAAGGCATTCAGCCACCTGCCTAGTGACTGCAGGGTTTTGGCTGCTATGAAGGATGCTGCTCAATGTGGGCTAGACCAAATGCCTGCCATTGATGCTTCTATTGCTTCTTTGATAGTTTCTCCTGATGAAGCTCTCCGGCCAGATGCTCGCTGCCCGCGCCCACAATGCAGGATTACTGATGACCTCCTTATCAAGTGCTATGACATAGCAGCTAGGATGGGGCGCATTGGTAACTCCTTATCCCACCTTGTTCTAGCTCTGTCACAGACCCTTCAGACCACTGGTGCTGACTCCCCCACACAGAGCCTGAGTGATGCTTCGCTTCAGGCTTTTGCTTTCATGACAAGAGAGCTTGGCAGACTTATGTCTACTTTGACTTTGGCCCGACGCCAAGTTTGGCTGGCCCAGTCTCCCTTATCGGAGACCTGCAGGAAGACCTTACGCACACTGCCGGTTGTTCCGGGACAGATGTTTGGGTCTGCAGCCCAAGAGGCCTTGGAGCGTAGTGCCCAAGTTAATAAGGTCAGACAGCAGTTTGCTGATCTGCGCCGAGCACCCCAGCCAAAACAGAGGCATGCAGGCGGTCATCGCCCGATACCCAGGACTCAGAGTCCCCTGGGGGCTAGACGCTCCTCCCCTCAACTGGGCCATGCTCATCAGCCCCCTCCACAGCCTGCCTTTCGAGCACCAAGGGACAGGGCCCCCAAACACGGGGCCTCTTCCAGCCGACCTCATAAACAGGCAAAAGGCTATGGGGGTCGAACCTGACTCCCATGCCATGGGCGCCAACCGCTTCTCCCCACAGAATCTCAGCCGCTGGGAGGCCTTTGTTTCAGACCCCTGGGTGTTGTTGACTCTCTCCAGGGGATACAGTATTCAGTTCAGACGCCGACCTCCAAAGTTCAACGGCATCAAGATGACTGTTGTCAACGACCCTTTGAGATCTCTGGTTCTAAGAGAGGAGATTGCGGCACTTTTAAAGAAAGACGCCATCGAAACTGTACAAAGTTCTTGTCAGATGAAGGGTTTTTATTCAACTTACTTTCTCGTTCCCAAGAAAGATGGCGGTTTTCGCCCCATTCTCGACCTCAGGAAGCTAAACGAGTACGTAAAGGTTCTGCGTTTTCACATGCTCCGCACAGCAGATGTTCTCCAGGCTGTGTCAAAGGGAGACTGGTTCACAAGTCTCGATTTGAAGGATGCTTATTTCCATGTGCCAGTGGCACCCAAGCACAGAGAGTTCCTCCGCTTTGCGTTCGAGGGGAAGGCCTATCAGTTCCGGGTGCTCCCATTCGGGCTTTCACTTGCTCCTCGGGTCTTCACCAGAATTATTGCAGCTGCACTTGCTCCTCTGCAGGCCAAAGGCATACGAATTCTTCCATATTTAGACGATTGGCTGATATGTGCTCCAACACGGGAACAGGCATTCTGCGACACGGAAATCCTGTTGTCTCATGTGTTGGAACTGGGGTTCATGGTGAACCTTGCAAAGAGCTCTTTGACTCCCAGTCAAAACATCACGTTCATCGGGATTGTTCTCAGCTCAGTGTCAATGAAGGCGTCGCCCTCCCTTCAGAGGGTGGACGATATCCTCAGCCTTGTCTCTCGGTTTCAGAGGGGCGTGAGAGTGACATACAAGTTGCTTCTCCGGTTACTAGGGAAAATGGCTGCAGCAACAACAGTCATCCCCCTGGGCCTCCTATCGTTACGTCCTTTTCAGATCTGGGTCAACAGGTTGGGTCTCGATCCCAAGAGACACCAAAGCAGGACAGTACTGATATCAGGCCAGTGCCTTCGGGCCCTGGAACCTTGGAGAGACAGAGCTTATTTGTGCGGAGGAGTTCCCCTGGGTTCCCTCCCCTCTCGCAGGGAGGTTGTAGTGACAGATGCCTCCCTCTCTGGTTGGGGGGCTGTGTGGCAGCACAGGACAGTCAGGGGGACTTGGAGCCCCTCCGAGAGGCTCTGGCACATAAATGTGTTGGAACTGCGTGCAGTCCATCTAGCACTCAGACATTTTCTCCCCTTCTTGGGAGGCAAGCATGTCCTGGTGCGTTCAGACAACACGTCTACGGTTTATCATGTGAACCACCAGGGGGGAACCAGGTCCATCCAGTCCCTGCGAGAGACACAGAGGCTACTTCAGTGGGCATCACCCCGCCTTGCAAGCCTCAGAGCTGTGCACCTGCCAGGGGTGCAGAACGAGGCAGCCGACATGCTTTCCCGCCAGAAGCCTCCACCAGGCGAGTGGAGGCTCAATCCATCAGTTGTTCAGACGATCTGGGAAAGGTACGGCAGGGCGCAGGTCGACCTATTTGCGTCAGAGGCCTCAACACATTGCCCACTGTGGTTTTCTCTCTCGGAACGGACCAGCCCATTGGGGCAGGATGCGTTGGCACATCCCTGGCCAGACTGCCTCCTATATGCCTTTCCCCCTCTTCCCTTGCTCATGCTGGTCCTTCACAGGATAGAAACGAGCAACCACGCCGTGCTGCTGGTAGCCCCATACTGGCCCGGACGGCTCTGGTTCCCTGTGGTTCGTCGGCTTCTCAACGGATTGCCTTGGCCTCTCCCACAGAGGCAGGATCTTCTGTCCCAGTTGGAGGGGCGCATTTGGCACCCTCGGCCGGGACATCTTCAGCTGCATGTCTGGCCGCTGAAGGGCCTGGCTCCCTGCTGGGTTCCTGTGAGCAGGCTGTAGTCCAGACCGTACTCAACTCGAGAGCCCCCTCCACTAGAGAAATGTATTCCAACAGATGGAGACTGTTTTCCAGTTGGTGCACGGATCAGCATGAGGATCCGGTGCATTGCTCTGTTCCTGTAATACTCAGGTACATGCAGTTGTTGTTGGATAAAGGTCTTTCTGTTTCGACTATTAAGGTGTATGTTGCTGCTATCTCAGCTTTACATGTTTTTGTGGATGGTCATAGCTTGGGTTCGCATCCTCTGGTGGGTCGCTTCTTGAAAGGTGCCCTCCGGTTACGGCCTCCAGTTGTGACACGGGTACCTTCATGGGACTTGCCTGTTGTCTTAGAGTCCCTTTGCTGCTCGCCATTTGAGCCCCTTGATCAGGCTGAACTCAGATGGTTATCTGGTAAGACTGCTTTTTTACTTGCTATGGCCTCTGCGAAGCGTGTTGGTGATCTTCACGCCCTCTCTATTTCCAGTGACTGTTTGCGTTGGAATTCTGACAACTCGGGGGTTACCATGTGGCCCAACCCTTCTTTTCTTCCTAAGAGGCTTTCTGCCTTTCATGTCAACCAGCCTATCAACTTGGCGGCTTTTGCTCCTCAGTCTGGGGTGGTGGAACCGTCCGCCAGCACTAGCCTCCTCTGCCCGGTTCGGGCCTTGAGACAGTACATTCAGGTTTCTGCGGACTTTCGTAAATCTGATGCACTATTTGTTTGTCATAGTGGTTCCAGGAAGGGACGAGCCTTGTCAAAACAGAGGCTCTCTCACTGGATCACAGATACTATTTCCATGGCATACATTCGGAAAGGCCTCCAGGTTCCTTCTGTGAAATGTCATTCAACCAGGAGCGTGTCTACATCTTGGGCTGCCTTGAGGGGGGTTCCACTCAATGACATATGCGCTGCAGCTGCTTGGGCTTCATCCTGCACTTTTGCTCGGTTCTATCGGGTTAATGTGGCAGCCCCTCATCCTGTGGCAACGGCAGTCCTGTCTGCTTCTTCAGTTCCTTGCTAGCAAGGTAAGTGTGTGTCCTCGTGACCTTGTTGGTATGGGTCATCCAGGTATTGCATACCGTCTCTGGCGGTCAGGAAGAATGAAATAGAACGAGAGTTACAACTGTAACTGAGGTTCTATGAATTCTGGATGACCGCCAGAGTTATCTGTCACTCGGAATCTTGTCGAGAAGATTCTGTAGGAGATGACTGCTGGGTGACAGGGCTTCTTATCAGATTGCTTTCGTCACCCAGGTCACATGGTGACTTTGTTGGTATTATGTCTCGACCTCATGCGCCACCGCGCGATGATATCCAGGTATTGCATACCGTCTCTGGCGGTCATCCAGAATTCATAGAACCTCAGTTACAGTTGTAACTCTCGTTTTACACTCGCTAACGATTAGCATCTCAGTTGAAAAGAAGAACAAAATAAGAATCCCTTTAACAGCAATCCTATACATGCTGCACCTGAAGTAAAGCAGTGAATCACAATCCACAAAGTGAGTGACAGACTGGAGCTTTATTTATTGTAAAGGCTCATTCCGTAAATTATTTTAGCTCTTTAACATGGACTGATTATCTCACCTCCATTGAGTAAAACATGCTCACGTAGCTCAGTGTACTCATTCTGATTGGCTTAAAGAAGCCTTTTATGAGTTACTTTAAAGTTTATTTAATTTAAAAAAGGACTTTATTATGCAGCTGTGCTATTGAACGCAGCCACAGCCTTGTAACGTTCAAAGGATGCGGGCAGATTTCCGTAATAGTCTTTAGTTCAAGGTGTAATTCTGCAAAGGTTGGCCCATCATTCCATGGTGAAGTGCTGCTGCGTGAAAAAACACGAGCAGAGTTTTATAAAAGTAAAAATTTTGAATTATATATGTATATTTATCTGTTCCTTGCTTTATCGCTACAGTTCACGTGTCTGTGTGTGAAAGGCAGAAGAGGCGAGTTTTGCATATTTCTGCCCCTTTTCATACGCGCAGAGACAAAAGCTGGCCTTGGCAAAGCCCGCTTCATTTTTCCCTTCGTGTGGTTTTTCAAGCAGCAGGCAGAGCGTGGGTTTGAAAACGGTTCTTTTTTTGTGGTCCACATTTGAAGGACATGGAGAGGGACACGTGTAGTTTGGACTCACAGGCGAAGAACAACATGTAGAAACATCTTTTCTCTGGTTTTATTCTTCATCAAAGATGAGCACTTGTTCCTGAATAGACTATCTGAAGAATTTATCTTCATATCCTGTGATGTTAACTGTGCTGCCAAGCAGCTTCCAGACAAACATAAGTACATGTACTGATTTCTGTTTGTTTTACCGTGACATTATTCTGCTAATCCAGTCCCTGATAGCAGGACTCAGCCTTTAATTAACGAGAGTCAGACGAGGTTTTGGGGTGTCTCCCACTGTGTTCCTTAACATACATCATTAATCAGGAAGGGGGGGCATCCATTAAGCAGGTCACTCAGGATCATGCTAAACAATTAAGCTTTGATTAAGAGATTGTTCATCAAGCCGTCCCACCAGCAGTGTGTTCAAAGCCCTCAGGAAAAGAGACACCTAAAGCGCTCAGAAAATAGACTCCCGTCTGACTGTGACACGTGTACTTTGAATCAAACATTGAGAGGAAGTGTGTGCTGCCACATGTATACACCCACAAACCATTCATGTCAGCACAGTAAACTCTCTCTCACACACAGAAAGAGAAAGAGAGAGACTGTGGCTTTTACCTTCCCTGGATGTCATTACAATACCCGACAATCAATTCTGTTTACTTCTGCCCACAGTTTTCTTTTCTTTTGGATAAAAATTTCTCTGCTTTCATGAACATTTCTGCTCTCAGCTTGTAGAGAAAGTCTCTTTTGAAAAGACTGTGAGATGAAATGTGACGCCCACGCAGGCTTCATATTCATCACACAGCTATTTGTTCTGTCTATCTCCAGCGAGCTGTACTTACAGAATGTCTCGAAGTTGTTCTTAACATACAGCCGACTCACAATCACTTCAACAAAGTTTCTTGAGTTGGTTGTACATGAGCAACACTTATAAAGTATGGAAGAGGTCTTCACTCAGGACTTTAAAGTGGAAGTTTGAGATCTAGTTGAAGGTCAGATCATCTACACTTGAAATGAGCTCATCAAACCAAATTTAGTATCAATCAACAGAGAAAATGATTTGATGATTTTGTTCTCATCCTTTAAGTAAAAAGTAAAACTTTCAACCAGTTGTAATTCATCACAGTGGATGTAGATGGGGTGTGTCCATCAATCACATGAGCTGAGCTGAGCCTCTGATTGGACAAACTTGTTATCCCAATATCTTCTAAACCGCTGAGTTACAGTGTGTGCCTATAGTGAAATTAGAGCTTCAGACCCAATACTTTTTTCTAAACCAGGCTGTAAATTTGCTTTTTTAATGCTGTAAAAGTCTGTTTTTTTGACTTGGTGTGTATTTGACTTCTGGTCTTTCTTGCTGATTCTCGATAAACAGCAACTTTTAGCACTTCTTGCAAAGGCTTCATTTTTCTAAACCGGATGCTGCCCCTTGGGATAAACATGTCTCAATTTTTTATGTGTCTGAAAAAAAAAACTCAATGAAGGGAAGTTATTCAAAAAAACGAAAAATAAAATAAAAGTCAGATTTTGGTGACAGAAGGCTGATCCATCAGACAAATCTACTTATCTCAGTTCTATACTCTTCTGTGTATGCAACTCTTTGTGTGCACTGTCTTCAAGAATGGTAGGTCTGGTTATTTTCTTGGCAGAGCTCAAATAGCATAAGGGGAGAGAACTACAAGTCAGCAGTTTGGATGTAATTTGTTTGTTTCGCCAACAACTTTGACGGCAGTGAAACAGTGAAATTATTAGTCTTGTTTGAATTGGATTGTCAATTGTCAACACATTTATACATTTATATTCCCTTAAAATAATTATGAGGCTGTTTTAACTATATTTTTTGTTTTATTTCGGTTTACAAAGTTAGAAAATCCAGAAGTTTCCAGAACATAATTCTCAGTCTCATCCTCATTTAAAGGAATAGAGAATGTTAAATTAATGCTGGTATCAGATCAGATCAGTATCTTTATCTGCTGATATGAAAGTCCAGACATTACCGTTCTGATCTGAAGGATTTTGGCGTCCCCTGTGAATAAAGCTGTCTCTGCAGACTTGTCCCGTACATGTGTAGTAAGTCATGTTTTTAGACAAAATATCTCATCATTCTCTGTCATAACACTGCATCTCTCATGAAGACTGTCTTCTTTGGAACATGAAAAAAAGCAGCATCAGCAACACAAACCTCTCCTCCTCCAGCGGTTTCAGACACTAGAATTACAACGCAGAAACAGTCATACCTCTCTTTTATCGTTATGTTTTCTGGTTTAGGTCACAAAGAGACATCAATATTAATCTTTGTCTGATTCACAACCAGCTAAAGACTCTTCACAGGAGCTTCGAGGACTCTGTTAGTCCACCAATCAGAGAAGAAGAGCATAAAAGCAGTGAGGCCAGTCTGTTTGTCTGACACAAAGCTCAATATGTGGAAAGTGTTGCTCAATAAGAGCATGTTTTCATCCAAACAGGTGGAAAATTATGTATTTCCTGGAGTCATTTATCAAACCTGGAGCGATGATGGAAATATAAAGAGATAAAGGCTCAGAGAGAAAGAAAAGAGGGAGAGGGATGAAATGCTAATTTCTGCAGCTTGTCCCCAGCAGCTGCTCTGGCTGTTTGACATGTGTGATGAATGGTGTTGCATTGGTGCTGCTGCCCTCTCACCTCCGCTCATTGTCAGTGGAGCACAGACAAAGAGGAGGAGAGAAATCCTGCAGCACGAGCAGTGGATGCTTCCTTCCATCAACGCACAAGCCCATGTACACAGGCTTCTTCTCTCCCAGAGAAAATAAACGGTTCAGACATCAAAGCACACATGCACACGCTCACACTCTCTGATAACTTGAATCTTACTGCAGCATGTCTTTGCTGAGCAAAGCTCGTTTCCTCCTGCCTGGCTGCTCAGGGTTTTTTTTCCACTCTCTCCATAGACCACTTCCACCAACATCTGATGCAACAATTACGCCGCCACCTGAAAGCGTCTTCAGGGACTAAACGCAGAAGCATCTCTGCAAACTGCATGTTTGCTGCACATTCAGGCGGAGGTGAGAAATGAGGGAGAGGTGGATGAGTGTGCACTGGTGAACAGTGGGAAATAAAAGATGGGGGTAAAGAGGGAAAGTTGCTTTGCTGGCAAGGAGCAGAGCAGTCATTACTCGTCCCCCTAACCAAAGCACGCGCAGGGGAAGAGGTGTGAAATAGGAGCAGGTCCTGCTTCATCTGCACTGATGGGTTTATTTACAGGGTCAGGATTGATCGCTGAACCATTGCTTCAGATACGAATGTAAAAATCTGTCAGGCATCCAAAAGAAATATGAAAATATGATATTCAAATAGATTGTTTTACATGTCATGCATTAATGGCCCTGCAAATTAAAAGAAAAGGTTCTACCACCCAGTGTGTGACATTTTCTCAGTAATCTGATTTCTTAAACATCATATCAGCAGGTTGTTCTAAATCTGATTAAAAGACGCAGCTCTTTAAAGCAAGGAGAAAGACTTTTGATTCTTGACAAAAGACTGAATCCCAAAACCAAAAATCACTGAATTCAGCTGAATTTAAACCTGATGCTGATGCAAGCAAGTGCAGATAACCTGGTTTGTGCAGCCCAAGAGGAGGCTATTTTTAAAACCAGTCGTGAGTGCAGTAGAAGAAAACTTTGCACCCATCGACTGCATCAGTAGTTCCACTAGATAAACAAACAAACAAAGCAGAACAAAAATAAACCCTCCATGCCAGCCCAGCAGCCTTGATTCAAAAATAAAGATCAGAGGAAGAGATTGGCTGTTTTTTTTCTTCTTTTTTTGCAAAGACAAGTTATTTAGAGGAAGAAGGAGAAGAGCCAGGATAGAGACGGCTGAAAAGAGAAAGTGAGCATGAAATTAATTAGCTTTACATATGTCATTATTCATACAGGCCAAGAATTCTCGTCTTTCACAGAATCAGGAAAGGATAACCTTTAAAATCTCTGGGAAATTCCTCTGCATCATGAAGAAAAATGGAACCATCTTAATGCAACCCAAAGAAAAATTATATGGGATCAGACAGTGACTGTACAGATTTATCAATGTCTGAAACGCAGCTAGAGGACATTATGAAACACCATTTTTTACACAAAAAGAATAAAGGGAAATGCAAATTTTATTATTAAATATGAATGAGAAGAAAGCAGATATTGCAAAATGTGTACCAATGAGTCAAACCTACATCTCTTTAACCTCAAATTCAACAGTGGAAGAGTAATGTTTCAGCTCCTCATAAAGACGCATCCTACAGATTGTGGCTCAGCGATAGTGACAGGCCTGACAGGTCCTGGTTCTCTCTGACAGACCTTTGCTCAAACAAAACTGGCTTCAACATGCAAAGAAAATCCACAAGTCCAAAGCAGAAAACACATCCAGAGATATAAACATGAACAGCCATCATCGAAACTCAAAGACAACCCAAATTTATAGACTGTGAGACATTAAGTTTGTATCTCTTAGTTTGACATTTTCTTGTCAGTTCTTTGCCGGATCATGATATTCAAACGAGTGTAGATGGTTAAATGGACGGTGTATGTACAGCTTGTCTGAGCTTCATTTTGTCATTAAGAGTTTAAGAGGCCTTAAGGTTCAAACAAGAAAGCTAAACGGGAGCAAAAGGCTAAAACATGAATTAAAGGCTAAAACGCATTAAGCTGTTTGTGATAATGTTCATTCCAACCCACATGCAGCAGTTATACTGCAGTGATCTGATCAAACTTGAGAGTCTGTGAATAAATAAAGAGTGAGGTTATGTTAGCTCTGCTTGGTAGATGAGCAGGACATAAGGATTCGCTAATGTTATATGTTAGCCTACAGCTATAACTCACAGCACTGGGATGCCAGCAGTGCTAAATACAGCCAGCTACTAAACTACAGTACAAACTGACAAAGTTTGCTTGTTGTCATGTTTCAAACAACAGCGCTGTATAACTGTTGATAAATACCTTACATCGTTGCGTAGCCAGTAAAAAGTTGTCTTGAACAGAGAAAAGTAGTGTTAAAAAGATCTGATCTCCATTCATTGCCAACATCAATCTTTAGTTATATCGTGCCAATTCATAACAAATGTTACCTCAAGACACTTTCCAAACGTTAACAGGTCTAGACCTGTAAATGATTAAATTTTATTAACAGAGACCCAACATCAAGACAAGATAAGAAGTCTTATCTCATCTTAATCCACCATGAGTACAGCACTTTGCAGCATTTAGCAAGTTACAATGGAGAGGAAAAACGTCCCTTTAACAGGCAGAAACCTCAGACAGAACCAGACTCATGTTAGACATCTGCCTCAACTGTGTTGAGATTACAGAAAGGGAGAAGTGAGGGAGGGGGAACAGAGAGAGAGAGAGAGAGAGTATCACACTGGAGACAATATTTTGATATAGGAAAGAAGAAGAAGAGTTTAAAATGTTATGGTGAGACATGATGTCAAAGACCAGACAAAGACAGAGCAGCAGTGTGGCTTCCTGCGCAATGACTGTTGTTAAATACTGTATAGCTATATAAATGTGTTAAGGCTTTGACCCCTATTATTTATAGAGAGTTTGGGTCAGATTGGAGCATGTGTGGCTGAATTAAAACTACTTCCTGTTTCACTGTGAAACATCCATTTTTGAGGGCTTGCAACAGCTGAAAGAGTGGAGTAACACAACAAAGTTCATCAGCTGGAATCAAACAGGACTTATTATGATTTTCACCATCAAGTTCAGTCCTAAAGGTACCACAAGATCAGACACCAAACCTCTTGGGGTAAGGAACATGTTTGTACAAACAGTGTCCATAAAGAACACACGTCTTGTTTTGTAATACTGTTACAGATGCTGCTCCCAGTTCTGTTATGTGAGCTTCATGCAGAGACAGGTTGAAAGAAAGCGGCCTCTCTGTGATTTAGGAGATTTGGATTTGTGTTTGAAGCTGCTCCTTTACAAGGATCAAGGTAGGGATTGGGTTGACATAAAAAGAGCAGCTGAGTCAGGAGCTGCTGTACACACACATATGAAAAGCCAAAGCATGTATGGAGTGAGAGCACTGTTTCTGAATCAAACACAATCAGGATTTCAAATGAGACAGCCTCCCATCTCCTGTGGTATGACCAACAAGAAGATAAATGTTTGTTTCTTGTTATTATTTTAAAAAAGAAAGAAGGACTCCGTTTTGCTCCCCAGCAAGGACAAACAGGCTTTTATCATTTTTCAAAAATATTTTATTTGATATTGATCCAGGTACAAGGAAATAAAAGAACATGGATTTATCTTACAGGACATGGGAATGAGACTGTAAAAGTTTATTTTCTTGATCCACTCTCTTCTTGGACAAGGACATGCAAGTGAATACAGAGGTCGGTTTACAGAAAGGAAAAAAAAAGCAGAATGTTCTGCACTGTAGAAATGGCATTGGATCAGGGTGTCACCTCACCCCGCTCTGTACAGAAAGACTTCACCTTGGTCAACTTTCTCTTTTTGTCGTTTTTAATCCTCTTTTATAGCAAAAAGGCAACACACAGAGAGAGGCTACAAAGAATCAACAATATTGAGAAAATGAACAAAAGAGAGGGAAAGCCAAAGTACTTCCATCCTTCCAAAAAGACCTTTTCTCTATTGTCTTGACAAGCAAATTGTGGGCGTTTTTGCTCCTTGTGTTCAAACAGGTTTGACGTTTCTTCAGTTTTCGACATGAGATGAGCAGTGCGGTGAACATGCAGGACGAAGAGTGACTCAGACGACTACCGACCACCACTGTGTGCCTCTTATCATCACCTCCTCACGCCTCGCTGCTCGCCTCTGACGGCAAACTTTACAAGGAACCAAAAAAACAATAAAAAAGAAACAAAAAACAAAAAAACAAACCACATCTCATATTCCACGAATCTTTATGCATATTTCACAATATACTTTTATTATCATTTTAATAAATACAAAACGACACTGTGATTTGAAAGAAAACATGAGTATTAAAGAGACACTAAAACGCATTAGACATTAGAAATATCAATCTTAATTTGGTATGTTCTTTTACTGACATCTTGTCTTAAGGTGGATGAACCAGCACATTTAACTCAGAATCAAAATCCACAGCAGAAATCAAAGAGGGGAAGACAGAAACTGGCATGAGAGGGATTTTTGTCGTTGAAAACGGAATGGCATAAACAAGTGGAGATGCGTATGGATATATATATACACATATATACACATACATAAACACCACCAGAATGTAAAATAACCTGAGATACTCTTTGCACCTCATTTCCAGAACACTGGCCACTGGGTGGAGGACAGAAAATGACGATGGCATGACGACAACAGTACAACAGCATCTGATGGCCTTTAGTTTCCACCCCCCCTTTTTTTTAATCAACATTATCAGTACAAAAAAAAGACAAAACAGTCATCGAAACCACAAAAATCCTGAACATTAATATTGAAAACATTGTTGTAAGCAGCGTTTTTGGAGTCCATAAAAGGCATACAAAGAAACAAGCTTCTCATTAAAAAAAGGACAACCAATAAAAACATCGTCTGAAAAGACAAAAATATCGAAATTCAGGGGCTGAGAAGTCGAAGCGGCAGATGAGACGTGTGTTTTTGTGGCAGTGGAGCAGATTCAAAGCGATCTGCTCCACACTGTGGCTGTAGACGAGGAGGCAGTGAGAACCTGCTAGTTAATACAAGGCTTTTCTCCGTTTCACTTCACTGTATCAAACAGCAACTCAAAGCTACATTATAAATCATACAAATTTCTCCCCTAACTTACGCTCACACAACACTGTGCTGATCGTTATGTGTCGGCGTCTGAGGCACCAACTTTTAGAGCGAACCTAATTTAGCAGCACTTAGCTGGATCAAACATATCCAATGATTTCTTGTCGTATAAACGTAACAAACATAAAACAGTAAGTGCTGCAAAAGCAAACAATATTCAAATGGATGCAACTAAAGACAAACAATTCAAAACATAAAGATGTAAACAAATTATGCTGCTCCACAGATATTTAAGGTAGCTTTTGGAGTATAATTGCTACTAATCACAAGAAATACTCCTCTGTGATGTCTGCTGACACGTTAAGGCGATAAAAGAAGAATAAACCAGCTTCTGTAAGTGCTAGGACTTGAATACAGCATGTAGACAGATGATGTAGGTTTATGGTTTGTTTGCTGTTGATCTGAATGTGGATCATGAACTCAGCATAGTGAAACGATGCAGGCAGCAAATCATATTGACAGAAATTGAAATACTTGGAGACTCTTGTATTAAAAAAAGTAAAATAAAAAAACGTAAACTTCCTCAGTCTTTTTCTGTAAAGGAGAGAATGCCTGGAACTGTTTGTGGTACAAAACTTTTCTGACACTTAATTCGGAATTAAATAATCCACTCGTTCAGCTACAGCTTTGTGTCCAGTTCTTAACGCCTCATATCTGCCCCTCAGACTCTTAAACCTTGTGTGTTCGCCACCCAATTCGTCTCACCTATGGAAATGGGTGCCTTATTTGTTGCCGTCTGTGAGCAAAACCTTACTCTTTAATATCTCTCTGTACATTAGTATATAATTTTCTTCTCTTTACTTTACAGTACAGAAACTCCTCTTCACATATTCTTCCGGTTCTTCATGTCAGCAGGAGCTATGTTTTTGTGCTTATCACCAAAAATTGCAGTGCAAAAACAATAATTAATAATAATAATGATAATTAATGGTAACTATTAACAAACAATGGATTATAAAACAATTATTTTATGGCACAACAGCCACTCAATTCACATATAATACAAATGACCAGATAAAACGGACTGTTTCTGTAAATGGAAATAAAAAGCTCAAACTGAACTAGGCTTGCATAGCGATGCAACAACAACTTAAAGAATATATTTACAGAAAACAAACCCCCCCGTTTCCCCCCCGTCAAGGACAGTTACCAGAAAAATTGTTCTCATATGGTGTTTTCTTTTTTTTTTTTCACTTGCCTTTTTCTAACAAAAAGAAAATTACAGTAAGGTAGGAGGTGGAAAATATTTTCTTCAGGACGAAAACATAGTGAGATGTACAGTATGTTTGTGTCTATACATCACATTTACAGTTCTGTGACACTGCTCGTCTCTGATGTGCCCTCTGCCGCTCTCCTCTGACTCCTCTGAGGACACAAAGAGAAGGACAAAGTTTGTTGCCCCAATTGGGAGGGAGGCTTTCCAATGAAGAAAGATCAGCTTTGTGTCCAGTTCCAATCCCAGGCAGATCACTCTGTGGGAGATAAACAGGAAAGAGGGTCATGAATATGAAGTTAGCTTACAAGAGCTGGATGACAAAATGCTGCTAATCTCTTGTCTGTGCATTAAAGACAGTAACCAGGCTCCTCTCAGTTAAGCTTAGCTTAGCTCAGTGGTTTTCAAACTGGGGTGCGGTGTTATGACAGTGATAAAACTGTGATTCAAATGCCAAAACTTTATTAATATCACTTTTGTTCCTGCACAGATGTGAACGTTTTAACGGGTATTTATTCTGCTCTGTCAGAGCAGCTAGGCTAAAAGTTAGCTGTCACTCAAACAGATCAAATAACAACTACAAGGTTCAAGTGTATCAGACTCTCATTAACTGAGTGAAACACAGCCCCTCGCTCTACTGTCATTATATCAAAGTAAAACAAGCCTTGATGGATTGTTTTATTGTCTTAAACTACCACCTAGTTCCTCTGTCAGTTCACGGTTAATGTCATTCTGGCAGAGAAAGTGTTCCAGTGCAGGGACAATTTTGAAAAAAAAAAAAAAACCCAAACAAAAATACAAACAAACAAATAAATTTACACAAAGATTGATAAACTGCTCTTGAATTACAGACAGAATTTCAAATAAATCAGGTCTTTGCATGTTTTCAAGCAAAGCACATGCCTGAGAGTGTATTTGTTTCAGAGCATGTGGGTGGTAGTGGTAGGAGTTGGGGGCTTTAAGTAACTATCTCAAAAAAGGGGATGCTGCAATGAAAGTTTGGGGAACCACTGGCTTCACTGCACTTGAAATCCTTTATTTTGTCCAAATATGCTGACAGATGCAAGTTCTTTTTAATTATTTTAATCAAGCTCAATTTAATGTCTCTGTTTACTTAATGACTAAGCAGGGGACCATTTACAAGCAAAAAAAAAAAAAAAAAAAACAGCATTCAGCTAAACAAATCTTAGCTAAAGGCTGAACGGCTAAAAACAGCTAGCCTTGCTCTTTTTAAATTAAAAACATGAAGCTCATCAAAGGTTAAACACTGCATTACACTATTTTTCATGTATCTTGTTTTTATTAGTAAATGAACAGAAAAGAGCTGAAGTTTTACAAGGACTTGGTATTTTGTGACTAAATAATAACAGCCAGGGGCAGTGAGCTCTATGTTACAGTGAGGTGTTGAGGAACTCCTGAGAAGTCCTGAGCTAGAAGTCGTCATGTAATCAAGTAATTTGATCATAAATCAGAGTAAGCACTCACATAACTCTCCTGTGTACTGTCCCTGTCCGTTGGCCCCCAGGAATTCGGCGTGCTCTGATGCGGTCCACTGCTGTGGCTGTCGTGGACCCTCAGTCTTACGCGGCCCCGTTGAGCCCTTAGAGGACGCTGTTCCGGAGGAGCTGTGGCCCCCAGGAGATGGGAAGGACGGTTTACTGTATGGCAGGCACCCTTCCTCTGTTAACACAAAAAGAGGTGACACTTTAAGTCGGACAGAACACGTGACTTTTATTGTTGTGGTGAAACACATCTAACATCTGATGCATGCAGACAAAGAGCGCTTTGGAAACAACCCCTCCTCCTGACATCTGCAGAGTGGCGCTGCCAACAGGCCATGCCAGGGTGCACCACAGAGAGGAATCTCAGCCTCACACATGGCCCTGCAGCTAGCAGTCTTATGAGGGGGTAAATGCAATAACACAGGGACCTCTGGCTGCTGTGGCACCTCCTGCTGCAGGGCAACAAAACATTGACCCTCAGCAGCCTCAGTCATTGCGTGAAATCTCATCAAAATGCTCCCCACCGCTCTGCTAATGACTGTAATAGAGCTTGCCCCGACCTCACTGGATTCTACTGTGAATCAGTCAGCGCTCTGACACATAAGGGAATTCATTGACTTTTTTTTTTCATCTTCTGATAGCTGCACCTGTCTTTGTCTCAGTCCCAGATTTACTGTCTGCGAGAGTCCTTGCTGCATGATCCCAAACACAAGCACAGACACACAGATGGGGTGTGGAGTTGCCGCTGTGTTGTGTGAGAAAAGAAAGCCGAAGCGATTAGAGTGTATTTCAGTTGCTGGGGCCTCCTGCTCCACTTGGAGAGGAGCTGGCCCATATTGGCAACAGTAACAGGGGCGTTGGGGAGGCCGAGGGGGGACATTCTGGAAACCAGAGCAAGTGGCAGACAGTGCAATCTGTTCATGGAGCCCAGTCTGAACGCAGCATGAGAGATAACTTCCACCAAAAACTCCCCACTGCAGAGTCACAGCAGGACAAAAACTCCTGAGTGCCTCGATTTAAGCAATTAATTTTCTCTTTAATGAGACAAACTCTGCGAGTGGAAGCAGGAAAGTTTGAACTTGTTTAAATTGTGAAACCTAAACATTTTATAATAGCTTTGTCATGAGTCGCTGTAGGCAAGAAAAACAATTTTGTTGAGCAGGGAAGTGGTGCAGGGCTGGTTTATACAACACATTCTTTTGGCAGCACTTCATTTTCAGAAGGAAGGAAAGTGTCTGTTTGTTTAAAGTCTCAAGTCTGTTACATTTTAATCCTTTAAAGCCTGACCCATCATACAAAAGCCAGAAAATTCTTTTTTTTTTTTTTTTTTTAACTGAGATGTTTACTGTCCCTTTTAACAAAATATATAATTTTGTTTATGATATATATTTTGTATCATTCTTGACACTGGGCTGTTTTGGAAGATTTTTTTACTAAAGTTATTTTTCAGTAAATATGCATTCAGTCAATGCAGAAAATACCTATTTAAAAAAAATAGTAATAATTAAGATGTTTTCTTTCTGCAACATCTTCAAAATTAGCACTGGTTTTCTTGAAAACAAAGTGTGTGGATGGTTTCCTGAGAGCAGCATTTTGAAAAAGGCCAAAATTCAACTTCAGCTTCCTTTAGAGGAATGATAATCTTCATGAGGGTAGAATACATTTTATTGATTTATTTATTTTACAGTTATTTTATTTAAGAAAACTATCATATTGATGAGATAGAGATCTTTGAAAGTCATGTATCAATCCTTTTATCAGCTGATGGGGATGTCAGTCATAAGTTTGGCCAAAGGAAAAAGTTTGCTTCTGACTTTTTATCCCTTCACCTTGGAAAGGTTCAATTTTATCTTTAGCTTATCTCGAGGTAGATCAAATAAGCAAAGTACTTTCAGAAGTTATGACTACAAGCTGACTTTGACACACAGCTCAAAACATGCTAACATGAGGCCTTGTTGCAGCTGTACCTGTTTTGTTCCCCCTGCGCCCATCATCAGCTCGGTCCATGGAGCCCAGCCTTTCTTGAGCCTGGCGATGATGGTCCAGAGTGGTGCGAGCCTGTCTGTCCATAGAGTTCTTTACATCATCAGACAGGACCCCTGACATAGGCGGACGCTCCAGAGAGGAAGCTTTTCTATCTGTAGGGGCTGCCATGCTGCTTATACTGCGGGCCCCCTGGATGCGGCCCTGCCCCTGACAGGGGGGAGGCTCTGGGGGAGGAGGTAGGTCTGTGACAGAAAAAGAAGCCATAAAATAGTTATTAACTTTAGTTTGCTTTTAAAAACCTGAAGACTAATCACGTTTCTATTTAAAACTGATGGCCTATTCTAAACAATCACAAAGTTTCCACAAAAACTATTAAATAACTTTCTGTTGTTGCCTCACCGTCTGCACCAGCGTCTCTCCGGTGGGGTGCTGTGCCCTGGCTGCGGGGTTTGCGTGTGGGCCTGGTAGCCCTCTGGTGGCCCAGACTGTGTGTGCCGACTGTGCTGCCATCTGTTGAGAATGGACTGCTGGGCCGGGGCCTGTGGGACAAGCCTTTACCTGCAAGACGGAGAGAGGTGCACAAGCCAGCTGGTTAATAAGCACACTGGTGAGCGGACACTGAGATGATGAAGCTGAAGCTGTCAGAAAGGAAGGAAGAGGTTATCAGTCAAAGTCGGTTTGCATAAGAAAAGAAAGCTCTGATTGAAGCTTTGAAAGGCTGCAGTGATAAAATATCACCCAGTGAACAATTAACAATGTTTTAAAAAAAGCCCAATTTGAAAGCTGGAAAAGATACAAAGAAGCCAAGTAAAAGTCAGGATAAGAGGTTTGCAGTTAAGCCGTGTTCAACAGGTGCCATGCACAACTAGGACACAGCGTCAACAAGCATGAGAGAAAAGTCACAGGCCAGCGCAAGCTAATCCATGGCAGGGGAAAGATCCAGAGTGGAAAGGAGCAAATCATCTGCCACCAGAAGGAGTTCCAGCTCAGCAGCGAGGAGCCGCTCAACACACCAACCTCTCTTGCTGAGGCTTGTGCCCTCCAGGCGGTATCCCGCCTTGTCTGCAGCGGCCACCAGGGCCTGGGCAAAGCTGCAGTGAGTAAAGATGGAGCCATCAGATGAGCTGCCCAAACTGGACCTGTGGCTGGAGAAATTACGATCGTCCTCCGAGGCTGAGCCCCACCCATTCACCATGGACCCTGAGGAACACCACAGGCTTCAGGAAATGTGTCGGACTGCGTGTGTGAATGAATGCTTCTCAGCTCAGTGGCCATAACCTTTATCGAAATATGATCTGACATTTGAAACATCTGTGCTGTGACTGAACATTTAGACGGATGAATGTATGAGTGATTTTATAAAACGGAGGTAATACTAGCGCCCTGGACTTAAATGATTTCTTGGTTTGCTGCAGGGCACTTCTTCTCTTGCAGGTGAGTGCTTCTGTGTAGTCATTCTGTCCTGGCCTGTCCTCTTTCATCCAGCACACACACACACATGTAAAATATACACACAGGTGCACACAGTAATGCACACAGAGGAACAGCAGGACCGGCTTCAACTGATTTCGTTCGTCTTTTGATAAAGAACAATGAGCACACCTGTGCCGAGCAGACTTAGCTGCAAAACTGCCCCGGGTGACACAGACGAAGCGTCTCACAGAGCTATGTACTGAATCAAACACCTGGTGGGATGTACACACTTTGTGTTTGTGTTTAAAAATGCAAAGCTGACATAGTTTCACTTTAAAAAGGCTGTGAGGACTATCTGTTTGAAGTGGATTGCAGCGACACCTTTTGGCTGTCATCAAACGCACAGTCGTAATGACATGACTCTAAGTGTATGTTTGTTTTTGAAAAGAATTGAGAGCAGATCTTCTTTTAAACACTACTTTTCTTTGTTTAAGACAACTTTTCAGCAGTTCAGCTCCAGTTTTCATTATCACAACAAAATTAATCCCAGAAATTGTTTTCAGCAGAGAAAAACACAGATCTCTCTTCTAACTACTGAACTTTATCAGCTGGCGCGGTGTTGTCATAGAGATTTAAGCGTGCCGTAAATCAATCCAGTCCTGTCTGACCTGATCGGGAAGCTAAGAAAAGCATTTAGAAATAACCTATACTTGACACTGATAAGCTCATTTTAACTTGTAGATTACGATCAGGCATATTTCTAGAAGTGAGACTTTTTCAAGATCACTTAGAAAGTCCTTACAGGGACTTTAAGGAAGGAGAACTTTTCTATGTTACTCATAGTTTGTGTACTTTTGGACAACTTGCTGACTGATATATGGAGGAATAAACCAGTATATAACCCTAACCCTGCTTCATGTGATGAAGAAAGAGAGAAAGAAGACATCATTGCCAATTCTGATAACTGGCAGTGCACAAGATGTGTTTGTATATCTAAAGACTTGCTAGACGTATATATTTCTACTACTGTAAGTACTACCTTATGCAGAGATTTTTTTCTGTACATA
This sequence comes from Labroides dimidiatus, assembly GCA_030710495.1. Classification (NCBI taxonomy): domain Eukaryota; kingdom Metazoa; phylum Chordata; class Actinopteri; order Labriformes; family Labridae; genus Labroides; species Labroides dimidiatus. Next base: position 22,146,759 of record CM061154.1, read on the forward strand.
AGCAGCTAGGCCAGCACTTTAAACATAAAAGTTTCAATCTGCCAATAAAAATATGCCACTTTGGCAAGCAAAAACACAGAGACCAGTCAGCTTATGTGACAGCTTTCTGTGGGACGGGTTTGGCAGACTTTGCTTAAGTGGCACAAGCTCAAGTGCAGTGCTCACACAATAACACACTAACATACACACACTCCTCCTCACACAGAGAACAAGAAGAGTGATGTGATTGAACAGACTGCTATAATGGAGAGCTGGGGAGGTGTGAGAGTAAAGGTTGTAGAAAGAGCGATGGGGACAAAGAGTTCGCAGCAGGATTTATTAAAAGGTCAGTGTGATACAAAAGGTACCGTAAACCTTGGCAGGGAGCTCAGAGATTCAAGCCAACACAACTCCTCGTTATAGACGTCAAAATCAGAGACTTAATGTATGACACATAAAAAATTCTGATGTGTTAATATGATAATGTATGGTTTATTAATCCAGATATACTGAGGAACTTGCTTCAAAGAGCTCACATTTCCACATCTGAGAGTCCCTTCATCTATTACCATTCATCTCAAGGTGGTAACTCAGTCACTGGATGTGACTTTAGGGAATTGCACCTTTAACAGCCAAAGTTGCAACAGCTTTTCACCTGTATTGCAGTGAAATTCCCCAAGATTATTGGAAACTTCTGTAAAATATAAACTCGCATAAGGCAGAGAAACCCCCACACAACCCATTTTTACAGCGCTAACTGAAATCCGAGGCAGTTACTACTCTGAGCCCTCCATCTTGCAGAGCTATTTTCTTTGAAATTCTTTTTCTGAGAGTTTTTCTCCAAAGAAAGAAAGACGGCAATTCCACTGGGTCCAATCCTCCCACAAAGAATAGAGCAGATATTGAAGTATAGGCAGTGCCAGCCAAAGCACTGAAGCTTCCTGCTCCTCTGGCTCAGCGAAGGAACACTGCCTCAGCAAATCACATCACAGAATGACTTTTCACTCGCACTAACTGCCACTTTCTACTGCCGAACCTCTGGAGCACTTCTATTCTTTGAAATACCAGACCAATCAAACTGTGATCATTGTAACGTAATTTGATAAAAAATTCAATCTAGTTTTCTTTTTGCCCTAGAAATGAGGGATTTTTTATAGCTCCAGACCAAGCTCTGCTGTCATTTTATCATGTCTTGAACCAGAGCAATGGGCCAAACCATGTACTCCAAAAACCACTGGCAGACTCCTCCTGTGCTCCATGCGCTGATAGAGCAAGGCCAGTAAACGGAAGATGGTAGGGGGGCAGTAAAACCGAGCTCAGGCCTCTCCTGCCTCTAAAACTGATTTATACGGACAGAAACCCTAATCTGCATGTCGTTAAGCGGGAAAATCATTCCCCCTGACGAGAAGGCGTCTCTACCTGCCGTCAAGAGACGTGACCTCGCTCCTCGCAAACCTGGCAAGGCTTTATGGGAGAGTAATCGCCCAGAACAACCAGGCTTTCAGCTCACTGTAGGCATAACAGCCTCGATGCTACAGCATCTCAGATTTACACGACCTTTACCGCCTACGCACAAAGCCAGGTAATACCTTTGTGTTCACTTCATCTCTCTGGCTCAAGCAAGACACGGCTCAGCAACACCCACCCTCACATCAGGATTTACATTTATCTGTGGAAAAAAAAGTGCTACTTTATCTCCGAGCGTAGAATAACACTTTGCAAAGCCTGTGTAGACAATCTGCTGGTGAAAAATGGTCCCTGAGGAGAAGCTGGCTCTTTTTTCTGGGGCATTGGAGGGAAGTGTTTGATTTACTGGCCTTTGGTGTATCATTATGAAAACAGACCTATTTCCATGTTATTAAAACAATGACAAATCTATCAAGCGAGACTTGACAGGGATCTCGCTGTTACCCTCCCCTATTTGTTTAGCCTCAAAATGGTGGCCGCAATAAATCTCAGCAGATTTTTTTTTTTTTCTCCCTATCCTCGCTCTCTTCCTCTCGTTCACCCTGGAGCTGAAAGCGTGTCTGTGTTGTCAGTGGATGGGGTGTGAGGCAGACTTGCAGAGAGAGAGAGAGAAAGAGAGAGAGAGAGAGGGAGAGAGATAAGAAGAAATAGTGCTGTCTTCAGAGTAATACAGTGGAGGAGAGATGCAGTAGATTAGGGCCCAGTTGCTGCTTTATATTCCTCTAAATACATCAGCAGTAGCATGTGTCAGCGCTACCAAAACCACTGTTCCATCATCCCATGGAAAACTACTCTTTAAGGCTACCACTGACAGGAAAGACCAACAAGCAGCACAGTCAACCCTCTTATTCTCATGCTCTCTCTGTACCATCACATAAAGACTATTTTTTGCCTCCTGCTTATAAATTTCACATTATGGAGTTTGTTTTTTTTGTGATCACAGACTGTAATGGAAGATTTGATAGTGTCACAAGGCTAAACTGCTTTTTTTTCTACCACAGTGCATGATATCTTCGTACCGCACACTGCCCATTAATATCTCTCCAGCTCTTACGCTCTGGTCAACACATAAAGAAGGAGGCCTGGTCAGAGTGAAAGCAGCAGTCCGCAGCCCGTCTCTGCTGCAGCTGCAATGTCGTGCCCTTCATATGTCCCCCTGACAGACGGCAGTAAAAGTTTTCAGTGAGTTGTAAAAATGGAAATGGTGCCTCTGGTCTGGAATGGAATATGCCGCACGTGAAATTTATTTCAAATCTCCTCGGGAAGATATGGGAGGTGCTGGCTCCTGTGTGCGAGTTAAATCACAGTCTTTCTCCCCTGCTCGCCATGCTTCTCCCTCCTCTTAATTTCCCTCTCACTATGCTGTTTAAAATTCATGGACTTTCTTATCTCCTTTTTTTGGGAATGATAATTGTAATTCCCCTGAGTCTGCCAAAAGTGCTTAAACATTTGATTGAGGGACACTCGGTGAGCGTGCTCACATAAAAATGAACGCAACGCTGACTGATTAAGAAGAGCAATCCATCTAACGTGACACAAGATGTGACAACAATGGGAAGTGAATGTTTTCCCAATCACTGTAATTGGAATGAAGTCATTTGGATTTGAACAAAATAAGAGCAGATAAATCTGAGACTGAAAGAAAGCTTTGATTCATACTAACGCAAATGATTCAGAATCAAACCTACCTGTTAAAGAGCTGTCCAGGTTGTCCATGCTAGACCCTGGTGTGTGCTCAATACCACGAGGATGCCTGGCTCCGTAGCCTTCATCCTCCTCCTCTTCCTCCTCCTCCTCATCCTCATCTGGCAGGTCAGTCTCCAGGTCAGAAACCATTGTGCTCGACACGTAGCCCACTGGGGGAGCTGGAGCCTGAGGAGGAAGGGAGCCTACCTGCATGTGCCTGGTACGGGAAAGAGACGGCATGTTAGCTTTTTCCGGAACCAACAAGCTGTGTGCAACACTGTGAGGGGGGTAAAAGATTGAGGAACACAAAGAGAATTAAAGGACTATTCAGCACTTTCTATGCTGCGAACTAATTCCAGAAGCTTTATAACTGCTTAATAAATGCAGACAATTCTCACTAATTCTACAGTGCTGCTTGCATGCTAACACAATGACCTACTAATTGCTGCTGTACATGGTACAAAAGCACGCTCTTCAGGCCTGTCGACACACGGCTGTCACCGCGGTGGCAGCATGCTCTGCTGACAGCCGCGTTTGTTTGAGGAGTGCAATGTCTTTGACGCTTTTTGCAGTGGGAATTGGTTGTAATTACTGGCCCTCTGGTGTTGTCAGAGATGCTCTCTAACCAACATAGTCATTACTGGGTAACATGACATCTCCTGCCTGACAGGGCTTTCTTGAACCACCCCCCACACACACTTCAATGTTATGAATGGATGCCAGTCTCTCATTCTCTCGGTGTTGCCGACAGAATGAAGCATGGCCTTCATCTGACTTGCATGAGAACAACAACAATGGAATGTGCCGTATGGGTGAGGGGGGAGTAAACAGCCATGGGTAAGAAATTGTGTCTCTTAGAGGGAGCAAAACACAGTAGTTGTCTAAGTGGTAGCATGGGCCCATTAAAATGAAATGATTAATGGGTTTATCTCTGCTGCATACACAGCTGACATGAAGAATGCTGCAGAATCAAAATATATCCGAGCAATGCACGGACTGCATTTTAATATGACAACAAAACATATATCATCAGCTAAAACTTTATATCTATACGTCTTTATAGACAGACACAATGATGGATTGTTTTAATACTGCAGTGCTTACCATGTCTGTTTTGCCATGTCCAGTTGGTACGCTCTGGTCAGTTCATCCAGATGAGCCTGGAGCATGGGCTGCATCTCGTCTCGGGGAGAAGGGGTAAGGGTGGCTGTGGACTGCTGTCCAAAGGACACAGCAGCAGGAGAGGAGGCGACCCCTCGAATGGGTGGGGTGGGAACTCTCTCCTCCTCTTCTTCTAGCTCATCCTCCATGCCTTGATGGAGATAGGTCTGCACAGGCATGGGCGGGCCCCAGCCATCACTCTCATACCTGTGGTGTAAGAAAAACAAGTTGTCATATTTGATCAGTAATTGAAAAAGTATTCTGTGACTGCAACTTTATTATTCCTTTTAATATTGAATAGAGTTGCAAAATTTCAGGAATTTTCAAAATTGGAAACCTTCCATTGGAATCTTCAGAAATTAACAACAATTTACATTAACTGCATTCACTTGGTCATATTCATGTATAAGTATTAAAAATTTTGTTTCGTTATAAGCTGACATGCATGCAAACACGTATAGTATAATATTTTTGAATCAAGTTGATGACAAAAAATAAAAAAATCCTCAGACAAAATTTTCCCCCAAATTTTAGAAAAAAATCATTTAAATTGATGGCAATTAAACCCTGAAAAATTCCAGTATTCTTGTGCTAAATTCACACAGAAATTTTCAGGAAACTTTCCTAAAATTTATTGGAAATTTTCCATCCCTTTGCAACCATAATCTTCTGATTAATTTCTTTCAAGTTATTTGATTGATCTATTTTTAAATAAGTCAAACCGCGGAAATGATAAAGACTTCTGTTTCTTGATTGTTTACTTGAACCTAGTTCTAAAAGTGAGGGAGACCCTGTTAGCATCCGTGCTGTGAGGCCCCTTTAAACATGTTTTTTTAGACTGGCAAAAAGCTTGGATTTTTTTCCTATTCATGTACACTGTATGAGCCTGAATTTCTTGGGAATCAATTTGTTTCAAAGATACTGGAGACACAAGTTGTGTAAGATTTGACACAGTTTAGGGCGTGGCTAACTTGACAAAAGTGAGCTTAAAAGAAACATACAATAATAAGTAAGATATATATGTATATGTCCAAAAAGTGATGAAAAGAAGCATAATGAAAAAGTAGGGGAAGTATTAATGTATAAAGACTCCTGTCTGACCTTGTCTAACTTTGATACAACAGGTCTGAGAGGAATTATGGAGCCGGTCAGGCTTCACTTCCTCACGGCTGTGCTTACACATGCTGAAATAATACTGGCCATAAAGAAAATGTTCATTAAAGAAATTTGTCAGTGCACACTCCATCGGATATAACTGTTTTAATCTGCTGCCATTAAGAGCTGTCTCAGATTTACAGTGCACGGAACTCTTCATTTGCCAGATAGCCTATTAAAGCCGATGACTCTCGCAGATTGGAAATGGTAGGAGGAGGACATGGCACCTACCGGACCAAGGAGACACACACAAACACTTAACTGAGCCACTGTTAGTTCGTTGTCACTGTTGAGTGTGTGTTGGATTCACTTTGCTAAATTAAATCTTTAAATGTGAGCAGATCTTAAAAAAGTCATATAAACCAAAGGGGGAAAAAACATCTGTTATAAGAGCAGCTATTACATCTCATTTAGACTCAGAGGTATATCAAATTCTGCTGATTTAAATCCCTGAATATCTGTCTCTCTCTTTATAAAACAATGCATTTACAGTTTTTCCCGCCGAGAATATCAGCAAATAGATTAATCTGAAACCATCTGTGTGTTTACAAGCAGGCAGCAGAAGATAGCTCAAACTGTTTTTTTTCATTCCTCCTCCATATATTTCCTGCCATAGAGTCAACCTGTGGATTGAAGACTGGATCAGCACATAGTTTGATCTGAAGCCATCTGTATATGAGTTTCTGTACTGGAGTGTGTGTGTATGTGTGTATGTGTGTATGTGTATGTGTATGTGTGTGTGTGCAAGTGTGTGTACCTAACTGGTTGTGGAGACTACATACACATTGATCCTTCACTTTTCTCCAGATGTACAGTCGTGCAGTAATTAGCTGCAGAGAAAACAGTTCTTAACCCTGTTATTACACAGAGCAATGTGTGGTGTTGGTTGTGTTGGCAAGCAGCGGCTTGTTTGTTCCAAGAGAGAAAGACTCAACTGCTGAGACAGTCGGATGAGGAAAGCATTCAGTGTATGGAGGAAGCATACAGAGATGGCAATAAAATAAACAAAGCAGCATTATAAAATTTGACATATAAGAGCAATTTCAATGCCATCTAAAAAGTGAGATATGCACAAGTCTGACCATTATAAAAATACAGTTTTTCTGTCACATTGAAGTTTTTTGTACCCAAAAGGCTGCTCTTGAGGCAAGCAACTCTTTCACTATGCAAAGCATGATGAACACATAGGGAGGCATTTCAGACTAGCTGTGTTAATTAATTATTTAAAACGTATCTACCTCATTAGGTCATAATAATGAGCTTAAAGAAAAGGGTAACACACATTGAAGGCAGCAAGTGGCTAGCAAATTTGTCACAAGGCAACCTGTGCTGACCTACTGTACAGGTAGCCAGCAAGGTGGTGATTCAAGGTGGTACTAGAAAGAGCTACACATCTGCATAAACAGTGCACATTTCTGAACTAAAATTTACACTGGAACAAAGTGCAAATCTACTCTTTTGAGGTGGCAGTCGCCCAGTCCATCGGGACTTGGCTTTGATTTAGCGGTGAAGTCCTAACTGTGTGTGTTGAATCAATTTTTCTTCTGTTCCTTAGAAGTTCATGTTTCAAATATGAAGCCAAAAATACTCAAATGCAAGTTCATAATTGGAAAAAAAAGGAAAAAGGCTAAATTTTGCAAAAGTAACCGAAGGTAGTTTATTTCATGGGACGAGGGCCAGAAGAAAGTGAAATGAGCTTGAACTGTGGATACAAAATGAGGAAGATAAAGACCAAAACATCTGAGTCTTTGAGTCGTTTTGCAGCAGTTTTGAGATGGCTCCCTAATGTCAGTATCTTGCCAATTTAAGGTCCCATAAGTTCTGGGTTTCAGTATCAGATTTTTAGGCGGAACAATAAACCCATTCTGAATAAAACATTGATTTTTATCATATCCATCTGGTGTATTTCAACTGTTTATATCACAGCATCAGTCATGGTTTCGAGTAGACGTACCCTCCTCCTTCATGAAGCTCGTTGGGGTAATGGTCCATCTCAGTGCCAGGGAGGGGGTGAATAGGGGGAGGGGGTAGGGGAACATTGGCCCAGTTGGACCCATTAGCTTTACTGGGTTTGGAGCCAGCCTTGGTCTTCTTCTTCTTCCCTCCCTTCCCACCTTGGAAAAAGAAGAAAGACATCGTTGAAAATTAGATTGTAAAAGAAAATCAATTAAAAACTAATATACAAGTTGGATAGCATTGCAAATTACAGTAGCTTCTGTTGCCAAGTGACGAATGTATCTTCTAGAGAAACTCAATTTAATCCAAACAAGCTCCTAAGATTACAGATCCATCCGGGCTCAATTTCAACACGCCCTTGGAAAATCATACACAATTTCAAAGACAACATTTCAATGGACCCCTGCCTGTCAGTGCTTACATAGAAAAGCTCAAGGTTGCCTGATGAAAAGCATGCTCCCATTGATTAATTGCCTGAAAAGCCTGAAATCTCCATAGAAACTGGAGAGAACGGCAGTAAACGAGGCTGAGGCAGACCTTTGTGCTCCACCCATCCCTCAGTGTCCCCTTTAACACCAGGCTTTGGGCTCTACAATGAAATATCTCACTCCACAGCATCATCATAATGAATGGCTTGTGTAGTGTCAGTGTGTCCCTAATGGAATTCACTGAGAGTCTATTACTACTTTCATTTCTTTTATTACACCGGAGAGCCACTAACCCCATCCATTTCCACTCATATCCCTCCAACACCAGATTCTCCTCCGACCCATCCATCTTTATAAATCTGCCAGCCAGGTCAATACTTAGGTTTATACGATTTGGTCGGTGCCAATGAAACCTTGATTTTTTTTACCACACATTTGACTTCAAGTCCAAATCTGTTTTAAGTTGAGGCATATCAAATAACACAAACTCATGAATACAGACGCATGCTGATGATAGATCTGATCTCGCTTGGGATGAGTTATCACCGGATTTAAAAGACTATATTGTTTTGAGGCGTGAAAAGAAAATGGTATTGGTCTATAAGGAATCAAAAACATATTTATAATTTTTTTATGGTATCCAGAGAAATATTTGGGTTATGAGCTGTAGCACCAAAACTGATTTTCTCTACAACCAAAGATGAATTTCAAAACTAATTTCAAGGCCTTTATTTATTTTCATTTACTTTATTAGATCATCCAGGTGAAGAGAGACATTAAATGTAGCGAGCATAGAGTGACATGAAGCAACCACCAGGGCCCAGAAATCTTTAATTTTATCAACAACCCTGTAACGATAATTAAGCAGAGGAAGGATATCCTCAGATATTAAACTCAAATTAATTGTCCTAAAGAATTAAAGAATCAGTAATAAGGAAAGACACCAATGAATTGTTCTATTTGTATATGTTTTGAGGTCTACCTGATTTTTCAAATTGAGCAAAAAAGCAACAGCTTGCTGCATCCTCCACAATCTGTCATTAAGAGAAATATGTCACTATCATTTAAAAATACACAAGATTTGAGTTATATATCAAAATCCAAGTTTATAACACGGTAAGACTTCTCCAAACATTATAAGGATGGATGGTTGTTATGAATATTCATCTTTTCTGTAATGCTGCTTAGTGTGTTATTATATTGAAGTCAAGTTAAAGAACAACATGTGTACATAAATCCATGTCAGTGCACATAAGGCTAAAGTTTTTCTATATCCATAAACACCTTCAACATCAATCATGGAAATAACCCAAACTGACGTCAGCAGCCACACAAACCAGTGACAGACATCTTTGGGAAACTCTGTTGAACACATTTGTATCTGTCATCTGTTGGTTAGTGCTCGCTGCCAAAGGCCTGTAATCACTTTTCCCCCCGCCACAAAAAAGCTGCCAATATTACGTCTTGTGCAATGTAAAATCATGCAGACTAAAGTAATCTAATAAACTGACTTGACTCACAGGCAGTAAAAGTAGATCGCTGTCATGGTAAGAAATGTACATAAGTTTTTCTCTTTTGATTCTGATGGAAGCCAGATGGCACAGATACACAAATTATAATTATCTTAAAATTATTTTAGCCTTTGAGAAACAGAAACACCTCAATGAGTAGAATGAAAACAATGCTGAGGCAGAAGATGAAACATCAGGCATGAAGAGACATAAGAGGTGTCAGTAAGAGATTAATCAAGGATGGAAGTAATAAAAGAAACAACTGTAAGCCCAAGGCAGACTGCAGCACAGTGTAAGTATAGTCTGAAAGTAATTGGGTTTTCCTAATCGTACCTCGAGGCGACTCTTGACTTTTACCAATAAATGGTGCGCTGATGTGATTGTTCAATCATCCTTTGTCCCTCCACACAAGATCAGCCGTCAATATTGTAAATGAGCATCTTCTGGGGACGGATGGTTTGGCACTGAAGTTACAACAGCTTAGCCCAAATATGAAAAATACAGAGAGAGGCTGTGGCAAGGAGCTAAACAGGAATAACACAGCGAACCCATCTTTGTGACAAAACTGGGACTCTCTTCAAAGGGGAACACAGACTAAATATAGATTCAGCAGTGGGTATTTATACCCAAGGCTAGGGCGCTCCCAGCCTATAACTGCAGGGCTGCACAGCCTTGAGCTTGCTTTGTTTTCATTGGATGCGTCAGTGCTGAGGGGGAAAGCCACAGAGCAGAGGCTGTTGTAGGACTATACAGCCAGATATAACCTATGAGTGGGAGAATCGTTTCGTAACGGACAACGAAATAAGTCATGTTTCATTTAGTTTTTTTCTAAAAAAAAAAAAAAAACATGACATAACAGGGTGAGATGCAACATACGTAGAGAGTGAGGGGGCAAAACAGGTCTCTCGCACACACACACACACATACACACACACACACACTCACACACACACAGACGTCGCATAATCATGGGCTGTAAAGCTTCATGGAGTGAGAGAGGAGTGTGGAAGTCTTCAGGGTCTCAAACTGCTGCGGAAAAGCCAAAAAACATCAGCTACCTCTTCTCCCTTACACTAAGGAAGCTTTTAATGAGCAGCTTCATGTCCCCAGTGGAGATCCATGCTGCCATCAAAGCTGCTCTATTTCTGTTCCTTTTCATCCTGCTCTCCTCCTTCAGACCTGACATTCATTATTCTTTCCATCTCCTTAGAGGCAGAACAAGGCACTGTAACTTCCACTCTTCCCCCATCAAATGCTGAATTTACTTTGGTTGAAGTCTGAATAAAACCTACGCTTGTGCTGATTCAGATCCATCACTGTGGTTAAACACAGTATAAAGAGTTCTGCAGAGTTGGAAGACAGTCTAAAGATGTAAACTACTGGTGAGGAAAGCGACAGGTCTAAAAAATATTATACATTCTGTTGACTTATTTTTATTTTTTCTTCTTGATACATTCAGAAATTTATATTCTAGCTTTTAGTCTGCAAGGCCTTTTGCCTAATATGGGGAATTTACAATTCTGCATTTAAAGGGGTTTAAGTGGGATAAACTAAGACCAAGCGGCAACCTCCAATCTGAAAAATGTGAGGCAATGCAGAAGTGCTAAAATCTGCGGTTCGTCAAGTGTCTGCTTGAAGCTGGCTCTGGAAATACCGGAAGTCACAAACACATCGAGCCAAAAAAAATGCCGTTTTCACAGCCGAATTAAACATAGTTACAGCCTGGTACAAATAATGTCTCCCATCTGAATCACAAATTTTGCTTGTGGCACACACTGTATGCGGGGTGATTTTTTTTTAACTGGAGTTTAGCAGTTTAGAAGATAAATCAGTTTCAGAAACACAAAGACTATTTCAAATTATCCATCCATTAATGTCCATATATATATGTATGTGTTTCCCTCTAAATCTTTCATAAGCATATTTTCCAAAGTTTGTAGATTTTTCTTTACCAGTGATCATTTTTGACTTCAACCCTCATTTGCTTCCTTAGCCAACTAAAGACAGTAACGCCAATAACATTTGCTAACCAAGTAGTTGTCGAAGCAGCTACTAAGTTGAAGCTGACTCACGATGTGAAAAGTTATTCCTTGTCCATTTAAATAAAAAAAAAAAAGGGAACGGAGATTTACGGTAAAAAAGTTGTGGTATTAAAGGGTGGATTAATCAGATTTATAACTCTTGAAGAGAGTTAGCATGGCTGTTTCCCACCACTTCAGATCTTTATGTTATGCTAAGCTAGCAGGCTGCTGGATGTAGGCTATTAAGCATACAGTTGACATCATTTTCTTACTCCCTACAGGAAAGTGAAGGATTAGTTTCGTAAAATGAAAAGTTGTTCGTTAAAAGCATGCTGTGACATATAAAAGCGACTCATTACGATAATCTGTTTTGCTAAGATTGCTTCTCTGCGTTTTATGACACTGTAAAACAACATGTTTCGAGGCCCTCACTAAGCAGCGTGTCTATGGGAAGAATCTGCCTGTAAGGCATGGTCACTTCCCATCCTTCTCTCCAGCCTGCTGTGTTCCAGAGCATTGAATTAGAGACCAGTTAAGGCAGTGGCTTGTAACTAGATAAAAGAGAAGAGTGGAGGGGAGGCATGCAGAGGGCTGCCTTGGTGTCCTATAAATGACATTGTAATTCTCTGAACATGGGTTTTAGTGTAGTCAGCCACCATTAGGGGAAGAGGGAAAGAGGGAGGTATTTTTGCCACTTTACCCAGCCAAGCATCTCTAATGGTGTGTGTGTGAGTGTGAGTGTGTGTATATAGTCCACTCTGTCTGAAAGACTCCCTCTGCCCCTATTCCCGTCTGCTCACTCACACAGCAAGAGACAAAGCCTTTACAGTGATGGCAGAAAACTCACACTTGCAGCAATATTCTGTCAAGAAATCATCAGCACTATTCTTTCTCTTTGATTTAAATGTTCCTTTTCCTTTATGCTCCAACAAGCTGTCAACTCCTATTCTATATCACAACACGGCTACTCCTAGCAGCACCCAAATATAGCCAAATAATTACTTGAAAATATTCACATGTAATGACCTGTGAGAAGTGGAAGCTGAGTAGGAGAAGTGTCTGGTGAGAAAGAGGGGCAGTGTTTACAAAATCTCTCTTCGATGCCAGTTTAGAACATGCAAATAACAGATCAAGAGGGCAATAAAGACATCAGTCAATCAAAAAGTCAGGCAGCAGAACCCCAGAGAGTGTCCCAATCTGCTTGATAATATCCTCTGCTGCGTAAACCAACCTGAGAGACTGCCGCTTCGCTCTGAGCTGTTGTGAGAGCTGGTGGTGCTGAAATCTTGTGATTGGTTGTGTGGGATTCTATTAGACAATCCATCGGCCAATCGGTAGTCAGGAATGAAAAGGAGGGCTACAGTGGGGGTTAAAGGGCAAAAATCACAGTGGCATCAGGTGATTGGCAGTTAGCACAAGCACATGCAAACATGCAGTTAGAGCATTAAGCAAGCAGGATAAATTCAGGGTTCAAACATTCATTGAGGGGCACAACCTGTCATTCAATCTGACTTGAATGCAAAGGAATACAAAGGCTAGAAAAACAGGACTGGTTGACTTAAAACAGAGCTACATGATTTGAGTGGAGATTGAAGCAAACATAAGCAGTTGTTTACCTAAAATAATGCCATGAGCGTTAATAATTGAGTAGTTTTTAGAGACTCAGTGCATTAAAGGGACTAAAAAACTGTGATTAATCTGTTTAAGCTTGTTGGATAATAAGATCATGAATATTTTTGACAAAACAGCCAAAGAATATTTATTACACATTAAGTATGAAACTTCACTTGACTTTGAAAAATCCTGCATCAAATCCAGGGTAATTAATATGGATTATTTTCTTTAATAACAGTCAAGCTAAAATGATTTAGCAATTACTCTGAACCTGAAGGAGGAGGAGTGCTGACATGAAAACCCAGCAAGAAATAGATGTATGACTTAACAGCGCAACTCATTCATTCATGAGGTGTTTATTCAAACTTGGAAAGGAACCAAGATGATGTCTTCAGGGGGAAGAATTACTCTTTTTGAAAACCACAGCTGGTTTGGAGCAGCTTTAGAGACTTATGGTGAGAATTCAAACTCAGAATAGTGCTCTTATTATAACTGGAAATTTGTGGCTTGTGATCTGTCTGCTTTGATTTTGATGTTGAGGAAAGGACAATCTCTCAGGGACACATATATACATACTCAAAAAAGAAAAAAAAACACTTGATGGACCCTCACATTAAAGGGGAACAGAATTTTTTTTGATTCTTATCCATCAAACTTACTGTTGTTGCAGGAGTTCTTGTCAGGGAGGGAGTAACCCAGGCTCGCCATCTCCTGCTTGGCCTGGAGCGAGGCCTTCCACTGGGCCTCTGGAAGATCCACAGCCAGCTCATGGATGCTGCTGGAGTGGAGAATCTGTGTGGTGGCATAAGGAGTGGCCTGGGATGTTTGGCCTGGGCTGTTGTAGTTGGCTTTGGTGGTGAAGTCTATACTGCTGTAGATGGCTCCATCAGATAGCATGGTGCCTGTTTTATCCCCTTGCCCAGTGGGGATATCTGCAAAGAGGAGGGGAGTGTGTTGGAAATGAAATGTAACTGTGGAGTGTTTAAACACAGCTTGTCTTTGACTTGGTTTTAAGACAGACGGAGAAGACTATCCCTTTTTTTGTTTTGATTCTTACGGTTCACTTCTACACTTCAGCAACCACACCTAACAGGTTTATCTTATCCACCGCAGTTATTCATGCCTTCCAATCCAGGTGCCCCGCTTCCTCTCTACATGTGAGAACATCTCTCTCTCCTACCTCCTCTGTTCCTATACGGGCGATAATACGGCCGCTCTGCATGTGTGTTTGAGGAGGAAGAGAGAGAGAAGGAGAGAGAGGGAAAGACTCCCTCCACGGTGCACGGCTTGCATGCCCAGTGAAGGGTAGATGATGTAGAGCCGTGGCGGAAGTGTCCGCATCTGCGCCAGTCAAGCTGCGCCTGTCCTTCACGACTGGCTGCTCAGGCCCATCCTTTCAAACACCCATCCACCCCCTGCTCCTCTGCCTCTTCTGCCCATCTCTCCCCTCACATTCTCTCGCTGTGAGGTATAGGCTGTGATACCAGACTGGACTATTTGCCATTTCTCAGCCTGGTGACAGAGGAGGCCCTGCTGGTAATGTTCTAGCTGTCCTCTGATGTGATATATAAATATATACTACAAGGCATGTCGGATATGCATATATGTATGCATCTGGTTTGCATATATGTACATGATAAACAAGAGGCGCTCTTGCAGAGCAGAGAGGATGGCAGGTCATCATCTTTCATCTTTATGGTCTCTTTATCAAAGCCTCGGGGACAGCATCGGGGGCACTTACCTCCTCGGCCAAAGTTACTCAGGTCGTTGGGTCCCCCAGAGCTGCTGTTGACAGGCAGGCTGGTGGCCGGCCAAGAGTCCGCTAACCAGGGGTAGCCTGGGTCACTGGCATTTAGCAGGCCTGGCCGGCTGGGTGGAAACACAGATTACACATAGGCTGTGAAATGACATTAACATCAACGCTTTATGTGTTAGACATTTCCTGTTACTTATTATGCATGGTTCTATTCATGTTATGTTTCTGGGTTCAGAAATAATGAATAAAAATGTGACAGTCATGAGCAGGGAGACAATAAGGAGACAGAAAAACAAAAAACAAACAAACATATGTTTAAATGTAAGTCTGTCCACGAGAACGTGTGTTTGTGTGAGATAAGCTTCCTATGAGCAACTGTCTAATGAAACTGTTTAGAGATAGGGTAAAATCCTGCACGGATACATTTCTTTTCCCTGCAAAGTTGGAATTCCTTCAGGCAGACACAGCCCTTTATCTCTCTGCTTCTCCTGCTGTGTCTTTGTCACATTTACTGAGTTATTAACGATAAAACACACTGTGGGGACATTAATGCATGCATTTGCTCTCTGCACATGTGCATGTGCAGCATTTACACAAAGACACCTACATGTGCATGTTTCCTTATCCATTAATTTTCTTTCGCATTCTGCTGTGTTTTCCCATCAACCCCTTGTAGTGTTGTCCAGACGATCTAAATCTTATCTGATGAGACGTCAAATCTCGACCATAGACCCAACATGTTGCCCAGACCCACTTGTGGGATGCCTGTGTGTGGGAGAGGGCAGCTCCATTTAACAGGTGTTGTGTCCCTCCTGAGGGGGTGAAACCCATAAAAAGCAGCCATTAAGACTTTAACCTGTCATGGGTGACTGCTGGGAGGCCATTAGGGCCACTTTACTGTACAATCACGTCTCAGGCTCGTTACCATGGGTAACACAGATGGAGTTAAATGAGAATGAAATGGAGTTAAATGCCTTTGTTTATGTGTCACTTCGGTAACTCATCCTACTCAGCTTGCTGTTGATGAATTTAGATTTAAATTGATTTAAGTGGGTTATTTTAAAGAACAGTTTGTTAGTTTCATAACTTATAAACTTCAAAAAGGAAGGATACAAAATTACCAGAAAGAAAAACATCTAGCAATAGGCTGATGCTCTTTTTTTCTTTTCCCCCTGAGACATTCCCTTCAACTGGCAGACAAGCACCGCATGTGATGAAGCGGGTGGCATCATCTCCTCAGAAACACAGCACGCCCCCGCTGTCAGTGCCCGGCAGTGCTGTTTGTATCAGGCTACAGATACATGTGTGCATCCTGAGAAGCTACAGAGCACAGTAGTTAGCAGCCAGGCTGCCTGATGGGGATGGGGGGGGTGGGGGGGTTTCTTAGCTCCAGTGGTGTGTCATGTTGGCTCAGAGGGACTGGGAGAGTGTCAAGCCCTGAGGACAAGGGCAGGTAATGGGCGTTCTGCAGTCAGCCACAGGTTCTAATGAGAAGAGCGGTTCTACTTTTTTTTTTTGGGGGGGGGGTCCATATGAACTGCAGCCCTGGCAAGCAAGAGCCCTTGCTGTGGTTCCTGAATGCCAAAACAGGCCCTCAGGGGAGAAAAGTCATTCAAATTGATGGCTGTGCATCAGACAGATGCACTTTTATAGGGTAATACATCTCCCCCCCTTCCTTCCCTCCTCTGTTTCTGGCTGCCATGTTCCCCCACTGCCATCATTCTCTCTTGCTATACCATCTTTTTCCCTCAACTCTGTTTTCCTTTATTTTACCCTCATACACCCTCCCTCCTCTCCCGTCTGTCTGTCAGCAGGCTAAATCACTGCAAAGAACAAGTCCACACCTTTGTCCCACTTGTCCGGTGTGCTCCAAAAAATACATAAGAAACATACGTACACAGCATTGTTCCCATGAGTGATAATGAGGAAAGACTGTTTGTTAAACATAAGTACATATATGCAGTGAGTGTGTGAATTTGAGTGTGTGTGAAATGGTTTGGTAATGGGAAGCAGGTGGAGCTTTGGACAGCAGGTCATACATCTAATGAAAAGTCAACACATAACTTTTAATCCCCGGCCAACCCAGGATGGATGGCAACCTTGGCAGATAAAATTTGATTTGGAGCTTTTCCTCTTCCTGTTAGACATTTCAGTTACTTGTGATGGGTGGGGAACCATAAATACTGCCGAAGATGCCTGACACTGAGCCTCCCATAAATAAGCCCAGTGAGAGATATTAATTCCAGAGCAACTTCATAAATCAGGTGTTTATGGTCCCACAGACTTCTGGATGGAACTTGGATTAAAAATCTAGACATTAGCTAGCACACAAGTGTCGGGGAACACAGATTACTTTCTGGATTAACTCTCAGGGATGCATTTCACATTCAGATCCAGGGATGTGAAGGAATCTCCATAGCAACAGTGTTCGTGAAACCTGTTCACCACTTGCTCTGCCCATGCTTCCCGCCTATAGGAGGGAGCCTGCTTTGCTAAAATATTGATCAGTGCCAGGATAGGAAGTTATTACTACCTTCTAATTACCATCTTCCTATTGGCAGGGGGATAAGGAATGAGCCCTTATCGGCTTTTATCAATTTCAATTGAGCAGCCAAGTCAAATTGTGCAGGTCTACCAATCTGCAGCCTATTCATCTTCCATGAATCATTTATTTTGTGATCGATTAAGTGTAATTGTTCAGTCAGGGCAATTTGGCAGGAGCCAATGAAAAACTGGAAACAGACGCGGCTTCATTTGCTATTGTCTAATTAATGCAATAAACATCTCATGTAACAAATGAACACATTTTCCTCTGATACTCTGCTGAACATTTCTACTCTCAGGGCAGATGGGCAAGTCGCAACATCTGGGATTTGATGGCACCAGAGTGACAAGCAGATCAGAGGCTTGGGTTAGAATAAGAGTTCCGGACTGCATCCTTTTCCAGTGTTGTGGAAATTGTGGCAGCCGCTGCTACAGACCGAAGATATGACAAATTCAGAGCACCACGAATGCAGACATTTCAAATCCCATTCGCTGGAGTGAGAATCAGAAGCACTTATGTGGAAAATTGAAGGAAAAACACTACAGCAGAAAGTAGATGAGAAAAGGCTTGGCAAGTGGCGTGGCTAATTCATTGAGAGCGTGCTGGAAGCTCACAGAACAATATAGGCAAATTCTTCTTTCTGGCATTTAGTCATACCCACACAGTACGTAGAGAAAATAGAGGACAGCATAAATAAAAATGCAGCAAACAGACTGCAGTGGAGACACATTCCCAAAAGCCCAGAGACACACGGGGTCAGATTCAGTTGGCAATCTCTCGTTGAGTGTTTGAGATCTGCCGGCTTTACCTAGTCAGGTGTGATAAGCAGTCGACAGACACAAGCCCAGGATTCTCCAGGGACTCTCTTGAATACCCACAAAGGCTCAGTAACTGGTGTCATTGAGATGTGCCCTATTCTTCGGAGCCCTTCTTGCTTTCACCAACACACACTGACATGGAGCAGGCTGTATGGGGGTGCAAGCGGGGTACCTCCACACACATCCTTCCCCTGGGTAATTATTTTTACATTATTACATGTGCTCAGATCCCTGCCGCCCACGCAAGGTGACAGGCAAATTTATCACTCCGGAGGGCTTCTGGGTTGCCCGTAACCAGCAGCGGAAGATAAATGACAAAATAAAAGCACTCTCTGCTTAAATTGTTTCTGTTAATTCTGTTGAAAAGATTTATGAGTTCATCTATTGATGCATGAAGGGAGATGTGGTAGAAATGTATACTCGCGAGTCGCTTTGCATGGCAGGCACACAAGCATGTATTGGTTATCTATCAATCTATCAGCCATTTATCAGGTTTACAATCAAATGAAGCCTGCTGCAGACTTATAGCATGATAAAACATGTGAAGCTTAGAACACAGATAATGAAAAAAAAGAAAGATTGAAGGTTGTTTATGATGGTTGTTTTGTTGTCTTTGGTAGAAAACTCACCTCCCATTGCTCATCAGGCCGCCATCAACTCTCTGGAACGTCACTAAAGTCACAGGAAAAGGAAAAAGACAAAGCCAGATATTAAGTTTTTCCAGTTGCATGCTGAGATTTATTCCCACAGATGACAAAAGACTGAGTGTGTTTCTGTATTGTCCAGTTTGCCCTTGTGCTCCAGCAACTACCGCTTTTTCATCTGCTCTTTTTCATACACAGCTAGATAGTTGATGGAATTGCTTCAGGTTGCAGATGTCCCCCTGCGTCCAATGCCTTTCATGAAAATTAAAAATAAAAAAAAAGCAGCTCAATGATGAGGATTGGATATTGCTTTGCTTTGCACAAGTGGAGACGTCATGTGTTCCTCAAGGACAAGATGCCTGATGAGAGGGAAAACTCATTTCATCTTTCCTATTTTGCTGCTGAGTTATTATCAGATTTGTGATTAAATCTTTGCCAAAAAATGATTAGAAAAGGCAGAGGCCTCATTAATCACGTGGAGTATTCCATCTGCAAGTGTTGAGACTGAGTTACAGATCCTTCAGCAAGCAGAGCTCCCCAGAAGCCATACATGTAGCCTGTTTCATTACAGTGATCTATAGATAACGTGGGCTGTTCTTTGTCAGTGGCTAGTAAAACTGTGAGGCTCTCAGAGAGGATCATTTCATGTCTGCTCAACAACCATGATGACAAAGCAGCATCCAGACTTCTAAGCATGTAAGAACTTCAATGGATCACACAGGAAGCACAGAGACGCAGCAAGAGTTTTGGAAATCACCTCATAGGAAAAAAAAAGAGTGTAGGGGAAAAAAAGAGAGAGCTGGTTTACTCGGGAGAGAGAAGCAGAGCTGTTAGTAATTTGGCTCATTTGTTCTACAGATGGAGATTAAAGAGAGGAGGAGGCTGAACATTCCTCCTCTTCTCTTTTCTGTTCCATTCAGGTTGATTCCACAACAAGCCCAGGCACGGGCGAGAGAGGGGGCTTTTCTGTGGCTGACGTAGTAGCAGACGACAGGGAGAGGAAAACTCCCACAATAGATTACAAAGGCTGCGAACAGGACGTTTGAACGTCTCATCAACATTACCTAAGCTTGCATAATCCAGTTTCCACTCCTGTGGAACAGGATTTTAGGATTTTAAACTACCTAAATCTGCCTGGTAAGCCTGTCAGAAAAAGTGATAGTTTATTCAGAGTACTGGATAAAGAAACGTCAGCAAGTAGAATTAAATTCTTACAGCGAAAAAAGTTTTAGGTAACAGCAACAGTGCATTCATCTGAATTATATATATGGTATCTCTGACAGCTCCAGATGGAGCAGGAATTCTTTTTTGAGTCATGGCTAAAGCCCATTCTCTTTGTTCCACCAGCAACAAACTTACATTAGAGAATTTTCTGTTGTTTGAGGGAGAGGACTGACAGGAGGAGGAGGTGGAGGCGAGGGGGGGTGGGGGGGTCTGTGCAGCAGGGAGTGCCTCTGAAGTCCCTATCTGTGCTCAGGCACATTTCTGTGCTGCTGTGGAATACTTTCATGTTAGCCAGAGTGACACATTGCTGTACTTTTTGCCTCCGTCTTCCAGATAAGCACTTTCTCCAATATGAATACAGATTAATCCCCTTTAATAAGCATTAAGGGGGGGTGGACGTAATCAGTGTATAAAAATTCCATCAAATCTCTTTCCTGCTGGCCGTGTGCCCTGACACTGTGCTGATTTACCTCTCCTGCACTGACAGCTTTAGGGGGCTGAGATAGGACACTCTGGATACATCAGCTAATTGTCAATACAGGGAAGAGCAGCGCTGTAGGACTCTTCAGACACACACTGACTCATGTTCCAAGTATCACCTCACTCTAACTTCATTAACTCTGATATGTTTGACCTTGTTTGTGTTTGCCCTGCAAAACTTTAGAGAGATAACATTTTGTCCTGTCTGGCTTCTCTGAGGTATCCAATTTGAAACCAGACTTTTAAATCACATTTCAGTGATCAGTTTCCACCGCATTAGCTGAGAACTTTGTATCTTTAAAGAGACAGAAAAATTACAGATTACAATACCAACGGTTACATGGCTCTCTCTATATGTGGAAAACCCCCACATAGATTTACAGTAATGTTTACAGTGACACAGAGCAAATGTTTGAAGGTAAACATACAGCCTTGATCACTTCTGCACTAGCTCTTTGACGGGATCACTGGTAACCCCACTTGAGTGCACAGACAACCATCATGGCTAAACTTTTTGAACAACAGCAGACTAACTTACAATGTGTAACTGAGAGTTTCAGTGTGTTTGTGCCCAGTGCTTACAGATTGTCTCTTTATCTAAATTTGAAACAATCTAGTGATTGTGCAAGCTAACCATAGACTGTAACACATGGCCATATTTTGCTAAATAAAGAGGCGGTCTTTGAGCCTCCTCACTAACAGCTATGGGCTGCCAGATCTGTCAGTCACAAGAACCATTCCTCTCATTGGGGAAACTCATGATCTTATCATCTTTTTAAGTGCTGAGTTGGAAAAAAAGTTCACCCCCTGTACAGAGGGTGCCAATAGTGAAATTAGCTATTTAAACCTGAGCAGTTTTTTTTATAATGAGGCTGTAAATAGATATATTTTTAATGCTGTAAAGTCAATGTTGGGTAGATGTTTCAGTTTAATTCATAACAAATACAAGGGGCTGAACATCAGATGTGAGCTCACTGGCTGAAAGAGTATTAACAGACATCCATGAAGTGTAGCACAACCTACACTGCAATCTGTCAACAAAGGTTAAAGGATGTTGCACCTTGACTGTAGGTTATAAAAAGAAGATATGGTTAACTAAATATTCCACCAAAAGATGGTGTTAGATAAGTCTTTCAGAAATTTTAGGAAACAAATGTGAGGCTTTGCTGATCCCTGGCTCATGAGATATACACTTACTGGACTGTACAGAGGCATCTAGACCTCCCTTTTTCCTGTTTTCATGTGTAATATTTTTGTAAGTTTACACCTCGTAGTCTTTTAGAGTCCACTCAAACCACAAACCACAAAATCATCTGTTAAATGTCACTAATGAACAAGGAAATGAAGCCAAGAGAGCCAAATATATGTAGTCAGTAGGGAGGACAGCTTTCATGATTAAAACCACAGAAACTTGATGTCATAAAAAAAGGGGGAGGAATTCACCAACCAGCTGCCTAAATGGAGAACAGTTATGGAAAATACAAAAGGATCAGTCTCGAAAAAAGATAAATGAGATCAGATAAACGGTCTCAGCCTACACAACAAGACTGCCACTAAAAAAAAGATACACGTGACAGGATGAAACTTTCATTCATCAACAGGTAGCGACAACAGACATACACAAGTACAGCACAAAATGTAAAGGAAGCTGTAGGTTTGGCAGGAATTAAAGCTTCAGTTTGCAGGACTCCGGTCATTGCCAATAATAAATCTACATTTCTTTAAGCTTTACATTGTTTTGTTGAATTTCTTTCAGAACTAAGAGGTTAAGATGAGTATCAGCCATGACCAAGAGCCTGACAATCCAAGCATATATACTGTTAACGGGCAGGAGATGTATCTGCGCTGAAGTGGGATGAGGAGACAGGACAAATGAACAGTACCTGCAGGGGTGAAGGTGAAGGACTGAACTGCAAAACAAGAAGACAGAGAAGTTGTGCGTTAAAAGCCTGCAGAGATAAGCGGTGCTTTAAGGGTGTCTGCACACCGGGGACGATGCTGAGGTTGTAAAACTGGATCGTCGCACAGTGTGCAGAGCGTCAGCCAGGAAAGCAGCCAGCTCAGAGGCCACAGAGGTGTAGAGACAGTGGCAAAAACAAAACAAAACAAAACAAAACAAAAAACAAAGAAAAGACACAAACACATAAATGCAACAAAGAGAAATGATCATCATCCAAACCAGCCTTTGCACATGCCATCAGTTGCAGAAAAAAACGCTACTTTAATTCACTTAGATTTGTGCTTTTTAATAAGGATAAAAATTATGTACAAATATTTTGTAGAACTTATTGTATCACTCAAGTGTTTACTCATTCCCACTCTCTGCTCTCTAATCAAATCTCAAACTCTTGGCAGTGTATGTAGACTTAGTGCTCATATCGACTAAGAGGGTCACTCAGTAAGATGTTGGGGTCACTGTGTGGGAGGAGAGCTGCACAAACTTTAGCCTCGGTGACCAGAAGAGAGTCCAGCCGGCCCACTTGGCTCAGCCCACCCTGGGCTATTAACCATCACTGTGGGTGGATTTGACAAAAAGTGTAGCCTTCTGGAAATGAGTCGCATGGACATCTGTCTCTCTGTTGAGCTTTAACACCACAGCCATCTCACCCAACTGCTAGCAGCCTCAAAACTGTTCCATAAAAAGTGAACTAATTACGGCTTGGAGGGGATGATGTAGTTGAGAAATTCCCTGGATTCTCTGAAATTTGCATAAAAGATTTAGAGACTTTGATCAGTCTTACCTGCATAGTTGCTCAGCCCCTTTCTCTTCTTTCTCCTCCAGTAGAGCCAGATGCTGAAGCCCATGAGGATGACCCAGCAGGCCCCTCCAATACCAGCGATGAAGGCAGGCTGTTTCACCACATCAGTGATCTGCTCTGTGATGCTGTTGTTCCGGTTTCCGTGTATAATCACGTCCCTGAATTCCTTACCTGAGGGCACAAGGATGAACAGGCAACATTAACGTGATGTCGGGCGGATACTTACTGGAAAGAGACATCAAAAAAAAAAGAAGAAAAAAACGCAGTTGTGGTCGATTTTCTGCTTCAAGGTGAAAGTTAACACAGTCGCCCGTGACATACACAAGGGCCTGAGAATGTCCCACTTTTTCATTGTGCAGAAATAACACCTACAGACACATCAAGAAAGGGGTTAGGATGAGATTAAGCTGGTATGATGAATTCTCAGCTGAAATATTGACCGAGAAGCAAAGCACAGATCTAAAGGATGTGCAGTGAAACATAATGTACAGACTGAAAAAGGACAAAGCCTAAAAGCTTATAACAAACCCCCAGGTGAACAGATTGTTTGCTTAGCTCAGGCCCTAATTCACTCCATTGCCGGTAAAACACACACACCATGTGAGATGAGAAGAGAAGATCCTGGTCTGTATTGATCTCCAATCACAGCTCACCCTGCCAAGTCTGTTTGGCACTATTTCATGAGGCACGATAAGACAGAGCACAATTAAATGTTCCTGAAAGTTGACAGGAACACATACCCACTCATAAAGATAAAAACACACACACACACACACACACACACACACACACATTATATGTGTTGTGTATGCATACAATGTTGCACACATGGTCTACATCTTTTTTTATTACTGTGTAACCACAAAGACACACACGCCCATTTCCACATCCACACACAAGCAAACACACAGCGTATTTTATCTGTAAGCTTGCGGCTCAGCTCACGGAGATGGATTATGTGAGTGACACTGGGGAAATAAGAACATGCTACAGGCCAAGCCATCAGTTATGGGTCAAATCAGGCACGATCTGCCCCAGCTTCACATAAATCATGTGTTCAGGACACAGAGTTGTAGCATTTGTGTTCAATGAAAATCCTCACAATCATCCACTGACGCTCAAATACAAACTCTTGGGTCAACATCTGGATAACTCTGAGATAAACACTGACAGCTGTTTAAAATTCTTACCAATGATTATAGTTTGAGGTTCGCTCTTGACTCCGACCCCTGCACTGGTGCTTGCAGCCACCTCCACCCGGTACACCACGCCCACCTGCAGGCCACCAACCACCACGGAGCGTATGGCTGCATCCACGGTCTTATTTACATGAAAACGTGTCTCATTCCCCAGACACCAGATCTAAAGCAGAGATGGGAAAACAAATAGAGGCAGTTGATTCCATTGGACAAAGTTAAGGTTAGATGAGAGCAGGTATAGACTTGCTGGGACAGACCTTGTACTCTTGGATGATGCCGTTCTGGTGGTCTGGAGGAGGAGGGTCCCAGGAGATGCTAATTGAAGTGCTGTTCTGGTTTCCAACAGTCAGGACTGTTACCTGCTGAGGGGGCGCACTTGGAGCTAAAAGAGGAGGCACAAAATACCCACAATCAGAAACATCTTTTCAGGCTGCAGGTGAGTTGAATCCTTAGAAAGAACAATACTCAAATACAACACAACTGAATACATTCAATCTACACATATGCAAATACACAATTATTTTTCCAAGGAAAGTTATCCTTCAAGGAAAGCTCAGGTGGCTGAGGGCTGTCAAGTTGTCTCATTAGAGAGGGATTTACATGAAAACCGTGGCAGGTCTGACACGGCTATAGTCCGACTTTCAGGCTTCACTATGATTTAATATCTCATCCTCTGGTACAGCCCGTTGGATTTGCTCAGAGAATACTTGTATCGATTTGTGGAATGACAACCTGGCACAGCGCTCTCAGTCAAGCTAAGACTCCTGCACTGACCGTGTCAGGGTGGCATGTGGGTCAACAAGCTTATAAAACGAGGCGCAGACAAGAAGAAGGAAATATGAAAGAAAAAAAACAGGGAAAAGGAAACAAAGTCTCAGTAAACATATTGACTGACTCCATCGATCAAGCGGATGAAACTAAAGCCAGTAGGTGAGGATCAGAGAGAAGCTTTGGAGCGAGGTACTGCTAAATGAATCGGCTCCCTCCACAGGCGGACAGATAGTGGATAGGAACAAGACAAGTCCAAGCCTTCATAAACCTCACTCTGTTGTTATTCTGATGGCAACAATTTTCTGACCCCACCAGGGGTAACCGAGGGAAAATAAATAACAGTTGGCCCAACTGGAAATAACATTTTAAAAATAATGTTTTCTCATTTCCGCAGTGGCTGGCAGGGGAGAGGCACCACAGCAGAATACTGACAGGTCAATTACTCCTGGGCTGCCTCTCCCTCACCTCGCCGCCATCCAAAATGGCACGTGTCACCCTGTAAATCTGTGCTCATCCCTCAGCGCGATTGGCCACACCAGCCCCCAGAGAGCCAGGAGGCCCTGGCATGGTGGAAGATGAATGGGTCCAATGATGAACCCAACACCTTGGCCAGATTAGAAGCAATCTACCAAGGCAGCATCTGATCAACCATCACGCTCGAGGCTCTCCAACACTGCATTACATCCAGGTGACAAAGTGCTGGATTGGTGCGTGGCAGCCATCAGTGGCAATGTCGTTCAAAGTTAATGTTATGAATGATTTAGCAGCTTATTATCATGCATATTTGTACTAAACAATTCACATTTTTCATTAGAGGTCTGGGATGCTGTGCTAATAGAGCCATTAGCAGAGTGATGTATGGCAGGCAGGAATGTGACCCCCTGTCTCTCATGTACGCACAACACTGCGCTACACAATGGAGGGACACAAACATGTCTTATCCACACAAAAAGAAGCCAATAACTAACACAAAGCTGTGGGTGGTGTGGGATGAGACCTGTGGACCTTACTCAGAGATATCCATCAGTGCGGCTGCAGATTAGACTACAATAAATTAACATTTGCACAAACATTACTGGTCTCCCTTCCCCTTGGGCATTATTTTGCATTAAAGATGCATTGCTAGACTATAATTCAGTGGGAATCAGATGGCAAATGAAGTTCATTTGTCTGTCATGACATGACTGTCCAGATGGAGAGTGAGGAATTGTGTGAAAGGGAAGAGTACAAAGAAGGACACAGCATTGGACGATCATACTCTAAGCCAGCATCCGTCTGGACCTGCTCTCGGGATTTTCTAATTGTGTTAGCTAATGGACTACCTTAGTTTTAATCACCCTCTAAATGAGACTTCCCTATCTATCTCCCTGCCCTTCTCAGTAGTCCCAGGGTCTCTGAGGAGCCGCGAGCTGTGTGTCTGAAGGTGTATCAGCTATGACCAGGCACTGCAGCGGGGTTGTGACAGAAATAGAAAGGGGTTGAGCACACAGAGGGACCAGGATGCAGATAGAGCAGAGGCAAGGAGTGTTATCAGCATTGGTAATTGCTGGGACATGCAGGTTCTGTAGGCCATGGGGAGAGGTGGTGTGCTGGTGTGTTGTGTGTACTATAGGAGTGTGTTTTTGGACAGCTGTAATGTGATGGCAGCTTCAGTGCAGCAGTGTGCAGACTGGCTGGCCACAGGAGATACGGTCCCTCAGAGGAAGGGAGAATAAATGGGCCTGTCACACAGACAGGATGTGAACTGTCTCCTATACATGCAGGCCTAAATATGTTGTGGCAAGATGGGCTTTGTCTCCAGTAGAAAAGGTCTTTGTTTGTCTTTTTGTGTTGTTGTATGCATGCACTGCCTTTCTTTGCGTCAGATCAAATCATTTTTTCCTACACTGAAAGGCTTGAGCAGTGGATGTAGAAAGCATTTCTGTTTTGGCATAGGTCAAAACAGTAAATTCATCCAAAATCAGACCTGTGTGAGTGTCTGTTTCTTTTTCATGTGTGACACTGTGCCACATAGCCTTGTCAGAGCCCGTCCGAATCAAGCTTTGGGCGACAGATCATATTCCCAGGAAGCAGTGTGCTTTGTCCAGTCACAGTTCAGGCCTGTGGCTGCTGGGTGATGGATTAGGGGAAGGTTGGCACTAGCACTACCAATCATAAACAAAAAAAGCACAGCAGGAAGGTCAGGCAGACGGGCACACACATGTACTCACAGTTCTCAGTATGAAAGCATGTGCAGTGGAGCTTATGATAGTCTGACAAAAACTGACTTGAAAGCAGCCTGTGGGGTCACGTGTCACCCATCATTCCATGTTTTAGTGGATGTATTACAATTTTACTTACTCTGTTATATCTTATCTGACTTTATCTCAAAATATCAAACACACTGTCCTCTTTCATACCTTCCTCAGTTGTCCGTGATGTTCTGGATTCGCTGTCCATGCCTTGAAATTCGTTGAAATAAGGTCGTACTTTGATCTCATACACGATGCCCTTTTTAAGCGCGGAGAGGACAACGCTGCGCTCAGACGGAACCTTCACATCCTGCGTCTGCCAAGGTCCTGGGGAAGGAAGTCCTGATGTCTGCCTGTAGAGAACTCTGTAACCCTGGATGAACTGGGACTGACGATCCACCTGAGAGAGTGAATGAACGAGAACGGTTATGCCTCAGTTTTAAAAACTGGCGATGCTATCTCAGCAACAAGACAAGGGATGCATTGATGCCACGTTGGAGGCTGTTACTTGTTTAATAGGCCCTGCATCACCAGCTACGGCACACTTAGCTCAATTAACAGCCTGACATTACCTCATACACCCAGCTCCAAGCCAAAAGTGTTCCCTTCTCTATTAAAAAACACTCCTTAATGCCACCTTAGAGCACATATGCGTGTCTCACATGTGTTATAAATACTAACTAGTGGTCCTGGAAAGCAGGTACCATCACGTCTAAAATGGGCTCTGAGTATGAGAATGCCGTACAGCAACAAATGCAGACACTCAGGGGATGTGGAGAGAATCTACAGCAGCAGCTTTAACAGCAGAACTGTCCCATAGAAAAGATGGAGAGACTAGAAGTGTGATAGCCCCCTGCAACCCTCAGAGGCCCCCTCCTAAAACTTGGGCCCATTTAGCCCGACAGAAAAAGCTGAATTTATGCAGAGCAGAAGCAGGCACATAACTCACTGTAATGGCTTGTTAACAGTAGAAGAAGTGAGCGGGGCTTTCAAGTGGGATATTAAGCAGCTGTTTTTTTCTCCAGTCTAGCTTGAGTAAATCAGCAAAATGGATGCATGACTTTTATTAATGGAATGATTTGGGAATATAAAAGCTCTCTAAGAGTGGCCCCTCCATTTACTGAAAGGGCCCCTGATTGATTAGGGAGACATGTTTGTGTTGATTGTACATTGCAATCATAAAGCAATGCTTTAACATTAAATTAGCTCCCATGTCTTGGGTTAGAATTATTACAGGGGTCAATAAACGTGTCACCGGGAAAACTGCTAATGTGGTTGATTTGGAAATGGAAACAGGGAGCCAATGGCACTAAGTGATGGAACAGTAAACACCTGAACCTGTGTGATTTATAGCCACACAATCAAAATGAACTAGCATATATGCAATCACAACCCTTGGATTTGAGAAATAACAGCATGCATTTTGTCTCCATCAACGTTTTTAGATTTAGTCGAATCCATTTTCACGTTTTGTGTGACGGCCTAATTTTAGGACATAATTTGCTGATGGATGTGGTGAAGCAAATATGACAATGTGTGCACGTACACAGAGAAAGAGCAGGTGCATGTACTTTTTATTTTGAACTCTAAATGAAGATTAATCATCTCCTGGTTATTGGAAAACAAGAAAACTCATATTCACCAAACAGCCACAGACATTCATTTCAATCTCATTTTGTATGTGCATAGTCAGAGGGAAGCAGCTGAAGACATATGGAAGATTGATGAACGACCAGATGTCTCTGACATCTCTTTTGATGTTCCGTGTGGTTAAGAAACTATTCTCCAGCTATTTGATCTTCAGATACTTTAAAGAAACCGTTTACAATATTTCAAAGCTGCAAACTGAGGAAACAACCGAACAAAAATTTCCTGACATAAAACAAGTAGCCCTAAGGGGCGACTTTATGGCTTCAAAGGGAACTTTAGCATCAACTTTACAAAGACTCAATCAGATGTGTTAGTTTTGGTCCTACCCAAAACTAGAAACATTTTGGAAGTTTGCATTTACAACTTTTACAGATTTCTCAAAGACATCCTTAAAACCCTCTCCTATAACAACCATTTTTGGACTTCCACCATTTGATCTACACCTCAGCTGCCCGGCAAAAATTCTGATAGCTTTTGGTACTCTCCTGGCACGTTGACTGTTAATGTAAAAAGAGAAATATCCTCCAACTTTTAAATCAAGGATAAATTATATAATTCAGCATCTGACATTTGAGAAAATATGATACACCACAAAAGGCCGTGCCCAGAAATTTTATGCCATCTGGCAACCTTTCTTAACTTATATATATAAAAAATATATATACATATATGCTAAGGACGTTATAAATTAGAACTGTCTTAGAGACTTCAACGTGCTGTAAATCAATCCTTTCCTGTCCAACCTGATCAGGAAGCTAAGAAGTAGCATTTAGAAATTACTTATATTGGTGCTGATAATCTCATTTAAATTTGTGGATTAGGATCAGGCAAATTTAGAAGGGAGACTTTTTCAAGATCACTTACAAAGTCTTCATAGTCCCTTTAAAAAATTAATAAATAAACAATAAAAAAGACACTGACTTAAAATAAATCAAACATGTTAAAAGGAATGAGTAGAGATTAGAAAACCAAATGTAAATCAATAAATATTCCTCTGAGTGTTTTCAGTATAAAGACGGAGGCTGAGGGCACCAAAAGATGTATTTTAACTGCGTGTTAGACTTACCGTCCATGTGACCTGAATGGTTGTGGGACTCAGGACAACTGGGTTGTGCAACCGAACGATAACCTCTCCAAGCTCCTTCTGCACATGCCTGTGGTCGACACCCTGAGCTGGAGGACTTATATCTAAGAGAGAGCAACAAAAACCAAACAGAAATCAGAAAGTGTGGATGCTGCTGCCATTCCTTAACTTGGTTTTCCACAAGGTTTTTTTCTACCGACCTTGCTTTATCAGAAGTGCAATGTTAAAAGAGTGGCTGAATAGACCTTTTTTTTTACACAAAGGAGCCTCCACTTGGTGATCACAAATTCTGTGAAAAGGGAATGACTCAATTTGCATAAAAATGACCTCATTTCATTTCGTACGACACTTGTCTGGTTTAAAGAAAAGAAATGAGAGCTTGGCTGGCCAAGATTTTTAAATGTATGACTTCTCTGCACTTTCTGAGGCCTGACTGAAAAAAAAAACCACATCAAAAAATCAACTCTGAGCGCGCGACCTCGGATTTACTGGCTGTGAGATGAATGAACAATCTGACACTATTTTCCGGCTCATTTCACATTTTGCACTTGCATGTGTTCCAAGTTACAAGCAGTAAAAAAAAAAAAAAAAAAAAAAACTCTAGAGTTTGAGATACGGAGTGTGGTTGAATGAGATGCTTACTGAGAGGAAGGAAAAATTAACTGCAAGAGAGAATAATATTTCAAACTCTCCAACACAGTCATGAATCACAGGATACACTGATAACAGAAGACAGGCTGAGCAATGTTGAAAAGAAGTGAAAAATCAATCTGTCATCATTGGATGCCATTATCAATAACCAGATCAACATATCATCTCAAGACCCTCACCTCCAACATGAAAGATGGGCTGTTGTTAAACACTTGAAAAACACTCTTGGCTTAAATTTGACACAGCCGGGCCAAAGGTTCTTTCTGTTTCTGGCAGCTTATCATATCGATGTGGAGCCAGTGGTCTGTCTGATATTATA
Source organism: Labroides dimidiatus (assembly GCA_030710495.1). Taxonomy (NCBI): domain Eukaryota; kingdom Metazoa; phylum Chordata; class Actinopteri; order Labriformes; family Labridae; genus Labroides; species Labroides dimidiatus. Next base: position 22,177,868 of record CM061154.1, read on the forward strand.
ATCACGTCGTCTTTGGCTTTCAGGACAGTTATTTTCTCTTGTTATGAACATTAACATAGCAGGGATAGAGAACTGACTCCCCAAAGTAGACATTCTTATTTTACATAATTACTTAAGTGTCGCTTTAATGAGCTGTGCTCTGACGAAGAATGTGACCTCAGATTTTCAGTTCGACTATTTCAGGGGTTGATAACGATCACACAAATTTAACAGATAGATGTTGAAGCAGATTGTGCAATAAACACTGACAATGATATATTTTTAAAACATTAATGTTCCTGGTGGTACCTTGTGTTCTGACAGGGTCAGACATGGGGCTCGGATCACTCAGGCCCTGGACGTTCACCGCTCGCACCATGAACAGGTAGATGGTGTTAGGACGCAGGCCTTTGACGGTAAACTGGGTGGTTTTGATGTGGTCTGCTACAGTTTGCCAGCTGTTGCTCACTGACTGACTGTAATGAAAAAAAGAAGAGAGTTCATATGATTCATTGTCTGTTAGGTGGTATATAAATATATTATATACATCTTTTAGCAGCTGATAACTCAATTGTTTGTTTTTTCTTTGCAGACTGAACACATTGAACCGGATGATGGCAACATTAAAGAAAGAAAATTCATTCTAAAATGCTACTGGAAATACGAAAACGCAGCTGAAGTGCAAAGACAATTTAGGAGGGAGTTTCAAAAAGAACCACCAATATGAGTTACCATCACTCGAATTAGACTCACAAGACTTTTTTTATGGGTATACCTAAAAGACAAAGTCCAAGCAATGAGACCTGCAACAGTCGCTGAATTTGGAGCAACCATTGAATGTGAAAGCACGCAAATACCAAGGGAATTGTTTTATGATGCGTACTATTCCATCACTTTGCGTTGTCGGCAGTATCTGGACCAGAACGGACATCATTTTGAGAACAGGCAGCGACCAAACAATAGAATGATGTTTGTAAATTCTTTTAGATGTTGAAAATTAAATAAATTATAATAAACACCTAGCTTAGAATCATTTAAAGTGTGTATAGCGAGGTGTTGAAGTTTGTGCTTGAACATACCTGAATGCCTCGATGACAAAAGAGGAGACAGGTGATGCTCCAACCATCCCAGGCTGCCAGGATAAGGACACACTGTTCTTGGTGACATCAGTGACCTGAGGTTTAGATGGTGGACCCGGAAGCTCATTCTCATCATGGCTCTTCACGACCAGCAAACCACCGGATTCTGAATTGTTAGAGAGAGCACTTTCTGTTATCAACACTATTGCTGATAAATTAAAAACTGTAATTTTCTTTGCATGAAACAAACAGAATAATTTCTCCATCTTGTACCTTTGACTTCCAAGAAAGCACTCCACGACGTCTCACCGCTGGAGCTGGTCGCCACACATGTGTAGATCCCAGAGTCTGAAAGCTGGTGCACAGAAGCATACACATGCATTTATGCGCGAAAACAAGCACACATGCATACACAAAGAGCTCTATATCTCCACTAATAACACTTTTAGTGAAATGGCCATTTCATTTCACACATCCAGTGAGGAGCAGAAGTGACTGAGTACACACCATCTCCTCATCGCTGAAAGACTGAAAAAAGGATGGTGCGACTTCATGCTAGTGCCGGCCAAATTGTGTGTCATTTGTGAGTGCCTCAAAGTGCTGACGCTAATTTCCTAATGAATTCCATTTTCTACTCGCCACCCTTCCATCACTTTTCAACTTCCCCTCCTTATTTCCCCACTGTCCTGCCGACCACAACAAAGCCACGCTAATTAATTTAGGGTGTGCTGCTGGAGCCCCCCCCTGGACCGATGACAGCTGGCTTGTCTCTCCATCCCTCCCAGGAACTTTGGTTGTTTGTTGGTTTTTGTCCCGGTGCCTTCCTTCCATTTATTAAATAACATGTCAGTGGTGTGCAGCTCTGTCAAGCATAATAGATATTCCACCGAGACCTCAGAGTGGAGAAAGGAAGATGTGAGCCTCTTAAATTTAATCTACTCCAATCGTGCATGTGTGTACACATGTGTGCGTATGTCTATAAGTGCATACATGTTTCCATCCTACAGCTGGAGTCCATCCAATCTTGCACAGCTGAGCCCCGTTGGAGCTGCTGTAGCACTAAGTGATACCATCAAACAATTAATGAAAAATCAATGGTGCCTATTCATCTCTTTAAAGACATCATGGTACCTTTCTCTACGAGGTTATGTTTGAGCTACTTTTTAACTGTGAGCCGACCACACAAATGCATATAACTCAGACATCTTAAATAGAGATGTAACTAAGGGGGCGCGACTTATAGGCAAACCACTTTGGACATGTTATTGGAGCAGTAGCGAGAATTGAATGCGATCCATTTACAACAATAAGAGTGTTACCTTGATGCTTTTGATCTGCAAGCTGCCCAGCTCCTGCAGGGACATGCGGGGGTCCTTCCCCAGCAGACTAACCCCATCCTTCAGCCAGCTGATGGAGGGGATGGGGTCTCCGGATGCTTGGCACTTCAACAGAGCCACGCTGTCCACTGCCAGCGTCTGATTTGACGGGCCTTGGCGGATGATGGGCGGCGGCCTGTCTGTGAGCACTGTGACGGAAAGGATATCATCTGTGTCATTCTTCGGTTCAGATGGGTGATCACATGACATGTCTGACTGTTAAATAAAATAACTGACAGTATTGATAATAAAAAGCACAGGGGGTGGAAGTGCATATCTATTATAAAGTGCACCAATTTTGCTGCAGCTCTAGTAATTGCACCACAGAACAATGACCATACCCCCAAATTTCCAGGAAGACGGGAAGGAACAGCTGAGTAGGGTTTTCCTGTTTCATTGATGTGGCAGAGAGATGCTAAGCAGTTTCCAGTTACTGCCTGGGTAGCCTTATTTTTACACACTGCTGAGACTCTGTGGTACAGCTTGGCGGTGAGACTTTTGGCTTTTGACTCAGTGTGGTTCAGATAAATACTTCATTATGTGCAGTGTGGGGCACCAGAAAAGGTGAATTTCAGACACTCACTGAAACCCCCTCGTGTGATGTAAACAGAGTGGAGAATAAAACCTGAAACTTAGCATGAAATGATAAAAATGACATACCTTTTTAAAAGTTTTTAAACTAGTTTTACTTTAGATAAATTCTAATGCTGTGATGAATTTCTGATTCATTTGTTATAAGGTGCCAAAAGAAGCCTGTGGGCTCCTCCAGTGAAATAGAGAGAATGTCAGAGGTGATCTCAGAGAGAGTTAGCACCTCAGCACACGGGCAGTTTATATATTTAGAGTTGAATAATGTGGAGTCCCCCTGGCATCACAGAAGCCACATTAATTAGAAAGTATGGATTAATGATGGCAGACCTGCAGGGGCTAATTACCAAGTCTACCTCAGTAACCTTTCAGCACATTATCACACCCTCACTCCCACCCCTGTTTTCTCTCAAGCTGCAACATCTGACAAAAGGAAGTGATTTCAAGTACTATACTTTAGCTGTGTTATATTCAGCTTTTGCTTGGGGTGACCTTAAACAGAATAAGGATCATTGTGTAGAAACCTGATAAAAATTTCAATCCTTCGTCTCAGTATTGATATTTTACATACTGTTTCAGGCTTTAACATGTTCAAATTGGAGGAAATGAAATCAGATATATCAAAAGTGAAGTCAGCAAATTAGCCAAGACAGGATTCAAAGCATCATTTATCATTCTGAGACTCACCAGAAAGGGGAAACCAGAAAGATTCTGTTTGCCATTTTCATTGCCTGAAGATTTTACAAATGTTTTTTTTTTCATCTTTTCACAAGTTTATTATTTTTCTGAAAGAAGAATTTAATCCTTTTGAGGTAGCAAAAGAAAAAAACAAAGACTTGGTAGTCCCAGGGCTGTTGATGAGTCTGATGTATGTGTTGATGGCATGTAGGAGTGACAGAGGGAGGAGGCGAGGCTCAGCAAAGGCCTTGGGTCTCTGGATCAGGAATTTCTCATTACAGATCTCCTTGAACTCCACAGACTGTTGTCGGGGCTCAATGCAGTAAATCACACAAAGACCGTGGCAGGTGTGGCCATGACCTCACCCTGGCCCTCCTGCACTCTTTCCCCATCTTTCCTTTCTGTCTTTGGACCTGGCTGTGGCGCATGTACCTTTTGTTGCAAGATTCAAAATAAATAGCCTGATAGATTCCCAGTGAAAAACAAACAGTGTGGTTTCATTTTTTCCAGTCAGACCAGTTTTATTTGTGCAGTAAACTGTTCATACATGTTGTAAAATGTGTTCCTGTTGCGTTTTAATCTTTCCACTAGCAGGTACTTGAGCAGACATATAGATGTCCATCTATCTTCTCATCAGAGCAGCTGAGCAGATTAGATGCTCCCACACCTCACAGGACCACATAATTCATTCTACAGAAAACTAGTCAGTCACTCAATCAATCATACCCCCTCCCCTCCTTCTCTGTGTGGCTCATCTTCACACACATACTCACACCTCACCCACACACCCAAGCGCTGATCATTAAACCTGAAGGAACTCAAGGGCAACACTTTATTTCCTTTGCAAAAGCAGAAGAAGAAAATTTTTAATTAAATTTTGTGACTGCAAATACACGGTAACTGAAGGTCACGGCCGCACAAGCATTTCTCAAATCGAAATCTATCCTGCGCATGGAATAACAAAAAATAATCACTAATGCTTGTGTACCTGTACTTCCAACTTTGCAGAGCAAGCAGAGCTGAGAAACTTTAATCAGGTGTCACTTTTGTTGAAATAAATAATGTATATGTCAGATACTTTACACAAAATTCATTTAGGAGAACAATCACTCTTACATCCTGGCTGTTTATAGACTTGTGTACCTTTTTCAGCACATTAAAAACAGTTTTTCATCAATTCTGGAGTCATGTATAGAGCTGGCATGAAAAAAGGACACGTCAGATTTTTCCTCACCATCTGTGACCTCCAGTTGAGCCTTGGCGAGGATGCTGCCTGCAACGGTCAGAGCCTGGCAAATATAGTAACCAGCATCTGCCCGCTGCACAGATGAGATGGTGAGGTCTCCGCTGGGCGACACCGAGAAGCGACTGTTAGGCTGCTGGGGTTGGTTGGGAAAGAGCAAATTCTGCAGGACGAGGAACAAACGGGCAATTAGCGAGGACATGGAAGCGGCACGATCTGGAAAAATGACAGAACAGTTGCACACCCACACGACCACCAACACACTCACATGTACTGCGCACACACACAGACAAATGAGCTGGACTGCTACAGCTTGAGTTTGAACAATTTCATCTCTCACTTGGCTAACCAACCTTAGACAACGGTCCAACATGTGTACAGTTTGATGATTTGGTTTCATATTTATTCTTGAGCCAAGCCAGAGGCTCCACTCTGTTATGAAGGAGACTTTTGCTCTTGTTGGCTTCATGACTTCTTTTTCTTTCTGCAGCGATTACACAACTGTTTGAGCTGCTCTTTTTCCCACAGAGACAAACCCATACGTTAAAGCTTCTACTGAACAAAGTACAACTCCTCAGGATGTGTTGAAAGACGAATGAAGAATTGATTCATTGTATTTCAGAGTAAATACAGAGGATCAGGGGGATTAATCACACCGAAAAAAAAGATCTCTACATTTTTCTCATTAGTTATTCATCCCTGATTTTTCTCTTTTGTATTCCTTTTTTCCCCTATGATCCCCAAAGGTAACAAGCAAACAAATTAGCAAGAATTAATTACACTTAATCGCTCTAATGCAACAAATTATGTTGTTTTTTTTAATTAGGCTCTACACATCTCTAGCACATGAAAGATGTACACTCCATTATCCCGGAGTGTGAGAAAGAGGTCTATCTGTCACTTAATTGCAACACTGAATTGGATTTAATTTGTTCTCTCAACAAATGCCTTCACACCTTTTACACGTCAGCGTGGGCGACATGGAGAAAGCACAAATACACACAAGGACACATGCGTAAAGATGGCAAGGACACGCAACTGCTTGTATAGGTGTTTGTCGTGCATTCATTTCTCGGGGCTCATCTTTAATGACGGTGTGAGGCGCACGCCGGATGTAAACCAGCTCTTTCTGAACAAGTTCACAGCATTACTCAGAGTGACTGAGTCATGTGCTGCAGGTCATACAGTGGTTTGAGGTAAAGTGGGTGAAAAGTACACCAAATGTTTGTGTGAGCAGGTAAAGCATGTGTCTCACTGCTGTTCGCTCTTTTAAAAGAACTTTGCTGTAATTGTTGCCCTGCAGGATTTGTGTGGCTGCATGTGTGTGTATGTGTGTGTTTGAACCTAAGCCAGGCCTGAATCATATCTCTGGCTCATCTACAAGCCCCAACAGGCTCCTAATTGGCACTGTTGTTGAGCGTCGTGAGGACACCCAGGTATTTGAATGGGTTATCTGCTTGAGTGAGGGATAGGATCGTTCTTATCAGTGCGGGGTCACGGGAAAGCGATTAGCACTTTGCCAGGCACGCTGTCGTTTGGCGGCTCCTGAGAACAAAGGTGTTTCTGTGCCTGCTGTAAAGATACCGATGACAGATAGTGTACTTTCAAGCGCTGTGTCTATGTGTGTGTGTAAAGGAATCATAAGTACTGAATAAGCGTGCATATAGTGAAGGGAACTAAACAAAGTGCTGATAACAGGAGATGCAAAGCAGATAACTGAGAGAGCAACATATCTTTCTTTGTAAGAAATAATGTGAAAAGCAATAAAAAGATAAAACCATTCTCCACACAATGCCTATTGTGAGATTGTTTGCTCTTACCTGACTCCCCTCCTTCTGCCAGAAGACGGCAGGCTGAGGGTTTCCTTTGGTTTCACACGGGAAGGTAGCAGTGCGGCCTTGAGCCACAATTTGGTCCCTTGGGCGGATGACAAACTGGGGCGCAGCTACGGTCAAAGGACAAACAACACAAGTGTTAAAGGAGCAGTGAGACCACACACGAGAGCTGGATAATTTCACGGCTTTGGGATTTCAAGCAAAGACAAGCAGAATACAACAGAGTCAAATCAAATGGGAGTGCTGACAGAGCTTCCATGCAGCCAAATATCCATCCACTTTCAAAGTTTTTACAGATCTGAACAAAAGGAGAACACCAATGACTGTCAAGACTATCATTGCCATGGTAACCAGGTGGGCCATTCATCCAGTAAGGCTGAAGCTGGATGAATGACAGTCACATTGGCATTCACACAAGGAAGCGCCTTGGTCACAATGGCATTTCCATCTGAGACAACACATAGGCACACCCATGCCCCTGAAGCAACACACTGTGAAAAGGTACAGACAGGAAGGGGTTAACCACATCTGACTTTCCATACGGACGACTGAGTCTGCATCGAAATGCATCTCAGAGAAAAGTCAAGATCTGAAGTGGCTCGGTACTTCTGATCTAAGTCGTATCAAAAGGGAGTGAGAGAGAGAGAAAAGACTATTCCTGTGTTTGTCACACTTGAAGCTAACACTTCTCCATCACACGCAGAGAGAAGAGGCTCGAAAAGCGATCAAACTTTGAAATCAAACGTGTGAAGCTTTCTCAGTCAAGACTCACGACTCCATCAGGAGCCGGGCCAGTTGTCACACACTTGTAGCTGAGACAGAGTTAGACGTGTCTGACTGACAACTTGACACTTGCAGTCCAGTGAAAAAAAAGGGAAGAGGAGTGCAGAGATTAGATAGAAGTTTCTTTAGGAGTGGAGTGCCACCATCCTGTGCTATGGTGGGTTCCAGAAGCAAGCATTCAAATTTCAACATATCTGAGCACAATTCATGTGCAATCATTAATTCAGCAAATACTAAGGAACCAAGTTTTGAGCTGGGATGGGTTACAGCCTTTTTCTTTGCCCATTGCTATTGTTAACACCAAGAGATACAATAACAATTGAGGAATTGAAGTATATGAGTCAATGATAAAACATCCTGCTGGTGAATTTAAATAAATTCCAGCAAAAGTAGTTTTAACCCCTTGTAGAATATCTCTACTTTCAATAACGACTCATTTTTACACAGTGTTGCCGTATGATAATCATAGGTGCAAATACAGAATGTAACCTGAATTTTCTTGGCTGCTGAACTAAAATTAGATCCCTGAAAATGTCCAAATTTTTGACTCTTGACTGTTTTTATAATCCATTTTGTTCTCTATTCAGTCACTGTGAGGTCTTAGTGCTTATATAAATCTTCAACAACATGGTCCCTGTAGAAGTAATAAAAGTAAGGTATAAAGAGTCAAGGTTTTTGCTTTTTTTTCCTCCTATAAAATATGAGAAATGTATGAAGTTGTTTTTACAAAGTTCTCCAACAAAGAATCTGAATTGTTGCAACATCTTGCACCCTTTTTGTGTCTTTTGATTTCTTTGTAAGTCCTTCCACTGACAAGCCAGCTGGTTCCAGTAAGGCCAAACCCTTCCCATTTGGCTGGTTTCTTCATGTAATCCCTTTTTGGGGGTGTGTGTATTTGTCAAAGATACACACAGTTTGGAATGGTACAGATGGCTGCAGATTTACTGCTTTCCCATTTGGCCTTCTGCAGCTTGGATATCTTGTGGCTCTCACAATGCTGGGCTTGATACAGAGCTCCTAAATCATGCTCTGGCAAGGGCTCGGCTGCTTCCATTTAGTTCTTCTGTTCTGTTCAATCCCACATACTGCACTGCTAAGTACTCGCTAAAATATGGTTTCACACCTTTCAGACTGGCTCCTGTCACTGTCACACTCTCTCTTTTCATGTTTCTTTCTTCTCTGTCCTCAGAAAACTCTTGATGCAGAGGAAACAATCTCACAAATTACTTTCCAGTCTGTTACTATTAAATCAAAGGATGTGAACTTTGTATAAGTAGTTTTAAATACATGATCACCTGCAGCTTGATACCAGATTTATTTCAGCTAAATTTGAGTTTCCTGCACATCTCTCCAGCTCATTCCCTGCTCTTGCCACAACTTTAAAAAAGGAAGAAGAAAAAAGCCTTATGGAAACCAGTAGGTGGGTGGACCTCAAAAGAAGACTTTCATAGAAATATAGATCAAAAACTCTGACAAATCAAGAGGAAGTCAGTGTGTGATGGTTTCCCAGTGTGGCTCAGGGCTCCCTCACACTGGCCCTGTTTTGATCCAGAGACCCTTAATGACATGTGAGAGGCTCCTTCCTGTCCCCTCCTAAAGAAACACATGATCAGGTGCCCATATTTAATTCATGACACAGTCACATCTGCCTGTCTTGGAGAGGGCTTGACATAAAACAGAAGTCAAGGAGAGGGGAACAAATGGACAGAGAGACAAGTCTTCATTCAGTGCAGCAGGCACATAAACTCAGAAGAATTTCCTCCTCCTTTAAAAATTCCACATTCAATCATATTTTATTCAGAAGCCAACGGCAATTACTGTCTCTTCCCACGGGCAGAGTGAATGTGTAATTTCCTCCATCTTCTTGAAAGCTGACAGTTTGACAATCACAGAAAAGCTGCTGCTGTTTTGGCAACCCAGGTCCTGCCACTGAGGCTGTGTCTGGGTTTCTCTGCCAGTCGAGCCTGTCTTGACACATACTTCTGCCATTATTTCCTCTCCCTTCTTTGTCCACACTCTTGCTTCTTGTACCTGCATTCCTCCCCTCTCAACAAAAACACACCTCTCCCTCCAGATGCCCATTTCTTCGCTCACTCCCTTCTGACAATTAAGCTTCTTTAGTGTATCATATCAGCCTCTACCTTCACCTTTTCTCTCAGTCTACGGGGAAATATAAATCAGATCCCGGGCTCTGCGACATGGGGCTCAGAAGGAAAGACGCTCGTCCAAAACAAACAGATCTCAGCTTTGTGTTCCAAATATCCCCAGATGGCCACAAGACTTGCAAGTCAAACACGTCCTGCACCATATGAGATGACAATGTCTGAGGCTATCAGATTGCCAGCCCACTCAGTCGTTGTATACGACAGGATGTCGTCGCTGAAAAGAGTGTCACTTTGAAAACTTTCAGATAAATCTATGTTGAAGTGACAGAAGACCAAACCAACAAAATTTGTGCATGTTTCACAGACAGCCATTTGTTACATTTATTAAAAAGTTATTAAATTATAAAATAACCGTTAAAGAAACAAACATTTGAATACAGCACTAGTCTTATTTTACTGTTATTCCACTGATTAAGTTCCACACAAAGATAGTTGTTCAATTAGAAGCAATGTAAATTGTTAGCTGCACTGATTAATTGGTATAAATATTAGACAGAATCCAAAATCTGATCTGTTACAACAAGCCAGAAGTGTTTCTCTGTAACTTATCAGGGTAGATAAATTTACAAAGACTACAAAGATACTTTACTCTAAGGGTACATCATGTGACGTAACAGCTGTGTTAGTCAAATACAGTAATGTAAAAGCAATGAGATTTGATTGTCAAGCAGTCGTATGCAGGGGAGTGTATGAAGGGAGCATGCAGGATGGAATCATACCAGAAGGATGGGTACTTACCGACAGGGCGAGCTGGAGACACAACAATGGTGGAGTGGATAAACAAAACAAGAAACAAATAAAGACACACGCACACACAAACATAAAACAAGACAAGAAGAACAGAAAATAAAACATAATGAAATAAGACAAAAAGAAACCAAAGTCAGAATGAATGACATGTTGTGTTGGGGACAACATACTGTAGTTCTCGCACAGGGTAAGCATGGCAGAGAGGATCCAGTGAGCTTCTAAGAGCTGGACAGTTTGATTGACATGCTCAAAGCCTCTGTTTATTCAAGACACCAGAAGACTGGTATAAGCGCCCCCTGGTGGTTGATGATCTTAAATTGCATTAAAAAAGCTTAAAGGGCATTCAGATTGACTTTTCAGAGACAAATACAACTGGACCCTCTCTGTCTGCATTTAATGAAATCTACAATTCTATGTGCTGATGGACAGAGCAGAAAAAAGAGAGCGAGGGGAAGAAAGAGAGAATTTCAAAGACTAATTGAAGACAGCATATGGGCTACAGAAAGTACAGCTTCCCAAATGTAATCAAAGGAACTGGTGCAGACGGTGTTTCCCTGATCTGTCGTCTGTGTTACTCTTCGTCCTCATCAAGTAAAACACCAAGATGCTTCGCTCAACCTTACTTGTATAAAAATGAGAAGTTCACCTTGTTGTCTACCTCTAGCCCTCTGTGTTGCTCTAAAGTGGTCCACAGAGACCGTAAATACTTGGGTTTAATGGGAAAAAGAGTGGTGAAAAGAGGGGAAATTACTGTCAGAATGTTTTTATTAACCTTGCAAACCCCAGGTGTGGGACCGGCAGTGTGCACCAGTAATCTGTGAAATGGCTTTGCTGACTGGATGGTTACGGCGTGGAGGGTAGCGTGGCTACCCAACCACCACGTCTGGGGGAGGGTGGCAAAGTGTGTTGTGCCGCACTTGGTAATGTAAATAATTAAATAGATTCATAGAGCGTCGACATCTCTCTCTGCAGCAGGAGTCAGCATTCTGGTTTTCCATTTGTGTAGCAGAGCCCCTCCGGAGTAAACTGTCAATCAAAACCTCATATTGTGTACAAGAACAATAACCCCAGAGGTCCGTGACTTCTCTTAGTGGTGTTATGTGAAAATATAGCGGCGAATAAAGGTGTTCCGTACCTCTGACAGTGAGAGTGGCAGATGCCTCCAGTTTGCCCACGCGGTTTTCAGCCACACAGGTAAACGTTCCCTCGTCATTAATGGAAGCCTTCTTCACTCTCAGCACATAGTCGTCCTTGTCATACTTGATCTCGTACCTGTAAACAAAGACGTTACATCTTGAAACCATAGTTGCTTTTTTCAGCACTAAACGCAAATACAACAAAGTCAGATAAAACCCTGAGAAAAGTACGACTCTTTATTTCACCCGTGCCTGTTGAGCTGTCTGCCAGCAGCGGTGGAAAGTGTATTTCCTCTTCAAGGGGTACACAGAGGCGCAACTGTTCATTGTGACAAATGGAGATTGCAGGGGGGAAGGATCAATTATTCAGCAATGACACACAGTACACAGAGAAGTGTTCGTTCACTCGGAACCCTCAAAACTTGTTCAATATTCATGAGATGTTTCTCTGTCTGTGTGTGTGGATATCTTTAAACTGTATTCAGAGCTTTGTGTGGGTGTCATTGTGCCTTTTCTTGCAATATATCCTCACAAAACTACACTTCCACATTGTGCCACACTTGAATGAATCAATACAGATGATATACAAAAGCAAAGCGGGGCCAAATTTCAATTCCACTGTAGGAAAAAAAATGTTTACCAATATGCTTTCCAAATGGTTGTCTGTGTGCTTCGACCTGTATGAGTTGTATGGTGGTTGACAGAGGGATAACGCTGGTCTGGTTTGTTGTTCCAGGCTGTAATTGAAGGGGGTGCAGGCCTGGCAGTTTGTAAGCAGTGTACTAGAGGCTGTGTGATGGCGGTCTGTCAGCCTGACAACCTTCTGCTGTCCACAGCCTGTCACTCTCAGACGCTGAGACAGGAGTTGAGATGAACAGATAAAGAGACAGACTTGTGCTTGTCTACACTGTATTTGCCCCTTTAAGTACATGTGTATAAATTCTAAATATGGCACAGAACAAGACAATCCAAGTGAAATTGATGCAGTTTGTGTGTTTCTGTCTGCCTTTCAAATTTGTGTGCTGCAGTCTGTCTTTTTTGATACCACCACTGAGTCCCTGAAGTCAGAACTTTTCAAACCCACAAAGGGGCTTTCAAGGCCAAGCCTGGAGTTATATTATCCTTTTATTATAGCTTACGCTTCTGTTCCATCAAACTCCAAACTTGTAGTCCAACAGCTATTAAAAACACATAAAAGCACCAAGAGTACTGATGCCTGCCCAATGTGGGGCTAACTCTTCAGAGATTGAAAAGCAGCCAGAGATGTTGGAGCAAACTGCACTGGTCATGTTGATTGTAATGAAGAAAAATGCAATCCACTGCAACAGCATGACTCTTTTATGTGATTTTAATAGTGTTTGGATGATAATAGAGCTCGATGGCACAGAGGAATAAGCTGTACTGGGCTTACATGATACTTGTCTGAGGGACAAATTTTGATTTCTGTTATTGCCTCTATAGGGGAATGGTTAAAAGTTAGTGTACAATTGTCACAGTGGATAACTCTGGATACTCTGGGTGACACATTGGACAATGAACTCCAGCAACAAAATACAGTTTATAGCAATAGCCCTGATGTGACTTTCCAGTAAAAGTACACCATGGTCCATTTCCCTCGTAGTGGGAAAGACCCCTCAGCTTGACCTCAGGTGTACCTATACTGACTTGCCATGAGCAGCTGCAGAACTAATCTGTCCAGTCTATCCGTGTCTTAGTTTTTTTCACCTGCTGTTATGACATTTCTTGAGCAAGCATTCAAAGGCAGCTTTATCGAAGCACATTCCTCAACTTTGACTGCTAGTTCCTCCTCTCTGCACAGGTACTTAAGGAACCATAATGATTATTTGACCGCGTCATGACTGAAGGCTTTGTTCTACGGAGAGGGGATGTACAGTTCAGGTAATGGAGCAGGATATGAAGAAAGCATTTATTGTTGAAACAGAATGAGTGGCATCCAAAGGAATGAGACAGCACCTTTAGGGAAATGCCTGTTGTCAGATGAAAAACAAACAAGCTAATAGAGAGAAAGAGAGAGAGAGATTCTTTCCATACCCTGCCCTCCGGCAAGGATGAGAAGCATAAAATGAACTCCTGACATTTTGAAGGGAGGTGTGTGGATGAGCAAAAGAGTGGCAGAGACAAGTTAGGGCTTAGAGAGAACACCATGACTCCAAAACAAACCACAAGAGGAAATCAACATTTTCCCGGTACACAAACCAAACAGAATTCACAGTCTAAGAGGAGTTCAATGTCTTAACAAAGTACTTAAAGTTTTACACACAACTCGTGACTAAACGGTAACATGTTTGGGAGATGCACTATTTTTCATTGACATTTTATTGTAAGTCTTTGATAGGTACAGCCGTGAGAGTTCAGATGTGATTTATGAACTTATGTCACCTAAACTGTGTCATTCTCGATGTTGACATGCTAACATTAAGAAGCTGTTATGTTGGTTTTGCTGGTTATTATTTCAAAACTTTCTTATAAGAGCTTGGTGAGGCTGAGGGTAATGGAAAAATTTGTACTTTTAAAGTATTTTGTCTCCATACTAGCAAGTTAAACTAATTGGTATATTTCATTATTTTCATCTCAGAATACCGGTTATATTTTGTCTAAGCTCTATCTCAGCTATCCACCACTAGCAAGAGCTGTCGCTCCATATAATGGCTACTGCTGTAATGCTACTACTCTATTTCATCTACTACCAGGATATAAACAGGCACATCTCATAGTGGCACGTTTTGGCAGTATTTTGATCTTGAAAATGAAGATGAAGATCTGTATAGGCTGTGTTAGAATAAAACTGGCTTAGTACTACACTGCTGGAGCAATTCATAGGCAGAGTCTGGTGTGCTAGCTATACAAATGTTAGCATGACTCAGGAAAACAATTTTACATTGTTTACATGCAGTATTTTTGGCTGTGTTCAATAACTTAAGCTTAATTATGGCCGTTTCTGAGTCTGTCTTACCTTTTAGAATTAGGATTTCCAATATTGTCACATGGTTAGCTGGCTAAGTGCCAATAACAGCAAACTGGCTAATGAGAAGGAAATACACGGAGGAAGGTTTTTTATTTTTAAAAACATATGCATGGCTGTCAACTCAAATTTTGTCTGTTCACTTTATGTCTTGAGCAGATGCACTCCCTGAGATCCTGCTACATTTCAACTCCTCATACAAGTTCCCACAGCCTGACATCTTCCTGACCTGTCCTTGCCATATGGATAACCCAGATATGCACCTTCAAGACAACATGATTACTGTTCTTGATTCCATCTATACTAACCTCTCAAAGCGAGCCTCAGGCTTATTATCAGGAAACATGAGTCCAATCAATCTGTAATCAACTTCCTATATGGAATCAGCCGAGATGACAAGATGAGTGGAAATACTCGGGGGATAAGAGGTAGTTGTAGCCACGCTCGCATGCCAGCACACACAGAAAGGGAACAGTAGCTCTTTATTGAGACTGGATTGGAGTAGAGCTCTGTTCTCTATTAGAGGAGGAATGTAATTGCACATGTAGAAGGGCTGTGGAAAGGAGAGGAGAGCCAAGCTCACCCTGCCTGACTCTATCTCCTTTTCAACCCAAAAAGGCACCCGTACACACTCACACTCACACTGACACAAAGAACAAAGTATACAATCATACAACACGTATCCACACATGTGCAGAGTCATTCACTCGAGCAGGGAAATGAGGAGTGATGGGAATGTAAGCAAATGCCAAGACAAAGCAGGATTTCTCTGGCTTGTCAACTTGATGTGTTTGCTGCGTGGAGAACCCTGCGCATTGATGAAAACTTTATTGGACACACTTTAAAAGCATCATGTCTCAAAAATCCTCTTCATCATCTGCAAGGATTTGCTTTGAAATCGTCTGTCAGGATCACCCGTGTTCCTCCCTCAGATTATGTGCCAATTCGCTAACACTAAAAGACTCTTATCTCTTCGACGACTGAATGCTTGTGTACACTTATCCACAGAATGACCCAACCTGAGAGGATGTTATCTGCGGCTCCCTTGTGAGTACATGTGTTTTGTGGCCGTGCTGGGCAGAGGGCTTGTGTGCCAACTGTGAGCACATGACTCAGACTGAAGATACAGCACAGGACTAATTCCAGCTGGCTCTCTGGCCTGACCGCTTTGACAGTAAGTCCCCTCTTTGCTCCATTTCATCCTGACAGTCTGATCCACTTTCACACCATCTCAGTGCTACTTTACCTCATCCTGATCAAAAGAGCTGGAGTCTACCTGTCCGGGCATTGTCAAGCATGAGAGGGAATCAATTAACCGCTATCGCTTCTCATCTTCCTTTTGTACGGCCCGTGGCCAGGACTGCATTCCCTCTTGGCACGTCTCGTGCCTCAGCAGGGTCAGGGCCTTCTCATCAATCCAACTGAAATTAACCAACTTATCCTACATTAATCAAAGAAGAGTTTGGCAGGATTTCACTCCTTATGGCTAGGCTAGAGGTTTGTTGGAAGAAAATGTATCCAGAATTTGCCTTTGAGAGAGCTACTTCTTAGTTCCACTGCAACAAATGTGGTGAAATCTCTATTTAATCAAAGTGGTTTACAGTAGACACTGTGGTTGAACAGGAAAATATAACAGACAAAGAGAAAAAAAGGCAAAGTTCATCTTTTTGTCCAATGCCTGGAAGCTATTCTTACTCTTTCTCTTTTTGTCGATGTGAAGAACAAAGGGTTGAGGAGGAAGTCAGACGTAGAGGTAGAAACTTCTGTTTTCCTGGAGGTGAGGAGCTATTTTTTCTATCATTCATGAAGATAAATGAAGAGTACTAATACATAATATATGATCAGCTGTACAATTCCCTAATGAATGCAAAGATAGAATTCTATATTTTCTACCATAACAGGTGAGTTATTACTGTATTCACCTTCCCTTGTTGCTGACACAACCAGAGTCTAAAAACCTTGAAGATAAAAGATAAAAATGCACATCCTTCTTCCATTCCTCTCTGCAGCCTCCCTCTGCATGGCTCTCATAAATAGCAAATGTATCCACTTATATATCAGGGGAAGTAATGGAGACAGGAACCATAGCCTTCCGTATTTTCATTCTGCTGAATCGTAGAGGTTAGAAATCACTGAAACTGGATGGTCAGCACAACACGGGCGCTCCTGTCACACCAGCTTTAACAGCTCTCTCAAATAGAATGACCCACACACCTCTATCATACACACACCCACACCAACACACACACACACACACTCCTGAGAGAGATTGAGTCAAAAAGAAAGGCTTTTCTGCTGAATGTTGCTGGGGCTGTGCTTTGGAGGTCAGTGGGGACAGGGAGGCCTGAATACAGAGAGACTGCAAGACCAAAGGGGCTCTGATAAGGCACAGGAGAGGGCACAAGGGTCTGCTGCAAATGAGGTGGGAGCGAGGAAACCAAAGAAGGGGAAGACGTGGGCCACACACTGAGCTGGTAGGCAGAGAGAGATAAAAACACTGCCCAAGTCTTTCCACGGGGATTCAGAGTCTGTGGCAGAATCTTCTCAGAGCTCTGTGATCTGGGAGCAGCTTTGGTGCTTTGCTCAAGATGTGGCAGAGATGCCTCACAGACGGATATTAATCTGATACTGATATTATTTCCAAAGGGTGCACTAATCTATCAGCCTGGTAATGAACCAGTAAAAGTGGATGATGTTGAATTAGCGACATTATGAGGAGGGTATGATACTGTGTACGCCTTAAATTAACCTGTAAGACTCCTGTGAGGAGTTTTTAGCTTGTTATGAAACAGACTGAAATTAACAGTCAATGTTTCCCACAAAAAGAGGATATCAGGTCAGGCCAGCTGCCAAAATGGACTGGTTTGACCTTCTTTTTATCAGTGTAAAATTGCCATCTGTTACCATGATTTAGATGATCTCCTGTCGCTCTCTGCCTGTCAGAACTGTAAACCTGCAGCATCTGACACATGCTCTGCAGCAGGCAAACAGAGTGATCAAGGATTATCATATCCTGTTGCATGTTGACCTTCTCATACCACATTTTTAAAAGTTTTGAGTTGCTGATTGCTGCGAATGTCATTCTGCACCATCTTCGTCTTGGATCACTGTGAAAAGCAACATTGTTAAGAAGCCTCAGGTGTGAGCCTCAGGTGCGATGACAGAATATACCCTGGTAAGCCTCAATGTTACCTGGCTTTTACTTGACTTAACTTGGGAAAGTGTGAGAGAATTTAGCTTCTGAGGTAAAACTGTTAGCTTCCATTAGCACCGTATTGGTAAACAGTCAAGCTAAAACATCCGCATGCTAATTCGGCAGGCTAAACAAATTTCCATACTGGATCCTGTCCAGCTATCCTAGTAATGGCAGGGGAGCAGGCGAATGTATCTTAAGGTTACAGATCGATACAAATATAACTTGAATGAGTGGTGGTGATGACTTTTGCAGTATTCAAAGCTGCAATTATTTATGTACTTTAAAGGTTCGTCAAGGAGAGTTAAATGGGGACGTTGAATGTTAACTCAACCACAACAGACTGATTGAATCCATCAGAGTTGAATGCTAACTGGGAACATTTTTAAAATGCATAAATCATTTTAAATCAATAAAAGTACCTTCCGTTTTTTGCCAATTTTTTTTTTGTATCTTAAGTTAGTAGCCGGGTAATAAAAGTCCTGCCACATCCAGAAACACTCACTGTTAAATACTGCTATTGTGGCTTGTATCCAGAATGGAAAGAAATCTGAATACAGGGATTCGACAAAAGCCTTCAGAGATTGGAGTCACAAAAACTGCCTCCTACTGAACACCTCAAAGACAAACGGAGCCAAAGATCCAGGATCTGCCATCAGCCAGTTAACTTTTGAGAGGTGGACACAGAGGTGGTGCCAACCTACGAATATTTAGGTGCACACCTGGACAACAAGTCGGACTGTTCCTTTAACACTTTTTCTTAAGGAGGCTCAGCTCTATAGACATCTGCAGAAAGATGCTGCAGATGTTTCATCAGTCTGTGGTGGCAAGTGTGTTATTCTATGCTGCAGTCTGCTGGGGAAACAGTATAAAATACAAGGATGCGAGGTGACTGGACAGACTGGTAAAAAAAAAGCTGGCACTGTTATTGGAACCAGGTTGGACTCACTGGGGGCTGTGGTGGAGAGATGAACACAGAAGAAACGATGCGCCATTATTAATCATACAGAACATCTACTTCACAACATGTTTGTGGACCGGAAAAACAGCTGCAGTGGACGGCTCATCTCTCTGCGCTGCAGGACTCAGAGATACAGAATATCCTTCATCCCTGCAGCCATTCGGCTCTGAAACTCTCTAGCCAATAGGAGATGAGCTGAAAGACACCCGAATTTCTTGTTTTATGTGTTTCTTTGTTTTCAAAGACGTACATTCTATTCTATTCTATTCTATTAATAACTACCCGTTAACCCTACACTATTCTTTACTTCTGTTGTTCTTTATCAAACTAAATCACCCTCTTGTTTCATGAGCTCAATGCTAAAAGAGACTTTGTGTTATACAGTTTCTTTAGCCAAGCACACAGTTTAGGGTTCTAATTTAACAACAAAGCAACATATTTTTCTGACCTGACGGACAAATGCAGGTGATAAAAAAAAGAAGAGCCATTATGAGAGCTGCAAACTCAATGACTGGGCGGATCTAATTCCAGCTACAGGTAATTATTCTGTCCTAGACAGCCTACCTTTTTATAGCTAATTGTATATTTGTGGACAAGATGTTTTTAACACTTCACCTCACAGGCTGCAGTCCTCTCTTCATAGCAGAGATATAATAAAATTAAAGAAAAAATCATTTGATAACACCTTTATCTAAAAAAAGTCTTCATGATGTGTGTTGTTTCTTGACATTTTTTATCTTTACTCTGACCACAGTAGTTTCAATGTCCTTGAATCAATATCTCTAAGGGTTTTAATGTTGTTGCAACAGTATGATATTGACGATATTGACACTTTTTATTACAGTACAGAAGAAAAGCCAGCTGACAGGTGTTCTTGGGTAAATATGCTTGTTTGGTGATTCTGATTCTGTTTCTTCAAACAGTAAAAAGAGCAGCACCATTGTCTTTGTCCTCTAATTGAATCCATCATTGTGCCGTCTCTATCTCCTCCTCTGTCCCACTGAGACTGAAGCCAATGCCATCCTGGCGCTCTCCACGTGTGTGTGCCAGGCTGTGTGTGTATGTGTTTGCCTGAGAGGCTGCTGAAGACACTGAGCACATTAAAGAGCTGTTTACTCAGCTGAGGCTTCATTTCTTTTCTTCCTGGTATAGAAGTTGCGCCCACACAAACACCTACGGACGGACACAGTCATCTACAGAGCACGTAAAGAGAGATGTAAAGACAAGTTCAAACTATTTGATGGTAAAGAAGGAGCAGCCTCGCTAAGTCTATCTCTCCAAACAGCTTATCATAATAATAAGGACAGTGTAACCTTTTCAGATAAAGAGCAAAGAAAGACCCTTTCCCACTGAATATGGAGTCCTTGATCTTCAGTCATCTTTATTCCTGCGGTGAGGACCTCAACTCATACAGCTATAGATGCCCACGGTGAAAAGAACCACAGTTGCTTTTTCTTTGTCAGTTATCAACCTGGAAATTTTTTTCTTTTATAGGATTTAAATGTTTCTTCAATTTGATGTTTACTTAGTGAGGATAAGAAGTACAGAACGCAGGAACAATTCCTCACTTCATATGAGGAGTCCTCCTTTTGCCACGCAACACAGGCAGCAAGAAATGTCAGAATTAGAATATCGCACTCCTCACGCTTGCTTCAAAACAAAACCAGAGAATTAAATAGAGCGAGAAGAACAAAACCTCTCACGTCGTAATTAGAAATACTGCAAAATGTATTGCCTTTTAATTTTGGCAGTGCTTTTTTGTCTGTTTCCAAATAAGTCTGATCTTCAAAAGGAAGCTACAGTAAGCAAAGACTCAGGCACTCATGACACTCAAACTACTCTGTTATAAAGCTGTTAATTAGTTTACAAAATGAATTCTTTCTACAGCAAACTCCCTTTCAAAGACATGAGTGAAATACTTTTATGTATTTGCTTTGGCACTACACTCGCAACCCACTGCCCAGTGAACCGAGTCCTTATCAGACACAAACAAGCCGCCCACACTCGGCTCTGCTGCTAGCCTTGAGAGATGTCAGGTCCGCCGAGTGTATGTTTTTTATGAGGTGATCCAAGGAGTGTGTGACTAGTCTGTTGGCTAGGAAGAGAGGCGCTGGTCTCTTTGAAGTCCACTCCTGACAATGACACTGCTGTTGACTGTGGGTCCAGTGACTCACGGTGAAGCAACAGGCAAACACACAGGACCCAGCGGGAACGGTATCACTATGTCATCAGCTGCTTTTTTTATTTTATTTACAGGGTGAGACAGATTGCAGAGGGTCAGGGTTATAGCACTAAAAGTAAATTACAGTGTTTCAGTGCTCTGTGTTTCATCAAGTCATCGAGTGCATGTGATGTGTCACGTCAGCCCTGCAACTCACACCAAACAGGGTTAAAAGTCTTAAAGAGGAGGTGATTATCTCTCAGGTGTCTGTGCCAGGACTGCTCCCGAACAGCTGCACAGACACCACGTCAGCTCCTGTTCTAAGTCTCTTAATATCACCTGTCATTCTCTGTGTCTGTCTCTCAACCTGGCCTCAGATTTTTCTTTTGTCTAAACATCTACCTTCTCCCTCCCTGCCCACTTACCTGTCACTCACTTTTAATTGCGTGGCTCAATATCTGTTTGTCCTCACGCAGACCACTTCCAGACACCATCCGCCTCTGTTATGGTGCTCTAGGCACCAAGACATAAATTTATTTTTCCCTGAGATGTAAAATGTGCATTTTGTACAGCCTAATAAAGATATTAATGCTGATAGCAGACAGCCAGACGTGGTGAGAAAGCTTGCAGTGTGAGTTATCATTATTTTGAATCAGTCACTCAATCTGACATCAGTGCCTCCACAGCTCCTCTGCATTAAGTGCAGTCTGTCACACAAGTATTACGCAACTCTACAGGTATGCAGAGCCCACATATGTGTGAAAAAAGTGCTAATATATCATAACAGAAGCCAGCGTTACTTTGACATCACCCCAGGATGCTTTGTGGAATGAAACGGCTTTTTAGGAATATTCTTGTAATAGTACATACCTCCCACGAGGAACATCCACGTCGTCTTTCCTCCAGCGTACGTTTGGCTGAGGGTCTCCTTGTACCTGGCAGCGGAACTCAACAGACTCCTCTTCCAGGACCACCTGGTTGATGGGCCTCCGGAGGAAGGTCGGTCGCTCTGCAGGATGACAGAATAGATGGTGTTATTTTATGACGACTGATTCCCTCTATCTTTGGCTCTAAACATTTAGTTTCCTCCTGTCATTATTTGGCACAAAAGTATAGTAATGACTCTAAACAGCATCTATCTTCACTGGCTTCCAGTGGCAGCTCAAATCAAATTCAGAGTTCTTCTTCTGCAGCAGTCTGGTAGCAAGACTCCTCTTCTCTGTTTTTCCCAAATGGTGGAATGAACTACCCAACTGCATACGATCCGCAGAGTCCCTTTCTACTTTTAAGAGACTTCTGAAGACTCAACTGTTCAGGCTCGTTTTAGGCAGTTGTTCTAAAAAAACCTAAAGTCTGGTTTATTTGAGCATACGTAAACACAGCAATCGCACTCAGATGCAGGACAAAACAAGTAGATAGAGATCGCCAAAAAAGGGTGCTCTCAGCTCACTTCAATTTGAGCCCTGTAGCAGTTCCTTGGCAGTGAGAACACAATCACCTCAGCAACCAGCACAACTGATTCACAACTGTGGATCACACCGTAGTAGTCGGCTGCCAAGCGTTCAGTCAAAATAATAAAAGAAGAAGAAGGGGAAGACGAATCAGCAACAGCAGAAGAAGAAGAAGAATGACAACGATTATTGAATTGATCCGAACATAAGATGATCCTGGATATAAGACGACCCCTTTTTAGAGAAAAATGCTCTTCGATGACAAATTCTTCTTTTATCATGCATTCAAACTCTCCCCTGCTCTCTGTATCGCACACGGCAGTGTTCTGCCGCAATATCTGACCACTGAGAGAAATATTTGATCGCATGTGGCATTTGTTTACAACTGTGAACAGCAAGAGGCTTTTGCCGTGTGAACACAAATGAACCAAGTGACAACTGCAACAACTTTATCATTTTTGCCCTGAACTGGAACAAAGCAAATGAGTCACAGGTGTGAATACATCCTAAGGCACTTAATCTGACCCGTCTCCTCTTTGTCCTTTGGGATAGAATGAATCAGAAGGTCTTAGCAAAGACTGTGTAACTGATGGACGTAGCCTCCGTGATGTCACCCATCTGTTTCTGAAACAGATTTTTGGAGCAAAGGGGCCGACGCGGCCATATTGGAAATGAGGCGGGCTTTCAGTCTCCACAGTAACAGCCATAGGGCGTCTGGTAGTCATGTGAGCTGAGCTGTGTTTCTGATTGGACAAACTGGTGATCATAATATTGTCTAAACTGCCAAGTTAGAAAAAAATCCCCCCCCCCCCGTACAGTGCATGCCAATAGTGAAATTAGCGGACACCCGAGGAACAGCAGCCTTTAGCACTTCTGCATTGTCTCATATTTTCAGACAGGATGTTGCTTCTTGGGTCTAAGACCCAGCTCTTAGTGAATGAAAGCACTGAATATTAACTGTTGTTGAATGTTGAATGATATTGTTGATGCTGAATTATTAGATGTGTCTACAATATTTTAGAAAAAAAACCCAAAAAGCACTTCTTCTGGCCCCTGCGGCCAATCAAACTTGAAGCACTTTGTCACACCTAATAAGGTTTTTCCCTCCGGTCTAAATTCTTGCTTGTGTTGTTTGTCGCTTGGGAAAAATGTGTCTGCTAAACAAAGGCGTAGAATTGTGGAATGTAAAATGCATGGAGGTCTGTATCTATATGTAAGTCTAAAACAACATTTTTCAAAAAAACTGGAGAAGTAAATCTTAAATCTTACCAAACACTGTGACTTGTGCGGTCTCACTGTCCCTCTCTCCGACCATGTTGGTTCCCACACAGATGTACATGCCAGCGTCGCTTTTTCTTGTGTTGGAGATCATCAGCTTCCCCCCGCGAATCTAAGGAAAAAACAGACTCAGTAAATACAAGAAAATGTGATTTTTTTCTTTCATTTTTTTCTCCAGACGAATGAAGTTATTCTTTTTAATGTTCCTAAGCCACAAGTGCAGCGACAAAAAGTGACTGTAACGTTATCAACACATGAAACACTGACAAACATGTTCGATGGCAAATCATTACAGAAGCAAAGCTTGATTCAATGTGCCCACGCACTAACAAAGTTCCCAGTGGATCTTAACAGATGGCAGCAGCACTCACAGTGATCCTGTCATCCTTGTCGTCAATTCGCATTTTGTCTTTCTTCCAGTAGATGGTGGGCTCAGGATGGCCTCTGGGAGGAACACACTCCAGGATTGCCGGCTCTCCTGCTGCCACCACCACGTCTGTTGGGTTTTGTCTGAAGTCATCTCGCAGCACTAAAGGGGAAGAAGGAGAAAAGAGTTCAGCTCGAGTGCAGCCCTGAAGTATTTGGATGAAGTTAAATTGCTTAAAGTTGACATTCCCCCCCTCCCTGTATGAATAAGTTGTGTGCACAGCACAGCAGGATTGTATGCAGTTTTCATCTTGGCTATTTAAATGGGATGTGCAGCTCCGCCTGACAAGTGAAAGCTAATTGGAGCTAATGGAGGTCCCTGTGGAGGTAGCAGAACAAACAGAGACAGAATGCCCTGAAGCCTGGTGTCACTCACATGTGAGAGCTCACACTGGAGTAACACTGCTCCACTTTGCTGGCATGGGCACACACACACACACACACACACACACTAACACCCTAACAGATAAACATTTACACACCAGAAACAGTGGGTGGTCTCTGAAACAACTGTGGCCTTGTATCTAATCACCCTCAGGTAGGCCTTTCATCATGGAGATAGCCTCACACGCTGCAGAGTGTTCAGTTAAACACACAACAGCAGCTCATTATTAAACAGGAAGACAGAAATACAACATGAAGGTGCAAATACACTGAAATATCCATGATGAATTACATTTCAGAGCAGGAAATGTCATCCATATCAATGAGTGGATAAACATAATGCCAACGGTGCATGAAGATTCATTGGATGAAAAAAAAAAACATCTTTCCTAATTTGATCTACAGAAATCTAGTCCGTAAAGATGCACATAAGAAATGCCAGCTACAGCAGTGTCCATTCAGCCAGGAAGATACACATCAGGTCCTGTGAAGGATAAAAGGGCTGAGCTTGTTGGAGGATATTTGAAGATGCTTGAGGAGGGCTAAATTAAGGGCAGAACCACAGGTCCTTATGTAAATTCCAGACAGTGCTGGGGACAACGGTGGGGAGTGCCGGGATTATAAGAGAGGGATAACTGGTCCCTGCGCTCCAGGCTTCTCTCATCTCTTCATTCACTCTTCTTACCCTCTCTACAGAAAGCAGCACAACCATTGTCTTCTTATTTATTTATTTAGAGCAAGGCAAAGCAGGCGCAGGCAGAGAGGAAGCTTTCAACCCAATTATCCTGGGGATGCACAGGGGTACAGAGCGGGACTCTTGTGTGACATGAATTCAAATGAAACCTTTACACAGGGGTAATAGGAGAGAATACAGAATAGGTAGACATAGAGGTTTTCTGTCTTTCATGCAGGGCTGCCCTCTAATCTAAAAAGCTAAGGTAATTAGCCGGCTCCAGAGTGGGTGACCCTCTGCCTTGGGTGTGCAGAACAGCATCACCGCTGCGCTCTGTGTATTTGCATTACAAACGGAGGTCCTGCTGTTTAAAATCATAGCCCGGTTGGGTCCATACACTGCCTGTTGTTTTCAAGATCACGTTGGATTTAATTGCTCCCCTCCATTCATTGCTAGCACCCGTGGGATTTTGTCGGAATCAATTTCCTTTGAAAGAGAACAGTGACAAAAGAAACACATCAGGTGCATCATGTGCAGCGCTGTCTAATCTAATCTAATGCTGCAAAGTGTGTCACAGTAAATGCTCCCTTGCCCTGCAATCCAAATAAATACTCAAAATGTAGAAACTGAAGCACACAAAGCACACACACACTTGTTGAGGACAGGATAAACACAGAGTTACAAACAGCTACAAGTAAACAAACAGATAACAGAGCACCAGTGAAGGGATTATGCCCTGCGTGTTGGTTCAGGGCTTGTTAATACGAAGACAACGCTCTGACAGATACATTCACAAAATAAATGAGGGGAAGGGTCAATCCAAATACCACACCATCCAATCCAAACAACGTTGTGACCAGCGAGGTCAACCTCCTGCAGCTGAAGCTCACACTCCCAGCTTCAACATCATCACCTGACTGTAAAGTCTATTTGGCTTCATTACAGCAGGGGCATGTATCTCTCCCAGCATTGCCTTCAGGCGCTGTATGTGCTGGACTGCTCCATGCCAGAGATCATAAGGCGAGCTAATGCTTTTATATTAGAATCATAACATGACTGCCTTCTCAGTTAATCTATGTGAGGTGCATCAGATACGTGTGTGTCATTAAGTGGGTCTGTGTATTTGCTGCAGTCAACTCCAGCGCTGAGGCCCTGTAGGCATTCAGAGCCCGAATCAGCCAACAGACGTAAGGTAATTGCCTTTCTATCCCCCTGAAACAGCCACTGAAAATATCTCACCTCCCATGGAGTTCCAGCAGGCCCCAAACTCTGCCTTCTTGCTTACCGCCTTATTAATATTTATATATTTTTGCATTTACACCCCTCTGTTGGCAAGTGCTACATCTGTCAATCCGGCTGCAGGCAAGAAACGAACTCATATCTGAATAATTTTAATCTGCCTTTGCCTCTCCTATCTTACTTATTTATTTATTTATTTGTTTGTTTATTTCCCGAGTATCAGAGGAGTGGGCTGATTTGGATGAAGGAGCGTCAGGCAGGGGGCAAAGCATGGCAAATTTGCAGCTCTCTCAGCTGGCACTGATTCAACATCTCGAGCTTAAAGGGGAGGGAGTCAGGTTGCAAAGTTGTGCCGCGAAACAGCCAAGGGGTAGAGAGTGGAGGTCTTTGCCAAAATAAAACACAAAGGAGACACCCACGCAGTTATTTTGTAAACTAGATTGTCCTACATTGGCAGGGGAGGCCGGTGCCAGCTACGATTAGGGGGAGGTCCACCTGAGATAGACTCAGCAGACAAAAGAATTACGCCAACCCAGATACATGACAACAAAAACACTCAGCGTCGCCGCCGCACGGAGGTGGCAGGGCAAGGACGGCATGAGGAGAGGTATTTTGTACAGTGCACCCTCTTCTCCCACCCAAGATATTACTCACTGGAGGGTGACACAGCTTGTCAGTAAGATTAGTGGGCAGCCTTGACTGAAGCGTCCGGCCTGCATACTGAGATAAGTGCTGACAAATGCATTCACCTACAGAAGCGCACCTTACTTTGGTTCACAGAGGTTGCGTTCGCCGCCACAACGCCGCAGACTGATGTCGAAGATCTAATTTCCCTCCCTCTGTTTTGATACCGCATCACTTTGATGGACGTTCACCACACCCACACAGAGAAACCTCCACGGAGGAACCAGACAGATTGTGAGGCGTTTCTTAAAAGCTGCAGGGCTTGGTATTTTTTTTGTAATACTGCAAATTTAAATGTTTGGGTATGTTTGTGTGGTTGTTATTACTTTCCCTTCCCTACACCGGAGGAAAAGAACTTCCGTGCTTTCATAGATATTCTCCTGGGTTGAGGTTTAAGAAACACAGAGAGATTACAGCAGCTAGAAGCCCCGGGCCAAACCCCAACACCCAGACCCAGCACCTTCTACCCACACTCTGATTAGAAAATAAACCATGCACACACACACACACACACACACACACACAAGAACTCAGAGAGCTTTTGAAAGGTAGCTCCAAGCTATAATATCATTTCATTCGAGTGCTTTTTGCGCTTCATCCGGCAGAGTGCTATTACAATACCGCCATTTTCAATTCCACCCTAAGAGAAGAGAGACAATATATATGTCACTTGACAAACACACCAAAGCCACTCTATGTGCTGTCAGTGATGTTGTGTATTACTGTTGACGCTGAAGGCAGCAGAAGGATAATGCTGCGCTGTATAATACAACACCATGAAAGGAGATGTGCTCCATTTGTCTGGACTCAAGTTTTCGCTTCACCCTCGTTTCACTCATTTGCCCTCCCACCGGCCAGAGCTAACCTTTGCCCCCCTCATCCAGATGCAGAAATTACCCCCTCAGCATGCAGGCGAGCAGCAGGTTCACACATATCCCTGATATTCCTCCGCTGAGGGGTTGCAGGTCAGAGCAGAGAAACAGCTGCAAAAATATGGCCGTCTGGCGGCGCCCAAGGCTGCGCCTCCTCTGAGAACTCTCATCATTAGCACAACTCATCACCATCCCTCTCTGTCTGTCTGATTCTCTCCTATCACCATCAGGGGTCATCCCCTGTCTCTCCCTTTCTCTCCCTTTCTTCCATCTTCTCAGGTCATCTTTCTTTCCCGTTCCCACGTGTGAATCCTGCCCCTTCCTGCTCACTCTCACCACCTTGCCCGGTTTCTCCCTGCACTGACTGCAGATGAGCTTTTCCACAGATGAAGCCATACGCTATGCACGCCAGCCTATCATTCTCCATAGACCATGGCCAAGCACGATATCATCTCCAGCACTATTCTCCCTATCCAGAGCTAAGGGATTGTAAATAACGCTGTCACTCCCACAGATAAGATGCAGGAAATATGGCAAAGAGTGAAGGTAAAGAAAATCATATGGCCGGCAGTGATACCGTAAGGGGGGGGGAATCACAGGTGGTGATGTCGTGTGAAATGTGAATCTTTAATAGAGCCTTGGATGGAAGAAAAGAGATATGTGCTGTAGTGAGAGAGCTGGGAGGAAAGAGGGGAGGCATAACCACAACAGGAGATGACGAGAGGATGCCTGATCAAGGTCAAACTGAGGAGGAGAGGAGTAGGAGGCCGCTGACTGTAAATGAATGAATGGAGCGCATTCCATCAAACTCATACCACATACTGAGCCTCTACCTCTGATTCAGTCCGTAACCCTAAACAAACACCCTTATTTAAACAGCAGCCTCGTTCAAAGCTCATTTTTCAAACAGCACCCCTAATTTGGCCTAACAAGCCCCCGGGTAATGACAGCAGGACCACAGTGGGCAATTCTGCCGGCCGAGCCAGGAAAAATGTGCGCTGCCGCTCCCCAGAAACAATATAATTAACTCTTAATGAACCTCGTTTCTTTACACCCTTTAACAATACCAACACACATACACAAATCTACGCACACACAATTCAATTTGGTCTAATCCATGCTTTATGGTAATGTATAGCTCATTAAAATGTTAGTTAAAAACTCATTAAAATTCACTTGAAGAAGTAATGGCTTCATTACGGTAATATGCTGAAAAGCAAAGAAAAAGACAAGTAAGGACAAGGAGAAGAAAGAGCGCAGAGAGCGACAGCTTTCTAATCACTTAATTGTGTCTAAAATGGAATACATTTGCATAATAAATAACGACGTGCTGTATCCTCCTCTCTATCTTTTCCAATTCTCATAGCACTCTGTAATTAACAGGCGCTACAATTAAAGATGCATTTTGCCCCAGAATGATTTCGGTGGCCACTCCAGCTCTTATTCTGTTGTCTTGTTTGTGGTCATGAATGTGTTTCCGGGGCTTGGCAGACGCAGACAGTGCGTCCAAACTGGAGCTGGCTGATACTGATGAACAATGTGCCCATGGGCCTTTGTGCCGGCTCTGATAAGGCATGATGTTGTGCTGATGCTTGCGCTCGGTCCAGGGTTGGACACTTTACAGCCGGGAGGGGGAGTGAGACGTGAAGGCAGGAGAAGGAGAAGAAGGAGAAGAAGAAGAGGAAGGAGGGAGTGAGGGTGAGAGTGGGAGGGGTTGTAGATGAGGGCAGGATTGATTTCCTGCCAATTCCAGCACAGAGAGAGAGCAGACAGAGGTAGTGAGGCGTCATGATAGAGCAGGTGGGTTTGTTCCTGCGTCGGGCGGAGGTAGAGAGGAGAGGAAGTGAAGTGAGATGAAGAAGAGGAGGGGAAGTGGTGCAGTGAGGCGGACAGGCAAATGTCTGCTGTTCATGTCTTTTCTCTCTGTTTCCTAATGCATCAGTCACATGACAGATAACATGGTACAGAAACTGGTGAAACTTTTGGTCATGGACTGAAGTGGTTTTATCTGAGACACTCAAACCAAACTCTCTGTCCTGCAAAGTATAATGCTGGGACTCACTGATTCTTGGGGAAAAAAACAGTTAAGGATTTCTTCTTTGCTCAGGATTTAAATTAAATGGTGGACAGTGATGAAGAAAAACAACAAAGTCAGAGGTGGTTTAAGGCTTTAACATGTTACTGTAATAAAGAAGTCCCCTGTCCCAGATGTCGGCTGACAGGTCACTTTGAATCAGCAAAACTTGAGGCTCATTTACTTTTGGATTTTCGGTAATGAGTCAACAAACTCTTTGGGTCCTGTAAGCCATCACGGTAACTTCTCGTGTCCAGAAAAACCCACAGGAACAGGGACCTATGATTAAACATGGACTCACTCTTCCTGTACGAGTCTTTTCTCGACATACAGGCTTTTGTGTGCCAATTTTCCTCCATCTACACAACCTCACACATTTAATTCATTTCTCATTATTTTCCCCTCCTCAACATCTCTCCCTCACTCCTGCAGGGTTCAAGTTAATATGTATGTACAACCTCCTGCAGTTTTTCCATACATGTCACAAGCTCAGCTGCCACACACTGGCAAACTAAGGGAGATATTCTAGAGGACGCACAAATGATGTCAGGAACTACATGGATGGGAATTATCTGGATTCAAAGTAGAAAAAAAAGTCTGATTAGGAATTCTTTGTGTGTGTGTGTGTGTGTGTGTGTGTGTGTTTTCAGCCTACTTGTGTGAGCTCTGGCCTAATGACATTGCGGTAGTGACCTTCCACAGGGAAAGATAATCCCCAGGATGCTGCTGAACTGTGTCCAGGATGAGAGAACTGGGCTGGATTTCCTTGGAGACTGCTCAAACACACACACACTAGACTTCCCATACTCACACACACACACATACAGAAGCTACTTTCACAAGAATCTCTGGAAAATGAAACCCCTGCAGCCTTGTTCTGCAGTCCACCGAGCGAATCTTCATATAATCTTTAATGGCTTCCCCCTCTTTTTCTTTACGCCAGCCTATTTGCTGCGGCTCCTTCTGTATCTATTTTATTGTTTTAGTCTATAATTGGATTGGCAGTAACGGCGAGCACAGAGCCGTTAGGAGCTTGTAAAAGGTGTCACTCCGCGATGGCAGACCCGTTTTAATTAAGCTCTCGGCTGGAGTTGAGCAGCTTTTATCTGGCTTGATCTGATGAGCCCCAAGTGAAAGTGAGCTCCAACACACTGTTTTAGCAGGACAGGCAGGCAGGAGGAGGGAAGGGAAGTGTTTATAACAGCTTTAGATAGCCCAGTTTGCTGTATTCAGCAAACATCCCAAGACACCAATACACGAGCCTGGACCAGGAAGATACTGTGAGAGATCATAAAAAATGTGTGTACTTCTGCATGTTGTGTGTGTTCCTATGTGTTTGTGTCATTACAGTGTCTCCTTGTGCTCATTGTGACAGAGCCCCACCCATCAGCAGAGTGCAGTCATGTGTGCAATGGTGCAGATGCAGTGGCAGCTCCACAACATGGCGCCGCAAAAGGGGAACAAACAAGACTCTAAACAAACAGTGGACTGATCGTACACCACTGAATTCTGAACTAATCCTCCTGTGTGAGTGAGTGTGTGTGTGTGTGTGTGTGTGTGTGTGTGTGTGTGTGTGTGTGTGTGTGTGACAGAATCTGCATGTGGGGCTGGTGCTGCAGGCAGTGCTGTATGTGGCATAATGATGAGAGAGGTGTTCATCACAGCCCTTCCTCGCCCGTTCCCCCCTCCTCAATCCTCCTAATGGCCTCCTCAGATCATCTTTCCTTCAATCAATACTGCCTGAAAGGAAGAATCCCACACCTAAGGACACACTGTTCCCCACCGTAGATCACAGGTGTCACATTTTCCATACCAGGAATCATCCTGCAGCTCTGGATCAGAACCTCACCGAGGACTTTGAACCAGTTCTGATATCAATCAAAGTAAAGGTCTGGACATTTTCCAGGTGGGCGGAGGGTGATAGAGGTAAGATTTGTGAGCAGAGCAAGGTTGAGATGTGTCAGTGTGGCGAACAGAAAGCAGGCAGCAGATGTGGCGGGGTGTTAAATCACATGCAGCCTCCATGCAGAGACATTTAGAGAGATTTATTGATCACTTTATAGATCTTAACTCTTGAGGAAGAGCAAAAATTAAACTGGATACGCAGATGACCTTTACAACAGCCTCGCCTGTGGATGGGGATTTTTTTTTTCCCCCTCTGCCTCCGTGCCCTAGTGTGGATATGAGTGAACTATTTATGATTGAAAGGGAAGAAGCCATTCACCATTTAGTCAGAATGTGCATCTGAAATTCCCCTCCTGTACAAGCAGCTCTGCTATCATCCCAAAGATGCGCTATATACTTTATGTGCGTCTGCTGGAGCATGATTGAATGCTGCACATAACATCTAAATACTTGGAATAAATTGTAGCCGTGCTGCTGCCTGCTCAGCAAATCACTGCTACATTAGGCTCACCTAAGTACCACACATTCACACACACGCACAAATTACAATATCGAGTGTCTGTGCTTCAGAGTGTCAGTTTGTATGGAAAGCGGTAGCCTAGCACATGGCAGAGCAATGTGCCAATAGCATTCATAACAAACTGATCACTCTGTGCTGCACTGGGGAAGCACAAGTCCACGGTGCATGTCCATATTCAGTCGATTACACCATTGTATAGATTGAAAAAAAAAATCCTTTGAGACAAAAAACACATAAACAGATGGTTTACTGCAGAGCTGCTCCACATCTGCGCATTTACATGCAATGCAAAACACTTCAGCCTGTGTGCTGAAATGCTTTGACGTTAACTAGCTTAGCGGAGCATTTAAATGATTTACTGGAGCTATAGCTTCTCTGGCATCGGTCTGCGGAGGAGCTCTACATCTTCAGAGAATCCGCATGACAGTCCGGTTGCTTATATCACAATCCAATTCGTGTTAATTGCATTACAGGGAGGTAATTGTGTTAGTTCCATCTGTAATCAGCTTACTGCCTGGGTGCAGCTGGATATACCTGTACACCAGGCTTATGTAACCTGCGTGCTAATGGGGGGAATTTCATTCATTTCAGGGCACGGAGTAAAAACCCAGGGTGCCTGCTCAGGTAATCTGGCCTGCTGGAACTGTCACTCTGTATAACCCTGGAGTGTGTATGCATGTGTGTGTGTTGTGTGTTGTGTGTGATTCAATCCATGCTCATATTATCATGCAAATGGGAAACAATCTGAAACACACCACTGGCTGCCATGCTCGGGATCAGAGCAGAGCGCTGTGTCTAAACCGTTCCCCTTCTTCCTCTTAGTCCTTTTTTTTTTTACTTCTCCATTTCTTTCCTCCTGGTTTATCCCCCCCACACACACACTTAAATATTTTCAGGCACTGAATCAAGAAGGCGGATTAAACAGCACTTTCATACTGCGTTGGTACAACAAACTTGTCCGATTCATCTGTGTAGGCTGTAGCTGTGAGGTTAATCATTTAGGCAAAGGAACAAAGTTAATGAGGCAACTTCTAATCTGAGGCTATTTGGAGTTCTGTCAACAGTATTGACTGCACTGCAGATGGGATAAGATATCGTTGGAGGGCACCGGTGACCTACATAGCAAGGACAAGACAGTGGCTCAACAGCAGCACAGTGATCCCACAGCTCTCCAGGGCACGGATTCTGCAGCAAAGACACAACGATAAAAAGACGCTGTATGTGTGTGTGTGTGTGTTTGTGCTGGCTGCATGTGTGTGTGTGCACATGCGAGCCTTTCCCCTTCCTCCCACACAGTGTCCTTTATCTTTACAGACCCCAGCTTTCATATCACCCTGTAGGAGAAGCCAGTTTGCAACCAGCTTTATAAAACTATTAGCACTAGCTGCTGTGCAGCATGCAATCAATACTGATCCCACCTGACAATTAACTAATAATTCAATGAGCTACAACTACTGAGCCAGAACTGCTAAAGATAGAAGATTAGAAAGGGGTGGAGTGGGTTTCACTGTGTTCTGCTAAATGTCTGCTGTGAATGATGCTCATGAGGGTTTGATGCTGCAGCTTTGTGCATGATTCTAATGAGAGCAGGAAGATAAAATCGAGTGTTATTCTCTGGTGTGTTTCGACCACAGAGAACATTGAGGACATTAAAGGCTGTTTGCTGATAATGGTAACAAGGCTTAATTACCCGAACATTCTGAAGATGCAGAAATGAAGCGATCTTGAGAAATCTATAATTGAGAGAATTCTAGTAAGACTTAGAGCCCTTTAAATGATTTTGGTGTAGCTTTAAAGATAAAGAGTTTTAAACTTGTACGCTTCAAAATCGGAAATTTTAACCGATTCAAGAAAACCTTTTGTCTTGGGATTCATGGTAAAATAAACACTTGGAATTTAAAACATCTTATAAAGTATTTTTTTAAAAATCTATTTCTTTATTTATTTTACAGTAATTTCCAAAACATGGCATCTATCTTCATGAAGTACCATAAATTGTGTGTTCTGACAAAAAATATCTCTCTATCTAATATGGCCTTGTTTTGCTTTTGCATGCCATATAGAGGCATCTGTGTTCATTTCTTTCTGTTCCATCTCTCACAGGAGCTTTAAAATATTCAGCACACTACAATAAACGTAATGTGTATTTAGGGTTATAAGGCAAAAGCTCTGTCTTTGAATAGACAGACCTTTTACAGTAAGCGCGGAGTTTGAACCGTTCCAAATACGTTCAGTCCTGAAGATGATCCCATCACTATGTGGATCAGAGGTGACTCTTTCTGCCATTTAAGGCAGAAGGCCATTTTTTTTCTTTGATTAATTTCAGGTCCTCAAAAGGTCATTGTTATACGCTGACATTTGAAATCGTCATGTCTAACCCCAGAGCGCAGGACGCCGGAGAACCATTAGGGGGGGACTTCTGGAGTTGGTTTGGACATTTAGTGAGGGTGCAGACGCCACTTGAGCTGTTTTTTTTTTTTTTTTCTGCTGGAATCCCTGATTGCACACAGGCTCTACTCTCAGATCAGTGGGGGTGGCTGACACACATATCTATGATACACACACACGCATACTCTGCTGCTGTAAAGCCCCAGTATGTCTAAACACAGACACAACCAGACGCAATGTCCCCTGGGTAATGAAAGAGCATTGTGAGACTGTGGCTGCTGTAAAACCCAATTAGCGTGTGTGGTTTTATCAGTTCTCTCAGTTAGAGCAACACATACTGATAACAGCCTCCACATGATTGTGTTTTGCCTGTCTGTTGTTCTGCCCCCTGCTGGCCACTCACAGTAAGCTGGTGGAGAAGGAGAGTTTGAGTGGGTGGTGAAAATTACTGTCAATCATGAATTTTTGGGTTAATGTGCTCTCCACAGGAGGTTTAATCAGGAGAGTGGAATAAGTGTGTCTGTTTCAGCAAGAAATACCTCATATCTGTGCAAAAAAAAAAAAAGGAAGTACTGTATCCTGAGCAGCTGCAGCACAGAGAGAGCCACATGTTGTATTTTCAGATCGCTGGCGATGCAAGAAAACTATCATTCTCTTTATCACACAAAATTAAACATAGATCATAACCGTTTCCTGGTTTCCGCTCGGCACGTTTCAGAGCTGCTTTCCCTCCCTCTCAATGACTGAAGCTGAGGAGTGCAGCTTTGGCTGGCAACGTCACAACACCAGCCTTATCCCCGTCTTCAAACACCTCCATCTCCCACAGCCACATGAAAGAGCAGAGCAGAGCGGTGGCAATCGCAGCCGACGTGCTGTGCAAGACTCTGCTCCACCACAGCCGCAAAAAAAAGAAAAAGAGCTACTTCTGTATTCATGTGCCGCATCATTCTGGGCTCCTTGATGGCACAGATCACTGTCAAGATGCTCAGACTCTCACCCAGCACACTGTAAGGCTGGAGATAGCATACAAACATATAGGAGGCTGTATTCTGTGAGGATACATGTGCGTATGTGAGACTGTGTGACACCCACTCCAGGAATCTGATTAGTATGGATCAGCTAATCATTTTCTATTTGCATTAGCATTATTGAATATCAAATGGCATTTCAGTGACTTTTCTCCCGATATTATTGACTTTGCTGATGCTGAGAGATGCTCCAGCTCGATAGGAGTCAAGCAGCAATTCACTGAGATGAAGACAGAGAGAGAAACAGAGAGCGGAGTGTTTTTTTTTCCACCATCTTTTATTATTCAGCCTCAAGCCATGAATAACCGAATAACTGAACCCATGATATCATGGATGGAGGGCTGTAGATTTTCATATAGCATGTCTGAATGTGGGGGGAGGCAGAATGAGCCACAAGAAAGCATCCTCCCTCCTCCTCGTCCAAAAGAGGCCTTGAAATGAAGAGGTAGGAGCTCAAATCAGGCGTGACCGCTTCCTCTACATCCATTTCAGCGTGGAGGACCTCAGCACCCCCATCCTTTTCGCTGGAGATACTCAGAAAAATTAATAATGATGCCTTCAAAGTCAAAGACAAGTGTTATACCGCTAAGATGTGTCTCACCTTAATGAGACATTGGGTCATTATTTTATTTTGTATTAAGAAAGGGAGCAGCACATGCTCTAAGAGGTAAACCACACAGTGCACACCGCTCCTCGATGAATTAAACAAGAGGAAGGGAGGAGAAAGGCGGAGGAACAGGAGGAAGAGGGCCGAGTCTGTGTTTAAATAGCAGAAAGCCGACATGTGAGCACTCTGCCAGGGAAAGCGACCCCTGACCTCACCGTGCCACAGTGACAACCAGCACTTAGCATTCTCCACAGGAGTCCGGTCTCACCGGGTAATTGTTGCATGTTTTACACCAACATGACCCTACAGGGGCGCGCCGCTGACAAACACGCTCAAACAAACAACACGTGGATTTACTTCGTCACAAAACAATGAATAACTGTTGGTCACCTGCAAACCTGTTATTAACAGGGATAATTCACCACCACTCTGCCCCGGACGCACGCTCTGATTAAAGTCGATCGACTCATCTGAGAGAAAAAAAAAAGCAGTTTGAAATTGCCTTTCAAATTCATTGGCTGATTAGCATAATCACTTCATGGCTGACAATACAAAGCAAATGTGTGTGCTAATAACGCCAGCAATTATGGAGGCTAAATGCAAATGTGGCGTCAGCATGGATGGACCCATTGATCTGTGTAGAAACAATCACAATCTTACGTTTGCCGCTGCAGAATGACCCCTCATTTTTTGCTTCACCATCATACCCGAAGGGTTCTGATCGAGCAGTTGAGAAGGAAAACTTTGCCGGTGTTTCTACTCTACATGCTGAAAAAATGGGCCCTAGACCAATTTATCGAGGTAATTTTACTGCGAAAATGGATTCATTCTGAGTTCACAGTGAATGCCTTCTTGAAATGTAATGGCTGCTCTCCTCTACACCACTCCAGCATCTGCCTCCAGACTGCGCCCGAAGCTGTAGATCACTCTCCCGCGAGCCCTCACTTCACTGTCAGGCCGGCAAATTCCACCTTCATTAATAGCAGCCACTCATGTCTGACTTAAATTAATGTACAGGCTATCAATTAGCTCGGCCAAGGCTGGGCTAGTGTACTCAAGGGGAAAGGAGAGAGGCTGCCTGGATGGATACTGGACAGCAGAGACAGATGATACTGAATCTTTAACATCATTACACCTTTTTTTTTTTTCTTTTCCTCTTCTGTACTTCTTACTGCCCTCCTTATTTTCAAACTATTCAACCTGTTTGACAGGGTTTTGTCCTTTACTCTTCAGTAATTGACCCCCTTTTTGATGGGATTAATTCCTCTTTCAGTCAAGCTGTGCCACTTAATACAGCTGCACATTGAATAATCACTCAAAATCAGGTGGAATGTCCTCGCTGCATGAAGCTTCTCATTTGCCTGTTTGTTTTTCCACAGCAGCATGGAACAGGTCAAGAGCACAATCTTTATTTGCATGGGCGACACACTCCGTTCATGCATTCATCCACAAATAATAACCATCTCACCTGATTATACCTTTCCAGTTCTTTCTGCAAAACCTGCTGATTTCCCCTCTCGATTATCCATGCATGCATCCATCTTTCCATCCACAGCTTTTCCATGATGAGTTAATTTCTCTCTCATTGCCGGTTGTGCGAGTGACCCGAACGACCCAGGAGAAGCTCCTAACAGGCTCCCCTTGCCCATCAGGATTGATCGGTCCACAGCACCCTGTCAGACGCGATCAATACATCATTCCTTCAGTAACGAGCCCTGCTTGCTTGCCGCCTCTTCCCCCCTGCATCGCTTTGCTTCCATTTTATTATTATTTCTCACAGCGGATCAATGCAGGCAAACAGGCGCACTGTAAACCACACCACAATTAGAGCAGCGTCTAATCTGTTGACTCCATCTCCTTCACAACGGTCAGCGAATAAAACATAAACGATAATGAAATCTAATGGGATTCTGTGGAATTAAATCACCTGAACAATGGAGAGAGCCCAACCACAGCTCTGAACTAATAAAGATCCTGAGAGAGGTATGCGCCACTCAATATCTTATATGCACATAGGTTTAACAAGCCAAAGAGCAGCTGCTTTTCGTGGTGATCATTTGACTCAGAAGCTTTCAACAGGTAACGGTGGAAATCCTGCAAAACCATGCAGGATAGGGTTAAAAGATTCAGAGAATCTGGAGAATCCGCTCTACAAAAGGGACAAGGCCAAAACCAATACTGGGTGACTGTAATCTTCTTGCCCTTAGGGCCACTTCATTAAATACAGAAATGACTCTGTAGTGGAAATCACTGCATGGGCCCAAAATAACATTCAAAAAACATTGCCTGTTAACACATGTTGTCACTGCATCAACTGTTGAGCAACTGAAATATTATATGAGGCAACAAAAGGGTCAGATTTCACTTTAAAAAAAAAACACTAAAAATCTGATCTCTTTGGCTCAAAAACCGTAACAGCGTTGATGGAAAAAGAGGTGAAACAACACAATAGGTTGCAAGAGTTTAAAGGATTTGCAAACCATCATAGCACCCCAGGTTTTCTGGAATTGGATTGTGTGTCTTCAGCATAGAAACTCCCCAACACACACTCAAACAGGAGGAATAACCAACATCTTAGAAAGTGATGATACACTTGAGTGAACACAGTCAGAACTCGAGATCTATTTTCATCCCATTAAGCGAACCTCTGCAGAATAAAATTACATTTCTAATATTGAGCGCAGAAAACGGCTTGCTTTGTAGTAAGATAATTCAATAATGAACTCTTGCCTTAATTAAGCTAATTTTGTTAGGGGAAGCACTAATGACATACTTAATGTTGCGTTGTCAGCCCTTTTTCCCCCATGAGCTTTAATGACATCATATTTCTCAGTCTCCCTCTGTGGAGTTTTCTAATTTATGGTTAAAACTGACAGCGGAAAATATTCCTGCAAGTCACAGCCTTAACAGCTGGTTTGCAGGGGACAAAAATAGGCATAGAGCTAATTTGATCATTGAATTATAGATTTAACACGCCTGTGTAGTTTGGCTTGGGTTGAAGGGTAAGGCTTGTCTAAGAAAAGCACTGGTGAAGCGAGAAAAGCTGTCTGCTCGGTGCAGGCCCTGCACGAGGCAGCAGTGTGGAACTGCAGCAGTAATTAGTGAATCGGGCCCCCAGCTCCCTGTGAAGTCCAGTCTTTGAAGGAAGGAGCTCAGACCGATCAGTGGCCCCTCTGATGTATGTTTGTGAATCTTTCAAGGCAGTGAGAGCCGCTAACGAGGCCTCATCTATTACCATTTGAGATGTAATTAGCGTCGTTGAAGGAATGGAGCAGGGCCAAGCAAGAGTGGCTCAATCTGGGCTCTGTGTGCCTCCCGAGTCCCACAGGGCAGCAACAGCAGGAGGATGAAGTGAGCGAGTGGAAAGAGACTCCCTGGAGAGGAGACAGGGCCTCAGCAGCCCTGACACGTAGGCCAGACAGACACATAGCCACCAAACTGGAGCACACGGATGCATTAAGGCTGGCAGAAGCCCAGTCTTTGTTTGAGAAGAAAAGAGTCTTCTAAATAAACATATGCACATGTTTCTCAGCCCCAATTCATCTGTTGACAATCTGCTGCTGTGCTTACCAGTCGAAGTTTCCCATCTTTCAAAATGTCATCCAGGAAATCATCCAAAGAATGTTGTTTGGTTGTCGACTTTTTTTTTTTAGCTGTAGGACACCTTGAGATACTTCAGTGCATCATAGGTGTGATGGTGTTTCCTCCACACCAATGAAAAAGTCTGATAACCTCCGCACCCCAGAGGGACAGCGAGATGACAGCCTTTCTCTCCCTCTCTATCTGTGTCAGAACACCTCTACTTCTCCTCAATGCTATTTACAGCCACAATTCACCGCAGCCTCCTCCAGCACTCAAAATCTTCAATAAGTTTGTGCGGTGACAAAATGAGAGGATCTGAAGTGACAGATTAGTGGCAGCAACTCCTTTTCCTCTCAGGTTACAGTGGGGTCGGATAAGGTGTGACTCTCGCTCTGTTAACCGTTTCAGTCGACCCTTAACCCCTAAAGGTTCAGTCGTCTGAGCCCCTGGGTGTCCAGGGGGGCCATGAGGGTCACGACTGTTTTCACTGAACATCAACAGTGATTTAGTGGAAGTTAATGAGCCATTAGTCTTCATCAGGACTCGCTCTGCAGACGTACCACTGACTTATCGCAAACTGGAGGTGTGGTACTCAAAGCTGCTCTTTGTTCTCAAGCTTTCTGTCCAAACATGTTACCCTGAGACGACTAAGCCTCACTGACAGCCAGTGAAAACTTAAGAGACCAAAACAAGGGACCTTGAACGGTGCAGTCACCTCTCTGGAGAGCGGTAATGTAACTGGAGTGGGAAGCAGCGAAGGGACTTTAATCTTTGTCAGGCCAAGACATTTTTTGTCCCCCT
Organism: Labroides dimidiatus; assembly: GCA_030710495.1. Classification (NCBI taxonomy): domain Eukaryota; kingdom Metazoa; phylum Chordata; class Actinopteri; order Labriformes; family Labridae; genus Labroides; species Labroides dimidiatus. The sequence goes on from CM061154.1 coordinate 22,218,690, forward strand.
TTCCTTCACCCTCTCTCCTCAGAGGTTCTTGAACTAGGGCATTAGGCATCAGTATGCAGCATGGAGGCGGTGAATCAATGGAGCCTGGAACACTTTCCACCATCTCCTTCCATTGCAGCCCTGTTATTAATGAGGAAGAACCAGGGCCTGTTCACCCCCCTCATGGGCACACGCTAAATTACCAGCTGTGAATCAACACAACGTTATGGGCAGCCACAAACTAAAGCAGCCAAGTCTGCAAGGACAACCAGACCTTCTATAAACAAAGATGGGACCCAAGGAATCCAATAGCTGTATACTCTAAGAGAGAATAAAAGATATAGTTTATAAGGGAGAGTGTCTTCCTCCAGTTCTCAGTGGGGAGATTCGGTGTGGAGTGAGGATCAATGGTGGACTCGTATAAATGCCGGGCCAAGCAACTGGCTCCACACTCTTTCTTATCAGAGCACATAAAGAGTAAAAAGGAAAAACAAGTGAGATATAAAAGAGAAAAAGGAAGAGATAGAATGATATTACAGCAGACTGCATAAATGAGAGGCATGGTAACATAATAAATAGGTAAACAAACAGTAAAGCTGAAGGGGAAAAGGCTTTTAAACATTTAAGCGCAGCGGCGGGAGATGCCGCAGGATGACCTGTAATGGGAGAGAGGGGGAAGCGGAGGAGTGGTAAAAGCCTGATAAAATAAGAGACTGTAACCTCACTCCACTTAGCCGTCAGACAAAGAGATGCTTCGGGGAGTGCATGAGCAATATCACTATAAAGTCACAACACGCTGTGTGTCTGCACACTGGGATAACTCTGTCAGAAGAATGTTGGAATAAATGTTTGGTTTGAGCTTTTAAACAGAGAGGGGGAGGATTGAGATGTATATGAAGAGTCTAGCACAAAAAGCAGAGGATGAATATTATCTCTACAGTCATTACTGTGGAGGCTCTTAAGATTAACCTTGACAATCATGTTCCAACACATGCATTTGGATGATAACCTCTTTAATCTTATCTCTTAAACTTTAGGCAAATAAAGTGTTATTGGCAGAAACAGACCTTCATCCAAAGCTTTCTATAGAATTATTGCAAATCAAAATAAGAACAGAGGTTTTGATTATTTCTCCTCTTGCGTAACGTACAATCATCAGGGAGTGGATGAAGTCCGACCCCATCAAGAATCTGACTAAACCCTCACTCCAGAAATCCCTGTATCTGAGCTACAAAGGTATTATCCCCACTGTGTCAGGCAATCAAATGGATTGGCTTACTGGAAATGGAGCAGCTGGTTTTTGAGTTGATGCCAAACAGAGGCGTTTAGATAAAATAGAGAGCCACTACTTGCTTGATTTAATGGCTGTGTGACTTTGAGGACATGGCCCTGTGCTGTAGCTTCGCCATACCTTTTTTTTGATGGAGAGTACGGCTGTTTGTAGGTCATTGTGCTTTTGACAGTGTGTCAGTGTGTGTCAAACATTAAACGCTTCAAAATGGGCCTCCACTAAAAGTGCCTTGGGACCACAGCGCTCACCCTCCTTCCATCTCAGCAGTGACAGTCCAGCACTGAGGGGGAGACAGTCTAATTTCACTGCTGGCTGACGTCCATTCAACTTGAGTGATGGGGGAGCAGGGCCTCACGCGCACGTATGCACACACGTGTACGCTCGTGTGGCCAGAAACACACAGCACAGCTGAGAAAATGATACTAAAAGAGTAAACTCACTGCAAGGTTGGCTGTGTTGACAGGCCCATTAACTCTCCCCTGACCACCATTCCTGTCGGGTCTCTCACCCTCCAATTCCAGAGAAATATACTGGTCTGGCAAAGCTCTACTGTACGCTCCAGTGCACCACAGCCCCTCTAAAGCCATCCTCATCCAATGCGCTGTCCTTGGCCTCCACTCCATTCCCTTTCTTCATTATCATTCTGAAAACAAAACTGCTTCAGCGTAATGGGTTTCCTTTGTGTCAGCCATCAGGTGCTACTCAAGGTAATCGCTGAGGAGAATATGCATGGACCTCTCAGGGATGCTTAGACCAAGTGAGTGAGACATGACCAGAGATGGGGGGCCTCCTTGGGGGCTCGGAGGCCTCCCCTGTGATAGCCCCTGATGAAGACAAATGGACAGGCCCAATATGGCTTCAATGTGGCAGGGTATCATCTACAGGAGGAGGCAGTGGGGGTAGTCTGGAGTAAGATGACAGACACTCAGCCTAATTGCTGACCTGCAGGGTTAGAGGTGGGGACGGGTGGCCCCTACACTGACTGAGTGGCATGAGTGTCAATCTATCCCAAGCTGGGGTCAGAGTTTAAGTGATCAGCAGGGGCACAGGAGAAGGGACGGGGATGACAGGAAGATGAACGGAAGAGACAAAAAAGAAAGACAATTTTTTGTTTGTATGTGTGTGTCTGCTTGGCTCAGCACTGAATATTGTACATTGTGCCCAGAGAAAGACAGAAAAAAAGATCTCTGGAAGACTAATCCCATGCAGGATTTGAACATTGCCCTCTGTGTTCAGTTCTTTGCAGCAGCTGGAGGGAAATCGATCACACGCCTGAATTAATACTTAATCATAGCACCCCTGATGCTCTTAGCTGCAGTCTGTGTCCAATTGCTGGGCAAACATGGACGGCACAAAGGAAGAGGGGTGGGCACAGGAGGCTGGGGCAGAGTGCATGGAGGAGATATGATATTCTTAGCACAAAAAGTAAGGCAATTTATGTTTGGTAGATATTTTCTTTGTTCCTTTTTGGTAATAAATCTTGTTTATTAAAAGCTTGAGCCACATTTGTAAGGAACATGCATTTGTGGGATGAGCAGCAGAGCTAAATTTGTGGGTTGTACCTATGAAAAATTTGCCAGATCTGCTCTGCCAATGCCAAACAGCTTATTCTGACTAACTCTACACTTCACTTCATGTGGGAATGAATGTGTGAGCACACACCAATCACCACCACTGACTGTCAACATCACATGCACATATAGTACAAAGGCTGAGGAGAGATAGTCCAAAATGCAGCATCTTCCACCAAGCTGGCCAGACAGTCTGGCGTCTGTTTCACCTTCTTGTCTGTTGAATCTCATTTCACTCCAAGAAAAGTGCTGTATCATTACGTGCTAAAATAGTATGGAGCTCAGCCTTAATGGACAGCACAAAGATTGACAATAATCCAGTGGAAGGGATGTCAGCATGTTTCCCTAAACCGCATCAACAAAGTGACACAACACAACAAAAGAGGATGTGAATGAAAGGCTCCAGTGTCCGGGCTCCAAATGGAGAGCTTCCTCCCCAAGTCTTTTCAGACACAACACTGTACGAGGGGCTTTCACCAGTGACTGACATGGCTAATCATGCCAGCCTCTGATTGGAGAGGAATGAGACAGAGATAGCCATTAAGGGAATCCATGTGAGAAATGGTTTTAAAACCCTGTTATTTGCTACCAGGGCAACAGATGGAAACTCATTTATTGATGTGTGTCACCATACACAAAATAATGGCTGGCCAAGGACAGTCTGTGTCTATGAATCACAAAAAAATCCATAGTATACAACACATGAAAAGGCTGATAAATAGATTCCTCTCTGAAACAAAAACTGGAAGAGTAAACAGACCGGAACAAAACAATTATATCCATTTATTCTTTTTCTACTGACAGACTTTTTACTCCCTAAAATCTTTTTGCTGATAAATGAATGAGGCCCCTTCCAAAGAAACGATGCCTGTACAAATTAAAAATGATTAATTCTGGTATGCAAGTAATTGATTTCTCATACCCCAGCACCCAAAATTATTTTTGAGCAATAACTTCCATAGTCTGCATTAGTTTCATTTATTTCTTTTGTTTCTGAATGAACCCAAAAAAAACTGATGCATGCGGAAGTAACAAACAGGGCTTCTCTCTGCTCCAGGAGGAGGCATAAAGTAGTGCGACGATTACGGAGAACACAAAGAAACAAAAGAAAAATGAGACGGAAAGCGAGCCCATCTGAATCAAAACGGCTTTGGGGGCTTTATCTGGCGGCACCATGTGGGAATGATAATGACCACATTGGATCCAAAAGGACAACCATTCATCTTAACCCTGGTCTGCCTGGCAAAACTCATAATCCCTCTAACACCCACGACCCACCACTAGACAGACAGCAGGGAAAAAAATGGCACTTTGAAGGCCCGGGATAAGACAAAACAATACCGTTCCTCCCCTCTCTCTTTAGACTCAGCGTGATTATCTAACATTCCCTGGAATACGCTCCATCTGCCAGCCAGCATTAATTCCTTCTTTTACCAAATCTTCACCTTTATGCCTCTAAGACCCCTAAGATTATGTCACTCTCTGGCCCTCTTTTTCTCCCCCTCCCTCTCTTTTACTCCTTTTACTTGTCCTTCAGTCAGACTAATACCTTTTCCCTTGTGATAATTCATTTTATGCCTTCTTTTATTCCCTTGCTCTGCAGCCACACAAGCATCTACCGCTTTTTTTCTCTTTAAACATCCTCTATCCATCATAGCAGGAACCCCCCCCCCCAACCTCCACCTCTTCTCATACTGGCCAGCTTCTTTTTTTCCTCCTTCCTCCTCCAAATCGGCCATCAGGGTGAGGGATGGTGAAGGTTAGATAGCTCCATTTTAACCCCTCCGGCTTTTGACCCCTTGCCCAAAGTGACACTACTAAATACTGCTGTCTCCGGGGGGAGTTAACAGTCTCTTCATTTATTTTACAAAAGACTTATCTTGCCTTGTTGGAGTTTAAAAGCTCTCCATGTATTTATGTTCAAACTTGATTTGAGATTCTGTCTTAAAAACACAAAAATCAAGCTGGATTTCCCTAAGCGTTTGATCTTATATTTGGTAAATAAACATCTTAGCTCTGAAGCCTGTGAACACATTCAAAGCCTAAAAATAGTTTACAAAATAAAAATTAGTTCCTGTATGACAAAGTTGTGTAAATACATGCGTCTATTTATATGTGAGAATAGGATTTAAGTTTCTGTGTCTTTCTTAGAGGACTGACAGCCCTGAGGGTCGCTGTTTGTTGACTCAACTTCTGGTCTGTAAACAGCAATTAGTTGGAAAACATCCTCGAGCATCTAATGGATCAAAGAGGACTGAATTCATGACCCAAATTACACCACCATCATCAGTTGCTAAGAGTAAAATAGTTAAGAATGTACTGCCACAAGAAAGAAGAAAAAAAGAAGACAGGAAAGACTGACAGTTCTTGATAAATAAGCGTTAAAGCCACAGAGAACAAAATAAAGACTGAAACAGTCCTAACGGCGTGGTAAATCTGATTAAGCGTCAGAGCGAGGATGACAAGCGAGGCTAAGTGACTGAGTAAGTGAATAAATAAAGGAGGAAGATTGCGGTGGCCCTGTGCCATGGCAGCACGTTATTTGAGCAGCCTCATGTGTACATAAGCCAGGTTGCTATGGGCTGAGTTTTCACACTCAGCGCAATTACTCGGGCTGCGTTCTGTGGCGGTGAGCTAATTAGACCTCAGTTAGCCCGGGACCAGCAGACTAGAAGATGAGTCGAGTCACTGGGGATAGAGATGGAGGTGATAGCCTCAGTTTTGCACCTGAAGCCCTCGCACACAAAAGGAAGGTTTACACCACAGACTGTAAACAGGGAAACGGCCCCGGAAGGAGAGGGAAGCAAATGTGGCGGAGAAAATGGCTGAGCTGCGGCTGTAAGAACGACTGTGCGTGCTCCCCTGTATCTTTTACTCCCTCTCTTCTCCTCAGCGACACACACAAAAGCACGCCTTGCTCCATCCTGTGCCACCAGGAACACCCAGCTGTCCGCTCTCTGCCCTCACGCTAATCTAAGTCTGCAGGGTCTACTCCCACCCTGGCTGGAGTAACCCAATAACGCTGTGTGTACTTAAACAGCAGTGTTGGCAGGCCTCCTACAGTCCCAATCCCCGCTCGCTGCCAACAAACACACAGAGCTTTCTTTCAACAGTCCTCCACGAACTCAACTCCTTCTGAGAGTCGCTGTTTAAACAAACACTCCCCACAATGCAGCTCACTGTGACGCTCCTTTTAAAGGAGGGAGAAAAAAAAAGAAAACAAGAAGTGATGATTGCCCCTTCATTCTCAAGGCATTATTAGGCAATATGTTATAATTAATTGAATTGTGGTCTTGTTGGTACATGATGGTTCTTGGCTGCTGCGCTTTCTCATTAGCCACACAGATTCCGGCCCCAAACTAATGAACAATAATAATACTCGCAGGTTGAAATGTGTTAGCGAGATGAAACCTGATGGCCTCGCCTGGTAATTGGGCTGCCATCCACTCATTAAGAGGAGGAAGGCAATAAAGAGCAATAACACCCTCAAAGTGCCATAAGAGGAGGAATGTGGCACTTCCTTTTTGACAATTCATCAGGAGTGAAGCCCTGCACATTAGCTGAATGAGAGCCCAGGGCCACATAAACATCTCCCACTCGGCATGGACTGTTTGATGGGTAAACAGTCTTTGATGTGCTCTCTGCTAGACGCTGATATTCTATGTGGACATGACCATCGGGGCAAAGACGAGACCATGAGAACTTCGAGCGTAGTTAACTATTACAGAATAATGGTAATCCAAGGTCTGCAGTGTTTAATCAGCTGATTTCACTTTGTGTGTTCTCCTTACCCTGCAGGTTAATCTTTGTACACAAAGCGTGGAATCAGTGGGTTAAATCCTGAGGCAAGGGTGTGACTGTATTTCCCAACAGGTAAGAAGGGAAGGAAATCTATTCTTTGTTTGTTCTGCAGGATTTTCTGCCAAGTCCGTCACTTCAACTCTCCCTCATCAACCAATTTCTCACAACTGCCCTGCTCATCGTAATTTGTTTTCCAAGCTAGTGACAGGAGGAAGCTGTCAGTACCGGAATATTCATATAAACAATTACCTCTGACTGGCTCCAGAAACAATGACAGGAATGCCACTACCCACGCTGTGTGTTTCAGCTTGCCTCTTTACTAAGCCCATGGCTTTCAACCAGTGAAGGGAGAGGACATAAGCTGAGAGTGACACACAAGTCATCCTCGGGTCTCGTTCCACCGGTACCCTCTGTCTGGTCCTGACAGGGTTAGCGCACAGGCGGGGCAGAGTTGCACTGCAGCTTGGCTGGGGAGATAAAACCTGTCTAAATGTAACACCGTCTCCTGCCCTCTCCATCCGTCGAGCTGGAGAGGGATGAGGAGTCAAAGCCAGAGGAAACAAAGGTGATGTCAGCCCAGGAATTTAAAACTACTTGAGGAAAGTTTCGCAGGATTTATTTCAACAGCGGAGGCAGCGGTGGATTGGCAGAGATGACAAACAAGAACATGGTTGAGCTGCCATAAGTCATCTGAGAAGGAAACTTTTCAGGCATTAAGGAGCGAGGAGTGTGAAACAGAAAAGCATGAAAATGAGGGTGAGAGGGCTGCTGCCGAGCCAGGAAGTCTGTCTCTGTCTTGCACCTACATCTGTGTTCTGCATAAACACGACTCAGAGTCACAGATGAGCATTAAGGTTAGACTTACATATTAGTTTGCAAATATATTTTCAATGCAGAGCTAAATAATTGGACACTTAACTTCTCCTCAGTTTTCTTAATTAAACGGAACATTTGCAAGTAAATGACCATGCTGTATATGTTATCATTACTTTACTAAAAATAGTCAAATGGAGCTCAAATGGGCATTTCTGCAGAGAGGAGCATTTGTCGCTCTCCTAATTCACTGTATCGCAAACATGCAAATCAAGTCAGGGACAATTTTCCAATTAGAGTACCTGCAGAGCAATTTGAGTTGGGCGAGCATGTCGACCAGGCAAAACACGCTCTATGATAAGCTGTTTGTAGAGTGATTTCACACTGCGGCTGGAGATTTAGTCCGCATTAGTGCAGCATGGCTCTTAATTTGTCCAAGGTTTGAGTCGACGCTTAACGGACAAAAAATCTGCATGTTAGGAAATACAGATTCATGCAATGCAACCCAAATGCATTGACTGGGATCCAAACACACAGAGCAGAGTTATATCTCTCAGACGTCCAGGCTGGCAGATTCAGACAGCTTCATGGAGATACGGGGTATCATCCTGTCCAGAGAGTCACAGACGAAAGAAGGAGATGGCCATTAAACATGTTCCACAGACAAAGCTCTGTGCCTTCTCCAATAACCGCAGCAGAGCAGATGAAACATGCCATGTTTATGGATGCCCATTTCCTCTCTCTCTCTCTCTCTCTCTCTCTGGTTATGTCATCAAGTGTCTCTGGAGAGAAGTAAAAAAGGTCAGACTACATAAAGCCTCTTTTCTACAACGCACAGCTTTGGGGGGGATATGTTTGTTCATTCTTAGATTTATTCATCCTCCTGCTGAGTTGGTGCATTTTTGTGTCCGATGCTCTGGCATTCTTGAAACTGACAGTAATTAAATGTATTTTCTAATACACCTAAAGCTAGGCTGTCACCGTGGTTTGTACTTGAACTTTGCTAAAGAAGAAATGTTCCCTGACTCATCGGCTCCACTAGCATGCTGCTGTTTTATCAGGAAACTGTCAGCACACAATCTGTGCTGGGTTCAGACAGCTCTTATATACTCCTCACTGCTGCCTGGTGACTCAAACCACCTGTTTGCTTTCAGTTCTACACTCATGTAAGCACAATTCATGTGGCAAAAGGACAACAGCTACAGAGCTGGTCCACAGAGATACATACACACTGAACAACACAGCAGGACACACTCTGTCATTACTGTGTGTCTGAGTGGATGTCTGCTTTCTGCGTCTGATACAGGCAGTCATCGGAACAAAGGAGACCCTCGCTCGCTGCTATCTGACTGTAGTCCAACAAGATGGACTCTGTCTGGATCACCTCACTTGCTCTCCTGACAGTAACCCTGAGATAACACCAAGCTAGACGCTGAGAAGAGTGAGATACACAACATATGGACCAGACAGAGACTTTTATAGGCCCTGGTCCAAAATAAAGGAATGAAATCACTCTGTAAGAAAAGTTTGAGGGGGAAATAAATCATGTGAGAGCTAAACTCTGTATAACTGTGTAGAAGTTGAGTCAGCTGAAATTGTGTTAAGAGTTATCGCAGGGGGAAAATGGAGTACTTCCTCTGTGGGAGTGATGTATGTTTTATGGCTTTTAGGGGTTGGTGACCCTGCCCTCGGCCTCTTTGGGACCACAGATATCGGCTGCACCAGCTGTGGCGGGTGGGAGAATGACTGTAGATGAAAGTTTAACAGCCCTCCCAAGGCCTGTATACCTCCGCCCCCTGATGGGGCTACATGTCGGAAAAGCGGGGCCTCTTTCACATCTCTGCACAGGGCCTCGCTGGGGCTCATCAAACTCCTCGGCTGCTCCTCGCTCACCCGAGGAGCCCATCTGGTGCCAAGCAACCTTAAAAAAGGAACAGTGGCAACACCAGCAAGTCGTTGCCATGCCGTGCCCTCCCACACAAGAGCATCGTTCCAGATAACCTCACTCCACATCCGCTCCAGCTTTTCCTGTGCTGTTTAATTTAAGCCAATTAAGCTGATCTTCTAGATTTTATTTTCTCTTCAGCATCCCGCGCACACTCCTGCTGCACTCACCAGGATCCCAGCTGGGCTTAAACACACACAGACGGGTCCTCAGAACAAATATTAACTGCTCAGCCTGGGAGGATTGGGTAGATCCTTGTTTAAGTGTGTAATTTGGGGGGCATGAGAACATATGCTGGAAATCCTGTTAAAGGCATTAGTTTTAAACAAAGTGATTCTTAGCCTTTGTGCTAGCTGTCATGCTCTCAGTGTCTCTATCAGCAGCTATAAATACTTCTATTTTCTGTCTGTGCTGCACATAAAATAAATCTAAGCGTGACATAAACTTGGCACAGTCTTGTCTTTATGTGTTGATGTTTCACTTACCTAATGAAGGCATTGGCACGGTTGAGAAGGATACATAAGAAGACAAAGGGATCGTCAGGAGCAGACATGGAAAGAGCAAGAAAGAACTGGTTAGTTCGAGGCAAACAGAAGCAACAACACAGCTCTGTGAACCTTGCATCTCACTGAGGTCTAAGAGGAACTCACGTGACCTGAGGTTACTGGAAGAACCCAGTCTGAGACCACCATCCTATTCCCTTCACTGCCTCTACATCTTCTCCCCCCTCCGCCCCCTGCATCACCCCATCCTCCCTGCTTTCCCTCTGACATCTGCTAATCCCCAGACCTCTGACCCCAGGAAATTTACTCTCTCAACCTTGACCATTTTCTTTTTCTCTTCCCTCTTTATGCCTGGCGGATCACCATTATCCATTATCATTCCATTGTCTGAGGCCAAGAAAAACAATTTAAATTCCCGTGGACTGACATCCACTTGCAGGCTAAAGGCGATGTGGGGTGTGTAACAGGATGCGGGGCTAGAAGGTGTTTTGTGGTATGATAATCTAGCTATGTGATTCCCCCCCCCGTTACCAAACACAATAATAAGCTATATACTGTGCCTTTGGACTACCAGAAAATAGCTATTTAGTTCGTATTTTATGGCTGTCAGAAACATCTTCCACACTTTGAACATACATTTGAGGAAATTACATTTAACTTAATGCCTACAGACAGCAGGAATTTTCATATGAATGACGGGCCCAGATGAGGCTTACACAGTGTGTTAGCTTTGGCCAAGCTAGCTGCTGGTAAAGGGTGTAAAATTTGGTGAGACACCTGCCAGGAGGCAAATGTCTGGATATATCTGTCATTTTCCACTAACTTTAAGTGCAACATCTATTCTTTACCCCGTAATTACCCATATTTGGGGATTTCATCCCTTCTTGGGGATGATGGATTCATGAAAGAAAAGTTTGTGTGTTAGGAAAGGGCAAAAGCTCAGAGTTAAGCTTTTTACTTTTTTAAAAAAGAGAAATCCATCAATGGCTCTAAAATGTCAGTGAGGTGTTCATTCTCAAGTGGAAGTCTTATATCTGCATCCTGAGAGACAAAACTACAGCTAAAGGGGGGTATAAACATAAGGATTTTCTAATTCTGAAAAGATTTTTTATTTTTAGAGACCCCACATATAAAGAAAAAAAAGACATTGAACAGTTTTGATCTTATTGTTTGTGGTGTGCTCAGACAGTCTCAACACAGCTGACCACACACATAACGATTCTGTCTCGAGACAAATCAAGAATCTCGTCTTCCAAGACAAAAATCTTGTGTGACTCGTGTGTGTACAAAAACGTAGAAGAAGAAACATAGCAACAGATAGCAGCAACCGGCTAACACCAAACACAACATGAAGGAGGACAAAGAAGAGGGAATGATGTTGGTCTTGGGACTATTTTTAACAGAACATTCCCGAACCAAAAAGAAAGGAAAGACTGTGGAAAAAATCCTGCAGACGGTGGGAACAGTGACTTTCTGTGTCAGGTCAGCCATGCTTGATTTGTTTACATATGCTTCCTTATTCCTCAGTCAGCTGCCCCCTGATTGGCTAGATTTCTTTTTATGTCACAACTCACAGAGTTATGACTCGTGAGTCGTTGGTTTTCCCCACACATATGAAGATTTTTGGTTGTCAATATTGAACAAGTTTAATATTTACAACCCAACCTGTTTTGGAGCCGATTATGGGGACAAATTGACTCTTAACACACCCCAGACCACAGAATAATCTTATAAAGTAATCTTATAAGACTTAAGATAATCGGGCATTGTCTGTCCTTGGTCAGGAAGGAGGAAATTCAGGACAAAAACAGCCCGATAGTCATTATGTGTGTACCCTCATTTAGGGGCAAGTTTGTAGTATGAAAGTAAATTAAATTCATAGCTACTTGAACTTTGGTGGATGAGGGTCTAAAAGACCATTCAAAAGTCAACAAGTTTGAGACATTTCAATTTGGAATGCTTTCCCAAGTAACTAATTTTATTCAAAACAACTAATAAGATCAGTTTGACAAAGATCTGCATGCAAACTTAATGGGAGCAATGTTCTTTTTCTGCAGCCAGCATCAGCCAACCCTCTGCTCCCCCCCTCGAGCAGACACCAACACCCCCACTCAGGCCTAATCTGACCAGATCAGAGGAACATCAGGATCCGTCTGTTGTTGATCTGTTGTGTATCTGTGCTGTGTTGGCACCATTCCAACTCTTCTTACTCTGACCCTCAGGGCAGCAAGGCCCCATACACCCCACTGTTCCTGCCCGCCTTAAAATCCTGGCAACACATGGCACACTCCCACATTTATTATTCATCTGCTTCATTACTGTCCACAGTTATTTAGCGCCACTCTGATGATGGTACAGTTGTGAGGGTTGAACTGCTCTTCATTACAAAGAAGATGACAGAGAAGATGCACTATCCCATTGTCGTTTTATTCGACCTCCTCTCTCCTCCAAAGTGAACACAATCTGGGGACTGAAGTGGAGTGCTGCAGCAGAGTGGATTTGTGTGGAAATTGCCAGGAGGATACTGGCCTCATCTATCTTAGGTCAGCATGCTAAGCGCTATAGTAGCTCGGTCATTCCTAAGTAAGGATATCCAATCAATTCCAATAGGCCCCAGGGCAGTCACCAACCAGGGACGCTGTGCGAGTGTGCCTGTCTTTTTGCCTCCCAGCGTCTGGAAGCAGGCAGCTTATGTGTTGGGCTGAGCTCAGTTAATTGCATGAGATAGGACCCTGTGTGGTTAGTGGGAGATTTTTAAGGGTTAGTTGTTGTGGTTGGAGAGATATTCTCTGGCTCATAAAGTAAGGATTACCCTCTCAATGGGAAGGTATACAGCACAACTTTCCTGAGGGACTAAGAAGACATGAGCCCTCCATTAGCACAGCGAGGGAAGCTGCAGATTCAGACTCTCTGTGTGGCTTTGTGTACGGGTGTGTTTCTGTTTGTGCGTGTCACTATTTTTGACTGGATTTCAGATTATTAAACGATAGAAGTAGTCTGCTTTTGGGCAAGTGGAATCATGTGCCAACCTGCACAGATATTTCTTCATCTGTTCCACGATTTTCTTTTCTGTATTCACATCCAACATCATGTCAAGTATTTGAGGATCCTTCTGCCAACTCTCTTGGCTAAAACAGCTGAATTAGACCAGAATTAGAAAATTACAGACTTTAAAAGGAATGTGATGCCAGTTTTTATAATTACATTCATTTTCTATCTTGATTATTTTTCCCCTTCTCTCATAAACCAGAGAGCTGTGGTGTCTATGTTTATTTTGGAGACCATCATAATAATTTGATGTGAGCGCTAACCAAGCCCCATAATGACTTCTCTTTTCTTTGCTGTTATTTCTGTGCCATTGGTCTGTGCCAGGCTGCTACAAGTCTCAGATGACCACAGAGGAGTAGCTCTGGTCTGGTTGTGGTTCTTGGACCCAGTTCCATGTTGGGAGTCCATTTCAGACCCAGCCTTTTTCCTCCCCTTCTCCACCCTTCACTTGACGTGGTCAAGAAAACAGCCCCCGCTCCTTTGGACTGGGATTGACGAGAGCAGGCCACATTGCACTCGCAGCTTAGAGTGTAATTTTCAAATTGAAGAAATGGGCTGACGGGCACCAAATGTATACAAACACAAATCCAACATACGGATCATCTTTTCTGCTCCTGCCTACTTTGTTCTGTTTGTACAATATCTGCAGTGCACATCTGTGTCTGTGGTGGTCATTAGCACACACTGGAATTACACATCCTAAAATAAGCAAAGTCCATCTCTCAGTGATCAAAGCCTCTCTGCTGCGGTTGAAGCACAGCAAAAACCCAGAGCAGAGCCCGGACTGGAGGACAGAACTGTTCCAGCAGAACAGGATGTTTATCCTCAAGTGGAAGACTGAGGCAGATTTAAAGCAAACAGTAAGTTGTGATAGTTAATGAAACAGCTGGAAATCTTCAGAGCAGACAATGCCAGCTCAGTAATTTGTATCTACAAATGAATAATTCAATAAATGAATCAGTTTCTGATAGATTGCATAATGTCCTGAATACTTTGGGTTGCTGCTCTCCAGCACCACTTACAATAACAGAATACATTTATCAGCTGAAACGCCTTCGGCTGTGTAAAGGTCATAGGTGAGGAAATGCATAGGGATGAGAGTCAGCCTCCATTAATTGCAGGAATATACATTACTGCACAGCTAGTCAATATGTACACACTGTTAATCAATGTGAGCTGGGACGGCATTGGCTTCATCTGGGGCAGTGTATTGAAACGTGGGGGCACAAAAATGACCCATAGCTGATTACATCCGCAACATTACATCTTTTCATGCGGAATAAAGCTAACTGCACTGAGAGGGGAGGTGTAGGACCTTACACCGGTGATATTGAAAATACATTGTGCAACTTATTCCAAAGACGCTGTGCAGTTTTCATTCCTCACTTTTACGTATCTTCGTATTCCCTCCTGTGGTGATAAAGCTCAACATGTTACTTTGTAGGATAGCAGTCCTTGCATAAACCCTTCAATTACCTCTCCAGCCCCCAACAGGGCGCACAGCTTTCATAAAGATGACATCTACCAGTCAAAACCCTCAACACGCAGTCACACTGGATACAATTACAGACCACTTCCAACTCGTCTGCCCTCGCTGCCCCACCCACACATGCACAGGGGGGGTCATTACCTCCACCCTCAACATCACGCTGCTGCCATCCAGTTGGCCGTGCAACATGATGTGGTGCAGCTGAGGGAGAAGCCATGTGCATTTTGTGAAGTTAAAATGGCATCAAGTAGCACCGCAGCAGAATGCTCCTGTAGTCCTGCAGAGCCAACTAGATCAAAGGGGAGGGCAGAAATGTGGTTATAAGACGTCCCAATTCACTTCACATCTGCTGAAAGAACATAAAGTCTTCAGTTATAAACGCCACCAGAAGACAGCTGATCCATCATCTTAAGATGACAACAGATGATCAAAAGTTAACAAACGCTGTGGCACAGGAGCAGAAACGAATTGTGTCCATCTTTAAACAATAAGAAAGCAGGATGCAACACCCCGTTATCCACTGTGCTCCGCTTCTCCACAGCTGAACCCTTTTCCTTGGCTCCAGAAAGAACCTCCAGCTGCGTCTTGTGCCACCATATGCATGAAAAGGGGCCATCAAAGAACAT
The DNA here is from genome assembly GCA_030710495.1 of Labroides dimidiatus. Lineage (NCBI taxonomy): Eukaryota > Metazoa > Chordata > Actinopteri > Labriformes > Labridae > Labroides > Labroides dimidiatus. The sequence goes on from CM061154.1 coordinate 22,233,756, forward strand.
ATTTCTTTCATTCCAGGCAATTTCCCTAATCCCTGATGAGCTGCAGGGGAGAGGAAAACATTCTGGATGTGGGTTAGCAGGTGGTGGAGAAGGGATTTTGCGGGTGGTGCATGGTGTGCGTGTTTCAATGTGTGCAACATGCGTTCATCTGAATACATTTGCATTATTGTGAAGGTTTGTTTAATGACTGAACTTTTTTTTTAAATGTGGTATTTCTGTTTGTGTTTGTTCCTGTGTGCATGTGTCGATGTGTCAGACACACAAGCCTCTACCCCCCTGGAGGAGGGACTAAGAGGCCTTGAAGTAGCTCCCAAGGATTAGTTCATCCAATCTTCTACTAATCGCAAATAAAGTCTTTCCACTAGTGAGTTTTGCACAAGATCCCTCTCTCTTAAGACTCCTCTCACTTCAGCTGAAAGGGAGAGGGCAGAGGAAATAGCTTAGACGCATACATCCTTTCTTAAACAAACACTGAAATCTGAACACTGGCTACTGCTGCCTCTGGTTAAGATACAATCACTATTGTTTCCCCAGTATTACAGCAGGTGATGGTCCAGTGATTCGTGGCCCTTCTCTCATATTTCAGGTCAGGGCACAGTAAGGAGGAATGCCCTCCAGAAAGCAGTCAGTCCAATTTCTCCACGTCACCACCAGCCAGCTCCTGACAGCTCTGAGATGTGGGCTGCAATAACGAGAAGCAGCAGAGGTCCACGATGTCAGCATTTTCCTCTCGGTGCTCTGACAAACCTCTGGGCTCTGGATTGAGGACGGGGGTTGCAGGGGCAAAAGATGGGGTGCCAAAGGCAGGCTTTTTACAATTTAATAAGTGTCATTGTAGGGCATTGTGTCAACTGCACAAGCAGCTTGCAATCCCTGTGCCATGCATCTTCCGTTGTTTGGAGCCAGATGCATAATTTTCACAATCCGCAATTTGTGCAGGAAAGGTCGACCGAGTGCGCCTGCTTTACATTCACACATGGAAGCTGCTCTAACAGCTTCCGTTTGCAAACAACAAAATACACATCTGTGAATTCAGGTCTCCATCTAAAGTGGTGGTTGCAGGATTCGGCTCACTGACTTTCTCCACCCACATTTCCAGAAACAGACGGAAGTCAAACCGGGGACCTTCTTGTCCCAAGCTGACTTCCCAGGGTTTTTCTCACTTGGAGATTTATGACTACATCTATGGAAAAAAACACAGCAACCACTTCCGCATTTCCACTGAGTCGAATCGGTGAGTGTTTGGGTGGAGCGCAGTGCGTGGATGTAAAGTTCACTCGATGCATTTAACACAAAATGTTCCAATACAGAGAACTGCATTCACACTGTGCATGTAAGACAACAGCAATCAAAAGTGGCCCTTCAACAAACTCACTCTGCTACTCCACGATTGGAACGCCAGCTACAAGGGAGTTTCCATTACTTTCTGGCAAAAGATCTTGGCACTGACAATAAAAGTGGGGGGAAGAGAGTGGGGGGAGTCAGGAAAAAAAGCTGTGAAATCTGACTGGCTGACTTCCAAGTCTCCTATTCTTCTTTTTATCTGAACCCTGCCCTCACACTCTGCCTGGCTTCCTGCCAGAGACACTGTTTTATTATTCCTGCCCTTTTTTCCACTTCTCTACATACTGTCTCTCTCCTGCATTCCCTTTGATGCAAGTCTCTCTTTGCTACCGTGTTCCCCTCCACACCTCCCACGACAAACGGCGCTCCATTACTTGCTCATTCTATCCCTGCATATTCACAACATGCATCCTCCTTGAGGCACTCAGATCCATACCTATTGAACTTGTTAAAGCAGTGTATGTGGCATTTTCATATGTAATAACAGAGCCATTAAATATTTGACGGAGGGAAGGTTGAAAAAATTGTGCCCTGTTTGATGGATTGGTTCAATTTGCACTTCCTGAGCCTGCAGTTGAGTACGAAGAGGATCCCAAGTGTAGAACAGCTGAGCAGCTGGGGGTGCTTAAAGAGCGCTTTTTACACCGCCTGCCAGTTTCCTTTCTCAGCATATGACTGAGAAAGGAAATGATTTATGAAACAAACGAATGCACACCACTTGAACACGCGCACCAACAAACCTGCTGATGAGAAACAAAAAGAGCAGAAGTGTGTGCAGCGTGAAGCCTCATAGGAACACACACACTTCTGTCTCCGGGGGTCTTCAGCTTCTATGTACCATGTAATTCTCCATTAAGAAGATGGAGTTAATTCAAGCCTGAGAGACAGGCTCTCATCACAGCAGTGTGGCACAGGTGCGAGGCCACGGTGATCAATGAATGCAGGTGTTGCAGAGAAAGATAATATAGCATGGTGGAGATTATCATAGGTGCAAATCAAAGAAAGAATGAAACGGAGGTGATTACCTGGAATTATACTGTCTGATGCATATATCAGTCCAACTTATCAGGTTTTGTGGTTTTCTAACACATCCTATCACACTGGTATTCCAGCAGGAGGCATATGAGTGAGGAGCAGGAGACTGGTTGGAGGATGAGGGTGGAGCGGGGTGGCAAGAATATCACTTCTGTTCTTCCCCTCAGGGGCCAAGATATGAGGAAGCAGCAGGGAGGGGAAGAGCAGGTGCATGGGAATTCAGAAACCATTGCATATGCATGCTACTCAGACTCCTACAGCCAGCTACAGCTTCAGGAAAAATAATGCTCAAGAGGGTCAGGGAGAAGTGGATGTGAGGGATTGGAGTGGGGTGGAGGGGAATTGTAGTTTTTTTTGTTTTTTAGGCAAATCCAGCCTGTCTCACTCTCCAGACCGAGTAAGGTTTCCCATCACGGTACAGGCCGCTCCGGCCCTCCTGAGTCGTCCCTCGTCAACACTGGAACTAATGCGCTTGAAAAAGACATCTAATGGTTTGTGAGACTATCAAAGGCCTGCCCCCTGGAAAAGGCCTGCTACAAGAGGGGCCCCCGGCGGCAACAACATGGGAAGACAACAGGATTTAGGGGCTCCCTGTGCATTTGGATCACAGCACAATCACACAGGGAACAAAATAAAGCTGTTTTCAAGAGGAGAAATGATGAAATCAGGATTCAGGATGTTGTTGATTCACGTTGTGCAGTCATTCATTACAAGAACTGTTTTGTAGTCCAACAGCTTAAACATTCATTTTTTTTTTCTGGAGTGATATTTAAGGCTTCCTGTATTTTCCCAATCTGTCCCAAACTGTTTACTCATAAAATCCAGACTGGACAGCTGAGGCAGAGAGACTACAGAAAATCAAACGGCTGAAAAAAACGAACAGAAAGGATGTCCCCTCATCCCCACCAGGCTGTGTAATAACCTTTTAAATCATGTTTGACATTTTAAGTTGGCACTGAGGAGATTCTGGCAATATCCGCGCTCTGATATTAAAACCGGTTACTGGCGGTAATCTCATTGCTTTGTTTGATGATTTGCAATATGACACCCATCCCCCTAGTCCTCAGCCAACCACATAGAGCATCCAGCTCCCCCTCTAGGAGACAAACCCTTCCCGCCCAGATTTGCCCTTGCTCTGACACTAGTTGCTAATGGTGCTGCTGTCAATGCGCGGACAGTGGTGACAACAAGACCCGTCTGTTGGGCCTTTTTTGGGTATTCATGTGTTTTATGGTCTGAAGGGACAAACTGAGGCCTCTTTTCTGAAATCACAGTGATTAGACGGCTGTCCCTCGTAACAGCTGCTAGACATAACTGTTGGAGTGACTGACTGTCTACTAGGAAACATGTATTCACCCTGATTGGTCACGCAGCCTAATCAAGCATACGGATGAATATCTGATCAAAACAGTGTCAAACATCTACCCGACCATGCTCGACACACCGTCACTCCGCTTTGATTGAGTGTCACGGCGCTCCTGATTCATCGTCGCTCTTGATGAAGGTGAAGTCAAATTAACTGTCAACACTGGTGGGTTGTGGGAGTCGAGCCGCAGCGTGAAGTCTACAATCTGGTGGCTGCTACGGTGCAAGGGCAAACGTCAGGCTGTGGAAGCAGGTGGGAGACCACAGCCTGAACTTATGCGAGGACATGAGAGGGAAGGAGAGAGGAGGTTGAGAGGCAACACAACAGGCTCGTTAATTAGTGTAGCACAAATGTCTCCATAATGAGGCCTAATCACCTGAGCATGGAGCGGCTATACGGCTAGCTGAGCGGCCCACACTGGAGCAGGTACCACACAGGAGGAGAGAGGGATTTTGTTAAGGAATGCAAAATGGAGAAGCAGGAGAGTTTGTGTGACTGAAAGGTGTATGACAGCAGCCGGTCTGTGTTGTGTATGTGTCTACTCTCTGGTGGCATAGTTATGTGTTGTACCTTGGATTAGAAGATGGTCTAATTGGCCCACTGGGCAAACAGGAAAGGGCTGAGAGCAGAGCTGCTGTGACAGCGATTTCCTCAGCAAATAAATCATCCAGTCTCTTTCCTCAGCAAACTGCTACATCTCAACACATCCGTCATTAACGCCAAGCCCGCTCCGCTCGAGAGACATATTTACCAGCGTTGATTTGATTATGGTTATTATGGATGGAAGCACTCTGCAGCATCACCCCCACATGTACACAAATCTCCCATGGTGGATGTTACTGCGCCACAGTACGGCGCGCTTTAGCTTGAGTTTCATATTAAAGTGAATAAATTCAGCTCTGTGAATAATACGTCTGAATCTATGATGCACACATAATCGAGATAAGTAGCTTATCTGGATAAACAGCAGTCACACACGCAGTTCTTGTTACTCCCACAGGTGTGTGCATGTTGCCATGGAGAGTCATTTGTGGTGAACTAGTGTGAAGCAGGGACAAGAGGAGGCTTGTCCTTGTCTGCCAGCATCCATTCTGTCTGTCCCTGAAAAGTGGCTGTGGCAGGAGAAAGACCACAGGGATGTCCTGAGCTTCTCTCAACCCTGAACTGAACCCTCTCATCACCGCTAGCTAGATAGCTCAGCTTAAAAGAGAACATCCCCACTCCCTGCCACTTACTCTTTTGCGGATTATGCCACTGAACAAGCAGCCGCCCGGTGCACCGAGCACAAGAAAGGAGGGTCAACGCATTATGTCATCAGAGAAAAGCTGCCACGCACAGACGGAAACTGCAGTCCGCAACCTACCACTTAGCGAAGAGGCACGCTGAGATTTAGATTGGATGGGTTCAAATTATACCCAAGAGCTGGCAGCTTAGTTAGAGGGAGGATTAACATCTACTTCACGTCAAGAGCTTTCTGGTTGTAACATCCACAAGAACACAAAACCGCACACACACAAGTACACACAGACGCTTTTACTTTAGTTATCTCTAACAGAATCAGAGCTGGGCCAGTGGCAAGCTGCCAACTATATTAAGAGTAAAACCCATTTCATAAAGCCACCGAAACATTTGGAATCCAGGTCACAACATCCAAAGACTTCTTGAGCTCCTGATGGATGGTACGGAAAGCTGATGAGGCCACAGTGCGAGCTGAATTTAGAGTTTTTTAATCGCCAAATCAATAACTAAAACGAGCAAACAAACAGGAAAGTGAGATTGAGTATTAAAAGATGAGGAACTGAAGGCGATGAAAGCTAAGTTAAGATAATTCATGTGTGCTCTGGTGAAGTACAAATGAAAGCCTGATCTCCATGGAGTGCCTGACAGGGGTTAAAACACTGAGCGGTAAAGCCTGGTAAACATCTTTTGCCTCTTCCCTAATCAGCCCTCGCCCTCCCTCCGCTATCTCTCCCGTCCCTCCCTCCCTCCCTCTCTCTTCCTCTCTCTCTCTCAGAGGAGCTGCCACTGCCAGGGCCACCATATTGTCATTAAAGACCATGGCATAGCGAGGGAGCTCAGAGAAACCCCAGAGCCACATCTCAGGAGGCCCGACCGCTCCGCTGAGGACGGCTCCTGATCTCAGCCACAGTGATGCTCACACAAAGGCGCGGATAAACAAGCAGAGACACAGACTGCCAAACAGACAGACATATGTGTGCACATTCATTATGTGCATCTTCAAAAGTGAAGGGAAAAAAAGTCTTTTTTTAAGCTTTTTCTTTTAATCTCCTGAGACCAACCATAGAATTGATCAGGATTCTATTTAACTGCTCATAACACCTAAAAGTGAATCCTCAGCTGGGCATCGTCTTGGAAAAAACCCAAAAAGCAGGTCTTCAACTAAAATCCCACCCGCAGGCTTTTTACCCGGTTTGGAAGGCTTGAGATTAATTGATTCCAAGCTGAATAGTCTGTTAAAGAGGAGGGTTTAAGCAGCAATAGAACAGAGCCTCTGTCTGCCTTAAACTATCAGTAGGATCTGTCTCCAGTGGATACTAAAAAAAACTGGAGGCAGGGCCGTAAGACAGGGAGGACTATAATCATCTCCTGCATATGTGTGATGTGCAGGAAAGGGGAGATGGGGCGGCGGCAGTGTCTGGGTGGTCGAGGGAAAGATACCGGGAGGCTGAATCCAAACGAGGGGGCTTTTCTGCAGCCTGAAAGCGTCTGTGTGTCTCCAGCAGATGGACTATTGTGTGATGAGTCCTGGGGAGTGGGTGCTCTGAGTTTTTTTTGTGCTCAGGGTGGCCCGTTCTTTATCCCGTACTTCACCTCTCTGTCCCACCCTCAGCCTTGGGCTTTGTCACACTCTGTGTTTTGTTTGCTGCTGTTTTGTGCCTTGCTATGTATCTCACTTTTGTTACCCTTTTCTCACACAAAACAGAGAGATTCTCTCTTTTCTGGGTCATTTTTCTCTGTACGGGTTGTTTTGTGTTGTCTGAGGAACAAGTCAGAACGCTAGTAGTGACAGGGGAAGAATGCTGAGTCGAGTTGTTCCAGCCTGTTTGGTGGCTGTCCCTCCCTTAGGACTGGATGTAAAGACCAGCACATAAATCAACAGACACCAAAACAGGCCGGGAGGGAGACAGCCGTCAGACAATGCAGCTGATTACAGAGGGAACCATCATCCATATGCACCATCATCTCCCTGCATATCCGTCTTATCTTTAAAAAATCTGCTACTGCATGAGTGAAACATCTACAAGAAGACAAAGAGAGACAGCGAGGGCTTTTAACCACACAAAGACTGTCTGCAGAAGAATCTCTGCGACTAAGCTCCAAACTGTGTGTCATCATGTCCAACATGTGTGTCTTATATTTTTCTCTCAGAGCATTATAGAGAAGTCTGTCTTTACTTTTCCCATATGGTAACATTTTCCTGTCCCTCTGTGGTTTTCTGTCTTGCGCTGCTAGAGTCATTAATTACATCACTATTCTTAAGACAAGTATATCAGCATCATTCAGAGGGATCCCTTACCGCACGTAGAAACATTTCCAGGAACACCAAAGACAAATTAAGCCAGCATCCTTTAGCTCCTCCTCAACCCCGGAGTCAAACATCCCAAAACTGGCAGGACTTGACAAGATGCTCTGACGTCATGTTGTTGGGTAACCCTACAAATCCCCCAGACCCCTCAGAAAAACTCAGAAGAGCTTCCAGGCTGTGGGACATTGTCGACTGAAAGAGGTGGGTGGTTGAGTAATAACCCTCGATCCCCCTGTGTTACCTTGAAACAAACTCAAAGCAGGCGAGGAAAAGGGCAGAGCGGAGAAGTTCGCCTTTAAAAAAGGGCCTGGCATTATTTATGACTCCCTATAAAAGCTGTAGTTAATTACAGTGTTTTGGACTTATAAATTACAGATTGTGAAGCTCCTGTTATAATTAGAGCGGTGCAGGCCAGGCCTGGGTTCGCTCTCTGGGTTCGGAGGTGGAGGCAGAGCTGCAAGATGAGGCATCCTCACTGATGTGGTAAAGCCGGGCCAAGAAAACATCCCTGAACAGGGCCCTGCCTGCTGCATGTGGCAACACTGGGCTGCTCTCTGCACACGGCTCTCTAATATTTATCCTCTCCTGGATTTTACCAAGCGGGGACCACCATGGGGGATTCTGTACAACGTGTAGTGTAAAGGTTGGGTGGCACTAGCAACGCATGAGGAGGTGTTGTGATTTTTGCCAATAAACACTTTCTTTAGCTCAAAGTGCCTCTTGTGGTGGATCAAATCAGCTGCTCTGTGTGACATATCTCAGAGTATTGATTGTGTTTTTGCAGCGGCTCAGTCAGGCAGAGCCAGACAGAGAGATAGACAGTGGGATGCTAAAGAGGGTTAATCCTGATTGTCCCCTCACACTCATTAGCTGATTTATCAATAGCCTTTAGCAAAGCCAAACTGCAACATGTGTGGACAGAGAGTGGCCTCAGTGTGTCATGGGAGATCACCCAACAGCCAGGGCATGCCCTGAGGATGTCCCTGATGTCAGAGGTCAAGTCAATGGCCTTCCGTAATGCACTACGTATTGTTGACCACAATATTAGTGTTGTGAAGAAGAAGAAGAAGAAGAAGAAGAAGAAGAAGAAGAAGAAGAAGAAGAAGAAGAAGAAGAAGAAGAAGAAGAAGAAGAAGAAAATATGAGGATAGTTCTGCTTCATATTGAAATTATCTGTTTCAAGTCTTTTCATGTTTGCTTTGCTGTGTGGTCTGTGCAATTTCACTGTGCTTGTGCAAGAATTCCATGGGTAGCTGAGTCCATCTGGGGCACAGGAGCCAGTAGGGAGGTCAGCCTTGCCATTTCTAGTTTGCACACATCTGGCTTGAGTGCCTGAGGTAGAGAAGTAGGTGTGATGTTACACCATCACCTCACACTAATGCCGAGCTGAGAGCAAAGTCCCTCAGGTGGGAGTGAGTGCAGAGAAACTACTCAGGTCTACAGGGCATCTTTAGAGGCTTAGTATAAGACAAGACTAATCCCTTGGATACGGTTCTGTTGAGAGCAAACATAAGAAGAAGAAAAATACCCTCATAGAAAACGGTTGATTGTGTGCTGATATGCTTGAAATCTATAAATAACCGAATGAAAAGTGCCAGTAAATTATCAATATTAGACGTCATTCCAGTCATTTTAAGCAATCACATTTTTTCGATCCAGTTATTCAGCGTGGGGTTGTTACAGCTGAATTCTGAATCAATGAGTGGCGTAATTTAGCTGAGCTGGGACATTGTGCTGGAGCGAAAAGGCGTTGATTGTTGCAGCCCTCTTCAGCAGCAGAGGGGATGCACCTCTGTCTTGCTTCCCCATCATTCCTGTGCAGAGGAATTCAAGACGGATGCTGTGAATTAGCCATAAGGGCAGTGTCACCAAAGACAGATGCCAGCCTCTGTCGCCTCAGACCTCCCCTCCATTGCTGAGCGCGACCCCCAGCCCCCCTTCCATATTCCTGTCCAATTCTTTACCCTGGCCTCAGGCTACAGGCCTTCTCTCATTAGGGGCGCTGACAGGCCCTGTCCTCACCCTGATCCCTCATCATTAGAGCATGTAAATCTCCCTGTCACACATACAGATACACACACACACACACACACACACAAATCTGATGATGATGATGATGATGGGGGGGGGGGGTGTAATCATGTTCACCTGAGAAATAGGAGCCACTAACCCCAGGACCAAGTAGAATGGGAGCCTTCATGCATACGATTAACGTCAAAAAGGGAAGCATTATGAAAAGAAATACAACTCCTGAGTACACATTACAGATTTATTACTGACCTTTGTTCTAATGCTATAAATGCTGTGATACATCTAAAAATATAAACCAGCTGTCCACAAAAAAACACAAAGAGACAATAGGAAAGCATGGATACAACAAATGCACATAAAGAAACATGTAAGAGACAAAAGCAGTGAATCTGGAGGGCAAGCATCTGGTGGGTCCCGCTTGGTTTGGTGCACTACTGCTGCTGCATGTATAATTCACTCTAGCCCTCTCCTATCCTCTCCTCACTTCTTCTCTCCTTTCCTTTCCTCCAGCCATGTAAACGAGCCCAGACACAGCATATGGAGACAAGGATAGCAGGGCTGAGGAGGAAAAGCAGGAGCAAGGGAGATGGATGGATAAGGGGGGAAAAAAATATGGAAACAAGGATGGGGAGGGGGAAATGGGGTGCTACAGGCGGGAGGATATGTAGAGGAAGAGGGAAATGAGGAGGAGAGAGAGCAGATACCTGAGGTAGATGAGTAAAAGTTCATAAAACAAGGGGAGTGAAGCGGGTGTAAAGCTTCGGGGATGTGCTCCAAAAACACAAAATCCTGTTTTGTTCTTTTTTCTGTGTGTTTTTGTGCGCGTGTGTGTTTCACAGCACAAAGAGCAGAATCGGCGCTAACAGTGATTATTACTTTGCACTCTAAAGAGGCCTTCAAAGGAATATCACAGTTATTTTAGAGGGACCCTTTGGGACAATCTTAAAGCATGTCTGTGTTCCGTGTGTGTTGATGCTTCTCTGAGTACTGAGAGCGAAGGATCTGCATTAACGTTTGTAAGGTTTGCAATGAGAACACAATAGAGAAAACTTAATTTGAAGTGTTTCAAGGGATGAACATGTGCAGTAGTATGAAATGAATAAGGACAAAAGCTTAACTTACCTGAATGATGAGATTTTGGAAAGGAGAGCGTCATCAGGCAGGAAGACGGGAGGAAAGAGAAGAGAAGAAAAAACACATCAGACTGAGCACTGAGGTTCACAATAACAGAACAAACACTGTCACAGAAAGCATTTTGTGTTCAACCTCTCGACCACTGTTGTGGACCAGACAGGATGTACACATAATCTTAAAAGCCTTAGACTTTATATTACTGGACTTCCTGGCAGAATAAAAGATGTGGGGGAAGTAAAGACCAGTTTTATCAGTGCATGCTGCAACATCTCCACTATCCACCCCAAGCTACCATCCCATTAAGGATTTAAAAGCAGCACGCTGTATATTTGCCAAGAAAGAGGAGATAGAAGTAAGAGCAGAGGGACAAAGCGATTGAGGAAGAATGAGGCAGAGAAATCATTAATGCAAATGGCCCCAGAAGCCCGATAGACTGAAGTTATCGGAGGTTACTGCTGTTTTTGGAGGGTGTTAATTGTTATTCATGATGCTGGGACTGGGGCCGCTTGTTTTTGAAGTGCTGGATCAGGCAGGGATTTATTGACCATCGCTGCTGGGGGTACGGGTCCTCAGAGGGATTTCAGCCAGGATGAAGGAGGGGGAGATGTTGGTGGTTGGGGTCGAACCTCTGACTTTCGACCGTACAGTTACTGGGTCTGCCTGTAGCACAAAGAGCACTACCACAAACAGCAGACAATAAGGGGCGTCTGCGCCTGTTTTTCTAACCACTTCTTCAGCACTTGACCTGCATGCTTGTTGGAACAAAGGACTTCAGAAGAAAGCAACAAGAACAACATGTCGAAAGAGGGTTGTTTGGAATATATTACCACTCAGCTAAGATACTTTAAAAAAGAGAGAGAGAGGGGCTGTTTGGACTCTTCTTCAGACTCCCAGTTTGTGTTTGAGTAAACAACCACACCATGTGTCCACACAATAGTCTGGATGCTTGGAACAGTGCATGCATGCATGCATGTATGTGTGTGTGTGTGTGTGTGTGTGTGTGTGTGTGTGTGTGTGTGTGTGTGTGCAGCCAGCGAATGAAAACGCCTTTTGTACATGTATGCTGCTAATTGCAGGCATGTGGCCTTGTGTCCGATCTATAAGACCAGGCGCTGAGAGAGTGACAAAGCTGAGCTGCACCCCCTCCTTTCAAAACACACACACACACATTTGCACATACACGCACACACTTGTGGACAGAGTCTGTCGACAGGCCTGTCAGAGCGGAGGAGCCTTGACAGCCACTCATTCACCACTGGTGCTACTGCAGCGCTAACAGCATTATCTGCATATTAGCATGGCTATCCAATAATATTTCCCGTCTGTCTCCCCTTCTTTACCCACGCCAAGCTCCACTCAGAGATAGATACAGAGAGAGAGAGATACACATAGAGAAAGAGAGAGAGAGAGAGAGAGAGAGAGAGAGAGAGAGAGAGAGAGAGAGAGAGAGAGAGAGAGAGAGAGAGAGAGAGAGCATGCTCAGTGGACTCAGAAGAGATGACCTCTCTCTGTCTATAAAATGACCTACTTCAAAGGGGGCAGAGAGAAGACATGAGCAGAATCTGAAAGGATGGTGGGGTATATAAATAAAACCCCCAGCTGGATGATAACATGACAGTGGCCTCAGTGTCTTTTTAACCACTAAGCAAATACAGGGACAGGCAACGCTGGCTGGCAGGTAAAGAGGGAAAAGTCCAGATAAGGCAGCTGAAGTAGATGGTATCAGGGAGCATATTGCCTTAGCTTGTTGCTAGTATTATCTCTGCTAATCTCTGTGATCCGCTCGTCTTAGTGGGAATTTAGGCTTGCTCAATGGTTTTAAAGAAAGTCGTAACATTAAATCGTTTGAAATTTTGTGTGCGTGTGTGTGTGTGTGTGTGTGTGTGTGTGTGTGTGTGTGTGTGTGTGTGTGTGTGTGTGTGTGTGGGTGTGTGTGTGTGTGTGTGTGTTTGGAAGGAGTGTACTTTTGTTAAAAGGGGGTCTGCTCTGTTTGGATTTAAAGCTTAGGATGGCCAAAACATGCCAAATCAATGTCAGCAGCCTGTTCTGTGAAGAAACTACAGTATTGTGGATGATGCAATGTGTTAAAACAACAGGTGAAATTGACTATGATGCCTCTGTCTCTTCCAAGACTCTTATCCTCTCCATGTCCCTCTCTCCACACGACCTTGCCTAACCCACCATTGGGTTTTTTCCTAGGACGGAGAGGCAGTGAGGCAGAATTTATCCGTCTGAGATCAAAAGGGGGGAAAGGAAAAAGAAGCCAATGGGGGCAAGCTGAGGAAAGATTGCATATCCAGGCGTGAACCCCAGGACAGACACACAGGTCAACAGACTTCCAGCACTGACAGCTTCCCTTCAAGCACAGATATATCACAGACACCGATCAGTCTTTTGCTCTTTTTGTACCAGTAAAGAATTAAAATGAGCACAAATTTTGGACATGGAAGTGCACACGTCATCTGCATATCGACAAAGCTTCTGAGGCACCTTTATCTCAATCCTGTCACTTCAACACATACACAGAAACACGTACAGCTCTGACTCCTCTGGTCTCGGGGGAGTCCCGCTGAGGTGTGAAGAGTGTGATGGGATCATAGGGAGCAGTGGCCTCTCTCAACCAATTACTCAACAATCTTGCCTTGTCCTAATCTTCATCTGAAAACACCCGGCTTGGAAATGATGCAGAAAACAGCAGGTCGCCCACCAGGCCACATGAGCTAATCCCACAGCAGTGGGGTGTGTTCACTCTCTTGCTCCTATAAATACTAATACACGTCTGTGCCTTGCGGGTTCATGTACACATTTGACAACGCTTTCTCAAAGGAGGAGTAGATTCTATCAGTGGCTTTGTCCGAGGCTGGAGAGGTCTATCCTTGGGCCACCTCTTAATAGGTCAGACATAATACCTAACCCTCTGAAAGCTCTGCATACAATACCTAAAGCATTGTGTACAAATAAAAAAGCTTTTCCAATGAATGAATATGCAATGATGAAAGTGCAATTACTGAGATGGCAGCAGCAAAAAAACTGAACATAAAACCAAACGGGCCTCCAGTCTGTGGAGTTTGCCTCGTCAGAGAGCCTGACTGAAATTAAAAAACCCAGCATACAGTGTTTATGAAAAAAAAATCAATGGCGAATCAAATTGAGTTTCAGTCAACATCAGCATGCTTATTCATCAGTCATCGTCAACCCACCAGTAATCTAATGAGAATTAACACCTCAAAAATAGCTTGTGATTTCCATAAGTTAATCGGGATTGAAAATGACTGATGGTTTTAAAGGCAGCACTAAAAATACTGAGCAGCCCAGAGGCCTGCCTTTGATCCCAAAGCTCAAATTAAATTGATTCTAACTGTTTCAGACAGCTTCCTCTGTGTCCTTCAGATTCAAACAATGATTTCATCAGGCTCTCATCACACGGCCCTGCCTAAAGCTATGTGGATGGAACCCCTGTTTCTTGATCCTTCCTGTGCCAGGAGGAGCCAAATGTCTCTGTCTCTCCCTGTATAAATAAGTGAAGACTGAGGCTATAGTCCGTCTGAGAGCAGAGCAAATAAATGAATAATAAAAAAAGGTAAAGTGGATGTCAGTGAGCTGGAGTGTATTGTTTCGGATGGCTGCTTTGGACAAAATGCATCATCCCTGACAAACCAAGCTCAACCCAAGCTCTAAACAACCATACCAACTTCCATTTCCCTTGCTACTTCACAAGCAAACATGCAGAGTATTTATACCCAGGCAATACCATTCAAACCCCAAAGCAGCTGTTCTTCATCCTGTGGCCGACACTCACATCTGGTGTCAAGGCCCCGAACAGGCCAACAACAAAGGCCGTTCTCTTTGGAGCCGACACCAGAGAGGGATTGGCATCTTTCGGCATACAGTCATTTCAGTCTAGCCTCAGGGCAGCAGTGACCTCCCATCAGTCTCTCAGCTGAGCACCTGTCCTCAATGCATTGAAGGTGCTCCCCAAACACAAAGGTGAAATGGTTTCGCTCTTTTTTTTGATTATGAGGATTAGGAGCTCCTTCTCCCTCTAGATTTTCCCTCAAACCACCACACCTCCTGCACTAAATTACTCCACACAGCATCACCCTGGCTCCCATTAGCCTTTTCAATGTGTCTGCCTTCAGCATGACGAGCCCTGGAGCTATAGGGGGTGGTAATGATCTGTGTACACCCTCCTTTCTGCTGAATATCTCCCCTCATGAGATATGTCCCACCTCAAAACCTGAACGCTGTATTCAAGATTCGCTGCGGTATCTTCAGTAACCCGTGGCGTGGACTAGAGGCGCACCAAATTGAAGTGGGCTTTCTTTATCTGCCACAGTGGCAGAGGGGGGTCTTCAGGAGGCAATCCTCCAGCCTATCTCGACACCCCGCTCAGTCTCCGAGCAGACACCCCCATCCATTAGTGACGAGGAGGGGTGGAGACCCTGTAAATTATAGACGAGTTCCACACACTGAACAATGGTGCATCGACTCTGCATTCACCCCCACATCTGCATTCCTCCACAGGACTCAACCTTTCTGATGGTTTTCCTATACATCACAACACAGTACAGATATAAATAAAAGATACATGGTGAAAATTTTGAACTCTCTTTGCTCAGAAAGAGGATCAATCAATATTCTATGCAAATGCTGATTGACTGCAGGCGTTAAAAGGATATCTATAAGTCGGCTCTGCACTAAAAATAAAGCTTAGATGAGGATTCATTTGTCGTGGGTGACAATAACAAGCAACAAGATGGAGTGCACAGCGAGGTTATGAGAACAAGAAGCCTGAATCATCTTTGTTCCGGTAAAACCATCCTCAGCTTCTACTTGATGTTAAAAATGAATGTGGATGATTAACATTCCTCTCTCAGCATTCTTTCCATTAAACTTGTATTAATGAAAGCTCAAGATAAAGAGATGAAATATTCTCCGTCACCCTCACTCTTATTTCCAGAGTGAGGCCATTCTTACACCACGCTTGGTAATTATTCTTTGTGTCTCCAGTGTGATATTTAACGTCGTATGATTCTCAAAACGAATAAAATCTGCTGAAGGAGTGTGTTGGTGTTTGGCTCAGACTGTGAACGAGGGTGTGTCCAGCAGGACCCGCTTGGGTTGGAAGCTCATCCTCCACAGCTTCAGCCATGCTGCTTTACTCCCAGACTGTGACCAATAGATTGTCTCTCAGAGAAAAGTGAATTTCGGGGGAGGAAAAGTGGGAGCGATTGAAAGGTAAACACAGCATGAAGCTGGCGGTGCAGACGGCTCAGACACCCCTTCACGCCAGGCTTGGATTCAGCTTGCTTTGTGTGCCTGTATGATTCAACACACACACACACACACACACACACACACACACACACTCGTCGCTCTGATCAGACCTGTTGTGTGTGAGTTTTTATTCCTCCACTCTTCTTAATCTTCTTGATTATGCACTGCGAGCTCTTTGACTGTCAGGTGAGGATGTGATGATGGTTGGATTTCGAAATGAGTAGAAATGAGTAGAAATGAGATGCTTTCACTCTCCACACCCCTTCCTCCTCCCTTTCTGCTTTCTTGTGCTATATTCCCCCTAGATGGGCTTGTGTCTAATCCTCAAACACTGTGTACGTGTGTATCCATTAGCACTGTGGCCTGGAGGCCTTTCTACTGCCCCAAACCCAGGAGGCTCACCCCCATCCTCTCCACGGGGGAGATCAGGTTAATATTATATTGGTGAGGGAGACAACATTTCTTATTTATTGAAAGGCAGCCTAGCATGAAAGAGTGTTTGCAGGCAGGCCAGTGGATTACCTGACCCCATCCCCCCGTTTTCTATCAGATCACTCTGAACCCCAATAACTTCACGTTCCTATGCAGTGAGAGGACAAAAGAGAAGATAGACGGCAGCTTTCTTAACCCCTTATTCGCCTCATTGACCACTTTGAAACATTGCTGAATTTGTAACCAAGGACATCAGTTCAGCTGGTCAGACTATTTTCAGGATTAAAACATCAAGAGTGCAGGAAAAGTTAATAAAATCTCTTTCTACAACAAAATATTTAATGTCTACATTATTGGCGTTTCTAGAGGCAGGTATAACCAATGAAATTTAGAGGCGATTGAAAGAGCATTATGTTGCTTCAGTTCACTACAGTGATATTTTCTCAAATCCTTCCAGAAGACTCTTATTCACCACTCATTCATCTTCACCAATCTGCGTCTGATTCTCCGCTACTTCTCTTTGACATTGGAAGACACACAGCATCATCCAGCCCAACACTAAATCTTTTTTTAAAGCTTTTTTTCAGTTTCAAGGGTCATTGTGGAGGACTTACTGGAGACACACAAAGACAAGAACTACTTGGTCTGACTATCCACTCATAAAAGAGGGGAGTGGAATGATGAAGCGAACGAAGAAGGACAACAGGGATGTGACACGAGACAAAGTCTAGCAGGAAAGCAGAGGAGAAAACAGCTGGGATACTATCGGAGAGGCGGTGACCTTGGGAAGACAAAAAAATTGTTTAGCAGAAGTGTGAGAACAGGGTCGGGAAGATGTTAGTGTGTGAATTAGGGTCATTGTTGTGTTGTATTTGTGATAAAGTGTAAAGGAATGAAATGAAGTCCATGGAAAGTATGAAAACACACAGACGTCTGTTCCCAGGGAAGAAGAAACCACTCCAGAGAGGAGACACTTGAACTTAATAGAAGAGGCAGATTACCTTTAACAAACCCCAGGGACAAACAACTGAATTCAATGTGGTGCTGCTTCGAATACTGTTAGCGTTAGAGGCTTTGTCCTCCTGATTGTTTAAATACATCCTCCCTAATCTTGCCATCACAGCCCATGAGAATGGGAGCAGTCTAAGTGGTGCCAACATAAGGACTCTCTGAGTGAGTGAGTTATGGTGCTCCTGGCACTATAGATGACCCACAGCAGTTAAAACTGCACAAATGAGAGCTTGCAATGAGATCAACAGTCAGTGGGTGTTAAAAAAACGGTGAGGAGGGCTCTGCTGCCTCTCATGTTACCATGTATTATGTAAAAGCACTTCCTCTGTCCCCTCCACTTATTTCAGAGGCCCTGCTGGTCCCACTTCTCGCTCAGAGAGTCCCCAGGTTCAGAGAAAAACCAGCGGACCAGGCTTCTGTTCCTGCTCGACATGATTCTTTTACGCTTACCGTAGATCCTCACTCGTGGTCTCTTTGTTCAACAGAGCCGCTCAGCGGAGAATCAATGCTGAGCACAGAGTCTGGAAAGAAATGGCTCCAGGAACACTTTTATATTAAACACCCCCTGCCAATTAAATACTGTTAAGAATTTGCATTTTGAATTTCAATGTGCCAAGCAGGACCGTAGGACACTGAGCGATCAAAGCGAAAGCCTGTAATGCTGACTACCACAGTGCACACACCCCGGCTATATTTCAGCTGTTTGCAAGAATTCAATTTTGATGTTGATAGGAGCAGGGGCATTATCCACTTAGAGTTATTAATTTGGCTGTTCTCAGGAGGAGCTGGGGGGTTGTTGATGCTTTCACACTGCTGCAGATCGGTGGATATTCACGGGCTCTAATTGATTCGACCAGTGTGGATTCTCAGCTGATAAGATATTGTGTTGCAGGCGAGGTATGCATGGGCAGGCAGCTGTGCTGTGTTTGTTTCTAATGGCTGGGGGAGCAGGGATGGGGGGTGGCCAAACACTTCTCACTCCTGACCCACATATTTACACCCCTTTTGACAGAGCCTCAGGCCGGATGCAGTAACAGGAGGAAGAATATTCAGACTGATGATGGCAAAACTGAAGCAATATTCTTACTCTGGCGATGGATTATGTTTGTAAAGAGAAAATTAAAAAGATAAGGAAGAAGTCAAAAGCATAAAAAATGCATGCTGTATTAAAAATTGAAAATATAATCACCCTAAATAAACACAGCTATTATTCCCCTGCAGCTCTGTTGTATTGAATGCAGACTATTTTTTGTGGCTATGGAAGAAAAACAAAAGCCAAGTCAAGCATCTTAGAGCAGAGATAAAACAAAGGCCTAATGAACCGACTCTGCCACTTCTGTCGGAGCCTCTCTGAACACGAACAAGGGGGGGGGGGGGGGGCTCTTTCCAATTAGGCTTTTGTGTGCACTGTGGCGGGATGATTATCATGTATTTTTCATGTGCCCCCTCCGTCTTTACGCTTGGCCTGCAGGTCTAACATACAACGGCACAACATCAGCATCCGTAGAGGCTCACTGCAGCATGTGCACACACTCACACACATATCACACAGACACACAGGCTTTCTGATTCACAGACACTGCATACACACATTTAGACGAAAGGGTAAAAGTGTGGGGAAGTCTCCCTGCGTAGTAACGTCAGGGTTTGACTTAGCTGCCAAAAGATTATTGAGGAAGAGAGAGCAGAGTGTACACGCACACCCTAAACCTAAATAAGTGAATAAATTAGATAAAGTGTATTTTGACAGGGGAGTAGTTAGAGAGAAGCATGAGCTGCTCCTGAATATTTCAACAGATAACAAAAAGGAGGAGTCGGAATTGTTGCTGGCAAAGGCATGCCAGATGTCTGAGGATTTAATGGGGGGTAAATGGAAATCAATCCTTTTCACTGCTCAAGACGCCCAATCATAACACATTGTTTTAATGGTCCCACTGGATGACATCCACATTATATGAGGAGGGAAGACGGCTCCACTGCTGACTATTATTATACCCAGTGGTTTTAGACGGAGACAGACGGATAAACGAGCGCACTTAGCAGAGACCGGCGATGTGAAGGTGTAATGCGGCGTTGGTGGAGTATTGTGCATCGAAGGGAGTGAATTATGTATTTCACAGATTTGAAGATGTTTCTCCTTCATCTTGTCTCTGTGATCATGAAGTCAAACCGATTTACTGTGAGGTGGGAACAGGAAAATGGTAAAGCGTGTTATACACTTGGCAGGAGCAAATATGAAAAAATGATTACCAAAACGCACTTCCATCATCTAATTGCATGTATCCTGGCGTGAGATCTGCATATGATGCGGAGTTCAGGCTGGTATCAAAATGCAGAACAACACACAGTTGCGAATATACCAACATATGGTGTGTTGTGTGCCATATGTGCCATAAAAGGCTAAGAATTGTTCCATGCCTACCTGGGTTCTTTACTCCCTATGTCTGGATAAAGGAGTCAAAGTAAAGCATTTAATGGGAGCCGACACTATGGGGAACTTCATGTCACCAGAGACAACACAGCAAATTAGCTGATAATTAAATTTTTCTCCATTAGGGAAAGAGCAGAGTAATAACTCACACAGTAGGACTGCCAGTGCCATTAATGTCTCTATTCTCCTCATGTGGGAGGATAAAGGAGCAAGACGGGGATGTCAACAGATGAGAAAAAAAGAACACGTAGGAAGACGGGAAGCGACAGAGGAGGTCACATCCTCATACAACCTTAATGACTGCACGAACAGTGTGACAGGGAGGAGTTTTGAACGCTCACTGTTTTATTCCTGGAGTGCACAGCGATGCAAAGAAAGAGGAAAGTAGTCAGCTAGCTGTGCTATTGATTATCACAGCAGAGGCCACTTGTGTCTTTTCAGTACAGGTGAGGATAATACCACATCAGACTGTGCCTATGTGTGTGTGTGTGTGTGTGTGTGTGTGTGTGTGTGTGTGTGTGTGTGTGTGTGTGTGTGTGTGTGTGAGAGTGAGAGAGAGAGTGTGTGTGTAATCACCCAGCTGTTGAAGGGACTTCAGCCTCCAGCTGTTAGCCTGGTGATGACAGCGGTCCATGGCCCCACCTTCATGCCTGCTGATCCGAGTAATTACCTCGTCCATCTGACCCCCTCCCTCCCTCCCTCCTGGACGCAACCACCGCCGCCACCACCACACCTCTCTGACCTATAGCTTGCTGTCACAACACCAAGAGGAGAGGGCTCTATGGATGATATGGTGACTCGTGATACAGCTCTATTTTTAAGATCATCTCTGCATGTTAAAGGCGTGGCAAAGCTAAGTCATGGAGAACTAGCATGAATTTGAATGTAGCATCTCCTCAGGACTCCATTTGGCCCCCGCCCCTCCAAACTTGGAGCTGATTGATTCAAAACCGCAGACTCAAAACCGGTCCTCAGCACTACGTTACCAGTAACCAGAGTATAGCGGTTTCTCTGCCATTCTGCAGCGTACTTGGATCCCTCTTAGTTATGCGCACTGAATCGGGGATAGTGCATATCGGCTAAATATACAAGCATGAGGCAGGCAGAACAGCAGGTAGGGATATGATTGGTTTAACAAATTGGATCCCAAATGCTAGGATTGGTTGGTGTTTTCCCAGGTTTACTCATGCTGTAGACAGCGGATATTTTTTCCCTCTATTTTACGAACACATCATGCATTGATTGCCATCGGGACATAACAATCATTTTAACGAGAATAACAAAAAGTGTATCTAAATCTGATTACCAACCCTGCCTTTAAAGTTGTAGGAAAAGGACCATAAAAATCATGTTGGTTTTTCTTTTTTTCTTTTGTATGAATGTAAAGTGAACAACCCCCTTTTGTTCCATGCCTCTATGTGGCATTGGGTAATCTTTGTGCCTGCCTTAATCAAAAGGACGCACAATCAGTCTCGGCAAGATGGTCCTCAACAACTGACGACAGTGAAGAGGAAAATAGGAGACAAGGAACACATGCTGAGCCAAGTACCATCCCATCCTTTTCTCCTCTATTGCGCCTCCCTAATAGTCTCCATGGCTCCTCTCTCGGTGAGCAGAAACAAGAAGGACCCGGATGATCGGTAATTTCACAGCTGACAGACTTTCCTTTCCCTGATTTGATATCATTTGTAAAAAGAAGGTAAATCTCGACCCTTTACGTTGCTCCCCAGTGGGATATAACGCATTCTGTTCATCTCATTTTCTGGAGAAGTGAGAGTGTGCAACAGCAGGCCAATCTCGATCGGAGCCAGCCAGGAGGGGTAGAGGAGAGCAAATGGGGGAAAAGTGGGGAATGAAATTAAGACAATAGCCGTGCATCTGCCCCCCTGAGCTCACTGGTGTGTGCATGTACAGTTTGTGTAAAAAATGTAATGGAGAGCGAGTGTCTCACGGCAGCCCACGTGAACATAATTAGAGCTTTACTATCAGCCAACACCTGGACACCTGGCCCAGATTCTCCACATCCCGTCTCTCACAGAATCCAGTTTCATCCAACACAACATCATGTGTGTTTACATGTGTATGATTAAAGTACAGTAAACAGTGATTAGTATGCAACTCACATCTGTGCTCCTCCAAGCGTTCCCACCCTGCACTTGACTTGGTAGCCTGGCCATGTCCCAGTTCCCCCAGTGACCCCTCCCTAACCACATCCACCCTTGAGGGGCTGCGTCAGCTGGACTGGACTGGGGGATCAATGCGGGGAAACAGCCTCATAATGGGCCAGATTAATGATGAAAAATTTGGTGTCATCCGCTGAGCTCCTGGATATTTATCACTGGGGATGGCTGGGTTGCCAATCGGAGCCTCTTAGCACCCTCCTGACCTGGGAGGCTGGTGGCTGGACGAGAGTGTAACTGTGCTTGCTACTGTCTCCAGCTGGAGCCCTAATGGGGGTGCTCTCTGGGGCATTCGCCCTGAGCAGGATGGATACTCTTAAATGGGTACTAGAGCTGTTGCTGCTGCTTTTTAAAGGCCAGAGCTGCAGGCGGTGCTGCCGCTGCTACTATTTGAGAATGCAGCTTGCATGAATAAACTATCGGCAATCAATCTACCATGCAGGAATGCTTTGCATGTCCCAGGCTCTTGCTCCACCTGCTTTGTGTAACAACCATTTGAGGACAGAAAAAAGGAGGTAGCACAAACATGTTAAATTCTACTCAGTGTGAGAATCAAAAATGAAAAAAGAACATTTTAAGGAGAATTCATTAATTCAAGCACATCAATCAAAAAGCACAAATCCAATCCAAACAATGACATTGTCCTTGGCTTTCCATTCTGACAAAGACAGACAATACCTATGAACACAATCTCTTCAGGTACCATCATGGTCTCCTCAGAGGCTTCTTTCTCAGAGTCTTGAGGATGGATTGGCCCTAGTCTTCTGGTCTCCTGGTGACTGAGAGACAGGGCTATTACAGGCCTGTCAAGGATGGAGTGGTCCTGAACCTGCATCTGCAGGGCTTCAAATGGTTCTCCAATTACATTCAGACAAGCCAAAGTAATGTTGCCTTTGAAAAAAAAGAGGCGATCTCAACAAAAGACTTGATGAGGCTCTGGCTTTTTGGTTGGTTCCTTTCACACAGGAACAGAAACAGAATATCTGATGTGGACTTCTTTGTTGGGAGAGAGAACATAAAGTAACCTGCTGTTGAATTTGCAAACTGGGAACCTGACTGTAGTCCCTTTGGCTGCAGTCAAATACAAAGCATGAGATCCTAAAAAAAGGGAAAATGCATCTGACAGAGCAACCCTCATTCATCTTTACGACTCATGCACGAGGTCCCATTACTCTATTTGCATCTTTGTTGATGTGACCCTCACTCTGTGACAGTCTGTAAGGCTGAGCGTGGACATCACATCAGTTCTTCTCTGTTTTATTTGTTCTATGTCCTCCAAGCCTCCTCGGTAGTGGGCCAGCTTTGACCCAGAGTGCTTGTCAGTCCTGAAAATCATAAGCAAATGTCAGCACTCATTTTCTTCAGCACTGCAAAAGACAGCAACTCTGACCTCTTCTCGTGTTCAAAAAACAAGACCATCCTCATCCTTTAACCAAGACGACAGCGTCCCCTGCACAACCAAGCAAGAGAATTTTATTCCTAGTTTCCAGCGTAAAGCTATAAATCCCACGAAGCCATGGCACTAATGGACATAAGGCCTCCATCCAGGAATGTGAGGCATAAGCAGATATCAGGGCCTGAAGCAGGGGTGGGGGTGCAGAGGGGGGCAATTAAGTGTGTGGTGCAGGGAGGAGTGCAGGTGTGTGGACTGGTGATAAGGACAGCGGTGCCGCCATTACTCATCCCCCACCAACAACAGCAAATAGACTGCCAGCAGATGACGGGTCCGCTCTGGCAGCATCCGAAAGCTTTTCCTCAGCCGGAGAGGAGAGTGTGTGGCGGAACAGAGTGGATAAGGAATAGATAGCAAGGAAAAGCACATTTCATCACACCAGGGGAGACAGGGCGAAAAATGGTTGTATGCAATATTGTTGAGGGAAGAGTCGTTTAGAAAAACGAGGTGATTCTGCAGGCTGGCTTGTTTCGAAGCAATTAAGATAAATTAAGTGTTGCTGGTGGCACTTCATTTTTGAAATACTGGATTTTATTATCGCTGAACGGCTGCATAAAGGGGCCACACAGAAACGTAATTTAGAGAAGAATGTATTCAAAAATCTTAAGGGTATAGAATAGATCATACCAGTCGAGTATAAATCAACGTTTTCAAGATAGAACAAGTGAAACAGATTTTCCTTTTCACCCCACGGTGAACAGGAACCTGTCTACAGGCCTAACTGATGACTCTGGCTGCAACAATGCAGAGGTTAAACAACCTTTAGTGTGGGATTTTAGTCAAATTCAAATACAAAGCTGTAAACTGCAAAGTGAGAAAGAGAAAGTGCAGATGTATGATTTTAATTCAAAACAAAACAAAACGAGAGTATGTTATTGCAAAGCTTCTTAGTCACACTCAACATCAATAAATGTTCAAATAAGCAGGTACAGCTTGGTATCTCCACTCTGTGAATTATCTGTTTGACTGACTGTAATTACAGACCAGTGACAAAGAATAACTAATAAAGACAAATGTTAGTAGCCTTTCAGCTTGCTCACCTTAATAACTACCACAATCCCAACCCCCTCCATGAGTGTATGTTCCCATAAGAGAGTAAGTTGGTGTAAAGCCAAAAGACAGTCAGTTTGAATATCACTCTGCTGATGTGCTGACAGAGTCTACTTTGTCACAGATACAGAAGTTCACCCACAGTCACAGCAGCGCATAAGTCTGCCCCGAGGATCTTGGTGGCCTGTTTCTCCCGGTCAGCAGATACTGTGTTGCTTCCTGGCCTTGGGGCTAAGGACATCCTGTCTGCCTGTCTGCGAGGGCAGCCGCGGTGCACGACAAGCAGATGCACGCTGTTTCATGTGTAGCAGCATGCATATGGATGTGCAGGTTCAACCACTTGACAAGGGATTGAGACCTGTGAAGAGAGCATCTCTGCGGAGGGACCGAGGGAAAAGGGCATCTCTCGGCTCTGACAAACTCATCTTTGTGTGTGACATTTATCATTGTCCGCTGTGTCCCGTCATCATATCGCTCGCCTGCTTAAGCGACCGTGTGGGTGGCAAGGTGGAGCGACAGCGGGATGAACGTCCAAACATATACAAGGAGCTCAAAATGTAACATTTTGAAAGAGAGACTGCAGCCAATTTCTGTTTTTGCAGACATAAATCTGAGCATTTTTTTTTCACTCTGATCTTTTCCTTCTCCCTAATATGCCTTTTGGATGCTGATGTCAGCAGTTCCTATTCTCAGCCACGGAGCCTTGAAAGCCAGCCCTCCTCCCTCTCACTGGCCTCAAGGAGTCTTGTAGCGAGGGTGAAGCAAAATAAAATAACGGAAAAGAAACTAGGTCTATTTAACCAAGAGGAAAAACATCTTGGCTCAGTAGACAGATTTGAACTGGACTGTAAAGACTAAAATTTGAATACAGTTACAGTACACAAAGACAACATGCTGTTTGTGCAGACTGTGGTAAGTAGAGCACAGGGGACAAGAGACGGGGACCGATTCAACCTCACTGTTCCATCCCTCCGTCACCTGCTTGGCATCCTCTCTGTTTAATTAGCTGCTGCTAATCAAATGGTAAGAGATTAAGACTCCTAAAATACTGTAGGCAGATGATAAATCCTCAGGAGACACAAAGGCCTCGCAGAGGAAAACAAAACACTGAAACTGTTTATTATGTTGAGTTGGAGAAAGAGATTTAGGGAGGGAGGGAGAGGAGAGAGAGGAAGCTTATCTCAAATTTACTGAAAAACCCAGTGGAGAAAAGTGATGAGTAAATCACCTCACAGGGCAAGAGAGCTGCTAATTAGACAAAACCCCAAGCACAGACACACAAAAACAAAGCACACAGGATAAATGTAACACACTCTCTCCTCCATAAATAACAAAGGAGACTCTTATTGCTATATTTGTGTATTTTAATGTCTTGTGTGATTCCTCAAGTAACAACCCATCACTCAAGCTAATGGAAAAGTCGTTTATAGATCACACATGTCAGACCTTCTGATGTGGAATCATCACGTTTCACATCATGACTTAAACGCATCTGAAGCGAATTCCGGGATCAAAGCCACGGTTGTTTTCACTCCATGTTTTACACAAGTGTGACTTCTGAGAGACACTTATCTGAAGGAGCGTAAAAGTAGTTTCCCCACATGTGTCAGCCACATCTGTCCCCCCGGCAAATTCCTGTGGGCTGATGAGTAGAGGAGCTGGTAGTCATTATCAAGATAGGTTGTTAATGGGTTTGTCAATGACAACAGCAGAAGCCTCCATGGATGCAACACAGTTACACCTCAACAAAAGTGTAACAAAGTTAGGACTCTGTTTCCAACTGATGCAGGAAAGAGAAGGATGCAAAGAGAGACCCATCTTTTACTTTTACTTTTATATTCTGCTTGTGCTATACTCTCAAACTTATCTGTAACTTGCTAAACATTCTCTCTCTCAGTGCTGTCACTCCCATCCCCTGAGTCCTGCCCTGCTTCCTGCTTTTTTCATTTTTTTTTGTACATGTCAGGTCTTCTGACAGTATCCATCACCAGCATGTTTTATAAAGATGATAACTTGTGTTTTTAAATCTCACATTCATTATTCTGACATTGCAATTGATGACACGTGCATGCAAAACTTTTGACCCTTGTAGACCATGTTTACCATATTTGCATCTCTCCATTCGTTTGCTTCCAAGAAAAATGCGCGTTTTGGCGAGTGTCACGTAGGGTTGGGTACTGAAGTTTGGTTCTTTTGTGGCACCGACTGATGTTCTGGAAGTACTGATTATCAAATTGTGTCTCATCTTTCGGTGACAAGTTTTGGTACCCAAAGTGTTAATAATGTGATCAAGATCTGATAATGTGACCAGTGATTGGCTGTAACGTTACACATGGTTGCAGCATGCAGGACAGTGTTGCCGGCTCAGTGACTTTTTATCTCTATATTTAGTAGGGGTAGGAGGAAAAAAGCGTTTCACATAAGTATCAGGATTTTTTGTTTTACAATGTTTTTTTTTTTTTTTCAAATTTAAATCCTTCATTTTATTCTTTGTTTAAAAGCTGGGTTGAAAAAATATTACCCTTTTTCTCCAGCAGAGAGAAAAATGTTTTTCTTTGACTATCTAGTAGCACAATGTCAGATCCCCTGAATACATCTTAAAAACAGACCCACGTGACGTTCATTTTTGGGGAAATATGGCTCCTGATATAGTCTGTAGACATTATCAACATTCAACTTTACATGGGCTGGTGTTAAATAAGGGAAGTGAATTCGCAAAAATTACCAATTTAAACTAAATCTGCACCCCAAAAATTGTAAAAGAATCAAATAAGAAGAAAAGCACGTCATCCCAGACCTAATATTTAGCACCTTTTTTTTCTAAAAGCAACAACTTTTTGGTAGTTGGAGAATGACATGAGAGCATGTATTGATCTCTAGCACCCGCTGCTCTTCAACAAGCGGCGGGAGCTGAACCCCTCCCCTCTCCAAAACACTCACAGACAGACTCCTTGCAGACTCCTATATCTGTTTGTCTCTTTTTTCTTTTCACTGGCAATTATTTGCCAGTTTATCTTTTCATGTAAGAAAACTGCTCCGAGTGGAAAAAATATTAAAGCCGAAACATAAAACTCAATATTTGCACCGCAATGTATTTTTGTTTTATTAGAATTCATATTACAAAATTGATATTGAAAAAGTATTGATCAGGAACCGGTACTGGTAAGTGAAGGTATCAGTATCTGTACAGGTTTAGAAAATTTTTGATTGATACCCAGCCCCAGTCATGTCCTTATGAAAGTGGGTGATAGTGCTCATGGGAAATGGAGTCTTTATCCTGGAAAAATGCTACAGATTTTGACCAAAAGTGTCACTGCTATAAACGCCAAATGAGAAGTCCTAACAGCACTGTTAAAAAGATACAAGGGCAAATATACTTCCCTGGTGTCATGTGTAACATACTGAGAAAAACACTAAAATCTCATCAAATCACTGCAAAAATAGAAGATGGAGGTAAGACTGCGTATCCATTCATGAATGTATTGGCACGTGTGTTTATGTCTGTGTCTGTGCAACTTAATTTTGTCCCAGCAGTGTCTGATCCTCTCTATCCTGGTCTTAAAGCTGGGTGGTGGTGTGTTCCTCTCCCCTCCCGTCACCAGAGCTCGAACAGGTGCAGCTGGGATACTCTCTGTATGCTAACCACACACAACCAAAGTGTGCCTGAACACACAACCTTGACCTTTTCACACAGAAACCAGACGTGACGGGGGAGGACAGTGATCAGAAGAAGAACGTGGGGTTGAATTTGAGAAGAACTCAAAGAGCGACTTTGGGACAGGGTATCCTCTAAAAAGCTACAACGTGCTTCTGGATGAAGAATTTAGGTTAGAAAGTCTCAAAGGACACAAAGACCGTTACAGTGAACTGTAGAGTATTTATTCCTTCTGCCATGAATTGTTCAGGTCAGTTATTTCTACATAAAACCTGATGTGCAGCTTGTGCACTGGCTGCAGAAACAAAAGACATAAATGTGATATTGTAGCTTGTAGCGGTGTAACTGTGGCGTGGTAAACTGGACAGAGTCTTACAGTGCGGTGATTCTGCTCTGTCTTTTGTTTTAGCTAGGAGTCAGTGGGCGAGACAGGCCTTCGTGGCTTTGATGAGTGTAATTATGCTTTAAAGAGTGCCGCAGGAGTAAATTCATTACCCAGCCAGCAAACTCTGGTTGCCCGCTCTCTCTCCATCTCTGTCTCCCGCAGCTCCACGCACACAGACACGGCCTGCAGACACGCACACACACACACATCAAGCTCCCCCAAGACCAGCCAACGCTATAGGGCTACAACTCTGCAACCACAGCCCCCACCCTCCTCCTCCTCCTCCTCTTCCTCATCTCAACTTTCCCTGCAACCCCGGTGATATTGGATGAATGTGTGCAAAGAAAAGACGAGAGCTTGCACTTGCACATGTGCAGCAGACACATGAATACGATGCAACTGTAAGCACACCCTCCAAAACATCCACCCACGTTGTGGTTGCTTTGGGCTGTAATCTCTGCTTCTTCCTGAAGGTTCTGTGCGAAAAACAGTGAAATAACCATGACCCCA
The DNA here is from genome assembly GCA_030710495.1 of Labroides dimidiatus. Classification (NCBI taxonomy): domain Eukaryota; kingdom Metazoa; phylum Chordata; class Actinopteri; order Labriformes; family Labridae; genus Labroides; species Labroides dimidiatus. The sequence continues at coordinate 22,262,597 of CM061154.1, forward strand.
ATTTCCTCCCACACACATGGAGTGCACATTGGCTTTCCTCCGCATGTCCACAGCAAAGAAAAAACTCTCACATGTGACAGACATGAGCTACTCGCATGCAAATATCTAACGAGCCGGGTGTTAAAATTTAAGGCTGTGAGCTTAAGTCTCTGCTAGCGGTGCAGGAGAAGTCGATCAGAAAATTGATGGGATTGATCCTCTGGACAGAACTGTCTATTACAATTGGAAAGGTATACGTGGAATCGAGTGGGTCTCAGCTGATTGGTGGATACCCTAAGGGAATTGGCCATCACACTCCTGGTTTGATGTAAAGATGAGCCTTCAGGACTTTTTATACCCAAGCAACGTAAAGCCAAGACAGAGATGTGTGGACTATTTGAAGAACGTGTGAGCGTGTGCATGTGCATGTTTGTTTATGTTTAAGCCCTAAGCTATGTCTTATCACTCTGACCCTGACTCCGATGCTGCTACCCCTCCTCTCCCTGTCACTTTTTTCCACTCCAGGGAGCATGCCGATTTAAGACCTCACAGCGGGGGAATATTGAGTATTAACAGTCCAACTATAGAGGCCAGAAGCCTCCTCCATATTTGTGTGTGTGCGTGTGTGTGAGAGAGAGGGGGAGAGGGAGACACGAGTCTTTGGACAAATCTTTCATTAACGGGGCCTCCTGCAGTCTTGCCAGTCATTCACTTCACATTTGTCTCGTTTTCTCTCAGATGTGTCCCCCCGTGTGAAACTGCAGCCATCTTATAAGACCTGGATGATGACTATCTGTCAGTCCGTCTATGGAAGAAGAAAAAAAAAATGTCTGCAGCCTCTCATCTCCTCCCCTTTCTCAGCACGTCAGCCTGTGTGTCTGTGAGGATTCATCATGCATCCTTAGGAGTCGATCAAGGGGAAAACACCTCCCTCCTTTCTCCCCCCACTCTCCCTCCTCCAGCTCCTCTTGCCCTCATCTAACATTAATGGCTGTTGGTTTTTTAATGAGGAAGTGGGTGTCCCTGTGCAGCGTGTCCGTAGAGGGCTTGCAGAAAAGAGGGGAGGGGGAGGGAGAAGAGATGTACTGGTGCAAAAACACATCCCCCGGCTGTGAGGCTCAAACGCCAGCCTAGCAGGGTGGGACCAAGTGGAGGGGGGGGGGGTTCACTCTCTCTGTAAATATTGCCATGCCCTCCTTCAGCCTTCAAAGAGCAAAACAAGCCAACTGCAGCATTCTGCCTCTCATGCTCTCCTCGGCTCACTGTGAGCAGGCTGTGTGCATTATGGAAATAGACATCCCTGTGTAAAGCTGTAACCACGTGTCTTCTGAATCAAAAAGCTTTGTAAGGAGAACATGATTGCATATTCTTTCCTTTGCTGCTACTGTTGTCTAAATGTGAGAGCTGTCTTGTCTAATTAGGAGCAACACAAAAGAGAGTGGGGAGAACATGTTTTAAAAATCAACATGAAAAAGACAACTTTCTGTGAGATCCACAATGCCTGTGGACATGCCTGTCTAAAGAGTCATGTCATTGCTGTTGTTTTTTTTTTTTTTTTTTTTTTTTTGTGGTTGGTCTTTACCATAAGTGTGTTGCTTCGGAATAGATTCCAGGATAAAACAATGTAATAGGTCAGTATCTGCCAACCCTTTAAAGATGAATTAGACCATCAACTTTCAGATTTTATTCTATAAACTTTATTAATCTCTGAAGGGGAAGTTTGCCTTTTTCCATGTGTTGAACATACTGCACACACATAAGCCCAATGAAGCACCAACAACGTGAGGAGGCTGCACAGAGACAAGCTCCTTTAGCCGTTAGAGGCTGGACACCTTGCTCAAGGGCACCTCAGAACGGGCCCAGAAGTGAACTGGAACTACTTCAACAACCGGCCCAATTTCCAAAATTTGGTCTGAATGATGAACTGATGAACTCAAGGTAGGACAAGAACAAAAGGGAATATTTATCAATATCCAGGAGTCAGATTCAAGATTGAAAAATGTCCTCCTCTACTGATTAAATCCCAGAGGTAGGGCTGTAACTTTTTATTCAAGCTTCAAATATTCGTTGGAATATGGGGTGAAAAGTTCATATTTGAACTCTAACTATCCATTCGAATGTCTGCTGCATCCTTGAGATGTCAGCCTATGTGAAGGAAACTCACATAGGCTCATTCATGGCAGAGTTCCGCTCCAATGTATACACAAATAAACAAACATGTATGTGCACACACACACAGATGAGCACACTTCATAAAGCAGAGAGTCGGGAAAAATAATGTGACAACCATCACAAAAAAAAACAGAAGAAATCTCTGCCTTTTTCAAAGCACTCCCAGGGCATCTCTGTGAAGACAGAATTATTATTTGAAACATTAATATTAATCTATGCAATGGTACTAATGATAGGAATAAGGATTTCTTTCTGTGTTTTCAGCCTTGGTTTCTTTGTTTTCAGTTTTGGCCAAAAATTTGGTTGCATCCCTACTTTAATTCTCACTATCTCTTTTAGTATGACAAAAGTAACACATTTAAATGGATGAACCTGTTTACCGCAAATTAACACAGTAACTGTATATACCCCTGAAAACAGGCACGTTTTCACTGTTGTAATTCTCCCCTTTGTGCGGATGTTAGTGTGGGTTTTGAAACAGAGCGGGGTCTTTCCCCTTCAGTAACCCTTTCTACTGCCTATTTGTGGATTCAGCTGAGCGTTCACTGCGACACGTTTCTTAATAACACTTGCATATTTAGAGTCTAATAGCAAACTGACCAGCTGGAGACATGAAATGGATTTTTCCCCTTTTTTGTCCACTTGGGATTGCAGCAAAAACAAAGTATAGAGTGGTGGATAAAAAGAAGAAATCAGACAAATCAATTCAGGGAAAATTTGTGTTAAATGTGCTCTGCTGATCTTGTATTTTGGTTGATAGCAGAGCTGTTATATTTCATCATTTCAACATTTTTGGACAGCACCTTTTTCTTTACCAATCTACAAAAACCTTTCACATGTTGCTGATGAATGTTTACTAAAATTACGTTTCTAACTGCAAAGTTTGAGGCTTATTTTCTGTATTTTATTCAGCCTATTTGTGACATGTGGCACACACATACAAAAGACACTTGTTTGATGCGTCTCCAGTACTGGAGATGCTGTACCCTCAAACTGCACTCTGCTAGCTAAAAGTGTGGAGCATACTCAGGCGAGAGTCTGAAATGACATGCAACAAAGACGCAGATACAGGCAGCCAATTAAATAAAGGAAATGGCCTTCATCATTGTATGATTAATGGAGCAGACCATTAGTGACCCCCCTCAGTCTCTACCTGTGTGAGCGTGTGGTACATTTGTGTGTGTGTGTGGCGGAGATAGAGAAAGGGAGGGGCGGGGGCAACCGCAGTCCCCAGGGTGTAGTAGCTGGAGGTATTCATCGCTCTCTCTCCTCCCTCTGAGTGATAATTCTGGTGTTATTCAGGCAGGAGTGGGACGGCCAGTGTGAGGCCTGTGATGAAGCACCCTGGCCTTTAGAAATTCATTTCCACCCAGCATTCATCTCATTCCCATTCAACGCCGGTCTACAGGCTGCACTCACACCCAGACGCACAGAGAGAGTCATTACAGAGCCATGATCCACACTCAAAGACCCATCTCTATCCACCAATTATAAAAAAAATACACCACCAGATATGGAAAAAGAAAAAAAAACAACAGAGAAAGCACCAAGTCTGAATGTAGAGCTGTAGCAGGATGATAGAGAAAGAGTGATAAGGATGAGAGAGGGTTTTCTGGGCTTCGTGTTTGTTTCCAGTGTGCCAGAGCGTATGTCTGGATCAAAGGCTGTCAAGAATCTGACAGTTTTTTCCACCATAATGAAAAACTCCAATCTGCTTTTTGCTCTGCACCAGAGAACAGCAGACAGAAAGGCCGGGGATGAAGGGAGTGATGAGAGGGATGCAATGCACATACCAATCAACTCTGTCATACAAGGAAGGCGGCTGCTGACCATATGATTGCTTAGAAAGTGCCTGAATGATGTAAATGTTTGAGTCACCCAATAAAGCAGACTCAATAAGACAGAGAAAGGAGTTAGCTGTGACACCCTGACCTTTCAGAGAGGGCAGAGATCACTCCCAGATGTCTTGTCTGGAGTCTCACCTTTAACATTTTCAGATGAGTAGTCTCAGAAGGGCAGCAGGCTCGACAACAAATGTACTCTCTATAGTCCCCTGACTGCCCTTCACTGACCATGTCACACCCCCAAGACAAACATACACCCCGAAAACATCTGCTCAGCAAGCCTAAGCTTCATCCCCCATCTGTACAGACAGCACCCCCGACCATTCTCACTTAGCAGCCACACCCCTGCACCATCCTCTCATCTCCCACTTAGCAGTCCATCCACAGCAAACCCCCATCTCCTCACGCAGACATTTGCACACACAGACAGACTAAATGGGCCTTGCCCAGCTTGGCAACCAGCCCCGCCTGTCCGTCTGTGTGCTCACCCCCTGAGCCAGCGCATCAGGATAGCCTTCCCTGAGGTAAGGTTGTTGGGAGGCTGTTGTGTTGGCTCTGCAACAGTTCCACAGAAGTTCCATCGTGCCTCGGTTGGCAGGCACACTGATGGGTCCCCAACCGCTGACGCCTGCCAATAGAGTGCCCCAATCCTGCAATCACAAGACCCACAACCACCACTCTGCAAACTCTGGGAGACATCATTAATATGGAAGTGTTAATAGGTGGAGCTACACACTAATTGCACACTGGAACGGGATCGTGTTTAATATTAGAATCCATTACGCACCGGCTGTTGCAAGTGGAGGCAAATGAATTAAGACAACACATTATTTACTCGTGCACGGGGCAAATGGAGACTGACAGCAGCGAGAAGGTTGACACTCAACATGGCAGCTGTTACTCACATCTGTTGGCTCCCCGATCTGCAGAGCTCAGCGGCCCTTTGATATGAGCTGCTCCCTCAATTAGCTGACTTTCCTCTGTTTCTCTGCGCAGCCAGATCTGGCTGGAGTGGACAACTCAGAGATGCAACCCCACTGCTGAGTGCAAGGTTGAAAACAGCTTCTTTAAACAAGGTCGGTGTTATGATGAACATAACGGTCAGACCTGGAGAGAGGCTCTATGCGGGCAACGAACGTTTCATATGACGAAAGCTTAATGACCTACTGTAGTAATCAAGATCTGTGGAGCTAAATTAATGTTTTTTAATATGCTAAAATAAAACTGCCACTGCTAATGAACTACATCTGTCTTCTTCAAAGGTCTAGATATCCAGAAATAATAGGAAAATGCAAGGACAAATTAATAAAATAGCAGTGACACATTTCTTCCCCCTACTTGCCTTCCTTTCACCATGTCCCTAATGAGCATGGCACTGGCAGAATTAATTTCATATTGTTTAATTGATCCCCAAACAGCTCTCATCCATCATAGGCCCGTTCAATATCTTACTCTTTTAATCTCTGTCTGCCCCTCATCATAATTCTAAAGCACAGGCCATTACACATTAAAGAAGTGCTCACACTGTGCTGTGGGCATCTTTAACTCTGCCTAAACACAAACGCTGACACACCAACACACCCAAAGACTCACTATATAGCCAAATCAATTCTGTTTCTATTAAATATGCATCCAAACAAGCCGAGCAGTTGATGCTGCAGTGGTACAGACTCCAGCGAAGAGAGCTGGTGCACCAGGGAATTTGTCTAACATCTGTTTTACATTAATGATTCCTACCGCCGCTCACAAGCTCCTGTAATATTCACAAGGGCTGAGAAATAGCAGAGTAATTGGGATATGTTTAGGATGTCTTACTATGTATTTCGAGCTAAAAAGCCGACAGCAGGCCTGCTCGCACTCTCATTTCAGAATCCCCAAATATGAACAGTCAAGATTCTGTTTCTGAGTTGACAGCAAAAAGAAATCTCTTTTCTCGCTGAAAACAAATCGACTCAAATGGTTTGAACAATGCGGTGTAATGTACATTTAGTTGCACACGAGCAGTAAATATTATTTACTTTGCTGTGCAACTAAAATGAGTGATGCTTACTTGGCTGGCGGTGTAACAACATAGTGATGTTGATTTGGCCACGCAGAATGATGCCCGCTCGCCTGTGCAGCAGAGAAATGGCTGCTGTGTCCTCTTTAGATGCAAGAGCGATTGCCAGAGCCTCACAATGTATCAGCACCCAGTGACGTGCCCATCCCAGGGGCGACCACTGCACCATGTCCCGTCCCTGACACGCCAACATAATGAATGGCCCAACTAATGAAGGCTTACTAATTGATTATGGAGAAAACAGAGTATTACTCACCCAATGATGGCAGCTCCGAGGGCTGCCGAGACACTTTATCAATGCTCTGTTTTTCCAGCCTGTCCAGCCCAGAGGGTCTTTATATTGACCTTCTGACCAGAGTAGACGCCTCGCACAGGATGGAGTGTATTACTTTTGTAATATTTCATTATCCCCTAACATGTTTTATAACACGGATCACTGTGTGATTTTTTTTATTCAAGCATCCATCAACATTAATTCAGAAAATTAATGCATTGAACATCTTGCTGCAGGCATACACCAAACCCAACCAGGTGTGTCCGCCAGGGATGAGACTGAATGGGGATTTCAAGGCTTTACACTCTAAGCTGTTGTTCAGTGAAGCAGTCAGGAGCTGCTAAGGTGGGAGGCGTATGTAGAGGGCCATTGTCTTTGATTAACTAATTAGTCGACATTATCAAGACTAAACAGAAGTCATTACCAGTGGGCTTTTGTGGGGAGGCCCTCATTTCCCAGCGGACCTCGATCCACTGTATCCCCAGCTCTGCCCAGGTCCGCCGCGGCCCAGGTCACTTATTAAATCTATAACAACTAATTTTGCTTTTTAAATGAGCCTCTAATTGACTTTGGTGTGAAGAAAAGCAATGTGAATGACCTAGCTTGTATTATCTGACTCACTGATTGAATCCATGATTGAATGTGAATCAGTGATGTAAGATTGGGTTTCCAGACAATGAAGGCCGAGATATGGAGAGCGCTGACCCGACTGCTGATGCTGCTGCTCCTTACACACATTCAGTCACTCATTATTAGGCGCACATTCATTTATTCACCCGTAACAGAAGTCGAGCTATTTCCAGCTTGGTCTCATGTCTCATGTGATGTTGAATGAAGAGTTCTGTTAAAAAAATATCTCAAGTAAATGCAAGAGGAAGGAAAACATGGACCCAAACCCAGCCTGAGTGAGAAGAAGTGACACTACACATCCTGTGGGTTGCACATGCTCCCTGTTGCCATCTTCTGTCGCGCACAGATGAGGAGTGTCCTCAGGCTCACAGGCAGGGGCCAAACCATAATCAAGAAATTATCATAATTCACTCTAATCATAAGTGAAGGAGGGCAAAATGACTGAAATTAAATTCTGGATTACTGCCTCTGACTGCAAGGATCTTACTGTAAGTGCTATTTTTTGCCTGTGTTTTAAGTATACCTTTACTGTCCTCCTGCTGCCAATTCAAACATGAAGGCAACGGGAGTTCCACAGGTTTACTGGTAAGCAGCAAACACTAACATGCAAACACACATCCTGGGTGTGGATTTATGCAGTTGGTGTGTAATGAGAGGGGCACAGGCTGAGTGATGAGATTGCTCAGAGTGCTGTATGGCCTGGATCCCAGACCAGGGCATTAGAACGCTCCACTGCAGAGGTAGCAGCATGCTGGGAGGAGGAAGGAGGCAAAAATAAAGGCCCGGTCAGAAAAAGGCCGTTCTGGTCTAATTGAGTCCTTTGGGCCGAGGCTTCACTGATCAGAGACTTGTTACAGGAATCCGGTTTCATGGTTTCCAAACAATGAGATTTCAGAGGAGGGATTTGTAGTCCTTTGGGATTCCCACCTAACCTTTGTGTGATTTTTGTGGTTCGCTCTTGGTTGTCTGCCCTAGTATTCCTCTGTTTTAAATCCGATTACTATGACAATATGGAGAGGCTGTGTTGAGCTCAGCGAGCGGTGTTCACATATGAAACGCTGCAGTGATGCTGTGCGGTGAATGTAAATTCTGTTTGATGCCTAGAGTGTGGGGCTTTTTTAAGATCTGGGGTCTGTTTCTACATGACTGGAGGATGTCCAGCTTCCACATGGAAATCCTCTGCTCCTGGTGCTGACTCACAGGAGAAATCATGGTGTGTGTTTGTGTGTGTGTGTGTTGCCACTGGAGGAGACTGTTACAAAGGTTGAAGGATCAAAGCTGAAAGCCGTAAATCCTAAAACCATTATTCGGACCTGCTGCCCAGATGATTAAATATTGATGGAGATTGACAGGGCCGTACACACATATGGTGTTGAAAGAGTTCGATCCATAGCAACAACAAAAACAAATGCTGAAAGAAAGAAAAGCAATTTATGAATATTAAACACTTTGATGCAAAACTGTGGAGCTCCTGTTTAAAAGAACGAGGTTAAGACAATCCACAGCTGTTGCTGAGGAGGAACAGTGCAAAGAGAAATCTCACAAGAGACCCCCTGAATGAAGAATAAACAAAGCAAAGCGCAGCTTTCAGTACAACAGCCCTGATCTGAAACATTCACTGCATCTACAAAGGGATTCCTGGGAGAAAGGCATGTTTTCTTGCACACTCGTACTCCCTCTCATGCTTTATCTCTCTTGCTGTCTTTCTTTCTCTCTAAACAGTCCCAGGGTGACAGAAAACAACAAAGACAAATGACTTTGGCCTTTTAAAAGAAGCATCAAACATCTCCCTCCAGTGGGCAGAGGATCCACAGAGGTGTCCATGTTTCTCGCTAACCCCCTGCAGTGGCATTAACTAGTAGGGGCCCTAGATGAGCTTCCTGTGGAGAAGGAAAGGCCAGGACAAACACAGGCGCTGTGCCGCTTTTAATAGGCGCTAGGCCCACTCAAGTGTAGCAGTTCATAAATTAGAGAGGAGAGCAAAGAGAGGAAGATGGGAGAGTGAGCAAACACAAGTAGCAAACACATGACAGAGAGCTGCACGCCCCCTGGATCATCACTCACTTCAGTATAATGTGACAGAAAAGAAGAAAAGAAATGAAGATCGAACATGGTAGGAGGTTAGGGAACCTCATAAAAGTTATTTACAGAGGATTCAGCTCAGAATCCTTCCAACTGCAGGAGAGTCTGATTTAAAGCCATCCAGAATTGAGGTATGTGCTTTTCTGTAGTCTAGAGTGAAGGGAAAGGGAGGAGGGACGAGGGGGACATGCACAACTCCTCATCCACCTGATGCCACAATGCCGCCTCGCACGGCTTCCCTTTGTGGCCCAAAGTGCTGGGCAAAGGAGAAAGGCAGACACAAAGAACAGACAGCACTCTCTGCAGGACGCGCTTTGTGCCATCGCTACTCACAGGCGGCAGGACAAAGCCGTCAGCTGCCCGGACACCTCGTTAGCCCGCTCCCCGCAGCTCTCACATGGCACAGGGTTGACTGCAGCCCTCCTGCTGGGACTGGCTTGCAGCTTAAGTGGAGCTTCAGCCACAAAGATGTACACACAAATACACACAGACAATGTGTGACTGTGGAGCAATAAAGAGCAAAGGACAAATACAGTGCAATAAAACACACCTGTTCTACAGAACGATCAGGGCCCTGCTTTCACAAGGCTTTTCAGAGATATTTGCTGGGGTTGTTAAAGCTGCTCTTTTCAGATGTGGTCCTCAACAAAAGCACTGCAAGCTCGCTGGACATAACTCGGGGAAAAGCATGAGGCTCTCTTCCTACTCTCCTATCCTTTAACCCTTTCCACATTGTGAGAGATGCAGACAAGAAAAAAAAAAGCTTTTAACTATGGGTGGATGGAACCTTCAGAGCCACCAACATAACACTGAAACAAGCTGATGGATCCAGTTAACTGCTCTACATTTTGTAAAACAATTCCTTCCCATTGGCATTGTAGCATTTCTCTCAAAGAATAGAGTATCAAAAAAAAATAAGGCAGCTGGAAAAGAAAATCTTAGCACCTTAAACTGCTGCACGTTCCAAGCTCATCTGCAAGCAAATAAATTCTATTTTGCATTTTCAAGCGCCAGAATTTTTCCACTCATAGTCATCCAAAGGCTGTTTTATGGCTGTTGTGCTATTACCAGTAGGCTGTTCCTGTTGCCATGCCCTGGAATATTAAGCAGGGAGAGTGCTTAGCTTGCTTAGGCCAAGCCAAATAAATATGCGGGAATTAGTTCCAGCTTCATATGCCTTCAAAAAAAAACGGATCCACCAGTCAATGCACCAAAACAACCCATTCACCACACTTCAACTCATTCTGGCTACAAAGAGGAGCAAAGCAAATTTCACATTGACACAAATAAATAAATTTATGCTGGGAGCTTTGAGGGTGCAGGGAAGGGGCTATACATGAATGCAAGGCAAAGTAACAGCCCAAATCAGGGATAAACATACAGTAGACTGCACAAACACACACAGACGCCCTGTAACACAAATATTTCTATCTACAGTGCTTCATTTCCACAAAATGCTGCAACAATGCTGGGTATACTCTTAAAAATGGTTTATCATTATTATAAACAGCTTGATAAAAGTCATGCTTTGGTCATATTTATAACCAAGCGTATGGTGACTTTCTCCTCATGGCTTCAACTGTTTTTTTTTTAATTTTCCCACCTTCAAAGATCTGAGATTTCATTTTTTTTCTCCACTTTTTAAAAAGTAGTATGTGGTGAAGATACACATTAAGTTACACTTGCATTTGTTGCAAAAGAGGAGAGCCAGAGGTGTCGCATCTTCTTTTAGTCCTGGCTCAGTGTCTGCAGAGAGCTCTACACCTCAAAAGAGTCTGTGCTGATACTAACATCCCCACATAATCCTCTGGATTAGAAATAATGATTAAGATGCAAATTTTTAAGTAGGTCTGTACTGTATTTTAAAGAAAATCATCCTTATTATCTTTAGTTAGTGCTGAGAGGAGTTCAGACGAGTTAGCCTGTGTTCAGTGACTTTAGCACCAACAAACATCCTGCTATGAATGGAAATGTTGAATTAACTAGTTACACAGCAACCTGTTTTTACTGCTCCATTTTTTCATTTTCGAGATTTAAGTGGAGTATTGAAATATACGTGCAAATATTTGTTGTTTAGTTGTCAAAAGGTGAGGACAGTCGTAGTTACTAATTTATTGGTTGATAAGTCATTAGTGGCATCATCACACATTTTATGCTGTTTTGACAAAAAAAGATGGAGAAGTGAGACATCCTTGCATCCTTATGGCTGAAATACACCAGATGCGTCTCCGTCAATGGACCGAATCCGAGGGGTTTACATTCAAGTCAGAGTGTCAACTTACACGAGATCTGCTCAGTTGCGGTCTAGCTGTAAGCTGTATCTGGCAGGTCACAGCCAATATGCAACAATCCTATTTTTGCCAGATGCCGGCGCTGTGACGGGTCAATTCAGCATACAGAAGGTAAAGAAGGACAGGAAGTAGTGCGTGGAAACTACCTAAAAAGAGCCTGAGACTTTCAAAATAAAACAAACCGCGTCTGTTAGTCCTGCAGTTTGCTAGACTGAACACACAGACAGTGTGAGTTAACAAACAGTTAACATGCAACAGAGCGGAGTCAGACTGCAGATAGATCTGCGAATTTAGGTGTCACTATCTTTGCTAAAACAGCAACCAGGAAACAAAAAGTAGACAAAACAAAGCGACAGCTGATGCAACCCACTGTGTCATAAAATTTCTTAAGTTGGGAAGAATTCGAGCCAGTGGTGTAAAGAGCTGCTTTAAAGATCCGTAAGACCTTGCTAGTCACAGGTATTTTTTTCAGAAAAGGACCAGCGACATTTAACATTACGGTCCAAAATTAGCATCACAATGAGTGAAATTTTTAGTCCCTGACTTTAAATATTTTCTCTCCTCCCACCCCCATTATTGGTTTCCTATAGCACCTCTAACATCTTCTAATCAGTTTTGAAGACACCGCAGTTTTATTGCTCTATCTGGCTCCTTTACATTTTTAGTTCTGATGTTGAATATTTTGAATTACTTCCATATTTCGGTAACTTCACCACAGCACTAGCAGCAACATTATTTTGTTCTATGTGTGACAGTTTTCTTGTTATATTCTATATTATGCTGATGTTCCTGAGTTATGTGACATGGCGCACCTTGAATGTATACAATAACTAAACAATCAACCTTCCCCCACCGCTAAATCACACTGGTCATAATCTTTGTATCCATTACAAGAGATGATGTGCCAGAAGGCAGCAATCAGTCAGCCCGCCTGTAGCTGCCTCCCATGCATCAGCCTGTACATCCTCCCCATTCAACAGCTGTGGACTCATATGTTACTGTCCCTCTACCTGTCACTGTCCGTCCACAACCACACCAGCCACAGCACACATCAATCAGCCAACCCCATGCTGCTTTTTAATCTGTTCCCACCCCCAAGGACCGAGTTGGCTTTGAAATTACAGTGTAGAAAGGTCACCCCATCCAATTAGAACATCATCAGGGATGCACACCAGAGGGTCATTCCCTGAACCCTTGTAGCACATCATAAATTCTGCACTGTCCAAGAAGGAACACCCACTCTGGGGGGATCAAGATGGCTGACTGATTTAAAAGCTGGTAGATGAGGGTCTAAGAAATTCACTGTGCTGGAGAAGATGACTGATATGAGTTGTTGTTGTTTGTACTGATATGAGGTGTAATGGCATGTGAAAGTGCTGCAATAGGCCCATTCCCTAAAGATAGACCATGTCATCATCATTCCTTGTATTGACCCTGTGACGACCCCAGGGCCCAGATCAATCAGGACTCCAATCAGGATCAGATCAGGGTGCACTCTGCTTCCTCTCTCATCATTTGTATAACCTGCTACTGGCAAGATTTAGCTTTGTGATAAGAAACACATACAGGCAGAAGACTGCTGGGAGGGGAGAGAGATTTTGGATGAAACGCTCCAATGGTAGGGACCATGTGGAGACCATTGTCTTAGCTTGGCTGAGGAACAAAAGCTAATGAGAGAATGGAGGAGAGAGCGACAGAGGAAGAGAGAGAGAGGGAGGGTCAGTGAGCTTTGAGCCTCTTGTGGGTTGATCTAAGCCAATTAGAGACAAGTGACAGCTCAGCTACGTGCTCATGACACAACTAGACCATGGCATCACTCTGAGCCCCAACACCCCACAGAACAACCATGACTTGGACCCCAACACACCATTCACACCCTCTCCATGGAGGCTTAAATATCTCTCAACCACAACCCTCATCACTCCAGCCAAGGAAGAGAAGGAGTATGCTTGCAAAAAAAACACTGTTTCTCTCCCCTTCTGTGCTGCTTCCTCCGCTCTCTAGAAGGAAGTGTTCGGCCAAGCAGAGCTCCCTGCTTGCCTCCGTCATGGTCGGCCAACTGTCTTGACATCTGATGTTGTGAGGAGTTGCTGTGACGACCTGGCAAATCCACTGACCTTTGCCCTGGCAGTCCAAATCTTGTGAACCCGAGACGAGGAGAAAGCCAAGAATCTTGGTGGGGGATATGTGAAGTGAAGACTTTCAATTGAAATAAGGGCTGGGTTCAAGTGACCAGTGGCAGCTGTCAATGCTGTGTTGTTCCCTTCTTGTGAGGAGATAATAGTGCACAGCCTTCCCAGCATACAAGAGGGGAGTTGTTGGGCCACCAGGTTGTGGCTTGTCAGGGTTCCAGCACAGTGCCTGTGATTAATGAGACAGGGCGTCGCACCGCAGGGAGCTCAGCAGCACGTGCCGCACTGGTGGCACCAACGAAAACTCTTGACATTGTGTACTAGGGGACTCTCAACTCTTAAAGAAAGAGCCAGTGTCATAATGGTTCAATAGCCAGACAGTTACATAAATGTGGAAAGAGGCACTCCAACACATCCCAAAGAAAGCCTATAAAACATTGTGGAACATCAGCAATCATGTGGCACAACCCTGTCACAGAAATTAAACCAGTATCCTCTGATGCATCGGCTCATTCACCCTTGACTGAGCATCAAGTGTATAAAATGTGTGGCTGTTTTGGGGAGGAGGGGAGGGGATAAGAAATGCAGAGATGGACGATGACAGGAAGGAGTGATGGGGGTTGAGAGACACCCAGCAGGAGGCGGGGACAAGACATCCCTCCACACGTCTAACGTCTGCCACTCAAGAAAGTTAATGATGCCACGTTCTTGGGCCAACCATCCCCCTGCTGCGTGTGAGAAAAGAGACAGACAGCGAGGGAGGACTGACGCTGGTGTTGCTGGCACACGGATGCAGTCAGAGGAGGCAAGATGCTCATGCAGGATGCGGAGGGGGAGGGGCTTGTGGTTGAAAATTGGAGGTCTGGGATTATTTATGAGAATCAACACCCAAGTTGGCTCCACTGAGTGATTTTGAGATGAGTTATCCACCTCCCTCCCTTTTCCCTTTTCAATCATATCACTGTCCCCTGCCCTCATCTGGATCCTTTATCGAGTCAAGTTACTTATTAAAGTCCATGAGAAATTCTGCTAATTTTGTTAGCAGTCTGCCACTGGGTTGCAATTTGATTTTTTAGGCCAAACGGGGGATGGGCGTTTTGGATTCTGGGCTGAAGTTGTTATCATCCACTGCCAGTGAGGGAACAGCAGTTTAAGGGATAAGGAGGGAAACAGGAGGGATGGGGGATGAAGAGTTGCAAGATGGTGAGCGGAGATGGCAACATCCTGTCTTGCAGAAAATGTAGAGCGACTGTGTGAGGTTTGGTTTCATAAAATGTCTTATAAAGCAGAAAAGCCTGTCTGTAGTGTAAAATGAAGAACGGTTCATAGATGTCAGCATACCACTCTTGGCTCGCTTTTCACAAAGGAGGCAATTCGCTGAGTCTTGTGGCAATCTAGTTTTGAGTATACCATCATTATAACAGAACTTGACTACTTTATAAATGAATAAGCTGACAGATTCTCATATCCCTGAGCCAGTAATTGAATTACTGGTGCTTTCTTCCTCTGACACAGAAATAACCCTGCCTTCCTGAGCCATTCCTTCTTTCATACATCTCCCAATAACACTAGCTTAACTATATTAGCAGCGTATGCTAGAGATGGTCTCCAGACTGCCAAATGGACCTAGGCAGCTCTGTTTCAAGCAATGGGGTCAGATGATGGTCAATCGATGGTCAGTCAGAGGTCACATCGAGAGCTGGCCAAAGGTCAGCTTATCAGGACTCAGAGGTATAACTGGACTATGAACCCCTTGTGCTGATGTGAGAAGAGCTAAATCAAGTGGACAAGTTTCTCCTGCTGGGAGTCTGAGAATGTGATAAGAAGAGCAAATTAGCACACCCTCAAATTTAACATTTTGAATAAGAGTCGTCATCCACTGATCATAAAACCAATTAAAAATGAAGCCACAGTATTTCTAAATTACATTCAATTCTTAACGTTCAGGCTCTTTTTCATGTGCCTTAAGAGAGGAGGAGTAAATTACCAAAAACAGGCAATTACACTAATAACACATGAGTTACATAAACTATCAACTGGATAATTGAAGATGTATCGCACTCAACATGTTTTGAATAATATGGTTTCCCACAACCTTCTGCGTAGCAACAGCAGCCAAATCGATATTCATGAAGTGTCAGAGTTGTAATTCATGTGTCTGTTCCACATGAACGCCACAGGGACCTTTAAAAAGAGAGTTGGGGGGAAAAAAGCCAACATGTAAATTTCACAGCTAATGCCTAGGCATGGCTTATGTTGGCCAATTAAGCTGTTCTTTTCAGCTCCATTACAACGTGGTATCTGGGGGTTCATTTTTCCCTTACTGTGCCATTTAGGCTTCAAATGGGCAAATTTTCACAATGCAAGTTGGACGACATAGAGGGACTTTGGAATCTGTTACAGATTGTGTGTATGTGAGTGGGTACTGGCACGTGCTATGTGCCTGGGTTGTGTATGAGCTCCAAACATTTATGCACTGCGGTGCCTGTGTGCCTCTGTGTGTGGAGACCCTAATTTGTGCATGAAACAGGAGAGCGTTAATGGCTTTTAAAGATCGGTGGAGTCAAATGAGCGCGCTCATCAGTTAGCTACACACCCCCTGGTGATCACTCACTGTCGCTGGATTTCATTTCCTGTGGAATAGGAACATCACAGTGGATCCAAGACAAATCCCTGCAATTATAACCACACTTAAGATGATGCACTGCTTTTATTTTGTCTCCCTGGGTGGTGTACTGTTGTGAAATGCATTGGTTTAACACATCAAAAGCAATCCACTCAGAGTGAGATAAAGCTGTTAGAACTGTATTGAAGCAAAAACCTCTCCAAATATGAGTTTTGGAAAAACCAGGCAAAATAAAGAGACCTGCAGACAGCTGACCTTAAAACAATGAAAACGGACAAACAAGCAGACAGGAGAAGACATTGGAGGCCCCTGCATGTTGGTTAATAGCTCTGCCCGGGACGATGTAGAGCATAAGGGCCAGCAGCAAGAGGCACAGAGATAAGGTTCTGCTTAGCATTTCAATAGGGTGCTCTGATTTCTATTCAGTTGGCCTTTGGCCAGGGTAGTGCTTAAGTGGTCTGGGCTAGTCTGTCTGGTCTATACTGTGCCAACCAATGTGCAGGCTCGTATCTGGCAACGTGAGATGTCTGTCAGTGTCTTGGTCTGTCTGTCTGTCTGTCCGTTTGGCTCAACGAGAGTCTGGCTGGTTAATAATCAGCCTGGCTTGCTGCTAATCATCCTCCCAGCTGCAGAAGCAGGTGGCCACACATACCACAGCTCCCAGTCTCATTCACCATGTGATGTCATCTCACTGCACCTGGAGACACTGCATCACACACAAGTGAGGCCGCTGCTTTCTGCCTATGAAATCATGTGTCTCTGCTGGTCCTGATGCTGACAGCCTTTGACGTTTCTGACTGAATGGAGTGAATGTGGCGGCTCCCGCTGTGAGCCGGTGGCGGCTATGTCCCCTCCATCACCTTAGCCAAGCCTGGGACTGATCCCAGAGCAGTGGAGCAGGCCGAGGCAGCAGTTAGGACACACTCTACATCGAAATGGGAAGCCATTAACTCTGCGACACACAATGTCACCTTCAACTGGGCACAGCAGACACCGAACTTCCTCCACTGATACGCCCACTGGATGGTACGGCGCAGTCATGTAAAGGTCAGGCTGTAAATCTGAATGGAACCACAGCTGTGTTAGAAACCACACGCTTACACTTTTGATCTTGTCTCCGTTCACTTTTGAAAGTGATCAAAATGCTTTGAGTATCACTTTCAAACAGCAGGAAAGGAAATGAGAGAAGGAAGGGAGTGAAAAGGGGGAAGAGGAAAGAGAGTGATAGAGGGAGAGAGAGAGAGCAAAACTGGATGATCAGGTTTCATTTCTAGTCTGCAGCTGTTCAGGGCTCTGATGGCTGATAGGTGTCTCTTACAGCAAATGTAATCCAAGCCAAACACAATATCTGTCCACGCCATCAAGAGATCAGTAAGTCATAACACGCCCGGACCCTCAATAACTCTGCTGAGTTCCGGCGCCAAACGATCAATAATGTATTTTTAAAACTTTTTTTTCTTAAAAGTTGTTTGGCAAAAACAGGCACCGTGGCCTATGAACTTTCTAGATCTACTTTGAAATTTATAACCCAGTTCTACTTTCCCACAGACCTGCACTTCCTCCTCATCCACACACTTCAGTAGAGAATCTAATGAAGCTGAAACTGCGTGTTTCCTTCGCTCCCAAAGGGTTACCTTAAGGAAAGATTTTCTTCAATGTTTGCACGACTAGAAAAACAACCACAAGAGCCGTTTACCTTAAGCATTTCAGTGTGTGTACTTGTGTCAAACTGTGCAAAACCGCCTTCAACACGACATATCCATCAGACTGCCAGTGTGCGGTTTGACAGTCGAAATCCAAAACAAACAGACTGAACTGAGGGTCCAACTGAGTCCTGACCCTTTGCATTGTGCACCCTACAGTGTTGCACAAAGGCATGTATGCGTGTGAATGAATGTGTGTTTAAGGGTGTGTGAGAAAGTAACCAAGGAAATAATGGGCATGCAAACCAGGAACATCAGTGCAGAAATAACACACCAATTCACACACCAGAGGGTGAATCAATTTCTGCGACATTCGATTCAAAGCCATATCAGCTAGCGCCTGAACTTCAGGCCAGCCACCCTGTCACCTCCCCCCAGCTCCATATGATGGATTACCATCTCTGGCAGTCTCAGAGGGTCTCAGAGAGAGAGAGAGAGAGAGAGAGAGAGAGAGAGAGAGAGAGAGAGAGAGAGAGAGAGAGAGAGGGAGGGAGAGAGAGAGGGGGAGGAGGGTGGATGGGGGAGGCCAGTCACTACAGGGACGCATTCATCGAAGGGGAGCTTTGGGTTAAAGAATCAGGGTTTGACAGAGATGTGAGGTGGATAGGAGAGGGCAAAGGGTTCTCCAGGGGTCAGAGGATCCAATCCCAGTTGGACTCAATGGCAAGCCACTCTCGGCATGCAGTGGTCCACAGGGATTTCCTTCAGGGTCACACTTTTCGATTAAAATTATTATCACTCACTTGTCCTGTTCGCTTGCTTGACAGCAAATAGAGCGGTATCAGACATATTCATCTGGTAAATATCACACCTGTGCAACTATTTATAAGGCTCATGAAATTGCCATGTGTTGTGTTATCTACTCATGGGAATGATGAGCAGATTAACAGACTGATAAATGAAGTTTTATTCTGGAAGATTATATCAAAATATTTGTTTTTGTGCTTAAAACTGCAAATGCACAGAGCTTGAATAAATCACAAGCATGAGTCGATATAAACCAGAAATCAAAGTGCAATCCACCCATGAAAGCAGGAGCCTCAGAGCCTCTCTGTTTTAACGCTGATCAATAAACAGCCTGCAGACAGATTTCAATAATTTACAGCTCAGTCTACGTTGTCTGAAGAGAGTAAAAGAAGCAGCAAGTCAGGCTGAGTTTATCACAAAGAACGCGCTCGTCTGAAGGTGCTTACTTTTTACAACAATGCTGCCAAGCTTGTACAATTTAGGGACTTGATGTTAATGCAAAGATTTATTTATGAGTCACCCATAGGGAGAGGCATAGGTGGAGGGAGAAACGAGGAGAAAAGAGGCAAAACAGGCAGGAGAGACAAAGCAATCGCCCTGCGTTGTCAGAGTGGAGAGGCCATCAATAACAGTGTCACTATAAAAGAGAGAGAAAGAGGGAAAGAGAGAGAGTAGGGTGTATAAAAGAAACACAACAAAACCCCAGAGCGCCGGGTGCTTCATCTTGCTGGGCACTAATGGGCGTGAGAAGCGGCTGGCTCAGCGTTCTTTGCCTGACAGCTTACTTCTCCTCTGACGGGCCGTGGCACCCATGACGGAGCGCCACACACTCGTTTAATCCAGTTTATACACTCAAAGGTGACACAACAGTGGAAGAGGAGAGGGGGACAAAAAAAGAGAGAAAGAGAATGATTAAGAGCTGGGAAAAATGGTCAAGGGTCATCCCAAACTTGGATCTCATTACGTCCCACAACTTTTCAGCACACTTTCCATCTTTGCCTTCAGCTCCTGCTGCACTCCTCCATCACTGCTGTCGTTATTAAGCCATAAGGTGCCACAGTGTTGCTGGGCTTCATTTTCAGTCCTCAGCAACAACTCATCTTGTTTCCTCTGAGGGCAAGAAGGTAACACAGGCAGTCTATTTCCCTTCGGTGGAGCTGGGGAGGTCAGAGCAGGGACACAAGGCCCCGCTGAGGATAGTAAAACTGCAGTCTCAGGACTTATCATGTGTGTGTGAACGTGCCAGTTTGTGTGTGTGACAGGGAAAGGTCAGAGTGCTGGTAGTGACTGCAGCAAATTTCGATGATTTATCTCCCTGTGAGAGTTTTCCAAATTTCTGGTCCATTTCTGCAGGCCGATCTATTTCCAAACACTGCAGAGGAGCCGGGTTAGGGCAGAGACTCCTCATTTACTGTGGCCATCTGTGGCTGATAAATGAGAGCTCGATCTGCATGCTGCTGTATATGGCTGCTGGGAACTGTGTGTGTGAGTGAGTTAATGTTTGCGTATATGTGTGTGTGTGTGGACATTGTGTGTGTAAATCCCAATAGATAACAACACCACTTTACAGAGGTCAGCAACTCCAGCCGTGCAGACACAGTGCTGACACATTTAATCAGGGATTTCTCCTCTCTCACAGTTTACCAGGAGAGGATATTTCCCACACCTTTGCCTCCTCTTACCATCTTACTTATCGCAGGGGAACATTTTCACCTCTGTTTGTCTATATGTTCTACTTATGCTGCTGAATTAGGACACGTTCAACAGGAACCATTAGTAATTCTGGGTCCCCAAACAACCACAATGGTCATTCAGATTCTGTTTACCACATTTAAAATATAGATTGTGCTTGGTTTAAGGAGAAGAATTTCTTTTGTACAGCATTTTTAACTCCCTACCACTATGTCTGCCTTTATTCTACTGCAAAATCAGTTGAGACTACAGGGTATTGAAGTCTAACTCTAAAGGTCTCTGCAAGAAATTTGATTGCATGTTATGCTGATCATGTTTGCAAACTGACACCGAAACTTTTGTCTATCATAATTTTTTCAGAACAGGTTAGATTTTCTGCATTTTTTGGGATCCGTCCAGGTCGTTTCGAGGATTGTTTGACTACAATTACATTTTCTTGCACAGCAAATTTTCAAAATTAGTAGAAATATAAGCATATAGGATTTAGTGTGTAAGGTGTCTTTGCGGATCCAAAAAAACACATCCGAAAAAGACAGACTCGGTGCGCAAAGACCTTGAGCCATGCCAAATGTTGCACAAAAATCCAAAACCACCCAAGCTGATTCTGAAGAGAAGCTTCAGAGGACAAAATGCACCAAAAAAGGATATTTTGTGGTCTGAGCCTCGACACTTTGTTCTACACAGCCACATACATAAACACGGAGGGAAATATTTGAAAACAAATTAAACCATGACTCTGTATCCGTTTCCTAACTGTGGCATGCATCATTAATGTGCCGTTAACATTGCAATGTTGCTGCTTCCTTCATTACCCTTCATTATTTCTCAAGGACTTCAGCGCAGATTAAACCTCAGCCTGCTGTGGTTTACACAAGCGTGAGGGGGCAGGTGTTTGTGTGCACATCGTCTGCGTGAGAGTATGTGTTGTTTGCGTGCACTATCACTCCATCCTCTCACTGCTGAAACAGAATAATGAGTCCAGATGAGCTTGTGAAAGCCTGGGCAGTGCAGCTTAGCTCAGACTTCCCACCTGGCTGGCTCCTCCTGGCCTGTCCCTTTATTAGCTCCCCCTCATGCTGGACACAACAGGAACAGCTTGGTGCCCTCCTCCTCTCTTCTCCACTCACACCTCTCCTAACTCTATTTTCCTGCTAATTACCTTGTTGTACGAGCACCAAATGCTACCTAACGATTCACTTAATTGCAGAAGTGGTACATTAGATGATATCAAAGGACCTTTTGAAAAAGTCATCCAATCCCGATCCAAGCGGCATTTAGACCCAACCCCAGACATCTGTTTCATTTCTGTGTCATTTGCATTTTTAAAGGTTACAAAAATGAACACAGCGGCAGCAAAGAATACAGATGCACACCTCCAGATCCTGTAGCTTCATTGCTTTCCACTTTGTTTCCCTTGAGACAACAGAAGCCCAGATACGTCAAAGGTCCAGACGAGACGCTCAGTTAAAAGTGTAAGTGTTTACCTCATGTGTTTGAATCTGGAGCATAACATACTTGTGCTATCCATTCACCTGAGAAGGCTCATTAACATTTTCTTTGGGATCTTTTCGCCCCAGGTGTGCCTTGTCACACTAACATATACACAGATATCTGCAGTGCTAGCAATTTATTCGGCAACGGTGGCTGCAGCTAACATTTCTGACACTGGTTTCAAGATGATTTATGATCCTGCTCATTGACCCAGTTTATTCTGAGGAGAGAAAAGGGGGCACATCCACTCGTACACGCAGAATATCCATCCCGTGAAGTTGTGAGCGTTATCGAGGAGGAACACGATAACAAAGCAGCCTGTTCAGACACCCTCCAGGCAACATGTTCTACAACTTCTCAAAGTATTGGACGGTGAACAGGAGTTGTAATAAAATGCAGCAAAGTGCATTATCGTCACCCTCAGAGTTAGATAACATCAGGCTCTTCATGCTCCTGCCCAGCCGATTGTGACCAATGTGTGTTCAACCTCCCACACTTAAAGCAGACACGCTGGAAGGACAAAGTGGAGTAACAGCACAAGTCCCCCCAATCTGGCCCACATTAATAATGCAGAGGCACCACTCAAAGGCCTCTTCCCCCTCTTCCTCCCTGCTCCACCTTTCCTCCTCTGACAGACTGAGTGCTGAGTGCTGCCCAGCTTGATGTCCGGCACGCTGCAGAGCCACTCTGCTCTGTGGACACTGAGTTCAATCTGTTTCAGAGCTGCAATTCAATTATCTCACCGGGGTCCTGCTCAACCGCTCGTGAACAGAAGGGGGGCAAAGGTGTGTTCAATACGAGGGAAGGGGAAGGGGAGGAGGAGGGGGTGGTGGAAGGTGGTGGTAGGGACTGAGATGTATCATAAACACAAACCCAGTTCAACATGGATATGGATTTAAATTCTGCTTTTCCTTGTGCGATTAGCTTTGGCTTTACAATCACTAGACGGATGTCAGGACCTGATAAGGCTAATCACTGCAGTAAGCCAATGCAGAGGGATTAAGCACCCCACCCCCTCTTCTGCTCCCCAAGCCCCCCTGAAGACCTGGCTGAAAGGGAAAGCCAAGAAAGCCCACGGCCTGAAATGAGCTGGGCATGGAGCACTTTACAAAACCAGTCCTTCCTCCACCTTGAGACCCATCATCATCTCATTTCACAGAAAACAAAAATACACAAAGAAAACTCCTCAAATAGTCTTGTTTTCATTCAACTGAGACACATTTGAATGGAACTGATGAATCTTTGCTGTTCATGTATATTAAACAGCAGAACATGATTATTTGATCTGCTTAATAATTTAAGAGACAGACTCATGCGACTCTATGTTTGAGAGCAATGACGCGACATTGGAGCTACATGAGACAACACTGCTCTGATTCTGTCCCCTCTGATGCCCGAGGCCACACACTTGATTGGTTCAGACGCCAATCCTGAAGACCCGCTTGGGGACCTCCTACTCAATATCTCTTAGATTACTTGTCATTAAAGTTGCAACAAGTCATTAATGGCTCAGTGTTATACCATACCTGCAGATTATTTCTTTCTCCTCGCCCCCCCAGGTTTCCTCTGAGGCCTTTGATAAT
Organism: Labroides dimidiatus; assembly: GCA_030710495.1. Classification (NCBI taxonomy): domain Eukaryota; kingdom Metazoa; phylum Chordata; class Actinopteri; order Labriformes; family Labridae; genus Labroides; species Labroides dimidiatus. The sequence continues at coordinate 22,285,902 of CM061154.1, forward strand.
CGAATAATTCATATCAGAATTCTACTTGGATAAAAATTCACCAATCTTGATTTTTATAAACAAGCACATTTCTGTATTTGACCTACAGGCACATCTGTTTTTTTTAACCCACACTTCATCCACTGCTGTCATCTTCAAACTACATTTGTCTCCGGTAGGGATGCACGATATATCGACATTAATATCGGTATCGGCCGATGTTTGTCATTTTTTAATGTATCAGCATCAGTCCAATGAGTAAAACTGAGTCTATCTTAACAACCGATGTTTATATCCATCTAGTTGCTATTTGTGTATGTGTTGGGAGGGGGTTGCCATGTATACTGGTACGTTTGTTAAGGTAACTTTGTCAGGACATTGTTTTGGTTTATGATCCTTGTTGTAAATTTATGATCCAGACTTTCTCACAGGAGTTTGTGAGTTGAGAGTTAAATTACATAGTTGCTACAAGTGAGCGTTGCTAAAAAGTAACACTGTTGGTTTCTTGTGTTTATAGTAGCCCTGTAACGTTCTTATTTGAAAGTGAAACATATTTGAAAATAAAGGAAGACAGTAAAAATTCAGTTTGTCTGATTTTCAGTCCATCATCCCAGAAGCTTAATTATTTTTCAAAGCGTATATCGATACTGGTAAATATCGCTTATCAACCATAACAGAAATATTAATATCGGATATTGGTATCGGCCAAAATTTCCATATTGATGCACCCCAAATCTCTGGTCAAGTCAGGTTGGGTCAATCTAAGACAACTGTGTTAGGGAGACTCGTTCTGTAGCAGTGGCCCTCCAGGCAACAGCTTTTCTTTATCTGAACCAAAAAGGTGGACCTGTTTGGGTGCATCAGTGCAGAACACAGGTAAAAGAAGAAAAAACAAACAATAAAGTCTCATAAAATGCCAAGACACTGCACTGTTTGTACCTCCAGCTCGATACGAAGTGACCCGTAAATAAATTCAAGGCACCCCTGTACGCAGTAAAGGTATTTCTGCACTGCGAGGAGAATGTACTTCTGTTGGCATGTTGAGTGTGTTGCCTAAAGATGATGGTGTACTTTCTGCTGTCAAAAATGTATTCTATAGTTAGAAACAGCTTGGTACAATGTTTACTGAGAGTGTGGCCGGAGGATCTTCCCTGAACCTCTCTCTCTCTCTCTCTCTCTCTCTCTCTCTCTCTCTCTCTTTCTCTCTCTCTCTCTCTATCTATCTATCTCTCTCTTTCAAAAGCATCACAGCTAATACTGTGTTCTCATTTCTTCACCTGTCCAGCTCTTTCTCATCCCCTCGTCTCCTGCCCTCCTGACCTCTAATCCCGCTCCTTTAAGCCATTCAGTGCTCTTGCTCAACCCCCTCTTCTGCTGGATCCATATTACACGAGTAACAGTCCCATAAATAAAGGCTAAGTAACAGTATGAGGAGGGAAAAATAAAATAATCTCCAGACTTCATCAATTTTTCATGAATTTTCATTTAGACGCGGAGAGCCCTCTTACAGCGATCGATAGATCAAGCTGCTGTCACGCAGTTAGCACCTGGGGGCAGTTGGAAGGCCCTCGGGAAGACCCCCAGGAAGGCAGGGGACCGGATCAGAGGTGGAGACCAACCCCCTCCACTCAAACACACACAGTCAATTTCCTAGGACTGGCTCCATGTCCCACTTTCAAATGTAGAAATCCCAGAAACCTGCTTAAAAACAATTTAAACCTACGTCTCGTGGACATGTTTGAAACACAGGACGCATTACGGCAACATAAGGACAGGGAGACTCCCCTCCTCCTCTACTGTGGCCCGTTAAATTGCCCAGGAGAGACTCAACAGGAGACACAGCCTGAGCCAGCTGGAGGGAAACACTCATCTTCAAAGGTAATATGAGCCACGGCTCAGGTTCTGCCTTCAGTGTTCACCACCAATCCAGGAAGCCTGTGTCGAATGTCCATCAGGACTTTGATCTGTGCCCAAAGATCAACCCCCAACCACATGAGAGGGAGACACGTCTCCTTCACTATCATGGATCTGTCGTCTGACAGTTTTGTCTCACTGAAAGGTCTACAAAGAACTTCAAGAAAGCTCTTGTTTTACTATGATCTGAATTTAACCCCAGTCTCTGATTGAAAAACTCATTCTGAATGACTCATTAGCCCAACAAACAGTGTAATAGATTGGTGGGACCACCATGAAGTGAGAGGAAACTATTAGAGTTCGCAAACAGAGAACACCGAAAGCAATATGAAATCAGTGCTTACATGCATGCAATTACAATTCTTAAATTAAACAAGGATTTGTTTAGTCTGCTCCCTACAGGCAAGGACATTTTCTATTATGTACAAAATGGAACAAAGACAGTAGAGTTCTTGTTGGAGAGAAATATCCCTAAATGTCCTTGTGTTAAATGTAAATCCAGTTTTTCTGTAATGATCTATCAAATAAAAATGAATGGGATCATTACAGAAACTCAGCAAACAGGAGAAAGGACAACAAGTCTCCACTCACATGCCACTTCCAAAGATGCATTACGGCTCACAGCCTCTCCCAGGTAGTTCCTGGCAACGCAGACGTAGGCTCCCTCATCCGGCTTGCTCCGACGTCCGTGAACAATGCGAAGGAAGAAAAGCGAGCCACTGGGCAGCAGCATTCGGTGAGATCGTGGGTCGTCTTTGTCCGTTTCCACCCGCTCTCCATCCTTGTACCACTCCACTGTCGGGGTCGGCCGACCCTCTGCTTTACAGTTGAGGGTGGCGGGTTCCCCTTTGGAGACTATCAGGTCAGAGGGGTGCTCCACAATCCGGGGTGGGGAGTCCTCCTGGCGCAGACGGGATCCTAAAGGAAAGAAAAATATTGAATTTGTTATGAAGGAAAAAGATTCAGACTTTCATTATTTCTACAAGTTTAAACTCATCAACTTTTCAACTCTTCCTTTTCGTCATTTTTTCGACTAAAAGCCATTTTCCTTTGCATTTTGTTTCTCATTTCAACACATGGGCCAAGAGTGGAAAAGTAATGACCCACTAAGCTACAAATTGCTCTTTTGGGTTTGAAGCATGCAAAAAAAAACATACATTGCTCCCTTTTAACACCATCTCAGACTGGTCAAAGAACAACCATCTGCTCTTCTCAACCCTTTCTGCAAGGGCTTGTGGGTAATTGGACCCATGGGTGAACAGTGAAAGAGGAGTGCAGTAAGCCTCCATCCGAACTAAACACACCCAAATTAAACATTTGGCTTTCAGTGGGATGCAAACCAGTAAAACTGCTGAGTCCACTGCTGTGGATGTGGTCATGTGATATGAATATGAATGGTGAGGTCCAGACGAATGTCAAACGCTAATCCCCCCTGTGGCTAAAAACCTTGGCCCACTCTTTAGTTTTAGGGCGTGCACTGGGTGAGCTCTGGGAGTCTGGCAGCAAAGATAATGCTCCACAAGTCAGAGAGCTCTGTGTGTGTGTGTGTGTGTGTGTGTGTGTGTGTGTGTGTGTGTGTGTGTGTGTGTGTGTATAGCCTGCAACGTCTTATCTCCATGGTTAAGACCAGGTCACACACACACACACACACACACACACACACACGACAGAAGCCCTGGGAACCATGCACCGATCAAAGAGTTTGATCCAGCATCAAACAAGTGAAGACAGAGTCGGGGGCAAAGGGTAATAATGCTAACTTTACAGCAGCTGTCTTAACCCTCTTTTACTTGAACCACATTCAATACCCCATCAATAACTCTGACGCAGTTGGCAGCTAAACCAGAAGCAGCCAGGGTTGTATTAAGTAGAGTGCCTGGCTCTTTGTCTCAAAATTAGTTGTTGCAGGTGTATGTGATTGAGCTGAGTTGATGACTGTGCCCTTCCCCGGGGCGCTGCAGTGGGGTAATAGGACAATGCCTGCTGCACAGAGGAGCAGCGTACCACATAGGTCTTTGTGCTTATGTAAGGGCTAATTTTAACATGGCGTGGAGTCCAAACGGAGGAGGTTCCAGCGCTTTGTTTGCCTCTATTTGCTCCACTTCTCCCTTATTCTTGACTCTCCCAAGGGGAAACCAGGACACAATGTACCTGGTGTTTTCTGCTCAAGAGTCTGCAGAAGGACAGGCATGGATAGAAACCCACTGATCAGCACAAAATAAACTTCAAAGACTGTGAGGGGTGCATGCAGTTTAAACCACACACACACTGAGGAAATGTGTACTGGTGCACCATTTGTCTTAACAGGGATCAGGCATCAGGCGGGGGATATTGACCCCTGAACAGGAGGTAGTCTGTTCTCTCTTCTGCCTAATTTGGGCTAATTCCCTCCATTTCCCTGTCATTGATTAGTGATCAGGGCTGGTGTCTTGCTCTAAGTGGGACCACAGATCAAGGTTTGCTGCATGAGGAGGTCCTGATATCCTGCTTCTGGAGGAAGGGGGAAAAAAACCAAGGATGTGCTATTTTTGGTAGGGTAAAAAAGAAATACAGTGTGTTTTTCTACCAGTGACCTAGCAGTGGCCTGTTACGCTGTCAGCACAGGGGCAGAGGGGCAGCTTTGTATCCTGGCAGTAAGTGACTAAATGAATGAAGCAGTAATTAACACCATGACATTGATAAATGGAGGGCAAGATAAAGGAAGGACACAGAGACCCCCCTTTCCCTCAGATGGAGTGTCAAATGCACATTTATTCTTATCTCATTGGAGCATCTGCTTCTCACATATTCCGCAGACCCCGCGGTGGCTCTTCCACTATGTCCAGTGAGCATGCACGGCACTAAACTGCTGCGACTCCCTTCGATTTATATCAGTCTAATTTCTTTAAATCCAATTTGTATTCCAATCTACTGCCTTCTAATCACTTAAACCTTGAGTCTCCATCTGCTCGCCTCTTTCCGGTGGAAATGAACACAGCAGATGCCTCTACAATTGTCCTTTCACTGCCAGAAAAAAAAGCTGAGCTGGGTGCACGGAGGGCCGGACGTGACTGGTCAGTGTCCTTCCTGAGTGGATGTGGTCAGGTGTAGAGGTAAGAAAGGTTAAAAGCGCATCCATATGTCGTGGAATTTGTTTTCAAAGAGGCACATTAATCTCAATGAGCGATCAGGTGAACTTTGCTGCTTGATGAGAGAGTTTGACTTTTAAAACGTCCATCGTCAAGCTTTTTTTTTCCAGTGTGCCCTCTTGTGGCTCTCATATCCTTCAGATGCTGATCAAATACAGGAGCTTATGTTTATCCCCACTGCCCAGCTGAGAGACAAAGCCTCTGAAAGAAGGGAAAGTCAATTTTCAGCTTCCTATTGGGCCCCTTCTCTCAGTCTCTTTACGGTAAATGGGCTTTCTGTTGCCCTTTTAATGCGATCATTGGTGCTGTGCAATCAAGTGCTCTCCGAGCTGAGGCGAGTGCACTTCACTGGGTCTCAGGGCACACGCACCAATCAAAATGCTGTGTTTTCCCCCGTCTGCAATAACACCACCATTACTTTTCACCACCGCTGTGCAGTCATCCTCTCTTGGAGGAAAGCGGGAACCAGAGAACAAACAAACAAGCACACGAGACGGAGGCTGGAGTCAGAGAGAGATTACTGAACCAGAAGCTGAATTTCTTCTTCTGCCTTTTCCTTCTCTCGACTTATGTTTGCTTCACTGAAATTGCATGCAATTTTTGAAATGCTGCTTTCCAAGTAAAGTGAAGTTTTAGAGCATGCTTTGTCTGTCTCTGACAGCTCAACAAAAAAGGTTGCAGTTTTTGTTCAAATCCAGGATAAAAACAGCACTTTAACCACAATAACTGCGTTCCCCTGCCTCATGTGTCTACTGACCACACACATAGAATGAGTCTTTCTATTATCTCTGTCACATATTTATTCATGTGTGCAACAGAAGGTCAGGCCTTTGATGATCTTTTTGTAATTATTTTTATTAGCTCCCCAGAGAAATTCGAGCCCACCAACCAAATCAATACCCACACCAGTCTCAGCCAGAGCATAAAAGGAAGGGCTCCCCGAAGAGATATTAGTTATTCTACCAGCAGACATGTGCGCTGATCACAGGTAACCAACGGCAACCTCAGACCAAGGCAAAAAGTTCCAGTGGCTGAAGCTCCATAAGACATCAAACAAGAAAACCAAGGTCCCAGCCAAGAAGCAGTTAAAGTGTAATGTGGATGCTGAGATGGTGGAGACAGAAAGTGCTGAGACTCAGAGAGAATATAGAAAAAAAAGTAGACACAAAAATCCTCACAGAAATTTCATAGGGGATGAATAATGCATTGGATCCATGTTGTCCATCCTGAAATATATTCTCCCACTTCTCCACAACCCCCTGCTTTATCTCCTCAGCCTCTCCATCCCAATCTCTCTCTGTCTCCTTCACTTGCTCCCTGTCCTATTACATCCTGCCCTCTCTGTGAGGGTGACAGAGTCATATCCGTCATGTCATCAGAAGGGAAATCTGAGCGAGCAGCAGGGGGAAACTGGGGGTGGCGATAGAATGATGTTACCGGCCGTCCTCGCCTCTGCACGGGGGCCCGCCGTGACACTTGCAAGCAGCCCGTTCTGCACCCAAGATTCATCTTCTTTACGGGGGGCTGTCAGCGGCGTCACAGCACATGAACACCACCGCACCCCGAATATTAGACATCCAGCTCATCTCGGAGAGGTTTCACTACAGATGCCCTGCTGAGTCCAACAGAGTCCATCCATAACAGTAGATATTGCTTGGAATGCTCAAAATCATGCAACATCTCTGCTGCAGGAGAGAAGAAGTTCAAGCTATCAGGCAAACATGATGGGCTCTGTTCCACCTCGCTGCTCTGCATACTGCCCTCTCCTCCCCCCTCCTAAAATCTATACTCTGAGAGCAAACACAGAGGTAACTCTAGGAGCTGCCCTCAACATCTCACTGCCTCTAACAAACATCGGATAGAATTCCACTCCAAGTGTATTTCGGGCAGTGGTGTAGTAGGGTCGTATTGACTCTGCGTCTGTGTATTTGCCCTCTTCTCCCCCATGCAGTTGGAATATATAAATAGATTACTGTGGGAAACAGAATATCTGATTTTGCTGCAAAAGGCTGATTCACACAGCTTGCATTTCAAGCAGTTACCACCTTGATGTTTTTCTTCTCACTCTTCGTTCTGCGATCAGTAGCCACGAGCAAAAAAAAAAAAAAAAAAATGGGTGATGTTATCTGATTTTCTCAATCGGCAGATGGTCCATCGAGGAAAAGCTAGGGTTGCTTAGTTGAAACAAGAGACTGAAGGAAGGAAAGGGAAGCCATTAAAACAGTTAGGAGCTCTTTATGCTGAGCTGGGATGTGTTTATAAGGATGCTGCCTGCTTGTTCTACACACAGCTCTGTGCAACTGTCAGCCCGCTGGTTGGGACACTAAACTGTGTGATGCAGATTAAATGATTTCCAATGCTAGGGCCACTCAAGCATGTAGCTCACAGCTCAACCCCACCTCCTCTCGCCCTGCTTTTATTCCCCATATAGATCCTTCTGAGAAGCCTGAGCTCAGCCATTTTCTTGCCTCTACTTTGCATGGCAGAGGGTTTGATATTGAGGACGTGCTTGTATTGGGGAAATCGGGAAATCAATTCCGAGGTCAGGAGGTAAACAGAAGTATGGGAGGCAGACGAATCTACGAGGTCATATTTTAGCTGCTTTGGCAGACGCGTGTGGCCAACGTCCAGTTCAGACACATTTTCAGACGGCTTGGACGGGTCAATAAGATGACTGTACACAGGAGCAACAGAGAGCAATTTAGCAAACAACGAAGGAGGATGCTTTTGATGTCAAGTTTATGGGAACACATCTGTACCTGTAATTCACAAATTTATAGACCGTAACCTTATTAATTTTGCTGTGTTAAATGCTGACCATGTTGTCGGGATGGGCAATTATTTCTGGAAAAATAAGACTCTAAAGCCATTGCTAACTGTTCACCAGTAATTTGAATAGTTCCCTTCCCCCACAACAGACATACAGAGGTACAGATCCATTTGAAAAGTTTTTTTTTTTTAAATCTGATGTACAAACATATACAATATAAGTATAAATTGTAGTTTTACAGAGCAAAGAATGGTATTAACTTCATTCTCTGTTCATTTTATTTTTGCATATAAGTTCCCCCCAGAACTATTTGGTTCTGAAAAAATCTCTGTCCTGTCTTCCACTTTTAAGCCTCACGGTGCCCAACTGTTCTTGTATCAACATCTTGTGCTTCCTTGTGTTATTTTGAATGTTTTCACGTTATTATGGAAGGTTTCTGATATTTTCTGACACACAGCCACAGTTTGGCAGATTTATCACATTACAATCAATTGGAAAAATACTACATTTTAAGTAGAGATGATTGTCACATAAACAATTTGATTTTTTTATTATGTAACGATTATTTGAGTATCTGAAAATCAATACTCATCCCTACAATGCCGTGCTGATCTCGACATGTTACACTAGAAACCATAGGAGTTATAGACACTATTTTCTTGCCTATTTCTCAAAATATGACTCTTATTGTTGTAAGTCTACCTCCAATGACCACAACACTTCAAATGTTTAAATAAACTACAGTTCTAAGTAGTTTGCGTTTGTGAATTGGTCTGCTGACAGCAGGTTGAAAAGATGAGGTGAAATGAATAATTAATGGCCTCATTCTCCCCTTTTAAACTGCTCTGGCTCTCAAATTAAATACATTTCCACATGCTCCAATCCAGCTGCAGTTATCAGCAGAAAAACATGTTAAAAGCGTCTGATTTTTCCCCGGTCACTTTAATGTCTGTAAATGTGCTATAAAATTAGATTAGCGAGAATCATGATGTTTATGTTTCTACAGATACATATCTGTGAACAAAACCCACATCACCAGCCTCCTCTTTTAAGTGAGGGCTACACTAAACAGCTCCTACTGAGGGAAGTGCGATGAAATGAATGGTATCAATTGATTCTCCCTCAAGCTTTGTAATCTCTTTACCTGCATTGCTGAGCTGCTGCAGCAGACTGAATAGGGCAAAACAAATAAGTGCTTTATTGCTTTAGAAATGAAGGCAGAGGAAGGGGGAGGGTGGTGAAGGAGGAGGGAGGAGGCCTTCAGGTGGCCGTGATACACTGTGTTGAGAGATGAGTGGATAATTGGAGGTGTGCTATGGGTGCTGACCTGGAGTGAACACTCTACAGTGTCCCTGCATGTCAATGAGGGCGGCTCCACTTGGCTTTAGACCCACATGTGAACATGAGGGATAACCTCAAACCCTCCACACCAGTTCAACTGATGGACTCAGAGAACTAAGCGAGGGGATCAAACAGCCCCTATAGTGCACTGTTTGTGCTTTTTAAGGTAGCACTTACAAAGTCAAGAGGAGATTTATTAAATTCCTATTCCACAGGACACTTCATCTGGTCTGGCTTAGGCTGACAGGGTCAAGGGTGCCAGCAGTAAGTGGATGAAGGACTTGTTCAATTTACTCTGACCCATAAATCCATGGTAACACAAAAACAATAGGCTGTGATGGTTATTAATGGTGCTCACAAACACATTCACACACACACTACATTTCATAATTCTACCACTGGCTGGGTGTTACCGCGCACCATAGTGACAAATGCCTGCGAGCAGCTCTCCAGAAAAATCATCACCATCCTGGAAGTGGGAATGTGGAGTTCAAACGTTCAAGGATGCGATTAAGGTTTTCTTCCTCTCCGCCACAGTGGTTGTGACTCTTGGCTCGTGCCGCACTGAGACTTCACTCATAGAGGCATTCTCACCAGGAGCCATTATATACAGTAAATCAACTCACTGCTGACCATGGTGGGTCGGTTTACAAAGCAGTGTGGAGCCTTGGTTGTTGCAGTAGGGACACAACAAGGACAGGTTTCCCACAGCACTGACATAGAGTGCTCCCCATGTTACTTATCATACATTATGTGCATAATAATTTGATTATATTTAAATATGTGTTATTATAAAACTGCTGTCACATCAGCATCAAACTGTTAATAAACACGATTAACCATAACTTGGCATATCGTACCTTATCGAAGCATATATTAGCACACCCATTACACAACAAGGTTATTTGGAAATACACTGTCAGGGAACACTTTGTCTTATTACCAGCTGATGTAACAATGCATAATGATAGTGTTACAGGGCATTTGCAATTCATAGAATAGCCACTGCATATCAAGAAGACAGAAAATTGTATTTGAAGGACTGACAAGCAAGGAGAGATCAAGCCTCACAGAAAACAAGAGGCTACTTCAGTTCTACCAAAAAAATGGTTTAGCTAGTATTTTTTCTGCTTTAAAGTCTATCTACAACCAGCAGATGAGATCCCCAGGTTAGTAACATGGAAGTAAAGGCACCGAGCTGTCATGGCTGGCTGATCTATACACCAAGTCAGGGATGGAGATGGTAGAACGAGATACTTATTCACCAGCTCCACCGTGAACGCTGCGCTGGACTGCCGCTGTGTGTGACGGATGTGTGCTCGAGTGTCATGCTCGGGCTGTCCATCTTCACACATCTCACACTGAGAGGCAGCTCATGCATTTTTATCAGCAAGCCTGACCTCATCTTTGAGAAGCTCAGCACAGGTACGTCTGTCAAACAAATTCCTGACAATGAAGAACAAAGGTGTGCAACCAGCTGAAGACAAATAGAAAACAAGGAGGAATGAGGTGATGAAATACACTGATATATTGATTAAATGATTCATGTTGTCCTTTTCCAGGTGTGTCATGTTGTCAACAACTGATTTTCTTGTAGATGTGGGATACATTGAGTGGACTATATCGGTTATGACCATGCTCAATCAGAAATCGGACAGTACTATAAAATGGTGTACCCACTATATAGAGGATAGGGAGTGATTTGAGACACAGCCTTAATCACCACATTTACATTTATAATCCCATAAAATATGCAGTCACTTCAAATATATTTTCATTTCCTTTTAGTTTTCAAAGTTAAGAAAGCCTCAAGTTGCCAGAACAAACAACTTAATCGAAACACTGCCAAACTACAAGATGTCATCCATCCTCTGTGCTTGTTTACATTGAGGTAGTAGAGCGGTAAAGCATTTTGGCTATAGACAGCTTAGACTCAACATAGGACTGGCATTTTGGGCCTACCGTAATAAAAAATCTTAATAATTTGTAGTTTATAGTCATTCTGCTGTTAAAAAGCATGGCTTTGTAGTCCAACGCACAACCTATACTTTCCAGAATACCAATAAAAAAAACATACACTGATTCTAATCTACAGTTTTAGATAGTTGGGTGTTTAAATTCAATGGATGAAACTTGTGATTTAAACTTCACTAATGACTAAAATATTTAATAACAGGGATTTGAATTCATCCACCATGTGTCAAAGGCTTTTGTAACCACTGATCAACTGTTGCTGACTCATTCCTCTACAGCCGCTCTGCCTCCATAAAGGCCTGTCTGCCAGTTTACATTTACATGCCTCTCCATCTACAGGCAGGCTTGTACCCATAAGCATGCATAGCTTCATAGCTGTATGTACTTTAGTGAGTTTTTCAACCTTGACATCCTTCAGTTCCTTCTGAAGTTTGCTGTTAGACAGCCAACCAGAGGGCACAGTGAGGGCACCAGCACACGGAGTAACTCGACTCTTCCCCAGAGTTCACTCAGCGTCTCAAGGCAGCATGCAGCATAAAAACTGTGACAAGGCAAACATTGTGTCTCTTATAGCAAGTTAAAGGCATCACAGGCGTATGCTCTGAACTGTATTTTGGCATCTTTCAAAGACAGCTTACCCCCACATAACTGAAAAAAACTCCTAACATCTGACGGAAACAGGGTTTGTTCACGACTGTGTGTGCAGCAATTGATCGATACAGCTTCACTCACTATCATGTAATCACCAGGATTATGGAAAGATAATGACAGAAACACTGTCAGTCATTGGGTCAGCCTCTTGAGTCTTGATCTGAGGCAGAGAGAGAACAGCGAGGTCTGTTTCTTCACCTGGGGGCCCAGAGGGATAAGCACAGGTGTGTGTTCTGTATGTGCAGGTGTGTGAGACAGGTGAAGGCCCGGACTGCTTACTTTACATCACAGTCAGCACGCTCAGCTCATCATAACACTCCTCCCCCCATCTCACAATCCACACACATATCCCCTTTATACAGCCATCGCAGGTGTACAACAATCACTCTGTGTTTGAATTCCACCCTCATGGACCACGCCAGCGAGGGACCATGCACGTGTGATGGTGTGTGTGTAAGGGAGAGAAGTTTGGAAATATAAATCACACAAAGAAAGATTCTTATCCTTTACTGCCGCCTGGTTGTTAGAACTCAACTTCTATCTCCTCCAGTTTTAATCTCACATCCTGGTTTTGTTTCTCTCAGCAAAAGCACCAAGGAAGCAGGCTTTTGTCTGCTCTGTAAATGTCAGGGGTATGCTTGGCTGATGCTTAATAAAGCGAGGGTAAATCAGGGAAAAGTGTTATTACCTCCTCTGCTTTTTGCTGGTGTTACAGCAAAATCAGTCATGTGTATCGCCTGATGCTGACATTTACTCTTCCACATGTACAGTGAAAATGTAAAGGCAATAACTGGCCTGATCCCAGAACATGAAACTGCTGTGATTGTTTGTATTTTTGAAAGATCACACAGAAGTATTTTGAACAGAGCTCAAAGTCTTTCCTAAGTGCGTGACACGGCGTGTGCTGAAAGGTGATCCACAGGGTAGTCGGTCTCGGCTGTTAAAACATCATAGGAGTTGACAGGCCCCCGTCACCGGCCAAGTTACACTTTTTACACACACACACAGGAGTGTGTAAGAGCTGATTTTTATTAGACAAGTGCTCCCCTCCTCTTTGTTCCCTGTTCATTCACTTCCTCTTATGATCACCACCTTTGCAGTTATTCCCTGCTCATTTTTGATGTTAATCAGAGAACAAACAGTCCTCCGCTCTGAAGCAGAGGAGAGCGGCTTCCGTGACAGTGATGAGACCGTGGGAGACAGTCGAGAGCGGTCTCCGGTACATCTCAGACGAACGAGGGGTCATCATTACAGCAGCCCCCATTCCAGCAAATGAAGCGCAATTACAATAACGGTGCCTAAACGCTGCCAACTCAAGCAGAACAATCACATTTGGGGCGAGACTTTGCGATGGCTCTTACACAATGACCTCAGCCTGCCTCATCATTCACCTACACTATTTTAATCTGGGCTTACTTTCCATTACAGGGCAGTGCTTTAAACTGCTCTCATTCAATCATCAGCATCAACAGGGCTGTTAAGTCTCCAGGGCGATTTGGTGGTACAGCCTCATCCCTGTCGTTTCCCTTTAAAAGATTGTGTTGTTAAACAACTCTTCTCTCAATCTCTATTTTTGATTATGCTCATTCACTCGCCTCCTCCTCCTCCTCCTCTCTGGGATACAGTTTCTCTTGACTCAGCGTTACTGTAACCACAACCCTGCTGGAGGATAGAAAGACGCACACTGTCTGCGCCACCAAACACCCCGAGCAGCCGTCTCCACAGCCTCTCAGACAGATTGAAGTCAGAGTGTATTTCAGCACCTCTCGGCGTGTCTCCCTGGATGGACGTGATGTCACCAGCTCCTACATCACACTCAGGCACGCAGGAGATCTCAGAATAGCATAGGGTCAGGAGTGCATGTCCACTATGCAAAGTATGTTCTAATCTTGCTTCAAAAGCATCATGGTGGAGTTTAGAGAGATAACCAAGCAGCTGCTGGCTGGTGTATTCCTGGAAATGTCATCCACTGCAATCAGTTTGATGATTTTGGAGAAAACAGTGTAGTGATTCACATCTCAGAGGCCTCGAGACAGCCTTGCCTGTTTCAACCTTGGCAAAAACACCCATCACACTCAGTTTCTCAGCCTTTTCTCTCCCTTCATCTCACCTTTTCTCTGCTCTCCTACACACCAGCGGTATTAATCACAGAACACTAAACAGTGACTGACGCCATTCACAAGGCCAGGCTTTGTTGGCTGCGCTGCCCAGAGAATACAACTCCAGACCTTTTTGTCTGCCAAAGTGGACTCTTAGAGGAAGCTCCGCCCTCTCCAAGGACCCTCAGATTACCTCTGAAAAGGGCTGGGTGATGGGTGAGTTTTTGCAAGGACAGAGTTGGAGAGCAAAGGGGGGGGGGGGGGGGGGGGGGTGACAGGCAAATGATTGGGAAGATCCACAGCTCTCTGGGAGAGGTACACCCTCTCCCTGTGGACAAGTAGCAATGCCATCCACCACTGCTTAGCAACCAGTGGGATTGGCTGAGCTGAATGAAAGACAGCAGGAAAAAAAAAGGTAAGAGCAAGAAAAGGAAAAATATTCAAATCCCAGCAGAAAGGAGACTTGATTTGCTAACATCAAACTGCTGCAGAACCAAAACTCGCAGCTGTGAAGAACAAAAGCGGGAGCTGACAGGTGAAAGCAAAGAGAAATGGGGACTTGCAGGCTCTTGCATTCAGTGACAACAAAACCTTGGCTTTACATACTGCTGTGCAAACGATACAAAGCAAACAGGCATGAATCATCACTTACAACATAGTGCTGATATAATTTCCCAGTCAGTAACCGGTGAGGAGTTTTATGTTCACATTCTGAGACTGTGAGTCTCATTTTGCCAAAGTAGGCCTCTGAACGTGTGTGTGTGTGTGTGAATACTGTAAAAAGAAAGGTGTGTCCAGTTTTACAACGGACAATACAAAAACCCAATCAGGATTCAGGTTCGTGCATTTTAAACTAACACATCTTAATCCCTCCCATAATTCCACCAGTCACAGGTTGAACCAATCCCAATCACTGTTTCCATCACCTAAGACCTCCTATTTGGATGATTGATGGGAGTCATCACATTAACTTTGCAGTTGAAGCTGTTCTAATTCCACCATTAAACCAGTTTTCTTGCAGGCCTTGTAAATGTTTAAAAAAAAAAAGGAAAAGAAAGAAAGTGCTGACTTAGCACTGAGCAGCAGATTGGGGCGAAGAGGGCTGAAGCTTTTTGGCTGCAAAAATTAAACAGTATCCATCTCATTTGCATTATTATTAAAGTTTAATCAAACAAATGGGCATAATAAACTGGGGCATGGGCCAAGGTTGGGTTTTTAAGCTGCTTTGCTTTACCCCACAGTGCACAGTCGGAGCAATGAAATCCTAAAGCAGAGTGACCACAGAAATCCCATTCAGCACAGAGCAGAGACAGGGCGTTCACTACATCAAACACCTGCAACACACTGCACCTCCACAGGTCTGGTGATAGAGTACTGTGTCCTTTTTTGAAGTGTTTTCTGAACACATTTTTTAAAAATAAGTTCAGAATCATGATTTTATAACAGCTCTGTCAATTTATGCACAGGATAGTGAAAGATTTAACCTGTGGACACTATTACATACCACCAGAACCATTCATTTTCTGAGTTTTTGTGCTTTACATTGAGTTGAACAATACAAAGACAGCCTTTTCTGCTGCCATTAAACACAATATCAGCACAACATTACTAGTTATCACTAAAAACACTGCTTGCATGCTGCCCCTGCTGGGTTGCACTGGAGACGAAACATCAACTGTCACTGCTTTTATTTTAACCTCTTAAAATAGAACAATAGTCTGCATTAGGATAAAGTTAGTGGTTGAATACTAATGGGGGTTTTTTGCGCAATGAATGGAAAAAATGCATTTAACAAAAATATGACGTGAATTAAATGTAGGAAACCTCTTCAAATGCTGTTTAAGAGTCCCTGCTAGCTGCTAATTAGTTGCTTTTTTCATAACTGCGTCATCGCATAACCGTTTTCCCTCAGTTAAAAAACTGAAATTATGTCGCTCACAGATACAAACTGTCAAAAACCCCGAAAGCTTTGGTAAAGCAGTGGCACGCCAAGTCAATATAAACACAGGTGACATTTTTAATACCGTAAAGAGTAAAGTAACGCAACAGAATAGTTTCGACAACTTACCATCAACTTGAAAATACAGTAATCCACCAACAAGGATGAACGCTAGCGGACCCATACTAGCATATTAAACATCCACGGCGCGCGCGCGAATCCTCGTTCTCACTGCAGAAAAATATGTCCAAAATGACAAACAAGTCTACTCCGTGTTTCTTAGAGTTACTTAGAGGTCCTTTCTACTGACAAAAGCCAGTTTCAGGGTCCAAACCTGAGAGGATCCATTTCACAGCAGGTCACCCGGAGCTGCTCGGGGTGTTCATATCCACCAGACCTCAAAGCCAAACTCTCGCTCTGTGACTATCCCCGCTTGTCCTGCGAGTTCATCCGTAATTGCTGCCTCTTCTCCGAGGTGACCTACAACACAAGCTAGACCCAGCAGAACCAGAGAGGAAAGAAGTTAAAGTCCACAGTGGGGGAAAAAAAAAATGCGAGCTCCTCCGCAGCTCCTCGGCTCCTTGGGACGCGTCTCCGGCACCTTTCAAATCTTCAGCGCTGTCTCCACACTTCAGCACATGGCTCAGCTGTTTCACTCAATATAAACCAGTCTGAAACTCTCAGGCATCCCAAAAAAGTTGTTTTGTTACAAGGGGAACCAGCTCCCAAAAGACCCATGTGTCTTTTCTGGGATAAAGCGCTGGAAGTGTAACGTTACAGTCATAGTACAAGTCACTCAGACATCCTCCTTCCTCTCTCTCTCTCTCTCTCGCTTTCTCCCTCTGCGCTTGTTGGTTTCAACAAAGCTGCCGCTAGGAGCGCACCATCCCGCGCACCCGGCACAGCCCGCACACCAGCACACCAGAGCCTGACACACAAGCAGTGACACGGGTGGAGAAAGGAAGAGAGGAGTAAACTGAGGGAAGGAGAGGCTCCTGTGAGAGCTTGAATCTCAGAGTAAACCTGTCTGCAGTCATGGAGAAAGAAAGAGTGGGCTGTTTCCCCTGAAAACTCTTTGAGTAGAAATGCTTTAGAGTGGGAGATAAATCCTCAGAGACAATATTTATGCACGTTTACAACACATTTACGGGACTGCATAAATGTTAAATAAACTAAGTTACTACCACTGTCTGTGTGTGCTCAATATTTGATAAAAGCTATTATCTGAAAATATTCAAAGAGCTTAATCACTCAAATTCAGACAGTCTTGGTAGAACGTTTTGCAAAACAGCCAACAGGTAGAACAGCAAAAGACAGCTGTGTACAGGGATGCAAATAAGAAAAAAAAAGATAAACGAAAAGATAGTATGTAAAGCACAGGAAAAAAATACAAATCAATAACCGCCGTATCTGTATGTTTGCATATTTGAAGGGTGAGAGAAAAGGTGCAGAATGGTAAATGGATGTTAATGTATTGAGATATTGAAGCAGAATTGTAAATATGATCTCTGTCAGGAATCAATGACTGATTGAGCGCCCCACCTGCACCAAGATGAGCTGAGAGGAGGCCCCTGTGCATACTAATACTGCACACAAACATACATGTATGCATGCAAGCATGTGGTAGTCAGGGCAGAGTGTGCACACAGACAAACAGTGAACACATGATCACTACATGTCTAATGATAGAAACATGTAGGAGATATGATTGGACACAGCAGTCGGGACTAAAGATATGCTGAGGTGCAGAGATATGGGGGGTGGGGGTGTCTGTGTATGTGGTCAGCACTGCTTCGCTTCTGCCCAGCAACCCTCTTCATGGAGTCTCACCAGTTTATTACTGAATAAGCAGTGAGCTGTGAGCTCCCCCTACTGGTGACAGACAAAGGTTCTGCCATAACACCGGGCAGGCTTTGCGGTCTTTTATATCCCCGTGTAGAGAGGTACTAAATATGAGGCAGCAAATGAAGGCCAAACAGCTTCATTCCAAAGCGATAACATATAATTTCCCTAAATATGTATTTCAGCGTAGCTTTCAGGGGCTGAATTAAGCAGATCTGATGAATGCCACATCAGAGCAGCGTTTCTAAACTCACCATAATGTTAAATGAAATAGCTGAAATGTGTTGGAGCAACGCAGGACTTGTTTGCAGAATCACTCAGAGGTTGTTCAGTAATAATTAGTTCTTACAAACAGAATAAAGGTACTGGGCTTTGTTATAAAAAGCTATGAGAGAAGTAAGCTCAATCTAGCAACTATACCCCCTTTGTTTTTACTTTGACACATAAAAGTAGCAGGAGCACAAGCTTAAAGGCTCTGATTTCCCATTTTATGACTATCATCAAAGTCAACCCTAGAACAAAGCCATCACTACTGGTAGTATGAGCCCTGAAGGTGTCTGTGAAAACCATACACTCGCAATAAAAAACACAGAGACCAACAGTATGACAGGGTGGCTTCGGCAAAGAGAACCACATCTATTGCCTTTAATAACAGCTTTGACTGCCTGTGTTTTTTTCTTCTTCTTCTTCTTCTTCTTCCCGTTTGTTTGTCGTGTTGCGTGTTGGAGCTTGCCCCGTAAAGGCCTGACTGGGAGCTGCGACATGTTGGGAGTTCGCTCGCTTGCTCCTTTCTCAGGCAGCGCTGTCAGCTGGCCAGACACAGTGATTTGTCTTCATATTTTAATATGTTTGTGGGCTGCATGCAAATGTTGTCTTCCCGGTTCATGGTGTCCTAGATTCTAACAGATACACACACACACTCACACACAATAACTTACACACACAAAGGCAGGGCCAAACAGAAATTTATTGTGTCATCAGTGTTGCTGAAGGTTCAAGGCAAATAAAAGAGAGAAAAGGGGAATTGGAGAAGGGTAATTTACGAAGAAGAAAAGCCCACTTCAAACATAAACAATGGAGTGTATGGCTTCATTGATGAAAAAGTAAGTAGAGTGTAATTCTCCCTCAAGCCCTGCCTTTTATTCCCCACTTTCAATCACTGTATCTGTAGTGGAGGCAGTGATATTCCCTGGGTTTCTAAATATCAGCTGAAAGTGGATTTATTTTAATTAAACTGCAGGCTGTGTTTACTCAGGGCACAGCATGTTACATAAAAATGAGATGGTGAGGCTAAGCCGTGGACTGATAACTCATGGAGGCTATAATATACGGTAATGCTTTCTTCCACTGGTGGAGGAACATCACTGATTTCTTATTAAGGTGAAGTTCATGATATTACTGACAAACAGGGATTTCTCAGCTGATTAGTTCTTTCATTTTACGAGCTTAGAGCATGCAGATGAGGTGTAACCACGAACAAATAAGTGTGACATCACTGAGGGGGAAGGAAAGCATGAGTGGTGGTTTGGAACGGCTGCATCACCACAGATGAAGCAAGGATATTAAAAACATGGAGGGACACAGTCTCGGATGTAATCATCCCCCCTTTTTTAAGCATCTGCAAAGACTACTTGAGTTTACCACCAGGCGCTGAAAAGGATCATTTGTTATAACCTAAAGTAATCACGCCACAATTACTGTCGCGTTTTTGTGTATTCATGTGTTTTAAATTGAATAAAAAACTAATAATCAATCAGATAATTCCTCATTATTGTCCTCAGAACATCTGCTCATTGATGGATCCTGGGTGGAGCTGCTCATTAGGAGGCTTGTTTGGCATGACCCACATCCATCCTCGTCCACATCAAGAGTGACATGACTGCCACTGGTCAAGTTGATCGCCGAGGGAACTGAATTTTGTGGCAAAATTGAGAAAAATTTCTGCATCTTATATCTAATGCATGGAAAAATCAGCATTAAATGCAAGAGGTGTTGCATCTTCTAATTATCCCTTGAGGTTTTAGCTACTGGTTTATTGGTTTGTAGCAAAGAACTAAGAACATAAAGTGCAGCATTGTTGTTGTTTTGTGTGGATAAAAGCACAGCAGAGGATCAATAGGGGGTCCACAAGTGGGGGAGTGTGATGTCTCTGACACAATCATGAGTGCACACAGCAGCAGTAGCATGCTCTCTTGGGGTTTGGGAGCACATTCCAGCAGAGATATCATTTTCTGTGTCTTAATTGCACGAAATTATAAGGTCCAATTCAAATGCAAACTATGAATCAAATGCAGACAGTGACAGAATGTGCAGTTTCTGAAAAGCTGCATCTGCCTGCATGTAGGTGTCTGGGGGGATGAAGAGAGGAAAGTGTTTTTAATTGTGCGCCAGGTCAGAGGTTCAGGTAGCAACATCACTCATGATCAGATCAGAGTGGTATTTGGGGAGCTCTTAGCTGGAGATCTTTCAAGGCTGAGTATCCCCTTACTGGGTTTGGGTCTCTGTGTGGGGATGATTAGGAGCTGGAGGTGGGAGGGTGGGGGTGTGTGGAGGGAGGGTGATGTGTGGAGGGGTGATTAATGTAGATGTCAGTAGCGGCCCTCCCTCCTGTGCTCCCTCCCCAGCATCCGTAATGACACCTGGGGAAGGCGGAATGGGTCTACCTGCGGCCCAGGCTCCCTCAGCAGGGCATGATTCTTCCCCATGATCCTCCTCTGTCAGCAGTCCTGTCACCGGCCTCGGATCAGACCCTTATTAATGGGCCTCGATGTCAAACATAGATATTAAGCTGTGCTCTGCTGCGCGCTATCCACGGCAATAACACCCACATAGCACACACACACACACACACACACACACACACTGACACAATCACTTCTGTACAATACAGTGACATACACACACACAAACAAACACACACAGCAGAGTGCAGCACTTTCATAACTCATAAACACATCTCCACATGCACATTAAGATCCGCTCAACTCTTCCTTCCTTTTTAGCGAGTTTAAAGGTATCTGCAGAGTGTGACGGCATCCTCAGATCTATTGGATATCTCTGTCTTCCACTCTTAAACACACACCACAGTCTCACATTTTGCTGAAAGAGGTGACAAACCTCTCACTGTGATGCACTGTCCAATGATGCAAAACTCCACACAGCTACAAAAAGGTTATGCAGTTCCTAAGTATGACTCAGTGAAGTCTCTGCCCAGAAATGTGGCAGGCTGCACACAAAGAGGCTAAATGTTTTGGCGGAGCCTCAACAACCAGTCCTGCTATTGCTATTCTGAACTTGTGGCTTGAATATGATACAAGGAACACAGAGACATTTGTAAGAACTCTAGGTTTTGGAGCCATAACATGGCCTATCTGGGTTTTTTTAGAGCAATACTCCCTTTAATGGAAATCAGTGGGACACATGTTTAAGTCTGTACTCTGTGATACTCCCTCAGTGCGGGCTTAAAGAGGAGGAGGCTGTGCAGATGGAGAAAATATAGAGGACAGGACACCTGAGCTGCATGTGGAGAGAAGCTTCTATCAGCAGGACATAAAGTCTGTATGCAATGCATCGCCCTGTCTTCCTCTGTGCGAACTGAAAGGCACAGGAAGTGAGATAGGGGTGCCCTATCGAATGTTGCGAAACTGGGGATTACTGCACAGGAATTTTGGCTTTTCACTTTGACTCCAGCTCTGTTGATTCTTCTGTCTCTTTATTTTCACGCAGCCAAAAGTGCTGATTTATTTTGCCTTAAGTGTGTATATCCATATCAAAGTGCGGAGGCAATAATTTGTGCCATCAAAGAGAAAATTTGTCCGTACATGTTAACAAATTTGTAGCAATAAAACAACATTTCTTTGCTTGTAATATCAAGAGGAAAACCTTAAAGTTTCCTTTAAACTTGTTTTCAAAGCTCAAGTTTTCTTACATTAAATATTCATGGTATAAAAAGCAGAAATTAGAGTTTGAGTCAGGAGAAAACATGCATCCCTACATATTTTTAAAGAGTTTAAACTCTGCTCCATCAGGACTTTGTTGTTAGTCTTTGATCAGATTTAATTAACGGTGGCTTGAAACACAAGCTAGCGAAGGACTCATATTTATACAAATGTTGTAAACTTAGGATTAGTGTGTAGAAAATATGCCTTCACCAGATAAGATGTTCAACATGTGAGGTGATGTAAAGTTTTTAAAGTTCGATGAACAATGAGTCTGTGATTGAATCGATGAGAAACATCTTGACAAAGATATGAGGTATGCATACTAAAAAGTCTACATCAGAGGCTCAGAGTTGTGCATTAAAACAGAACCAGAAGAAAGAAGACTGCAAAAATGGAAAATACTGCACATGATGACATTAAATAGTTGGTAAAGTCTCTGTTCTTAGTAAAGACAAACTTTTAGGAGCAACATGCAAAGTCCAAATTAAAGGCACTGTAAGGAGTTTTCAAGTTGTATTGATTGACTGCGTTTCCCATGAGCACTATCACCCACTTACGTTAAGATCTGCATACTCGTATGCAGAGTATGCATTTGCTGCGAGAGACCCTCTTTTCAACACTACTTTTCTTTGTTACAGATAATTAGCAGGACACTGAGTGATGAGGTCATGCTCAGTGTGTTACATAAAATCATGGAGTGTAACATGGCAACAATAAAAGTTACCACTAGTTAGCTTATAAAAGGTGAAGTATCGGTTTTACATTACCCATCACAGCCCTAGGATGTCAGGGTGTGTGCCTAAGACATCCCAGCAAATTTCTGAATAATATGAATACACACTGTTGAACTTTTGTCCTCAGAGCGCAGTGAAGCGTTCACATTAAATCCTATTAATAGACATTTTTGCAAAGTTCTTGTTGTAGATATTCTTCATCTAAAATAATGTTTCAGCAGAAATTGTACATCTATAAATCATTTTGCAAATCCTGCTCAAGAATCAACTATGAGGACAAAACATGTCAAAACAAAATATATTTTGAATTAGAACAAAGAAAACCCATACTGTATGCTAACTTACTCCTTCCTGTCAAATGTTACCAGCAGAGTTCTTAATGTAAACACTTCCAGGTGAGTGTTGGATATTGACTTGTTTTTTGTTTTGTTTTTTTTGCCGGCAATCTGACCCCAACACAGGTAACAACATTCAGTATAGAGAGAAAAAGAAGAAGAAAAAAAACAATCTCTTTGCTGATAATCTTATTTGGTCCTGAAGAGGCATCAGTAAGAGTGAGCTTATTTCAAAATCATTTAAGAACTCCTCACAGTGCCCTTCATGTCTAAACACAGTCAATAAGAAATTCAGCTGCAGGAAATCCAAAGTTAACCCAGCAGGATGATCTGCCTCCTCCCTCCATTTTATCTACTTTATGTCAACCTCGCTTTCCTCCCACTCTCATTAGATATTCCAGCCGCTCTCCCTCAACCACATTCCTGTCACCTATGGAATTTCCCCGTCTAGGTGAAAAACAGCCCACTCCCAGGTCCTTAGAGCTGACGCTAATTAGCTGGCCTACTTTTTACCCTGAACATGGCTGCTTTATCTGCCTCTGTGGAAACTCATCTCAACTGTCATCCCCCACCTAGGGCAGACCTTGATAACAGGGTGCTAGACCCCGTCATGACAGGGCAGGGTAAACAGTTCGGGCCAGTAAGAGATGAGCAGCAGCCCCTAATGAGTGAGAGGAGTGAATACTTGAGCTGTGACGAGTCAGACGGGAGGGGATGAGAGGAAGGGAGGACAAGAGCTTCTCGAGAATCTCTTCAGCCTTCTTATCAGTCAGGACATTGTCCTTCCTCTTCAGACAAGCAGTTCCAGACATCATTAGCGAGGTTTAAGCAGGCTCTAGTTTTCAAATTTCCTTGTCCTGACCCCTTTGACCGGACTTTATCTGGACTTTTGGCTGGCATTAGTGTTGTTTACAACAGTTTCTATTCAAATGGGAAGTTTTATTTACCCCTGCAGAATACTCTGAAAGTGGCGTGATTTGTCTCATAAACACGCAAGTAACCCAAACGAATGGATTTTATTTAAGCTATCAAAATCATTTAGTCACAGTAATTTCCTTCCACCTCATTAAAACATTTCTGCAAAGAGAAACAGGGTCCCCTCCCCCTAGACTTGGCATGAGGGCTTCTATGTCAGGGCACAGGAATTCACAAGTTACAAGACAGGCAGCAAAACACATCTCTATGTCTGAGATACAGAAGAAACCCATCATTAGTTTAATTACATGATGTCATTCACAGTATATTCAGTGTATATTTCCAATTCCAGTGTTTATTTTGGCTTGCACTCTGACAGCATAAATATGTTTTTAATAAGGTGAATGCAACACATTAGAAAGGTTTCAGGTCAGCTGGTAGTGTTAGTTTGATTGTTGGCACTTTGCTTCATGCCAGCATTGTCGCACATACATTAGCACATATGTGCCAACATGTCCGCTGTGTGCATCTGATGTGTTGCCATTTTTATTTTTTGCATAAACATTATATTTCCTCATCTGCATATGTTATCATAGCCTGCACTGTGCCTTTATTTCAAATAGTTCATCAGCTATTCATGGTTGATATAACCAGGGTGTCTCCTGCAAGCTGCTGTATTTCTTAGTCTTTGTTAGAAGAGGCCCAGTGGGTGTGTGCTTGAGCTAAGAGTTTAATTAAATCCCCTTCTGTAGTGGTGGCGTGTGATCAATAAACAGTATTTAAGGATTGCAAGACTATCCAATTGTTGGAGCTCCTGTAATTTATTTTCTGTGTTAGCAGGTAGAAAAATGTGCGGTGAAAATAGCATTTTACTCCAAGCTCTACAAACGTACTGTATCTCTATTATTACTGTAACAATTGCATTAAACATTAGAAAGTTTGATTCTGTGCATGTGCTCCGACTAGTTTGCCTTCTTTGGGAATATCAAATATCAGTTTTTGCAGCACAGCTGCTCACACAGTCATGGAAAAGTCATGCTGTTTGAATTCTTCAGTGCTTACTTTTGGGAAGCTAATAACTCAGAGGTCAGAGATGAAGGATGGGAAAGTGAGGATAGCAATGTTTAATTTGTTTACAGTTTATATCCATTCTATCAGTGTTTGACTTACAAATGGTACATTTCAGAAACAGTGATTTATGCGGCTGATGCACTTTTTATGCTGTACTGCAAAAACACTGAGCATTTTAGTGCACAGATGGCAGCAAAAACCCATTTTCATGCGAAACAAATGTGTCTAAACATTTTCAAACATAACTTTGCCATAATCTTCAAGAGAGCTGTTTCATTTTTGCACACAGTCAAGATTACACTCGAAATATGTACCCCATTACACTCTCATCTATGCGCTCACTTTTGGAAGTGAGCCCAGAATTAAAACTGCTCCTCTCATCGCTTCTCTCGTCGTCCCTGCTTAAACATTTTCAATCGGCCCCGTCCCCTCTGTACACCATAAACTGACTGTAATCATGACTAGAAAAACAACATTATCCCCCTGCGTCCTTTGAATGATCTGCTTTGCTGCTCACCTTCAGTCAGGTGTAAGAAGGAGGGGGACATTAATCTCAATATTTAGATTTGGTAACCCTGTGGCCTGGGACAGTTTGAACATCTGTTGTCCCCCTTTTGCCAGAAACTAAAACTGTGGCGCTCTGTAGTCCGAGAGGCTGCTTTTCAAGCTCTATGGAGGGACTGAACAATGAGTGTCATGAGTTGCTGTGGTTGTGAATGAAGAATGTAAATCCTAATGTTGGGAAATGATAAGTCTGAGCTGGAGCTGTCTAGTTTGGCTTTTATTTATCAACACCTCCTGGGTTCTATGTGTTCACTGTACCAAATAAAACACACATTGACTCCATAATAGAGGGGTTCTGCACTTAAACAGACAGCCCCGCCCCTGAACGCTGAGTGCTATCGATACAATCAATGGAAGGCAGCCCACATCAGAGGTTCAAACTTAATTGTCCCCCAAAATGGAAAGTGATTTAGAGCCTTAGGTCAGACTCAGTCCCAAATGACACATTAGGACATGCTCTCCCCATGCTCGATGAGGGACACGATGACCCTTTTGGGGGGAAGAGAAATATCCAGACATTGGGGGCCCTCGGGCACCCCAACGGCCATAAATGCTTCAATGTCACCAATCTGAACAGAGTGATGGTTCGGCACAGATGACGCCTGACACAAACACGCTGGCTCTTAATTATTTTTAGGCCTCAGCACACAGGAAGAGAAACATGACAAATGGCAACAAGCAGCAGGTGATGATGTTGAAGCAGAGACTCCTCTCTGCTGAAGCACAGATTGATTCTGTTTGTTATGACAGTTGAGATGTTTCAGGACAAAAGGCTGCAGCTCTGCTGTATCACACTGGCTTAGCTCCCCTCTGACAGCTGAACTGCTAATAAAACAATGGCGGGATCTAAGTGGATTCCACAGGGTGTAAGTGGATTTCACAGCGAGGAACTTTCCACAGCCACTCCTAACCTGTGACCCCTTTCTGTGTTTGCTAACTGTCCCCCACAAATAATGTTACCCCCCTCAGCTGTATGAATTACACAGACAGTATGGATCGTCATAGTCTCTTCAGGCTCTAATGAAACCGGGCTTGTGCCCCTGACATTTCCATCCCCCAGGGTACGAGCCCCGTGCGGCCACAGCCTCGTACCCTGGCCTTGCCACTTCACACTCTAATTGCTGCCTCATAAGCAAGCAGTGCTGCAACAAATCCAGTTAACGACAGTGGCACATTGATCGGTGGCAGGAAAGCAGGCAGGCAGGCAGCACCCCTGTCCCTAGGTGTGGGAGGAGGGGCATCGCGGCTTTTACAACCTGAGGGATGGCCTGCACCCAATAAAAAGCAGCTCCCTGTGACAAAATAAAAACCAAAAGAGGGTCAGAGGGATACAATTACTGCTCGGCAGCTCTGACCCTAAATGTAGGTGAACAATAGACTGTTGGATGATGGTGGGAGTGGGGGGGCAGAGAAGAGGGAGCCCTCATTATAGAGGTAGGCCAGAAGACCTGTTCAATTTGCTCCATTAATGAGCGCTGAAGAAGCACTTTCATGCTGTCCCAACAGAGCCATTACAGGCCGAGTCTGAGCACTGAAGAAGTCAGATTTCACACCGTGCCACAAATACTGCCGGCAGCCCTGGGACATTAAGCCAAACAGAGCTAAAAGCTATGAATACACAGAGCCTGTTCAAACAGCAGCCTATAAATCCATGATGCCATCAATACAGAAATGCTGCAGCGGTGCTTAAAATGCTTTATCGATACATGACATGTTATTCATAACTTCACTTTATGTATTATGTTTTATTGTATTTTAAATATTGTTAACAACTCTGAGCATGTTACACAACTTACGCTGTCTTATACAGCACAACTTTGGATGTTTTATGTAGCAGGCAGGAGGTCTAATTGGAAAATGAAACAAAGCATATTAGTCAAACTACTCATTTACATACTCATACGGCACGAGGAGAAGCAGCGCTGCATTTTCCTCTAATTTATTTGTGCGCTGGAGCACAGGAAAAGGTGATAGAATGAGGCCAAACAATAGGAAGCTTAGCGAGGCTGCTTAAATCTAACAACCATCAAAGATGTTATTTTTCACTGATACTCTGCATCGCACATTTATTGAAGATCAGGAACATCAAAGTTGGAGGCAATCATCAAAGAGCATTTTTTTTTGCAAATTCCATAATCTGATTTAATGCAGCACTAAATTACTGTTTTCTGAAGCCTTTGTTGTCTAATCTGGCTTACGTACTTCCAACACACACCAGCATACCGTCTCCTTCTCTAAGAATAGCTCATTCTGCAGTTTTAAGCTGTTACACAGACTCTCTCTTTTATTCCAGGCAGATTATAAATTCTGCCTCAAACATTTTTTTCCACTACTGTGGAGACTGAATTCACATTTCACTATCAATGTGTGTGAGCATATTTTTATCTGATTTTAAATGCTGGGTTTATTTCACACATACTTTGGTATTAAAGGGTTTCAATTATAGATGTGCAAATTTAGTCGATTAAACGCTTAAATGTTGTCGCCCTCATTTGTCATCACCAGAATTACTAGTCTGTTTAATTAATTATTATTCTTTTTATCATCTTGATCCCAAAATGTTGGTCATACATTGAGTCCAAGCTCTAGCGCAATCATATGCCACCAGTCTGGGCTGAGGCTCCAGTCATGATGCTGTGATGCTCTACTACCTGGATATAAACAAGCACAGATCTGTCGATTTGTTGGTTGACAGTTGACATCTTGTGGAAAGGTTGGTGTTGCTAGCTCTGCTAATTTTAGCCACACTCAGTGGACAAATTCAATATAATTAATACTTAATTAATAGTTATAATAATAGTAGTAATTTATATCTGTAAAGCATGGGGAAGAAGGTTGTTGTTACCAGAGCAGAGGTGTTGGGATGAGGTTTGTGGTGTGAGTAGTTCTTTGAGGTAAGGGGGGGGGGGGGGGGGGGTCATTTCAGTGGATGCAATGATGAGTTAGAATGGAGAATTTGTATTTGGATCCTGAATGAGACAAACAAACCGCTAAAGAGATCACAAGCAAATGTATATATGCAATGTGTATCTTTCCAAACACATCAATGTCAATGCATATCTATTTTTGGGTTCACTGATTTTTTTTTTTCTTGTTTTGATTTACAGTTAAAACACAAAGGGGAAAAAAAGGGGTCTGAACGTCATTACAGAACAAATCAATAAAATATGAATACATTTCCAGGAGTCAACTGTATTGTTTGATTCAGAATTGAGGTCAGACTAAACATACATCATCACAATGTGGACACAAGCGAGTGAATTACTTCTGCATTGATGTGATTCATCCAACCTACTTCCAAAAAAACGGATGATAAAAAAAAA
This sequence comes from Labroides dimidiatus, assembly GCA_030710495.1. Classification (NCBI taxonomy): domain Eukaryota; kingdom Metazoa; phylum Chordata; class Actinopteri; order Labriformes; family Labridae; genus Labroides; species Labroides dimidiatus. The sequence continues at coordinate 22,314,422 of CM061154.1, forward strand.
ATGAAGAAACACAGTTTGGAGACTTATAAAAAGGCAGATTGTGTTTCAGGGTGTTGCCACTAATTCTGTGTCTTATAGGAAGAAAACAGCGTGTGGGCATGCGGCCTTGGGTCAACAACATTATTCGGATTTTACTGCATGGGCTGTGCTATGCTGCTGGCCTTGAGACTTTACTATGTGCCATTAAGGTCTAACACATAAAATGGAAAAGGTCATTTCTGCTCTAAAAGTGTGAGGTTGTTACTTTTACTACAGAAATAGAGACAAAGATAGAAAAGAGAAAACAGGTGATAGAAACCACCCTTTTTTCTCAGTCCAAAGCAAAAAGAAGTGTATAAGAAAATGTTGTTTGTGATATTGTGAGTCAAAATACTGATGTTGTTTTTTCCTTCTCTTGGAAGTCTTTTTAGTAGATATTTATAGAGCCTGTGTTGGGAGCAGGGCCTATAGTTTGCTTGTGCTCCTTACTGTGTGTGAGCTATAAAGTGAGAATTCCATACAGTCTGTGGTAACTGCCAATTACATCTGATGGAGATTGTTCTCCGGCTATCTTCAGGATCAAAAGAGGATATAAGAGAAAACAGGAGAGGATGTGCGGGTCAAAAGGGATAGCAACAATTTAAACGTGGTGAGCCGTTTGAGCAGAGCTTAATGATTTCTGTGAGACAGTGTCATCCAAACAGCTCGCAGAAAAAGGACCTGTTTTAATAAGGCCCCTTGTTCTGAAACTACCTATTGATTTTCACTGTGGTGGGTTGTGGGGCAGTGACCTGCTCTGGTTCCTGGCTCCAACAAAAGCTAAATTGAGCCATTTAGAAGCTGGGTCTGTCTTCAGAGATTCCAGCTCAGAACTGACTCCCCCGGCCAATTTATTTCCATCAGGAGGAACTTTTGTCTGGAGCTGCAGGATTTCACCACAATGGACCTGGCGATCAGAGCGTACAATTTCCTACTTCCTTCCATCAGACTCGACTGAGTTTGTTCCTGACCCCTTTGCCTCATTACAGATCAACACCAGACATAAAACTCTGACCCAACAACAAAGTGTCTCAGTATTCATTCGTTTAGTTTCTTGGATTACAAAGAAAAACTTTGGCTGGCTAAAAGTCTGCCACTTAAGCTCACAGCAGTACATCAAATCTGTCAGCACTCTGCAGCTGAGATGCTGTGACTGGTTGACATGACAAACAAAGAGTGCAAAACAGCCATTGGCGGTAACAATGCAAAATGCTCACAATGAAAGAATGCATATGCCAATCCCACACATATCAGAGGGATAAAGGGTCCAAATCCTGAAGAACATGTTGGTGCAGGTACCGTCCTGTTAACCCTTTAACCCCAAGGTCCCCTAGTTGGAGGACTTTAAGGCTGCTATGCAACAAAGGCATAAAATGAAGCACCTTTCAAATATAAATATAACCAAATAGCACATCAGATTAAATGGAAGAAACTCAGCTACAAACACCATCAAGTCATACTTCAACCAACTTTAAGTTGGTTTGAGTAATACACGAGTTATTACTCTGAGACAGTGACATAACTATCAATACTGACACCTCTGAACAAATTTCAAATTTCCCTTTATTATGACACCACAATGTTTCAAATAGACCTTGTAGCTGCAGAGATGCAACTCTTTTCAGTTTGGGTATGCCATTTCTGTAGCAGAGACACAAAAAAGAGGACAGGGCTTAAAGGGTTAAATATTTTCTGATACTTTTTCATCATAAGTGTGTATACATAGCTGCTGCTCTGCTTTACCTCCGTGTTTCTTTGGATTCTGATAGTCACCTGTTGCCTTTGTGCCTACATCGACTCACTGCTCTCTGAGGCTCTGTGAGGACATTTAACTGATGCAGCACTTATTTACTCCCAAAAATAAGCAGCAGTTAACCATATGCTGACCATTCCCTCTCAAGAAAACACAATCTCATTCCGTACCCCAGCTTTAAAAATCAAGTTAAAAGGGGAAATATATTTAAGAAATTAAAACTACTGTACCTGTTCTATAAACGGGGGTAAGAAGTGGACACAGAGGTTATTCATGTCAGTTTAAAGTAGTACAGTGTGACCTGAAGAAACACACAACTAAAATCCTGGTCAGGGATCACATCCAAGCAGATAGCATACATTCCATCCAAGTGAACTCAGACTGAAGGAGCTAAAAAGATGAAAGGAAGCAGAGGAGCCTTTGTATAACTGATCTGAACCACAGATCAAACACAAACTGCTCCATGTCGTTTACTCTATCAGCGTTAGGATCAAATCCAAATACGTTTTCTTTTTATCTTTTGAGACGGCACGAATGGGGCTGTAATTCAGGTTAAGAGAACGTGAATACTGAAGCATAGGTCAGTGAAGGTACAGCGTACACGGGGAGATCAGAAAAAGCCATGAAACACTGCTCAGAGGCAAAAATGAGAAAAACTGATATGAAAGTTGAAGAGGGGGAAAAAACATCCAAGGTCACCCTCGCTCTTTTCCCCCACGGCTGCAAAACATTTCAGCATACAGTGCTGCAGCACATTCATAGCTCTAACCAATTTTACCAGAGGAATCAATATGGCTGAAATATTGGGCTTTTATGAGCTGCTACATTCAGCTGGGGGCCGTGTGAGCGGGGTAATGTGTTCAGCTAGATTAGATTTAAAGAGCCTGGACATTGAGAAAGGGTGAAACAAACTTGCAAGAGGAACAAAGAGGAGAACAAAGACGATGATTATCATAAGTGTTGTTAATATTTTTTATCGATTTCTGCATCGATGGAGGCCAGAAGCTCATGTTCATTACATTTATGATGGTATGGCGTCCATTTAGTCCATCCTATGTGATCGGGGTGAGACTCACTAGTGGCCCCACAAAATGATGTCATCACAGTCCAAAAGTCACAATACAGTATTATTGTCACTCAGTGTTTTGTGGTGTACTGAATGCAAACACTGCCTTCGCAATTTTTACACAACTTTATTAATTGGACCTGCATATTATGTAAAAAAAGGGGGGGAAAAAATCTAGATCAAAATCTGCTTTGCAGAAGACAAAGTTCTCCTTTCTGTCAGTTAATTTTTCTACAAAGACTTACCAACTCTGTGATAAACCCTGTAATAATGGTGGGATACACCAGACAAACTGAACTGTTTGTACAACAGTCATCTGTATTAACGCAATGCAAATATGTATGGATGCTTGTTCTATTAGTTTGCCACAATGTGACTTTTTCGTGTTTTGCTCTAGTGTGGTTAATATGAGTCAACAGCTGCCACTCACCCATCACATAATATGTGGGAAAAGCTGCATACATGTACTCATTTGTGTGTCTAAACTTCATGCAAACCCTTTCTGCTGGGTTTCAACATTGAGCTTCTCTTCTCTGTCAAGCTCTGTACAGCTAAGTCACTGAAATATCATCACATACCAAAATCCCAATGTTTACGGTACTTCACAAAAGTCTAACTTCTGAATTGCTTTCAGTCTTTGCACGCAGCATAAGAACGGATGGTATTATTGTCTTTGCTCAGTCAGAATTTGGAGACAGTTCTGATGAGCTCAGCGTATCCAGTGCTTGCTGATGTAACATTAGCTGCTAATGCTACTTTTGAATGGTGACAAGTGAGGTGGGCCTTCACGTTTGCTGTGAAGATACAGTCAATTCTTCCTGCCTGCAATCGTGCAATAGATGTAGATTTTAACCTCTGATGCAAACGGGAATACACTGTGATATCCTTTAATGACTCAATGGCGCCAGGGGATGCTAAGGGGGCCTCAGAAAATTGGAGGAAAAGGGAAAAAGAATCAAATTATTTTTATTTTTTTATTATTCTTTTTATATAAACTTTGTCCTGAACGTACAACACTGCGTAATCATCAGATTCTCAAGTTTCTGATTGTACTTTACCGCACGTCATATGACAGTTTGAACTTGGGCATCTGTGTCAACTGGCAGTTTACGCCTGTTATCAAGCTAATATCCAGCAAAAAATGTCAAGGTTTTGACAGGAAAAAGACCGAAGGAGCAGCCCAACAGCCCTGCTGTGGAGGGTTCTGCTGCAAAAAACCCTTAATAACTCATGGCCAACTAAAATTTGAAACTATGAGGCAGCCTACAATAAATATGGCTTCAAAGCCATAGAGAAAAATGGCCATGATTGCCCGAAATGCATCCTGTGTCTGGAGACCTTCTCAAGAGAGTGTTTAAAACTTTTGAAACTTCAGTGATACAAAAACACCCGGCAGAGGCTGAAAAAAATAACAGTAGATTTCTTTAGACGTAAGGAAGAGCATTTGGTCAGGCAATCTGCTGAATTCACACAGCTAGCTACCTTGCCTGAGCGGGCACTGAAACCATAATTTTTAGCCTCATACCACACGCCAAAAAAATCTTGGTTTGCAAAGGGGGTCCCTGGTTAGAAGCTAATGCTGTTTGGGGGGCCTTGGCTTGGTAAAGTTTTGGAACCCCTGGACTAAAAAAAGCAACAGATCATATTTCAAAGACTACATTTCATACTTGTAATCAGTATAATAAGAATATTGTTACTTGACGGCAGTAAATCAGTACAAAAGTACCATGCGAAATATCCTAACATTATTTTTTCCCTCCATCCATGGAGAAATTACAGAACTTAAAGGAGATGTAGCTTTCTGTTAAGGTTGTTTTATTTGCAGCCTATAAGAAATCCATAATTGATTGTTATGTATATTTTATATTGTTAATAAAATAAACACAAGGCTTTGGTGCTGTCCATTATTTATTTAAACATGTTTCATTTGCTCACTGCTGCAAGGCAAAGGCTTAATGATTCATAGACTTGCTGTATGTCTTTAGACATAGCCATTTGCATACTTATCAGGGAGACATAAATAAATAGTACAAGCTAACTAAACTGTAGAATTTGTTCATTATAGTATTGAAATAATATCTAATGAGTAATTACAGCCATCATTACATCTCCAGGTTTTTCTTTGTGCCGTCATGTCTGCACATTGTGGTGTGGACAGTTCTTGTGGTTTCAGACAGCAGCTTCTTTAAAACCTCAGGAAGTCTCAGAGGTGTGGAAAAGAACATCATGTCAGCCCCACTGCCACAGAGCCACTGCCTGATAAAAAAAAGAGCAGCTAAGGAAGCCATTACACAGCCATCATGCCAGGGGAAAAAAAAGAGTAGGCTGCTGGAGCCCCCTGGCAGTGTTACAGTCATTAATGCCCTCAATTTGCCTTAATGGCTTTCTCAATCCCAGCCCTCGGTTCCATTCGTCCCCACGCCAGACTGTATTTCGTCTCCTCTCACTAGCTGTAATTAATCCATTCATCTCCAAAAGATCCGATCAATGCTGTCTGGAATGCCATGCCATGGGAACAAACAGGAAAAACATGTGGACCACGCTTTGGTCAAATAGTGTTTGCTAATCTCACAATGGACTAAAAATGAAATTATTGATAAAGCAAGTGTAATATTGGTGAGCCGTGGCTGCATAGAGTAATACATTTTACTGTGTAATATCCATAAAATGTGACACAGAAATAAATATTGTTCACAGATGATAGAAATACCCTTCAGCGCTTCAATACAAGTCTGAACTCCCACAGTGAGCTATTACAAAACTCAATAGGATCATACAGTGAGCATTCCTACTGGAGATGATTTTCAATTCCATTCCCATCATATTACTTTTCTGAGCTAAATGTCATGCACAGTATATATAAAAAATCCATTTCCAATTTATGCATTTAAAGGGGAAGAGAAGATGTGCTGCGGGAGTTTTTCATGTGAAACCAGCTCCAGTTCCCATCACATCTATTACAGCATTTTTGTGAACAGAAAGCACGTTAGGAGTACATGTTTGGGATGTAATTGATTCATTTTAGGAAAGATATGGAAAGCAACAACACATGCATTGGTGTGTATATGTTTGTGTGCGCAAATATGTGGTCGTGTTTTCAGAAATGCTGGCTGGCAATCAAGATCCACGGGGCCCTCCCACTGACCCTGACACTAAATCCCCCTCCTCGGCCTGGCCCGGGATCAATAAGTAATTTTTTGGAGCTGATTAGTTTGCAGCAGGAAGGTGGTCACCGTCTGATCTGTCCTAAGGATATAATCAAGCACTAAAAAGTGGCATTACTGCCTCAGCAATGAGAGCAGGCCGGTTGTAATAGTATGAAGTGATACATGTTGAAGAGGGGGCGGTGATTATGGAGCCTGAGTGGTTATCACACTTCGGACAAGGTTTGGAGAAGGAGAGGGTTTGTTATGTAGATAAAGAAAACTACTCCTTTGCTTTGGTTTGTAAAAAAAAAGTGTTATTAGGAAAATGCCGACTTAATTTGAGAGAATAAGTGGATAGAAAGGATGGCAGCAAATACCTATTTTAGGGCCTGTAAGACTCCAGTAAAAGCTGCAGGACATTCCATCTGTTTTTATAACAGTATCATCGCAGTGTTGCTGTTCTCGAGTTTAGGCACTGATGACATAGACTGGAATTTAGACAGTCACTGCAATAGAAGACATAAAGAAATGCAAACACTGCAAAAATCCAGAGAAGTGTTTTTACTTTCTTTTTAGTAAGAATTGTTTATGATACTTGATATCAGTCACGTTCTACTGAAATGTTCAGAATCATGTCCTATATCAAGATATTTAATGACGAAAAGGAAGGCTGAATAGCTCGTCACGTTTCTTGAAATTAGAACAATTTTTCAGTACAAGAAACTTCACTTCAATCGTTGGTAGGTTGTTGTTTTTTTAAACTTGTTACAAGGAATTTTTGTCTTTAAATGACTTGAATGAGACATTGTTCTAGACTGGTCTGGTGAATGTGGCCCATGTTAAGTCTAAAGAGACATTTTTTATACTAAAAATAAGACAAAAACACTTTTTTGCAATGAATTTATTGAATGATGTATTGTTCTTTTTCTTAGATATAAAGACCTGATAATTCACTCAGTTTCAGGACTGAATGTAAATCTTGTTCAGCAAGTTGCCACAAATTGTCTGTTTTCAGTGCCACATGTTCGATGCGTAAAATTGCCACGAAGGTCAAGATGGGACAAAGTTAAATGCTAACAGATTTCTGTTCAGGATCCACCTTGAAAAGTGAGATGCTACAGTCACAGCTATGCTAAGTAGCATCCCAGAACTCTTAGTGTTGCTCAAAGGAGAGAGGATTGAGGCGAGGGGAGGGAAATCAGAAGAGAACCACGCAAGAATACAAGTGAGCAGCCTTTATGGAAGTCATTTAACTGACAGACACACCATGTATCAAAAATTACTCACTGATAGGAAGTTGCTGATCAGACTTCACTGAAACCTCACAATATCATGGGAGTTTTAAAACTGAGAAACAACGGATCTTAAAACAATATAAAGAAGAGCCTTCAAACAGATCATTAACGCACAGTAATTTCTCACCAGTATAAGTGGAATTTTAAAAATGTTGTGATCAGCATCACAAACTGATGTCACTTCACATGACACTCTGAGGAGATTTTATTTTTTCTTCTTTCCTCTCCCTCTTCTTGATTTCTCTGTATCTTTCAATACGTCTCTAGTGGGAGGGACCAAGACTTACAGATACAACTTAAAAGCTGTGCTGGTAATCAGATTTTGATACACTTTTTGTTATTCTAGTTAAAATTATCTTTATGTTTATGTAATGTCCCGATGGCTATCAGTGCATGATGTGTTCTTAAAATAGTGAAGAATATCTACTGTCTACAGCAGGAGTAAACCGGGGAAAACACCAACCAATCCTAGTGTTTTACAGCCTATTAGTTGAACCAATCAAATCCTGTCCTGCTGTTCTGCCTGCCTCCTGCATTTACATTTCGCCGGCATGCACTGATTCAGTGCACATATCCAAGAGTGATCCAAGTACGCTGGAGAATGGTAGAAAAACAACTATACCCCGATTACTGGTAACATAGTGCAAACAAAAACTATGAGCTGAGGTCTGGTTTGGAGGCTGTGGTGTTGAATCAGTTATGAGAAATGAATGTTACAAAATGAAAAGTCTTGTCTGCACATCCAAAAGGTACCATTATGTCAGTTCAGGTTCATATAGTGAATAGAAATGAAGCTGTTCTCTTACAAAATACCATTTTCTAAGACTTGAACACTGAAGAATCAAGACTCTACTCAGACTCAAGGTTTGGTGTCTCGACTATGACACCCCTCATTAAATCATCTTGACAGCTCAGACAAGAGTGCAGAATGCACTGAAAGAAATGTGGATGGATTAAATTCTTCTCTTTGGGTGGAGGATCTGCCTCAGTTTCATATAATCTGTATCAAATAGCTTTCCAGAAGACTGCTGAATCACTTTTCTGAATGATGTGCTTATTAAGCTAATTCATCCTACACAGGCCTTTAAGTGTGAAAATACTGATGAGCAGCTTTACAGTACAATGGAGATAACAGTATGCTGACTTAAAGGAGGACATAGTTTCTCATGAATACATGAATGCACACTTGATGCAGATGTAACCTAATGTGAACGAACAAAACAATCAGAGAAACAGCAGTAAGGGAGAAAAAGAAAAAAAATGCTTTTGTGTTTTATTGGGACATTTTTGCAGCCATCCAGTAGCCAGACTGATAACACCCGTCTTCGCCCTTAAAGTAACTCCCATTACTTTTCATTTGCACTGGCAAATGGAACCCAGGCGTCAGTTTAGCGACACGGCAAACAATAAACAATAAAGAATATAATCAGAATTCATTGAATGAAACACTTCACATCTCTAAACCATGGCAGGATAATTCACACATAAATGTTTGGCTTAAATAAAGTAGTAGACAGTCTAAAAAACTGCCAAGAAAATACAGAAAAAAGGGTTGTAGTGAGAGATTTTTGTAAATTGGATACGAGTATCTTGTACAAAATTGCAGCAATTTATTCTGCAGAAGCAAATAGCATTTCAGCACATAAATACAATAATATTTCCCCCTCTCAGTGACCAAGCAGTGCACACAATAAAAAGTGGAGGTTATTATTTTAGCTCCAGGATATTTACTGTGTTCCCTCTGAGAATCAGAACGCACGTCAAAGCCTGCCTCCGGTTGGATATTTTTTATTTCAATAAGAAAATGTGGGTTTTTTTTGGACATGTTCCATCTCACAAACTGCTTCTCATACAAGATGTTATATTTGGTGCTTCAGCTAATGCTTTTTTTGATTGATGTGGACTTGTAGCGTGTGCACTCTCTCTTCCTAACAGCAGGTTGTCTTTCATGTGCTACATTGCACAGAGTCTGAAGGAGCATGTCAACATTACAGGCTCTCAGACTCTCTGCTATTCCTTACCACACTGCTGAACAGCCATCAGCCCACTTCAATTCAAATGTATCCAATGAAAGGACTACACTTTATAACCTTGTTTCTCAAATTGTGGTCTGTGGACCACCCGTGGTTGCCTCCTAGTGGTCAACCAAGACAGATTTTTTTTTTTTTTTTTTTTTTTTTTTTTAATGGAACATAATAAAAAAAAATAAAGAAAAAAAAAATAAAGACAAGCTCACCAGGACTCACAAAAGTTTCCTTGAAATCCCCTCACCCCCAGGAGAAAACAGTCAAGCTAACATTACTCCATTAGTGAGCCCACGGGCAAAATCATCATGTCATGTATCACTGGCTTAAGATGGGATATTAAAAAAAAAAATCAAATGAGGAAGGGAAAACCTCTGACACTGGCCAGGAGAAGATGCAGCAGCAAGATGATTCAGCTGCAGTGAGCATCGTGGACACCATAGACGCTAACGTTATTGCCAGTGCATGTGTGATGCCAGTTTATGTTACATCAGTTGCTTATCTGAGCTCTTGTTCCGGGTCTATTTAGCTTGGTGGTCCATGGGGTGTTTTTTTTTTTTTTTTTTTGGGGGGGGGGAGGGGGGTACGTTGTCCTTGGTTGAAACAGTTTGAGAAACCCTGCTTTACAATACAATACAAAGATATGAAAATTAAATGATAACGTGTAACCTAATCGACCAAGAGAAATGATAACATACTATTTCTGAGAACTATACTCTTTTGATCTGTAATGGTTCACCAAAATGCAACTTTGGGTAAGATTTGGTGGAAGATTAGAGAATTTATGTACACAGCAGACTGTTGAGATGGTTTACTGTAAAGTTTAGTGTATAAGCTCCAATTTTCTACCAAATTTATCCAAAGAGTGACCTGTACACTATATACTGGGGGGACCAATACAATGGTATAAAATGCAGAGAGGTATTTGTAAGTGTTACAGTACTTTACCCACAAGATTGCACCCGAGGAAGTAAGTGTCCACTTGCAAAGCATGCTGGTTGTAATATGAAGTGGACCAGGCTGACGGAGCAGCTTTGAAGAAGCTTTACTCCCTCATTAGTGCACAACTGTGCATTTAGATGAAACGATGGTATTACTGCAAAGGAAATAAACCTTGGAGAGTACTGGTTTGTATGGAGCCTCTAAAGCGACATGGGCAGAGAAACATAAAAAAATGGGCTCCTGTGTGCACTTGATACCAAACAGTTGGTGCGAAAAAGTTTTCAGTGCTAAAAAGAAAGTTTCTGCAGTCACAGGAAACTTTTCTGTGAGCATGAGACAGTTTTTCGAAAAAACCAAGAAGTTTTCCATGCTGAAGAGAAAGTTATCCATGTGCACAAGAAAGTTTTCCATGTCCTTGTGAAAACTTTTAACAGAACAGTTTGTGTCGTGCAAGAAAAGACTGAAAAAGATTCTTAAATTTAAAAAAAAAGTGACTAACGGTAATAAGTCGCTTAGATCTGGTTACTGGCAGTGGAACAGTTTACCTCACAACTCTCAACACTAATACAGCCTGAGTTCAACTACTGTGTTTCTAGCAAAATGGCAACAACAAATGATACTAGAAAGAGCTACACATCTGCATAAAAACTGCACATTTTGAATGCAAAGGAAGTCGTAACAGGAAGACAGCTGACGCTTTCTTCCTTTGAAATATCTGCAAAGATATACAGCATCTTGTAGTTGATTTGCTCATGGTTAATATGGCTTCTTGTTAGGCAGAAAAAGAGAGATGCATCACTTATTTCTTGTTACTTACTAAGGCTTAGAAGTATTTCATACATCTGACCTCAAGAACTGCATCAATCCAGAAGAACAGCAACTCAAAAAAATTTCCTTTCAAAAAGCTTCAGAATCTTCTCTAATGGGTGCCATGAACTCTGGAGCCGTGATCTCAGAGACATTTCTCCTCCATGAAAAGCAACTCAGTGGCAGTAAAAGAGACCAGATGTACGGCTTATTTGAGGGGCTTAAAACACATCTTTTCAGAGTATTTCTAAAGTTCAGCACTCAAAATCTCTCCCTGAGTTTAAGTATTGAACTTTAAGGCCTCTGTGCAGGCGTTTGGTATGTTTTCCCTCTGCTGTGTCGCAACAACTAAGCTTTCCTCCCTGGAGTGCCATGATGCTGCTCACAAACTGGGTGTGGGTTTAACAGAAAGGTGGCCATGGCTGTCACTGAGCGTCTCATATTTTAACTTAAATGAAGTTACATAGCGTATGATTTACAATCTGACCATTAAAATGACTTTAAAGTGCAAGAACATGCCGTAAGTCAGGCTGAAAGGGCACCGTTTTACTTTCCTCTCTTCTTTTTTCTCACTCTGCTCACATCCCGAATGACTCATTCCTTCAGCTGAAAGAACGAGTTTGACCAAGCAGAGAAAAGTAAAAACTAAAAACAATGAAGAACAAAATACGTCTGAAAAATCAATCAGTTGTGCAGTATGTGGAAAAATAAATACATTTTTGGACGGTTTCAATGTCTTACAATGTTTTTGCCCTGTTGTGACAGCATTTCAAGTTCAATATTTGATTCTTACCGTATATTCACTCATGGCTGAGCACAGGAGAGAGGAGTGTGAGGCACATTTAAAACAAAGTGATTTAAAGCAGCTAGTAAAATGTGCCCTCTGCTGGATTCTGACAGTAATGTTTAAGGAGGATGTCACTGAGTGGATCACAGTTTTGTGATACAGATGGCACAGGAGTCCTTCGTTTTATTATCTCCAAGCGATTTCATAAAACATATTTAGGGTCGAAACATTTTGTGCTGACTTACAAAATGTGTCCCTTGTGAAAAGGTTACGATACCTGAGAAAAATTAATGCATCAGGGGAAAACAATAGAGACAGGAAGCCTCCTGGTCCACCAGCGATTGTTCTCTGGATGAAGACGAATGGCCGGCTGTATTTTTTGACAAAACAATCCCACTTGATCCACCCAGAAAACAAAGAGGCAGTTATTTTTCAGGCACGGTGAAGGACTAAAGTTTTTGTACATTGATGCTAGAAGTCAAAAGACTCCTAATTTATCAGCATAAATCTCTTTTGAATCAGTGTGTTCCAAAACAAGTCCATTTCTAGGTGACTATGATAAATTTGTGTTTTATAGTTCACAGTGTTGAATAGGTATGAGTGTAATTTAATCACATGTATGCCCAGCAATGATATAAAAAAACAAAAAAAAACAAAACAAAAACAAAACAAAACAAAAAAAATGGTCAATGGTCATACTTGCTTTGAATATAATTGTTGTGTTTCTTATTTTACTTTGTGTTTGACACATTTCAGGTCATCACAGACTCCCACAGCTTATATAAAAAAAACCTTAATGAGAGCCAAAAGAGAGACACGCGGGTGCTCTGACTAATGGAGTACATTATGTTGACGAATGATCCGTTCCTCTTTTTCCAAACATGACTCACTGCAGCTGTAGTCATCAAAATGACTTCCATTATGCCTGCTCTCAATTTGAAGTAACACACATTTTCCTGCTCCTTTCATTTAAGGTTAGTCGTCTTTGCAAACAAAGTGTCTCATCTCATATTTGAAGACGGATACTTTTATTGTTTGTTTCTTTTAAGTGTGAGATACCAGTGAAAAATGCATGCGTTACCCACAGGAAATCTTATTCGGCTCAGGCTTTTCACTCAGAAAACTGATGAAGAATCAGCACACAAGCTAAGCCATCAAACACGTCAGACATTTTTTTTTTTTTGCACTACTCTCTGAAGAAACATATTCATGTTTCTCTCTTCAGAGCTGCAGAACACTGATTATCTGTTGTGTAGGTGGGCTTCAACAGAGAAAAACACAATCAAACGTTGAAATGAGTGAGTCTGAGTCAGCATTAGGAGATAAAAAATTAGACTTATTCAACAAAAGGAGAGAGAAGGGAAACTTCCATGCTAATAGGACAGCAGAAGAGATCCCACGTTACCTGGTAGTGCAGGTGTGGAACATGCGAGCTGATTTCCGCTTACTGTTCCTCCTTGTTCTACTGGACACCTGTTTTACCCACTTTAAAAAAAAAAATGAAAAGCCAAATGGAAGTGTAAGTTTTCAGCTCTTGTTGTTTTATATTTTAAAATGACAAGACCCAAAGCTCACAAGATAACTCCACCTATGATGGGGCACAAATGTCTCAAGCCAGTGGCCCAGGTTTGAATCCAGTCATGTCATACCCAGCTCTTGTCCTGTTTCCTGCTCTAAAATAACTTCTCAGCAGTTAGGCAGCTGTTGTTTGTAACATGACAAGCAATGTATCGGTAGGCTAACGTGTAATCTAATCAACCAAGAAGTAGTAACATAACCTCACTCTTCATTTTACTGATAGACTGCTGCATGTGGGTTGGAATGAACATTATCACTAACAGCGTAGCCTGTGTTTTAGCCTAAATTCGTGGTTTAGCCGTTAGCTCCTGTTTTAGCCTATAGCCTATGCTCTATCACTCTCCTGTTTAGCTTTCTTCTGCTCTGACGTCCTTTTTCTGTCTGACAGTTCAGCTCCAGTGTCCACCATCACTACAAGATTAATCCAAGAAATCTTGTCAACAGAGAAAAACACAGATCTCTCATCTCACTACTAAACTTCATCAGTTGGCATGGTGTTGTCATAGAAACTTCAACGTGCTGTAAATCAACCTGGTCCTGTCCAACCCAATTGAGGAGCTAAGAAATGGCCTTTAGAATTAACCTATATTGGTGCTGATAATCTCATTTTAACTTGTGGATTAAGATCATGTATATCACATTATGTGGTGAAGCAAATCTTGTCTATAGCAGCTGATAGCCTCGATTCTTTGTTGGTTTGCCACCCGTCTCCTGTAGTTGGTACACTTAATATTGACCAAGACAACCACATTCAAAAAGAAACAAACTATCCCTTCAATTTTGACTCAAAACTATTGGAATCTTTCTGTTTTTGACAGATTTTGTAGCAGTATTGAAGAAAAATACAATGACAACAATAATTTTCCCACCACTAAAATCTCATTAAAAGGTTCAGAAATTTCATCCCCAGTAATGGTAGTAAAAACAAGCCTGGGCACTCTGCTGTTATTATGCGAATTTTCTACACTTTACCCTGAGTGCTGAACTGGAACAACAGCTACAAGGTCTGCAGCAAACTGAAGGCAACACATAAACACATGCTCAGGAGCTGTTGGTCAGGGGAGCAGCAGAGGTGTGGTGGGGATGCATTACAGTAGCATTACCACTTGCCCATTTGCCCATCGCAGCTCACAAAGTGATCTCGTCCAGGGTTTAATCTATTCTATGTCAAAGGATCAGCCCCCAGGAGACCCCGAGTACAACATGTTTTATGTGGTGAAATTACATCCACACACATATACACACACACTGAGGAAAGGACATATATTTACGTTAAAGACACAATAATAGAATGGATGTGAATTGAGTTTTGTGGAGACGGAAAGGTTTTCCATCCCGTCCATCATGAATAATTGCAATCTAGTGCCCACATCAGTGGAGATGGGTCTGAAGGGGAGCTCTTTCTCCTGCTAACCAAGCTACAACAGTAAATAAGGGGGATGGGAAGGACAGACAGCCTTTCTTTGAACTAAGAAGCTGGCCTGAAGAGCACCACCACAGGTTTGGTTTTACAAGCTGGATCCAAATCAAAGCAATTAGACCATAATGTGCTCCATAAACCTGAAAGAGAGGGGCTACTGAAGGGGAAAATGGCAGAAATACATTTACATGCCCATAGCTTTAAAAGGACTTCAAGCTATATTAAAGAGAAAATGAAATTACTAGCCCATAGCTTGGACTCTACACCTTAAAATCTCTGCTTATATGGTGCAGTAGTAGCCTGCATGTACACGCTAAAGCACACACTACTGCTTACCCGTTGTTCTCTGATAGAAACCACAGGGGGTTTAAATGTCACCAAGAGGATTTCAAACAACATCCAGACTGCCATTTAGAGAGGTTAATTGGTTGGTCTTGTGCCAAACAGATCCAACAAAAGCTGAATCTGAGCCACGAATATGAGAACTACTTCAACTGATTTCAAGGAAAACGCCGAAACACTGGTGATTAGCAATCAGACACTGGCAAATATCCACAATCCTGATCAAAACCTGCACTTCTTAACTTGGAGGGGACGCAGAAGAAAGGTCATGGCACTGTAGTGGTGCTATGAAGTCCAAGAACGGCAGAGATGGCATCCTGATAACAAGGCACGAGTTCACTGTAGGAACGCAGAGGTTTAGTGGTATTTTAACAAGCTCTGATTGATGGCCAAATAGAGGTTGTTTCCTTTCTGTGACTCCACCTCGTCCACTGGCTAAATGCAGCCATAAACAAGACAGACCTAATAATGATGACAGGGCCAAAGACAGTCCAGCTACAAAGCCAGACTGTTAAATCGGAAACAGCTATGATAAAATATAAAAGTACAAATGTATCTGAAGTTGGGTTGGAGAGACACATGCTGTAAACTCTTTATGCTGAAGGAGATGCACAGTTTTGCTTCCTATAAAAGTCCAACTCCAGCATAACCTCCCTGAGTTACTACAGCGAGTACATATATAGCAAAACTCCTTCACAGAGGTATTACATTTCCCCTAACCTAATCGCACCCCACACAATAAGAACCATAACAGATAGGGGCCACATCTTCTCCATGCCCCCATTCTGGACTGGACCTTATCTGCAGGGAAACACATTTCAGCTGGGGCTCGTCCTCACGCGAGACACTGGCCTGCTGACGGTGGGCTCTAAGGGCTTAACCTGGGCTTACTGCACCTCCTCTCCCCTCAACACAAGTACTCCCAATCTCTCCCAGCCCCCTACTCAGCTCCACATCGAGTCCCTGCACCAGTCCCTATACAACGCAAGACACTAGCTCTGCACAAAGGGGTATTTACAGAGCCTGTCAAGTTATTAAACTTTAATCCCACTAAGAACAGCATATTCTGACAATGAATTATAGATGACACAGGTTAGAGTCTCCAATATGACCTCCATTCCACCAAACCCGCCATAGTGGGTTTTAATAAACTGTATTATCAACTGAGTGAGGATGCTACCCACAACTCAATGGGGTTTCATATATATGGTATAGAAATAATATGGAAGAAGCATGGGGGGAAATCTAATCCTGATGTGAATTACAGCTGTGGGGGGTCAGGGTCTAGCTAAATCTGAACACTCAGGATTGCAGCATGTATCGAGCTGAAACATTCTATAGCAATTATGAAAAGGGTGGCGTTAATTCAGTCACAAGAGCCCCATCAGTGACCCTGCTGCATTTTATTTATCTAGTCTTCAGGGAGGCAAACAGAATTGCCACTTTCCCATCTGTCAAAAATTGGCAAAAGACGCTAAATGAGTTTTAAAATTCAGTAGGGGCCAATTGTCCTTCCTTGAAATTATTTTATCAGTGCCCCCCAGAGATGAACAACGCAGGCTGTCCTCCTGATAATATCATATACGCTGTGATTTAGAGTGCAGTCTCTTTTAGAAAGGTTACTTTGAAAACAGCATTAAATACATGGATGTGTTAGTCTTTATACAATTGTTACACAATGTGCTGATGAAAATTATGTTATTTGATGACTACTTAAATGACAAGTTATAAAATGTATTCAAAGTTGCTATCATAAATAATACTTTTTTTAGTTTTCTTACACTGCTTCTATTTTGCACTGGTAGCACCCACAGCCTCAATTCCAGAGTGATTAAACCGCACGATTTCTCCTGTTGATCAGAAGTCAAAAGTCCAGCTTCTTCTTATTTTGTTCAGTGGTGATGGAAAACGAACATTGACGAACATGGCGATGTTCAAATAGTCAAACTTTATGGCGTCTGTGAGTTCCACAATGAAAAAAAATGGTCATGCTGAGGGTGTTTTGACACTTAGGATGTTGAAAACATTTTACTGAATTGGTTTTGCGCAGAAAACAGGTGTGGCCAGAGCAAAAAAAAGTCCTTAGTGGACACGGGCCATAAGAGTAAATGGAGCCCTGTATGTTTGACAAGCTACTGGGTTGAATTTAACAACAAATGGTCAGAGACAATTTTGCAGCTTAACCCTGTAAGGCCCAGCGTTGTAATATTACAACATTTTTATTTTTTCTAAAAAAAGGTATAAACGTTTTGTTTTTCTTGTTTTTTTTCACATTAACATAGTCATTGGGTCCTATTGTTCAGTCCCACAATACTATTGGATAGGACATTTGTATATAAGTCCGGCCCACAGGTCCCGAACTTTCACAAGCTGCGAAACTTTGGCTGAGCAACAACGCTTTGTTTCATTGGACCACATCTATAAGATTTAAGTAAGTAAAATGTCTTAAATATTTTTTTTGGTGATCATTACACTGTCTAGAACATGTACATATGTAGTTTTTGTGAAATACATTCCTCAATTGTAAATTAGAGCATGTTGTATAGTTGTTGTAATTTTACAACACTGGGCCTTTGGGGCAGCAAAACGGCCATGTTGTAAGTTTACAACATACCTGGCTAAGTGTAGTCTAAATATGCATTTTGACAGGGACCTTCTACTTTTTACAATATATTTTAAATTACACACATTTTCTACACATTCCAGACCCTAGTATATATTATGTAGGCTGTATATTTATTTTTACTTTAATTTCCAATCCAATACTATTTGGAACCCATTGCTTATAATGATATAGTAATCACCTTCAACAGTTTAGTTTCTCATTCTGTATGTATATGTGCCCATTGTTTTGGCTCAATTCACAGTCAAACAGTTAGTTCTGGGGGGATGCTGGGGGATGCTTGTTGCATTGTTGTGGAACAGGTGAGAATGTTCAGGAATGTGGAATTATCATCCTAAAAGCAGTGCTTCATGCATTCCTTTTAGGATGATAATCAGAGTACAATAGATTGGCCAGACAGTATTGTGTGACTAGAGAAATGTGTGAAGAGGTTACTTTAGTTGAAAGTGTAAACACTTTGCCCCTCCACCCATGTACTAAAGATAGGGTTGGATGGGGTGGGAACAGCCAGGCAGGTGCGCATACCCAACTGCAACCTGGACGACGACAAGAGCTTGAAGAAGAAGGGGAAAGGAGCCTTTGACTACAGAGTGGAAGTGAAACACAACATCTGTGCCGTCAAATGGTATGATAACAGGGCGGTGACACTTGTGTCATCCTTTGCTGGAACAGAACCGGTGCAGAAGATTCAACGCTGGGACAAAGCCAACAAGACCTACGTTCAAGTTGAAAGGCCTTACATTGTGGGTACCTACAACACATACATGGGAGGTGTGGAAAGAGACACTGAACATGAGACATTTCCAGGCAGAGCTCGCATCCTCTCTCATTCTGGTGGACACAGTCAAAACTCCAAAGAGGGGACGACCATCTTCAGGAAATGGTAGTCCAGTGACAACAGGCAGCCCTTTGAATGCACAGAAGAGACCATCCTTGGGTGATGGGAGTGCATACAGTGTTCCACCAAAGAGATCATGTGCACACCCACCACTGGATGCATGCAAGGACCTCATTGGACATTTTCCAATGAAGACTACGAGAGGACGCTGCAGACATTGCCCTAAAGGGTACACGAACACACAATGCCGCAAGTGTGATGTTCGACTTTGCTTTTCAGAGGACAAGGACTGTTTTTGGGACCATCACTCTTAAATGATCACTCCACTACTCACTTATATGTCTATACTGTACATATTCGCCCGTCCCTGCATGCTTGCCTTGCATGTGTTCCTGTTTTTTATTTTTACATTGTTTTCAAATAAAATGTCCATTCATAAAAATATGACTTATGTTGTTATTATTATTCATGTTATATACTGTTCTGGGGCTAAGTAATAAGCAATCAACCATACAAATGAACCCTTAGTTTGTTTTACTGAGGTACAAACACTTGTACCGTTCTGTTCAGACAATGACTACAAATAGCCTACAGGAAATTCTGCTACCCATTTGACCCAACGTTGTAATATTACAACGTTTTCATAAAACCTTACAAAAACAATTTTTTTTTGCAAACACTTCATTTTCATCTCCAAAGGCCTCCTACAACACCATCTAAGTGGTTGAAAATTTTTTTTTTTATGTTTTACTATGTCTGGGTCTTACAGGGTTAAAAAAATACATAAAACTTTATCATTTTGGTTGTAAAACTGATCAATAAAATTTTAACCGACAGGTCTCCAAGACGCTATAAATCAGACTAAAGAGAGTTTTGTAGATTATATGACCAGTTGACCATACCATTCATAAATTAATCAAACCTAAAAATCTTACCAGTTCATAGTTGGAGGTTTGTATAAAAGTGTGTATCTGCCACATTGAGGTCAGTGTGTTAGCTGTGTGACCTGGAGCCAGGGTGACTTCCTGTATCATGTGTCTATCCCGTGCAGCCCAAACAAGAGGCCTCTCATTACAGACTGGAATCCTGTTCCTAAATTGCAGGGCATGGATGGTGACTCACTGATTCTGGAGTAATGGGATCCAGGGTCATCATTATCAAGTACACGGGACCTACATCATAGAGGTTTTACAGTCCCCAAACAGCTGCTTTTAACCCCCAAAAAACCGCAGTCCACTCCCTTCCTCTTTCGCAGAACCTCCCTTCCCCACTGTGCCGATCCCTGTCAGTAGAGGAGCTTTGTATTTATTGAGAAGCCTGGAGTAAACATCTTCCAGCTGTAGCCATGCTGGGAAAAACGCAGGTCAGGGAGCCCATGGCAGTACATTTGAGAGAGCAAAGGAGACAACTGTCTTCCTGTTTCAAATAGAGGAAAAGTCGCTAATGGTGTTTCACAACTCGAAACCATTTATCTGACTGAATTTAGAGAGGTAAACATTCAAAGAAAATAGATTTTTTGTTGTGGTGCATGTTTGTCTCTTCAGGGTGCTTCTGCTCCAATGGAAAGATAAACAATAATGGAGAGGCACATATGGCACATAACTGTGGAGCCTTCAGAGAGCCAACAGTAGCTGTCATCTTTGGACATGACTATCAGCATGGTGGAGGCACAACAATGTGGAAGCAAACACAGTAATTACCTAGTCAGAGAATAGGACTGTGTTTGTGGGTAAATGGCAGGTGGTTATGATAAGTGGTGAGGCCATTGTGCCAGCAGGCCTTGCCTAGCCCTGTTAAAGGTGGGAGTCATGCAGGAAAGAAGATTACTCCTGCAACTTCGTTTCATAGGCTCCCTGTGTGCTGGCCTCATCCAGGAAAAAAAATAAAAACTTGATAGCTTGATGGCAGCCATTATCTTTGCAATAGTGCATTCAGAAGCAAAAACACCTTGAGCAGTCCTCCCAACAGAAAAGAGAGAAGAAACTCAGCATCAGTAATTGCATTAGCAAAAATGCATGTTAGACATAAAAAAGTCTCAGTTCTCTCATCACAGTGGTGGAGTTTCACAGGGGTTATAATTGTACGATTTCCATTTAAATGAGGTTCACTGAACACCGTTGGGGGCTAGAGTTGCTTGTGCTTGACAGTGTAGTGCATATTAACAAAGGCAGAGGGAAAAAACACCCTTTGAAACACGGCAGTAAAGTGAAAATAAAGTAGACTGTAATGGTGTGACAAATACAAAGAGCAGTTTTTAATATGAGCATCACCTGAGGACTTTTCAAGCAGAGTGAGGATCTTATTCTTCCTTAAAACCACATCCCTGTAGACCTCCAGCCTCTGCTCCTGTGGAAAGGTAGCAGCAGGGTTGTTGTGGGATTGTGAACAACCCCTCTCGGAACATGCTGTGTGTGTGGACGGTGGGGCTGCTACAATTGGTTGCGATCTAAACCTCAAGGGGCCCAAGCAGAGTGTGATCCTCAGGTCAGCCGAGCTCCCCAGTCTCTCTACTCTCTGCTGTGCTCCTTTCATCCAGCTCTCTCAACTAGTCATTACAGAGGTTCCTCTTCCCCTGAGGTGGAGGTCGCCTTTATGCTGCATACACATCCTGTGTCATGGCCACAGCAGAGGCAAACTGGGGGAGCGGGTGAGTACAAAGCAGATAAGGTGGGCAAGAGAGGGCTTGTATTTACAACCCCAAATCCCAATGAAGTCGTGACATTGTGTAAAACAAATAAAAACGGAATACAATGATTTAATAATCATGTTTAACCTATATCCAATTGAATACACTACAAAGACAAGATATTTATTATTCAAATTCATAAACTTGACCTTTTTTTTCCCCCAAATATTCACTCATTTTGAATTTGATGCCTGCAACACGTTCCAAAAAAGCTGGGACAGGGCCATGTTTACAGCTGTGTTCCATCAACTTTCCTTTTAACAACACTCAATAAGTGTTTGTGAACTGAGGACACTAACTGTTGAAGCTTTGGAGGTGGAATTCTTTCCCATTCTTGCTTGATGTACAACTTCAGTTGCTCAACAGTCCAGGGTCTCCATTTTCGTATTTAGCGCTTCATAATGTGCCATACATTTTCAATGGGAGACAGGTCTCGATTGCAAGCAGGCCAGTCTAGTACTTGCATCTCTTACTTCGAAGCCACGCTGTTGTAACACGTGGAGAATGTGTCTTGGTATTGTCTTGCTGAAATAAGCAGGGACGTCCCTGAAAAAGACGTGGCTTGGATGGCAGCATATGTTGCTCCAAAACCTGTATATACCTTTCAGCATTGATGGAGCCTTCACAGATGGTCAAGTTAGCCATGCCATGAGCACTAACACACCCCCATACCATCACAGATGCTGGCTTTTGAACATTGTGCTGATAATCTGGATTGTCTTTTTCCTCTTTCGTTCAGAAGACACGACGTCCATGATTTCCAAAAACAATTTGAAATGTGGACTCGTCTGACCACAGCGCACTTTTCCACTTTGTGTCAGTCCATCTCAGATGAGCTCGGGCCCAGAGAAGCCGGCAGCGTTTCTGGGTGTTGTTTGATAGATGTCTTTGGCTTTGCATGGTAGAGTTTAAACTAGTAGATTTAGTGATGAACTGTGTTAACTGACAATGGTTTTCTGAAGTGTTCCTGAGCCCATGTGGTAATATCCTTTACATAATGATGTCAGTTTTTAATGCAGTGCTGCCTGAGGGATCGAAGGTCATGGGCATTCAGTGTTGGTTTTCAGCCTTGCTGCTTACATGCAGAGATTTTGATGATATTATGGATATTATGGAAATTCTTTGCAATTATACATTGAGAAACATTGTTCATAAACTGTTGGACTATTTGCTCACATACTTGTTCACAAAGTGGTGAACCTTGCCTCATCCTTGCTTGTGAACAAATGAGCCTTTCTGGGATTATCCTTTGATACCCAATCATGACACTCACCTCTTTCCAATATACCTGTTCAACTGGGGAATGTTCAAAACAGTGATTTTTCAGCATTACTTAACTTTTTGTTCCCCCTGTCCTGACTTTTTTGGAATGTGTTGCAGGTATCAAATTCAAAATGAGTGAATATTTACAAAAAACAAAGTTTATCAGTTTGAACAATTAATATTTTGTCTTTGTAGTGTATTCAATTGAATATAAGTTAAACAGGATTTGCAAATCATAGTGTTCTGTCTCTAATTATGTTTTACAAAACGCCCCAACTTCATTGAAAATGGGGCTGTAAGAGAGTGTGAAGGCTGTGGTGGGTATATATTGTTTTGACTTTGCACAGCTCTGCACAGAAGTGATTGAAAGCTTCAAAGAAGCAACATATTAATTTTATGTGATGTTCGAGGGTTGATGGATCATTCTCAGTAAAAATATTGAGAATACATGTGCACGCGTTACACCTTCAGGTTTGACATGGTTTTATTCAAACCTTTAAATTGTGCAGAGGATGAACTGTCCTCGGGTGCGCTTTTTACATTTTATGGTCAATCAATCATGAAAATAGTGAGATGAATACAAATGCATTTGCATACCGACGCCAGGGCGGGAATTTCTTCTAAATGCATGGCTTGTTCAACAACGACAACCCACGTCTGAACACACAAAAACAATTTCACAACAGATTTATTGAGGATCCTCACTGTACTGTGTAACTGATGCTTTAGATTTAAAAAGTCACAAAGGAATTTACAAGGTTGGACTCCTAACACGATAAAGGAGCTTTCTGGATTCATGAAGCTGTCACTCCGTTACAAATCTAACGACTATTAAACTTAAGAACGAGCCCTCCCATTTTGCTGTTTTCAGCAGAACCGTCTGATGGAAAAGATTGGAGAGAGGTGATAGAGGGGGGGGCTATGAGGCCCACTGGCCATATTGTTGAATTATAGAGAATTATATAGAGACATTATACAGCTTATTTATCTCATTAATCATTCATCATGGCATACGTGTAACCCATGCGAGGTGTGGAAAATGTCCGTCCTTCGTCAATAATCTTTTATCAGACGGCAATAACACTGCGTTAGACCAGCTCCCCAGTGCTGCCCTCTGCTCTGATATTAAAACCTGTGGGGGTTTCATCAGAGCCCAGGGCCCAATGAACAAGTGAGCATACACCACAGATCCCCAGCGCATTGCTTAGCCACATTACCCAGCATCCACCGGCGCAAATTTCATTATTAACTCATTACTAGCCCGAGCTCAGCCATGGGAGAGCAGCAGGGAATCATAAAGCGCTCATTTAGCACCAGATCCAGCCTCAGAATCTCCTCTATATTGGCCTGAGCTGCACTGTAAAAAATGGGGGTTTGCTTCAACTCGTAACCACGGACACTGTTTCTGTTTATCAACCTGGGAAATGAGATATGATCCAGTTTTTCATATATAATCTAAAATTGTTAATTATTACATTCATTCCAACATGAGTTATTTATTCAGAGGTGTCCTGAAAATGATGACGATAACAAAGTGGAGATGAACGCACCATTTTTTTTGCAGTGTATATAAAAAGAAAGCCAAAGCGGGAGATTGACCTCTGATGGGAGCCGGTCAGGAGTGATTCATTAGACGGAGAAAGAAAGCACAGGTCCTGCTCCCTTTACACGGTAATATTTGATCAATGGACGACATGCTGCCTTTATGTGCTGTGGTCTATTACACATATCAATACTTCTCCAAACAACAAAATAAATGACATGGTACATCTGTTTGTGCACTTACCTGGTTGACGAAGGTTCACCAGAGGAGATAATCCGAGGCAAAGAAGAAAAAGAGAGAGAGAGAGAGAAAGGGAAAGTGTCATTTTAATGTCAGTGCTATGTACATCAAAAATCTTAGATAAGATAAGAGATCACACTTTATTGATCCCAAGGGGAGAATTTGGCTCGTTGCAGCATCACAGGAGTTACACAGTAAGATATATGATAGGAACATAATTAAAAAGTAGAGTATGGAAAAAATTCAAATAAATAAATGAATGAATAATAATGAAGTGAAATTTATCAAAATAAAATAGAATAAACTAAAATAAAAAAAAAGAAAAATTGAAATTAAACTAGATAAAATTGAGTACAATCAAGTTGCATTAACTTGAAATAGAATAAACTATTTTTTTTCTAATGAAATAAAATAGTTATGGAGACATATATACAGCAGTTACACATGAGCACTGACTAAATTTAAACAGGGCAGTTGTTCTGTATTACTGTGTACTTCGGTAGTTTCCAACTGATCTAGCTTCAAAACTAACCATGGTCCATTAATGACAAGCTATGACCCAAAATCCACATTTTATGTCAGCAATTTTTGCACTGTTGTTAGCAGTTTTTTAGGAAATGGCTGCATAAAATTTCCCTTTCAAAATAAAAGCAAGGATTTTTTCATAACCTTTTTTTGGTTCAAAAAAAGGCCTACAATCCACAGACAATGGGTTCATGACCCACTAGTTGAGAATTACTCCTGTATATGATGGCATCATAAGAGCAAGCTTTATCTGAAAATAGCATGAATAAAAAATGATTGTGTTCGGAATTATTTTGTCTTCCAGAACAACAAGCTAATTAGCCACAATGTTTTTACTCTTCGGTTGGAAAGCTCTGGAAAACCTACATCACCTCCTCTCATAACAGTGTGTTTATTTGCTGCCTTTTCAGCAGAATGACCACAATAAAGAGTCTACCATTCAGGTTCAAAAGTATCAGAATTTCTGGTAATACAATATAAGTCTAAAATAATCTCTTGGGTGCCAGTTCAGCTCAGTTTGTTGAGCAGAAGCCCCAGGAGCTGAGGCCACACTCGTTTGTCATCTTACTCATCCTCCTATTTCTCTTCAGCTGTTTTTATGTAATAAAGGCAAAAAGCCCCAAAATAATCAAATAAATCTCAAATGAATGCTTGAAATTGCAGCAGTTTTGTAATTCCTTCAAAAGCAAGAACAACCTCAACCTAATACAACTGTTAAGGAAGAGCTAGAACAAGGACTTCCTTGTAAAAAAGTCAGTGCAGTATAAATGCAGAAAAAAAGAATGTATCAGTCATAAAAAAAGAAGCCAGGAGCAAGTTTCTCTTAAAAACGGTCAAATAAATCGGTACCAAAAATGAACAAGACACTTATTGTCAGCCTGTGAGAGTGACAAATCAGCAAAGAATGAAGAAACAATCCTCTTTTATGTCACTGACCATTTCCCATTTCCATTTTTATAGCCGGAAAAGATCTGTTTAAGAGCCACTGTCTGTTCTAATGAGATGTCTCTTGATTTAGGGTCAGGCCGCTTGAAGACTACAGTGTTTCACACAGGCCGCTCTGACGGTCAATAGAAATCAATACAGCCCATGCAATTATTAATACAGTCCTGGGCAGTTAGATGTGAATGAGACAGATGACATTAGGCCAGATTGATCTGGAGGGAAATGGATTTCATGAAGCACTCAATGCCTTCATTATTCCACACAATAGAGGGTCTGGGGAAGCTCAAAAGCATGCACGCCGCCATTCTGTGCCTCTTTGCTGCACGAACATGAAGGGAAATAACACCGTTGAGTCTAAATGTTGTATCATAACCCAGTGTTGTAATACAGGGATGCTCTTTGTTGTTCATCTAGCCCTCATGACCTCCAGAGTGCTGCTGTATGTAAATATTTACCAATAAAATCACCCTGTTCAGTTTCACAAACATTTTTTAATCATTGAGAACATTTTCAAAAAGCCCCACAAACAATAATACAGAATAAAGACAACGTGAGTAATGGGTGTGTTGCCTATGGCTGATATTTCACTGAAACAATGCAGTCAATAATGCCGCATATATCACGTCTCTAATGAAGAATGAGGATGTGCTGCATGTGGAGAGGGAGAGACTCAGGTGTCAGTCCCGAATGAATATTCACGGTGCAGACGAAGCGTGCTCCCCGTGGGCCCGTGGCACTAAATAACACAGCATTAACGCTGGTAAACAGAAACAGAGCTCTGTGTTTGCTCTGAGGGGGCATGTTTGACTAACCTCTAGCACTCAGCTCAAGACAAAGTCGACTAATAAGGGACGATTATTGTCCCTGAATCCCCACAGTTTTATTAGCAATATCAGAAAATATAAATCTTTATTAGTTTTATGTTCCTCTCTTTGTAGATGAAATAGCTTTATTGGCTGGAAGTTTATTTCTTTGTTATTAAAGGCTTGAGTTCTGGGAGTGGCAGCTGATGAACCATGTTTTCATTTGCATTTACAATATTTTATTTTTAAATTAACAGCTGACTATACTTTGTAAAGTGAGTGTGTGAGTCATGCGTTGCTTTGGTTATATGCCACACAACAACAAAATGCTTCTTTGGTGCATGAAATGAACAACATAAGCCTGATGTATCATGGAAAAAAAATGTCATCGTTTTTCTTGAAGTTTAAGAGCTGTTCTTGCACTTTTGTAGGAAAAAAAAGAAACCGTGGCGTACTGTGACCTCCTATTATCTCTATTTTCAGTGATGTCAGTTTGCTAACCCATGAGAGAGGTGAAAAGCCCGAGGAGGTGTCTGGCCAGTGAAGGGTAAAAACTGAACAAGTCAGAAATGTGACGGCAGCTGGTGTGTGAGCCAGGCAGGGACTGTTTCTGCCATGGCCGGCCAAACAAGACAGCAAGGCTGCCAGCTCTCTGTGTGTGTGTGAGAGTGTGTGCACAGGTAGAGCTGAGATAAAAGGCCACACACACATTCATGCACATATCCATGCACACAGAGTGTACAAAGAAAAAAATATCTGAAACAGCTGCTTCCGTATCTGTAGCCACACACACAAATAAACAAAATACATGTTGGTTTTAAATGTTTGCATTCCTGGAAAGTTCTGCAAGCTCCTGGCGTTTCCCTGCACTAATCCGGAGTTTAGTGTGAGCAGCAAATCCAGTGAGGCTAAAGCAGTAATAATGCTCAATGATCCAATTCTGCTGAGTCGATTTCTCTTAACCCTGTTTGGAAAGAGGGTGCTAAAATCCAGACCATCACCAGCCAATCCACTCTACACTCAGCACTTACATCATCAAATACTTACACGAAATAAATACACCTGTCTCAGGCTGACTCTGTGGTTATACATTTATACATTTTCCCACATTTAAGCTATGTCTGAATCTATACAGACATTTTTAAAAACAGACTTTTTTCTGTTTTCTTCCCACAACAAAGTAGTTCATTTAATATTTATGTGTTCCTCATGTCAAAGCAGAAATGGCTGAAAACACCTCATAAGCATGCCAGGCCAGTAGGTGGCGATCAAGCGGCAACCTCCGGTCTGAAAATATGAGATAATGCGGAAGTGCTAAAGTCTGCTGTGTTCCTCGAGTGTCCGCTTGAGGCTGACTCCGGGAGTACTGGAGGTCACGTACACACCAAGCCAAAAAAAACAAACTCTGCAATATTAAGATACTCAATATTTTTTTCTTTTTTTTGTCATCCACCTGCTGGCCAGATAGAATTACACTAAGTGACACATTTTATTGTTTCATGTGGATGGTTGTTCATCTGTCATGTGTGAAAATATATTTGAAATGGTTTAAGGTTTTGAGTTTTTTGTTATATAATTCCTTTTCTCATGTTTTTTAATCTTGCCCCTGATAGTAAGCCTATATTACAAAAAAAGATTAAAAACTGATACTAAAACTAATAAAAAAATAAACTAGAAATGAGCATTTTCAATAAATAAAAAGATAAATTAAAAATGAAACTAAACGAGAAAACTCACTTTAAAAATATTATCAAAACTAAACTGAAATTGAAAACAAAAAAGTCAAAATAAAATAAAAATAAAACATCTAAAGAAAAATGCAAAACAAAATAACCTTGGTTGGCATTTCTACTGATGGAAAACATCCATCACACTAGATTACAGACATCTGACACTACTCTTTGTCTCTGTGAGATACTGTGCATTGCTTTCTTTGTCATTCGTTCTCATGCTACATCGTTAAATTCCATGCAAAAGATCAATAAGAAACTGGATTACAATTTTCATCTTGAGAGCTTTTTAAACCCTCTTATTTCAGCGACTTACAGCTCTGTTTTATGTGGGGACAGGAAGCCAAAAATCCTCACTATACTCACCTAAATCAGACACCACAGGAGAGGGCTTCAAGTTCTACCAATCTGGTTATTCTGGTTCCTTCAAGGTGAGAAAAATTTGACCTGCTCTGAGTAAAATGCTTTTGCATTGGCTCCTTGTCAAGACAAAATAATATAAGACAGAAGAATAGACTTGATCACAATCAGAAAGCAAATCTTAATTAGTATCAGCATTTATCCTGATGGTCATAATATGTAAAGTCAAGGAAGGTAATTTAAATGTTCCCAAAAGAGGAATACATTCTTGTTATCTTAAAAAAATGGATGGATGTGTCTTACTGAGAGGCTCCACTATGAATAGAAATAATAGTCTAGCTCAAACATTAGTAGTTCATACTGAACTAACTTGTAATTGATGGCAGGAGTATTCAAATGAGCTGTTTTAATGTCAGAATAATTCTTAGTTTAAATGAAGGAACAGCTGTGGTTACATATCAGAGGCTTGGCTTTGTAGATTAAAACAAAAAGACTGAACAGATCTTTTTTCTCTTCTTTTTAATCACCAGTGTCTGACTACATGTTGAACAGGGCTAATAATTCTTTAATTAAAATGTTGACTTGGAATAACAGAGGGCACTGGTGCTCCCCTCCCCCCTGTGCACGCCTTGAACACAGTCACAGTTAGAATATGAAAGAAGAAAAGTCTTTGTTCAGATACATATTTGGTTAATTGTGAGCTGAAGTGGGGAGAAGATTCCTGCTTAAATCAGAATTTAACTCTTTATTTTATGCGATGAAAGCCGTTATAAATTATCTTCATCGCCTGATTTTGCAGCAGGTGTCGCGTGCTTAGAGAGGTGGGGGATGTTGTGACACAGAGGTTATACTGCTGTACGTTCAGTCGTGTTTGGGCATACAGCAAAGGTAGGCTATAATTACTGGTTTGTGTTGGTGTGTTGTAAACACTCCCCCGCCCCCTCGTTTTCCATCATTCTGAGACCTACTGTCATTGTGACATGCTTTAAGGCCTGTTTTTTTCTTTTTTTTTTAGCCCTGAGACAGCACCATTGCACAGCATTTCAATCTCTTCCCCGGCTCCCTCTATAGATGGGAGCAGAGAGCAGCTGCTGAAAAGAGATAAAGTCATGTTCTGAGTGCTGCACCCTTCCAGTCTAGCTTGCACTGCTCACCCGCGTCCTGGGAGCACAATGATAGAAGCAGGAGAGAGGCAGAAAGTAGATTACAGAAAGCAGACGCTCTCACTCCCATTACTGCCCACATGAACACCTTGACCCAGCGAGGTTCTCCACCTCAACTGAATCATGTACACACTATCTGATTTCACTCAGCCGGTGTGCTGTGTTTTGGTATGAGCCCCTGCAGAACTATGTATTGATCATCTTGTTCTCTTTTCTGAAACACTGATGTAGTCTATAATGATATAATATAAGCTCCACTGAGAAGCCAACACAACCCATCCCCCCATGTCTTAATGAAATTAGCTTTTGCTTCACTGGAAACATCGCCAGTGGCAAAGAGAGGTGACAAAGAAGATCATCTTCAAAGGTTACTCCCCACTTCTTTGTTCTTATTGCCTTTTTCTCCCACAATCAGTACAAGTTCATTTCTGTCCTGAGGCTGTGATCAAAACACTTCAGCAGGGCTTAAATTACATCAATAATACATTTTCATATAATTCCAGCACATGAAGTGAATACAGAGACAGGTATAATTTCTCAATAATCACTTTGCTGTTTTTAATATTTCATGATTAGAAGCCATCAGAGATTTGTCATGCCACCTAACGCTGTATTATTACCTGGATAGATGTCTGCTCTCATGGATTACTTACGAAGTAAGCAATGTAGCAGATGAGGGCTGTGCAATGAATCAAAAAGATGCATGATGCAGGATAACTGTGGGGTAGAGTTTAAAGAAAGAACTGAATTGAGAGAACTGCAATTATATTACATGGCTGCCAGTGTCACTGAAAAGTTTTTTCCCTAAAAGAAAAGGTACCCTATTGTAAGTCCTGTGTCGGGCCTACAGTCCGTCTGCAAAGGAAGTTACCACTAAAGGCAGCAGCACAACCAATTTGTTTCAACATCTTAAATGGCTGTGAGGACTTTTTGTTTGAAGTGAATTGCAGCGACACCTTTTGGCTGGAATCACGCGCACACTCTTAACAAGGTGTGTGTTTGTTTTAGAAATGAATGGAGATCGGATCTTCTTTTTAACACTACCTTTCTCTTTTCAAGACAACTTTTTACCGGATACAACGGGAAGAGGTAAGGTATTTATCAACAGTTTAACAGCTCTGTTGTTTGAAAGGTGACAACAAGCAAACTCTGTCAGGTTGCAGTGTAGTTTAGTAGCCAGCTATGTTTAATGCTACTCCCAATCCAGTGCTCTAAGACATATCTGTAGGCTAATGTGTAATGTTGGCATATCCTTGTTATGTCCTGCTCATCAATCAAGCAGAGCTAACGTAACCTCACGCTTCATTTTATTGACAGACTCTCAAGTTTGAACAGATCACTGCAGTATAACTGCTGCAGTTACAGTTTAGCTCATGTTTAAGCCTTTAGCTCGTATTTTAGCCTTTAGCTTATGTTTTATCTTGACCTTGTGTTTTAGCCTTTAGCTTGTGCTTTAGCCTTTAGCCTCTGGTTTAGCTTTTAGCCTTAACCTTTTTCAAAGCATCAAGAATCAATCAAACCTTGAACTGTCAAAGCAGAGAAAGGTTTGCAATGGCTGTGGCAAATAACTATTGTTACAGTTGGGCATTAAAAATAGATTCTTAAGACTTAATATGTAGAATAATTCCTTAACTCAAATGGCACACAGACTTTAGGATAGCCTGCTGAGGTCAGACAGTTCAGTCCACAGCTGGGAAAAGCAGAAATGTCAGTGAACTTGACGAGGTCCAGACCACAGCTGTGGTTTCTCTTTGAATGCCACCAAGAGATGATTCAATCAGTAAATTAACTTAGTAACCTATCAATAAAATCTAATCAAATTTCCAAAGAAATCAAATTGCTAAACATGTTAGAGTGACAGAGCGGAAATACTCGACAGAAATTTTAACAGAGACTTAAATGGAACATATCAGGGTTTATATATTAAATTTATGAAGAATATTTGGGTATCCAAAACCCCAAAACAAATATGATGGGGAGAAACCTTTTGAAAAAAGTATGATCATATTCACCAGCTACTCATTAATAGATCATCATTTTGTGTCTGAGATCCGGCAGCCTCTTTCATAATTCAGCAGCATTTGGCTGTTGTTTTATGCTCCTCTTCCATCCTGATTAAAAAGATGATGTGACCCTCATCAGTTACAGAAATCATGCAGGATTTGGACAGAATTAGCACCACCTGTGATGTCGTGTTCAACACCACAGTTGTTGTTGACGTATGAAAAATATAAATAAATGCTTTTTTATATTTATTGAGTTTCTTCATTCAGTCACAATAACGTTTTGTCTCACTGTGTTAATTGTCACAATCTGGCGACGCTGTGACATGGTTATAACCGTGACCAGCAGGGTGAGGAACACAAGCTGTCAGACAATCACACAGACTGGAGGCAAAGCCTCCACGCCAAGGAACAAACAAAAACTCATTTGGAGACAGATCTGGAATACGTCAGACATATAAAAGACTGGATCAACTTGCCTGATAGAGGAGCTGCTGCACCCTCATGTTGTTATAATAGATAGCTGGCAGTGGTGAACACACTGTTTGAATAATATAACACATGGTCTGGTAAAACATATGGTTAATATAAATGCCAAAAAGTATTAATATTCTGACTTAGAGTTCTGAGTTTGAAAACTGTCTTTAGAGGAGTACACACATAACAATTATCAGCCTGTTTTTGTCCCTACTTTCCTCCTTCCTGACCAAGGACAGCTAACGCCCGATTATCTTATGTCTTATTTTTTTATCCTATCAGATTATCCTGTGGTCTGAGTTGTGTTGGGCCGACAATCGTAAATATTAAACTTTTTCAATATTTAAGACCAAAAATCTTTATGTGTGTGGGGAAAACCGACAACTCCCGAGTCATGACTCTGTAAATTCTGACGTGGAATGGAATGTAGCCAATCAGGAAGCGAGCTGACTGAGGAACAAGAAAGTAGGCGTAAACAAAAACAAGCATGGCTGACCTGACATGGAAAGTCTGTGATCCCGCCATCTCCAGGATTTTTTCCACAGTCTTTTCTTTTTTTTTGGTTCACAAATGTTCTGTTAAAAATAGTCCCAAGACCAACATCATTCCCTCTTCTATGTCCTCTTCCATGTTGTTTTGTGTTGTGTTTACCGGTTGTTGCTATTTTTCTATGTCTCTTCTTCTACGTTTTTAGTAGATCACATTTGGTCATGCAAGATTTCTGTCTTGGAGGACGAGATTCTTGATCAGTGGTGAGACAGAACTGTTGTGTGTGTGATGAGCTGTGCTGAGATAATCGCAGCACCCCACACACAGTATGATCAAAACTGTTCAATGTCTGATTTTTTTTTCTTCATGTGTGGGATCCTCTAACAGATAAAAAAATCTCTTCAGATTTAGAAAATCCTTATGTGTGTACCCAGATTTATACATACACATAGTATTTTCCTTTTTTCCTGTCTTTTATGGGGTGAGAATCTCTTTGGTCAGCAAAGATGAAGGGACTACAAACCTCTCTTCTCCTAATCCTATGTTGTTTGGAGCGCATAATCCTCCCTCAACCACTGTCCTCATGATGCTGAGACCAAATAGTCTCATTGCTGTGCAGCCATCGCAGGTAGTTGTAGTATTTAAGAAACATTACAACCCCAAGGTAAGACAATGGCAGAGCTACGTTATGCCAAACTTCCACCAAATCCATTTTTGGTACATCTCTGCTCTGCTGCAGTTCAGCTCTATGCTCTCTCATCCATCAACACCCATGGACTGCATTTTCAGAGCATAACACAGAGTAGCACCCATGGACAGCTGAAGTCACAAGACCAAAGAATTCCAATTCTCCAATTCTACAATTTCATTTAGCAGATGCTTTGTCAAAAACAACGAACAACACAAGTGATTTAAACAGGAAGGAGAAACCTTAGTAAGTGTTAAGAAATGCTTGAGTTTGTTGGGCCACAAGTAATCTGCCATCAAGTGTCAGAAGATCCCACCCCACCACCCTTTTTTTCCCCCAGCAACTCCAGCAGTAAAAGGAGAATCAAAGATTTTCTTCCTCAATGATGAGCCCCCTCCTCATTCATGTTGTCATCAAAACCTCTGACCTGTTGACTCAAAGCATGGCTCGGCTTATTGTGATGGTCTATATAGTATTGTTTTTTTTGTTATTTATTTTTGGACTTCCTGTCCACTCAATCTCCCTCGTGCCAACTGGTGCTGGGGTATCCTGCAAAGTCTTCCAGAGTATCCTGGAAGTCTTGCATATTGGTGGATGGTTCTTGATAGCCTAAAGTTGGGACAGATCGAACACAGATCTGGTTTAAGTTAGCTGTCGTGGTGATCTTGCAGACTCATGATACAAAAAAGGGCAAAAACTTGTTTTTTTTCTACCATACAACAGTTAAGCAGATGTTTAGTTGTTGGCATGATGCTACTAATGCAGACACTGGGTACAGAGTGTATCTGTATTTGCTGTTGAAGTTTTGAAACCTGGCAGCAGAAGATTGTATGATATCAAAAATCTGGTGGTTGTTGCCATGTTGAACCCAGTGGTCTTTAAATGACCCTGTGAGAAGCGCATTCCCACACACAGCCTTCTGTTTATTAAAGGCAACCAGTCTCTATCTCAATCATCTTGAATATTTGAATCATGAGGTGTTACAGACACTAAGTGATCGATCTTGTCATGTCGCCCAGTTGGCAGCTCTCCCTGACACAGGATGGATGTACTGTCCTGAATGTTGGGTGGTTTGCTGGAGCAGTTTCTCTGCAGATAAGACTGGAGGTTAATGAAGCAGATGTTGGTGAACAATGAGGTCATAGGTTAAATTAATCTGCACTTCAGTATCAAGAAACAGTACCTTTACCACTGCATATATGAGCGGAAAGTTGAGCAGAAATTTGGCATCAGAAAAGAGCACATATGGCAAGAGAGCCAACATGTGGCAAATGATCTATTTATCTTCAATAGCCTGAGCAGTTCTACTGCCAGAATACAACGTAACCATGGCAACAAAGTCAGTGTTAGGACTACCAGTTCACTCCCCTGATTATTCAAATATGCAAATATATTTCATTAGAAGAATTGATATGTTTGTAGGAAACGTTTGGAAGGCTATAAAAGCTTCTCTAATTTTGAGAACAAACAGCAGCTTTCAAATTAGCAAAGACACGACAAATGAGAAAAATTAAAGAAAGACTAACTGAACTTAAAGAAATTTGTGACATGAATTTTGGGATCAGGATGAGATGCATTTTCTGCAACCTCTGCGGTTGGAAGATGAAGTGAACAAGGAAGTGCAACACACTGCAGTGCCTCGAGTATCTACCAGAGGCCTGATTCTGAAACCAAGTTACATTTTGGGTTTTAATTAAGGGTTATACAAATTTAGGCACAACTGGAGGCATAACTTGTTTGACTGAAAGATAGGTGCATTGTGCCTTTTTTCCTGGTGGCTTTGACCTCAACTCCACTTCTTGGTTGGTCAGATTAGCCAGAATTTACAAAAGCTACATCCATGATTTTGTTCTTCTTCTTTTTTTAAAGGGTTTTTATGCCTTTATTTAGAGCGGACAGGACAGCTGAAATCCCAGGAAACAGAACATGAGCAGAGACTGACATGCAGGTAAGGAACAGCAGGTTGAACTCAAACCTGGGCCAACCTCCTGAGGGATTCAGCCTGGTAAGGCTGCAGGACCTAACTGCTCGGCTATACTGATGCCCCGACTATACTCATGTTTAACAATCCATCATAGCATCTGAACACCTTCAAAAACACAATCTAGACATGTTTGAGTCCAAGCAAGATCCTTTTAACGTGAGGAGTTGTTAAATTTTCAGTAAATCAAAACGTTTCAAGAAGACAGCTTATCCAAAAGCTACTTACTCTTTTATTAATATCACTTCATTGCTCTTGGAAACGCTGGTGAGAAAATGATTTAAACTTATCTGGTGCAACAACAGTTTTACTCCCTTTACACCATCAATACAAAGATGCACATGTCAAATACTGCCATGTGTTTAATGATTTACTGCTGTTATAAATACTGAAATATAAGTCATATGTTAGGAAACTCAGTTTGAACTTGTATTAATTGCCCTGGGATGAAAAACATTTGCTCTGACAGTGTTTGTGTTTTTGTCCCTCATGGATGACACAGTCTCCGTCTCTTTCTCTAACCAGCTGTTTGTGTTAATTGCTTCTCCTCTTGCTACCGTCAATCTAACGCAGCACCCTCCAAACTGCTTATGAATTGATGACAATAATGGAAATCAGCGGAGACAATGGAGCGAGATTACACCCTGAAAAGGCCAATTTTTTTCTTGTAAAACAGGAGCATGGAGAGGGATCAGAAAGGACCGTGTCTCTTAAAATAGACAGAGCCTTTTCATTATACGCTAAACAAACGCAACAGCTGTACAATTAATCCTAAATGGGTGGATATAGCTTGCACTTAGCCCATCTGGCATGGCGGGGGACATTAAAATGAAGACTGAATAGGCCCGACTGAAACCGATGTGTGCAGAGTAAGTGAGGATGATGGTGTTTTTGGGTGGATGGACATTTTTAACAACTGAACCTGAACGCTGACTCGAGGTGGCTTTCATTGTGGACATTTTGAAAGAGGTAACAATGGGGTCCTCTGTTTCGACTGCTCACACTACACCATGCCTCCGCAATAACTGCTGCAAAAAGCCTCTCGCTTAACATGGACACATGGATCACAAACAATAGATGCACCACAGTCGGCTTTCGGCTGGGAGAATTAGCAAACAGCGACAGTCGGGTTAGATGTCAGCTGATGTGGGTGAAATACAACAAAGAAGTCCATTACATGACTATGATTAATGCAAGCATACTTTTTGGGTAATCTTTCAGTCTTCAGTTTAGTGTTTGCCTTAAAAAAACTGGAGCTGAAGTTACCTAACAGGCAGGCTTGTAACTCTACTTCATATGAAATGAATATTTCATAGGATGTACTTTCCTTGCACAATGTTTCGCTCTGTTCTGTTCTCCTCCCTGCCAGGCAGACACAAAGAAGCAGAAGATTGGGTTTGGCCCATCAAGGACATAATAGTGCTGGTGCAGGAATATTAGATCTCAGCTACAGCTGGGGTACAATGAGCATGTGGCTCCTCCGCAGGGACTAACTCCTTGCACCTAATGCAATCAACCCCACAAATCACACATACGTTTAGGTGTGTGTGCGTGGTCGTGTACACGCACACACACAAGCATCACTGGGCACAAAGACTTCTCAGCATGTCTTGCGGTAAGTCGAATCATCATCGCTCAAATCTGATTTGGGTCTAGGGTGTTCTGACTGCAGTTTGCTTTATTAAAGCAGTCAGATCCACAGCCAGGCCTGTTCAGTGCTTCTGGGTCGCACAGCATCCACAGACTGAAGGGCAATCTGAGGAGGGGGCTGCTGGAGCTGGTGGGGGGTGAAAGGCAGGAGACGTGTGATTGGCAATCTGTTTAATGACAGTTTTAATGGTGACAAACGAAGCTGTAGAAGACCACGAGTGGAAATAATTCATTCTGCGTTACTGAAAAGACGTTGAATGTTGAAGTGAATCTGTCAGTTTGGGGTTGATGATGAAGTTATGCTTGAGCTAACAACAAGAGTTAAGCTGTCTTACACTGATATCTAGCAACACACTCACTCCAGTATTTTAAATTATTAATGCTGCTGGCAAGGGGGCTCAAATGAATCAGTAAATAAGAGAGTCTCTGCTGGCAGGGGTCGAAAGAAAGTAGCTAAGGAAACAAGAAAAGCTCAGCTCCTTCTAATTCCGCAGAAATATGAACAGCATACTTGTGCGTTTTCTTGACTAACTGCTGACCTTCAGAAACTGTTAAATCGCACCCTCATAAAAACTCAAACAGAATACATTTCCAAGGTAA
Organism: Labroides dimidiatus; assembly: GCA_030710495.1. Classification (NCBI taxonomy): domain Eukaryota; kingdom Metazoa; phylum Chordata; class Actinopteri; order Labriformes; family Labridae; genus Labroides; species Labroides dimidiatus. The sequence goes on from CM061154.1 coordinate 22,352,207, forward strand.
ACAAACGAAATGACCCCATCACTTTATAATCATACAAAGCACACAACCTCCTGTGGAAAGTGACAGCATTTCACATGCATCCAATCCCGTGTGCCAGAATGCCCATCTGTTGTTGTAAATTATGAATGAGCCATTAAATTTTTATCCACATTAAATGTCTTCCATTTTTTAATTATGAGACATTGGGGTGTCTCGTCCTCAGAAATGAGATTTCTTCGTTTCGAAACTGCAAAATGTTGAATCTTTCCTCATGTCTTTGCCAGACTATAGGAGTCGACAGAGGTGAGTGCAGGAATTCAGATCCTGAGCAGCTCCTGCTTATTCTGTACATAAATGCTGCCACCTGGTGATCTATCACGGACACCCCACCATGTGTGAGCAGTATAACTGCCCCGTAAATCAACATGGGGGTTGAACAAAGATCTGATCCAAGCTTTAATGCCACTATCATCACAAGCAGCATTTCCATTTTTAATTGGCAGGCCGACCAGCTGCGGACAGACTCGAAAGGTCAAAGTGATAAAGACAACAGTGTTTAGATACACACACTCACACACACACAAAGAGAGAGAGAGAGAGACACACACACACACACACACACACACACACACACACACACACACACTACATTTACTCCTGCTTGCACATCAATCAAAATGGCTGCTTTGGGAGGTAGGGTTAATGGTTTTATTCGTCATGCCAGCCAAGGACGTGAGCATGCGTGCCCATTGGATGTGATGTCTTTATTAGCAGACATGACAGCAGCCAACTCACCAGTCTCTGCTCCACGTGGAGCAACGCCAACCAGTTAAACCCTCAGGGTTGTTTAACCAACGCGCATACAGCCTGAACTGTAACTGCGGCAGTAGAATGATTCAGAGGGAAATCTAAATGCGTCAAAGCATCATTGAAAGAGATTATTTCAGGCATTTAAGTATGATGAAAATAATGCTATTGTGTATTTTTGACACTTTCAAGGACAACAAAATATCCTTCACACACAGTTTCGATAACATAAGCCTTTATGACATTCATATGGTGCGAACAAGATCCTATTTAATTCTATATTAAATCTGCATCTGCACAAATCACCTCTCACTGCACAATACAAGCAAACTCAACTAGTTGAACCTTAACTGTACAGTATTTCTCCTCTTTTACTTTAATTTGAGTCTATGGAATCAAACTAAAGGACAAATAGTGCGTGAATTTACCTTCATTATCTTATGCTTGGTCATCAAGGTGCAAGTATTTAGCAAAACGACCATCTCTTTTTTCACTTTTCTATTCCAAACAACAGAAAAATATTAAGGCCCATATATCCAAATCACCTTGTGTGTTAACAACAAACGCAGTTAACTTTCTGGTTGCCATTGACGTCTATAGACATCAATTTGATTCAATGCGTCTGTAGACGATGTATTTCAAAAGATGAGGGTGGTGTCTGGTGGAGTTTGTCTATCAATATCAGGCTTGTGAACTACTGTAGGTGGCAGTAGTGCTCTCTTTGGATGAGAGATCAGCAGAGATGTGAGAAGAAGATGCAAGATGACAGATATTGCAAGTTGGAAAAGTTCATGCAGCTTACACTCAAACAGAGCATTTGTCAATTTTGGAAAGAGAGAGTTTCGCGATCTTAAGAAAAGACGATGGAGATCATGGAGAGGATCAAAGGATGGAGCTTCAGAGACGAGCATGAAAAGTGTTTTTTTCTCCATTTGTGTTTAAAAAACAGGAAGAGAGAGATGAAAGAAGAGTACTCTTTCTTTTTGTAGTTTAAGAGTTTAGAAAACAAGTCAAAGAACACAATATTCTGTGGGTCTTGAAGATTGGTCAAAGTGAAAACAAAATCTGAAAATGGCTGACAACAAATGAGTTAAAAGCACATGGGTGTAGACAAGTGTGTGAGTAGATGCGAGAGAGTAGAGTAGACGAAAATGATGTGAGTCCCTGTTGGGCAGTGTGAATGACGCCAATTGGCTGGCACTAATGGCACAAATTTGTGCAAATATAGCAAATAAATGTGCAAAAGGTGAAAAATCTGAAGTCAAGTTAATTATTCGCAGCCTGACAGCCAATCAGCATAGAGTTGATGATGTATGATGTCACAAATTGACTGGCGAAAGTACATTCATCTGGAAATTTTGAGAGGTATGGCTTCCCCATTCTCTGTGACACCGCCTGTGTTTCTCGGAGCAGGAATAAAAGGAGCTAGCTCGGAAAAAAGTGACTGAGGAGGTCAGATTCCAACTATTTGTTTTGTTCAAGGTGTAGTGCTAGAATCCTCTGCTAGCTCCCAAGCGTTTACATTTTTGGTCCCTTCTTGATCCTTTGAGAAAATTTGAAATAAGATAATTTCTGTTTGCTCTAAACTTCCTGACATTGATAGCACATTCCCATTCTTTCTTGTTTTACTGCATGTGTTAGACAGAAAGGTATGAGTTTGACAGTGTGGATATATGGACAGACATAAGGCTAGGATTACAAACTCTACTGGCATCATTTCCCTGTGGTACCACAGCTTATCAGTGTGGATATGTGTGTGTAAACTCCAGTGTGATAACATACTTTAACACAAGTCTATTACATCTGTTCACAGGCGTTCCTTATGTTGAGGGTTGTTATCCCAGCTCTTTGTTTGTGAATGTCGTGAATAGGACTGCTATAAATGTGCCTGGAAAGCACTTACCAAAATAATGTGTCAAAAATAAACAGGCAGAGAAGAAGAATGTCTTATTTTAGAAATATGACTGAATACAAAGACGTTGTTAAAGAGGGATGGAAATGCTTCCTGAGACAGGAGTGAGATTGCACACCAGTTATTTACTGTCCTCGGGGTGTGTTTTATCACGAGTGAGGACATCAATTTGTTTTCCACTGGAAAACCTAAAACAGGAGCACAGCTGATAGGAATCCGGGATGCAAACAAAAAAAACCACACACAATCTGTCATTTACTTTTATGGCTAAAACGGCAAATAATAGAATTTCTACCATTCATGTAAACAGTGCATTACCATAGAAATGGTCTCTTATATGCACATGTGAGGGCTAAAGTGGGTGAGTGGGGGATGGAGTTGTTAATCCTGTTAGTTTTCCTTTACCTCTGAGCAGCTCCTGCCACCAGCTCCAGTGCTGCAGGGATGTGCACAGTAATAACCCAGAGACACTCAGGCACTTACTCTGACTGCTTCAGGCTTAAAGTCAGGCTGCGAAACTTACATCTTATTCCTTCTTGTTAATGTGAAACTCTGTATTTTGAGGTTTTCCTTTTTAATGGTCGTTGAGCGCGCTGTAACGAATACTGCTGATTGCTCGATCCTTGAATGAGAGAGAGAGACTGAATACATATTGCAGAATTTCATCTCACTTTCAGGCAGGAAAAAAAAGATTTTTCTTGGAAATCGCCTACAGTGGAACAACTTCTTATTTTTTCTACATGGTCCCTCTGGAAACCTGCGGATTCTTTTTTCAACTTCTCTGTAGTTGCAACTTAAACAAAGTCAGCAGTATTTGGCTCCGCCAACACGAAGAACTTAGACAACTGGAGAAGCAGAACTCTAAAATCTGTACTTATTATCTGATAGAGGACTCTAAAATGAGAAGTTACAGCTAAGCTTGAATTCCACATTTCAATCCCTGATTTTTTGACACCAGTAGACCACAGCATCAGGTGACTCTGGGTAGATTTTGTCGTAAAGAACCAATAAAACATGTCACAAAGAGAATCTCTGGGGATTTACAATGTTGACGGACAAATCTGAGAGCTGTCAGGAAACCTGGACACACAAACCTCGTTACACTGCTCTTGGTTTGATGGCAGCCGTATTTGACAAAGCACAACTGGCGACTACTTCCAAACAAATTTGAGAAAGATTTTCTTTTCTGTTTACATTTTCATTTGTTTCTGTCTGATTTAATCATCACCACAGAGGTCCACCTTGTCCATTAATTTCTTAAAGAATTGTTTTTCGCATTAGATGCTTCAGTTGTTACTTGCTGGTGGATGTGTTTTCTCTCCGAGCGCCGTTAGTAATGTTATTTATATCAGCATGCACATTTGCTGTTAGATGGATTGCAAAGCCAAAGCCATTAGTTGATAATATGCTGTCTGTTTCTTGCTGTTACTCATCGCTAAATTGCATTAATGTGGCACACGGATTGGGGGAACCGTTTGTCTTCCTGTCTTGTGTGTGTGTGTGTGTGTGTGTGTGTGTGTGTGTGTGTGTGTGTGTGTGTGTGTGTGTGTGTGTGTGTGTGTGTGTGTGTGTGTGTGTGTGTGTGTGTGTGTGTTAACGTGTGTGTATATGTTTGTGTGTGTGGGTTTGGGCATTGTGCAGCCTTTTTTGTTTCCCCTCTGGATCGGCTGTGTTAATATGTCTACCCTGTCAATTTTATGAAAGCTTATGTCAAACTGAAATTCCAGTTGAATATTAAAGGTCTCAGCATGAGTTGGTGGTTGAACTGCTTCCCAGACACAGTGTTTACATTGCCATCCCCAGACACTCACCTATCATGCCACCCGAGGGCTCAGGATAGCGCCCACATGATGGGATACACTGCTAAACAAGAGGAATGCATATGGCTATCAAAACCCATTAAATGCTAATGCATGTCTTCTGTGGTTCATAAAACATATCATTAATTCTGTTTATCTTAATGTTTCTGTTCAGGGGGAAATATTCAAATAGCACCAAGAAGGTAAACTACATTAGAATCCAGTACAAACAAGGGATGTTATAATGAGAAATATAATATGGAAGTAATAACTCCCTTTTCATGTAGAAATAAAGCCTCAAAGAACAAAGGTTAGTAAATGAGATCAGAGCGTCTATTTGTACACAAACTGTGTGATGAATAAGGCAGTAATCCCATCTCCCCCCATGGATGCTGTGCTGCAGAGTGAAGACATATGGCTGGTTATGTGTCCTCCTACCCCACCCTGTGGTCTGTCTTTGACATGCTCGCAATCTCTCGACAGAAAGGAAGCCAGACTGAGTGGGGGAGAAACAGAGAGAGAGAGAGAGAGAGAGAGAGAGAGAGAGAGAGAGAGAGAGAGAGAGAGAGAAAATGGGCTGACCCTGATCACACCGCAGCCACAGTCACTGTAATCTCTGCCCACCTGGTGATTTATAAAGCACCTGAAGATGATGTTTTATTGTAATATATTGAGGTTAATATTTCAGCTCGAGGTCCACAGCATTAAAGCAGGCATGAGTCCACTGAGTTTGTTTTACCTTCTCCTAATCAATCAGGGCATTCAGTGGGTGGAATAGCTTAGAAAAGAGCTCTGCTCCCATTAACCAGACAAATCATACATTACAGTTTATAAATTACACACCAACCGTGCATGGACTCATTCCCCACACCATCATTTGCTGAAGAATTGTGATCCGTAGTAAATATTTGGTTTATGTTAAAATGTGGGCAATAGGAATAGCTTGAAAAGGCTAATGCGTTGGAAGAAGGCGATATGAAAATGTGGAGTACTCTTTATACCATTAAGGTCTTTATTATGAAAACAGAAGGGTCTGAGACGAGAGAGCCCCTGGAGAAAAAAACAAAACAAAACAAAAAAAAACTAAAACAGCCTGGCACATAATAAATGAAACAACATGGAGGGAATATAAAACATCATGAATAGAATTACATTTTCACCCTCCAAATGTAATGCTCTGCACCGCCTCTGCTATCAGTTTGACAGGCAAACATAATTTTACAGGCATATTCCTCAAAGCAATAATAATGATACCTTTGTTTTGTGAGAGCCAATAAAAGTCCATCTTGTTTGCCGCTGGATGGGTAAGAGGCTTATGCATGTTGAATTTAGTCTCTGACAGGAAGGGAGACAAAAAGGCTGGACTTGTCATGAGCTGAGGCTCATCCTAAATTCCCATTACGTCTCAGAAGAGAGGAGTTTCTTATTCTTAGACATAGAAGGAAGCATTGTTCATATCAAAACTAAGGAAATGTGTGTTTTATCATTCGCCAAACTCATCAGCAGCAGAATTACAATCCGGTTAAACAAGGTACTAATATTTTTATTATTGTAGGTCCGGAATGCCTGGATGTCATGTGTTGTATCTTAGCTGCAGTGCTGCTATCAGCCACTAGCAGGAGCTGTAGCTCTAGTTAAAGGCTACTGTCATGGTGCTGCAATGGTCTACTACCCAGATGTAAACAAACACAGAGGGTGTCAGTAATTTGATCTAGAAAATGAATATAAAGCTGCATACATGATGTTTTTGGTTAAGCTAGCGTATCCCCACCTGATTTAAGGATTATGAAACCTGGTGACAGACATAAATGCAACCCGTGCCATTATGAAATGTATAAAGAACAACAACAACAAAAAAAAGGTCGCCATTTCAACGACTGTTTGGCAGAATGGCTGCTTTGTACTTTCTGTACATTGATTTTCTAAGCATTTAAAACGGAAGTTCAGTTCTTGAGGTGGAGGCTTTAAATGAGCCATTTGCTTTTTACATTAATTACATGAATAGGAACAGAATAAAGCCTCTTTCTCCAACAGCAGGTCAACGCACCCTTGTCTTCAAACCCAACCTGTCAGACGCTGGCTACAGTCAAATCAATAACTTTAACATGGTTTGGACCAAAGCTCATTTCACCCTGTGAAATTATTCACCCACATCCTTTTCACCCTGCCAGACTCAACACAGGCTTTAATTGCACTCAGTGAAACGAAGTTTAATTTAGCTTGAACATCTAAGAAGCAGTGTCTTTCACCTCACAGCAGACATCTGACATATTTTGTCAGTTTTGCTTTGCTGAGCCTGAAACACAGATCAGGTAAAAGCTGAGCTCCCTGGTCTCAGGTGTCAGACTATTCAAAGAAAAAAAAGTCTGCAGCTCACTGTTTTACATAATTGGCTGCTAGTGTTGGTTTTTCCACATCTGGTTGGCAGTAAAAAATAAAAAGACACCACTGTGTGTTCATTTAGAGGTCTATCCATCATTGCCTGACAGTAAACAAGCAACAACAATATTCACAGCAATAAGAGAGCTGAAACTCCACATGCAGCTCTTTTTAAAAGAAGAAAGTGACTGCCCAACACTTAACGTGCACGCAGCGAGAGTCAAAGGGCAGCTGGTTTCCTCTTCTAAGATCATGTAATGCAAACTGCTTACATGACATGTCATTAATTAATCGCCTGACGCATTTAACTGCGCTGTGTTCAAATGTTTGCTGAACAGTGACTTTATAATCCTCCCTCTCCGCATCCCTGCGTTTACTTTGGCACAGGAGTTCAAACTCAGCAGTGAGGAAACAGGGAATCCAGCCAGGGACAGGAGTGGAGAGGGGAGACGAGCGGTGCTGATCAGCTGTGAACATGACATTAAGCTTCGTCAATCATCACATCTACATACCTCAGCTACATTTTTTTTTTTTCCACTCGTGTCGGCAAGAGGAGAAAAATCTCCCAGCAAACCTTTGAGCTTGTACAAGTGTTTGATATCAAAATGCAAAGCTTGGATGTAATGTACGCAAACCACGTCTGCTTAACGTGAATCGAAGCCTATGTGTGTGTGTGTGGGCCCATGTAGATGTGTCAGGTTTTTTTTTTTTTCTTTTTTCCTCCACAGTGCCAGTCAGGCAGTAGGAGCAGGAGGCTTCTGTGGAGGAAGGGAGCTTGTCAGAGCTGTCTCACTGGGTGATGTTAATATGGCAATGCTAAGCTGGCACAGGACTTAAGCAGCTTACAAAGTACAGGGAAATAAACTTGATGATTCCACAGCAGTTTGCAAGACTTTCTAAATCCTAAAGAGTTTAAATACACATCCCACCTCATGCTGGCCGTGTGTCAACTCGGCTGACGCACACTTCATCACAACGTACAGTTGGCTTACATATTAAAGATTTTTAACAGTTTATGTCGTCAGATGCATCAATGTGCTTTTTTTGCTGCTTCAATGACCTGTGAGACCGACCAGCCAATTGAAGTCTGATTTCCATGTGGGATCAATATTCATGTGGGTCATGGCAAATCCCTCAATTAACTCGGAGAGCAAGGGGAAAAATCAACTCTGTATCAGCATTTGTGAGCCGTCTCTTTCATCTTTTCTCCTGATGGAGGATGAAAACAGAGAGCCGCCTCAAAGTCCAGGATCAAGGGCCAAACACCTGATCAATAAGAATTGGCAAACACATCTAAACAACCAGCTTCGCTGCTTGCCAACCAGTAAATCTCAATCACACGCACAGGAGTGCCAGACTATACATTTTCTTGGCATATAACAGATCATCTAGCACGCTGTGGATTCATACAGATTGCTATTAGAAGCGATCAATCACTTTAATGACCGTCATAGTTCTGTTGAAATGTAATTCCAAATATTAGATACTATATGGAGAATACTGTATGTCCATCATTGTTCAGTGATCTGATGTCGTATTGGACTGTAGGAGCTGATGTTTTATTGTTTAAGCGTTAGGGTTTTATGGATTTTCCGTCACTTTTGTTAGATATCAGCAGTGACCTGAAGATCGACCCTGTCAGAACAGGGCTTCATCGACGGTTTCCCCCTCGACTCATCCTCCTCCTCCCATTCCACAACCATCTGCCTGCATCTGAGAGTCACTGGATCCTGCTTGCCTACACTGTCACCCAAATTTCTTCTGCAATGAGAATATCCCCAATAACAGTCCTAATCCCGGCACGCCGTGCTGCTCAATTACAGTCTTTAGGAGGATGGGATTAGGAGCAGAGATGGCGGGAAGGGAGGATGGAGGAATGAGTGTAGATGAAGGGTGAGGCAGGGGGGAGAAAGGAGGAAAAAGGATAAGGGGGGAGGAGGAGAGGCTGCTTTTTACTGCCATGAAAGGCTGCAGATGAAGAGACAGGCACAGCAGTAGTGGGTAAATCCCAAATAGCCTGTCACCAGCCGACAGCGCACTGGAGCGTGTAGAGCACAGAGCAGCACGCTCAGACTGGCAGCCCGGGTTGAGCCAGGCTACAGGGAGAGGGAGGAGGTTGTCTGGTGGGGCTGCAGGAGATGTTAAGGGTTGGCCAATTTGACTCTGGCATGGAGACAGGAGGTTGGGGGAGAAATACATCAGGTGACGGAGATGCGGGACAGGGTGGCATGGGTCACGATTTCAAGCTCGGCTCATAAACATTTCTTTCTGATTGTGTCTGGAGGGGATGAGGAAGGGGAAGGGAGGTAGAAAGCTGACAGCGAGAGAAGGAGAACAGGCATGAAAGAGGGAGCTGAAGAGAGAGAGAGAGAAGGAAGTCGAGCTTAGATATAAGGCACTGGGGCTTATGCATCCACGCTGGCATTTACAGAATCCAGGCCCAAATAAACATCCCTCTTCCTCATCCCTTTAGTCGTGGATGTTGATTGAGGCCGCTGGCAGGCAGATGAGCCATAATCAACTACCCATCACAACAGCAGCCATCTCACACAGTGACACTGGCAGCCGTGCGAGGGGATCCTGCAGCCAAGTGACAAATCTGGGTTTGCAGAGCAGATTATATTTACACACACATTAATGTTCACAGTGTTTCTGTAGTCACAGCACGTCAGTAAACTTTCTGAAGGTAATCATCATTTCAGTGTGAAACTAGTAATGATTCTGTTTTACTCGACTGTATGAGACAGAGGGAAATATTTTGATTGGGAAACAGATGGTCATGCTATTTAGAAAATAATGCAAAATATCAATATCATTCCCTCTGTACCAGTTACTTTTTATAGAATGACACAACATTTTCCCAGAATTTGTTAAGTCTTGGGGATGATTAAAAGGATTATCTTTGGATGTTATCTATATAAAAGCTTGTTTTGCTTCCACCCATCAGTGTGCATCTTACACATAAGCTTCAGTGTTCCAACTGATGCAGACAAATAAAGTCTAAAAGGACATTTTTTAAAATAAAAATAAAAATAAGAATTGCTCAGATTTCAGGTTGGGTTTTTTTTTTGTTTTTTTTTTCAGTGTGTGAGTCACAGATTGTATCATTTTTGCGTTATTTAGGAGTACAGTTGCACAAATATCTCATTTCATACAGGCCCTATTTGATCTGACCCCAAATTTCACATATTTGCAGAATATCCTTATTCTTCTGGTTATTAGTCGCAGCTAATAAAATATAAATAGGAACATTTTACAATGGGAAAAAGTTGATATTGCGCAGGATTAAGTTCACATTATTGTTGGTGTGGCCATCATACTCATTTGGTCCCTAAAAATAATTAATTGCCCTCCCCTGGTTTAGATGTTGATTAGAGATAACGTGATGTTTTAGGAACACACTTCACTGTATCATAGAGCTGTTCAACGGGCTGCGTGTGATCACTCCTCAGAACTCAACTGATGTAGAACAAGAAGGAACTGAAGATCAAGCAAACACTGAATGAGATGTTTCCCCCACAGAGAAACAGTCTTTTTTTCAGTCTAACCTCCTCCAGAGGGAACCTTCATGTTCTCTTGTCAAGTTCTGTTCCACTGATTCTCCCACTGATCCTGCACTGTCCTCATGTCAAGCCCAGAGTACACATACAGACAGGCCCTGGTCAACAAAGCCGTGGCTACCAAAGCATGAAGTGAAAAAAGAAAACAACCCCCCTCCCTTTCCCCGCTGCTCGGCCGTGGTGAAACAGCAGCACAGCACCTGATGGAGCTGATAAAGTGGCCCCATCAGCTCCCAGTGATGGTCACTGGTCTGGTAGCTTCAGTGCCGTGCAGGGGGAGAGTACACTCAGTGAAGTAAATCAACACAACACTCCAACTGCAACCAGCTAAACAAATGAAACAACTCTGGGTGACATGGAATTACACAATCAATGAACAATGGGTCCGTGTGTGAGCCGTACCATGTCGGTTTTAACCACAAGAGTGAATACTATAAACTACTGATTATATTATTATAGCCACTCCCTTGTAAATCAGGAAATAAAAGTGTCCATTCGTGTTTTTGGTTTCTGTTGAGCTTTCATGGCCAGGGTACATTTCTTGTATTACTTCCATGTTCAAAGATGTCTCAAGAACCAATAACTATGAGCTAGAAAAGGAGAAAAAATATCTGTTTGCTAACTCAAGGTCTCTTAAACTGAAAGTCTATTGTTATATCAGTTATGTAAATAAAGTGATGAATCTCTTCTTGACATATAAAAATTCAGTGAATACTCCCGCAAAGTGAAAATGGCTGGAAAAAGATTCAAAGTTCCAACACTGTGAAGCTTAACAAGTTTGCTGTGGTCTAAAATGTACCATCCTCACACTTTATCCTCACATGCAACTGATGACTAGTTTGGTGTTGACCAGCCGAGCAAGATCATGATGATGACAACACATCAGATGTATTTACGAAGAAAAGATTGCGGAAAAGATTTAACATCCTCTCTTTCCAAGCAGTATTTGTAATATTTAGGCCCTGTTTACACAATAATGATTTTAGGGTAAAACAAAAAAAAGGTATTGTTGTGTTTCTGCCTCTTTTTTACACAGAAATGGCGTTGTAGTCAACCTAAATTAGAAACTTTTGGAAATGGCCTCTAGAGTAGAATTTTTCTGAAATGCAGCGGCCTCCGTTGCAAGCTGGAGTTTTCAGACATCACACTTGCACATTAAACTGTCATCATGGGTAGGGGTGGGTAAAAATATTGCTTTATTGATGCATTGCAATATTTCCTCCCTTAATTCAACATCTATTCAGCAAATCCTCTGAATTGAGTCGCCTCCTGGCCAGTTGGGGGCACTGTACATGGGATTTGCATTGTATGGACGAAGGCTACACACAATCACAGTTGCGACGAAAACCTAGCAGCAGCATTTTTCCTGACTCTCTGTCTGCTACATGGAGTGTGCACATGTGCGTGTATTTGTGCGACTGTGTGTGTGTGTGTGTGTGTGTGTGTGCGCACACGCATGTGTTTGTGTCTATGTGCATGTGTTTGTGTCTGTGCGCATCAGGGCAGAACTCTGCCGTGTGAGATACAGAGAGCAGAGGAGAGTTGTCAATGTGGGACCATGAAGACTCAGGAATTACATCCCCTCATGTAAATAAGATAAATTACATATGGATATTTAATCTGTTAAATAAAAGAAAAAGATATAGACCTGATCTATGAGAAGTAACCTTAAATTACTTCTGTTTTTATCGCGAAACAGAAAAACAATTTAACTTGACTTCTAAGTGGGGGCGGGTGCTGTCGTATGATAGAAGGGGAAACACTATGATCCAAATCGTGTCTTACAACTGCTACAAGTGATTGTTTCCTTGATAAAAACAAATTACCCCTAGTCTTAAAAAATAAGTAAATATAATGACGAGCCAGTCTTTTGAACAGTTCTTTGAAAGGAACGTCTCCTTAAGATTCAGCTCCCTTCAAAGATCCATAAATCTTTAACACAGGTAAAGAGCGATTCTGGCATTAGGCATCATGTTTTTAACTTTTGTACTCCATATGCACGGAAAAACAAACAAGAAAACAAGTATGCGTGCTGAATCTGCTGACTGTCTTTCAACAAAATATGCATCTATAGCTCCACTTCTGCAATCAGCAAAGACACATTTATTATAAATGCTAGATGATCAGCTCACCTCTACTTCGGTAGAGGGTTACCAAAAGACTACAGTTATATCACCAACTACAGGCCTGGAATGCATACTTCAGTTCCTCAGCGTTTCCATGTAAACTGTTTTTTAAATGCTTTTTTTTTTGTTTTTTTTTTCGAGTGAAATGTTGTGTAAACAGGGCCTTAGTATCTCAGCAGCTCACTTTTATGCTGATCCTTATCTCATGAGAAGCACTGTAATGTTTGTGTCTGCTCTCTGAACTGGCGTGATTTGATACTGAACTTCTCTCAGGCTGCTTAATGTAAGTGAGTCACTCGAGGACAATTCCTGTGAAGTTCGTAGCCCCTCCACTAGATCATAGACTCACTTTGAACTGTAAAAAAACCACCGACTGATCGAGGCTGAAAATCTTGAGCTTTTGGCAAAATATGTGAACTTATTCACTTTACAGTGTTATTCAGATAAACAACTGACTCATCGAAGCTCCTACTTCTATAAGGAGGGGGGTCAGCCCAGTCCAGAGGGCCAGGGTAGAACCAGTAGATAGAGTGGAGCCCACTGAGGGTGATTAGAGAGGGAGCATTCATAGCAGTCAGCCTAATTAATCTACAAATAGCTGTGATCCTACAGTGGGGGCCCGTGAGAAGTTACCATAGTGATCTCATGACTGGGGCGTCTTGATTATTTTCCTGCAGATTGCTCTCTCCCCACACAACAGCAGAGCATTAACAGAGTTGAGTGTGAGGAGCAACTGGTGCAGCATCTGGCTCCCACGTTTACATGCAAGGGGACAAGATTAATGGAGTGGATTAGCATATCTATGTAAGGACCTAAGTAGTGTGCATTCTAATTACTTCCACAGCCAACACTGCCTACACCGACTAACTCCCTCTGTCCTCTGCTGAGCAGTCTTCTTGTGTCAGAGGAAAGAGAGAGAGAGAGAGAGACAGGAGCTGGTCAATGATGTCAGCTGTCCGGCTTCATTTCAGAGTGAGAACATCATGACGTTTACCTCAGAGATCACCAAGGAACCTAGACACAGCCTCAGAGACACAGCCCAGTGATGGCTGTACTATTCTTAACATCTGTAACTCCTGCTAAACCAGAGAGTGTAGAGCTCAGTCTGCAGGACAGCCACAAAAAGAGAGAAAGACATCAAGGGAGATTTGTGAATACATCAATCTAACGTTTCTGTCGAAGCAACATGCTCTGCAACAAGGACAAGTGGTGTCGCAGGTTCACTGACAGCAGGATTATGAAGGACAGACAGATGGATGGGCTGTCAGCGGGATCAAGGGTAAAGTACGCAGCCGGTGTCATTCAATAATTACCTGAGTGGACCTGTGCGTGCAAAAACTGGATGATGATAACCCATCTTACAGCTGATAAAGAGATTGTGAAAGGTAGTCATATCTGAGGAGACAGTACACCTGTTGTTAACACGACAGAGAGAGTAAACATCTCTCTCTGAAGACCTACAACACAAACAGTGATGGTGGGGACCGAGATGAGTATGTGTGCTGATATGTGTGTGTGCGATGGGTGGTTCAATCCAGCAGAGTGTCTATATAGAGAGCAGGCAGCAGTTTCTTCACATGTGATGACATGCTTCATTAGTGGGGGATCCTGCTGGTCCACAAAGGCTCTGAAGACCTAAAAGGGTCCTTAATAGGAAAAAGCTGTCAGCTTAAAAAGGCCGAAGCAGCCACTGCAGAGTAAGAGAGGTAACAAATAAAACACAAGATAACAGTCTGCACACATGAGATGAAATTATATCACATTTTTCACATCCTCCTCTTAATTTATAGTATGAGTGATCACCAAGAAAAGAGACTATTGTAAACTCACACAAGAAAAGCTTTTAAGGTTGATCTCGACTGTTTCAGAAAATTAAAAGATTTCCTGATTCATTAACTTAATATTTGGTTATAAGAAGCTGGCTGATACCAAGCACAACCTCCAGTGTTTAAAATGACCCTTATCTGGAAATGAAAAAAAAAAAAGAAAAAAAAACATCCTGAAGTTCCACTGGAGACTGACTCTAAAGATCTATAAACCAAGTAGTAGTACTACAAAAAATTGTCCCCTGGAAAGACCAGATCAAGTAGGGCAGTAAAGACATGGGGGGGGCAAATACTCCAACGGCTGCAGAGCTCAGTGTGAGCCAGTGGAAGTCGAGTCCTGTGGCTTTGCTGGTCATTTGCTACTCTATGCACCACCAAGTGCATCATGGAGGCAGCTGATAAGGCCCACTGGTGGCTGTGGATCCAGAGGGAGCCACTTGGACCGAATGATCACCAGCTGGGTCTCTCTGGTGAGGGTACTGGTACTTTAAGAACTGAAACACCCCATTACCCCTGGGTTCATCTTAGATTACGTGTCCAAGTTGCACCAGAAGGTGTATTGAATGGTAGAAACTCCAGGAAGTCTATGAAATTAAGATCTTATTAAGTTTTAAGAGTAAGAGAAATCATTATTACACTGAAAAAATGAAACATTGACTTTATTTAAATTTATTATGTCAACTGGTTCCATGTAAATGTAATTAGATGAGTTGAAAGCAATAATTTTAGGGTCAACTAAGTTGAAACTGAGTGTACTTTTAGAAAGCAGTTAAATTAAATGTTTTTAACTAATCAATGCAAAAAAAAAAAAAAGAGAGAATTCCACACAGAAATTACACGCTTGGACACACACAGAGACACATGCAGAAATGAATTCAAAGGTTTCCAAAACCCACCACAAACACTGCTCCTGCTCAGTACAAGCCGTTCCTTTGACTCTCTGGAACACTGTTGACAACCACTGTGCTTGAATACTCAACCGAGCTTTCAAAGGGCTCTCTACATTATTGAATACCTTGGGTTTTAAATGAAAGCATTCCTCATGCTTTTCTCTCTTTTCGCCTGGTGATCCAACCACTTCCTCTACACAGTTCAGGTCTTCAATTATCCATTAACTATGAGCTCACTTATGTTATCAAGATGAAGCTACTCTACAGCATTCATAGAGGCACAGTAGGTGTGCATACCTACTGCGGTGTGTAAGGGTAATATATCTATGGTGTATGGATGCCGTATATTAAGTTCATGGCATGGTGAAGCTGCAGTAAGAGGTGTGCATGCACACGTGGCCTTGTACATCTCTGAAAGGGTGAACCAAATTGAAATAAATGACATCCATGAAGCTGCCCCACCCTGTCCACATATCTGACGCTGTGAGAATCCAGTAACTGGGTCAGCAACATAAACACGCTTAAACACCAGCCGGATCTTCCATGTTGCTTCCACAGATGTAATGTAGAGTGACACTGGAGATACAACTCTGAAATATGGATGTATTGGGACACGGTTCATAATCCCAGTACCCAGAAATGGTGCATATGAGTGTGTGGGTGGGTGGGTGGATGTGTGGGAGGGTTTTTTATAGCTATAGTAAGGATGATGGACAAGGGAGAAAGTAGTAAGAGAGGAGGATGTTATCAGGAGGAGAAAGCAGATCAGGTGACTCAGTCGGAGATAAAAGCATGGTGTACTCTCAAGAAGGAGAACGCTCCCCAAAGGTTATTCGCTTTTACTTGAGCTTGAATTGTTTTATAATGCCAAAGAAGATTATGTTCTTGTTAAACATACAAAAAAGAAATGTCAAACTGGACTTCAATTGGACAAATCCTGTGAATCCACTTCAAACTGCATCGTTTTTTCTTACCTTGAAAAGTAGCAGCTTGAAATTATTTTGATGGGCGACAGACTTCTAATCCCACTCCATGTTCGGAAAGTTGCTTTTTTTCTTTCTTTTATTTATTTATTTATTTTTGCATTGTGAAACTTGGGTTGAATGGGTACAATCTCCCACGAGCGGTGCGTAATGTTTTAAGGAACAGCTTTCTGGCAGAAAGCCTGGAGGGAATTTTTTTTTTCCCGTTATCACTGCAGAGGCGAAGAGACTGAAAAGGATGTTGATGGAAGAAGCTAAGAGGAGAAAAAGAGAATGACCGAGAGAGAGGCTGGAAAAGAGTCAAACTGGGCTTGGCTTCTGAGGCTTTTTTCACAAAACAGTAAATAGCACTCCAAAACTTGAGAGGACCAATGAACAAAAATACGGATCCATGTGAAGTATTTCTTTGGATGCTTGTGCTCTAATCAGTTTCGAGCATGTTGTTGATAATTTCTATACTTTTTTTTTTTTTTTAATCATTATGACTATAACATCATACCGTACAGACATCCACAAGCTGAGGTGGCACTAATATTCTGTGCAACTGAAATACTTCAGCTCAGATTGTTGTCTCTCTGTTTTACTTGTGTGCTTTATTTCCCTTGCTGTTACAATCCTCTAAATTCCACTACTTATTCTACTAAACTACTCCGTGAACTAATGTTGCCAAACCTTAACCACCGATGTCAGACATCAGTATAGGACTGCAACTAACAATTATTTTCATAGGTGATTGATCTATTGATTATTCTCTTGATCAATCGAGTAGTTGTTCAGTCCATAAAATGTCAGAAAATGGTGAAAAATGTCAGTGGTTCTGGAGTCCAAGATGACATCATCAAATGTCTTGTTTGCAAACCAAAGATATTCAGGACCGTCATAAAGAAGCAGAGAAATCAGAAAATATTCACATTTATGAAGCTGAAATGAGAGAATTTGGACTTCTTTTCTTAAATAACATAGTTGATGATTAGTTTAGTGATCGGTTAACAATTGATTATTCAATAAATTGTTGCAGCTCTACATCAGTATTCAACCTCTGCTCTCTGTTTACAGTACTGTCATCCTAAGGGCAAAATAACCCTGATTTGAGTTTAATATTTAATAAATATGTACCGCCGTAAAATATAAACAGACATTTTAATTATATGCCAGTGCATTTGATGAATTGTGCATGAGTTCATGAATCTAATTCCACGTTTAACAATAAAATCAATAGTTGCATTAATCAAGTTCCAGGGAGTCATTACTACACAGTGTGCAGTACAAATGATAGAAAACATGCATGACAAGGATGCAGACATGGACGTTAGAAACAGCCACAAAAGAAAAATCTTGTAGTTGCGCAACGGGGTGAAATCCAACCCAGTGACAAGTTGAGTGCAACTTTGCATCAGAGCTGTGACTCAAGGCGGGAGAGGTAAACGGGACTAACCTGCTTGAAATGGGACTCGGTTTTCCTGCTGCTCAAAAGCAAAAAAAAATAATAATTTCTCCTTGGAAGCGGAACGCACTTGAAAATAATAATCTATGCAGGAGAGACACGATCTAACCAAAACAGCAGGTGAAACAATAGTAAAAGTCCCCAGGAATGGAGGCTCTCCTCTGAGCATACACACCATTTCAATATCCGGCATGGTTATTGCCCAAGTTGAAATTGCTTTTCAGCCCCTAAACAGTGCCAGTAAACTCGTTAACACCACCTCTTCACAAATCCGTGTTAATCATCCCCCTCGTCACAATGGGAATGCTGAGGAAGTAGAGGAAATAAAACCTCTATCTCCGAATATCTCCCGAAATAGTCGGAGATTTATGAAATGTCAGATTAGTTCCAATTCTCAGCCAGCAGCCTTCAAAGAGAGAAATAAATACACAGTTTGTCTGAGGTATTTATAAATCATTTTCTACACATACTCCTCCCCTGTGTGGCAGATTTACATTTTTATGAGCTTTAAACTAATCTGGAAAAACAGATGTTTAAGATTCCAGGAAAAAGAGATTGAGGCCAGTTGTCCATTCTGCAGTGAAATGTAATATCAATGCAGACAAGTTTACCTTCGCTGCAGCAGGCAGGTGAGCTGGGAGAGTGAATCTGGTTTTGCATATGCAGCAAGCTGTCTAAACTTAGCACAACACAGGACTATATACGGTGTCACTGCAACATTAATGAGGGCATATGCTGCTTCCAGATCCTGAAAGGCACAGAGGCACAGTGGATGCATGTATTGTAATAATTTCTACAAATAATATTTTTTGGAGTCATCAGCGTGGGAAAATGTGCAATACAGGGTTGATTTTTGTCTTATTAAAGAAACGAGAAAACGTCTCTCGCCCCATAACGAACCACATCTGGTGTAGGGCAAAGGGAATGTTCAAAAGGTGATTTCCAATTAGGCATTAATTCGTCACACAACCTCGCACTTTAATTAAATGTAGCACATCAAATGGAGATGTGAAATGTGGGGTTATTAATGCGATGACCGATAATGGGTGTTGCCAAGTAGGGGCCTTCATACCCCAGAATAAGCCCACACCCTCTGAAGACTGGTGGCACCACAGCTTAGCCTTAATCCCTGCGCCCGTCAAAAAGACACATTTTCCTAATTGCCTCTTAACTCATATGAAATTAGCACCCACGTAAGACAAATTATCATTGCATGATGTGGATAATGGAGATCGGGGAGGGCGGTTTCTGCACTGATAGGCTGGTTGAGCTCATTAATTATTGTGTTGCTGGGGATGGCACCAGGGAGCGGGGAGTGCGCGGCGGAGAGGATGCGAGGATAGCGCCTCTCGTGGGGGTGATCCGGGGGCATTAGTCCTCTCCTCAAAGGATTATCCACATGCAGCGTTCAAGGAACTGCCGAGGGAAAAGTACGCTGAGGAGGATTCCGGATCAAGTCCATAGAAGAGATAGGTATCGCGAGAAAGTCTACTCAACGACAAAAACGGCAAAATAGAAAAAAAAAGTATAAAAACGATGCAATAAAATGATCCTCTATATCATCCTGATCCGTCTCTGAGCTAAGCACATACTTTTAATGAATGAAGATGACCTAGTTGATAGAAACAGATTGAGATTAGGGTTTTTACATAATTTGGGATTATACTTTAGGGAGGAATTATAATAAAATACCCTATTATTCTCTCTAGAATGATTTCAAGAAAAGCAGCTCTTAAGAGTTTTTTTCCCGGATTATGAAACTCTTTATTATTTACTCTACAGTCCATACATTACTCTTTATAAAAGCATCAGAGGCCTATTACCCGAGCTGGATTAATGTTTGATTGTCATTCGGATTGACCTACATTGACTGATGCGCGTGTCCCTGACAACATTTTTAATGACAGATGGCAGAATTCCCAAAGCGATAGATCAGTCTGGCAACAAAAAGTCATCAGTGAATGGAAAATAAAGAAGAACTTTGATTTGTTTTGCATGATCTGAGAGGCAGCTGTTAGATTCACAAAAACAAAATCATGGGATTGCTAAAGCATGACTGAAAAGCAGCCTAAATATGATTTATTTAAAGTCTACTTTTTACGTCAAACATCAGCTGTTGGATGACGTAAGAGAGATCTTGTTGTTTACATCATGACTAATGCAGCCAACAAACACCTCATAAAAGGAATAATACACATGAAGACTATTCACATTAGCTTTGTTGTACACAGAGCGACAGAAACATCAGACTTCTGTCACTCCGGGCTTATCGTCCTCTCCACTGCCGTTTCCTCCATCCCCATGGCAACCACTCATCTCCTTATCCTAATCACTACAAGTTAACCTTGATACGAAACAGCGCCCAAGGGACCATTCACACTTTTGTGCTGCCTTCTGAAGACAGACACCATTTCTAATAATAGCCATAAAAGACATCACTGTCTGAATATTATGGGAGGCTGAAGATAAATGATGAGCTTAGCAAGACAGGTTAAAAAAAAAAAAAAAAAACGACATGTGGGGAACAAGTTTGTCGAAGACTTAAAAAAGGATGTACTTCAGGACAGAGCTGGAGAAAGTTTCAGGAAACATGAAGCCAGGAAAAAAAAGGTGCTATTTTCACAGCTTGTGTATTTTTGTCAGGATGTTTATCAAGTTAAACAGCGAATCATGATGCTGGAACCTCACTGCCCTGATCCGCTGACACTGGGAAATATTTTGACCTCAATTTTCTGACATGTAAAACATGCAATTACACCCTGTGTTCTCCTCTTCTGCGGCTGTTTGTCGAGCCAATTTGCTGAGCAGAGCCCGTAATCCTCCAGTTTGAGGGCTGTAAATTAGAACGACATTGCATTCAAAAGAAACTCTGTCCTACTTTCTGAACTCAGGTCTTCAGCTGTAATGATCTGGAATACAAAACAAGACATCTCCTCAGCACTTCACTTAATCCATCAAAGTCAAACTCTCGAACCCTTAAAGCTGTCAGAGACTAACCTTTCATTACATAACACCCATTAGCTATTCTCTGATGGAAGCATGCTCCGACACCGACAGTTGTTATGAGTTAGGCGAGCAGATTTTTTTGCAGATTCTTGTGTAATGAAAAGAGTGTGATTCTGTCTGAATGATACATGTTCTCAAAGAGTCAGGAACACGAGAAGAAGAAGATGGAAGACAGTATTCAGCGACGCCTTGATGCAG
Organism: Labroides dimidiatus; assembly: GCA_030710495.1. NCBI lineage: Eukaryota > Metazoa > Chordata > Actinopteri > Labriformes > Labridae > Labroides > Labroides dimidiatus. The sequence continues at coordinate 22,373,116 of CM061154.1, forward strand.
CTTCATGCATCAATAGTTTTAGAAATATTCATGGAGGGGGAAAAAAATACAGCATGACTGACTCTTCACTGCCCAGGGACACTGCCCGGTGTTTTATGGAGGCACTTTGTCGAGGGTCGCCGAGCACATTTCAAACCAGCACTGCAAAAAGCTCGGTCAAGAAGACCGGAGATTGAGATGACCTCTTTGGGTTTTATGGAGCCCTCAGGCTGCAGGCTGGCTAATTATGACCGACCCAAGGTAAGTGTGACTGCTGGTCACCTCTGGCCTTGAATGGCCTCTCGTGGCCCTGCAGCTTTCATTAAACAAGGCCGAGATTGAACAGTTTATGAGACAGAGCAGAGACACCAGAGGATAAAATAAATAAAAGAGGTTAGCTACTGTATGAGAACTCGCAGACAGAGTAAATCAGCCTTTGGCAGTCTTTAGCACCCTATAGACTGAGAACTCCATCAAGCTGTTAAATAACAATGATTTTTACTGAATTCATCTCTTTGTTTACTCTTTACATTAGTCAATACATAATTAAATCCAAGGAATAAAAGAAAATCAGAAAATATTCTTAATTTCCCAGAGCCCTGGATGACATTTTGATATTAGAAATGTTAGCCATCCAATTTTTGGGGGGTTTGGAATCTTCTTTGCCTAAATGTAAAAAATTAATTTGTGTTCAGCACAATAAAAAGCTCTACTGAAGACTAAATCTGATGTCACATGTCAAGGTTTGAGAATAAAACAAATATGAAGAACCCAGATGCAGAGAATCAAAAAGTTAATAAACAGAAAATAAACAAAAATCTTACTTAACTTGGGGGGGGGGGGGGGGGTCCAAATTGAAGTCCAGAGAAACTCAGGAATCAGTGGGGGCAGAATAACATTGTTTTTTTTCCAAACGCAATGTTTCATCATCTGAAAAAAAATTAACGTTAAACCTTACTGTTGCTAACATCGCATTGTTATCATTAACGTTAACGTTAGGGTCATTCTCACAGGCTTGAGCAAAATATTCCTTAAAGTTATCCTTGCTTATGTACCTTTCTCTGACCCTTTTCCCTCTCTCTTTACTCCCGCTTTGTCGCCTCTTCTAGCGAGCCACAGTAGAGCTGGGAAGAAGTTGAGACTCCATTGTCTGGTGCCTGGCCTCCTGTCATAATTCTGCTCAGTCGGTGTCTCTCTGTCCTTTTCATCATCAATACCGTCTGATTTAGCACCTTTTGCTGGCTCTCCCTCACCACCAGCCTCCTTCTCTCTCTCCTCATTTTTTTTTTTTTTTTTTTTAAATAATCAGCAATAGACCGCTTCATTTGCACTGCCGGTGTACATGACGGCGCTCTCTCTTCAGAACAGGAGAGAGTCCAGGTGGAGGATACAGTGCATGTGTTAGCGGGAGCATAAAACATATGCACTCACACGAATGGGACCAGATGAAGTTCTGACTCGCATACGCAGAAAAAAAGATTGAATATGTGACCATTTTGGTTGCAGTCTCAAGCCCTGTCCATAAATATTGAGGTATCATGTTAAGAATTATAACAATAAATGATTATATATATTTTTGAATTAAAGTGGAACTGAAGAGGTGTGAATCTGCTATGCTAACTAAAACAATTCGGGCTAATAAACATCTAATTACCTTCTACCAGTGAAGTAAAAGCAATGGTAGGTGCTCACACTGTGCTATTAGAAAAGACAGAGGAGTTGTTAGTTAGCACAGCATTAAGATGTTGGAGAAAGTCTGAGTAATCTCCTCCTCTTTATTAAGACACATGGCAAAGCCATTCCCTCTCAAACTTCCTAATCACAGCTCTCTTTCTCGGTGAGTGAATGAGAGTAAACAGGATTACTTTGGCTATTGATTGCACTCGAAAGGCACACTTTCAGAGGCTAGAGTAAGCAAGTGTTTCCAAAGGAAAAGAAAGACACAAGTATAACTGAGAGGCATCTTATTGAAGTGGAGAAAACTAGGTCTCACTGAATAGTGAAAAGTTTCATCATACGCCTTTAAGTGTTGGTATGAATGCAGCCATCAACGTAGAGTCAGAGATCAACTCCTTGCTGCTGGTATCCACAGCTAAGTACCAACACAACATTACCCTTTTGTTAAAGATACCGCCCTTGGTCTGACTCTTATACTGATGACTCTTCAGAAACTTCACAGTAAATCAAGATGATCATCAACAAGTCTGCTTATTTCTGCAAGCTGGATTTCAGAGGCTGTGCTCAGGTCACATTTTCTAAAAAGCCAGGTCAATATCAACCAGGAAATGGTTGCATTCAAAACTCATTCATTTGCTTCCACAACACTGGCACACTTTGGCTAGAGCTTTACAACAGTGGGTGATTGCGCTCGTAAGAAACGCCGTCTTCATCCTAGAAAATCATTTCTGATTCCAAAGGGTCACCACACGTCATAAAAACTCCTCTCAGTGACGTGGAGAATAAATCTTGTGCACCAGCCTGCCTGTATAATAAAGGTCATGTAGATTTAGAGTCCTGTCAGGTTCAGCTATCGTAAAACCAAATGGGTACATCTACACTCTTTTGGATAAGTGTATTTTCCATGTTTTGACTGGGAAACATTTCAGTGAGTATTTATCTTCATGATCAGTGGGTGCGATGATACAATGGGCTGACCTGCGCTAATTCTGGGAAACACAATTACCTGCCACAGTAATGGCTCATGCAGGACGTGATGGTATCATTTAGCCCCATTACATTCACAATTCACGGGCACATAAAAGGAATAAAATCTTTTCTAGACAAAAAATATGAGACAATGAAGTCTTAATCCCTACATTAATGAGATCAAACAACCCACAACTGCTTTCTCGGAGACGAGGAGAGCAGGGTATGACCGGGGTAAAGAACACCTCACACACAAACTCTGTGACCATTCTGGTCAACTCAGAAATCATCAATTCATCTAAAATGTGTGGGTGTAACATGTAGTACAACATTATTCCAGCAACACAAGTTAATGTGCCGCTCTAGGAACATTAAAAACACACAGGGGGTCAATACGCTGTGTATCTAAGGTGTTTACTATGTATTTGACCTCAAAGCATAATTTCAGCAACCATGCTCAGTCCGTCTTAATTGCACCCACAGCACAGACCCATGTGTAAAACCAGGCTGTTAAACAGAAAAAAATAATCATCCACCAGGCTTGGATATTACCCCAGAGTAAAAAAAAACACTGAATAAACGTTTGCAGCAAAACATCCTTTTCTGATTCGGCAAATTATACCTTGAAGCAACTTAGGAGAAGTGAATAGGAGTGGTGCGTTTCCAAGGCAAATCGTTATCGCTGCTCTTCAAAGAGAAGCAAAATAACTCTGGAGAAGAAAAGAGGAAAAAAAAAGGAGCAGGTCGGGAGGGGTGTGTAAAGATTGAGCGGAGAGAAACAGTTAGGCAAAGAGAGAGAGTGTGTGTAATGGAGTAGATGTAGCAGTGAGAAGTGGTTCTCTCCATAAGGCCATAAGGTAAACTCTGTGGGAACTGTGACTCCACGCCAGAGGTATTGAAAAGTCAGGCGATAGCAGTAATGAAAGAAATGCAATAATAATGCAATAAAGCTGCTTGGGTGAGTCAGCTGGGCCTGCGGCGTTGTGCAGTAGATGACCTGGTTTTCTCTCCTGTTCCGTCCCTCCACTGCAAACACCGGGCCAAGGTGCTAGCCATCAATAATACATACACACACTTACCGTCACCACAAGCCCCTAAGCTGCACGGGGCTGAGATGGAGGCTTATTAAAGTCCCTCTCTTCTGTTATTGTTTAGCCCTGAAAGAAAGTGTTATTATGAAAAATAGGATGACAAAGAGGAGCCCGGCTTGGCACGGTGTCAGAAGCAGGCACTACTAAATTGCTATTGTCCTTGGATGGAAAATTAAGGCTGGGCCAGGCTGCTCATTCAGGCTGTATCTGTCCTGCTGCATGTTTCCTGTTGCCATGGCACAGAGGAAGTGCAGCCCAAGAAAGTGAGTCAGTTTTAATGGTTACTCTTTCAGGGATGCTGAGCCAGGTGATGGAGCATATCACTTTGATTAGGGCCTTTAAACCACACTTCAAAACATTTTGCTGGGAAGCAAAATTTTTATCCAATCAGTAACCAATAACTGACTGATTCCTGGAGCTCTAACCACACATAAAGATGGATGACGCAGCTTTACTTCCTCTTGTTGAAAAGTAAAGCCAAAACATGTCTGTCTAAATACTACATATTGTGCTAGTGATGATTTTTGTTTTATTTTGTGTTTGTAAATTCAATTTTCTTAATTTTTTTTTTTTTTTTTTTTTTTTTTTTTAAGTTTGACCTGTGTCCTATTTGTTATCACAAGGAAGGAAGCTTTTCTATGACCTGTAGCTGACTGCAGGGAGTTAGAGGGAGAAGTAGAAGATAGAAATGTTTGGCTTCACTTTCATTGAGCTGACATGTCATCCATTGTTTTAACAGCCCTGTAAATGATTCACCAGTGGCTGCAAATGGGGTTTTTGACTTGCCAGGTGACTCTGGATAAAATACAGAACAGGAAACCTGGTCTTGGCAAAGTGCTGGATTCAGGTATTTGTTTACTACACTTTGGTTTTTCTAAATAATGCTTTCATAGATAATACACATTTCTTGGCTTTTAAATTTATTTACAGAACTAGAAAAGCTAAAAAAATAAGTGTACAAGCGTGTAATAAGCAATGAGTGTTTTTATTCGTCTTAAAACAGGCACATTTAGAGACAGACAACCATAACCAGCTTGTAAATGTGAACCTGTTCACATTTTCAGCTTGGAATCCAACAGAATGAAGTGTATGACTGATACAAGAGTGAAAGGAAGCATAAATTTGCGAGCATCAAAGCCGTCAGCTGTAAACTCCATCCAAACATAATGACTATGATTTACACCTGAAGTGATTTATGATTATTTTTCTGTCAGACATTTTTAAACATCTATTTGAATGTAATTATATTAATTAAAGGCCAGGTGGCTTAGATATTTATTTATAATTAGAAAAAAAACTTTACAAGTATATTTATACCTTTATTGGTGCTAAACAGCATTAAAAAGACATTTCTGTTATCTCTTCCAGCTCCTCTAGGCATTTTGCTTGACTGACCTGGGAGACAGGCCTGGTCTTAAATGGGCTCACTATTGTCTCGTCCTGTCTGAACAGGCTCTGTGCTTGTTAGCAGGTCCCTGTTAGACTGAAGCAGAAGAACTTGTTCAAGGTCTGATGGACTGTGGCTTCAGCACATCAGGGACAGACAAGGTCCTGCAGCGGCGCTGACAAATGAAACTTTTCCTGATGACTTCCTCCCCCATACCTGCACCGTGTCCTGACCGTCCTGCTGGTGTCTCGGCTTGCTGGGGAAGGTTAGAGTGGAGTTTTTGTGTGTTTGTGTGTCAGTGCGCTTGTGTTTCTGTACAGCTGATGGGGATCTCTGTGGAAGCTGTTTGTCCATGCATCCGCTCTGTAATCACTGCCATAAAAGAAACAAGAGGCGACGAGAGACAAGCAACTGGCAATAAATGACACGTCCTCCCAGCGGTGTAATAACTTCCCCATCCATCAGTCAACCTCTGTTCAGGCATCTCTTTCCCTCTCTGCTGTTCGACTTGCTACTCTGGCCCCGCTTTCTTCTCTGGGGAAGAATTACTTGGACGAACAAAGGAATTGATTGAGCTCGGCCACCATTTGATGTTTATTTCAGCTCAAATGAAACCGTCTTGTCCCCTCAATAAACCTGTTCAGGCAGGCAGGAGAGACTACAGCCATGTGATAAATTACAATATGATATCACGGTTTAATATGTACCTCCTGCCTCAGACAATCCGCGTGTTTCGCCGAAAAGGACCTTGAAATTAATCTGAAGCCCTCCCACCCAAATTTACTGTCGCACCAGCTCTCCATGAGATCGATTTTCACACCATATTCCTGTAAATGATTGGTGGCATGTCAAAGTCCTGGGCTCCCTGCTGAGAGAGGGGGCAAAACAAAGGCAACCAGAGGATGGGAGAGGGTGAGAGGGGAGATGATATGAAAAGAGGGGCAGAGAGGAGTAAATATGTGAAGAAGAAGAAGGCAAACTGAGTAGAGCAGCAGAGAGATGGGAGATGATTGAGAAGACTAATAAAGCAAAAGCAGGAGCTGAATTTCTGCTTTCACAAAGGGGTGAGGGGACGTTGGCCCCAGAGGAGCGCTTATTTATCTGCGGGGAAAGTCGCGCGTCACCCTTCTCCCTGCCAGCCACAGAGAGGTCATAAATTACCTGTCTGTAAACCGTCAATCTGCACCGAGGGCGACAGCTAACCGCAAGCTTACACTCAATCTCGCATGGAAACAGGCATGCCCAAATATGTACAGTGCACACACACACACACACACACACAGGCACATGGACCTGCCTGTGCTCTATTGGCACAGTTTGCCATCTCGCCAGCACTACACAAACATTCCCAGACTTCACAAACACCAGCAGAGAACCTTTATTGGAAAATCTGGCATCAGAGAAAAGAAATGATGCTTTCTGTCTGCACTGAGTTTAAAAATATTTTGATGCATTTAGTTCATTTTACACTTTTATCCTGAAAAAAAAAAAAACAAGTCATAAATAGATGCCTTTGATTCCTGCTATTTTTATACTTTGAAACACAGGATGAGACTCAGAGTTTCAAATATTGAATCATTTCTGAGGCGCGCACACTCTTCCTGGCACTTTGATGAATATGCGCTGTTCTTCAACAGAAACGCCAGCAGAAACTTCCAGTCACATCCAGTTAGAGCCCTTCAGCATTAATAATGCACAGGCCTTTATCTTCCGTCTCTGACCTCTTAAATCACTATCACAAAGCTGCTGGTCATGGAGTTAAGACCCTCCTTACTTCCCTCTGCTTTGCCTCAATCCATTCCTCTTCATTACCTATAATCTTATCTACCCTCTGTTTTCCAAAGGAACCATGAAGGCATCAGGATTACTCATGGAGAGAGTATCTTTTCCCTTCAAAGCTCAAGTGTCACTAAGGTTACAAATGCCTTGTCTGACCCTGGTAGTTAGAAGCAGTAAGGATGTGATGGATTCCTCAGAGAATGATTCCCCTCTGTGTGGACTAAACAGAACTGGTGACAAAGATGTAATGTCATTCTATCGTGTTGACGATTTGCAAGATGTCCCATTTTTCAAGCCTACATGTGTATGTGAACTGCATCTGTGTGTATGTGCGCAGCTCAAAATGAGAAAGAGAGGGGGAAAATCTGATGAATTGTCTCATATATGGAAGCCATCAGCAGTCGGGTGATTTATGGGGTTAATAACGGAGTCTATTCACAAGCCTGCAGTCCTGTTGTTTTCCTGTTTGTGCTGGGATGACAGAAACACTACGGCCAAACCACCCATTTGCTCAATCCCATCCTCATTCAAAAAACCATAAAACCCAGTCTTCGCTCGCATCTGTAGCATTTGGCACTGTGGGCAGGAGCATGTGCACACATGCACTCAAATGGTGGCTCTGTTTGCGTTCGCTAAGACAAACATAATTACAAAGCTAAATTTATTCTCCTGGTGTTGTGTTTTAAGATCTGAAAGATTAGAACCAACAGGCAGTGAAATTTAAAAACAGGCCACGAGGTTATTTAAAGGAAAATACTTAGCAGAACAAAAACTGTGCAATGACTACAAAAGCTCTGACACCTGGCCTGTGCCTTGTTATTTGAATGTGCGTATCGTGTAAATACCTATATATATATACATCTATATAAATACACCACACCTTGTTTGAATTCAGATGATAACAGCAGGTAAACAGGAGCAGAGACAACACTTTTAGGATAGTACAGCACTTCTTTATACTAACAGACTGCATTACAGATGGTGTCCTCTGTATGTGCCTCAGAATTAACTTACCACAAGGTCTCTAGGTTCTGAAAATTACACCTAATCCAGATAATACGGTAAATACTGCAAACAGATTTACTTCCCCCGATAAAGAAAATTGCATTCATTTTGTCCTCAACGCTAACACACTGTGCATTTTGTGCTTCATGTTAACCACGACGATGTAGCCCCTGATAACATGCATGATATCTGTAAAACATAATGTTTGACAGCAAATCAATCATTTCAGATGAATAAATAAAAAGACTGTTATCGAAAAGACATCAGCTGGAATAAATCACAGAAGCACCTGTTTCAGTGCTGTCTGGGGGAATGTAATTGTGTACATCTTTTTGAGTTTTATAATGGGGGCAGTCATTATACATGCAGAGTAATGAAAAGATAATTATGAATCCCCCAACCGTGTTCTGTCATTTGGCAGGCTCTTTAACACAAAGCATACGTTCCAATGAGCCTCGGCTAATCTTCACAAGAGAAGAGGAAATTGGCTCTCTTCAACCGACTCCATTCCACTTTCCATCTGTGGACTAGCCGGTTTTGAAATCAACATGAAAGATTGGAGGATGGGGGCAGAACAAGAGCAGGAGAGCACATGAAAGCAGAAAAGTAAGCGAGAACCCAGAGCACAGCCGGAGAAGGAGCCAAACAGAAACGAGGTGTGGGGAGGGGAGGAACAGCAGCAGTGCTAATATGTTTACCTACTTAATGCTACTGTGGCGCTGATTGCTTTATCAACCCCGTCAGCCTGGATATGAGATGGGAGAAGTGTAAACAGGAAGATCGATGAGACAAGTGTGCGGAAAATAATCTAAAAGGATATTTGCAGGATGTGTTTTTTAAAGAGGAGAGGTAGAAGTATCACGCTGAGCTCACTATTGCCTTGTCTGCCGAACGCTAACTGTAGCTGTCACAGAAGACAACAGGTTACAGCATGTGATTGTGGCAGCTAGCCTGAGCTGGCAAGAGTTAATGGGAAGCTGCAACCTCCACAGCTCTCTAATTGCGGTATTAAGTGGTGGGTAGGAAGATAAAAGGGAAAAGGTGTGGGGCTAAATGTGTGAGGACTCATAATGTTTGAGGCACAGACGGAGACAAATTAGCCTGTTGATAAAGGCAGCCATGGAGGGAACGATGGTGTGTTTGGAACATTGTCGACAGTTGATTGATCACCTTGCCACAGTCCTACGTGTGAGTCTACTTTTGTGCTCACAAAAGGAGTGTGTGATTAATTACTTTGAGCATCATCCTACCCTGGTTAGCAGGATGCAATTAAAACTGAAAAGGAATCAGCAGAAAACATTGTCAGAGTTGTACAGTTGTAGAAAAATGTTTGCCGTGTCGAGGGACACGCTCATGAAATCAAAAGGCGACATTACCAGCAGGTAACAGAGAAGGCATCCATCTGGGAACAAACCCAAAGAAAACAGGCGACTCAAATAGCCACCAAAATTTTTTTTTTGTCAGTTTCGAGAAATAAAAGAGCACAAGAAAGGTGTTTGCATTACAATTTGTAAAAAGCGCTTGCTTGGATTTGATAAAAGATTCTTTATTCTAGTGACTGCTGTGCTTTCAACAAGCCTTGAATGTCTTTTGTCAAACTAATGCGATTCTTCCTGACAGGCCGAAAATAGATCCATCAGCCTTTTCAATAAATTCACAGCAACAAACACATTTTCATCACTGTGCATACACATTAAAAAGAATGCACCATGAAGTTAAACTCCAATAACAACAGCCACATACTGCAGATAAAGCCCAAACACTCACACACCCACTCTCACACGCTGTGGCTTAGAAGGAATCTGCAGCTCAAGCTAGAGGCCTTGATATAACAAAGACACAGCTCAAGGATAGAAAAGCACTTTTCCCTCACCAAGGCCGATTGCTGTGAAATGGAATGGAAACAATGATACCTATAGCGAACAACAAGCGGGCCGACAGACAAACAGAAGGAGCGAGCTAACATCACATCAGTGCCGCTGCCACGGCCTTGTTTCATCGACAGTCAGAGCCATTTAGACAGGAGCTGTTAGATGGCTGGACTCTGGGCTGCTGTGGCCCCTCTCTCCCGGTGACTTCAGAGGCCATATTTATCTGCATTAGGGATGAAAGTGTGAGGACAATCAGATTGAAGATGGCTAATTCCACAGCTGTCGAAGCACAGCACAACAGTTGATTATTCCTCAGACTTATCTATGTGTGTGTGTGTGTGTGTGTGTGTGTGTGTGTGTGTGTGTGTGTGTGTGTGTGTGTGTGTGTGTGTGTGTGTGTGTGTGTGTGTGTGTGATTAGATGAAAGAGCTTGTTGTCTTTTTTTCCTCTTTCCCCTTGTGTTTTCCCATTGCTTGTTTATCACCCAACCTTCATGGCGCATCTCGAGTCAAAGCAGCTAGGTTCAAACAAAATGCCTTCCTGCTAATTATCTACAATTCCTCATCTTCATAAGCTCACTACCCCCCCCCCCCTTTTGCAATTGAATGAATTTGAATAATAATGACTTCTTGGCTCGGTGCAGTGTACACACTGCCTGGTGGAGGTTAGTTGTTGTAATTTCTTCACTTGTTCAGACACAGGTTAGCCTCCTTGAGGAGTGAGTGTTCTCAGTCCTGGTGCCAAGTGGAGTGAACATGACCAGAATCAAAGTACAACTCTTACTTTGAACATTTCTTTAAAGAAACACCACAAAATTACGGGATGTCCCACACAGTTTCTCAGCCATTCGAGTAGGATACGTAACAGAGTAACTTTGGATAAAAGTGTGATTTTTTTTTTTACATTTTAACATCTTTAAAAACAGAAGCTGGTATCATGGTTACTTTGATAAATTTCATGGAATAAATTAGCAACCAATACATGGATTGTTTAGTTTTCAGCCAAAGTTATACTGAAAGTCGTTAAGTTCATCAATGAACTTGCAGTTGCATCCATCAATGATTGAGCGCTGAATTGCCTTTTGTTAAAAGGTTTTTAGGATTTTCATTGACCACCATTCCCACATTCCTCTGGGACAGGGGTCTGCAACATTTATTGTCAAAGGAGCCGTTTTGTCTGATCTCACCTGGATTAGAGTCAGTCAGGAGCCACAATACTTTGCCTTCACAACATAGACAATATGGTGTATAAAATTCTATGCATTGTTCAATTACATTGAACAATTATTAAAACAAGAAGTTTTTGGATTTATGAAATTGTAGAACTACAAAGAGAATACTTGAATTTGATAACATTGAAAATGTTGCTCAACTTATCTTTTTTTGTTGTTGTTGTTGTTTGCTGTTGTTTATTTTTATTTAATTATCTTTTTTTATCTTTCCAGGGGTTTGAAACTCGAGGTTTGCCACAGGTGCAAGGAAAGTTGGTGAGCTATTGATGTTGTAGGAAGTAAGTAGAGAGGTGGCAGGCTTTATTGCAAGATGTGAGGCCTATTTAGTTCAACAAAATGTTGACTCATAATTTTAGTTTTTGTAAATGTCATTAATCATAAATATCCTCTGAAAGGAAAATAAGAATATTTTATTTTAATAATATTTTTAAACGCTACAAGGATACACTGCAAAGGAGTCAAAGAGCTACACAAGGCTCCAGAGCTGCAGGTTGCAGACCCGTGTTCTAGGACATATTCAAGGAGATTATTCAACAACATTCTCACCCACACACTTCACCTTAATGTTCCACTCTTTCACAGTTACTCAGCACTGACCCTCACAGCTGCTATCTGAAAAAATAAGAACTTTTTGAATTACTCTTCCGCCCACTTCGCTTACTTACACCATCAAGTGCCACCTCACTGACTGATGTTGTGATGATTCTTAGTGAGCAGTGGGATAACTTATAGTGAGAAATAAACAAATGGTGTATTTTAACAGGGTTTAATGTTCTGGTGACATGAGGGAACCACTGGCAGGAAAAAACCAGCCCCTTCCAGTCCTGTTATTTATGAACCTGACTCCTGTTAATGGGCACAAGGAAGACTGATGGGCTCATTCACCCATGCATTCCTGTGCACGCACACGCACACACATATATACACACACAAACAGAAAGAGCAGGACATACAAGATTGATGTATTTACCAATCTTAAAGTTCACTCAAATGTACATAATGTCAGTTAGGAATTTTTTCTCACTGACTGACGTTTACAATGTAACAAGCAGAGGAAATTGACAAGTAAGTTTTACAGAGTCTGTGGGAGTGGAGGAGGAAAAAAAAAAAAACATCCAATGAAGTTACTGTTGATTTCTATCCTTAAAAATAATATGAATTTTGTTTTATAATCTTTTTTACACAGTTCCAAGTAGTTTAACTGTTAAAAGTGTTTAAACAAGATTACAGTCTGCAGGTGGACAAAATCAAATTGGTTTTGCGAAATCGGGCTCACATTAGCAGAGCTAGCACCATTAACCTGCACATTCTTTTACCTAGGCTGGTTGACCCTTTGATCCTGAAGGCCCCTCTAATTGGGGGACTTTGACGTCACTCTGCTAAAACAGTGTGAAATAATGCACTAATCATGAAAGAATATAGAGATGTTAGATGTTACATGTCAGAATCAGTTGAAGTACTTTTAACTTAAGAACCAGAACTGACTATGAATTTTTCATTGCATCCCTATAAATAACTTGTTGTGATAAACAAAAGTGCTGTACTGCTCCTTTGAAAACTATACTCGAACCATCAGAAATGTTGTAGTGACACTTCTAGTAGCCGGTTATTAAGTATTTAAAACTCTTCACAGTAATGTTGTCACATCAAATAGATTAATTCCAGCAAGATGGAAGAGTTGCTTTAATAAAATTGTAATCAGCGTTAAGGAGCAAGGAGAGGAGAGGAGAGGAGAGGAGAGGAGAGGAGAGGAGAGGAGAGGAGAGGAGAGGAGAGGAGAGGAGGATGTATCTTCAAAACACTGACAAATATTCATTCTAAGAGCTCTTGAAGTTAGCAGCTTCAATTCACATCACTACGGCACTCTAAAGCTGGTTAGAGGAGATAAATTTGAGAACAAACTGACAGGTCAGTAAAACTTTTGACAAGACTACACTGACACATGAAGGCAAATTTTCCTCCTCCCTGAGTGTGGCAGTCTTCAGAGGGAGCACTGATGATAAATTGGTCTGCTCAGGCTCCAGCGGGGACACTACAAACTCTGGAGGCTGCCGAGCTCTCACTCTCCCTTCAAGAGAATCCTTTATTAGCCCCAAAGCTCCATCTCAATAGCAGAAGATTTAAGCCTATCCATTTTTTTTCAGATTTCAAGCCCCTCATCTCTGTATTATTTCTGTTTCCCTGCTGGCCCTGATGGAAGCTGTCCACCCTCCCTCAGCGCTTGGAGCCCCATCTCAGCACCATACAACCTCCCACCTAACTCCACTCTGCACAGTCCCCACTCTCCCCTAATCTGTGATTCAAGCTCCACTGTAGGTTAATGCCATTGGACACACTCCCACTTGTTTCCAAATCTCACCTCTGGAAGCAGACGAGGAGCATGTAAGAAGGCTGGGGTGAGCTGGAGAGAGAGAGGACGAGTCAGGTGGATCTGGCTGTGCAATACAACTCCACAGCCGTTAGAGTGCTGTGCGGGCTCTACGGAGGAGTAAATCAGGATTACTCTGGGGAAAACACCCTCTCTCTGTGATATGGCAGCTGCGGGGATGAACACTCCGCACGGCCCACGCAAGCTTTGTGTGAAACCGAGAACAGGTGACTGATCACAGCGGTGCAGCGGGACGGGGAGAAACCAAAGGAGCCCCCCTTGAGATTTAGTGTTGCAGGCAAGACGGTGATAAAAGAAACGGTCACCTCATGTGAGTCAAATCAAAAGCACTTCAGGAGCAACTGCTTCTTCAAAAGGAGTCTGGATGAGACCAGATGACACCATATGTCTGAAATACAGCATGATGAAGCAGACTCAGGTGCAGACTTAGGGGCCTGTGGAATCCAGGCTTGAGTTAAAGTCCCAGCATGCACCGCTGGAACTCGCTGTTACAGCTGCAGTGCCCCAAGAATAAAGTTAAAAAATGATAGCAACAAACTCAGCTGGAAACACACATAAATCACTGCAGGTGAACAACAAACAATACACATCACAACGTGAAGCAGGAAGCTTGCAAGGCTTGAGGCAGCGTGTGAAGAAACCTCACTTTTAGCTGTTGTTGTTGTTGTTGTTGTTGTTCACTTTGGCGTGAGTGAGTGGGAGTTTTTGCCCAGAGGGAATGTTTTCTACCTCAGTTGGGGACTAAACCTCACATCAATCTGCTTAAAACTGGGACACCTCTGTTTGGAATAAGATCATTGGAAACATAAAGCAGAAAGTAAAACTTTTTTAATGGCAGCATTAAGGGAGAAGCCTGCTCAAAGTCTGTACATTTTTTACTGTCAACAAATGCTATAAAAAGACCAGGAAACAGATCACGCTAGCAAGTATTGTTTGTTTATTCAAAGCCAGATGTGGCCTCTTTTTGTGCAATACTCTTCTTATGTTGAGCTGTAACTGCTGAAAGCATCATAAAGCTACGGACTGCCACTTTATGGTAAGTTAATTTATAACAATAGTGGTTTTAGGGCTGCAAAATTATTTAACTCATTTGCTGCCAGCCATTTTCAGAGCATCTTAACTGATCTTTCAAGACCCACAGAATACCGTGTTCTATGACTGTAAACTCCAAAACTACCAAAAGAAAGAGTAGGCTCTCTTCTTTCTTTCAAACTCACTTTTTTTAGATAGCGCTCATCTCTGAAGCTCCATCCTTTGATCCTCTCCATGATCTCTGTCGACTTTTCTCTCAGTTGCGACACTCTCTCTCTCTCTCTCTCTCCAAACTACTGCAACACACTCTCTTGTCGAGTGTGAGCTGCCTGAACTTTTCCTGCTTGCATTACGCATCTTCGTTTCACATCTCTGGTGATCTTTCATCCAAAGAGAGCAACGCTGCCACCTACAGTAGTTCACAAACCTGATATTGATAGACAAGCTCTGAGAAAATCTTAGTTGAAGCGGGTAACAATTCTTTTTTTTTTCTTTCGACAGTCTAATCTCTTCTTAACTCTCCTTCTTGATGTATTTTGCTATTCACGAAAAAAAATACACAAGGACAGCAGGTGTCAATCATCAATAAACCAGACATGAACCCCGTTCTTAACATCTAATAACTAATGAAAAAGAAACTTTTCAGAAAAAAAGAGGACTTGAACACAATGCAGCCTAACAATATTTAAATATCATCACAGCATACGGCTGTGAGAAATGTTTCTACGAGGTGTATTAGCTTTATGAAGTTTGGCCACAGCCCATCTGGAATGAATAGAGAGGCAAAGTTTTTGACCTGTACTGCAGCCAGTCACCAGGGGGGGCTGTTTTTGTGGTGACCTCAGTTTGAGCCTAGCGAGATGACGTCCGTGGTTGTGATCGAATTCACATCTATCAACGTCAATGGCAGTCAGTGAGTTAACTTGAAGCTGTCTCATTATAAAGGGAACATGACTGACAGAAACTGTTGATGTTTGAAACGTGTTTCAATCCTTAAAAAAAAAAAAAAAGACTGTTAATTGGAGGTAGTATTTCAAGAAATCCTTTACTATATTTCATTTACCTCATATATTGTGCTCTCTATATATTCTCCAACTTTTATTATAAGTGCAAAAGCTAAATAAGCAAAATAATACCTTCAGTTAAGCAGATGTAGAGGAAGAGGACCAGGTGTGTGTTAGTAGAGAAGAGGAATGAAGTGAGCACTGAACAACTCGCACAGCTAATGATTGTACGGCTGAACAGTGACTGACCTTAAGGTCTGTACCATAACAGAACATAAAAATAGAATTATAAACCAGATGCAGGACTCACAACAGATCTGTCTGTTTCATCTCTGCTCTGCTGCCTTTTGACTCTCATATCCGTCAGGTCACATCAGCTGCATGTTCAGTCCGGCTCATAGCAGGACCAGCTAAAGTCACCAGATCAAGAAGTTCTTGCGCTTCCCAAGCCGATGATGTCCTCTCATTGTTCATGTTGGGCCTAAAAAAAACCCCCTCAAACCTGTTGACATCTGCCCTTGAAAAAAATGAAGGTCAAAAGATTGTTTTATAGGTTACATCTGCAACCGTTCCTTGATGAAATGTATACAAGTGCAGATGATTCAATTTTAAATATGAAACACTCTACTAAAAGCAAAAGTTTTGTTTTTAATTGTAATATTATCTGAATTAATCCAGTTTCTGATAAATTAAAGCTCTTATGCTATCTGATGCCATAATGTATTTGAGCTAAGTGAGAGCAGGACATGTGCGTTTCGAAAGTAAACAATCAGATTATTATCCTCAAAATTAAGAACTAATCATGATTAATAATTATAATCTCACCACAGATCAAAATATTCAGTCAATAGTCATTTTGGAGATAAGAGTTTACCCCTACTGTGTGTATTTCTGGGCAACCTTACATCCGCCATCTGACAACAGCTCTAACCCCGAAGCTTAAAGATTGGCTAGCACTCAATCATGATGTCTTGAGTTGTCACACAAGGTTGAACAGGTAATGTCCCTGGTTTTGGCCATTTTTTTATGTTGTTAATGCTCTGTACTGTACAACTTGTCCGAAAATATCAAGGGCATCTTGTTCTGCTCACTAAGACAGGTTTCACAAACGCCAAGATGAAAACGTGATATGGAAGGAGAGCCTGTAGGACGATGGCATGATACATGCAAATGGGTTATGTGGTATAAGGATGAGTCAGTGCTCTCATCGTAATTGCATGTGACATTTAATTGTGAGAGAGCTGTGTTGTTTAATCAGATGTATCCTTGAGCATCTAATTAGTCCTCGCCAAGAAAAGAGAAATTTGAGAGCAAACAAGCCTTCATTTGTTCTGCAGTGGTTAAACACAGTTCATCCTTTTATATTTGATGTGGAGGAATCATTTAAAGAGTGTTTTATCGCTCTTAATGTGACTTAACTGATGTCTGCCTTCCTATATGAAACAAAGGGGGGCTCTGTGTGTGTGTGTGTGTGTGTGCGTGTGTGTGTCTGTGTGTGTGTGGGTGTGTGTGTGAGACGTTAAATGCCATCTCAAGAGCTTTTTATTGACATCTCAACCTTGCAAATAGAAAACTTCTGGCTGACTCCTGTCCACATTCATTACCAACCCCCTTGGTATTTGACTCAGCCTCATAAAATGACACTCTTGAGGCTGAAAAAAAGGGATTTTCAGGACTTGAGAAAGGCAATTAATGTCAAGTGTAAAATTTTCAACGCTGTTGAATCCTGGAAAGTATGGCTAATATCCCTCATTAGTATGATAAAGGTTCTCACTCTCCTTCAATCTCCATCGGGGCTCACTCACTCTTCAATGGTCATAATGTGTATGATTCCAGACTTTCTTCTCATTAAGTCTTCAAGTCAGTCATGTGGGTTTTCCTTTATATGTGATGGGAACATTTGAGACAAAAGCAGAGCACAACTTTAGACAAGATTGTTTGAGGGATGGGTCATGATTTTTAAATTCTTGAATATTCATCAGCACCACTAAGAACAGCTGTGAAGTAGAGACATTGAGTCAAAATGGCAGGGAAATCTGATGAGAGGTAAATTACAATTGCAACGCCAAATAATTGTGTTTTTATTACTGGATGGATGGATTGATGGATACTTTATTGATCCTGAGGGAAATTCAAGGTATCCAGTAGCAGGTTTCAGACGTACATGATATGTACATGCCTCCCACATGCCTGTGTATCAAGTAGAAAAAAATAGATTTATAAAAGAAATAAACATAACTGGTACAGGGATAAAAATAGAAATAAAAATACACATCAATTTAAAAACAAACCTATAAGCAGTTGGGGGGCAAAAATGAAAAAAATATGGTATGTTGCTGTTTTGTTATGTTCTCATACTTCTAGAACAGACACAATATTTTTTAGGGCCCGATCACCAGTCTCCATTCAGCCTCGCCTACATTAACATGCAGCTCAGTACAGGAAGTGCAGAGGCCCATACCTAATGAGTCATGTTCCCTGTCCTCCCCGTCGCAGGCTGATGTTCCCAATGAGCTGTGGCTCCATTCCCATCCCTTTCTCCCACTCCCACACCAAGGACCTCAGCCCCGCTCCTCCACCGACAGCCTTCATCCCCGCTCCTCCACCGACAGCCTTCATCCCCGCTGCTCACCTGGAGCTGCTCACATCAGCGCCACCATAATGGAGTGTGAAGTGTGAAAACATTTAACTGAGAGGCAGGTTCATTTGAGCTGCGACGTTTCCAAGCTGTCCAGACAGGAGACGTGTGGCTTTCATTACACCTAATGTCCAAACAGACATGCAGGTGCTGAGTGCCAATTGTGCTTTTTCCATTTATGTTTTACCTTCACATAAATAAGAGCCCGGGGCTCGGGGTCTCCAGGCATTGTGTATTCATCGCTTTGTGTGATTGGTTCGCAACATCCTGCTGTCAAATCACCGGTATTAAGTTCCTCCACATTCATTGTCCTCTCACTTTATCACCAATGACCTCTTGAACCCCTGAGAGTTTATTTACCTACCCTGCAGCTCCAGAGCATGATGACCTGTGCTATATCTTAATTCTGGTGGTGGTTTGTGATCAGATCAGAGTGTGCTGTGGTGTAGCATTAAAGTACCTGGCTGGTGATTGTTTACCGTTCAGTATCCGTATCCTCAGGGAAATCCTTTATTGTACTCTGCTGACCGCAGGGACATTTTCACTGAGCAAAGCAACCTGCTGTCCTCTTTGCTTTTAACAAACAGCCTGATCAGCGCCTTCATAAGGACTGCACATGGGCTCTTTGATTATGGAATCCCCAAACTCTCCGGTCAGCACCCTTGCTATTTTCACCCCTTTGCATGATGTCACCAGGTGGGTACCCCTCTTCTCCTCCTCCTCATAGCGGCTGAGTTCCATCGCACTCAAAAGAGCCCTTCTGTCTAATCACTGCTGCCCTGCAGAGTCTCCTCTCTGCCCCCAATCCCATCCGTATGTCCTGCTCCTAAATTACCCTGGCTAAGCACCCTCTCCCTCTCCACTCAGGGCCATTACGCCGCCTGCCCCTCCCAGTTTGACTGCCAGAGTTTCAATACCGTGTATGCTGTGAGGGTTTCCTGACAAGCCAGGGGTCAGACAGCCTGCAACTCCTCTTCCTCAAATTACAGCTACCTGCCAACACAGGCCTCATCACAGGCTCGCCAATGTAGCATCAGCAGCACACAGATGGGAAGGCTCTCCTCAACTCTCCAAATATCAAAGATATTTATGGCTTGGAAGATGTGGTGAAACAAAGAACACATCAAAAGAAAATGAAAAATAGCTCACAGAAGCTGGTTAGACAAGCCAAATTTTACAAAGGGATGGAAGTGAGACAAGTTGTGGAGGCTGCTAGGGTTGTTTTGTAATCAAACAGTGACACACTTCCTGGTAATGTACATTTTTATTGTCACACTGCCCATGGCACCCTAAAACCTTGAAGCTATATCTAGTCAGCTTGTCAGCCACCATAGAGGCCAGCCTGATGGTTTATAACTGCTTTAATATTTCAGTCCCTCATGGAGAGATACCGGCCCTGCCTTCTGGCCTTCCAAGCAATGGGTAACGGATTAGAATTGGTGGGATTCTGGACCCTAAGCTCGCCTGTCTTTTATGCCTGCCTCTCTGCAAGCTGTTCCTGGACTTGTGCAAAGCCCAATGTTTTTCCTCTCACTGTGCTAATTTATCTAAAAACATAGCACCCTGACAGCCAGAACCCCAAGCTGCCTCTATGGGTTAGGAGGGTGATCCTTATCCAAAGCCACTTGGCCCATCCATCTGTTTGGCCCTGCAACCTAGGCATCTGCTCACTGCTATTGTTAGGCTTTGTCAGATGACAGGCCAAGACCCTCATGGGGAACCTTGGTCAACTCCCTTGCACAGTTATGTGTGTGCACGCGTGCACACTGTGCATGTTTTTTTGATCGCCTACAAGGGCCAAAGTGAAAGGCCAAGTGCTGGCTCAGGCTGCTGTCTTTGTTATGGTGTCCGGCAGTGGGAGCAGCAGTGGCCCGGGAGCATGCTGAGAGCCCTTGTGCCATCCCAGCAGACCTGCCTGGGTGACCTCCAGCCACAGCGACAACTCTTTCCTTGGATAGTGCTCCTAGGTTCTGCTGTCAGACTACAGAAGATTTCAGAGACGGAGGTCAGGGTTTGGTTTTCACATTTACCCTCAGATGGGCCGTCAGAATGCATAAAACGGAACCAATTTACATGCACAACACAGTGGAGTGAAAATGCATATATTTCAAACTGGGGTTTAGCCAAATTAAAAAATGTGTATGCACAGAAGCTAATTGAAAGAGCACAGCCAGTATAAGCGTGACCTTGTAAAAACATGAAAGGGGTTGTTATCTTTGTTAAAATTTGAATGGGTTAAGAAAGTTGCCTTTCATCCTTTAAAACTACTCAACAAGGATCAAATGAATTAATATTCCTCATAAATTTGGCATGAATACTCAACAATTGCAGTCTTTGCATTAACGTTAATGAATATAATTCTATAAATCTTGATGAATCAAATCAGAAGAAATGAAAACCTTTGCACATTTTTCTATTATTGTTCCAGTACCTTGGGTTATATTTTAATCCCTCATGTACCAAAATGGGCCCTCTGACTGTCCCCAGTGATCCGTGTCAAAGATGTACATCCTGAGCAGTCCTGTGCTCCATCCTAGTACCTGCCTGATGTATTCTATAAGCTGAATAATGAATAGTTCATATATAGACACTCTACTGTACATTATGTAGACCTTATTTGACTACTCTCATACTCATTTTGTTTTCCTTGTGCCTGAATTCCTCTGTTCTGCCTTTTTCACATTTAACTTTTCATACATTTTGCAGTTTTGAATAATTAAAAATGTTGATTCCCAAATCATGAAAGATTAATGTGTGAAGGATGCATAATTAAGCACTTTGATTCTAGGCATTCGGATGTGTTCCTTGTTTAATTATCATTTTTTGGGGGGAAGGGTTGAATATCATCATCTGAGCAATGTGGCCACTGAAAAACACAACCCCCATGGGAAAGTGACTGGGATTATCTCATGAGTAACGTGCTGAAGTGTGAGGTATGACCAATATCTCTGATTCAAAAGTACAACGTGTCATTGTGTGGACATGTGTTATTGTTTCACTGTAAATCCTGGGTGCCTTACGTAACCAGAGTTTGTCTTCTGTTACAGAAAATGAAGTACCAGACAAAGACTTTGAAAGATTTTTTTTCAGAGAAGCCTTGAAGCCAAACACCAGGTTCCAGCAGCTAATTTACCTCATGTTTTCAGTGATGAATGGCGGCCATTATGCAATGAATAATAGGAGTCAAGAGGATTTATTACACACAGCACAGTGAAACTTCAATAAGGCATCCAGCGCTCACTATACACAAACATTAGCAAACAACTTCCTTTATAAGTTGCTGTATTCTTTATCTTTCATTCTTTACTGAGGCCTCCACAGTCTAAATGTTACTTATATTTACAGTAATTTAATTAAAGCTTTTATCTGCTTTACTTAACAATTAAACCACTTCAAAATTGGAGGAAAAGAAAGATCATTTATCTGAGTGTTTAAACTTATAACACACGTTCAATACAAAGATTCATATATGTACCATGACTTTCAAGGTTAGCCAATACAGATGCTTAAATTGAGTGTATAATTCCAACATGCTATTCACTGATTTACAATTAATTAATGTTGGTGCGTAATTAAATATTAATGTAAAGTGATTTTAAAGCTTGCTTTTAAAAGGGATAATGTATAATGAGTGGGTAGTTCTCCAGTAGAATCACAACTTGAATTATAAACGATAGAAATGTGTTGGACTCCTTTCTATGGATTCATCAGAAATAGATCATTATGCATACAATCATTAAGGGATTTTGACCAATCAGAATTAACATAGCATTAGTCAGCCAGGTGATGAGTGCGTTGAAGATAAAACAGCTTTTGATTTAATTTTTAGTTTTTCAAAAAAGATGATAGGATGAAATTTTTCATCATAAAAAACTGTTTACAAGTGTACAAGAAAAAGTCAGCAAAGAGATTAAAGGCACTACTTTATTTACAGGGGACGCCAAACCTATGTATTTTGAAAGTTTCTCATACAAGTATTAATAAGTACGTCTTTGTCTATCCCCTCTGTTGACTGTATATAGAACAGACCACTTTTCAGTGTGAAGTCATCATCTTTAGAACTCCCCCTGGTGACTAGCTGAAGAACAGGTCTTAAGGCCCATTTATACTCCCTTTACTTACAAAAATGTATATATCCGTTTCAAACAATGTTACTGTCACTGCTCACGTACTCCCATGCATCCTTTTCGTTGGCATTGCTTGTTAACCAATACATCCACCAGTGGGAGCAGCAAAGTTTATGACAACAAACTCAAAAACAAACATGGCAACTGTGGAGGAAGTATTGCGAATGTACCTCTTGTGTGAAAGACAAAAACGAAGCAGGAAGTTCCTCAAAGTTTTTCTTCAAAAAGTTATTCCGTTGTTATTTCTTCTTTGTGTCTCAGTAGAGCTAGGTAGTAACAGCTGCACTGCCCCCTCGGTTTCTGGTGGTACTGCTCTAATTGATCCATATGATCTGTATTTCATGTTGAGCATAAATGGGCCTTTGAACTCATCCATTGTAATAGATTAGACATGGGTAACACATAAAAACTAAACTACACCTTAAATAGACTTCTCACAAACATGCTGTCTGTTATAGTAGATTGTTCTTACATGCTGATTTATGCACAAGCTTAAGTCAAGAAATGTACAGATAAACAATTCTTTGATGTTAAAAATGCTGCACCAGGTTAGCAGAGTAAAAGAGGAACTATGAGAGGAAAACCAAGAAACAATAACACAAGAGTCAAGGAAGTATTTTGGCTTCATATATCAAATAAAGGTTGAAAATAAAGGCACATTTTCAAGTCTATATACAGTCACTGGTCCAATCCTAGAAGTGGGAGCACTTCTTTATCTATATGTTGTGTGTATATACATAAACAGTGAATAAAGTGACATTGAGTCCACAAATAGTTTAAACTGGATCCAGTATTTAATGAGTTAAAGGCAGCCAACTATGGTTTTCAATGTATCCTGTCATATTTTTTTTCCTTTTATTACAGAAACCAGCTCTGCATTTGTGCTGCAGTCAAATTTAGTTTAGTGTTAAATGAACTAAAACCTTTCCGAAGAATTGTCTTGACTCAGCAATAACCGCTCTTCCCAGAAAAATGCGAGCAGGTGCTGCAGCCCACATCCACACAGAAGCTACTGCCCCCTCCTAAGAAAACTCATTCTCCCACAGTAATGAGCAGTTGTGCACCAAAATATGTTTAGATATGAGGCATATGAAAATATGCAGTATGCTCTTTATGAATAAAGTTATTATTTAGTGAAAAGATTGCAATTTCATCCCCTGGGACCCCTAAAATATGTTGTTTTGTATCCGAGCAGAACCGCAGCTGGGTTGGAGCGGGGTAGCATGAGAACACCAAATTTTAATCAAGTTGGCCTGGAGGAGAGATGGCGTGGTTTCTCCTATCCTGTTATGAAGGCAAATGGCTCAGATTTGTGTTGGTAAACTCTAATTTGAACAGTATCTAGGTGTCAGACCGTGTTTGTGAGAGGGGAAAAAGTCAAATCAAAAATAAAGTGGAGGAAGAAAAGAGTTGAGACAATAAGAAGACGAACCGGTGTGGCTGTAAGGGACTGCACGCGTTTCTGTGTTCAGGTGTAGCATCTTCTGTCCTGGGAGGAGCCATGGAGACTCACAAATGCTGCTATTACGTGGCTGCTGGTAAACTCCTCAACCTCCTCCACACATTAATTAGCACCCAGAGGAAAAAGCGAAGGGGGATGTGGGGCAGAGGAATCGTATAGAGGATGACTGGGGGGTTACAATAGAGATCCCCTAATGACAGGTACAACGCAGTGCATACTCCAGAGGACACATCAGTGAAACATAGATGAAGTTCCTGCTTTAAAATATCCTGTTTTCTTCACTGTTACTGCTCTGAGAATATCTGGCAGGTTTCTTTTGTGATTCCCAAATATTCAGTTTCCCACAGCGATGTCTAAAACAAAACAAGTTTGTTTCTAGAGCTTTGTATGAAAAAAATAAGAACAGAGAGGGATATTATTATGTATCACTTCTCAAGCATCAGTCAGAATGCTCCTCTTGCCAGATTATTGCTTTTATCAAATTTCTTGATTTGACTTTCTTACATGCTAACCTTAATTCTTTAATTAATAAATCATCTCATTAATGACTTTAAAAGTTATTTTTTAGGCCAAAATCATCTCCTACTTGCAAACCTTCTGAAGCTGTCCTGGACAGTCTTCAGAGAGAGTTAAAACAAAACTTAGCCAGCCAGTTTTTTAGATTGAGTGCACCACATATCAGAAACAAAAGTCCTTCAGATCTGACAACTCCTCCAAATCAAAGCTAGAGCGCATGTCTCGTTGTCACCGCCTTTTACTAAATTTGGGTCTGTTTATTTCGGTCCAGTGTTTGAACTAAAATGGCACTACATTTTTATGTAGTGCAACGCTGCTCTGTGGATAAACCGCGAGACTGTTTGTAACAGGCAGGAACAGATGTAAATGTGTGCGTAGGTGTGACCGTGTGAGTGTGAGACAGGACTTTTCTTTTATGCTCAGTCAACCCATGAATAACCCTGAAGTTATTCATGATCACAAAACATGTGCTGGCACACAATAACAATAAGCCTGACATCTATTCTTTTGTTGCTCTGTAATGGAACAGCAGTTATGTGTTTTAAAAAAAACAAGTATTAGTGCTGCAGCAGCTCTTTATCACTGCATGTACTGTACTTATGATAATCTGCTTTCCATGAAATGTGAGTTTGAAAACTAGCATTAATTTTTACTGCAGACTTTATATGTGATTTTGAACTTGTCTCACTTTTATGTTTGCGTGTTCATAATCAACAATTTAAAAGGAGATTATCAGCTACAAATTTCATTATTTCTAAATTTCAATGGCAGATTCTGATGATCTCTTAAGACTAGAATAATAGAGTTAACCAAGCTTAGTTAACATGTAGCATGTATTTCCATCTTGTTACATGTTGTTACTCGGCTATACCGGCAGCTAAATACCAATCCATTGGGCAGGGTTGCAAAGAAGCTGAAGGTTGCCAAACATTATCCTCAGACTCATCCTCATATTTAGGCATAGGGATTGTTAAATTAACACTTGTATCGGATCAGATTAGTGTCAGATCGGCCAATACCAAGACCAAGGTATCGGTCTCGAGACTTAAAAAGCTGGATTGGTGCATCCCTAGAATATTGTCAGTTTCAGCGGCCTGTCGCACATTGTATATGTGTATCATATGCAATGAGTGAAATCTCAAAGCACTAAAGTTGTCTGAGCTGTAACCAGTTTGTGTATGTTTTCACCTTCTTCTAAGCAGCTTTGATCATGAGTCAAACAAAGATAATGCCCTGAACAATGCTAGTCGTGTAGATCTCAAAGTGTTTAAAACAGCAGCACAATCTGATGGACATTATTGTACGGAGTGCGTTCTTTGGGTCCCTGAGTGTGGAGATATCACTATCTCAAAGGCTGCACTGGATGCTCGTCTGCTTTACAGTATTTGTGTACAGTGAACATTAAATGACTTCATACAGTTAATAACAAACTGTCACACTAGTGTCAAAATGAAGATTGCTCCAGCTGAAGTGATAACCACAGAGAACATCCTGACACACATGAATCTCAATGGGCTCATGTTGTTTAATATCAGAAAGCTTGCAAATGCTGAATTAAAGCCATTAAAGACGATGAGAATCTTGATAAGGCTGAGATGAAATGCTGCAGTCGAGATCATCAGTCGCCCAAAGGCAACATTTCTTTTTCGGGGAATAATTAAGCCTTACATTAATAGGACCAAGGGTGTATCCCCGGTAATTATCACTCCTCAGTATTACACTCAGCAAGACTGCATGAAAGCATCTTGACTAATGCGCTCGTGTTTTAATATTCAGTCTTTTAAAAAGACACCCAAATGGCGAGATGAGCCTAATCCTGTCGTGCAAAATTGACACCCTTATATGCCATCTGCTTAAATACTGTAAATCTGGTTCAACATAACCGCTTTATCATGAAAAGATAGTAATCCTGAAAATTGGGGCAATGAGAGAAACCAATCTCTTGAAATGAAACCTCAAACTCGGCCTCAGCAATAAAAATTTCCATCTTGGCAGATCAAGCGCCAGTGTAGCCTAATGATGTTTGGTGTCATTTCTCATTTGTTTGATGTGTTACATGGATTCAGGTACAGTTTCCATTAAAGTGGGTCACTCAACATGTAACTGAACACTAGGTGTGCTTACAGTCAGGCGAATAAGTGCAGTAGCAATGAAGCGGATTATTAGCTACCTGCTGCTGATGAGTAAGTAAGCACCAGAGATGGAAGGGAAGTGAGAGGATGGAGGTGTTGGGGGATTCTGCAATTTATTATCCTCTGGCAATTAGCCAGGAAATGCTTCAGGTTCTTTGATTGTGGGATGTTTAAAAATGGGAGAGATAAGTGAGAGCCACAGATGTAGCAGCCCCTTCCTCATGGCAGACGCTGGCTGCAGGCGCAAGAGATAGCAGGAGCTCTGATAGTCTCCAAGTCAGACAGAAAGGCCCTGATAGGCAGAGCTGAGCTGATCCACTGGTGATAAGTGCTGTCAATCAAGCCTGGGGCTTGATTAATACATGCCGCTCATGGGAAAATTAGGCCAAATGGGAGGGTTGATGTGAGGGGTTAAAGAGAATTAAGTTTTGGAGGATGAGCAGAGAAGATGCAGTGAAGCTAAGCTAGGCTGTGTTCCAGCTAATGACAGTGAGTGAAATAGAAACATGCCACTGAGGTCAGCTCCTTGAGGCAGCTGAGAGCTCGTCATGGCTGAGGCATTCTGACTGGCTCACCCGTCATGTCAGCTCGGGTCAAGGTCACAGTGAATCTGTCACTGTCTTATGGTTTCAATCAAAATTTTGATGAGGGACTTGGTACTGTCCATAACCCCTACCCTTCACTGTCATGTTTGAAGTCCATCTTTTTGAATCCTGTGCTGCAGGGACATCAACACTCTTCTGCATGGACTTTTTCATCCAATTTAAACCATGAGTAACTGCTGGACTGAGTCCATTATGTGGGAACTGAAAATATTAAAAACAGCCTTTAACTCTGAGTGCACTGTTAGGATCCACACCACTGACTGTAAAATTACATGGATGGCACGTCTCAATCTCCTCCCATTATAAGAAGTGAAGCCAAAAGTATACTGATGGATGCTGATATATTACACTGGTGGAGCCATGGGATTGACAACACATCTGTTCAGCTAATCAAAGCCAGCACTTGGGATGCCCACTCAGGCACGTGCAGTTAGTTTGACGATAAAATGTCAAAGATGCCTCAGGCTGAAGATGAAGATGTGTGAGCCCTCATTTGTCAACAGGGCTGTCAATCAAAAATGAAAAATTACAATATAACCATACATGATAAGAATTAGCTGCTATGACAGAAGGCATATCTGAGAAACAGCCTCCAAAATTTTGGCTTTACTCAGGGTAGCTGTCGTGCTGTCCATGATTTTGAACAGTCATCTACACCTAATACATCCTGAAGTAACTCATAAAATATACTACAAAAAAATAATAATACAGACTTAGTAAATTATGAGCTAACCTTGTTATTAGTTGTGTTTCTAGTCTATGTCCACCTTGCATTATAATGTGCTCTGTGTCTGAAATGTGGCGTAAAATAGGATTCTTTATCGATAATGACATCAGATCCTGGGTCTTTACATGGCTCTTGGTATTAATAAGTTTCTATCGTTATCGCAGTTCTGCCTGCATTATGATTGGATCTCAGTATGCACAGACAGAGGCAGAGGATCAGGTGGTCCCAGGTCAAGGGCAGTGAAACTGTCGACTGCTCGCAGGCAACAGTTTTTCTTCATGCTCCACTGAGTGCCTCCATCTTGTTAAGAGAAATAAATTCAATTAGATATTTATGCTGCAACTTATTGACGGAGAAGAAAAAGTGGAGCCGTCAGCTGATCATCCATATATTTTTTTTCGTTGTGAACGTGGACAAACCTTCCAAAATGCATTCAGGTCTGGCTGAAGTCAAACCATAACCAGGCCTCCGGTAAATCTAACGTGTTTTTATTTTTGCACTCTTCTATTTTTTTTCCTGACTCAGATTAGATATCAAGATTCAGATTCCAATCTTAGCAGGAGGTGCAAAAGTAAACATATAAACAGAGAGTCACAAAGTGATTTGATGCCAGGTCAAACAGTTGTACATCATTAGCTCTGTCACATCTGATTCTATCCACATTCTCACACCCCCTACAAGCTTATCACGCCCCGAGCACTTCTATTTACTCTGTCAGTTGTTCCATCTGTGACGGTAAATAGGGAATGTGTTCTGTACTGAATTAGTTAGATACCGAGAAATAATAGAACTGTCTTTGATTTCTACACAAGTGAACGTTAAAGGTTGTTGACACATCTCAGCAGCGTTTTGTTCACCCACGTAGTCTGCGGCGAGGAGCGAATAAAGCAAAGTTTTCAAGTTATGAAATTGACATTTTACAACAAACAGACACTGATTACACAGAAAGCATTCCTCAGGAGGCCCTTGACATCAGAACCAAAACAGAAGCTGCTGTTAAGCTCAGTATTGATTCCTTTCACGCTTATCCCACCATGTTTTACCAGGTGTATTCAATTCCAGCTGTCCTTGAAGTCTCGTACTTCACACTGAGACAAATCTCTCTTACATCCCATCCTTTCTTTACAGTGTTAACCCTAATGACCCCAGTCAGAGAGGAGTGAGAAAAAACTAATTCTGTGTAACTTTTTAATGTCTGCTGCTGATTAAGATAAAGCCAGCCTGTCTCGTCTCCTCCTGATTCTCCTTCCCGCTCCCCTCTGGAGCCAATTTTGTTTGGTTGGGAACAGTGCTAGATAAAGCCGAGAGCTGGCGAGTTCTCTAATCTGAGGAGCAGAGTTGGAGCAGTTAGGGTGACGTGGGGGAGTATTGTGCTCTCACAGCATGGGCAGATAAAAAAGGCAATGATTGAGATCAGGAGTTTGATGTTGGGTGTGAGATAACAAAGGCAGCTTGTCATCCCAATGGGATGAGGCTGAGGATAAAGCTGCCCCCTCTGCCTTTCGTCTAGTTTAACTAAGTTGGGGGCTTACACCAACAGAAGAACTGCAAAGAAAAATGTGAAAGTAAAACAAAAGACTTTTTTTTGTTCTTTATTTTATTTGCTATTCAGATATGAAATCAATTCCCTGAGACATTATACATATTTGCAAAATGTACAAATGAAGCCAATGCTGAAAAGGCAGATACTTGCATTATTTTTTATCAAGGTCCACAAAAGGCCTTCTGAATGTTTTTAAGGGACTAACAGCTAGGAAAAAAACAGCACTCAACATTCATGACATAAGCCAAAACCATTGGCTCGCACAAGCAAACAGAAGGAGCTTGCTGTGAACACACATTCACACATAAAAAAAATGCAATGTTCTGTTTCTGAAGTGAACTGCTGTGCAGAAATGTTCTCATTAAGACAGATCTCTCAACCTCTAAAGAAGAACTCTAGACATATAAGAATGTTTTTAATGTAACCAAAGGAAAATGAAGAATAAATCAAGTACAGAGAAGAGTTATTTTCATGTTTTTGCATCTGAGTCAGAGAAAGTATACAAGGTGCTAGTGATAGTTCAATGCTAATGAACAGTGAGCTAGAGGCACCATTGTTGGCAAAAAAAGGAGTCTCTTTGTGTAGAAGTCTTTGAGAAAGTGACCCTGCACCCACTTGATTCATTACTCAAGAAAATATTCTTAATGTGTATATTGTTGAAATAGCAGATTCAAGTCTCCCTTAAAGAAGCATCACACTGAATTTCAATACTAGATAATAATTTATGTGTAATGCTGTATTCACACATGAACACGACTCCAAAAAGCTTCCCAGTTGTTTAGGATGAGCTGCAGCCATGAACATAAAAAGCTAAATTTTAGTTCTGACTTAACCTGTATGTTTTCCTTTCACACCACAAGAGCAGCACATTACAGGATAAATAAACCATCCAAAATAAAAAGAACTTAATTTCAGGACAAATTAATGCAAATATGTCTGTGAATTCCTGTTTTCTCATTGCTTACAAGTGAGTTCCTAAAAAGTTTAAACTTTAAAGTATGTACTTTTAGTTCCACACTTTGTACCTGCATTCTTTAAAGTGTACACTTTGAATTACCTACTTGAAGGTTGTACTTAATTGTGTACACTTCAAAGGACGCACTCAAAACTGTGTACTTGATACTAACAAACTGCATGTACCATGAAATAGATCTGTGACCAACATGAATGGTATGCTGTAGGCTTGTATTTCATTATTGGGCTGTTATGCTATTTGAAAAATCAAATTTCAAGGCATCAAAGATGTCTTCAATGACAGACTCATGCTCAGAAAGACTTTTTTAAAATTTCTGTGTTTCAGTGTGTTTACAATGACCACATTTCGGATTAGAAAGATGAAAGTAATGAGAATACTTCTGACAAAATCATTATCATCCATTTATTCAGATTATATTGCTTATCCTGTTCAGGGTGATGGATGACAAGAGCCTATCCAAGTTGTTTTAGGGGTGAGAGGCGGGGTACACCCTGGACTGGTCGCCGGTCAATCACAGGGCTGACACACAGATGCAATCTTTCAAGCACATACTCACACCTATGTGCAATATAGAATCACTAATTAACCTGATTTGCATGTTTTTGGACAGTGGGAGGAAGCTGGAGTACCCGTGGAGAACCCATGCATGCACGGGGAGAACATGCAAACTCCACAGAATGGCACATCTTGCCCAAACAGGGATTTAAACTGGTGACCTTCTTGCTGTGAGGCAGCAGTGCTAACCATTGTCTCTGTAAATAATATTTGGGTGAAGAGATTATCTTGTATTATTTATTGTACTATTGTTGCTTCTGTGTACCAGGAAGTCCAGCTGTAAAAAATGATGATCTTCCCTGAAGACCTGCTGAAGTAACCCATTACAGCACATACAATAAAATATTCATATGAGATCATGATGGCCTATTTACAGTAGCACCACACCTTCTTCTTTCCAACCAACATACAGTTCAGCTGCGTGGATGAGGGGCATTCAGGAATCATTTACAACAGTAAACCCCTTTGGTACCATCTGTTTGGAAATCTATAGTTAGCTTTAGCCACAGTGGATGTGCAGTTAGAGTCTAAGGATGATGAATAATATGCATTGCGCTGCTACATCTGTTTTATAACTAGCATAGAATAACATGCAATTCTTAGAGAATGTGAATTAAATTGTTGGAAAGAAACTTTATTATCATTCCAGGGTGTAAGTAGGTTGTTTTCACATAATATCCCCATCATGAGATTCACCTGTGGTTGCACACTGTCAACTCACATCTGCTCATTCATCTGTTTGAGTCAAACTCTATCCTCTCAGCTGTTACTGTAGGCTGCCACTGAGCACAGATTTGGGGCATGTGTGGGCATGGGTGAAATTATCTTCATTAATTGGAACACGGCTCCAATATGCTAATGGCGTCGTCTTAATCACAAGCACATGTTGACTGCAAAAAGATTTCGAGGGGATCGACAAACTGGATAACTGCATGGCTGTTGCCGTCCAAGTAAAGTGCTGGAAACATTTCAAGCGTTGTTAGCAACACAAGTGAGACCATTAGAGTTTTCGTGGCTAACAATCACAGTCAGCAGCCACTTGAGTATCCCAGAGATTGAACGTGCTTGTCGAAATGCAGCTTTGCAGTTTCACTTCTCGGCTCTTTGCAGAGTAACACCTCTCCTGGGCTCCTGTTTATAAGCAGTGACACTTTCCACCAGCTTTTCATGGCTCCTCAGAGACCCTTATTTGCTATGCAAGCGGAGCAGAGCAGCAAGTTCAGCCTCCGATGATTCGGCCGATGTGAAGTGAGGTGCCCTCCTTTCTTTTGTATGAACAGTTGTTGTTCATACTTAGACTTGCTTGTCAGAGCTTAAAATAAGATGATGATAAGAGTGTTGACAGATCAAAAATGACTATTTATATCCTGACAAAATTATTCAGACAACCAGCAACAGAACAGAGAAAAGCAAACACTTTAATCTCTACAAAGGGTCCAGTTTTGTTCGTCAAGCAGAAAACAAACATTCATTCCTTTGCGGAAACGTTAAAATTTGTCCAAACAGCACCTTATAGCACATTAAAATCTTCCAGCTCCTTTCAGCACTAAGGCTAGAGAGAGGGATAAGAGCTTCTCAGGGAGCCAGACAGCCATTCTTTCTCTAAATTTGCATATCCTACTGAGACAAGCCTGGCTTCAGATTCAAAAGGACAGAAAAAGAAACAAACACGTACAAAAGCAAAGCTCATTCAGCAAGCCTTTGTATTTGAATAATCCAAGGCTTTCTGTTTCAAATATTTTGCTTTGGCAGGGAAAGTGGGTGTTTAATGTATAGAAACACTACGTGGCTGGTACGGTTGGTATTGAGAATGAATGAAAGGATTAAATATGACCGTTTTAGCAGCACAGTCCAGGACATCAGCTGCAGCATCTTGGCTTTTGCCATTCTAATTGAAAAAAATGGAGCCAGGAGGTGTTTTTGCTGACTGACTCATTCCTGGGGTCTAATGCTCTTAAAAAGAGCTTGCAGAGTTGCATGTTGTTGCTATCATGGCAGTGATGCACTGGTGCTGATCCCTAAATAAGATTTCATCCCCTGCTCCATGGATTAGAGAAGTGAAAAGATTCAGCTGTAACATATTATCTCCTCCACATGTGAGGAGAAAAAAAAAAGACGATGATATGTCTGTTACAGTCTTTTACTACTCCTCTCAAACTCGCTGAAATTTCAAGGTCTGTTGTAACAAATGAAACCAGCAAAGGAGAAGAGTCAAGAGCAATGACACACAGGGCTTACAGACTTCAATCAAGTTTGGAGACTGAGTAAGCTCGCTCTCCAGGTCTCTGCTTTCTCACACTGTCAACCGGAGCTGACAGAACTTAACCATAGCAGCATCCGATATCCCACCACACACTGTTCCCGAGCTCCTTCTAATAATAGCATGCGTTGGAGATGGCCACCTGACTGCGTTCTGCACTGTTTTCTGCATTTTCTGCACAGTGAAGCAAAATGGGCTTTCATCTAACATAAAAATTCCATCAACTTTACTTATTCAAGTGTCTTAATTTCAGCATATCGACCATGCTTGTCTGCATAAAGGAAGACGTGCCAACAGGCTAAAAGCTCCTTTCAGACATGCTGCTCCTTATGTAATTTGACGCCAACTTAACTTGTCCATCTTATGTCTGAATAAGTTTTCAAGTCACGTTTACAGTCCGTGAAAGTCATCACTGCAATAAGTCTGAAATTAATGCAGCCAGATTAATGTAAAGGTCACATGTGAATCGACTGCACAGTTTGAATTATTTAGAGAAGTGGTATAAATTTTATGTTGTGTTTTGTCGGATCAGATTCCAATAAGGTGCTGTTTAAAATTAAACCCCATAAAACTGCAAAATCAGACTAACACATGTAAGGAAGCAGATATAAAAGCAAGGAGGCACAATATAAACTGGGCTGGTGACCTACCAGTCCAAGAGAGGGGATGCTTCATTATATATTATTCAAATGTTGCCCAAACTATTACACAGAGCCAAGTTTTCTAAAAACAATGAATTTGATTGAGGGATTTCCTCAAGGTGAGGAATTCCGTATTAAACAAAAAAAGGGAAATGTGTTGAAATTATTATTTCTACTTGATGATAGCCTCAAATACTGCTTTTCACCAAGAAATGTGTGGGACTGAGCCATCCGTTCTCACACCTTCTGGGGCTTTCCATGTAGGTAATGGTGAGGTGGTTCATTAGGCTGAGCTGCTGGTGTAGCTGTAACAGTTTCTCAGCCGAGCGCTGGGGACAGAGAGTTCTGATGGTCTGCCACGCCGCACAGCTGGAGGCGAGCGGTCAGGCGGGGGGTGGATTTTCAGCAGCACTGTGCTGACGGCTGCCTGACCTGTCGTCTGAGCAGAAACAGGTGAAGCTGTTCTTTGTTGCACCTCTACACTTTCTCCAGTGTGCTAAACTGCAGTTATACGGTTATTGCCGTGCTGCTCAGTCACAGAGGTGAGGTCAACAGTGTGAACAATTTGCAGTGGAATTAGCAGTGGTACTTAGTGGCTGAATTAATGTACTGAAGTACAAGCATTCATTTGCAGAAGGAGGAAGAAGATGAAATTGGAATTACGGTGCTTTTTAAGTCTTTATACTTTGGTGCACACTGTTATTCTACACAGGAAAAGAGGCATGCCTGAGAAAACTGAGATTTCTGCACTGATATTAGCAAAGATATTCACTCCAAAAACTGTCACTGTGAGCTCTATTTTCAGCTCAAACCAGCCCCTGGACCTGCCCCTCCTTTCTCCTCAAATTAGCTTTTCACCTTTAATTATCCGTTCCTGCCGCGGCTCAGCGTCGAAACAATGTTGCACACACCCATTAACACAAAAAACCTGTTTGGAGAAAACAAATGCCTTCTGCTTCCTTTTTTGAAGTTCGTTTAACAATGTCCTCCAGCCACCATTTTCCAATGTGTGAGGAAGTGCCGGCAAACAAGACATCCATCAAATTGACAGACAAAACAAATTACAAGGCAAACCGAACCTTAATGTGTCACCAGAGCTAATGGTGTCAAGGCTGGTTGGCA
This sequence comes from Labroides dimidiatus, assembly GCA_030710495.1. Lineage (NCBI taxonomy): Eukaryota > Metazoa > Chordata > Actinopteri > Labriformes > Labridae > Labroides > Labroides dimidiatus. The sequence goes on from CM061154.1 coordinate 22,407,834, forward strand.
GTCGACCCAGACACTCGCATGCTGCGGCTGTCACACTCGTCTGGCCTTGCTTTTCAACTCGCTGAAACTGAAAAGGAGAGAGGGATGACTTCTGGATAACACTCAGGTATTAACACCCTACACACTATTAACAATGCATCAAACCCAGATTCATAAAAGTCCATTAGACCGCGGCGAGTCAGAACAAGAGGCTTTCATGCAGGTTTGATCTATCTGTGCTGTGGCCTGTGCTCACCAGTGAGATTATTCTTTAAATGAATGATGCAGTCTCCCTAAAGCCAATAAAAGTGTAATTACATGCCTTAGGCCTTGGTGACAAAGCCTGTGCTGGTGACAGCTATCTGGAAATGAGGAAGAAGGGATTACCTTCACCTCTCATCTAGCTTTGGCATGATCATCTCTCCACACAGGTCACCTTGGACGAAATGTCACAATTTTACCAGTCATTAAACTCTTAATCCAGCCTCAGTGTGCACACTTCCATCTCATCTTTCATAGCATCCATGCTCTTATATCACTTCAGGCTGCCATTGCATCATAGCCACCTATTACGACAGAAAGCAAAGGTGAGAAAGCCTCTGCTGGAACAGTAACGGCACAGAAGAAACCTCAGATTGAAGTTCACAGTGATTCAACGTTTTCTCATTTCATACATTTTATGGGCTTAAGCAGAAAATGATCCTTGGCAGGTAAAGCAATATCCTGAGAATTACTTTGTTTTACGCTCATTGCCTTCAGGTTAATATTCGACATGTTATTTTGGTCTCTGCAGGAAAGCGTGCTCTCGTACCTTCGTGGGGCATCAGCTGGGAGATTGCAAAGACTGCTTGCTAATATTCGCCTTGCCGTATTCGCGAAGCAGAGCCATTACATATTCAGAGATCGAGAGATATTTTTCATGGCAGGCGGACTGTACATGCTAGATTGGACAATAAACAGACTAATACAGCAACACAAAAGTGCACAGACGCATCATGCTGCACTTAATACAAGTTTACAACAACAACAACGTGCCAGTCAGAGAAGCAGAGCTCACACATACATCACACTCATACACACACACACACAGGTGGTTTTTCTACAATCACTTGTTTTTATAATTGAAATTTATTCAGCGTAACAGCCGAGATTGAGCCCAGACTGTTGGATTTCTTACTGTGACGAACATAATGAAGGACTTTCTTGCACCCAACCTGCCATTAGCCATTAAGCTTATTTACATAACAGGCTGATTCTATCTGCACTTATAACAGGCGCCACCAACTCTACAGGCCGAAAATAACTTCAGAACTTTGCTTCAGTGCAGTTAGATGCTTTCATGCATACACTTATATTTAATAGCAAAAAAAAACCTTGCTGTGCGCTTACAACTTGCTTTTACGAGTTTAAAAGCTGGTTTCCAGGAATATAAAAAAATGACATCTCTTATCTCTATTTATAGTTTGACCACAGAGACTGCTCCTGCCTTTCTCAAAGTCCGCTCTGTTTGTTAAGAAGTTGTTTAATGTGGTTTCTCGAGTTGTGCATGTCAGAATTGTGACTTCTTCGAAGATCTTTTTTGGCCTATGCAGAAAATTAAACGGTAATTCATGGTGTTTTTTCAGACTTACATTTTATTTTTGTATGTTGAATAAAATACTGGATATTATTTCTTTTCTTCATCTTTTTCCGTACTGTCAGTGTGAACGGACTTATGCACTCAGAAAAGTTGGTGTAAGTACTAAAAACATGACATTTGGGAAACAGCCACAGTTTACGTCTTTTTCACCTGTTTGAACAAATCGTTTGAACTTGATTTTTTCATGATTTTAACTTCATGCTGCTTCGTGTTTGTCTTGCATAATTGTCTATGGTAACTAATCGTCATGTGGCTTTTTTCTAGAAATGTTGACTTGAAAGGGTTTTACTTCCTTCGTAATAAATTTTAGGGGCCATTTTTTATTCGTCTGAACTTGATTTTTTGAAAAAGTGACAGCCCTAATACAGATGTGAGAAACATTTCTACGAGGTGTATTCATTTTTTAAAGTTTGACCACAGCCCATCTGGAATGAACGGGGAGATGGGGAGTTTTTGACCTATAATGCAGCCAGTCACCAGGGGGAGCAGTTTTTTGGGGACCTCAGTTTAAGCCGAGCGAGATGACGTCCGTTTTTTTTTTTTTTGACAGTCTATGATGTGCACACACTTTCTCCATACTACCCCTGTCAGTGTTTGGCCACCCTTGTCAAAAAATTCTGCCCATGCCCCTGCTTATATTCAGCTGAGTTAAAAGCTGTTCGTTGAATATTAATGATACTTAATCCAACAACATGACGTGACCCATTATACCCTCATGCCAAATTAACTGTATTAAATAAGCTATTGGGGGATAATCTCTGACAAACAAACATCTGAAGTCCTGACCTTGTAACGCCTGAAGCAGAGATTTCTCAGTCTAATATCCTGTTGTCAAAGTGTTTTGGAAGTTTCTTAAATATTCTGGAAGTTCCAAGACATTAAACTTTATTCAAATTACAACTCTGTGACTTTTTAATTCCAGCAGATTCCAAACGGCTTCATGTGTCTTCTCTATCAGCACAAGGGACAGAAATACTTTAAATAACTGAAAATTGTGCTGGAGGAGTTCACTGCTGGTGGTAACTCAATAATGGCAGCTGGCTGATAATATGGTCATATTTAAACATGACCGATAAGGCAGCTGTGATTTTAATCAATCAATCTTAGTAATGAGAACAGGAAGTTAATCCATTGTTATGCATTATTCGTCAGTAAATTAAGGTCTTTGGGGTTAATTAACTAGTGGGCTAAGGACAATGTTAATAATGCAGCACTAATATGGGGCAGGTAATAACACACTGGAGAATATCCCTCTCAACTCCAGCTTTCTCTTCTTTTCAAAGAAGAAAGGCTGATATTTCCTGACAGCTCTGAATGTCCTCTTCACAGAAACAGACATGAACACTGCTGCAGGTTGTTCTGCGTTAAACTGTAAGTTGTTTCAATCCCACTCCCTTCACTCTTTCACAGAACAACTTAAAGGGCATCTTAAAAAGTGTAAACTTCCTCTCTCGCTCAAAACAAAGCAGCTGCTGCTTCATATTATCAGACTCAGGCTTAATCATCCAAAACATATTTCCAGGCACCACTGACCCAAGATTCAGATCCTCATCATGGTCTAGAGGGGAAATTCTTTATTACTTCGAAATGAGCAAAAAGATGACACGATTATCAGTCATCAAGAGTTCACTGATTTCTATTTAAAAAGCAATAAGGAAAGAAAATTAAGTTATTCCTAGAGTTGAATTTTTTTTTATTGCTAGGTCCAGACACTCACCATAAATTCTGGTTTAAGTGTTTATCGTTTTTTTAATGCTCCTGTTGAACCAGTGTACATCTCCCACTTGCAACTTGATCTGGGGAATCGACCCCTTGTAGAGTCTTAGTATACTTTCACACCTGTACTTTATTTGCTTCATTTCAGTCTAGATGATAAAATGAAATATTGTTGCCTTTTTCTCTTGGGCTGAATCACACACCATCACAGGGCTGTCAGTGAGTGAGTCACATCACAGTCTTCTTTCCCCACTGTGCAGGTTACAGAATTGTGATGCATATTGGTCACACTTTGCATTGTAGGAAGCTAACTCCAAGATCCAGCTAACACGAGCCAACGTGAATACTTTCCCTCCTCCTGAAGTTATGTTTCAAAAAGTAACTAAAAGTGCATCAAGGGTTGTATCCTAAATAAACCCTCCGTTAGCTTTTCATTTTAAATAGAACTTTCTGCGGCTATTTTGGTGACATCTTTTGAGGAGAAAGTCAGAGAATCTGGATAAGAAGCATGCTAATGCAGGATGTAAAGAGGGCCTTTGTAGACACCTTAATCTGGTGGTGCAAATCCTTTACTTCATATAAATTTTGCACCGACATATTTCCCACAAAGACAGAGCTTAATGCTGCATCTCCTGGGGTTGAAAATGACATTCAGCATGGGGCTGGACATATTTTATACTGCAAGGCAAAAGCAAAATGTAGCCTACTTTCCTTTCCATCGACCCACATCTAGCCCAACAAACAGCCTTTAACTACTTTTTAAAAACACTTTGCTGAATTAATGATGTTATGCTATCACTGGAGGTTATTCATGTGTCAAACAAACTTTGTGTGTGTACACAGTGCATGCTTCAGGGATCTCACATTTAGTTCCTAATCCCCATCCTAATCTATTCATGTCCAGTATCTGAGGCTAGATTGCTTTCTCAATTCAAGTTTGTGTTTCTTCCTCACAATACAGATGATCAATAAACATCTTATTAGGGTCTTATTAAAATTAATAATGAAGCCATGCAAAGTATAATTAAGTAGCTGCATATTTGTACCCCAGTATTTAGTATGATAGATCAGCCTGGGTGTGTAATACTTTGGTCAGGATTCAAACAACAGGATTCAGAGCATGGGGAAAACACTCAAAGTTCAAGCGCAGTTCATGCCAAGTTACACAATAAATACATCAAAATGTACAAATGGGAGATCCTGACTTTCCTTAAGTGTTGAACTTCGAGGAGTGACAACTTGTACATAGTATCAGTGCAGGATGCGTATGTTGAATCCTCCTAACATCATCACCTTAGCCGTCTAAGCTTTAGCAAAGCTGTACCTTTCTAGCACAAGATCCAAAATGTAAACAAGTACAGGAGAGAGAGAGAGAGAGAGGGCTTTGTGCAGTGTTTTGTGGTGTGGCAGTAATTTTATCTAGAAAATGGAGTTAAATATGTCTGTTTCTGGTTAGACTGGCTGATAACTACTTGACAATAGCGATAGCAATAGAGAACCGGCATAGGCATACGGATGTGCAAGGAAGACCGAAGGCTGGTGGTGCTAGCTCTGCTAACATTAGGTAGCCACATTCTGTAAACTGATTTGAGGTTTTTGAGAACAGACCATGTGATCTCATAGCCATGTTCAAAAATTTGTGCAAGATTTTGACTTTTTTTCTATCAGCCAGTCTGAATTTTAAGGACAGTTCCTTTTCTTTAACTGGGGTTATATGAGCTACATAATTAATATATGTACTAACCAAAATAACTGCCGGTCAGTTCAACCCTTCAACAACAAACTTATGGGAGATACAGCATGAAAGCTAGGTTACAGTTTTGTTTTGCAGACAGAGCCAGATGAACTATAATGTTGACCCATCACAGATGCCCGTAGCACACTTTTTACTTGAAGGGGCTAAGCTGATAAGCATCTTACTTTGAAATATTGCTTTAAATTCCCATGCAAACAACTTTGGAACATACCTAGTGCCCACATGTGTGTATCTAATTCAATACTATGTGCCTTCATTAGGTAAGATACGTCATGTACTGAATAACTGTTTCACCTCTTGATATGAATTAACATGAAGGGTGAATTCTGCTCACCAACAAAACACAGGCTTATTCAGAAGTTTTCTGAAGACAGAAAGAAAATCTGAATGTCAAAATAAACTCTAGACCTTGGAAAAAATACATTGAGGATAAATTCTGAGCTCAAGGTTGAAAACAAAGGAGAGACTCTTGATAAATACTTTGGGTAGAAAATTAAAAGCCGAATAAAAACTTTTGGACAATGTTGCTTTTGAGTGAAGAATGAGGCGGCAGTTTTAATTAACCAATGGTCACCGTCTAATGACAACAACAATCTCAATTGGAAATGGAAAGTTTGAGTAACAACAGTCTGTTCCTTTAAAACACGTCCCTGCATTCAAATGTTCCCGTTCCTTTTTAATGTGCAGCTACATCCAGCTCAGGCGGCCTTATCTGCATCCCAGCTCGGAGCTGGCACAGAGAGAGGCTGTTGCTTGACACACCATATTGGACAAGACAGTAACATGGAACATTTAGAGGAGGATGGAGAGGGTAGCGTCGCACCAGGCTTGCCAGCTGTGATAATGATGTATAATTTAATTGAAGGCTGTGCTTCTATCCTCCATAGAACTCAAACTGCTCTTCTCTTGTCAATGCATTATTCAGACTAATGGTGACCCTGAAATAGAAAAAAGCTTCTTATCTCTTTAAAGTTTTATTGCAGAGAGCAAAGAGAGGTAAGGAGGTATATGGAGAGAGAGAGAGTTGGACTGAGGCACACAGTCAGAGATAAGGTAAAAAAAAATAAAAAATAAAAAAGTGCATTGAGATATAGTTCTGTCTACTGACTTGCTTTGCGTAGGATTTTTGTTTCTGACCATGGCAACATAATCTGTACTCACTGATGTTACTTCATCCTAAGATGCTGAAACTTCCAGAAAAAAAGAATAAAGATTCAAGAACAGAACCTGAAAGTAGAGAAACAGCTCTACATATACTTCTCTTTATTCAGCTGCATTTAAAATGCTCATATGAAAAAATTAAACCACATAACTAGAATGCCATCACGTTCATCTGCATGACCATCATCTTCATCTCTCGTGAGCCGATGAGAGAGAAGCAAAAAGGAAAGATATGGAGCGCGGGAAGGCAGCCATGCATACACCATTACACGTGAAGCGTCTTCTCATGTGACCAGGCACATACTCTGCAACTTAAATGTAGCCAAGTCAGGGGATGACAGGGTCCAAGGGTCCTCGGCAGTAAAAGGCGCCCATTTAAATCCATCACACTAAGTTGTCATATTTACAGTGTGAAATTCAGCCATAAAACACTGTTATTGTAAAGTGTAATTTCCACTGCAATTAGGAATCAGCTTCATTAGAGGACGTGCGACTGGAATGTGGCAATTAAGCTGGCAAGTGGGTGTGGAGCTTGAGGAGGGGAGGAGGAAGAAGTATAGTACTCAGTGATGGCACTCTTAACAGTTTACTCCATCAGTTCTCTCACCGACTCAGTGTATTATTTGCCATTTTACATGAACACAAAGCTTTTATTTCAAAGATCAGGGTATTTTCAGATTTGCAGCCTAATTACATAGATATCCAGAAAATTTCCCCAGAATTACCTGGGTGACAGGTGTATGAACACAAACGGCCAAATTACTCACCATGACTTCACACAGGAACTTTCCTGCCAGCCACCGAATATATATTTTGGGTAAACCCAGGGTAAGATGGTGATCTGTATAGTTTTGCTTCTGGTTTAAGGATGCTACAGTAGCAAGCATTTATGGTAGAGTTTGGAAATTGTAGATTTCTTGACCTTTTTAGGTCACAAACAACGGAAAGTGTACTCTATGAATAAGGCAAAAATGTTTCGGTGCTCCATTTTGACACTTCTTCTAAAGATGACAGGAGAAGCTTAATTCAATATACCAAAAACCCAAAACCAACCAACACTCCCAGTACAGACTCACTTTACATCACACCACCACACTCTCCATTTGCATTGACACAGTTAAGGAAGTGTGTTTTGATACTCTGTTCCAAAATCCTTCATCAGGATTTCAAGTCAAGCGTACCTTGATGGATTTATATCCTTTAAAACATAATGTTCCAAGGATTCTGGCTCTACCTTTGTGCAGAGCAGCTCAATAACACACCTTGAAAGGACACTTTTCAATAGAACACCTGTATAAATTTGGACAAGCAACTGGGTGAAAAAAAAGAAACATCAACATGTGATGAGATAGCCTTGTACTTTCTGCTGTTCTCCAGTTTGTTTCCTTTTATGAATTTATTGATGAATTGTACAAGTCCATAAACACAACTCTGTCTCCCTCTGCCAACTTTTTGAGAAGGGTTGGGAAGGAAAACGAAATTAAGAGAAAAAGTAAATCTAATCATTTAGAAGAATTAAATCAAAGAATCGGAAATTATAACATTAGAAAATATATCTAAAATATCATACCATGACTAAATTAATGTTTATTAAATGTTAAAGTGGGGATGATCTCCTCAATTTTTTTTACAAAATTTTACAGGGTACATGCTTGAAAACTGGTCAAGCTGCAAAAAACATCCTTCTAGAGGACCCAAATCAATGACGTTGATGATGTTCATGTTCACAGTTATTTCTTAGGCTTTTTAGCTAAAGGCAAATTTTCTTTAAATTTGTGTCCTTTCTTACGACAGCACTGCTGTCTGTCAGTGTGACTTTTTTCCATCTTTTTTAAATTGCACCCTACAAGAGATTAATAGTGGTGGCCCAGTGTCATTTCACATTGTGCTTCTGAGTTACAGAAAGACTCAAAGGGACCAGAACAAAGCACTGTTCCATCCTGACTCCAACTTCTGCTGCGACGCCATTTCTCCTTTCGTCACTTTCTCTGATGCTGGCCCAGTGAAGGAATCAATGAGGTGTAAAAGAGCACGCCTTATTATGACTGGACAAGTTACAAAACAACAAATCTAGACTGCACGCTAGTGTCAAGTGAAAGCACTTCTTTGTATCCTAATGTATGGGTGCTAATTTAAAAGTGGAATCTTCATTCTTTTTTTCAAATTAATTCATGTTATGTTAATGTTATGATAATTGTGTTTTGAATCCTCAACATTTATTTGTATGCATGTGTCTATTATGCATAGTATATTCTTTCCCCTAATATCTGATACTGACACTGAGCACTGCTGTAACAATGTCGACAGTTCTTTATCATCAGATTCGATTTTTTAACAGCTCTCTAATGCTCTAAATTGGACAGCAACATTTACCTCAAACTGACTCAATCCTGTTTGTGCTGTATCTGTTACCTCGCCCACACTTTCCAGCCTGTACTCATAACATTTATTTCTAACGAGACGTAGGCGTATAAAATTATGGTTAGTACATTGAAGACACTGATTCCTCCCAACCTGCTGTGGTGCAAAGCTTAATGATCTAATTGGATGGAAAGAGGAACAGCAGGCACATTTTCAGCCTTTCTAGCCTTCTTCAACATTATTGAGCAATTATGAGAGAGTGAAGTCTGCTTCATCATAAATGGGCTTGTTGGCTGTCTTTGTAAATGTTTTGTTTCGGACATTGAGTGTTTGGAAAACTGGAATCTTGGCCCACATTTTGACATTAGCATACATGTGATGCTCAAAACGGGTTCTCAGAGTTCCCACCAGTGAAATCAAAAGTGAGTCAGAGTTTGTCAGCAAAATGCTACATGAACAGATAGAGAGTGATTTTCCTCTTGCTCTATGACAGCCATCACTGTGTTCCCTGCCCCCAGACACAAGTCAAAACATATTAATTAAAAGTAACGACAGTGATGTAATTTTTCTGTCAGGCCTTTGCCTAATTTCCCCCCATTAGTTGAATAATATTTCTCTCCCTGCAGCGAGGTCTGGCATAATGCAAAGACAAGGCTTCAGCGGCTGAATGGAAGGGTTTCGGGGGGTTGTCCATTATAGTAATTTTGCATACAGATAAACCTGGTTCAAACAATAACAGAGTTCAGTTTTCAGGAAATCAGACCATTATGTTGAGCTACCACTGCTCCAAGACTTTTAATAAGAATAAGAATAATATGTCAACATGCTTCAAGCGTCATCTTTTTTTGCACCAGCTAACAAAAAGTAATGAAAAGGTCTGGAGTCACTGACGGCAATATTCACTCCAAACAAAAATAAAAACATTAATCCAAGCGGAAGATGTCAGAGCACTAATCAAATTAGTTAATAACATGATAGAGTAATGCGTTGCGTCTGCACTAGTGAGACACAAGCTGTGAATATGCAGAATGAAAACACTTAGCTTGAGACATATTTGATGATACAACATAGGGAAACGAGCCAGACTGAGCAAAAAAAATTAGCAACTAACAAGGAGCTGGTTTTGCTGTATTATCTGCCACCACAGTGAAAAGTATGAGGGGATGCACTGTGAGAATCTTTGACTGCAGAGAAAAGCTCTGCACATGAAAACTATCACAAGTCCAAAAGTGAACCAGAAAATCATCTGTAAATTCAGTAACAGTTTCAGTTTTTGAAACTGTTACTTTGATTACTGAGAGTAATGTCAAACATTCGTCAACAACCTTCTTATCCACAACAAAGTCAAAATGGTGATGACCTATAATTCACTTTTCATGATTAAAACTCTGACATCATTTCAGTTGTGTTGCCATAAATGAGATGAGATGGGACTTAAATGATGGACAATTAAAATCTAAAATTTTTTTTTTTTTTTTTTTACCTTTTTCACCCTTGCTCAGTTTATCCTAGTTTGTGTAAATATTGGAGCTGATTTAGTAAGGCATTTTACAGTTTTAATCAACTCTAAATAATTAAATACGATGCTGCAGTTGAAAGCTCCAGCCTGTCAGCATAGGAAGAATTAGGGATTGTCGTAAAAGTGCAGTTCAGCCCTCAGCCTTTGAAGAGTTGGTCCAGCTTTCACTTAAAGAAAATTTCATGTCAAAGAAAAGAAAAAAAATTAGCCATAGTGACCGACGCAGAAATATTTATGTCGTGACTGTAAAGTAAGAAACACTTCACTATATTTTATTGTTATGTAAAGCACTTTCCTTACATAAATAGCTCAGCAAAGACTCGCGCAGCAGCTTTGCATTATGGGAAAGTCTTGGTTTGATTATCCAACATAGGGAAAGATTTTATGTATAAGAGGCTCATATTTTGGCTTACAGATTTCAACACTTGGTGCAACCTTGATACAAATCTCTGATTGTCTAATCAAATGAAGGAGATGAAGGCACCGACCAAATGTGATGACTTTTTTCAGCTAAAAATGTATGTTTTAAATTGTTGTGTACTAAAAACCAAAGACTTTAAAGTGCATAATTATCTAATAAAGTGACAACCTAACAGGTATTTTCATCTATAGTTTAAGACTAAATCTAAATGAACCATGCTTTGAGGTTAGTTTCACCTCTTTGAGTTTGGTCTTGAAACTTTTGCGGTCATGTGACTTCTCTTGATTCCTGCTGTGTTTCATTCGTTTTTAGTGATGTCTCAGCAGCTACTTTAATGTGTACAGATTAAAACAATTATCTTTTAACACTATAAGCTTCTCAAATTAGGCTAGCCAATAATGAGTTGATCATTAAATAGTGATTTTAATTAGCAGTGGTAAATTAAGTAAATTCAATTAGAAGGAAGAGAACCTCAATAAAGGAAATGTTGTAAAGGGACATTTTCACGAATATTGAAACTGGCTGCTTTATTCTCTCTCTCTCTCTCTTTCTCTCGTGATCAGAGCGGCCCTGATATCATAACATTAATTGTTCAGTTACGCTGTTTGTGCAAACAGTGTGATGAACCCAGCAGTTCTGGCTGTCGTTCTGTAGGAAGCTACTCTATTCCTGTGTGAGTAGGAAGTGTTAGTATTAATTTCTGCTCACCTCTCCTGGTCCATAAATCTGATACTCTCTCACTCCCCTCCTGGACGGTCACACACACAAACACACTCACACACACAGCAGTGGGAGATGTAGGAGTGTGAGAGGTATTTCTGTAATAGCTGTTGGTCACTTCTTTTAACCATTACTCTTACACTGACTGCCTCAGCAGGACCCTGTTTAGTAAATCAGTTGTTGAGAACATTACGAAAAATGACCCTGTTTCCAAACCGGGGCTGGTGCACATATCGTTTGTCTTCAGAGCGACCTGTGAACACTCCCAGCTTTCTCTCCACCTGGTTCTGTCTGCACATTACCATTTATTGTGGTTTGCTGGGATTGTAATACATCCAATTGGATTCCCCCCTATCGCCAGGCGCACTTCAATCTGCGCTGCTCCTGATCTTGGCGCCTGTGTAATATTAGTTACAGAGACTCTCTTGAGGGAGCAAGGAGAGCATAACAGAAGCAGTAATTTGCTGGATTCTGGGCGATGTTATGCAAAGAAATTTCATAAAGTTTCTGGATGGGAAGACCTTCAGAACTTTTGTTACATTCTCAAGAGGTTGGATAACAATAAACAACACTGTGCAGCAACTCTGACCATACTGCAGCTGTAAACACCTGGTGTTAATCCACTGGCTACCCACAGTCAGCAAACATCAGGCTGTGCCAGGTCAGCTAAAAGTCAAAGTGAAACACAGTTTGGTCTCGCAGAGTCGGAAACTTTTCTTCAAATTTTTTTGTATTTTACAAAACTTTTGATATGTTGCTTTTTCATTCTGTTCTGGGCATGAACGCAGGAAATAGCTTTTTATTATTATTTATTTGATGTTATGATTATTACTATTAATTTATTGTGTGGTTGAGGCAAAGCTGACCATCACAGTGGCTGTGGAACTGCAAAAACACCCATGTAACTTATGGCTACATTCATGAATTATCATATGTGGGCTGTTCAGGATAAGCTGATGTGCTTTGCAGCAACTTCAAGTAGCATGGGCAGGTCTACTGTCCACGCTACTTGAAGTTGCATCATTCACAGCAAAAAAAAAAAAAAAAAAAAGACAGTTGTAATTTTGGCTTCAGTTTGGGACCCAGACATTTGAATGGTGTGACTAGTCAAGATACATCCACAACACCGCTGGAGAGTCCAGTTTCCCAATATGTTAACAGTATATGCGCAGTTGTGGCAAAAGCCACTTTAAGACCTGTACAGTACATCTGTAAACATAATGACAGTGCTAGTTTAAGAAAACTAAGATTTTTTTTTTTTATATCATTTTGAACCTTTCATGCATTTCTTTCACTGTCATGTGAAATCGTAATGTTTCCACCAGCTGATATCAAGTATTTTATACGAACCTTCCTTCAACATTACAAGTAATTTTCATCCAAAAGCTCATCTTCAAGCACCCAGGGTTCAAGAGATCAAAAATTGACCTGGTTTGTGTTCTCAAAAAGCTCTGAGAAAGATTCTGATGAAAGAGTATAGATCACATGTCTATCCGTTTAAGTAGAGTCTAAAAACCTACATTAATTAAGTTAGCAGTTAGTCACACATTTTTTGTTGTCTCTGAGCATCGGCCAATTAAACACTGTTTTACGCAATTCATAAAAACTATGATTCATAGCTTGTCTGCAGAAGTAGCATTACAAGAAAGTCTAGACAATTCAGTGGATGTCAATAAGTTTAAAAAAAACACAACCATGACAATGAGGAAGTTTAAAGCCACCATGAATGGTAGTTAGGGTAATTACTCAGAGATATCCAACGATACCGTCCTGACTGCTCTAACTCCTGCACATACTCCTTCTTATCTTAATTATGCCAAGCACTGGCCTTTTTCAATGTGTTGCCAAATCTTAATTAAACAAAACAAGGTTACAATCCAGAGTCTGGCTGTGGAATGATTTGTTCATCTGTGTACAGGTAGGATGGAGTCTATGGCTTAATTACTCCGAGGGAGGTCGGTGCCCTCCATTTCACAGGAGGCCACTGATAACTGGGATTTCAGACTATCTGCGATTACCCTTGGTTCACAGATTGCCAATTTATATCTGAGCCAAACTAATCAAACTGCAACCCTGACAGCATTTTAAGCAATCACTTCAAGGGATTCAAAAATGGGATGGAAATATTTGTGGTATTTAAAAGTTTGGGTGGAATGAAACTTTTCTCAAAGTGGAAATTTCACCTCTGTTAGAGGCTGATGTTACATTATAGCAAAATCTTCAATGACTGAATTTCTATTACTTATTTATGTTGTGTCTGAACTCTTAACAGTTTTCAGACATTGGTAAAAAAAAAAAGAGGAATTAAAGTGAGAAGCATAACTGGGCATCAAAGAGGAACTTTTTTAGGGGAGGTTAATTTTTATTCAACTCGAAAGCATAGCCCAGGTCATTAAGTTAGAACTTCTGTGAGGTAATGATTCGTGTCCATGAGAAGTGCGTGCAAATGGTAAGGCAGGGGTGTCAAAGAGATGTAACTAAAGAAATGTAAAGTGGAGAGCAGGCGAGGCAGAACAAGAGCAAAAGCAAAGTGGCAAGGAATCATTAAAATAGATCACGGTGGTAACCCTGCCTCTTTGAAGACACACACATCCCACAGAGCGCGAGCCTCGAGTGCTAACAATGCTGATAGGCTGCAGGGAGCATCTCTCAGCCTTCTCACTGAGCACTAGCACCAAGATTAGAGGTTCCTTTAATCCGACAAAGGGGATTAAATGCTACAAGAGAGGCGAGAGGACCGCTCCCACGGAGGGGCTGAGATGAATTATTAACACCTCTCCTCAAGACTGGTGATATAAGTCTTTAAACCAAGCATCACAGCTCCGAGACACTGGTGGCATGTCCTGCCAACCAAACATTTCAGGGTGCACCCAAAAATGAGATCTCGCTCTGCACACCCTGCCACTCAAGAAGGCGGTGTACGTTTCATGAGTACCATGAGGAAGGGTTTTAAAATAAAGGAACAAAAAAGCAGGAAAAAGAAGACAAATAAGACAACCTTTAATCTAAATAATTTTAACAATGTGCTCATCGTTGGACAGCAGGAAAAGTTAGACAGAAACAAGTCTGTGGTTATGACTGGTCATCACTTCCTCTGAGGTGAAAAGCAGGTCAACTTCATTTACCACACCTCAGCTTTTACAGTGAGTCATAATTCTAAAGAGCAAAGAACAAAAGGTAAAAAAAACCCCACTTCATTTAGACTCCTGAGTATGCTGTCACTACACAAGCAAGGTCAGCCTGTGAGGGGAATGTGTCAACCAGCATTTAACACAGTGACACCCAACATCACCTGAGAATAGCCATCGAAAACACAGACAAAGCAGCTCAGCATCTCAAACACAAATATCTGAATGAACATCACATGCTGGTCAGAGGTGCCCCTCATCACTTACCCCCCTTGTTCCATCTGCCCTTAGTTCGTGCCTGATAGGTGAGTTGGGGACAGCCAGACAGCACCAAGAGAAAAAAAACAAGTTCAAACACAGAAAGAAATCCAGACTTTGCCCTGGAAAACATGTCCAAGAGTTGCTGGCAGCCGAGTCACTTTCACATGGCTGTGTTTCCTCCTAGAGCGGCGCGGCTGTGGCGCATGGTAACCCACGCGTGGGCTGTCATCATCAGTCACGCTGGTGTCAGCAGTGGGTCTGTAGTCCTACCATGCTGCTGTGTGATGCCCCGGCAGGGTGCTGGTCTTACTGATGCTGGAGCTCCAAGTGGAGCCACATCTCTCCCTTTCTGTAAGCCCTGCCTCAGCAGAGCGCACGGGAACCAAACTGGAACACACAGCTTGCCACGCAACAGCACGGCTCAGCTTCGCTCGGCACAGTGCATAGGAACTCGCTCTCACTCAAGCTCTCTCTAACACACACACATACACACACACACTCTTCCTCTCTCTCCCGTTTCTCTCACGCTCACTGCTGCCACCGCTGTCGATGCCGACGCTGATGCTGCTCCTGCTGGAGCTGCTGCTGAATTATTCCCTGCCCTCCTCACTCTGGCGTTCACAGGGAATTCATTCCTCTGCGCTCAGTCTTTCCTCAGAGCTTCACAACACAGAGGAGGTGAGAGGTGATGGCAAAATCCACCGTCTACACTCCAGACAGATTTCTTCAGGGCTGTGTTGGACTGAGTCTGTTTGGCAGTGCAAAGCAACAAACAGACAAGTAGGTGTTAGAGGTAGAAAAACAGAGGAGAGAGAGAAAGAGATGGGGTCTATATTAGTGGAGATGCTCTTTATCAGTGAGACATGTTTGTGGAAATTGCATCTTCCCTGCCAAATGATGGTGCCAGGCTTAACTGGAGGCAATGGAGCAAGAAGAGGAGGGGAGAGAAAAGGGATAGAAAGGGGGGAGAGAGCGAGCAGAAGATCAGAAAGAAGTACTCTGGGAAGGAAACAGTAAGGTTCTTACCTCCTGACCCATCCCCCTCCACTTTGAAAGCTTACCATGAAAAAGTGAGAATTACATCTGCAGAGAAGTCATGAAACGTCACTGTGAAGAAATGAGTTCATTAATGTTGAAATAATGTTGTTTAGAAAATGTTTTTGACATGTTTAAGTATCATTACACTCATTCAGCTGCTGTGGCATGGTGATAAAGTGGGTTTTCTCTCAATAGACGGTTGGGGATTCGAATCAAGCTCCTGCAAAAGGGTCCTTAGGTAAGACGCTGAACCAAAAAGTACTCCTGGTGACAGTGTGTGTATGAATGGGTTAACAGAGATGGTCACTTACGATGGCATGTTTCCAATATGTTGAGTCATGTGTCATACAGATTCGTATTCAAACAGTAATTGAATGAGTACAATAATCAGCTTTTTGCATTTTGAGCTGAAATTGTACAAAATGGGCATAAGCGATGTCTCCTGATAACACAACATCTATTCATTCAAAAAGTGGTGCATGTCATGCAAAGGATGGATAAATGATGATCTTATGACTTACATTATAAATCTGGTTTGAGAAGTAAAAACTTCTGCATTTCCCATAATCAAAGATGAAACTGTCAGGGTTTGTTACTTACTCCAAACAGTCCAGTTCAAACTCAGAGACACCAAATTAAAAAAAATATATATTATCAAAAAAAAAAAAAAAAAAAAAAAAATATATATATATATATATATATATATATATATATATATATATATATATATATATATATATATATATATATATATATAAAACAAACAAACAAACAAACAAACAAATAATGATCTTAGCATCTAAACTAATAACAAGAAAAGTATTTAACTGTTATTAGAATCGTAGACCATGTTGATCAACTAATACGTTGATCTAATAATCCTAGTAGCATCTATTTTTACAGTAACAGGAATGTGTGCATTTAGTCAATGACATGACGACACATCATCTTCCAGGTCAACACCAGAACTACTCACCTAATAAGTTCAACAAGTTATTAATATCTTTTTGATTTACACCTTAAATGTGGGGCATATGTTTAGTCTGAGATGTAGCCCAGCCTCAGGTCCATTTTTTTTGTTTTTTTTTTTGGCTATAGTCAGTTTCGATTTCAATTTGAATGACTTGCACTCAAACTCCTCTCTGGGTTCTGGGATCTCTCCATGTAAAAACGTCTCTCCACTGAACATATGTCCACTTGCTGATCTCCTCCATCCACTTGCTTTTACACAAAGCTGGTAGTCATTTCTCATCCATCAAAGTGATGATATTAAGTTAAAAATTGTGTTCTTGTTTTTTTTTTAGTGGGTAACTCGCTCACATGGCTTGACAAACCATTTTACTCCACAGTGCTTCTGCAGTCAAGTTACATGTGCATCCGACCTGTTAATAAACAAATAGTCCATCTATAGATCTCCATAGTAAGGGGCACAGCTGGCATATATTGTAGCTTGCAAGGAGATAAAGGCCTGCCTCAGGTTGAAATAGCATTTCCATTTTGGTGCCAACCACATTTTGGTTTAAAAAAACTTCTATTCAGAAAGCATTGGGTGACATCACAAAGGCTACAGCCATGTTTTATTAGCTTTATGCTGATGACTAAATAAAATACTTTGTAAATGTTACCTGCAACAGCACTCACACTGAGGTCATTATACTTCTGAGTTCATAAAACAGGTACTTTACTAGCAGGGAGTATGAACCTGTCGACTTGTGCTCACACCATGACTTTAATGTCCTAATTAGACATTCAGAGGAAACTCACGATCAAGTCCATAATTTTTTAACACATTCTGCACATTAATATCTTGAATCACACATCACTTGTTCCTTTCATGCAGCACCCCCACTTCTCTCTGACTACTTCCTGTTATCTTACACCCTTTCATAACAACCTGAACCGCACCACCAAGAACTACAGTTAAGCTCTCTGCACTTCTCTTAAACACCAGCAGGAGCATCTGTCTGTAACATACGTTTCCAGTAATGAACAAACCGTCTCAATGTTTGCTTCTCTTTGGGCTAATACACCGCAATTTAAATAGATAATTAGTATGACAGTTTTGTGTTAATCAGTTTTATGAAATTTTAAAGCAGGAGTGTACAAGACGAGGTAAAGTCAAAACCTAATGCTACAATATATCTTACTGCATGTCTGCACCTCTAAGTAGGAGTTTTTCATGAGTCGCCTAGAGCTTTTTGTGTTATACAGTAGTACTCAGAGATTTTTCTTTGTGCATATAAAAAATCCCTTGCACAGTACCTTAGGCTGCAAATTTAAATGTTGCAAGCAAGGCTGGGCACCCAATAGTTTAGATGCAAGGGAATAGAGGAGAACGACCTGGAAATACATGGAGCGTGCACTGCTTCTTGTGCTTAGAAGTAAATGGTCTACAATGACGGCTTGTTACTGAGTCACATGTCTGTTCTCCTCCATAAGCCACGGTTACAGAGCAACCTTGAAAATGACTATTGTTGCTCTAATGGTAGTAGTATTGTTCTAACAAAAGCATTCACAACTTAAAGGTAAAACACATATTCCCTACATGAGCGCTAAATTCATCCGTGTGCAACATCACATACGAAAGATGAGGCTTATTTCCTTTAACAAAAGCTAGAGTGCATCACTCCCTGTAGTCTAAGCTAGATGGAAAAACAACAGCAGGAGGTGTTAAAAATGATGAAGAAGAAGTTCTGAGTTCAGAAAGCAGCACAGATGATCCAAAAACAAACCTGTGTGTGTGTGTGTGTGTGTGTGTGTGTGTGTGTCATCAGTGGATGAAAAGGACAGAATTTGATGCGTGCTGGCTCATGTGTAAAATTAGTTCACACAGATATAAATCTATTGAAGTACAGCCAGAAATAGCACTTTGGTTTTTCTGTCTAAGGTCTCTGTGAGCCCATCACACTAACGATTTAATCTTGTTTTTTTTTTTCCTTGCTTACTTTCTGCATCATCCAAAGACACGATACATTGAAGAAAGTAGAGGGAAAAATAGCACAAAGAGGGAACCTGTGCAGTTTGTGGTAGAAAATGAATGCAAAGAATTGTTGTTGATTTGGAAACTGTCACAAAAACAGCCCGACCATTGTTGAAGGAGTAAAGCGGGGTAGACTCGAGTGAAGTAGAGGGGATGTAGGGGACCCCTACATCCATACTGGTAAGTCTGACAGCTTATCAACCCCAGACAAGAGCCCCTTGGATAAATATGGTCAAGCAGGAGAGGAGCCCAGCTTCAGCAGCGATGGGGTGCAGGACAGCGATAAGGATGAAGCTCCACTGGGCGAAATGGGGGAGTGAGGCAAGGGGCCCCGGGCTGAGAAACTCAGCCAACAGCGACGCTCATTCCAGCTCTAGCTGGCTAAACCTCTTAAAAAATTTACACATAGGCATTCACCATACTCAGCAAATATAGGTTACAGCATGGGTGCGTTTGTGTGTCTTAAGTGTTTCAGTGCATGTGTGCGATAGAAGGAGCAGCACGTCTTACAACCAGAGCCCAAAAAACGAAGAGTGAGGGAGAGAGTAGAAAGAGCTGAGGAGAAGGCAAGAAAAAAGAAAGGAGGGAGAGCGAGAGAGAGAGAGAGAGAGAGAGAGAGAGAGAGAGAGAGAGAGAGAGAGAGAGAGAGAGAGAGAGAGAGAGAGAGAGCGAGAGAGAGAGAGAGAGAGAGAAAGAATGCCTTCTTGATGTTTTTCTGATGCCGGCCTCTTGAAAACCCACCATGAAATTTGCTTTTTCACAGGAAGTGACAGAGCGAGCACCATGAATTGATCCCCTGATGGGGATCTGGCTCTTTGTGTAGTCGTTTTCTCCTCTGCGCATCTGCCTGCCCAGATACTGGATAATCTACTCGCTCGCGGCATTCCTAATCCAACCATCCATCCCCATTCACTCCGCCCATGTGTGTCCCAGCACAGGACAGGGGTGTAGTTTGGAAGTCTATAATGGAATAGATTTGGTTGTTTGTCTCTCACTGAATGACTGTTGTGCATCAGTGAAATGATTATTTCTGCAGTGATGCTTCTCTCTGGGTAATGATTAACATTCTAATTATGATTTACAAAAAACTGACCCCAGTGACGTTCAACCTGAGTATCCCTGATGAAACCTTCCTCGTGTTACAAGGTGACTGTGTCCTTTCCCTGAAATCTGACATCACTGCTTTGGTTTGGACAATAAACAAGTGACAGGAAATCCATGCCAGCCTATGCTCTTTTTTTTCTTTTTTACTCTAAAACTTTACAGATGGTGGTCAACAAAGCAACATACCAAAATAAAGCATTCCACTCAATATGGCTTCTGGCAGCCAACTGTTTAAGATCATAAGCAGATTATGGATTTGTCAGCCAATTCAAGTAAGTGAACGCGCCAGACTAGGAAAAAAAAAAAAAAAAAAGCAATGCTTGTAGAGCGTGATATTCAAAATATGATTGCAATGTGTGCCTTGTTGGCCTGTCTGTTGAATTATTGCTGAGAAAACTGGAGGTCATAATGGCCTGGAAAGCAACTTCCATTAAGAAATCAACATACTGCGGTTTGAATTTGATCAAAAAGGTCATTCAGGTTCTTATTCACAAAATTACACACGAAAAAAAAAACTCCCCATATTATGAACCGATGCATAATTTGCCATCACTTAATAATTACTGCATTTGTAGAAAGCAAATATGTGCTCTCTTAAAACTCAATGTGGATGATATAATTCAGAAAAGTAATCACAAATGTATTGTGCTCTGCGCCTCCATAACATGCTGTACTAAACAGCTCTTCAATCAAACGGCATGTACCGGCATCCTTATGTAAATTTTATATACAACCATTCAGAAACAGGCCGGGCTTGTTATAATGTACATGAAAACAGCGATTGAAGCTAAAAGTAAGGCGCTAGCTGAAGGTGCAATTACATCAGGAATAAATTCCTTTACAATCAATCCTTTATACTGCATAAACTTGTGCACAGAATGTGTCTGCGAATGGTCCCGCAAGTCAAAGAACAGAGCGGTAATAAGAATCAGAATGAGTTAGTGATGGCTGTCATAAAATATGGCAGGGGCTTCTATTTACAACCTGTAATAAAACTGCCTCCGCCGCGATTTATGGAGATGCTTGCCCCACAGAGCTAAACCCTTTTTGCCAAGGGCATGTTAATAACCTCCATACAGCATTCTGAATATATTGGCAGATGGACATTTTGTCTAATAGAGCATTGCAAACCGGAAAGCAGGCGCTAAAAAAAGCAACAGTGCGATGCTTATGTGGTATTCTGGTGGTGGCGTGGATCCAGCCCAAGGCTCTCCTCCATCTCACAGACCCACCCAAACTGTTACTGCTCCCCTTCACAGCAGACAACTTTCTGCCTCCCAACAGCCAACAGGCAACTGTAAAAGCTTATTAATGGGAACATACCCAAGAGTTATGGTCAAACTGTGACATAAAACGTCGGCATTGGATGGACACTCATTGAAAAGCTGGATGATTTCTAAACAAGTTGCTGAGTGGGCAAATTAAAAACAGTTAGTTTACAAAGTATATTTAATCAGATGAGCTCTCATCCTTTTATTCATGATTGACTTTTGCTAATTTTTATAATGGCAACCTCAGGCATAACATGTGCGGAAGAAACACCAGAGCTTTTTGTTTTTAATGTTTCCTTTTTTTGCAACTCAGCAAAGAAAGCTGCATCCCAGTCTGAAAGTTGCAGAGCATGAAGAAGTTGTTTTTGTGCCTTTTCAACCACTTAATCTAATTTAGCAAAAGAATTTCTATAAGTAAATTAATTCAACATTACATTATATTTGGTTTTTAAATGCTATTTCATTAGACACCTGCTGTCTGACAGAGCAAAAATAAGAAGATTGCAATACTGAATCAACAAAATGTTAAAAATAATGAAACTGACAATGAACACACAACTGGAACTAGTCCAGTATTACTGGTTACAGTTATTGCAATCACACAGATGCTGATCAATGCAAAACCAGCAGAAACATGTTGACGTTAACCTACAAAGAGGACCGGGTCCTAATGGAGCTAGCTCTGCCTTTGTTAGCAACACTCTGCAAACCAATTTGACATCATTAACCCTAGTACTGCAGGTTGTCACTATAGTGTGGACCCCATATCAATGCTTTCGCTGCCTGCTGGCAGTACTAGGGTTAACCTGAAGACTCTGTCAAGTGTTAGCTGTATTATTAAAACTATGCATACATAAGAATTTTTTTTTCGTCTGAGTTTTTCTTTGGAATTGAGTTTTCCAGAGCCATCTCACATCCTGAGATACTCAGTTGGGGTCGTTCTAAGGTTACGGCTCAAATATAAATTGAGATCATGCTTTTCTGTTGAGGCCCTTTGATTTTGGAATAACCCCCGGAGGAGTTAAGGCATGCAGAACCAGACCCTTTTTATGATTTAACCTCTTTTATTACTACACTTTAATTTAACTTCATTTATATTTTATAGGATTTTTTATTTAATCTATAAATTTAATGCTCTTAATCTACTCAGTTGTTTTCATCTCTTTCTGTGACAGCATATTTTTCTACCTTTTTCTCGGTTTAATTTTCTTTTTTGTATCTCACTGCTCCACATCTTTTAAGCTATATTTATTTTCTCTTCTATATTTTAAGTATTTTCCACATTAGCTATGGCTTTGATTTATTGCTTTCAAAGATCTGTTTTATCGCTTCTGCTTTTTGTCTGTTTGTGTTTGTTTCTGTTGACCTTTTGAGTTGCATTTTGTTCTTGTATTATTGAATTTCTAGACTTTTCTGGCCTGACTGTTTCACATTTATTGTTTTATCATCCTCAGCTTCTTCTTTTTTCTTTGCTGAAACACTTTGTAAATATTTGTTCTCACAGATGGTGTATAAGCAAAGTTACTAATGTTGATGATACTGTTATGTTGTTGTAAGTGGTAATCCAACCAGCTGGGCTTCCTGTCTTTAAAAAAAGAAGGTTCATGTTTTATTGCCCTGTGCCCTTTCAGGGTGTCATGCATGTAGCTTCAATTCATTTTACTGTATAGAGTAAAATAACAGGTCAGTCAGTTAGTTCAATAATTTAACACAAAGAACAATTAAAAAAACATCAATAACTGGTTATAGCCCTCAATAATTTTCACCTTTACCTATGTAAAAAGTGATGCCATGGTTGTTCTGAATACAGGGACACAACACAGCACATCTATCCATTAAACATATCATCAACTGGTGCATCAAGTAGAAAAGAGCCAAAACAGGCAGCGTTGTGGAAAGGTGAGAAATGGGCTTTACTTACCTGAAGTCGATTTGCCACCAGACATAAATCATTACCTCAGTTTAGCTTCGGGCTGTTACACAGTCTCATTCATTTGAATACTGTATATTTGCAAACTACTAGACTGTTGGCCAATCGATCATCAGCTGTATACAGTCCAGAGGCTTGTTTGCGATGAGAATATAAAGTAACTTCGCTGCGGTTATTCATTATCAAACACAAAACAACTACTGCAGAAATGCCAAAGGGTGGTCTGGGTTCAGCAAAAGAAGCTCTCATTATAGAAACACACCCCCAAAGCATTGTGGGATTGCTATTTAGTCAGATGGATGAAGAGAGACGCAGAGATTTTTGGGACTAACTTTCTGGAGGTGTTTACAAAATGAGATCCCATGCTGCTGGCAGAGGAGTAGGAGAGACTGCCAGTAGTTTGAAAGCTATACACATCCATTACCCCGTATCATCAGCAACAATCACATCATCTCGCAGACACTTCCAGGTAGACTTGAGCCCCCTCAGGCTTTATTGGAGCTGCCAGCCTGGCATCCATACAGAAAGCCAGGCCTACAGCTCATCCTTCCATTTCAGTAACACTTTTGATCACTGCAAATTGAATGAGAATAATATGGCAGTCAATATGAAATCTAGCCTCTTAGATTCAGTTCAGAATGAATGTGCAGAAATATCAGCAGGAGGGAAATGCACTCACAGTGAAGTCAGGTGTTCCCATTATGGCGACCCCCCCCCCCCCCCCCCAACACACACACACACACACACACACACACATACACACACACACACACACACACACACACACACACACACACACACGCACACACACACCTTTTTGCTCTCCTTTGGAAAATAGGATCACTTTCCATATGGAGAACAAAATTTAGTCTTCTACCCTCCACTTACTCACACATACAGGGGGCATATTGAAAATGTGTCTGCTTTTAACTCAACAGTGGAAGGGTATTTTTAAATCTGACTGCTAGGCACCACTAACTCGCTATTGTACATCAATATTTTGCTCTGAAAAAGTTTTGATTGACTGTCAAGTAGCTCCTGTCCTGATTGACGTGCTGCCAACTGCAGATCCACAGAGCTGGTAAACTGTATTTTTAAATCATGCACGTCTTAAACGGTAAATATACTGCACTTATAAAAGCCTCCTCGATTTTGTCCACCTGATTTCCTTCATTCACACATAAACTTATACAGTAATGCAGTACTGAACAAGGGCATTAATGCTTCACACACATTAATTTACACACTATATAAGCTGTGCTTTGGTAGCATTTTGTGGTTCAGAAATCCTCCTCAGGAATATCTAAACACGTATCAGTAGGAGCACATGAGCGAACTGCAGCTGTTAAAAAAATATCTTATTTCTAGAGAGGAGGGCTATTGACTCAAAAATAAGGATTTCAGCTTTGCACTCAGTAACGAGAGGCACAAGATAGAGAAGGCCAACAAAAGATCATTGATTAATCAATTCCTGAATCGATCACTGGATCTGTAAAATGTCAGGAAATTGTGAGGACAGTCACATGTTCCTCAGAACCAGAGAGATGTGTCATCTACCATGCTTGTTTTGTAAAGCAGTGTAAAATATATTCAGCTCATACTGATACAAATCCGGGAAAAAAGAAATTCACACACAGTGGTGACCGAAATTGTTAGAACACCTGACGGGTCTGAACGTATTGACCTCTTTTTCTGCTTCTCAAACATGGTCATTAAACATGCAGATGGTTGTTTTGAACACAATATCAGATGAAGCGAGTTCTACTGTCTTTATCTACTATTAACATTTACATTTGGTTTGTTCACCTTTTTCAGCAGTTAGAGCAGCACGTCTCTGATATAGTGTCGATATATTTCCTGAGAACTCCAACACAATTATCCCGTGACTTCTACAACTCAAGACAAAGGCTTTTCTTTGAAAGTACAAGAGATCTGACCAGTTTATTTTATAACTTGTCCCTAATTTTCTAGAAGGGGCTGAGGTCCAGACGTGAGGGGGAGAAGTCCATCATTCTCAGCTACACTTGTACCATAAAATTTTATAAATAAAATGAACTCTCCACCTTTATTTGTCATCTCAAAAGTGAGCTGCATCCAACATGATACGAACTGCACAGAGAGGTATTCTAGCAGTCTTTAACAGTTTCCCCCCTCATTAGGTCATAATCGTGCATTTAAAGACAACAGTAGTATACTATTACGTAAATAAACATGGTGGAGAGCTCATTTGACTGAAAAGTTGCTGCGATTCAACATAATAAATGATGATTGGCATAAGTTTGGTCTTACTGAATCAGTTACACAACAATAAAAGTTACTACTGGCTGAGATGGAATATCATACTAGTGGCTGGCAGGGTATCAAACTCCACATGGTGAAAGCAGATGGTTTAAGAAAGAGACTACCCAGCTTACTGGCTACCTGAAAGTACTCTCCTGCAGCATCTTTAAAATTTTGCTTTATTTCATTAAAGTCTATAGCTTATCTACAGTTTGAGAGGAAAAGTGGAGATCCTTCAGCATTTGTTGCTCCTGAGATTGACAGAAGGTTTTTAAAACATGAATAGCAAATTCAGTCCTTTCATTAAAAATGGTGAACTTCTTGGTATGGTTACCTCAAGTTCAGCAACTGATTCAAAATAATTTCATGACAATGAAATCTTGCTTTCACACAGCATTCAGATATAAATTTATATAACCAACATTGAACCGGAGGCACAGAGTTCCTTGCAATGACAAATGAATCCTCAACACATAATTCCTATTCACATGCCTTCAAGAGGCAGCAAAAAGGTCAATCCACTGACCTATAGAATAACTCTCGAGGGAACTCAAGGTTCAGCTCCACAATACCCCCACCTTTAACTCTTCACACAAACAGAGAGTGAGTGAGATGGAGATGGAAAATAAGAGAGAGAGAGAGAGAAATACACCCTTCGATGTGCCGGGGTTGGCGTATTGCTCTCTGGAGCACTGTTGGGCATTAAATCTGCCTGCCAATGAGAAAGAGTGGCAGCCACTCAGCTAGGGGGCCTCGAAACACATTTTAAATTTTGTTGGGATGACATGTCTCGTCCACTTCTCAGACCGCACTGACAGCGCTGACAGTTAGCCAGCTTTAATGGATCCAACTTGAAGGTTGCTGAAAGTCTGTCGAACTTCGACTGCAGCTGTGGATGTTTACATTTGTGCAAAGCCTTATTTTTATGTTTCTTCGTCAGAAACTGTATGCAGATATTTTATTTCTTATAAAAGAAAAACAACAACTGAGATTCAGGTATAAATTTGAGTCAAGGTAAGAAACTGCTGATACAGAGCTGACCACACTGCATACATCACTTGGACTGCAGTGATGATGTGAGGCTGCATATGAATGTTTTGGAGATGAATTGCTTGTCACCTGGTCATAGCTGGCTGCAATTTAACGCTTGTCATGAGTCTGTTGCGTGTTTGTCCCTGGTTGAACCTTGCTGTACAAAGATGTCAACAAGTTTGCACTAGTTGAAGACAGATATTGTTTGCCATTCTTTAACGAAAGAATATCAAAGCATTATGCTGCAGAGAGTTGGAGAGAGTTGGAGAGAAATGGTGGATGTGTCAGATAAATTTCTACATTTAAATCCAAAGGCTTGTGTTGGATTGATCAGTGATGTTTTATTCAGGGAGTCAATGTTGTATTGGGAGTTTGTTTTCATGATATCAAAGTCTCTCTGTTGAGTGCAGTGATTGAACTACACCATCAGCTAACAGGGCAGAGCAGTCAGCAGAGGTCTCAGAGTACTACTAGTTACCACGTCAGTTATGGGGTGGACAGGTGTTCAGAATCACAGCCTTGAACAGAGGTGAGAGGTCACAGCAGTTAGAGAGATTTATGAAACAAGGTGGGGATGAGTAGACTGTAACACAGTGGGGCAATCATTACAGTGAAGTTCAATCATGGCAGCAAATCGTTGTTAACTTCTAAAGGGTGAGGCAGTCAGACATGTTTGACAAAGTACCAAAGCATAAAAACTGCATTCAACAACACTACAATCCAAGAACATCCAAATATTCAACAGAAGGAAAGCTGAAGAATGAAGTGAAGGAATCACTAAAAGCTTTTCTGAGATTTGAAGGTTGTTTTCTCAGAAGTGTTCAAACAGACACTATTGGAACAGTAAGCATGTGTACTGGAAAATGTATGCTGCCTTTTTTTCTAAGAATGCATGTTAGTTCTTTATGTAAATAATATATATATATATATATATATATATATATATATATATATATATATATATATATATATATATATATATATATATATATATATGATATTTTAATTATTATAATAATTGTGAATGAATTTCCTATTTTTCCTAATGGTCTTGTTTATTCAGCACAAAAAAACTTTGCCTATATGTTGAAGTATTCAACTTTGTGCAACAAACTTCCATGGGGCAGGGGGAACATCAGACAAGGTGAGCTGGACTCCTGCAGAAATATTATGTTGGTATTCTTGTCTTCCTACGGCACTCCTAGTTTTTTCAAGCTTTGCAGTTGACACCCATAAAAATTCAAGAAAATGTCACAACTTATGACACTGTCGCTAGTATCACTACCCCCTGTGGTTTAAGTTACACTTTAAAGATTAGCAATTTACAGACTCACACACCAGCTCTGCTGTTGTTGCTGGATTGCAGGACAGGGTGCTTCTAACTCTTATTTTGAACCCCCCAAACCAGCCTGAGAAAGAAGCTGAAATTTTTCAGATTTAAATTTCTTAACCTTGTTATGGCGTTTTGACCAATCAGAGTCAAGTATTTGGTTAGTAAGACATGTTTTTTAGAACTCTTGATAGTTGGCATCATACAGAAAAGCTGTAAGCTAATTTTAACATCACCATACTAAACAAATATAACAAACATGGTAATAAGTTATTTTGTCTTGAATTCTAAAACCAAACCAAACTGGAACAGAAAAAAAGCACAGCACAGTACAGCAGACTAAATATTTTTATACGTCATATGAATGAAATATTTAGTCCTATGACAGAAGGATGGCCTTAATCAGCACTTAAAAGTGTGGTAATAATAACAGTAGTGCTAAAAAAATAAAATTCAGAGACCAGTCACAAGCTTTCCTTTAAATGTGTGCACTGAAATAACTTTCCTTGAAGGTTAGCCAAATTATTAAGGGAAATGTACTGAGCATTGATGGACAGAGGCATAACATTTTACAATAGTACTTTATTTGATTAACGAGACAAGCAGATGTGATTAAGACGCTTCTGATTGTGCTGTCACTCTTCCAAATGGACGGGACCTGGGTGCTCACCTCGCTGCCTTTCCAGTCCAAATGGCTGGGTGTGGAGATGTGTCTTCACATTTCCAGCACTCACTCATTTTAAAGACCCCTCAGCTCGTCACTAAATCTTCTTCAGTCCATCTGGGGACAGGGTTTTATACGGGACAGAAGTCCACTCAGGCTAGCCATCACCTTTACTTCCTGTACGGATACAGGGGGTCATCAGCATTAACACCAGCTTAGAGATTGAGGAAAAGCTTGAGAAACAGCAATAGAAGACGAGGAACACTGTATTTCAGTCTTAATAATGTAGTGAAGAAAATAGTCTCAAACTTATTGATCAATGCTGTTGTGTCTGAGCAGACATCTCCAGTGGATTTCAGACTTGAAAATCAAACTCTGCTTTCAATCAGTGGAACTTACCAAATTTTAGGGTGTAAAAGTGGAAAATCTTTTTATATTGGGAAATTATTTTCCTTTCAAATCCTGAAATAAACGTTTTTTCTCCATCTCCAGTGGATTTCAGACTTGAAAATCAAACTCTGCTTTCAATCAGTGAAACTTACCAAATTTTAGGGTGTAAAAGTGGAAAATCTTTTTATATTGGGAAATTATTTTCCTTTCAAATCCTGAAATAAACGTTTTTTTCTGGGTTTCTTCTGTATGCCATGTATGACTTATTGCACAAAGCCTCATTAATTACTTTCATGCTGTTATTATTTGAACTTCTAAGACCTGCAGCAGAGTTTTGTTGATAAATGAGACGTCCATATGTTGTTTGTTCACATACAAACTCAGCAGAAGCGCAATTAATCAAATTAAACTGAAAAGGCTCAGCTGATTAATTATTATGACATTATGTTGGGTTTAAAAATCCGGGAAGAAACATTGAGGCTTGGTAGACAAAATGTTCTCCAATGCTTGATGGAAATTGAAGACTTATGTACAAATATAATGTATGCCAGGAGTTCTACATTAACTGTAAATATGAATGTCCTAGTTTAGTCTATCCTGATTTAAGAAGCCAGCAATCTCATACTCTTGGTCCAATTTATAGTTTTCTCGATGGACCATCACAGTTTATCTCTCATTTTGGCTGATTTGCTAGTTGGCTCATAGATAACAGTTTTATGTGCATAGCTTTGCTCTATTTCCAATTTGCACTAAATTTCATACATGGCGAGGGGGGGTTAAATAACTGCAAATCCTTTTTTTCTGTAAAATCTGATCCCACAACATGAAACAAAACATTGGCAACGACTGGATTTAAAGTTGCATTTTTTAATCAAACAATGGCGGGACATACGGAAAACACCAAAATCAATAAGAAACTGACTTCAAACTGGGTTTAGTCCATCACATTAATAACCCAACTATTATAATAGAGGTATATACCCTTATAGTACAAGTGAGATGAGGCGATTTGGAAAGGAAGGGTGAGTGAGGATACAGACTGGACTGGAAAACTCCTGTAGGAGGATCTGTTATGTTGGGATGCCATGCCAAGCAGCTTCATAATTAACCCTGTATTGGTGATATACGTCAGTGAGAAGGTGAAAAAGAGGAGAAAGAGTGACAGCAGACAAGTAGAGGAGAGAGAGTGAGGAAGTGTCAGCGTTGCTTTGGAAGGCAAACAGAAACATGGGCTGACAGGTGAACCCGTGAGGATTGGCCGGCCTACATCCAGCTGTCAGTGAGAGCTCATCTGGCACCAGCAGAGCTTATGTGTCAAACAGGAGAAAGGACAGGAGGATCCCTGCATATGGCAGCTCATGTACAGCTGTGGCCCGGCCCCACACTAAGCAGCTTTAATGAGCAACATGTAACACCAACAGAGGACACAAGGACACGTGAGTGATTATCATCTCACACACAGCGTTGTTCAAGTGGATGCCATGCCTGCATGGTAAATCCTTTCTGACAATGCGTTCAGTTTCAAATCTGCAGGGAGCTCTGTGTGACGGGATCTGAAATTTAAAAGACGCTCAGAAAGACTGGAAGGACTTTGATCAGGAACTAAGGATTTATAAAGCCTCTGAAGTCTCAAAAGGTGACAGTTTAATATGTTGCACACAAGTTATCATAAAGTGCACACACAAACAATAAACCTTTCCCGAAGCAGACGTGGTAATAAAACCAATTTTTATTATTTGTCATTGGCTTTTAGGTGATGTGAATACCAAATATAGATAAATTCAGTTAGGCTACTGTTCAATATGTAAGTGTTTTAACCAGGGCTTTGAACCAGAATTTTTTCCTAATCGGTTCGTTCCGAACAGAAACGGTATTTTAACGTTTTCGGTTTTGGGTTCCACCCCAAAATTAACGTTCTCGAACCGGTTAGAACAAAAAAATTTCGTTCCTGAACCGGTTAATATCGTTCCATGTCAGCCAGCAGGCTGTTTCTTATTCCCAACAACAAACACTACATTCAGTTGGCCTGTGCATTATATGAGCTGCATCACATATTATAGCCCTCTGCTTTTCAAGCTCTATCACTTAGCAACTTACCGTGATAAACAGAAGCCCTATTTGTACGGGATAAGTTTCACCTGAGGACCTCTGATAATTTGTAATACTTGAGGAGGACATTCAGTGTTTTTAATCCTCTGAGAGTCAACCCCGCCGTTATTTAAAAAACAAAAAATCCAGGACAAATCAGCGACCGTATTTCAGACACAGAAGTCCTCTGATACTAATCCAGTCCAGATCGGCTTCTCTCTAAGTTTGTATGATAATATTTTCTAAGACAGTCTCCGCAGCTTTTTCTGATCATTTTCTGCTCAAAGATAACAGCTCCACAACCCAAGAGGTCTAAAACTCTCTCTCTCTCTCTCTCTCTCTCTCTCTCTCTCTCTCTCTCCTCTCTCTCTCTCTCTCTCTCTCTGTGCAGCAGGTTGGCACTGACGCGCTGCCTCAGAGCTCAGGATCATATTTGATAACATCTAAATTAAACCGTTGGTTTCTCTGTTTTGTTGCTCCTAAATGTTGATTATTAGACATGTATGGAGAGTCAGAGCTTTGGTCCAGCAGCTGTTTTGTGTGGACAGAACTCCAGAGATCCAGGTGTGGAGAAAAGGATGAAAAGCTTTGCTGCAGACTGCGGTGAAGAACCAGTTCATTGTCTTTATAGAGCTAACAGTGAGCTCATTATGGTGATGTCAGCAGAAAAACACAAGGTGAACTACGTTTCCTTTTTGAAGACTTTATAGCTAAAGTAAGATCACAGCGCTTTACTTATTGTTGCTTCACAAACTCACTCGCGTGCGCTCATAAAAAAAAAAAACAAACAATGTTTATGATGGTTGAATATCAGGGCAGCACTCAATAAGAACTGATCTTTAGCACAGCAGCTTTTAAGTTTTAAGATAAGTAAATTTGTCCTAAATATCCAGAAGTTTTTAATGCAGATTATTTGACTGAAGACGTTCAGATGTTGGCGTCTTCTTGGACTCACGGCTGGCTGTGCGCTGCAGAGTGAGGCACTGACGCGCTGCTTCACTCTGCAGGGCATGAGAGAATGACAGGAGGTGAATGAGTTTGGGCTACATGACCAACATGACAGACAATTCAAGAACGAAAAAAGAACCGGTTTTAACCGGTTTCTATTATTTTAACGTTCCGGTTCTGCTCCGGAACATTAAAAATTCAAAAGTTTCTGGTTTCGTTTCCGTTCCTAGCAAAATGGCAAAAGTTTCCGGTTTTCGTTTTCGTTCCGCGAACCGGTTCAAAGCCCTGGTTTTAACCCATTCAGGGACATTTTGGGTAAATTTTACAGCAACAAAAAGGGGTTAAAGGAGAAAAGTTATCTTTTATGTGAAAATGTTTTCTTCCTGTTAAAAAAAGAGAAAAAAATAATCCTGTATGTTACACTTATCATATTATTCTATCTTTACATATTCTTAGTGTAATTTTTTTGCACTTTATACTGTATTTTTCTGTAAATTTCCCAGTTATGGGAAGGATTAAAGGATCATCTTATCTTGTGCCATGCATACAGTATATTTTTCTGTAACTGAAAGGCTTTGTTTTGTTGCTTTATTGATATAAAATCACAGTTTCAAATGTTCGGTTGGTTTTTTTTTTGCCAAGGATCTAAACTGCTCACAAAAAGCACTGTAGGATCTTCAACCAAAACCTCAGCCCCACCAGGTTAAAATCAAGCCAAATATTGTTCACTGTAATTAGGCTTTTTCTTTGACATACTAATACTATAAAAGCAACTGAGGGACCTTCTGTTGTCAGAATAAACAAAAAGCTGCAGCTCAAAATAAATGTTTATGCAAAATTCATAGGAAAGACAACAACTGATTCCCTTACTACTTATTTTCTTAAGTGCACAAGTTAATAACTTGTGAGTGCAACACACTCAAAATAGAAAAAAAATGATCACCTTTGTGGGACTACAAAGGCTCTGAAGGGTTCCAACATATTTTTTAATAAAATACAGAGATATGGCAGGAAAATTAAAACCTTTCTGCAGAACTCTAAGTGATTTCATGACAAGTAATTTTCTACAGTGGTACAAGGGTGAACATTAGTGACAGATCGCCCTCTGGAATTGTCCAAACTCTAGAGTTCACCACTCCACAGCATTTTATATCCTGTCAAAACTGTATCCAAAGTTTCTCTAAAAGGTTTTCCATGGAAAAATACTGGATATTTTGTTGATAAAGCCATTTAACCTCACACTTGACAGCTCCTAGCTGAGTGTGCACCTCAGGTTTGCTGACTTTCAAATAAGGCTGTGCCTGCATTAGTGCTCTCATTGAATATCATTACAGATGATAATGTGCAGGTCTGTGGCAGGGATATTAAATGAGTGATAGATGTGGAAGAATATCTTCTAGAATTTACGGATTTTGTTTCAAGAATTGACTTGATTCAATATAAAACAGAGCTTGTGTTCCCTCAGACCATTTATTTGTGTGCTTGTAAAAAAAGAAGTGGCAGCTCAGCTTCAGGGTCTGGACGAACACTGCTGTCTGACTGAGCAGATAAAGTAGAGTAAGCATGTGGGAGTAACAGCTTTTTGAAAACAATGACAGGACTACTCTAAAAAAATGTTGCTGACTCGTGTTAACATTTAAAATTAATAAACATGTATAAATAATTGATAGAACAATGCGGCTTTGAGAGAACAAGGAGAATATGATGTGCAATTTCAAAAAAGAAGAAAAACAGCGGGTGAAATTGAAGAGACAATTAAAATATTTTTTTTCCTGTTAGATCCCAGTGTCTAATCATTTTCACAAAAATTAAAGTATCCTCTGGTGTCTCTGTCAGCTACATATGGTTTTGCTTATTCGTGTAAAATCAGTGTTATAAGTCAACAATTCAATGCTATTGTTTTATCAAAACGTGTAATAGAACTACCTACAGTACTGCAGCCTCAAACTGCCATGAATGACTGTCAAGTTGTGAGCCTATAGAGAGAAAAGCTACAGCTTTAAACCTGTGCTGAAAAGGAGAAAAGGCTGTGTGGTTTAAGTCATCTCATGCACATTCACACTCTCTCTGGTCAAACCTTTATGTATCAAATGATTAATTATCAGCGCCAACAAAGCCTGTAACTGTGTTGTGAAGCAATCATTGACAATCTAAGTGTCCTCTCCTTGGACATGATGATGGCTGCTGCTTTCAGTGCTCTGAAAGCATTTTCTATAAGCTGCTTTTGAGATGTCCATTTGGGTTACTGTGCACTTTTTCTCACCTGAGGAGTGAGCAGAGCTGTACAAATGGCAGGTTATTGTCAAAGAGGCTGTCCGCCATATGGGAGGTGCAATTCCACCCGATGACCACATCAGTCCTTGACTACTGAGTCAGAAACCGTAGCCGTCTTTGTTTCTCCTCCAGAGCACGATTAGCTGTGGTGATTCTGCTAATCCCTCCAAGGACGCAGAAGGTTGCCAAAGAATTTGTTAAGCAGTAACATGTTTTGCTGTCCTCGGGAGGCATCTAAGATTTGTTCATGTGGCTTCTGTCAGTTTGACAAGAACTTTAACGTCCAATGTCTGTGTTTAAATATTTTTACATTTTCATATAACTTTAATAAAAAAATGAGGACAATTCAGGAGACGACAACAACGGAACAAATACAAACTCAGTGCATTGTATTCTGTTTTTATTAACGTTTTAAACGACATCCCAACTTTATCAGAATTGGGGTCTTATTTTATCGCAAAGTTTGGAACTGACAAGTGACAAAAAAGCAAACCTATTCAGATTATGAACAGCCGCTCCAGCTCTAACTTGTCGACTGTTATGTACCATAAATCCCAACATTGTGTCACATGGAAACAAAGCTTAATAAAAGTGTGTGCCTCCTCTCCAATCATAAAAGATGGTTCCACAGGGGGCAAGCCCTTCTCCTCAGCATTTAGAGAATTCAAACAGCTTGTATTAAATTGGCTGCCACTTGAATACTTCTGAGTCATTTGACTCGGTTAGAAACCTCCATAAGCAAAAGAAAAGACTATTCAGCTGTAGCCTATGTCTTCCACTATGTCAGCTTTTTCTCATTTGTTGAGTTGGTATAACTGGACCCAAATGTGCAATACAAAAGAATGAAAGCCTGTTTTATGAGCCCTGGTCCATTGATCACCACTCCAGCTCACTTTCCAGTCTCCTGATGATGATGTGATGTAAAAAGTGCATGTGTGAAGCAACAGTTACACACCTCAACTTGATTTTGCCGGAGCTCATTAAAACCCAAATAACACCCAAAAAACACACTGATGATGGAGCATCACAGAATATTTCTTTCTACCTCAAAGCTGCTATACTGCTAATTCTTCTCAAGGTGATCTTTTTTTTGTGCAGTTTAACTGTATTGTTTTGTACTAAGGTGTGTTTCTAATGAGCTACCAGTGCCTACAATGATAAAAGCTGACCAAACCTGTCTTTGTATACAACAATGTGCATCCTGTAAAACAAAGCCCCACTTGTTACCAGGATTGAATACAGTGCCGTTGCTGACAGGTTCATAACACTGCTGTGACAAAGGATTAATGGGTATTTTTTAGACACCAGCTGGGAGCCATGCCCTCTTGGTCAGAAAGCTTTCATATGAAACAAAGACAGTTGGGGTGTAATTAGGCAATTAATGAGCAATGGAATGGATGCCTCTGTAAGAATTTATACTATGTTAAGGGAACCTGCAGTCAGAGGGGATTGTTTTTTGTAAACCATGGCAGACAAAACGTATGTTTTATCTGGTAGTAAAAAAGACTGAACATTTTATTTTGCCTGCGGGGGCAACATTCGCTCTGAGCAGATCTCCTACATATAGAGTGATATATGTTGCTCTCTTGTTCCTGAAAGGCAACCGTTACCAAATATTTGCAACACTTTTTGTGCCCTTTTTTATTTTCTTGACAGAATACAGTCACTCTGTCCTTTAATAGTGGACCTGTCAATAAAAAAAAAACACATTTCACGATGGAGCAGTAGCAAACTCTAGCACAATCTCCAAAGCAACTGTTGAATAAATTAGCAAAAGAGAGGTACATACGTTTTAAAAGTTATTCTTGTAGTTTTCTTTTGTTGCTATGATATCATGCCACCATTAGAATCTACTGTAGCCAGCTGAAAGGTTTAAGTCTGAAGGACCGACTCTGTTTGAATCAATGCGTATGTTTGCTTTTTGTTTTTTTTTTATAGTGTTAAGGAACAAATACCAATGCAGGAACATTAGTGAGGTGAGTGGTATATTTTATAAACCATTTTCCAGTTCATGGAAAGGCCTTTCTAGTAGATATGTGATTCTGGAGAGCGTATCATGAACTGCTGCAGACAGAAAGAGGAGCTTTTTTCATCAAACACTTTCTTGGTTTGCACTGACGAGCAGTTACCACAAAGACATGATAGTTAACTTAAAAAGTCTCAAAAGCCCAACAATAAGGGTAAGCTAACTTTTCCTCCTCTAATGTTCTTTACTTATTTTTCTCTCCAAATATTATGGAATCAAAATCAGAAATCATTGAGAACCTGAATCATTGGGCGAAACCACAATTGATAAAACTGAATCGATAACCAACCCTAGTCCTCATTTCCTTCCAACTTTGGATGCACCGTCCTCAGTGGTGTCCTCCTGCACTTGTGTTCAAATCAAAACGTTTGAACGGACATGGTGTAGATGTTGAGTTTAGAAATGCCCCAAGGATCAAGAACAACGAGAACAAAATGAAATCACTACCCAGATTGCACATTGCAATGTAAGCAACAAAGAAGACCAACAAGTGCACTTTTTTTCTTTAAAGTGTAGATACCTAGTGTAGGACTAAGGCTGTGCACCAAATCACGTACTTCTGCACCTACACTTACTATTTTAAGTACATTCACACTGAGGGTAGGGAAAAACGTGGTGCACTTTGATTTCTCAGCTGGTGCACTCAAAACCGCCAAAAAGTTGAGTGCACCAGCTGAGAAAATTTCTCACCCTCGCTGGTCGTCATCTTGACTACAAAGATGAAGAGTGGGAAAGGATCAAATCATGGTTGATAGTTGCAATTAGGAAGAACACGTGTAAATGGTTGTGAAATCGTCCTTTCCAGAAAGCGCAAAGCCTCAGTGTTTGGTTTAAGAAAAAAAAAAACTACCCTGTAAGATTTTCTGCACTGCTCTAGTAAGTGCAGAGTGTACGCAGTCCACTTCATGTAAGTGTACTTAGAGAAATGTCTGATTGAGACACAGCATAAGACTTTGTGAGACATAAAAGGTAAGGAGGGTAAACAAATTGGCTCTACATGTTTTCATTTTTAGACCTCTGTAAGGAACAGTCTGTGATAAGATGTTGTTGAGAGACTATTAGATATATTTCTCAAGCTGCGAGCTGGACATTGAGTGCACAAAAGATGAACTCTTTGCTTCATCAGAAGCCCTTAAGACATGTCTGTAACCCTCAGAGGTCTAGATAACTCTGGATGGGTTCTTAGATTGTAAGCTGAATACTAACATGAAGGTCCGAGTTAGAGGTCGCTGTTCTTTCAGGGATGGACCGTACACAATTTACCTTAGCTGAACTTTGACAGTGTTCTATAAGTGGTCGTCCAATAAGACATCCTGTAGCTGATTTGCAAAGGAACTGACTTCATTTGGAGGTGACCGTTACATTTCATTAGATTTAAATATTTAACTAAAGGAATCACTCACTTCCTTTTTTATCTTCCCCATATCTCATCTCCCATTTTCTGTTATTCCAGTTTTCATTCTTCAACAATCATATTTCAGCGCTATTATCATGCAGATTTTTTTTAGTTCCTTTTGGTTCAAATTTGTGATGCGACATTCAAAAAAACATTAAAAAAAACAAACTGTTGAGGAAATTACATCTTACTGGCGCATAATTACGTCTTCAAATAAAATCTTGACAGCCCCACTAAAAGAGGCTGCCTTTACTTTCACAAAATGACAGGAAGGCACCGTGAAACGGTTTTGTCAGCACACAAAACAAAACGAAACGGGTGAGGAGCAGAGAACAGATTGCAATCAACAGGTACCGCTTTTGTCATCTTCTGTCTCATATTTCTCACTGTTCTCATGGCTACCCAAAAACTCTACATGCACTCAGGGATGCAAGAGAACTTATCCACACACAGCCATAATCAGCCCTTCCATTTACTGTAGTACTAGAAAACTGACTTTGTACCACACAGATTGATGACAGTGAACGTTTCATCAACCCCTGTTCAAATTTGTAGCTTTTGTTTGATGGGCTTTTGAATCTCCTAAAAACAGTTGCCTCACTCGATGTTTTGCACTTTTAGCAGACGGAGCACTGAAGCTGCTGCTGCTCCTCTAATCATATGCTGCTCCACTTCGCCTTCTGTGTTGACACAGAGTTAGCTTAAGGATGTCTTACTTAATGTAGTCCTACTAAATGCCACTTACACTGATATATTACAAACATTTCATATATAGGTACTTCAGATTAAACCTCCTTTCCAACATGTATAGTTTTCTTCACAGGGTGAAAATGATGAGTCCCACCTCCTCTAATGCAGGTTAACACCCATGCCACGGATCAAACACACACTTTCCTTCCCTGCCAGCTGTGTCTCAGTGGGCTCTCACACCAGGACAACACAATCAGACTCAGCAAATCTGTTTACCCAGGTGAATCCCCCATCTGGCAAATAGATGTGTGCCAGCAGGTAGTTCAGCCTAACTTGTTAACTTCTGCATTATAATATCACGTTTTTGATGTTTCTTAAAAAAAAAAAAAATAAATAAAAAAAAAAAAAACCCACCACATTTTGGACTGGAAAAAGTTCTAAATTTGTGTCTTGATTGGCTCAGCTCACAACCCTGAAAACCGTCTTTCCACTAGCCCCACTGTAAGATCAGGTAATGGCCTGTGAGGTCGGGAAAAACAATCTGAGCTGTTATGCTGCTAATGCTGCTGAGTTACTCGACTGCTTCTGCTCTAAATGCTGCGAGATTATATAGTAGCTTTGGGAGCAATGAGGGAAAAGTGTCATAGGGGAAATAAGCTGCAGGTAGCCAGCTATGCCTGAAATCAACCTGACGAGAAGCTCAGCAGAATATCTCTATAAATTTATGAGCAGGGAAAACTAAATCGTGTATGATCTCACCAAATCTGATCTTTCAAATCTCAGTGTTTTCAAAGTAACCAGAGACAGGAGATGAAGAGAGTTAATGTAAAAAGGAAGAGGTGTAATTATAACACGAGTAGTATTGTGAGTAGTAAACATTTTACCTCCAAACATTTTTCTTTGCATTTGAGCTGGTAGCTGGATAGAGCCGACAAAGTCAACAAAGACAACAAAATGGCAACAAGATAAACGATGACAGCTGTAAATGTTCCAAACAAAACAACATACAACAGTAGACACAATTTCAATACTTCTGCTTCCCTCACCCAACAGGCGTGGACGCTCTGAGAGGCTCTCAGGACACAGAAACTGCAGCTCCAGAAATGGCACTATAATCAATAGCTTCCCAGGCCGCTTGTTAAAAATGTCATTTCCATCTCCAAGTCAGTGAGAGGGCCCTTTACCAGGAAAGAGCCACATATCATTCTCTCCAGACAACTGGCGGGATGAAAAATACCGGCACATTGTCACTGACCGATATTGATTATGAGTGAAAATGTGATCATTTAGTATTAACTCGCCCCCAGGAGCCCCGCTCTGTCAGTTCTGCTGCTGAGAATTAATACTTTCATATCATGCTTAACAAAAATATGGGTTGTTTCTCATTTTCGCCTGCAGGCAAAGAGGTGTATGTCGATCACGGGAATTGAATGTCTTCCACAAAAGAACGTAATGATATGAATTAGATTAAAGTCATTATTTTGCACATTTGTTCCTACTTTCAGGATATTTATTATTGTTCCTGACATTACTTTAATTAAGCTTCAGGCTTAGAATTTAAAATACCAATATCTAATAATTAGACAGTAAAGGTTGTTGAACAGGCTGAGCATCAACATGCAGAGCAGGCTTATGGACAAGAGAGAAGAGAACAGAAAATATTTCAGATGAACAGTATCCAGTTTCCTGCTTGCTTGTTCTCTCATGTCCACATGGTTTGGTGTCAGTCGGGAGAACAACCAGGTCACACGCTTAGACAGCCCTGCTGTTTCTTGTATGAAAAGATACTGGTGTGGCAGCATTTCCAGTCAGGAAAATCTCTTTGCATTAACTCTACACCAGCTTTGTATCCAAAGCAAGCAGCAACATTTGGTCTAACAATATGAAACATATGCAAAAGTGTTGAAAAATGAGGTTTCTCTAGATTCCAATGGAGGGTGGCTGCAGAAACATTGACAACCACATATACACAATTCAAAAAGATATATCTTACAGCAAAAATAAACATGTTTTCAGACTGGCTCAAAAAATAAGTTGAGTCTGAAGAGCTCTGGATCACACGGTTGGGGAAATAACTCATTATGTAAATGCAGGGCGCCCTGCAAAGAGGCTGAAGTCCACCTCTTCACGTCATCCAAACTGGACCACGCAAGGTCGAGTTCAGCATTTCGGATACATCTCCCTGCGGACAATGGGCTTCAAAACTTTGTATCAGAAATCCATGGGTGGCGTTCCAAAGACTAAATTCAAATGTTCAATAGTCTATGATCCAAAGATTAGGTAATGTACTATAAAAAGTTCTCAAAGTCCATGTCAATATACAGAATGGCAGGAACTGTGCATTGCTTCTCCAAAAGAAGAAAAAAGAAAAGGCATGTTGAAGCACACCACAATCAGTTATTCGATACTCAATTAGTTGTCAACATGTCTTGTGTGTTTCGGTCAAATCTTATAGGATATCCTTTTTTGGTTCATTTCTATAATGGCGACTGTCAATCAAACTCTGGACCAGATTCAACCTTCTGAAACCAAAGACCAAAACCATATGCAGATGAGTGTCCATTTGGAGTATGATATTTGATTTAATTTGATTTAATGTAGTACTATTTGTTTGTTGCAATGATGTTGCAAGAGGTCTGGATAAACCAGATTTATGTGCATAGCAAACAAGCAGTAAAACAAAGCTTGTCGGGCATGTGTCCTCATTGTGTTTTGGCAGCTACTCATTTTAAACGTTAATGAAACTTGTATGAGGCCATGTTGCAGTCTCATCTAATAAATTTATGATCTATTATCTCTCTGTCAGCTCCTTTAGACACCAGAGGAGATATATGATCATATAAAAGTACAAAAGTGCAGTAGGACCTGCTGTCAGTTACTGAAATTTGATTTCCCACATGGATTTTAGAGCTAATGATGCAGGCTGACAGGTTTGAAATTGGTGGAGTAGGTGGGTTATTTGTGGGTCTACAAGATGTCACTGTTACTCGGGTTTATTTTCACTCTGGATTAAACAGCAATACCCAATTCAAAGAGCAGAGCAAAGAGTGAAGGGGTTTCTGAACTCCAGGTGTGAGAGCCACCCTTAAAATTTGTTGCAGACCAAAACAGGAGGTAAAACAATTGAGTCTTTTAACATTAACAAGGGACTTGAGATACTTGTTTTGCTTTAGATTTGGACAGTTTATGCAAATGAAGACAAAACAAGAATAAGCAAATAAAAAGAAAAACCTGTGTCAGCGTGACAGGAAAATAAAAGAAGGACTAAAAGTCATTTTGGATGCAGCGTGACAGGCCCTCTCTCGGCCCCTTCTAAGCAGGGCGATGGGGGTTTACAATTACAACATAGCCTGGAGACAAATGCGCAAACCTGTGGCACTCACTTCTTATTGAGGGCACATTTTCACAAAAGTCATAAATAGTGCCCTATAGGTAAATAACCTGTGGTTTGTTATTAGTTTGACTGTTTTTTCTCATTTTTCCACATTGAAAATTCAATAAATCTGTACCAATTTTCTCACGCTGTCACTCTCAAACTGCCTCATGCAGCTTATCCTGCAGGCCTTTTGTCCCAATCGCAGATGCCGGGGTAGTCAAGCAATGTCTACAAAAGTGATATTACACTCTGTGTCACATATCACAGACCTTATCAGTCCTCATAAGCACTTATATTCAAGGAGGAATGCATTAAACTTGGAAAAACGAGGAAACTAATATCTTTTGTTTGTTTCAGAGAAGAATCCATATGAAAAATTTAATATATGGTCCTTCTTGGGGAAAAAAATCTTGTGTATATCAGTCAACAGAAGCAAAAGTTAATTAAAATAGAAACATCTTTGGAGGAGCAGTATGCATGCTCCCTGAGTGCAGGCTTAGAAACAGTGTGAAATGATGAAAGAAACAAGTTTTATGAAGATAAAGCCCGGAGAAAGAAAGGGCTGTAATACTGTCAGAGTTTACTCATTCTTCACCAGGCTGTGACGGCGAGCCCACATTGTGTAGAAGCGTTTGTGGGTGGAGGTGCTGGCCTTGTCAATAGTCGGGTTTATCAACTGCGCAGTCATAATCCCTCACAGGCTGCTGGGGAGCCACTGCAGTTGTCAGGATGCCACTCTATACAAATGTGCTGGATTACCCAGAGTACCCTGCAACAGCAAACAGATGTCGCAGAACAGCACACTGTCAGTTTCTGAAGACAGGTGGGAACCACTGTGCAATCTGTGGCGCTGTGTTTCAGGTGAATGAGTAAATCACAGTATATTGAGACATGCCTGTTGGGAGTATCTGTCATACTTTATTGTTTAGCAGAGGAGCAAAGGTCACTTTCTGTTAAAGAAGACTTCACACAAGCCTGAAGTGAACATCCTGGTATTTTTAGTGGTTTGATTCCACTACATAACTCTTACACAAGATACATAAGTATATCTGAAAAAGTGGTAGACAAATATTGTTTCGTCAAAAGCTGGTGTCAGTTTCAATGGTTACAGAGCAGGTGAGCTGATGGCTAATATATATAAGGCTGATATTATTCACCCATCTATCCATTTCTACCATTTATCCAGGGGCAGGTCACGGGGGCAGCAATGTCACCAGTGGCCCCTGTCCCCAGCCATTTCCACCAGCTCTTCTGGGAGTATACCAAGGCATTCCCAGGCCAGCCAAGAGATATAATCTCTCCATCATGTCCTGGGTCTACCCAGGGGTCTCCTCCAAGCTGGGAATGCCCAAAACACCTCCCCATAGGGGCCTCTGGGAGGCATCCTCACCAAATGCCCAAACCACCTCATCTGGCTCCTCTCAATGCGGAGCAGCAGCAGCTCTTCTCCAGGCCTCTCCCTGATGTCCGAGCTCAGAACCCTATCTCCAAGACTGAGCCCAGACACCCTGTGGAGACAGCGCAATCTTGTCCTTTCGGTCACTTCCCACAGCTCGTGACCATAGGTTAGGGTTGGAATGTAGATTGACCAGAAAATTGACAGTCTTGTCTTCCAGCCCAACTCTCTCTTCACCAACAACAGACCGGTGTAGCGCTGTCATCACTGCAGATGCCGCCCCAATCTGTCCGTCAATAATGTTGATATTATATTGTTGTTTTCTGCATTTTATAAACACAATTCTTACGTAACGTCAATTACAATGACAAGCGCTACCTTCATGCTAACATACATAGGAAATTGCATTGATATGCATACATCAATTTAACTTTGGTTTTAAAAGCAGCATTTCAACTTTCTTTACAAAAACACAATTATCACAATTACTTTGTAAACGATACTGCCAACTCTAAATGTCGAAATACTAAAACAGGCAAATATTTCTAAATAGGAAGATAAAAGAAAAGTTATGTGCAGGCACATGGCTGACTTCATAACAACGACAAGATTCCAAACAAATTAAAGCAAAGCAATAACCACTTTGAGACACTAGGTGGCCTACTTCAGTCAATAACACATAACAAATCAATACATTGACGTCACAGGGCGTGCAAGTTTTACTTCTTTTTATTTATTTACATCCAGATATAGAAAATATCGGATAGATAAGGGCATTGGTATCAATAAAATCTTATCAATACCATACCTATGGATGACCATTTGAATGCTCTTTTTTTTCTTAAAGTTCATCAGTGCAACAAAAAACAAAAAAAAAAACATTTTTGTGAAAGAAATTGGGCTAGAGAATTGTGATCTCAATTCTAAGCCAAAAAGAAGAAAAGACGAAAAGAAAATGTGATTCACATTTTTGTGAGAATCATTGCAATGAGGTGAGATTTTCAAGAGTATTATTAAAAAAAACGAATTGGTTTATCTTGCTATGGCTGTCAGAGCTCTGAAATCATGTCCATTGTTTTAAAAAGAATTGATTTATGGTATTGGGAACAAATCTGTAATCAATCTATGACCTATGCCTGTGGGAGTGTGGGGCAAAAGTGCCCAGTCATGTCAAAGCTTCCCATGAGGCCTACAGACTTTTGGGCACAGGAGCGGAACCTCAAATTATTCTTACAGTCACCAAGCAGCTGGTTTAATAAGGAAGGCCTAATTTTCAGCAAACTTGGACGACCTCAGTAAGCAGAAGATTAGCGAATCACTGTAGCCTAAAATTACACCAAGGGAGATCCGAGATCTAATATTTCCTTTGAATGACTGTAGTAGTAAAGTTGTGAACAAATGATAGTAAACGGAAATGCTCAGTGTCTCTCTGCATAACCACAGAGGGTTTCAAATAAATAATCAAATTAATTTGAAAAATTGTCATTGTTTGTGTTCAAAGTCTTGGCTTTGAACAGAAGTGCAGACTCTACAATAACAGCGCTATCAGCAACCCACCAGAATCTCATGAGCCCATCACAATCTGTGACAATGAGCTCTGGCCAAGAACGTTTTTTATCCACAATCCTTTTTTTTTATTATTTTTTTCATTTGGCTTGGCATGCCATGAAGTAAAGTCTAATTAAACAATCAAGCCCATGCAGTCCCTTCCCCGCTCTGTCCCTCTGACTTTGTCACAGCGCTCATCCTCTCCTCAGTATAAACTCCCATGTCTAATGCCAGCCAGGGAGAAGGGTTGTTGTCACACGCTGTTTGTCCCCATATCTCTCTTCGTCTCTGTGAGCACAGAGTCAGCATCAAAGCAGCAGGCGTACTGAGCTCAGAGAGAGCAAACCAAAGCTTTGAGTGTTGAGTTGAAGCCGGAGTGCTGAGCACAAATATGACTGAAGTTGTGCTGCAGACTTGCATCTCTGAAAGTGCCTTTAAATGACTTTCTCTTCATGTAGAGGATGCAAGAAATTAGCCATTAGACACAGCAGTGACTCATAATGGAGTAAAGGGAT
Organism: Labroides dimidiatus; assembly: GCA_030710495.1. Classification (NCBI taxonomy): domain Eukaryota; kingdom Metazoa; phylum Chordata; class Actinopteri; order Labriformes; family Labridae; genus Labroides; species Labroides dimidiatus. The sequence continues at coordinate 22,452,771 of CM061154.1, forward strand.
GTAAGATATTATGCGCACTCATAGCGAACTCTTCCACTCGATAGCTTTTTAGACATAACATCACCGACAGGATTCATATAATACAAAGTCAATGCCATGAACGTTATGAGAAGATAGAGAAAAAGTTGCATCAGAATATTATCTTTATGTCCCTCTGCTTTTAACAGTTAATTCTAAGATGCTCTGCTCTGATTGGCTTAAGAAGCAAGGAGAGCATTTCTTGTGAATGCAGATATCATTGATTAGTTCAGAACACGTTAAAGAGGATATATGGTGCTTTCCCAAATTCAAAACATGAACACAGAGTAACAACGCTAGATGTCAACACAAAGTATGTGCAGTTTTTTTAAACTGCTACATATTCATATGTTGTAGAAATCCCTGAGTCTGTCTGAAAACTGTTTAAAATGGTCTGTTCTAAGAATAGCACGAGATCTTCAAGAGACTTGCCGAAATTAAGGGGTCATTGCATAAGGATCTCCTAACTGGTGCATGAAATACTAGAGGGGCGGGCCTCAAACAAAACAGTTCATTAATAACTCCGCCTAGAGGGCTGGCCAATCAGAGGGAAGGGGGTTGTGGAGCATGGGGCCTTAAAGAGACAGCAGCTAAAATAAAGTGTTTCAAAAAGAATGAATCTACTACTGGGGTACCAAAGGGACTCTGCAAGTTTCAACAACATCCTATGAAACTCATATGAAAGAATAGAGAACCTAATGCTATCTTCATGAGTTATTACTCATTCAAAGTCTTAATATAGCCTTGCATACAGCTTTTGTGATTAGCGTTAATGCTTATTTCACATCCAGAGAAACTTAGGGATTATGAAATACTGTCTGATCCAGTGAAGCTGCAACTGTGGGAGTGATTATGAAATGTCAGGTATATTCACGAGTCTCTTTGTTTCAGCCTGCTGCAATATAAAGCCTTATAATAAGATCTTTATTTCGACATTTATCTCTGAGGTGGTTGACTTGTCATTTAAGTCTTTCCCTAGTGCCTGTGCAAGAAACTGCAACCCCCTCAGTCTTGAATACTTCCATATTGGCTATTTTTTCTCCACAGTCTTCTGTCCCATTGATTAAAATATGAGTTGAGGTTAGATGTGAATGCATGTTTCTGTCTGTGCATTTCAAATGATTTTATTCATTCATTTATTTCGTAGCGCATTGGTGGCTTGCTGGTGCTCATGGCATACTCTGAAGATCTCTGAGCTGCATGATGTGACATCCCATCCACAAATCCCCAGCTAGTCTTCTGTTTCTTTATGCAAAGCTGTGTGAAAGATGAGCGCCCTCTACTGTAACATATACTATGCTGTAGACAAAAAAAAGGATGGCCCCTGCTTCCAAGGTGTGTCATTCCCATGGCAGGATGGGACTCTTCTTAGTGCTCACCGTACAGGAGCATCGCTCCTGAGTTGTTTATGTAACAGCATTCATGAATACTACATTTCCCCGTCAGCTGTCAGGGTTTCGGCTCCAGCGTGCAGCGGTTGCAGACCACACCCTGTCTCTCTCAGCAGTGAATTTGAGTATGCACACGTGCCAGCCCTGGGCATCAGCAGAGAGATGAGGTAGAGGGCTGAGAACACTCAGTTGTACTCCTCAGGATGGATGTTTCCCATCATGCAGCTCAATCAGCCGCCCAATGATTCATTTCACAGACACTTGGGTAATTATAGGAGTCTGCTCTTCACCTCTGGGGATGAAACTGCATGAGTGCAGCCAGGGTGGGGAGAGGGGGTGGTGGCTGGCGGAGAAAGCAGAGACTGAGTGAGAAAAGAGAGAGTGCAAACAAAGAGACAGGAATGATGAGGGTGAAGATGGAGTAGGAGATGTCGTGAAATTCATTTAACCGCTGTCAATGGTCTTGTTCAGGAAAAACGATATTTTCAGGGACTCAACAATGAAGACAACTAATCACTGTGAGCATGCGAGCCTCGCAAACCTTTGACAAGTTATGTGGCAAAGCAAAACACTGAAAATATACGTATATGACCTTTTAACGTGGAGAGGAATATAAAGGCTATAAAGAAGCATAAACAGTGAGGCATGCATGATGAAACGATGTGTGAAGATAGCAAGTGTGCAAGCTCCCCCTATTGGTGAAACTAAAAAGCACTTTTAACACCACATACCATAAGTCACAGACTGTCATACATTAGCTGTTAACATCTGGTGAAAATATGATTTCAAGTTCACTACAGTTTCTGATTTAAGCAGGAACTAAACAAAGAAATTGAATCAGGGGGAAATTTCCAAGACTTTAATGAACTCAATAGTCTTTAGTGAGTTCAATGGAGTGTGGGGAATATTGATTTAGATAATTATTGCATGGACAAAGGGTACAGGGACACCACTTGAAAAAAATGAGGCAGTTGGAGCTATTTTCAGTGGCTGAGGAGTGCAGAGAACACAAATAGAGTCCACTGATTCAGTCGCGTTTGCTTCCAAGTGTAAAATATTCATAGACGATGTGTATTTAAGTATTTCAGATAGAGCTGGCTGCCTCTTTCTTTTCAGTTGTCTGCCAAAGGCTCGGTTTCCTCATGAATCACATGAAGAAATTGCAGTTGCACTGCCTGTGTACAAACTGGTGTATTCAGTCCCTTCAAAGCCAAGATTTTTTTTTTAGTGTCAGACAATAAACTCAGCCCTTCAAGTCAGTGTATGACACAAGAAAAGTCTGTTACATAACATTTCTCATAGAAGAGCTTTGCAGCTTGCATGGATTCTGAAAGGAAGGGTTCAAGAATGTTTGCCGTAACACTGAACAAGCCATAGGACAGTACAGGACAGGACAAAACAGAATACAGAAGAGTAGAATAGAATGTACTTTATTAATTCCCAAAGCTAAAAATCAGATGTCTAGCAGATGAAATTATAAAAAAAACATACTAAAGAAACATAAACATGAAAAGTACACAACATAAAGTCTGTCGATATCCATATCGCTCTCATCTGAGCCTCACCAGCCTCAGGTGTCCATCTCCTGACTGTGAAGGTAGGTGCAGGCTGCCTCAGTGCACAAGCTCTGCAACAGGTCTGCGGGAAAACCAGGCTGCCATCTGACCCACATACAGCAGATCAAGAGTGTTACACTCTCTGGTTGGACAATCAACAAACTGTGTAAATCCAGTCTGGTAGGAGGAGAGAATAACATGATTGAAGTCTCCTGATATTATTATGAGTGCCTCAGGATGTCCAGTCTGTATCCTGGCAACAGTTTCATGGATGACATCTCATGTAGCTTCAGCAGTTGCTTTGGGTGGAATGGACACAAGGATTGTTATTATATGACTGATCTCTGTTGTAAAGTAGCAAAGTCTCACACTAACTGTCAATAGTTTGATGTCTGGACAACACATCTTCGCTTCGACAGCAACATGAGCAGGATCCCACCATCCCTGATTTACAAATAAAGCCATTCGACCATCTTTTATCTTGCCACCAGCTGAACGCATCAGAGTGAAGCCAGGTAGATCCACACAGGAGTCAGAGATGTTTGTAAGAGATGATTCCACCAGGTTTCAGTAAAGCACATCAGGCTACACTCATGGTTTACTTTCCGGGTCTTCACCAATATCTCCAGCTCATCACTTTTGTTGGACAGAGAATTGACATTCCCCACGATGACAGATGAAAGAAAGGGCTTATATCTCCATCTCTTGCCTTTACCTTTGTGCCAGCACAGCATCCCCAGAAACACTTCTTCATCTCAGCTGGAATAGGGTGATATCCTCCAGATTTGCTCCATGGTAATGCAGGAGGCTCTTCTCTGAATGAACTCCTCTCCCCACAGATATATCCATATAAATTTACAGCAAAAACAGAATAATTAACAGATGCATTTCCATTACACTTTTTCGCAAAATAAAAGTGATATTTCTGACAAAGCACAATTGCGCCTTGCCAGTGTTTCCATTGCAACTAGAAATGCACACAATGAGTAAAATCTCATCCCGCAAGATTCAAATGTGGAAGAAGGAAAGAGGACTGTAACAGACAGTCACCATGGACATCACAAACATTTTACGAGCTGGAGCTTTTATTTTGGTGGGCGTTACTGTTTTTGTAAACGGATGAAAGCAGCGGGTATTTAACTATAAACACCAGAGTCCGTATGTGTGGCAGCAGCCACGTACTAGGGTGTTTTGGGAGAGGACGTTCACAGAGGAGTTGTTAATCCAAACCTTCAGGATGACGCAGCCTTCAACACAATGTGCGATTCAATCAAGGATCTAGCTGCACCAGACCTATTATCCCCTCAGGAATCAGTACCAATAAAGAAGCGAGTGGCCATAGCCCTGTACAGACTGGCAACCTGCGCTGAGTACAGGGTAGGTGAGGGAGGTGCGTTCGTTATTTACGTCTGGTGAGATGCTTTTGTGAAAAAGGTGTTCCCATTGCACTTTTGTGATAAACTTCAGTATCCAAACTTCTGAAAAACCACCTCATGAGAGTATAAAATACTTTTTATTGGAACTTGATAAGTTTTTCAAAGTTTTGGTGTTTCCATTACCATCTTTATTGCGATATTTAGGTTTTGCGCAAGTCTAGGTGTAATGGAAACGCAGCTATTGAGAGCTTTGCTGCTTTCAGAAGAAGTGCATCATTCAAACAAAAAATCAACTTCATAGCCTTTGTCTTCTGCTGTACTTCATTGTTAACCATTGAATTTAAGGTTTTCTGCACATATTAAGTGAGAGTAATACCTTTCTTTACATCTGTTCAGTGTTTCTTATGTGATGTTTTGGATTCATGGTTATCTCTGATAATATCATTTATAAATCTTGTAATAAGAGCAACTTTAGGGTGGCTGTTTGCACAAGGTGTGATATATTATGTAAAGCAAACGTTAGTCTGATGTTACCTGCTTGCATGTGTCTCTACCCCTCTTCATCCCCACTTCAACCCCCTCTACTAGCTTCCTCGACCATTTCCTTTCCATATTTGCGACTATTTTTTTATAGCCTGGAGTGCTGTGTTCTGAAATGTGATGCTTTGTTGGAAATTCCAAGGCTATGGAGAGCAGGTGCAGGGCCATTGTGACAACCACAATTTATCGGCTGCTCCCAAGCAAGAGAACACATTCAATAATGTGCTGGGAAGATTAATCCGTCCCCCACATGGGGCTGGGCTCACTGGGTGCTGTGACAGAGGTAATTTACACATGCAGGTAGCCCAACTCAGCAGTTACGGCATTTGGAGTTGTAAAATAACTGTATATGAGCAGTCTCAATCCATTTAGTTACACTTTAAATATGATTGTTGGACAAAATTGTGAATGAATTCTAACTATGAGGCTGCCAGAGTCATAAATATGAAATTATGTCCAAACATGCTCTTTCTGTGCACTTTCTCATCCTATGTTTTTATGTTTTTATCAACCACTGCCAGGAGGGAAATAGTTTTAAAATAGAGTAGAGTGCTCAGATGTGTGTATATATTCCCTGAACTTAATCCAGAGATAAATGCAAAACTGCTCAACCACATGATATTGCCTAAGTCTTAGGGTAAACCACAGGAGTCTGTCTTGCTGAAGGCGACAGAGCCACATTCTGCTTCTTCCATGGAAGGATGGGATACAGGAGGGAGGATCATTGACAGGCAGAGAGAGCAGCAGGCAGTTAGACAGACATGATGTACAGCCCCGCATAATCAGCTCTCAGCCCCATTAATCTGGGCAGTCTGCAACACTTGATGAGATGGTGATGCATTCGGTGAAAGGTCCCTCCCTCAGATGTCATTTTGAAGAACGGTGTCAGTGTCAGTGCTACCACCAGTGCAGGAGCCTAGTAACGCAGCCACACCCCTCACCACAACACCAGCACGCTCAGAGGACGAACGCTCTCACACTCCAAGGACATCTGGATTCTTCCCACTCCGGTGGCACAGCTAAATTTATAATCACACTGGTGAGCACAGAAAAAAAACTTGAATGCATAGTCAGCATCACCTGGCACAGGCAGAGGCACAGGCAGTGGCTCTCATTTCACAAGTCAAACAGCTCTCCTTAATGATCAGCTCTCCAAGGGCATGCAGCGATATTCCCAAATCCTGATTCCAAAGCTCTTATATCCACAGGATCGCAATGAGAGGACCATCTGGACTCCTCTCAGGGGAGGAAGGGCATTACACAAGAGTACACAATGCAAGGATCATTGTGCAGGAATGACAAGGTGCACTGGACCTGCACCTCTGCAGCTTTGAATCTTCCCTCAAGGCCGGTCACCAAACAGTCACATGTTCACACTGAGATCAAAAATCGAGCAGAACAGGAAGCAGTACACGGAAACTACCTAAAAAGAGCCTGTGACTTTCAGAAAAAAAAACAACTTTGTCTAAACCAGATTATATTTAGCTTTACAATTGTAAAACGAAAATGTCACAATGAGTGAAGACACACCAGAAGTCAACAGGTTAGAGGTTTGACAGCCCAACATGAATGAAGAGAGGCTTATCAATGGAGTGGGAAGCATGGGAACTCTTCAGTCTCGTGACTCCAGCTGTCTGTCAGTCATGCAGCTTGCAGGACTGAACATGCAGCTGGTGTGAGTTCATGAACGCAGTCAACATGCAACGGAGTGGAGCCAGACTGCTGATGTATCTGGTATATTTGAGGAGTAAGACAATCTTTTTCAGTTCCACAACCTCCAAGAATCCATTTCTAGACTAAGACTATTGTGGGTTTAAGATATTGTCATCACTCTTAGTTTCTGCATACAAGTTGAGGTTAGGAGCCAGAGAAGCAAAACATTAACAATGCTATGCTTCTGAAATACAGTTTTGATAAACTCACCACGAGTTAAATGGCTGAAATCTTCTTCGTTCAGCTTTACCCTCTGAGGGGCTGCGGCAGTGGATCACTTGTTTTCCATTTTGCTTGCTGACTTGTCACAGCCCTTCCTGACACAACCCTCCCCATTTAGTGAGAACACTGGTATATGCCTCCTTAGTGGCCAAGTAGGAACAACAATGGACAAAAGCAGAGCAATTTTGGGTTCAGTGTCTTGCTCAAAGACACTTTGGCAAGTGAGTGCAGGAGCTGGGATTGAACCCCCAACCTTCCATTTGAGAGACAATGTTTTTATCAAAGTAGTTTTGTGAACATGTGACTGTTGGGTGACCGGAAGTAGTTTTAAAATAGAGTACAGTGCTCAGATGTGTGTATATATTCCTTGAATAAATCCAGAGATAAATGCAAAATTGCTCAACCTCATGATATTACCTGAGCTATCTGGCTAAAATACATATTAAAAAATAGTAGTTACTTTATAATAAAACATGTTTTGGATCAACCACCTCAAGGGAGTGGAGGTTGACAATCTCTAGTTTTGATATTTTTGGGGATATTTAAAATCCCTGGTCTCATATAAGCACCCAACATTTCCCATGATGTAATAATACGGTCTCAATTGTTTGTGGTCTCCAATACCATGTATTTTTCCTCAGATTGAGAGCTAAAGAGGAAATTCCCGTATTTAGATAAAAGCCTCATGACAACTGAAAAAAACTCCATCTACCACAAGCTCCAAAACAGCTTTTGAATGTATTTTAAGTTAATATGGTTTTGTAAACTCCACTATAATTCAAAAAGTCGGAGCTCAGATAATTTAACTCTCTTCGTACCAACAAAATATTGTTACTCTCTAAAGACTTGAACATCTGACAAAAGATTTACTGAAAAACTGATGATCTTGTTACTGGATATCTGGCTTTTTGTCTTTAAAATACACTTAAACGTCTCGGTTTCTCTAAAAACCTTAAATTCTAAACTTAGCCTGTATGACATTTGTGTTATTTTTCTCTTGTAGATTGGTGAAAGTATTATCAGCACAGTGATTTTTGTGCAGAAAGGGTAGTGCTACTGGGAAACATAAAGTCTAACAGTTAAGTTAATGGGCCTTGCTGTGTGTAGGGAGTCAGAGGCTGTGACTGTGACTTAGTCCACTGGGATTTCTCTCCCCTTATTCTGTACTGGGTGGTGGACGTGCCATGCCTTTTATAGCCTTCTGTAATATTTCATGAGCCTGTACATTGATAAATCAGTGAGAAGCAGCTTTAACACACAGCAGCAAAAACTGTAGAATGCTACAGACAAAAACTCCTAAAGCCTGATGTCTGCAGAAAAATTAAGTTCATCAAGATAAGCAAGTGCGGCCAGGCATCCTAAATGAAGTCTCCAAATGGTGGCATTCAAAAGATACTATTCCGGACTCATTTGTGTTGTAATGGAGCAGCACCCTGCTGTGTTGTCGTCCTTTTTCCAATCGACTTCTATTGCCATGTCTGGTCTAATGAATCTTAGATGACTTTGGTTACACACTTTCATTACAAACAAAAAAGAGATGCTGTAGCCCCACAGGTCTGCAAAACTCAAAACATAGCTAACACTTAATGATGTGTTTTCTATTAACAGGAAGTTTCACTTATAACACATCTAATGCATTACTACAGCAGACAGAATTTAAAATGCCAGACAATGACAGAGATAAAAAAAAAAAACAGTCATAATGTGAAGACAAAAGAAGGCAAGGAAAAAATGTAATCACTGACAGACTATTGGACTCACTTTCTAATAATCATTAATAAATTCAAGCCTTCTAGACACTTAACAGCCACAGACAGGAACAGAAAGGTGAATCACAGCTTTCACACGAAGCAACACTGCCATCTAGTGTGGTGAGAAATATGGACATGTCTATACCTGCAGCACACTCCATAATCATACAGATCATCTGATAAAAAGTCTTTGTGAAACCTACAAGAGATGTAACTTCTGCTTCAATCACCTGGAGTGGAGCAGTAAATGTATGTGCACGACTTTTTTTTCTCAATGTTTTTTTATTGTAGATCCCCTAAACATTTTGCAAAAAAGTCTCAAAACGTAACAATATATATATATTTTTTCCTTTACATGAAAAGTAACAGAATGTGGTATATGGATTCACAATATTGTCTGATATCAATTGCAGGCCTCTAAATCGAACCAAATTGAAATTGTACCGTGGCAGACTTTGTGATATCGGCAAATATAGAACCTTTGTTCTAAGAATTGATATCGTATCATATCATGTTAAAACTGGTGAGTTACACCCCTAGTTAATGTAGGTTTTCTTTGAGCAAGGCTGCAGTACTGCTTCCTCAACCAGCCAGCACACTTCCTCTTTAAATTTCTGCCATGCTTTCTGGAGGTTCTGAATGTTGGCTCAGGTGTCAGGATCAACTGAAGCGCCTGCAGTGACAAACGCTTTGATAGTCATATCCTGGCTCCGTCTGAGCCCTCCAGTACGTTTGCAAGATATCAGCACATCTTTGCTTTACTCAGAGCAGACAGTAAGCTGTCAGTCCTCACCAATCTTTCTAAGCAAAAAGCTATTTACTACACTTTTACTGTTAATTGGGTACACTGATGATGAGCAAAAATGTTCTAAGTGACTTGGGAAAAATTGCATCACATTGCACAGAAGATGGAAGCAGCTCTTGTTGTGTATTACTGGTTTCTGAATGTGTACGAACTTCATATAAAGTGACAATATTTGCTGCTTTATGTGCTGTTAGTTCAACACAAGAACAGAACATTACAAATCTACTCAGAAAAGTAGGAGGATTCAGAAAAGTCTGATCCTGACCAGAGTAATGAGTCTCTTAATGTTCTGACTCAGAATTGGACACTTTCATTGTGTAAATGTAAAACACCACACCTTATAGAATCAGTCCAGCTGTCAGACTGCACTTCCCCAAACTGGACTTAAATACATTAGTGTCTTCATTGCCAGGTCACTCTGTTACTCACAGATTCAATATCCATTTATTCTTGGTAATAAAAAAATCAATCTGTGAGGGGGTTGGCAGGAGTCCACAGCTGCTGATAAGGCAGAGTTGTCTTTTGGCACATTACAAGCAGCTGAAGTGCCTCCAGAACTGTACCCGGGGTTGTCCAGTCTATCTAGGAAATTACTTGCATATCATTCATACTGAATGTTTACTCAGGGATCGTGACTTGGCACATTACTGTGAACAGCTGCATCAACTTGTCTGACATTTTAATGTGAAGGCACAAGAACAACATGGGCAGAACAGAGTCTATTTTAGGCTCTGACATGGAGGAGATGTTGACCGGAATAATTAAAAATGACTACAGGAGTATGACGAGCTCATAATCCAAGATCAAAGACTTACATCCACAAGAAGTGAGATGGGCACAGCAAGGGGCTTTACGATGCTGACAATTCATTTAAAACACTTCGATCAAAGACCAGAAATCAGACATGCTGAGCATCAAGAAGAGCGTCAAGGGACTTAACGTGAGGACTAAGAAAGCTGAATAATAAAAGGACTGAACAAGCACCTGTACTTGCCAAATGGTGAATGAGGACAGCAAAGGGCTGTGGCAGAGGACAGATCAGAGACACATTGGGCAGAAAATGCAATCTCAGCTGCAAGAAAACTGGATCTGGCACCTTCCTGTGTGTTAGTGCTGAGGTGTGAAAATGCTAATGAGTTTTTAAGAGCATAACGGTTTTGAAACACTCAGAATATAACTTTTAATTTTCCAGTCTGGCCGAACTGCTAACTTAACTCCTTTTTCTGCCTTAACCTTGCCTTGGTGTTTATTGACCACTGCCCTGCTTGAAAATACAAGTGGGTACCTGGACTTTTCAAGCTCAGCACTTTTCACAATACTATCATAAAAAATAAAAACAAATGATATTCAATCTTTTTATGGTATGTGGTACAGAAAAGTAATAAAGTATCAACACTTTTTACAACTTCACAAACAGCAATACAATTTAACACTATCACCTGACTTTTTCATTCACTGTGCCACAGTAATTTGTAACATTGCGTAACATTGAGAAACATTTAAGCCTGGCCTCTATCAAGTCCCCAGAATGGAAACAAATTTACCACACACACAGGTAACACTTGAAACAACACATTTCCATCCATTAATGACTACATGTCTGAAAAAGCTGACTGTACATTAGGAGAACTAAAAATATTAAAACAAATGTTTAAAGATCTTTTCATACAGATACCTGCTGCTACAGGAGCTCATTGGTGTTATGAATCTAATGGGCCAGGAATAAATCAATCTACAATGTTGTTACCCATATTCAGATTCTGACATGTGACTGTGGGTTAGAACAATATTTATGACTCTCTTCTATCATTATTACTTTTTGTTGTTGTGTCACGTTGTTCATTTCAGACAATATTTTTGTCATTCATGCCTTTATCACTTCCAGACTCAATTACTGCAGTAGAATCTTCTACGACCTTCCTTCCAGACAACTCAAAAAACTGCAATACATCCAAAACTTTGCTGCCTGCCTGTTCATCCACACCCGCTTCTGAGACCACATCACCCCTGTCCTCAAAAACCTCCACTGGCTCCCCATCAAACTCAGAATACATTTTAAAATCCTCCTCCTCACCCACAAAGCCCTCCATAACCAGGCCCCCTCCTACCTCTCCAACTTGCTCCACCACTACCACTCCTCCTGCGACCTCAGATCCTCTGAAACCCACCTCCTCTCCCTACCACCTGATATCAAGCACCGAACCTGGGGGGACAGAGCTTTCTCTGTCGCCGCCCCCACCCTCTGGAAGGCCTTACCACTACACATCCGAAACTGCCCGAACCTTTCCACTTTCAAAGCCAACCTGTTTAGAAATGCTTTTAATGTATGATTGCTTTTAAATGTATGCATTGCTCTTTTGTTTTGTTTTTTTTTATTTTGTTGTGTTGTTTTAATGGTAACTCTCATTCAAATTGTCCATCAACTGAGTAACTGTTTTGTCAGTCAAATGAACTTATTGTATCAAAACAGCTAACAATCAATGTTTTTGCTGTTTCCATCAAGTTACAATCTCAATAAACTCTCCAAAGCTAGACATAAATTTAACGTTGCCATTTGAAGTCCTTCATTGCAAACAATAACATTATAGCTTCAGAATATAAATAGACATTTATCTCTGCCAGTAATATGACTCATAAGGCGGATCTGGCATAACAGACTGTGTATGACGAAAATAAATCACTCACTTTGAGGTGAGAATCATATCCTCAGCAGAGAGAGGCGGTGCTTTAGATACTGCACAATTATCACTAATGAGTTTCATAAAGACAAGTTTGTCTCTTCCAGTTTGCAGTTGTCAGTGTGATGCCAGGGTTCAACACTAAGGGATGCCTGAATGCCCTGGGCAAAATCAAAAAGCCAGCGGGCAAGCTAAACTTGTAAGGACAGGCCCAATCAGTCGAGCACAAATGACAGGGCTCCAGAGAGCAACATTTTTTTTCTTGGTCACGCTGGTGCACCTGACACTGCCCAGGTGAAAACAGATTTCTATTCTGTTCCTGCATCTCTGTGTTCTCTTGTGACTGAACTCACTCTTGTAGGATAACATCATGGTCTAAACCAGTAAGAGGAAGAACTCGGGTGGGTCTTTGCCTCTGATTGACTGTGGTGCTGTTCACTCATTGCTTAGTTGTGTGTTCCATATACGCGGGCGGCCCAGGTTCAAGTCTGACCTGTGGCTACTTTCCCACATGTCACTCCCCACTCTCTCACCCTGTTTCCTCCTCTATCCACTGTCCTGTCCTCTCAAAATAAAGGCATAAAAGCCCAAAAAAAATAACTTAAAAAAAAAACTGCAAGCATTTTACGATTCTCAGTTCTCTGCATCACTCAAAGCGCAGTATCGCCCCAGTGCATATAAGACACAGTTATTGGAGAAAATTGATCATTTAACTATGTTGTATAAGCTATAATGATGCATATGTCACAATGTAAATATCCTGTGAGTCATGGAGAAAACTTTAGTTTTCATCGCTGATTCAAGGTAAAGTCAGCAGAAGTGCCCGCTGTCACTCTGTGTGGTTTATATTTACTTTTAACTTCGGCCTGATCAGTTTGTGGAGACTGTAATGCTGATCGGTGCTGTGCGTTGCACTGTGAATTCACTCATGCACATTATGCACCAGATAATCCTCTTTGCACTCTGACAAGAGTTACCTTTTTGCTCTCTTTGGGAGAGACGTTATACTTTTCTATTTAGAGATTTCTATTTAGTTTTCTATTTCTATCTAGTTTTATTACCTCTCATTTTTTAAAACCAACAGAGGAGTTTTCCTGCATCTTTTGTTGAACAAACCTTAAAGCCTGACAGAGCTAATATATACATTTTTTTTTAAGAAAGAAGTGTTGTGTATTGTTTTACATAGTCGACAAGCAATGGATTTTAGTTCTAAGTATGTTGTGAGCAAAATGTATGCACCTGACAGCCAGAAAAAGTACCTCAGAAACAGGGCAAATAGGAATTTAGATGGTCAAGCAGGCAAAACCTAAAATTGGATCCTGGATGCATTAAACAGAACAAAATTCAAGTGTCAGGCTTGTAGGTTTGGGGCATGGTTATTCAACTAAAATTACAAAAGGTCCAGTTAGAAGAAATATATTGAAAGTTTGGGAACAGACAAAAATGTGTTTTACTGGTTGGTTATTCTCGATTCATTTCGGACTTCTGAGAGAAGTCCAGTGCGCTGGCTCGAATTTGGGGAAGAAAAATGTGAATATAGTTTTTAAAGTCCCTACTCTTGTAGTTTTGTAGGGAACTCTTTAAGAAAGAATGAGTTCAAATTGATGCTGTCTGGGTCCCGACCTGGACCGTGATTCACCAGTTGGTGATTCCTGGTTTAGGGTTTAAGAAGATGTGAACTGAGCACAAGAGAAGTTTTTAATATATAAAAAAAACATGCTGAATGAAACTTTCAGTAAGTGAATGTATTCTCTTCTTCAGTGTTAACGTTTGGTGTATTTTGTAGGGATGGATCTACTTGTTTGGTGGCCTGGCACTTGTCCTCTTCTGTCCTCTCATACAGTTCACTCTGGCATATGCATGAAGGAGGCCCATTAATCAGGGCTCACTTTATAAAGTCTGGATACACCACTCACAATTCTCATGCATTAACCTTGTTACTGCCCCTTACCACCCCTGAAATTTGGCACAACTGTGCTGTGTGTGTGTGTGTGTGTGTGTGTGTGTGTGTGTGTGTGTGTGTGTGTGTGTGTGTGTGTGTGTGTGTGTGTGTGTGTGTGTGTGTGTGTGTGTGTGTGTGTGTGTGTGTGTGTGTGTGCGTGTGTATTTGAGCCCTTGTCACTTGTTAGTGTAGCAGATCCTGCCATGCTATAAATAAAACTAGTCAGAGGGAGGGAAGGAAGCCAGTAGTGTGCTTTGACAGCAGAGGGCAGCGTGGCCTTGTCTCCCCAGGATATGAGGATTAAATTCAGGCTACAAAATGATAGCTTACTCTCTAGCTTATACACATATATATGTTTGCACAATATACATCTAGATTGAATTTCTCATGATGTGTTTTACTAAAAACCTATTTTTAGAGTTGTCATTCTCCATGACAGTTAAAATAAAAAAAAGACATCTGTGCCTTCTTTCTGTGAGGAATAAAGGAGAAAACAGAGATTAATACCAGATACGTCCAATGCTATTCTTGTTTAGATATGGTATTTAAAAAGTTGTAAAATTAAAGTATATTTTCACAAATACCCTCCCTTCCTTCCTCATTTGCCAAATCGACTCAGCTCTGCAAGCAGCTTTCTGACACCTGCAGTGAGGGTGGTAGTGGTGCATGCATCATGCTTGACTCTGTTACTGACATGTAATCTATCCATCATGGATTTTGTTTGTCAGTGTCTGAACATGTGCTAAGTGTGCATGTCTGCCCTGAGACAACAGGGCAGACAAAACAAATTTCACCCAAAATTTGACTCACGGCCCTGCAGAGGTCGCCTCTTTTAAAGCGCTGCAACTTGTTTTATCAATAACAACAAAATTAAAGTAAGACATGTCATTCACTACAGTCAGTGAACGAAGAACAAACAAAACTTTCCCAGTGACCCCAAACCAGACAACCTCTTGCGTCAACAGTTAACCCATTGCTGATAAACTGACCAACCGATATAACTCTATACCCTCTTTGTCAGCTCTTTGTCTTGCAAAACTCACAGCAGAAGAAAAGGTAAGTCCTACCTTGACCCTGGACGTCCATTAAGTGACCAAAGACAATGAGAAGAAGCTGGAAGGTGGAAGAAGACACACCCACTTGGAGTGCCCTTCGGGTCATGGCACCATTAGATACTGGGGAGAAAAGACAGAAGTAGTGTGACACAAGCAATACATTTATTTGTGCTTCTCTTATATTTGAACATAGCTTAGTATAGCTGGTTGAAGGCTCATAGAGAACATTTCAAAACATAGGAAAATATGGGGCTACTTCGACTATGAGGCGTGACATGAGAGACAAATCATCTGTACAAGGACACAGGCAAGGAGTTCCACTTTTAGCAAGTTGAATTTGCATGCCTGTAAGATGACATTCAGGTTAGTTTCTGCTCCCTCAGAATAAACAGATTAATCACAGAGACATGCACTCAGTCCCCACGAAGGTCTAAAAATGAGAGAGAACTTGAAAGAACTACTTTCATTTAACTCAAAACACAAATTGAACGCTGCCCAGTATGGACAGCTTGGTGAACTGGCATTTTCCCTACAATGGGAAGGTGAGATCCCACATACAGATTTATATCTGTGTAATCTGATCCTACAGTAGTTTTTTTTAATCACAGGATCACCAAACTAACTGTTTCACAAAAAGTGGAAGTTTGTATAGGTTTCAACCAAGCGGCAACCTCTGGTCTGAAAATATGACACAATGCGGAAGTGCTAAAATCTGCAGTTCATCGAGTGAGGCTGGCTCCAGAAGTACAGGAAGTCACCAAATCCAAAAAAGCTGTTTTCATGGCTGAAATAAAAACGTCTACAGCCTGGTACAAAAGATGTCTCCTGTCTGTATAGCAAATTTTGCTAACGGCATGCACTGCATGGGGGAGGAATTTTTTTCTGACTCAGCAATTTAGAAGACATTAAAATCACCAGTTTGTCCAATCAGAGGCACAGCTCAGCTCACATGACTGCCAGGCACCCTATGGCTGTTATTGTGGAAATTCAAAGCCTGCCTCATTTCCAATATGGCCGCGCCAGATGAATTGCTTCAAAAATCTGTTTCAGAAACAGAACAGGTGATGTCACAGAGACAACGTCGGCTTTCCAAACAAGATGACTGCAAAATCAGAAGTGGGAGCTACATGTTGACCCGTCATAAAACTATCTTTAATCAAGATCCTCTTTATTCCAACAATCAAGAAGTCCACTCAACACAAGACATCTTTCAGTCTTTATTTACATCTGACTCACATGCATCAGGCTAAAAGATTCAGTCTTTTCTAATAACCTCAAGTTTAACTGTCGCAAACATTTAGTACTAAGGCAAGCGGTACATTTGTTTTTCATCATGTACTACATCCTGTGTGTATAATTTTTAATAAAAACAAACAGTTGAGCTTTCTCCAGAGACTCTTCTCTTACTGCAGGCAATTTGTATTATTTATGAGTTACATGCTCAGCACAGAATACTAACCAGAGTAAAACACCATTCGGCCATTCAAAAAACAGATTGAGTGTTCAGCACAACTTTTTTATCTGTGAAACATATCTAGTTTAAAGAGAAGCATTCCACTTAAACACTTAAACTTCATACATATCTTGAAGGTATGTGGTTAAAATGATAAGAGTTTCCAAACATGACATCCTAAAGTGGAAAACAGCTTCTTCAGACTGCATTGAAAGGTTTACAGCTCTCTTAATATAATTAATAATATATGATTCATTATGCAACATATGGCTACTCTACACCCCACATGTACATCTACAAACACTCACATTGTACCTGTGTTGAATCGGCACCTCCGTGTTGAGTTTCTGTTGTTAAATTCCCGAGAACAAGTCCAGCTCCCACTGCTGCCTGTGTGATTTTCTTCTCTTTGCCTCCGCTGTACACACACAACTGGCGAAGCTCTCTTCCCTTTCTCCGGCCAAACAGTCCATCTGCAGAGACAGAGGGAGGGAAAATGAGAGGAAAAGGAAAAAAAGAGAAGAGAAAGGAAAACAAATGGATGAGAATGACAATAAAAAAGGAGACAGATTGCTTTGATAATGTACACTGTCAGGAGCAGAATTCTTGATAAGCTATTGTTGGCTGAGTAAAAATCACAGAGTTAAACTAATTTGATTTCACATTCCTTCTGAACAGCAGTTTCCTTTTTTTCTATTTATCAGTGTACATTTCAGCTTTTGCAGACAGAACCACGACTATGGCTGCTGTGCACTCAAATCAAGATTTATGTGGGATGCTACTGAAGCACAGGACAGCAAACCCTTTAAAAGTATTTCAATTCACAATAGGAAAAAGGGTAAAAAAAAAAAACAAAAAAAACTTTTGTTATGTGATTTGAAATAATGTTGCTCTAACAAATCATTGTTTGAATACCCCTTAATTCTGTAACCTTAAATTCCATATCATGGTTTAAATTTTAACTTCCCAATATAATTAATTATTTTGATCATGTATTTTCTCTAATGCCTCAGCCCATAAATTACTTGCTGTTTGAAACCAAAGCTTACATGCAAATGTTTTTTTTTTTCAGCTTAGGTGCTATGGATCATGTCAACCTTCTATAATGCAGCACCATGCTGATGATTTGCAATTGCAGCACAATTCCACAGACCTGCATTGTGGTAAAGTCATCTAAAATAGCTTGAATTATATTCATGCCAGTGAGGTGTTAAAACTGTTTCTATAACCTTCTGATACATCACCACCCTCGACAACATTAAGGTTAGAGCAAAGAGGAGCTCAGCTAGATACCCTGAAGAATTTAGCAACTTCCACAAAAAAATAAGCTGACCCAGCAACTTGACTCCGGATTTACAGCTGAAGGACACACCCTGCTGCCCCGTAGGTACATTACTCATATGCCATTGTCACCTTTGTATAAACTTAACCTTTTCTTAAAATAGGAAACACAAACCCTTTGTTGCAGCTGAGGCTCTAATTATAGTCACTGGAACATGCAAGTATGAGGTAAACATAAAACAGGAGACACATTGGGTGTACAAAAACTATTGTGCTCATACACAGCTCCTATAATGTATTTTTAATTTTGCTCTGATAAATAATCCATTTTATTTGAAGATTTAACTAGACATTGACAAAAAAGTGATTGACAGATATTTATCCAGCACTGTATATAAATTCAGCCGTAAAACCAGCAAACCTGTGCATTTCACTCATTTGTCTTGAGTAAATGAAATTCTTTTTATAGCCCCACGAAAAGTAATTTGGCAAAACTAGGGTAAATTTTCAAAAATTGAGAGTGGGAGTAGACTGCTGTAAAGGTTTAACCTGACCAGGTAAGCAAACTGAGGGGTGCCACCTATCAAAGCAGTAGTTAACTTTTTGACGCACTTCACAGTTAGCTTGACATTCTATCACGAGCTAATTGCTATCGCTGGCCAGATGTGTCAAAACGCAAAGTGCATTGTCCCAAATCGGGCACTTTCGTAAATTCACCCACATGATGTGCAGTGTGTATATTCTGCACAACTAAAACAGTGCATTTAATCTAACAGGGTAGCGTTATGCCAAGTCAAACACTGCGGTTTCGCACTTACCGGAAACTACGTTCACAGGTGTTCCTCTGTTGTTCGTTGATACGTTACCACCACTTACTTTACGTAGCCAATATGGCGTGTAAGCAGTGTCCACTGCTCCACACTCGACTGTTTGACATGTGCTGCTTTTTTCTGTGTGAGCGCACTTATGCACTCAAAATGGTAAGCGTAAATATTCAGCAGCGTCATTACGCATGCGTAAATGCGCTATCCTGATGCTTATTTTCCACATTCATGAATGTGGAAATCCTGAAATTGAGAATAAATGTTCTTTTCTTAAGTTTTAAAGTAAACGTGTTCTTCTGTCTGTGTTAATGCAATGCATTATGGTCTTGCCAAAAGACTCTTCACAATGACTTTTATTTTTGCAGAGGATAGTTTTCTTTTTTCCTTTTTTTTTTTTTTTTTTTTTTTGAGGTCCTTGAATCTTGGTTCAAAGCTTGGAAATGAAGTATCAATATACCTCCGAAATATTTTACAGTAAATTAGATAGAATGAGTATAGTATAATGAGTGGGATATGGGGACTTTGGTCGGCAAACATCAGGTCACTGGTTCTAGTCCAGTTATGGAGTAAGATTGGAAAATAGGCTGGTGGCTGGAGAGGTGGTTTCCCATTTTCATGAGCACTGTTGGTATGTCTTTAAGGCAGGTAGTGAATTCCCAACTGCTCAGCTGTGCACTACCAGTGCAGTTCCCACATACTGCACTCTCCTTAACTGCATGTTTCTGTGCAAATTGCAGAAACTCTTGTTTGTGTGTCGCATGATCAAGTGAGACAAACTGAATTCCCTCAAGGAAGTATATCTTCTTCTGGTAATATAAAAGGATTATAAACTGGGACCAGTGTTTATACAATTATGTCAACAGAGACGTTGAAACCTGTGCTCAGTGAAATGGTACCTTCTAACACAGGGCAGAGCAAAAGAGCATTGTGTTTTTTGTGTGAGACATGTTGGGGTTGATTTACAAATGACATAGAATCCTCAAACGAGTGTCATTATTAATGGAAATTTAAATTACTTCACAGTAGAAGAACCCCAGGTTTACGTGGCCATTTGAATACATCAAGTTTTTCACCTGACCAAAACTTCAAGTTTGCCAAAGAGTAAAGGATTCATTGCACTGAGAAAAAAACATCCTTGATCAATCAACAGGAGTTTAAAACAAATATCACTTATTCAGACAGTTTCAATTTTAATTCAGTTCAGTTCACTTTAATATCAATATATTAATTTCATGAAAAGCCATACAGTCTTGTAACAGGAAGATCCTTACAACCAAAACTAAATTTAAAATAACCATCAAATTTGTTCTTTACAGTAATCCTAAAGAAACATGTAAACTGATGAGATGTTGCCGTGCTGTTAAAGTGCTGGTCGAATTGGGGCTTTAGTTGAGGGACAGTCCAAGTCTTCTGAGTGTAACTGGGATGATTAGTAGTATTGTTGAAGCTGCAACAATAGCAACTGCAGTTGACACCTGTGGGGGGTAATAAAAAGAAAAAAATTAGCAAACTGTTACTTCAGAATTTAAGTCTGATATGTTATCAAAACCGCTAATTGTGGCCAGTGACGGATACTTAGCTGGGGGAGCTAACAATCTGTCAGCCATATTTACAAGTTTCTTTAAGAAATTTAGGAATATATCATAAATCATTAGCCTAACTGCATGCAGCATGCAGCAGATGTTTCCAGTAAACAGTGTGCTGGATAAAGTTATAATCATAGACTGTAAAAAAAAATGGACGTCATCTCGCTCAGCTCAAACTGAGGTCACCACAAAAACTGCCCCCTCTGGTGGCTGGCTGCAGTACAAGACAAAAACTCTGCCTCTCTATTCATTCAAGATGGGATGTGGTCAAACTTTAAAAAATGATTGCACCTCATAGAAACGTTTCTCACATCCGTACGCTGTGGTGATATTTAGATATTATTGGGCTGCATTGGGTTCAGGTCCCCTTTTTTTCTGAAATGTTTCTTTTTCATTAGTTATTAGAGGTCAAAAATGGAGTTTTACATCTCGTTTAATGATGATTGGCAGCTGCCGTTCATGTGTAGTTTTTTCAGTAATAATAAAATACATTGGGATGGACAGTTAAGAAGAGATTAGATGGTCTAAATAAAAAAAATATATACTTTTGTCACACGTTTCCACTCAGATTTTCCCAGAGTTCCTCTTAAGTCTCTACAGTGCAGACTCTGGCTGCACAATGGCGGCTCCTGTAAATGAGTTTTTTTGGCTTCAAAACCGTACAATGGTCAAAGGCGGAGCCACGCTGTCCATTCTATATAGTCTATGGTTATAATGCATAAAGATTTAATGTTGCAATTTTGAATGAAATAATCTATTTTGAGAGGGTTTGCCCCGCAGGTTAGGTGGGCAAGTATAGAGGCTGTATTCCTCATTGCACTGGTCACAGGATTGGTTCTCTGTTCTGGGATGATTTTGTGCAGCCCGAAAGAGGCGCGAGAAGCAAAAAATGAAATAATCTATGATTGTTTTAGTATTTATCAGCTGGCGGCATTTTTTGTAACTGAGGTAAAACAATTACTATTTGGTCTGGAGAGGACCAGCCTAAGACAAATATGGTCTTTAAATATGAATGTATATTTCATAACTGAAGAAATGAAATTAAAAATACATAATTTTAAGTCATATTTTATAAGAATGATTTGTTTTGTTTTTGATAACATAAACTGCACTAACCTTGATAGCAGTGCCATACTCATTTTGAAATGTCTGAAAGTATACGTTGTAGAGGGCAATGCTACAAGGCAAGAACCCGTCTTGATCTTCAGAATCTCTGCATCTATTGAAAGAAAATATTTAATTATTTTCCACAGAGTTATGTCGTAAACACAAACAACTATTTCTTTCATAAGCATTCAATCCAAACCCACCTTTCATACAAGGTACTTTGAAGCGTTATGTTGTCTACCAGGAAGAGCTCTGAAAGGCCGAGTCTGATCAATACTGACAACGGCAGCTTGTAACCTTCTGCAACAAGGAGGCCAAGGTTGTACCAACCCTGTAGGAGAGGAAGAGTGTGGCTTACACCCACGAGTAATTATGAAATGAAACTGCAATAATAAGAACTTCCAGAAAGCCGACCTGTGGCTCCTTCCTTAGTGCTGCATGTGAGTACATCTTTGCTGCAGAAAACAAGTCTCTGGGCATGTCAGTCTTCCCCTCATACAGCAGGTCACCCATCCTGATCAAGGCTGGAGGGGGTTACAGAATTGGAGCTTGGTCAGGAAAAACAAAAAAGAAAAATGTCCAAATATGAAGTCTCAGAAAAGGTTTATTTACCATACGGCTCAGGATTTTGACTCTGGATTGTAAGGTTGAAATATTTCCACATGCAGCTTGAAGCGAAAGCAGAATCCAGAATGCTGAACTAAGGACAAACAAAGTGAAGAAATAAATATGACTTGTTAACGAATGCAACAACCACAGTATCATGAAAATACAACTCATGCATTGATAACTCACTGTGTTTTGTTCACAAAGATATGCCACGTTGAATTGTGCAGGTGCATACCCGCACTCAGCCGCCATCAGGTAATATAACAGTGAGATGAACCTGTTGGTAAGGAAAAATTTAAGATCGTATAACTGCCATCAAGTGGCCTGATAAGGATTCATGGTGAGTGAATTGGAGGAAAATTACATGTCACTCTTGAGATAGGAGTCCAAGGCTTTCCGTAAGATGCTGCCCAGATATCCATTATGCTCAGATGCCCACTTCACCCACCTGCAGGCAGTGTAATAACAAGTCAGCATTACAGCAAGAAAACTAAATATGCAAAATAATTAGGTTGTTTAAAGGGTAAGATGCTAACAAAACAGCATCCAATGGACGTCTGTTGACGCGGCCAGGTATCCCAGTAGTCCATGTCTCAGCCAGATGAACTGCTCCTCTGATCTGC
Organism: Labroides dimidiatus; assembly: GCA_030710495.1. NCBI lineage: Eukaryota > Metazoa > Chordata > Actinopteri > Labriformes > Labridae > Labroides > Labroides dimidiatus. Next base: position 22,475,301 of record CM061154.1, read on the forward strand.
CCTCTCTGTGCAGCCTTCAGATAGTACTGATAGGCCATGAACTGTCAGAAATACAAGTTATTAACCCCCACCATAAGCAACAAATGCTCGTCTGTAATCATCACGCAGAGACTGCTACTCAAGCTAACCTTGTCTGCAGGTTTTCCAGGGTACAGGCCCTGTGAGTATATGACTCCAAGGTTCAAAGCAGCATCTGGACTGTGAAGTTCATCAGCCTGCTCCCACATCTTCACCGCCTTCACATAGTCCCTCTCGTACTGCTCGTAATACCAGGCCATGGCGTTGATTGCAGGAACATAGTGCTATGGGACACAAATGCACTGTGAGATGGAGTATGGATTTTACAAACCTTGAATGTGACAGAAATCTGACTGACTCCTCACAGTGGAGTTAAAAAACGAGAAACACAGGAGTATTATCACAAAACAATACCTTGTCCATAGATTTCTTCAGGAATGTGACAGCCTTTTGAACGTCTTTTTTAACACCTTGACCCTACAAAGAAACAAATCTCTGTCAGTACTTAGTACTCTGTCAGTAAATAAGGACATAAATTGTCCCTGGACATCAGATGCGATTCTGACCTGCAGGAGGACTATCCCATAGTCATACATGGACACAGGGTCCTCCCACTGCACAGCTCCTCTTTCATAGTGCCTCACAGCCTCCTCGATGTTTGGAGACACTCCCTTCTGACCCCAGAACAGCATGCGAGCAATTGTCTGCTGCATGACGATATGATAATACAGTATTTACTCACTTCTAATTTCAACAGGAACCGAAAGATAATAGTGTTTTAGTGTCGGAGGCTGCTCAAACCCAAAACAAGAGGCCTTACGTGTGTCAAACTGTGACTAGCTTGTTTTTAATGCAGTTTAAAACATGAAGAAGAGTACAGTACTGGGTACCTCGGCTTCAATTGCTCCCCTGCGGGCCTGATGTTTAAGCCAGTGGAAGATGTGATGGTCCTTATCAGTCTGTTGATTCAACACCTGCTCGTTGTTTAAGTAAACTGCCTCGACATATGTCTGAAAAACAAAGATTTGAAGGGGAGAATAAGCATGAGAAATTAAGGGATCTCTTTAGTGCCTTTGCTTGTCAAACAGATGCGATCATTCAAAAAAAGGCACCACCATGTTCCAAACACAAAATATAACCTCTATGACAGTGTCAGATTTACAACCTCAATTCCAATGAAGTTGACACATTTTGTAAAACATACATAAAAACAGATTACGATTGATGATTTGCAAATCCTGTTTAACCAATATTCAGTTGAATACACTACAAAGACAAGATGCTTATTGTTCAAACTTATAAACTTTTTTTTTTTTTTTGCAAATATTCACTCATTCTGAATTTGATGCCTGTAACATGTTCCAAAAAGCTGGGACAAGAGCAACAAAAGACTGGGAAAGTTGAGGAGTGCTCAAAAAACACCCTGTTTGGAACATTCAACAGGTGAACAGGTTCATAACAAGGGAGTGTCATGATTGGGTATAAAAGGAGAATCACCAGCGCAAGGTTCACCATTTTGTGAATGAATGTTTCTCAGTGTACAAAGAATTTTAAGGATTTCGTCATCTACAGTCCATTATATCATTAAAAAATTCAGAGAATCTGGAGAAATCTCTGCGCATAAGCAGCAAGACAAAAAACCAACACTGAATGCCCATGACCTTCGACCCCTCAGACGGCACTGCATTAAAACCAACTTCATTGTGTAAGGATATTTCCACGTGGGCTCAGGAACACTTCAGAAAACCATTGTCAGTTAGCACAGTTCATCATTACATCTACAAGTGCAAGTTAAAACTCCACCATGCAAAGCCAAAGCCATATATCAACAACACCCAGAAATGCTGGCAGTTTCTCTGGGCCCGAGCTCATCTGAGATGGACTGACATTACATTATCAATAATATCGGTGGCAGCAAAATAAGTTAAAAGATATGCAATAAAACTTAAAAAACGATACAAAAATACAGACATGGTAAAATAGATAAAATAAAATACAAAGAATAACAAGTTGAGCTAAGAGAAACATGGAAGGCTTGTTTAAAAAGAGGAGTCTTTATTAAGTGTTGTTATAAGGAAAGGTGATGTAACAACAACAGTGGTAGACATGCCCCTGTCTCAGCTGTTTTGTAATGTGTTGCATTAAATTTAAAGTAAGTGAATATTTGAAAAAAAAAAAGTTTATCAGTTTGAATAAATATCTTGTCTTTGTAGTGTAGTCAGTTGAATATAGGCTAAACAGGATTTGCGGATCATTGTTTTCAGTTTTTATTTATGTTTTACACAACATCCCATCTTCACTTGAATTGGGGCTGTAGCAAACTCATAATTCTCTCAGTACTGGAGGCAGTGAACAGGTTTAACATGGTTAGCGTTATTATTGCAGGAATCCCAAAGGTATGGCCACAATAAAGGTAGCAGAAAATCAAAGACTAAATATCCTTATATTTTGAAATCCCAGCCTCTATTAAATTACTGTCAAATAGAATAAAGGGTAAAAACGCAGTTTCTGTCTTATTATGTCCACAACCGTGATTATACTGTTAAATAATGCCACGGTTAAAGTCAGATTATATAATCAGAGGGAGGAAGAGTACGCATTACCTGCTCTGGTGTGGGGCTCTGTCGGTCAAAAGCTGTCTGCAAAGCAATGTTTACATAGTATGCATAGGCCAGGGCTGGGTCTGCAGGGAGGCCGTGCAGACCCTGATGGTGCAGGTGCCCGAGATGCAGAAGTGCTAATCGATCATCCTTCTGGGCTGCCAGCAGGGCCAGGAGCCAAGACTGAAACAAATCACAAGGGCATGGAGAGGATATGATCAAAGTGAAAGTTCTCATCTCATGTTTTTACAAGCTCACCTAAAAGCCAGAGGCACACACCTTATTAGTCTGTTTCTCAACGCCCAGGCCGATGCTGTAGAGCACTGATGCCATGTGCAGAGCTCGGTTATCAGCTAAGCAGCCGGCTTGGAGCAGCAGTGGTAATATTGTGCTGACTGCTCCAGTTCTGCTTTCTTTGTGCAGCTTGTGAAGTGATAAGGAGTACAGAGCTCGGCCCACAGCTGACAGACTCAAACCTTTTCCTTCTGCAAGTAAGGAAGAGAGGAAAGTTAAATTACACACAAGTATTATTAGTGATAAAAAGATTACATCTCAGTCCAAGTCCTCATCTGCTAAGTTTTACAGAAGAAATGAAGTGATGTGGGTGAAGGATGTGGTCAGCTGGTGTAACCAGTGTTTCACATAAAAAACCTGACATTGTACAAGAAAGTAACTGTGTATATGACTGTAACAGTCGACTGCACTGTAATAAAATTAAATTTAAAATGATTTTAAACCAACTAAGCCAAAAGTAGAGAGAAAACATTGATGTCTACAGAATACTGACTTGCTCAGTACAACAAAACCCATATTATCAAGTTTTGAAATGAAATATTTTAAATATATTTTGAGATTATATTTCATAACAAATAACTTATTTCATCAGTACACTGACAACTTCTGGAGGGGAATTATTTAATACTTGTCATGCTTTTCTAGTTACATCTTTTAGACATTTAATGGGACTGATTCTTAAATTGGTTAAAAAATGGTAAAAACGTCATAAAATACTATGACACCAACAGAAATGGGAACTACTAATTTTATAAAAACCTTTAACATGTTGTTTTAAACTGATATTGATGTTGTTATAAACAGATACTAATGGTACCAGTAGCTGAGTGTTTATTATTTCCACTTGCAGCCTCTGGGTATTTCAAACTACTGCCTGGCAAAACAGTTTTATAATTCTTATTTTCTCACCATTTTTAGCAGCCATAATCTTCACCAGCTTCGCAACCTGTCTCCTGTGAGGGCGAGTGTCCTCCCACAGATCACTCTGTGGCTCTGAAGGCTGTCGCCTCTGATCCAACCACTCACTCAGAGTATCAAAGGAGGTGTCTGAAAAACAAGACTATTTAGTTTTACCTTCAGATGCTTTGCTGCTTAAAGGCTTGGGAGTAGTTCAACTTTAGCCCCATCTAGTGGATGTATACCCCTCCTACCAGACTCTTTCCTGTTTCTGGCCCAGAGGGTATATCCGTTGATCTTTACATGTGTCTCCAGTCGAAAGTCCTCACACATCTGCATCCATCCAGTCAGGTTCACAGCTCTGACAACATCTGGAATAACAACTTTAGACTGCAGAGAAGAAATGATCAGTGCATTAAGATCATCAAGTTAGTGCCTATGATGCTGTGACTGTGGTGTGTGTGTGTGTGTGTGTGTGGTGGTGGGTTTGGGGGTTGCTGCATATTACCCTGCTCTGATGGAACGCTCTGTTTCGGTAGTAAACCACTGGTCCATAATAACCTTCCACACCTTTGATGAATTTACCTCCACCAATCACAAAATATCCCTCTGTGTCATCCAGCACAATGTCATGCCCAAAGCTGCAAGAACACAGAGCTCACACGTTAGCATCAAATTTATTATTCTCGATATCATGGCTCATATCTTGTAGACTTACATGAAATTGACAGAATAATCCATTTTCTGCTCCTTATCCATGCACACCATGGTGACTGTCACCTGAAATGCATAAGGATAGGTCCATTTCCTCTTTATAAATTAAATTATTTTTGCACTGAGATGTGATTTTCCTCAGCTTTAAACCACTCACCCTTCTTATGAGCATCATAACACTAATATGGCACCACTCTTTTAAAGGCACAGTGAATGAAGGGAGAAATGCCGAAGTTTCCTCTGACCCTCGGGTCATTTGGATGTGAAGCTTCCCTACAAAATTCATTTCAAGACTTATTCATGTTCAAACTGTTGTTCAGTGTAGTTACATTATGGAAGTGTTCTTCATCCCTACCTGAATTTGTGAGGAACAGTGTTGGTGAGGTGTAGTTATTCTGGGAGTCTATGTGATAAAATAATCCACAGAATTTTTCTTGACAGTGTCTGGTCACCAAAATCCACATGGAGACCATAGACCTATGAGAAATAAAAAGCACACTTAGCCCCAATAACACATGTAGTAATGAGACAGAGGCCCAGATCTGTTTACCATGGAGAAGAGATCGCTTTCAAACGCAAATACTCCACAACAGTATCCTTGTGTGGCTCCAGTGCCTTAGTGATGCCGCAGTTTTCTCCAGTTGAGGCGAAAATTGATGACAGCATCTGAACTGTTTCTAAAGACACAAGATTCATTGTTTTTTGTTGGTAACGGAAGACTTAAAAATTTCCACGCTGAGCATAACATCTGAAATTACAGCTTTTCCTGGTACACAATGGGTTTTACCAAAAATTAAAATATGTATCCTAAGGTTGAAACAAGTGGTCAATTGGTGTGACCGATAATTTTCAGTTAGTGAAACCAAGGTTTCTTATAAAAGAAAAAAATCTGATATTGCATTTAAGTTTTTATGAATATGATTTTATTAGTTTACTACACCATACCATACCAACCATCATTTGTCCGTCTGTCCCTAAAATCATTTCTGAGGCTGCTGCAGATTTCATGGGTCATTGACCACATGTAAAGTCTTAATCTTACTTTCAGACATTCTTACCTTGCTCAAAAGGACACTGTTTCTTTAAAAAGCCCGGTGTTAATTTAAGCATCTGTGTGCTCCAGGAGTAGCAAATCCGATGCCATTTCACAGGTCGCTCAAAGAAAGGAATAGGCTCCAAAGGGGCCTCATCTTCAGCAGCAACCATCTCATCATCATCATCTATAGGATATGTGACTGCTGCCTCCAGCTTACATCTCTGCACCCACTGAGAGTCGGGTTTATCAGCCTGATACACCAACCAATCAGGCAGGTTCAGCCTCACAGCCTTTATTTTTGGATCGAAGGGGTCACATCTCCAGTGGGTCAGACGAAGTATGTTAGAGAGGCCGGAGTCATAAAATACGATCAAGTCCAGCTGGACTGTAGCAGGTCCCTTACAGGAGTAAAATACATACAGTAGATGGTTCGGCTGAGCCTCCTTTGGTGGATTTAGGAGCATTATCTCATCTAAACCCAGGACCATCTGTGTGACAAAGACATGGACATCTGCGTATGAAATTTGTTAAAAACAAGGAAAACTTGAAGAAATCCAAAAATGAACACAATGTATGGGGTGCAAATAAGGAGCAGCAAAATTTAGCCCATCAGCTGCACTGAACACACATTTATTAAAATTAAAATTAAAAATGTGAATATGGTTCATTAACACTAAGGCCAAATCCACCAGCATCTTTTTGTGATTTTTCCAAACTATGTTTTTCACAAGACTCCTAAAACAAGAGGGTAGACTCACACGTTTTTTCTTAAACCCCAGAATTACTCACACCTGTGTCCTTGTTAGTTTGAAGCTAGTGTTCAACATTATCTCTTAGCACAGGTATACACCCCTTTAATGCCTATACACTGGCCCGAGACAGATTGTAATCAAAGAATATTTGTGGACCATGCATTACCTGCTCTTGTGTGGGATACCGAGTAACTGCTGTTTGCAAAGCAATGTTTGCGTAATATGCATGGGCCAGGGCTGGGTCTGCAGGGAGGCCATGCAGACCCTGATGGTGCAGGTGCCCGAGATGCAGAAGTGCTAATCGATCATCCTTCTGGGCTGCCAGCAGGGCCAGGAGCCAAGACTGAAACAAATCACAAGGGCATGGAGAGGATATGATCAAAGTGAAAGTTCTCACCTCATGTTTTTACTTGAGCTCACCTAAAAGCCAGAGGCACACACCTTATTGGTCTGTTTCTTGACGCCCAGGCCGATGCTGTAGAGCACTGATGCCATGTGCAGAGCTCGGTTATCAGCTAAGCAGCCGGCTTGGAGCAGCAGTGGTAATAGTGTGCTGACTGCTTGAGTTCTGCTTTCTTTGTGCAGCTTGTGAAGTGATAAGGAGTACAGAGCTCGGCCCACAGCTGACAGACTCAAACCTTTTCCTCCTGCAAGTCAGAGATTAAATTTTATACTCCATGTTAAATATTTATGATACAATGCGTAATGCAACTTAAGGTAAGGTATAGTAATTAAATTTACTGTATAATTATGGAAGAAGAAAGTGAGACGTTTGTTTAAAAATATGTGAAATTTTTTTCTCACCATGTTTGGAAGCCAAAATCTTGATCAGTTTTACAGCCTGTCTCCTGTGGGGGAAAGTGTCTTCCCACAGCTCACTCTGTGGCTCTAAAGGCTGTTTGTCCATCACCATCCACTCATGATAAGCATCAAAGCAGGTGTCTGGAAAAACAATATGGTACAAATGCACTTTAAAGTATTTCATGTGCAGAGTTTTTAGCACCATCTAGTAGATGTGTAAACCTCCTACCGGGCTCTTTCCCCAGTTTGGCCTGATGTGAATATCCATGGATCTTTTCACTCATCTCCAGTTGAAATGCTTTACACGTCTGCATCCATTCAGTCAGATTTATAGCCCGGACAACATCTGGAATCACAACTTCAGACTGCAGAGACGAAAATCATCAGACTCAGATCAAGTGAGTGGCTGACAAACAATGACTGTGCATACAAGTGTTGCATATTACCCTGCTCTGAGGGAATGTTCGGTTTCGGTGGTAAACCACTGGTCCATAAAAACCTTCCACAGCTTTGATGTGTTTATCTCCTCCAATCACAAAATATCCCATAGTGTCATCCACTGTGATAGGAAGGCCAAACCTGTTAGAACACAGGGCTCATATCAAAAAGGAAATGCATCACTTTTCTACGTCAAACATTGATATAATTAGATCAGATGACTCACGTGTGCTCCACAGAATAATCCGTTCTCTGATCCTTGTCTATGCAAACCATGGAGACTGTCACCTGAGATACAATAAAAAAAAATCACTTTACTTTCATTATTCAACGCTGGGGTGTGCCTAGAGGGGTGGAATGTTCCCCCTGAAATTTGATTGAGACACCTTTATTGCCAAACGCAGATGGTGGCAGCCATATTGGAAGTGCTGACTGGTATTAACTGCCAACTACTGGAATACCAGCAAAGAGGTGGAGTTGAGGTTTGAGCCTTAATGCCAGAAAAACAGCTTGATAGCACCCACTTGTCATTTAAATCAGCCTTAAACCACCTTAATTCTGCTGACATGACTCCCAGCATCGATATGATTAAAATGCAAGCGTTATAAATAAAAAACGATCCCATCCTTGATATGGTCAGCACAAATGAATCAACAGGGTAATGAGATCAAAGGATTTTTTTTTCTTTTAACCTGGCTGTAAACATGTTTAATTCTTCTTTTAAAAGAAACTGCCATCTTAACACAGGGCTCAAAGGGAATTCATTGACTTTTGGAGTCAGCCTCAAGTGGACATTCAGGGAACTGCATTTTTTGCTTTCCAGCAGCAGCTTAATTTTCCATAATGATAGTCTGTTTCTGCACTTGAATGAGGCCCAACTGCTGTTGATGGTACTTATTTCTGTTTCAGTAGTCCAAAAAGAAGTGAGCATGTAAAATTCACATCATGGCATTTTTTTGAAGTAATCTTTTAGATTTAAAGGGACTATGATGACTTTCTGGAAAAGTTAGTGTGTAGCCATTAAAGCTAGCAAATAAAAACTCTGCTTCCCATGAGCACTTACCAAGGTGTGTTTCTTTTGAAAATGGAGAGCAGATCTTTTTTTAACACTTCTTCTCTTTGTTCAAGACTATTTTTACTGGATGCAAAGTGATGAGGTAAGGTATTTATTAACAGTTACAAAGCGCTAAGGTTTGAAATATGACAACAATCAAACTTTGTAAACTCAGTTTGTAATATAGTTTAGTACCAAGCTATATTCAGCTCTACTCACAGCCCGGCGCTCTGAGACGTGTCTGTAACATGTAACGTTAGCGAATCCTGGTTATGTCCTACCAGTGCTCATCTACCAACTCCAACCTCACCAAGCAGAGAAAAAAAAGAGAGAAAACACTTTTTTAGATAGCGCTTGTCTCTGCTGCTCCATCCTTTGATCCTCTCCGCTGTCTTTTCTCTCTGTCCAAATTACTGCAACAGATACTCATCTCACATCTTCTCATGTCTCTACTGATAAGTAATCGCTGCCGCCTACAGCAGCTTACAACCCTGATATTGATCGACAAGCTCTGCCAGACACCACCCTCGTCCTTTAAAATACATAATTGATATCCATAGACACAGTCAGGGGTTGTAACCAAATTGACGTCTATAGACGTCAATGGCAGCCAATGAGTTTACCAAGAAAATCTAAAACAACACAAAATTTGAAATATGTCAACATATTCTAGATCCCATAACATAAAGTCATCAGTCAGAGCTAATGCTTTTAAAACCATTTAGAAAGAGCTGCTCACTTAAACCCAAGCAGCAAACTCCAGGTTGCAGGAGCACAACACTTTTTTTCTCCATTTTAGGCAAAAGACAAAGCTGACCAGGTCAGAGAACAAAGACTGCAGCCTCAACTATTTTTCAAAAGAATTAAATTGCATAAATAATATTGAAGGAAATGAAGAATCACCTCATAAATAAAGACAAACAGTAAGCAGTGATGAGTTTGAAATTTAGATTTGTAATAGTACTCAGTGTCCAGAGAATGAAGGCACTGAGATGATGAGTTTTGACTTTTGCATTTGTAAAAAATCCTAGATAGGTTTGGTGGGTTTGGCAATGCAGTGAAATCTTTCAATAGGAAACCACTCACCTTTTCTCCATGCACCATCACACTGATGTAGCACCACTCTCTTAGATGCACTTCAAATGGCGAGAGAAAGGCAGTGGGTTTCCCTGATTGTCCTCTCATTTGGATGTAAAGCTGACCTAAAAGTATAAAGAGGAAAGGAGAGAGATACTGGTTTAAGTCTATTTGAGAGATGCTGTAGAGGCATAGTAAGAATATGTGAAAGGTGAGAGGACAGGCTTTAGTCTTAACCTGAATCAGTGAGGAACAGTGATGGTGAGATGTAGTAATTATTGGAGTCCAAATGATGAATTAATCCACACAACCTTCCTCTGCACTGTCTGGTCACCAGAATCCACAAAGAGATCATACACCTGTGAGAAGAAAACGCACTTACCTTAACCCCATAAATCCAAATGTGTCATATTTGATGCACCAGTTTCAAAGACCTCTACGTCATCAACTGGATGAAAAGTTTCCTTTAAAGCCTGTTGTACACAAGACCTGACAGATGTCTTCCACCCTCTTGAGGATTATGATACCGCTACAGGCAGCTAAAGTTGTATTTTGGCCCTTTTGAAAATGGCTGCTCTAAATTATTTCTCATTTTTCAAAATAAGCATTTTCTGCATTGAAGAATGCATGTTTACTGATTCTTGTTTTTTTAATTTTTCGGTTAAATTGTGTTTTTTACTTAAATATTCATGTAACATTTTTGTGATGTAATCTACATTATATCTATGAAAATACAAATGCACCATTTTCATGGGTTAGTTAACTTCATTAAAGAATGAAGTGCCATCTTCAAATGCATTTTGAGAAATTTTACAATAACAATTCCTCTGAAATCATTACCAATATACTATATTGATCAAAAAGACCATAGGAAGAAGAGAGAAAAAGAAAGTACATTTAAAATTTATTAGATGGAAACATGCGACACCAGCAATCACTATTTACATATCTGCTAGGGGGAGGGTAGGTTGAATCTTTGCCTGACAAAAGACAGAAATTGTTAAAAAAAAAAAAAAAAGTAAAAAAAAAAAAGAAACTATAAAAATTGTTATCGCGGAAAATAACCCCAACATGTTATATATTTATATATATTTAAAAATGTCATGGACAGTACTAGTTGTTGTCCATTTGTCACATTGTTGTCAATAAAAAAGTTGCCACATTCACCCAATGTATCAAATGTGATCCAAAAATGTTTCATAAACAAATGATATCACAATATTTTTTGTGGATATTGTTAAAGGCAGTGTTGGTAAACAGATTTAGATACGCTTTTGTTGTTATTGTAAAATGATCTTTATGTCCTACTGGAAATCAATGCATTTTATGTTTTTAAAATAGAGCGAAAAATATCAGCTGTCTACAGCAGGAGTAAACCTGGGAAAACACCACCCAATCCTAGCATTTGGCATCCAATTTGTTAAACCAATCAAATCCTGTCCTGCCGTTCTTCCCCCTCTTGCGTCAGTATGCACAAGCTCTGATTCAATGCGCATAACCAAGACAGATCCAGGTATGCTGGAGAACAGCGGAAAAACTACCTATAACCCAATTACTGGTAACAGTGCAAACATAAACTATGTGCTGAGGTCCGGTTTGGAGGCTGTTGTTTTGAATCAGTCATGATCATATGATCGTGAATGAGTGGCGCTCGTGCATGTGAGTGGGAGCGTCGTTCTGGAGTGGAAGGGCAGGGGCTAAATGGAGTTCTGAGGAGATGCTATATTTAAATTCATGCTAGTTATCCGTGACTACCAACCGTGCCTTTAATTGCCTCTACGAAAGAAGATTAGGGCCACTGAAAAAAAATTACGTCCAATATAATTAAAAATTAATATTATTCTGAAATTAAATACAGAATTCTGTTTTTTTCTTCCTCAGAATAATAACAATAATAATAATTTAAAAAATCATTGGCCTTTTTTATCAATGGCCCTAATCCTCTTCCATACAAGTAACTAAACATCTCAGTTAAAAAATATATATTTATAAGTATTTTTATTTTTTTCATGGGTCAGGCTTTTAAGAGTTAAATAACATCTTAATTCACAGAATAGAAAAGCTTGGTTATAATTTAGTGTCACAATTTTGTCGCCTTACCGTGGAGAAGAGATGGCTTTAACACGCAAAAACTCAAGAGCTGGGTTGTTGTAGGGGTTGAGAGTTTTTGTGATGCCAAAGTTTTCTCCAGTTGAAGCAAATAGGGAGGAGAGGAGCTGAACCGTTTCTGGGTGGCACAAGGATAAGACGAAACGAGTTACATTTCATTTCTACACTCCGAAGAATGAAAGCCTGACTTAAAAGCTCCACTATATGTTTGGCGCCCTTTGACGAGCTTCGCTCTCACTTTACCCTACCTTGTTCCAGAGGGCATTGTTTTTGTAACAGGTGTGGGGTCAGCCTTAGCATTAGCATGCTCCACGCCATACACAGCTGATGCGTCTTTACAGGCCGCTCAAAATAAGGAATCGGTTTCAAATACGCCACATCGTTTGCAACAACCAACTCATCTGAGTCATTGAATACGCAAGGATATGTGATTGCTGCCTCCAGCATACAGCTCAGCACCCACTGGGAGTCTGGAACAATCCCATCGGGTCGATACACCAACCAATCAGGTAAGTTCAACCTTACGGTCTTTAATGAAGGTTCATTTGGGTCACATCTCCAGTGGTTCAGTCGGAACGCACGGATCCGGCCAGTGTCAAAAAATACTATCAAGTCCAGCTGAATTGTAGCAGGTCTGCTGCAGGAGTAAAACACATCCAGGAGGCTTTCCGGACGAGCCTCCTCCGGTGGATTCAGGATTATAATTTCATCCAAACCCAGGTCCACCTGTGAGAGGAAGACACGTATATTGAGGATCGTAACGCGTAAATACTCCTTTAATTTGTCAAGTTTATCTCCAAGATAAAACGAGAATTCGTTGATTCCTACCTGCGCACTGAGACAGATCAGACAGATGCATAATATGTGCTGTGTTGATGGCCATGGTTTGCTCAGTGTTCTTATTAATCCCCCCATTAAAACTTTTTCAAGCTGAAGGTCACTGAAGCCTCAAGATCCGTGCCTCATCCTGGTACACCTCACTTACAATGAAGCATAAGTAAATATTTAACTGCAAAAAGTCCCTCCCAATTACCGTTTACACAGAGCAGGTAAGGTGGAGCTTTGGAGATTTTACTGCATACTGATTCTAAACATTTAATAAAATATAACATGTTGACTATCTTATTTCCTCTAGCAGTTTTTCCCCTCCTCTTATAGAGACCTTAATCCCTCTGAATCCAACACCTTCCTGTCACTGTCTCAGGTTAAGATCCTTCACTGCTTAACTGAAATTTTTCAGAAGAGATTCCTCTGCCAACCAAAATGTGCAACATGCAGGAGTGACTCCATAACAAAGCAACTTTCATTCAAAATAGTTTATTGCTATCATGCAGGAGTGCCATAAAAGTCTAGACCATCACAGAAGATGCAAAATTATCGTTTTTCTCTGTACAAATATACCGCAGGTTGTCATAAATAGAAGCCCAAAATAAAGAGAAAGGGAAAAACAAGGAAGCCAAGAGATAAAACTGATCCACTCTTTGAACCCAATATAGGTTTCGTTACAGCAGTTGACACATGCATCAACATTACAGTGCATTATACTGGGAGCAGACGGATACTCACACACTCACACATTCGTACGGCAAAATTCTTTTACAGCTCTGTCGTGCAAAAGAGGTACAAATAACACTTTACAAAAGTACCAGTAGGAAACTTTTTTTAACTGGTTACTAAAAGAAAGAAACATTTTAAACTCATCCAAACCACCTGTTACATCATGAAGCTGGGGGAGGCCCAGTGTGTCTTTTGCAGCACTTTTGGTTGTTCATCAATAATCAGGAACGCCCTACATGTACCAGCATTCCAAGACTGAAATAATCACCTACAACTACTGATGCATAGTTCTGTGCTCATATGAGGCTTTCAATATTACATCTGGCACAATGTAATCTGAGGATTATAATAATAATAATCTGTAACAAATGTAAACATACTGTGGACATTCAGTGTTCAAACTCAGGATGTACATCGCAGACTGCGGTGTGTTGATCCTGTTGTTTTGTATTCCGTGAGAGAGAGGGGGGCTCAAAGGTCAAACGCACTGAGAATACAAAGGCCTCGGACAGAGAGAGAGAGAGAAAAAGGGGTTTGGCACTCCGACTTCTGCTTCCACGGCTCGTCAACCTGAATCCCCACCCACCCCACTCAAAAAAAAAAAAAGTAGATTACAAAAGAAAAGTTTTCTCTCAAGAGGGAGCAGAGCTTTTTGCTCTGTAACTGTAGCCCTTACCAACACTCATCCCATCATCACTAACTGTTCAAAGCTTCCTTTATCCACCTGAAAAAAATCACTTAAACAGGAACTAAACAATAAGATGCACAACAGCAGAAGCCAAACTCAAAACTGTCCCGCACCCAATTTAATAAAGTGACATTTAGTAGAACATGTCAGAAGATATTTTATTCAACATCACATTGTGTGTAACTTTTAAAGCGGTACATTTCCGTTTCTCTTTGAATAACTCCAAATGTAGGCCTTTAATAATTTGGTACAATATTCTGTCTCTGCATCTTTGAATTAAATGTAACATCAGATAAGAGAGTGACGCAGGCAGTCCTTGGTACTCTAATTTTAAAGTTTTGGTAAGTCTACATTTGGTAATATTAAACATACTTCCATCCCACATGGTGGATTTAGCCCTGATATTTAATCACATCCTGGTTTAGTGGAATTGTATCATAATGCGAAAAACTTACTGACATTTCTAAAAAGCTGCAGCATGTCCTCTCACTCTCTCATGCTCACATGCACTCAAATCTAAATCCTAAAAATAAAGCGTAAGGTATAAAGCTGCAAATAAGAAGGTAACTTGTGTCATTCTGTGAGGAGATTTACCTCTTGTCTTGCTCTCTTAAAGCTCACGTCATCCTGGATTACTCCAAAGGTTATACTTTATTATTATTAAACCTTTTTAATCCACTTCTAGAGAATGTAAGCTCCATAAAGTAGCTACTTTTGCTGAGCCGTGTTAGACGTTTTAGAGAGCCAAAGTACAATCTGAGTAAACTAACAGGCTTACGACTCTTCTATTTGAGGACCTACTTACGGTGTCGTCAGCTCTGCCAAGGAGACAATATAAACATAGGACAGAAAAGGTTGTATCCATCAGTGAAAATAAAGCAGGGGAGAATGGGGTTAGTTGTCACATTCATTATATCTCACCACCAGAGGGCGCCGTCCCTCAAATTGTGATATGGAAATTTACCGAATTGGGATCAGCGCTCACCTATTTAGTCTTCTCTGGAGTAAGACACTTGAACTTGAGAACACTTTTTGTGTTTTTTTTTATGTCAAAATGTAACTATTCAGCTCCTCTGTATTTGTCTTCTAGGCTTTTACAAAATGGGTTTATAACGAAACAATTGTTACCTAGTTTGTCATTAGCTAGCTAGCTAGCTACCTTTTGTTGCACAGTTGTTAGCCTTGATACAAGCTAGAAATTCCAGTTGGGGCTTGTTGTCACATTTTCTTTGGGGTTGGTCATATATATGTATATCTATGTTATATACAGTAAACTGGTCTAAATATGCGTCTCCTGTTATGTATTTGTCAGTTTTTCAATACAATTAAACTTTTAAATTTAGTTCTGCCTTCTTTGCTTTTCTTGCTAGAATTTCCCCATTAAAATCACATTGTAACAACCATCCCTGTGAAGGGGTTGGTTGTCAAATGTGTCAGTATCTTTGACAGTTAATTACCGTTTTGTTACAATAAGTCTGAAAACGAGAGGGATACAAATTTCAAGTCAACACCTTAAGCTTCAATTTAATGTGGGACTGACTTTTGAAAGATGTTTCGGTGGTGTTCTGGCAATTCACACCAGAGTAAAAATGTGACAACTAACCCCATCCTCCCATATTTAGAGGAAAAAATAAAATAAAGGTGTGTGCATTCACTTTGGGTTTTGTAGGCTAGGTGGTTAGGTAGTAATCAACAAAACATCAAGTGTCGTCGAAGCAAGTTAACGACAAGAACCAAGCAAACACTAAGGGCATTCGAGTATCAGTCAAACAAAAGTGAAGACATGCAAAATGTTATAGATCATAGAACAAGAAAGAAAAACCAACCGGGAGACACGTTTCCCTTTGAGACTGGCACAAATTTCCTGCAGAATAAATAATACTTTACATTCCAATATACAAACCGACCCATTTCCCACATATTCAACATTGACCAAAGAAGCGGATAAAACTGAACAGCTGGTTTTCCCCACAGTCCAGTTCCTCAGAGTAGGTGTTGTACCTACAAGAAAATGCACCGGCACTAAAGTGTGCCATCATGTGACCAGAAACTTGTTTCCAATGACCAATCAGAGGAGTTCAGTCAAACAGCTTACAGCCTGTAGTTCATGTAGCCCTTATTTCCTCTGTTTCTTGAAGATCTTGAAGGTGTGTTTCTTGCGGCTGGCAGTGGAATCTGTGTCTTCTCCCGTAGAGCCACTGTCCTCCTCCAGGGGGCTCTTCTTAGAGGACAACTGCGGGATGCGGGATCCGCCTTTAACCCCCACGACCACTGGCTGCCCTCCTCCTGTTGGAGATGGCGTGTCGGGTTCGGTGGAGTACGGGCTGAGGGAGCGGGACGACTCTGACAGGCTGTTGATCTCACCCAGGCTGGGAGACTTCTGCATGCCATATACCCTCTTCATGAGGATGGGGCTGTCGGGGCTGGGCTCTGAAGGACTGGCCTCGTGGATTCGGTTTCCTCCGTTTGGGGTGTGGCTGTGCAGGGAGACGGTATCTTCTCCTCGGCCGGACACGCCGTGCATGAGAGAAGTAGGCTTGATTAGGTGGCTTTTAGAGCTGTAGGCAGATAGCCGATCACCAACTTGAGACAGCGACAGGGAGGAGTCGGAATCAGAGCGATTCAGGTCCCTGAGGGAGGAGAAAAACGACGTTAGAGGAAATAAGACATAAATAACAAACCCAACAGTTTAAAGTTGAAGCTTTGCATGCTGGGTTATCTACGCTATGCCTGCAAAGCCAAGGACACGCTGGGCACAGCCGGGGAACTGGAACTCCACACTTGTTAGATGTTCAGGCAAAGGACAAGAGGAGCACAGAGAGAGGTTAGAGAGTGTAAATGCATCCTGTCAGCTTTAATGTTGTAGTTATGAAAGAAAATGAAAATTTAGAAATGAAAAGAGGAAAAAAAATAACAGAAAAATGTTTTGGTGATCCATGTGTCAGAAAATGAAAAAAGCAGCAGTTGACTGGAAAACAAACACCCACGCACATGCGATGTGTGTCAAGGAATCGGAAAGAGATGGGTACCCGTAGCTGTCGTCTGAGAAGGTGAAATCAGGAATGGGGTCCATGGGCTGGAAAGAAGTATGATACAAATGGGAGGAATGTGGGGCTGCAGCACCACCCACAGAGCTGTGCAAGCATGAGAAAGAGGAAGACAAGGAGGACAGCAACTGAGGGTTTGGACTGGAGGAAGAAACGATGGAGGGGTGAGACACGGCCGAGGACAGAGGAGGCAGAGGGAGACAATCGAGCTGGCCGAACGACTGGCTGCGGGACTGCATGGGGGGAGGCCTAGACCTGGGTGGGTATGGGGATCCCTCTCCCTGCTGCCCCGCCAACAGGCAACTCTCTACCAACCTCTGGGAGCCCATGGCCAGCTGGGGGTCAATGTGGCGTTGGCGCAGGGACATCATACTGGGAGCTGTGGGAACAAACACAACAGAGTTATCAGCAGGAAGTCAGAGTCTGAAGGAAGGGGGAGGCCGGTCGGAAAGATACTCAGGGGCTGGGATAGATTTTCTTAACCTTCACTGACTTAAAACTTCAAATATAGAAGAGTCTTAAAGATGATTTTAACATAAAAATCCCACATGCTCCTGTTTTATCTCTCCTTTTATCAAGGAAAACTTTACACGAAACAAAAGAAATCACAGTGAAGGTGTTACTGAATAAATGTCTTGTTTGGACAACAAAATAAAAAAAGGAAGTGCCCTTTTAAAATAAAAGAACTGAACGGGGTGCACTGGGTGGGGAAAAGGTTTAGAGGAGGATGGCAAGCAAGCAAGTACGGTGAGGCCAGGGGTGGTGTTGTCCTTTTAGTCGTGTCCATCTGCAGCGAACTGTCTGATTCAATTAACAAAAATTTTTAAATAAAAAAAAAACGAGTTAAGGGAAAAGAAAAGGGAAGTCAAACTGAGGTCTGAACTGGGGCATGAATAAGAGGCCAACCAGGAAGTTTCCACACGGGCTGGCAGTCTGAACCGACGAACCACACATCGCTGGCTCGCCTCTCCAGCTTTCGGGTGCTGTCTGTTGTTCGACCAATGAGACGGTGGCGGAAGCCAAAAGGCAGAGAGGTGGTGGAGGGAGAGAGGGGAGTGAGATAGGAGGTGCAATTAATGAGAATTTGAAGACTTACTCACTATTGATGTTGGAAAAGGATTCAGCTGTGAGAGTTGTAGGTCAAGATCTGCTGTTATATTAACTACAAAGCATTGTCATGAGGTTATTTTGATTTTCTTAAATTAGAATCATGTATTAACCCTAAAATCTTGCAGTGTAATAGTAACCTTCTGTGCAAAGACATTTGGTTACATTTTGTTTTCCGGTACGGAAGCCCTGAAAGGCCAGTGAGAAAAAAAGCACATGATGATCGAATTTGAAGTCTAATATTTGTTTTCTCTCCTTTGTTTATGAATTCATCACGTTTTTTTAAAAAAGGGGTCTACCTTAATAAACTTTAAATGTATCTTAATATGGATTTTTACTGGTGATAAAAAAATCACCTGTTTCAAAATCTATTTTCATAAACAAAGGAGAAACAATGACAAAAAAGGATGAATTCTCTTTTTTTTTTTTCTCATTTCCTTCTCTTTGGTCTCATTAAACCTGGAGCAGATTTGGACACTGCCCGTAAACACTGCATCTCCTTTGGTTTTAGCCGTTTGATCACTTCGAACAAATGGTCTGTAGCACATTTCACGACACACCCACTAAAAACACTTCAGCACAAAAACGTGTTCCTCATTAAGAAATGTATTTTCCTTCACAGTTCATTTTCCAGAGGAAAGTCACAGGAGTCAGCCTCCACAATCTCCAGAGTCAAGTGAACATTTTTATCCAAACCCAGAACAATTAACAAAAAGGCATTGGCTGGAATTGAGCTTAAAAGAACAACAATTATGTGACTTTACACCATACATAACATACAAATGTAAAACAGCACTCCTTCGGTGAATCACAGACGTGGTTGACCCTCTCTACTACCAGCGAGGCCACATGATGAAACTCGGGTAAGAATTGCACAAAAGGTCCAAATTCTCATGTGGGCTGATTTTTGGATTTTCCCATCAGGGTCTTGGAATGTTTAGTGGTTCGTTTGCTAATCCCCACAGATGAGCCCACAGAGGAGCCCACAGATTCGGTTGAACCCTTACATTGTAGAGTTCCAGGCACGATGCCCTCATCCAAGTCGTCCACGTCGTCGGACATGATGAAGTGCTGCGGTGTGGCTCTGCCGCCCATGAAGCTGGCGTCCAGGTTGAGGCTGGAGGCCAGAGAAGGGAGGCCGGGGTTGTTGACGATGGTGAAACCTGTGAGCACCTCTATCTGCTGCCAGCGATGAAGCCTCTCTCGTAGAGCAGCTGTCACTTCACCGAGGGCTTGTCTATGACAGACGATGATGAGAGAGAGGAGAGTTTAAAATGACCTTGTTCTCTCTCTGTAATGTTAACTCTTTCCAAGACTGGACTCACTTTATTCTACCATCACATCTTCTGACTTACTTTGCTGCCAGTATTTTGTGGTCCACGTCATCCAAGGAGGAACTGTGAGCCACATGGAAAGTCCCGAAGAGAGTGTTTCTCTTTTTCTTGATCTTTTCTGCCTGTGAGCACACAAACCCTGAACATTTAACCTGCTGCTTTAACATTTCACTAACTACAAAGAGCCTTTTTAAATCTGTAAATAAGCTACCTGTGACTATATTCATAAGGAGATCGTCCACTGATCAGGGCAACTGCTCTTCAGTTATGATTTTACACACTCACCCCTTCTTTGGCCACCAGGAGCTGCCGTTCAGCATTTTGCTTCTTGATGTTGTAGTACTGCACCTCCACCTCATGGGTGAGCTGCAGCCACTTCTGGAGAGACTCCGGTGGAGACCAGCTGCTCCGTGACTCCAGCTCCTTCTCTGCCTTCTTCAGTGCCATGCGCACCTGCAACCAATGTTAAATATCAGGTATGAAATGCATATGAAAGGGCACAAGACCGAACATTTTGTATCACTTTATCAACTCTTGTGGAAATGAACACTTTCACAGTATTTTCTGATTCCTCTGATTTGAATATATGCAAAAGTTTTAAGAATGTTAAACCAAACTGTTAGATTAGTAACATGAAGTAACAAGAATATGCTACTTTTCTGAAGTACTGACCGTAAAGCCAGGGGTGTTTCTAGGATTTGGGAAGATCAGGGGCTAAGGTCAGACCATTAGGGGCTGGACAGTTTCTGAAAACTGATCGGCTGTCTGCTTCTCGTCTCTTCTTCTCTTTCTTTAGAGCTTCCAAACATGATGCTTTTAGATCTGAACAGCTCTGGCAACTTTTATTTACAAATGGACTGAATTAATGGGCGAATGAATGGATAATAAATGGATGGCTAGCCCAGGGGTTCGCAACCTTTAATACACAAAGAGCCATTTGGACCTGTCACTGAAATGAAAACACTGAAAACCACAAAACCCTTCATCTAAAATGAAGAAAACACTGCTTTGTCCACGTAGATTCGCATTCATCCAGGATTTTCATTCTCCAGCAACATATATACCTGCTTCCCTCACCAGCATTTTGGAACTGAATTCTTGGATGGGAGGCGAAACGTCTTCCCAACTCTACACAGTCCAGTTGCCTTGTTCTAGTCGTCAGAATAACACTGCATTCATCTTTTTTTTTAACCTAGAGTCATATGCTATGCATGAAAAAGTATAGTGAGTTGCCTGTTACTGAAAAAAAACCCAATACCGATACTTAACACACACAAAAAACTTATCCATCCGCCATATTCATAATTCAACATTAAGATATTTAACATTTATATCTTTATACCTTTTCAGTTCCAGTAAAATAATTCAGTCAGATTTCTTTAACTGGCTGAATATATTTTATGACTGTCTCAGTAGTGTATATATAATCAGTTTTCTAAAAAAGTAAAGATAAAGACCAATTACACTTTGAGTAATCTCCAACTTAAGTTCGTGTTAGTTCTCAATCTTACTGTTATTTCCATAAATCAGCTACCTGGATATTGTTGGTCATGCTGAAATAACTCTGCTGCTGACTTCTTTCTCTGGGGTCTGGTTGTAGTTTGGAAGTTCTCTTTTTGTTGTGCTATTGGATGTTTGTATAAGTTTGTGCCGTTGCCACAGAACCTTATTTGATTTCTGAAAACATCACATCTTGCAGTATTTAAGTCCATGGTCTTCTTTGGATTTATTAGCAGGGTACACTTTGTTATGTTGCTATGCCGTCAAGCGATTACGTAGCTGACGCAGCTATCGTTGTCTGGTTTACACGCCGCCTACCAAGAAGGGCACAGTTGGCTGTGGAAACGCAAACAGGATCAGGCACCAAACTGTACTGATCCATACCAGACTGGTTGGTAGAAACAGGGCTTAAGAGGAGCACACTTAGAGAGCAGAAAGTGAAATGCTTTGTCGCGTTTGTGTTTCTTGTTGTTGTGGAGAGCTGGGAGAGAATCAGGCGGAAATCATACAGACAGCAAAGTAAGCCCAAATAAGCAACTACACTTCAGAAAACTAGCCTTAAGTCGCTACTGATAAGTGGACTTGGCAACTATGGGATCGAGGAGTATACGAACACGATGGGGAGAGGGTTGTTGACTGGGGTGAACGGTATCCTCCAAAAGTCTCAGCAATGCTGCTGCACTAGGCACAGCATAGGGGAGGAAAAAGATGGGGCTACAGCCCTGGAAGCCCATGCCTAACGATGCCTACCCATAACACCATACTTCTTTATCCTGATTTGCAAACATGTCTACTGTAGATAATGATCTCGACCCAGTGAGTTATGTGTGGTCTCATCACAGCTCTAACCCTGAAACTCAAGGAGTCTAATGACTAAACTGAACCTGGAAGCCTTCCAGGTTTTCTGTTTATCCCTGTGTTGCAGTTTGAAAAACAAACTGTGACCGAGGTGTCTGAATAAGATCACTGTGATAGTCCCTCAAACAAATACTTGCAGCTTTACTTGTGTGGGCTGTGCAGTGCTGCCCCTGCCAATATTTCTACTGGACAAAGACTTCAGTGGGTGTGTTTATACTATAGCAAGTGTGAATGTGATAGACCTAAACATACTGTGAAGTTTACACATTGGAAGTGTATTTCCTTTAAGCTGAAATTACAGCATTCGAATCTCCTCTTTACCTGCTCCAGCTCCTCTTCAGCATACTTCTGGCGACTCAGTTCGTTCTCGGTGCCCTCTCGTAACTCACGCAGGCGTTGGGCCTCCTGCTTGGCTGTGTTGATCTCATCCCTCAACTTCTGCTCGAGGTTGACCTTCTCCACTTCCACCGTACGGTGCTCCTCCTGTGCGATCTGCAGCCTAGAAACAAGGAGCGGAAAAAGATGAGAGAAAGAGTGAGCTTTTGATTTCTACTGG
The DNA here is from genome assembly GCA_030710495.1 of Labroides dimidiatus. Classification (NCBI taxonomy): domain Eukaryota; kingdom Metazoa; phylum Chordata; class Actinopteri; order Labriformes; family Labridae; genus Labroides; species Labroides dimidiatus. Next base: position 22,497,738 of record CM061154.1, read on the forward strand.
ATGGAAGAAACCAGTGGGTGCTTAATGAGGCCAAACAAAGAGATGTGGCATACATAGTAGGTGCTGGTGTTATTATCTGTAGGCAGGCATGATGTGTAAGCAAGTATGTGTGGTATGTGGGACTTGCATCAGCCGTGCATGACCGGAAACAATGGCTAACATGCAGAAAGCTCAGAGAAACGGTCAGCTGCTGGGCAGCCCACAATAAACTGACATCAGAAGGAGCAGAGCCAGGAATGAGAACAGCTGCCAGTGTGTAACTTTAGAAGAGCACAGTGTTAGTGCCCGCTGCTCCTGTACTGTCCAGGACTAATGCTTCGGTCTGTATGTGGGATATTTTTAAACTAGCCTCTTAAGAAAAGCCTGCTTTTAAAGGAGGAGCTTGTCACCCATGATGTAATTATTTAACACGTATATTTAAAGAAACCGTACTATTACTGTAGACTTATTTATAATCCCCCTTTCATATTCAAACCATGTGAAAGTATGTTTGATTAGTTTATTCTAAGAAGGAAATGGAGAAGTTCATTGGGTCTGTTAGCCCTGAGACTGAGTGCTCAGGTATTAATACTAACAACAGGCTGAGCAGATCTTTACTCATCTTATATATCCTCTTGATGGAGAGAAGCACTGGTCTCCTCTCAGGCCAAACACATCAGCAAAGAAGAGCAGAGAAATGAAAGATGAGCCCCATAGCTTGCTTTGGAAAATGTGGGTGGTGGGCAGTCCTGCTAATGCTTTCGACCCTGACCTCTGCTGCTCTTTAGCTAAGATTCGTAAGCGCTGGCAGAGCTACAATGCCCGGACAGAAGACGCCGGCTGCTGTTTCACCTGACCTGCATTGCAGAGCTCTGAGGATGCAGACACACTGTCTCTGCAGACTTTTCACAGAGGGTAAAGAGTAACCCATAAGTTTCTGCACACTGGTTCTTGATCACTTGATAACAGTTTTTTGAAAAGAGAAAAGTTTGTCGTTATCCTTGTCCCCAGCCCTCCAAATGTAGGCGAATTATGATGTTTAATACCATCAACCAGTGAGACAGAGGCTGGGTCAAACAGAGCTGTAAAAGGCTCCCAGGAAATCCAGGTCCAGTCAAAAAGCCTCCTCCCACTCTCTCCCAACAGGGGAGCCATAGCTGGACCAGGCTACTTGATACCACCACAGGATCTGCTTGAAGGTATGGAAAGAGAGCAGCTGGCAGCAGGGATCAGGAAGAAAGGCACAGCCACAGAGGACATAACTCTCCCTCTCTTTCTCTCTCTCAGCTCTAAAAACACGCACCATTTGACAAAAAACAAGACTTGCTTGCCTCACTGGCTGATAATATAACTTAATCTCCTTTGTTACACTCAGTGTTTGTCCATCCAGAATGTAACACATACCAGAAACCCGATACCAGAGAGTTTAATGCTCTACACCAACTCTGTTGTGTCTCAGAAACATTATGTGCCCCAAGTCTATGACAGCAGTTGAATCTGCTTGGCTGCACTCTTCTTAATATTGTTATTCGATTAGAATGCCAGCCTCTGCAAATGTTTGGTTTAATGAATAGTCATCATAAAATGATACCTCATGTGACTTTTGCTACTTCATGACAAACAGCACTCATGCTGAGCCCATCCTGCACAGATAAGATTTAAATGTTGTTGCACGATGTTATTGTTTTGCAGCTGGGAAATGAAGCAGTAGGACTAAAGAAAAGACCCAAGTTTTACAACCCCAATTCCAATGAAGCTGGGACATTGTGTAAAATGTAAATAAAACAGAATACAATGATTTGCAAATTCAATTTAATACACTACCGAGACAAGATATTTATTGTTCAAACTGATACACTTTGTTTTTTGCTTTTTTTTTTTTTTTAAATCAAATATTCACTTATTCTTAATTTGATGCCTGCAACATGTTCCAAAAAAGCTGGGACAGGAGCAACAAAAGACTGGGAAAGTTGAGGAATGCTCAAAAAACACCTGTTTTGAATATTCCACAGATGAACAGGTTAACTGTGAAGGCTCCATTAATGCTGAAAGGTACATACAGGTCTTGGAGCACCGTGTGCTGCCATCCAAGCCACGTCTTTTTCAGGGACGTCCCTGCTTATTTCAGCAAGACAATGCCAAGACACATTCTCTACGTGTTACAACAGTGTGGCTTCGTAGTAAAAGAGTGCGGGTACTAGACTGGCCTGCCTGCAGTCCATACCTAACTCCCGTTGAAATGGTGTGGCACATCATAAAGGACAAAATACAACAACAGAAACCCCGGACTGTTGATAAACCAAAGTTGTACATCAAGCAAGAATGGTAAAGAATTCCACCTCCATAGCTTCAACAATTAGTGTCCTCAGTTTACAAATGCTTATTGAGTGTTGTTATAAGGAAAGGTTATGTAACACAGTGGTAAACATGCCCCTGTCCCAGGTTTTTTTGGAAAATGTAGCAGGCATCAAATTAAAAATTAGTGCATATTTGAACAAAAAATGAAAAAAAAAAAAAACTTTGTAGTGTATTCAACTTAATACAGTTTAAAACTGATTTGTAAATCATTGTGTTCCGTTTTTCTCTGTTTCACACATATACCAATTTCACTGGAATTGGAGTTGTAGGATTTAAGATAAAGTTTAATGTCTGAATAGGGTCTGTACTTTTAGATGAATTCAAGTGTCTCTGGTTTCATCCTCATTACAGAATTAGGAACAAGCCATTAGCTCTGAAAGAAGGATGGTCAGAGATGACTTTGAAGTTGGCAGCAGTTGGTGCGTTTTCAAAGGTGATCAAAGTAAGCTGCAGGGGAAGCACACAGGCTGACCTCGAGGTTTATGAAACAACAGGTTTGACCTGAAGGGTTTGTCCTCTCTGACAATTAAACGCTCTTTTAGTTGGTATTTTGTGAGCAAATCCAACAAAAATACTTCCTTTACATTTCTTTGACAAAGGATTGCACCTAAAGTAGATGGTATGCATTCATGTCCAGAAGCCATTAGAGAAGGAAAGAGTGGTTACTTGGTGAGAAAAACAAGAATCTGAGACACAAACTTTACACCAAACTTTAAGTCTCAAATTTGTAAAACCTAACTCATCTCTCCGGTCAATTTGCTCTTCATCAGTGCAAATCAGCTCATGTTTCAAACCACTGCGTCTCCAAAACAACCAGCTGATACAAAGAATAACTTGTGAGGGTAATGAGGGTAGAACAACAGACTGAACAGGCAGAGACGAGCTGCATGTAAACTTTCACTGTCCCAAAGCATCAGGTCAGGAATGTAATGCAGTCATGTGGCAACACCCAGCAGTCACTGCTCCACCTAAGGCTGGCTCACAGTCAAACAATACACAACATCCCCAGAGATGAAACACTTTCCATTCTCATCACTGTCTCATTCTTGTCACAAATCTCACAGCCCAGATTTCAGATTTGCAAAAAACAGATGGTTAAACATCTTTTCTACTCTTCATTTAGACATGGCTCTGACTGTGTAAAATTCTTCTCTGTGTATATCATTAACTGGGCTTTCTGCAAGCATTACTAAGCAAAAGCTTCTCGGGAAGCCTGATGCAACAAAGAGGGCTTTTGTTAGGCTACTTCAATATTGCTTTTACATTAAATTATTAAAAAAGTATATACTTGATGACTGCAATTAAGAACCAACGTATTTTCTTCTCGTCCTCGGTTTGTGCGTGCAGTCACATGTCATGTGACGTGTTTCTTTACTCATATCTTCTTGTCTCAATGAAGTATAGAACATTTTTTCGGCATTCAGCTGTATTTGCGTGACTAAAGTGATTCTTTGTCTCTGACTAGTCGCTAAGAGGATGAGAGGCTGAACACAGGATGTGCAAGTGTCATGTCATGCAACCAGTGCTAACATACTCCTGTGTCCCATCACTCACACACCTATGCATGAGCATGCAGGGGTGTGGCTGACACAGACAGGCAGGCATCTTTCTCATGCGTCTATTGATCTGAAGCAGACACGGTGCTTCACTGAACGGTAAGAGCAAGTTGCAGCTTGTTCTAACTTGTTGTGCAATTTGTTGACACTGATCTGTATCAGGGTCATATCAACTTTGGGAGGACTTCCAAACCCCCAAATTTCCATAAAACTCTTTTGGGAAACACAGCTCATATTTGTCAAAGACACATTGACCATAAATTGTCACTTATTACCATTTCTCTTTCTTTTTTAACCAAAAGATAAATTAAAAGTTAACATCATGTGATCAGTTTTACCAACACACATGATGAAAACCAATTATTTTGGCTTGGTAATTTGCTTTTGATCAGAGATTCTTCATTACAGCTTAGTAATACCTTGTCTATAAAAAAAACCCATCCCTGTGTCTGAGGTGAGGCCCTGTTGAGTATCCTTTAAAGGGAAAACAGGAGGCCGAGCAGGCTAAAAAGGACATTCCATTCCTTGCAGCATTACCAGAACCAAAATAGTCGGATCTGTGTTATAATCTTCAATTTTGCCTTCTCATGACACTACTAGTCATTCAGTCATTCAGACAGCAATACCTGTTAGTCCAGGTGTGAGCATAAAGGAAGACATGTCAGAACAAAGGATGGCAGCAGTGATGGCCATACTCTTAACAAAAAATATTCACGGGATCTTTTTTAATGAAGGCTCGACTGCAAAGGTCAGACGTGAATATATTTACAGGGTATGACAAAGATCTGCCGCGACTTGTTTTCTGTAGTGACAGCTGGATGTCAAAGGGCAAAGGTAGCTGCAAGTCAAAACATTTCAGCTTGTTCCTCTCTCTAGGAGGAAACAGCAGCTCAAAAATCACTGAGATCCCCATTCATACAGACTCAGAGTCAACAATCTTGTAGCTGATGCCTGCAGTGTTATCCCAAGACGTTCAATTAATCAGAGAAGCCAAACTTCACATCCTCAGTACAAGCATCCCGGCCTCAAAGCAGAAGATAACCGAGCTGTCTGTGATTTTATGGAAGTACTTGGAGCCAGCCAAACACTGATGGTCTCCCCTGTCTCCACTCATCTGAGTTATGATATACAACCATGCCTTACTTAAACTACTGTCTGCTTCAGATGAGTAAAAACCTGGACTGAAGAATGCATCAGCATTGGAGCGCTATCGAAACTATTTGACTTTCACTATAATGACTTTTACCATCCAAAGTTTACCATCTTTTTTATATTACACCCTTAGAAACTAAGCTTAAAAGTTAGTTTATGAATATAAAGTGTATTCCAGCCACTTCTAAAGTCATCATTAAAACCTCCAACTCAAACATGGCTAACAGAGCCAGAAATGAGGAGTCCTGATTATGATTGCAAAATTCTGGGAATTTTCAAAGTTAGAAACTTTCAATGGGAATTTTCTGGAAATTTATATTAACTAAATTTACCGGGTCACATTAATTTATAAATACTAAACATTTTGTTTTGTTATCCACCTTTTTCTTTAGAAGCCAATGGGTGTTGACTTCTGCCTGCGGTTATCAACTTCCTGTTGCTGCCACCGGCACGCTAGCTCAAAACAAGTCGCGTGAAATCATTAATGCTAGATAGGGCTTAGTATAAACTTTTTTTTAAAACATCCGCACTATGACTTCACCCTCTATTTTTGTATTTTTGTTCATTTTGTCACTTTCTTGCTTTAAATAGCCCGTTATTAGAGCTGTTATGACAGCTAGGCTAACATGATCAGCTTTGTGATCTCCATGGTGACGTAAACAAAATGTTTAACCGGCAATCATGATGAACTATGGGTAGTCAGGAGAATGGTGGATAAGCAGACATGCTTCCAAATGCAATATTTTTAAATTAAGTCGATAACAAGAGAAAAAAAAAGGTAAAAAAAAATTCCAGGAATTTTTTAGAAAAATTTATTTTAGTTGACCGCAATAAAAACCTGAAAATTTCCATTTCCTGAACTAAAATTCCCATGGAAATTTTCAGGAAACTTTCCTGAAATTTACCAGAAATTTTCCACTCATTTGCAACCCTAGGCCTGACTGAAGCTGTGCAAAGACTTAAATCCGTAAACACAAGGACTGTTCACACTTCTTGAAAATTTCAGGGAATTATCAGAATCTGTGCCACAAGTTGCTTATTCACACATGGCTCTCGCAGCACGGAGTTATCTATCTTCTGATGACAGTGTTTTGCATTTATATCAGAGTGAACATTCTGACATGGTGTTTTCATCTTGAAAACATTTTTCCCTCCTCAGGTTCAGATGATTTTATTCAGCCTGTTACTTTTACTATTCCAGTCGTATGATACTCATCCCCTGCCATTGTTTTTCGTGCACTAGCTCACCCTGACTTCACACAGAAATGTTACTTGGGAGCTGGCAGGAAGCTCCAGGAAGAAGTCAGGTTGAAAATGTGGGCAACTTCTCAGAAGTTTAGCCCGTATGCAGACAGCTTTAGACTTTCCCTTGAAACACTGATGTATCTGTATCATATCAGTCCTTATAAAGTCTGACATTTAGTTCAGTAGTTCCAGTGGATTTGCACGTTGCTCATTTATGTCAGTTCACATGAGGTTATTGGACTAAAGGTCCATCCAATAAATCATAGTGGTGCTCTTGGACTCTAATTACCCAACAGTTTTTCACTTCCTATTTTAGAACAACGTGGCTCTGTATATGCAATCCTGAGAAAGGCTGGAGCTGAATTATGACTCTGGGATTATTAATAGGACTCAGAGGCACTATATTTAAAATCTTAATAAGTAGCCTCCTTTCAGTGTTTTTATTACACAGATAAGACATGTACAACAGGAACCCCTCCTCTGAATGAATGCCTGCTTCAGTTAAGGCCAGAACAGAAACAATTCTGTGCAGTAAACTTGTATCTTCAGAGTAAATGAGCATAAAACCAAAAGCCTTAATAGTAATGAGTGAGTGTGTTGCATCAACAAGTAATCATCAAAACTGTGACTCAAAACAAACGGTTGTTAGTGTGTCAGGATGACCTCGAGTTGAAAGTGATTCATAAGTTTTTAGTCAGAGCTGCAGGAGGGAAGAAAACAATCTGTTCCTCTCGTTCAGTACTCCTTCAAGGCTGAACACTTAATGAGCCAAACAGAAAGGGATGCGATGGGTTTCAAGACATATGCAAGATACATTAGCAGGGTTAGCAGTCAGTTGTTGTGGTTGTGTTAGCATTAAACTGTCCTCTTTCAGCTCTTTTTATGCTCTGAGCTTTGTGGTTCACACACCTTTAAAAATTCACGAAATGTCACACCTTTGAACACTGCTGCTCTCATCACCTCCACTCATGGTTTAAGTTTCTTTGCAGTGATCGGTAAAGCTCTGCTGCTGTCACCTGGATTGCTTGAGAGGACAGGGTCCAGTATGACAATATCCACGTTGTTTAGCCTGCCGAATTAGCATGCCAATTGAAGCTAACATTTTAGACACATTGTTTACCAATATGCTGCTAATGGAAGCTAATGTTTTACCTCGCCTTATGGTTTATGATGTCAACAAGCAGGAACTAAACCATGAACTATTTCTGTTGCTCATGTTGGTGAAAGTCAAAAACGGTTGTCAAGGGGTTTTGACCAATCAGAATCAAGCATCACAGCCAGATAATTCGGAAGACAGACAGGTTTGAATAAACAGTAACACCCAGATCTTGTGTGTCTGTATCACGGTGCTGGTTCAAAGTTCAGTGCGCGCCCATGGGTGTGTGTGTGTTTGTGTGTGTGTGTGTGAAATCCCCTTACTTCTGTTGTAGGTCATGCAGACTCTGCTCCGCTCTCTGCAAGCCCTCAAGGTCCTTCATCATCTTCTTCATGTGATCCTTAGAGTAGCGGTTTTGGATATAGGCAAACCAGCAGCCCCCCATACCTATGACTATTGACACCACCAGCATGAAGTCCTTCAGGTGGTTGTGTCGATTCACTGTAACGCAAACAGATAGGAGACGTTACATTTTAGAAGAAGGGGTGCATTTTAGATTGGATTTTTTTGTATCACAAATGAAACCGTCTAAATATGAGCAAGCTTCACAAGGATGTGGCCTGTTGCTCGCACTCGTCTACTCATTCTGCAAGTGACACAGAGAAGAGCTGGTAGCACAAGTTCAGGTTGTGGTGAGAGCGTCCTGGTGCAGAAGCCAGCTTAACAGCCTATTTCAGCCTGGTCACCATGGCTAACAAACATGCACAGAAAACCAAACAACAGCAGCTACGGCATTTAGATACACATGCTGAGCTCTGTATGTAACCCTGGCTGTCAGTCCTCTCAAGTGTCAGTCTGCTCTTGCGTTGTCATTGTAAAGGGATTCAGAGCTATAAAAGTCACAGCAACTTGAAAGTGGCTATCCCATTTGTAGATCGGATTCAGGCCAAGTCTTGGAGCGAAGAGAACACTAGAATAGAAGTTTGGATTTCATTAAGTCTATTCGTCATTTCCTGAGTCAGAAGAGCAATGTCATGCAGTAATTTGTACACTGCTTGTACTTATGCAAGATGCAAGACAAAGAGGCAATTTTTTTCTTGCAAAACCTGCAAAAGTGGATGTAGGGAAACATGACTTCTACTTCCTGGAGTGAGACAGAAAGGAAGTAAAATTAGGAGCAAAAAGAAAACAATACAGGTCTGTTTCTCTGTAGATGTAATCAGGTCATGCTGAGTTTCTGCACTGCTGCTGTACTGACACACAGCCAAATCAAATACCTCTATAATTTACCCCAAATCATGTTCCTCTTCACTTTAACGCTCTCTCTGTTAGTAAAAAAAAAAAACTAAAGACAAAATCTGCTGCTTTTTCTTAATCATCTTTCAGAAGGCCTGTGTATATTCTTGTAAACTGTTCTCGTAAAGTTCTGAACAAACATGGTTTTATCAGAGGAAAGGAAGTCTGACCGGCCATGCCTGCTATTGTGTCAAAGAATGAACCAGAAGTGAGGCGCTTAAAAATCGACAGCTGTGAGCCACTGCCCTTTTTTTCCCCCTCATATTACTTTATTTAAAAACACAATAAGGTGGCTTCAGTTACTTTTCATGTAGGCGGGGGGGTTTTCCACATCATCATTATTATGTCGCCACCAAGAACACAACTTCCCCAAATGAGGTTAAAACGGTTAAATGAAGGCAATATGTGTTAGATTTCTCCTGGGTCTTATACTTCCTGAGCAGGAGGAAGTAAGTGATCTGCATTATCTCTACGATGAAGCAGCATACTCTCCTCGTGCTTACGACACAATCTGTCCCCAACAGGAAACACAGTTTGCCTTCTGTCATCTGCAGAGTCTCCTCAAGCTCTTGTGCTCGTACCACACAGCACACATTGACAGCTTCAAGGAAACACCGCCAAGAGAGCACAACATGACATCTAACCAAACAGAAGTTTTATCTAAAGAAAAAGAAAAAAAAAAAAAAAGAACCCCAACTGTGCTGACGTTATCATCCTACCGCTGTCCACTTTGTTATAATTAAACCATTGTCGGATGTGTCTTAAAGTCCTGCGAGTAATAATAGCCAGTGTGACTACTCGTGGGACACCTGGCTCTCAAGAGGCTGTCAAAGCCAGACAACACGCACTCCCGTCTTCCTTTGGGTGTGACTAACTAAACACATCCACAATCACACATGCCAGGCGCAGACCTCTACACACTTCTTTCTTTTAATTGCAACAGCTTCCTTCTATGAAGGATTCACTCACTGCACTTTCTGCTCTTGCATCAATTACAACATACATCTGTTTTCATCAGTGCTCTTCCTCTTTTAAATATTAAGCCTTACTCACTAAAGGCCAGTGAATCTGACTTAGTATCACTTTTAAATATTTGCCTGTTCATAATTCACAATTTAAAATGAGGTTATCGGCTACAAAATTCCTTAATGCTATTTCTAAGTATCCATTGTTGGGTTGGACTTTACTGGGGGAACACAAATCCATTTTCAGCATGTAGACCAAGAGTCCCTTTAATGACTCTACACTGATCAACAGAGAAAAGGGACAGATCTTGCTTCCCATTGCTTAACTTTGTTGAACGGGATTTCTTGGATTTATTTTATAGCAATGGTGGACACTGGAGCTGGACTGTCAAACTGTGAGCAAAGGCCTGATTGTGGTTTCAGCACGATGTGAGGCACAGAATTTGTTTACACTGGTTACAACATTTTGTTTCTTCGCCCATTTCTCTTCTCTGCTGAGTGTGGCCACAAGAAATTGTTTATCACATGGTTATAGAGCTGTAACAATTAATCGAATAATCGATTACTAAATTAATCGTCAACTATTTTGAAAGTCGATTAATCCGTTTACTTAATTAAGAAAAATTAGTCTAAATTCTCTAATTTTATCTTCGTAAATGTGAATATTTTCTTGTTTCTTTGCTTCTCTATGACAGTCCTGAATATCTTTCCTTTGCAAACAAGACGTGATGATGTCATCTTGGACTCCAAGAAACACTGACATTTGTCACTATTTTCTGACATTTTGTGGACCAAACAACTACTCGATTGATTGAGAGAGTAATCGATTATTTTCAGATTTTCTTTTCAGATGTGCGCAATGGAAATTTTCCATCTGAAAAGGACCGTGTCGGAGGCAGAGACTGCTAAAATAAAGTCATTTGTTCCCATGGAGCCGTATGGACCTCGCGGACATAGCCTCACTTTATTTTATTTATAGGCTCAAGTTTGATCAGATCACTGCAGTATAACCGCTGCATGTGGGTTGGAATGAGCATTATCACAAACAGCTTAGCCCGTGATTTAGCCTTTAGCCTGTGTAATATCACCCTCCCATTTAGCTTTCTTCTGCTCTGACGTCCTTTTTCTGTCTGACAGTTCAGCATCAGTGTCCACCATCACTACTAGTTGAATCCAAGACATTGTTTTCAGCAAAGAAAAACACAGATCTCTCTTCTCACTACTAAACTTCGTCAGCTGGCGTGGTGTGGTCATGACTTCATCATGCCGTAAATCAATTGGGTCCTGTCTGGCCAGATCAGGAAGCTAAGAAGTAGCATTCAGAGATAACCTATACTGGTGCTGATGATCTCATTTTAAGTTGTGGAGGCGTTTATCTAGAAGTGAGACATCTTCAAGATTACTTAGAAAGTCCTCACAGGGACTTTACATCTTTTTCCAGTAGATCAAACCACAGAGGTTTAAGCCTTCCACTATTAATTAAACTCTATTGTACATTATCCTGACTGTATACGTCAATATTTTACAGAATCACTGGAAATACCTTTTTGAGTCACTTTCAGACCATGTTTCCTGAACGTCAACTCAAAAAATAAAAAGGAAAGAAAAAGGAGCAGCTGAGCCACAACTCATTCAACCTTGTTCACAAACCTCTAAAAAAAAAGAGCAAACCCTGAAGGATTAAAATCTGTTTCCACAAAAGAGCAGCAGAGCAGTGATATTGGAGGAGCAGAGGATGAGTAGCGTGTTTATTTGTCTCAGTACGCAGAGGGGTATGTCTGGAATACAGAGCAGTGTGCTCCAACCTTCAGCTCACTTCTTCAATCCATGAAACTAACAGAGAGAGAGAGAGAGAGAGAGAGAGAGAGAGAGAGAGAGAGAGAATCTCCCTATGGGTGAGTGAATTCAGTGAGAGGATGAGTCAGTGACCAACATGAATAAACAAACAACCTAACCACAAGCTATGAGTGGGGAGAAGGTGATGAAAAACATGAGCCCAGGATGTTGGTAATGGTGGTTGGCTGTTCAGAAGAACTCAAAACTTCCCACAGAAGTATCACAGAAAGAAATCTTTCATTCAAGACAATTTCCTTTTTCATAGCAGCTTCTGTGTTGAATCCCTTATTAGAAGTTTCTTCATACTTTTGAACAGCAATTTGATGTGAGAGACCTGAATAGGTGAAAGATTTTATTTGTGCCATGAATGCATACAAACTCATCCACTACAGACTCAAACAGGTGATCACATCACTGCATCTGTTGCATCTGCACTACAGAGCCAAACAGAGCGCCTGACTGTCTGACAGCAACATATACTATGGAAAATTTTCTCCATATTGCACGCTTTCACCAGCACTGGTTTTGAGGTCAGACCACATTTAAATGAGCTTGATTACATGGTACACATGGCCCCGTCTGCAGCCATGTATAGCATAGCTTTCACACTGGTGCCCCGCCAATGTCGCTAAAAAGGGGCCAAGCTGAGGATCATCTCCTGTGGGTAATAACATTAAAGTAACAACTGAAAAATGCATCGTGTCAGACTTAAACAGTGAGCCAAGGGGAGAAAAACCTGGTCATTCAGTTCATATGAATGAATCCAAGTTCTGCCTTTTATCCAGGTTGGGGGGGGGGGGGGGGGTGTTAAAGTGACAGGAAACAGTCGTTGGTGTTATTCGAGCCAGAGTAAGAAATGAACCTGGAAAAAAAAAAAAGAATACTTACTCAGCGGTGCTCCAAACAACACAGTGTCCAAAGATTTAAGCTGCAACTTTTGCACATGGCTACGATCCAGGATCTTCAGAATAGTGACTGTCAAAGTGGAGTTCTTTATGGCGAGCCTGAGATAGAGAGATAGAGAGATAGAAAGAGAGAGAACAGATATACAGTCAACTTTGGGAGAAGAGGAATGGAAGAGAAAGAGTGTAATCCAGCATGGGGCGTGAGTAATATGACCCTATAATGCAAATGACACTACATAAAAACATTATAAAGTTAATTATTGCTACTTTATCAAATCTTAAGGCTGGATCCCTTCAGTAGAATAAATCACAATATAGTAGAGGCAAAGTCACAATATATGTAAAGACTAACATTTATTTTCATGAAAAAAGAAATGTAAATGCTTTAAAATTTGGTCATAAAACTTGTGTTTTAATTCCAGTACGAGTGAAGTTCCTGGAGTAAATTATTTGTGGAGGCATTGCTTCCGAGATTAAACCTTACATCCAATATCTATTCCAGTGTTTTCCCTCTCATTATATTGGTGGGGTGCATTTCACCAGTAAGTTGTGGATTACAATCAGGCATATATCTAAAAGTGAGACTTTTTCAAGATCACTTAGAAAGTCCTCACAGCCCCTTTAAGCAAAGTAAATTTTGGTTATCAGTCTTTTTCTGTAGATTGAGCTTAAGAGTGGGTGGGGGGTGGTGGTCATTTTATAATCAGGGTCATTCTATATTATCTTTGGGTCAATATGGGAAAACTTAAAAAAAAGGCCCTGTTGTGGCTTACCTCGGCATGGCACTCCCATTAAAACACATCTTGCGAAAGGCTTCCACATATTGTGGCAGTTCCACGTATGAGATGAGCCATTCCACCACTTCATCCACCGTCCAGTTGTACACTGATGGAGAGAAAACAACAACAATGACACATCTCATTCATTTGATGTCTGCAGCAATCAGGATAAAAAAAGGCAGAGCAGTAACACTTGTAACAAGTTATTCAGTTTTCTGCAGCAGGAGCCTTTGTCACTGTTGTCTTTTTGCGGTCTCACAGAAGAGGAAATTCCTCCAAGAGGACTCACTTTCACTTGGCTCATCATAGACATTACGCAACATTTCTGACTGGAAAATCTCACACTCACTTTAATAGTATCCATTGAGAAATTTTATGAGGCTGTGGCAACATAGATTCAAATATGCAAGAAGAATCCTTCTTCATTCTTTGCAACAATAACTAGGTTACCCTGACGCAAGACAACATTAATCAGTATATAGAGCCTTTTCACAGCATTGTATATGTATTCTAGTTTTTCAAGACTGTCCATGATATAAACACTATACTCTTGTAATTATTTATGTGGCAAAACGTGTATACACTGTTGTTTTTAACTAATAAACAGATGTATATGACATAAACAGATACATGTTTTTTAAACATTATGCTTCCTTCCTTCTAATCTTGTTTACATTGATATTAAATGAAGAGTGTAAGTGAATAGTTTTACAGCAAAAAAATAATAAACAAGCAATCAGCTGACTTCAGTCCACTGATCATGTGCTTCTCCTGAGGAGTCAACTACAAGCTAAAAGCCCCAGAAACCGGTAGAACTGAAGACAGCTGCAGTACAGGCCAAGCAGAGCATCCTGTGGGAGGTTACCAAGTGAATGCAGATGTCTCTGGGTCAGGAGAGGCTTTGTTTGAAAAGTTGTGACTGAATATTCTGAGCTAGAGGTTGTGTTGACTTGTATAATTTCCTACAAGAACGCTTCAAGAAATATTATGTGAAGATTCTTAAAATAAAGCCGATAGTAAACTTTCAAAGTAAAGAGCAGAAAAATCAACAACGTGTCACTGGAACTGTTTTCAACAGCAATGGATCAACAGCCTCCACGTGGGAAAAAGTGCATCTGTTCCCTGAAAGATCCACGCCGACATACACTCGCTTGCCCGCAGAAATAACAGGGTAATGAAAATCTTCTTCCCAGTTCCTGACAGACAGTAAACAGTGTGGGCTGCCTGTGTTCATGTGGTGTTCTCCAGAACAGAAAACCCTCTTTCTTTGGCCCAAAACCTCCAGAGCTTTGTCAAAGAACTGCAATGCAGGGTTAGTCGGTATTTGGGTCAGAAAAAAAGGGGAAAAGTAAGCTGGAGCAAAAGTGCGAGTTCCAAATACAGTACATGAGAGGTGCTCTCAGAAAGATCTCGATAACTACAGCCAAAGTGATAGGCTGAAGGAGGTGAGAACATGTTGGGGGATTTGTGCTGACGGATTCAAAGATAACTCGTCTAACAGTCTGGAGCTGGTAAGTAGGTTGCACTTTGCCTCACATGTCACCTGATAAACTGCTTCACTTCTTTGTTAAATGGGAAGGAGAGTCAAGTAAGGGTAACATGTGCAACAGACCACTGGTCACAGGGAAATACTTGTATATAACATCCAACTACTAAGCCATGTAAAGAAGCCAAGAGTGTTTCTTTGAAAATAATGACTGCTGTGAGCGTGGTGTGGTGAATTAATGCTTGAAAAACAATATTCACACTCCAACACTCGTATTAAAAACATATGAAAAAAGGCCTGCTTGTTCAGTCAATACAGGCTCTGAGGGAGAACAGAGATGGTTGAAAGAGGTACCTTCAGAGCCCTTCCATGCGTTCCACAAGTCCTCCACACTGATGAACTGGTCGTCCCCGTGAAAGCTGTTATGCTTGGCCTTTGGGTCATGGTAGTTTAAATCTTCTCTCAGGAACTGCAGGATGACACGGATGTTTGGAGTGGTTAGAAAGAATCCGAGTTACAGTGTTAAGTCACAAAGAAGATGTCTGTTTCAGTATAAAACCACAATACTAAATTGCTTTTCTGACTTAATTTCAGAAAACAGAACTGCAGTCAGAATAGTTTGACCATTGACAGTTTCCTCTGAGCCACGAGTCACAACACTGCTCGCAAAGATAGCAGATAAGGGCTAGCAGCCGAGAGAGAGAGAGATAACGAGGACATTTACTCCCCTCTCTGGAGTAAATCAGTAGTATGGCAGTATTTCAGAATCCAGAGAAAAGACGGATCAGAAGACGGAGCACATGCAGTATGTAAACAAAGCCGTGGTGAGTTAAAGAATGAAGGAAACAGTTTGTTTGATGTAAACAGCCACTCATTTGTCCTGTTTCTGTTTTAAGGGTTGATCAAAACAGTCAACTCAGACAGAAATGATTACTACAAAATGTTATCGCTGACATATAATTAGTACAACTTGAGAAAGAGTGCTATTTGACTTGCAACAGTTCCCATTTGATTAGAATTGGCCAACTACTGGCAAAAGTTTCCACTCTCCATGGTTGCCCACTTCAATGTAGGCTACTCAGTCACCAGGTTTGGGAAAAAAAAGAAAAAAAAAAAACCTACAAGTTTCTGCACTCCCACAAAAGCCAACTCATGCAACACAGGAGGAAGACAGTAATAAGTCATGAAGCCTTTTTTTCTTGATGGGCTGGTGTGGGAGGATTTCACTACTGGCTACAGAGATGGTCTGTGGTGCAGGTGAAATACCACGCTCCTGAAAACATATACACAAGAATATAAGGGAGTCCCTTATACTTTGGCCCAGGCTTGATGCTAGGTTTCAAAAGCTAGGTGCAGACTTTGATCTCGAGATTAATTTTGATCCTAATTTAACCACTGCATGCTAACAGCTTTCTATTTCTAGGCTCAAAGCTTTTCCAGATGTGAGTGCTCACTGTACTGCACTTGATCCCCTCCCTTAAGGGAATTTACATGAAAGTATCTCCTCTGAAGGGAGAGTAGCTGCAGAGATGAGGCAGAACACATGCCATAGTCTGAATCAAGCTAACACAAGGCTCCAGAAGAGGCCTCTTAAAGGTTTCATCATACAGCTTAAGCTAAAGCTAAAGATGTAAGCTAAATGGAACATATGTAGTGTCTTGAAGGCACAGCTAATGTCTGACATCTGATTAGAATTTTCCAACTGCATTAAGCATGTTGTAATCACAGATTGCTGTATTGGAAAGAAAAACTGCCGAATAACTTTATAAAAAGATGTCCTCCCTGATAGGGGAAGCTTTCATCCTGTGTTAATCTGTGTCAGAATGAGTGTCACCACATTAATGTTTACAACATGTATGCTATATGAAGCCAGGCTTCATGACAAATAGGTTAATCATTTGACGCAAACCCAAGCCAAAGGCCGCTTGAGCATAAACAGAACATATATCCCAATTACTCAAGTGAGTTAAGATCATTACAGGCTATGATTAACTGGCCAACTGAGCAGAAAATCCTGTGACAAGTCAGTTTACAGAGGATTATGATCATGATACCTGTAATCCTCTTCAAACTAAACCGCAACCACCGCTATGACTGAACAAACCAGAGAAAATAAAACATAATTAAAAGGCGAGTTCTTTGGTGAATATGATTGGTACTTACACCGTCCGTCTCTGCCACGTCTACATTTCCGTTTGCGTCATCATCCATCTGCTTGTGGATACTGCGAATGGCCTCGAAGCTGAGGATGGCGTTGTCATCTTTGCACAGTGGCTCGTCAATGACACAGAAACCTGGTGACGACATCAAAATCAGTTTGGGAAGACAACTTTGACATTTTAGGGTCCCCATAGATCCATCCAGTTATATTTACACCACCACTATGAGAGTACACTGCAAAAACTGGAATCTAATTTAAGCGAGTGCTTTTTGGTAAAAGACTTAATATGAGATACATTCACCAGACCAGTGGGGTACGAGACATTGTCTAGCATTAAGATATTATTCTAAACTTGACAAGTAAATTTTTCTTATCCCACCGGCAGATTTTTTTACCTGTTACAGGCAATTCAGACCTTATTTTTCTCTTTTAATATCTTGAAGTAAGACATGTTCCAGGGCTCGTCAGCTGAATGTGATACATATCAAGTATAATAAGATCATTCTTACTATCAAATAATACAAAAACACTTGCTTAGATTTCAGTTTTTGCTGTGTAGATGGAAAGTCAGGAGAGGACAACAAATGCTGACAACATTCACATGCTCTACAAACACTGACTGGCAGATTGATTACATTACAACCAAGAGCTAATGGAAACAATTTAAAAAAAATCCATCTTCATTTTGCAGACAAAAGTCATATAAACTATTTGATTTTTCATTATTAGATGATTATTCAAATATTTGAAAATCATTACTCGCCTCTATTCATGAACATTTTCAAACTTGTCATGTCATGCTTTTACATGCTGTTCTACTGCACTGATGCAGCTAAAGAAAAAAAGAAACAAAACTGTTCTACTCAAACAATGCCACCATTGTCCACTGAGTTCTCTCACTCCAGACATCATCACACTAATCTAGCAGACATTTCCTCATTTCCTTCTATAAGCAATAAGAGCCGCAGCTGCATACCTAAAGTTTGAATAAATACTTTTCCAAGTTGTCATAAAACTGGAAAGTACAGTATGTGGCAGTCTCCTGCTTTTTTTTTAATATACACTGAAACCCTATAATTTTCGCAATGCCAGAACACAGACTGCCAAGAACAGTACACTCACCCATTCTCAGTGCTTGAATATAATTCTTAACAATCAAGTTCCTTGCCTTTAACCCTTTGTGCTCCTTGCAGAACAATTATGTTGCAAAGGTCTGGGTGGACTCTTCTCAATCAACATTTTGGTCTTACTGAGACAACTGGACAGGGAAACTCCTCAGCTAAAGACAAAGAGTAGTAGACCAAACAAAAGAAACCAAGGCCTTCATTTTTAAATCTCTATCATCACTTTTACCTGGACAGATTTTTTGTTTGTTTCCGTTATCCATTTGAGATGTAAGGATTTTAGTCAGGCTTGAAGATTAATAGGAGGAAAATCCTAACGTCAGGTTCCATGATGCCTGTAATGCAGTTTAGCACAGGTTATTTCATTAAGCCTGTCTGCCCTCTGTGTTCCCTCTACTTCCTGAGGGATTAGAGATCCTCTGACACAGATCAGAGATAATGCAGACACTCCCACAGAGACATGTATGGCATGTACTGCAGTTCGCACACATGAATTGTTGAGAAAGGGCACAGCAGGTCTACCTGCAGTGAGTTTGAAGTAAATTCACAAGAACACAACTCTGGAGTTCTTCTTTTGTGTACATTTTATGCACTTCCTTTGAACTACGTTATATAACTTCATAATATATCTATGGCTGCTGCTAACTTAGCCTTGAAACTTTATTTCTTCCAGTCTGAGTGAGGCTGAATTGAGGCATAAGAAGCAAATATAAAGCAGGAAATCAGTTCTTGTGTGCAATATTGCGAGAACAAAAGAGGAAGAGGTGGGACACCGTTAAGGTTTGCACACCAACAAGAAAAATAGTTGTGCCTCCTTTGCCAGTGATGAAGTTTTTTTTTTAAAAAAAAAAAAAAATAAAGCTAGATTCCAGATCACAGAAGTTTAACGGTAAACTTAAGCTTCTTTCACAAATGGCACCGCTTCGGTCCAGCTCACTCGATACTGTTTCATATTAATTACTCCCACCCACGCAACAGAGCTTAATCAACTGCAGACATTCAGTTTGTCTTGTGCTGACATTCACAGCCTAATTTCCCCTCCCACAGATCGATGTACTGCACCAGATCAAAATTTTAATGCCTACATTCACATTATGACAGGTTTTTCCTCTGCTGTTAGAAGCAAAACAGAAGAAAATCTGTGTCACAAATCAATCACTGCTAAAGTCACTGTTTCCATGCTTATCTGTTCATGAGTGGTTTTGGAGTTACCGTACGAGCCTTATACTCCTCCACCTCATACCACTAAAGCAGAAGTAGGAACACTGGATGCACAGCGTGAACTTCCGGGTAGCGCAAAGTTAATTTTTGAGCCACAGTAAGCGAGCAATCTGCTGCAGAGAACCTGCAAAGCCACATTCCGAACAGACGCTACACTGACTCACACTCTCACTCATTCACACTCTCCATGTTAAACAAAGACTGACAGTTACCTCAGTGAGAGCTTACCACCTGGAACATTCTCATACACCCAAAACTGGACCTCTCTCTCATTTGGCTTGCAAACTCCGGAGACACAAGATAAGATATTTACATACCAGTCAGCCTGCTTTTTTAAGAGCTCATGTTACGCAATTCTTATTGCGTGCCTGTATGTGGATGAAGAACACACTCCGTAGCTTTGTCACTTTCTTTACTGCAGCACTTACTACGATACCTCTCCCGCTTTGAAAATCACTGTCAGTGACGTCTTTTTTCCCCCCACACTCTGGCCTCTTGGGGCATGTGACACATTTTAGAAAAATGTGCTTCAGATGCAAAATGTGAGCAACTTGTCTCAGCAGTTCCTGTTTAAGCAAACACTTCAGCTGGTTTCACAAAAGATAACAGGCAAGATGGTAGAAACCTGGGTCTGTGCTCAGGTTGCTAAGTGAAATAAGTCATAATGTAAAACTGAAAAAGTTCTTACACAAGAAGGGTTAAAATATGTGAAAGCTGGTTCACACAAGGTTTGTCGCTAAACGAACGTAACTATTCCCATTCACTCTTCATGGACTGAGGCAAGAGATCATCATAGTGATAATCAAGCTCATCTGAAAGGATTCCTAACAAAACAAGCTTTTAAAAATCACTCAACCTGAAATAACCTTTCATTTCTAAGAGAAAACAATGCCGTGTCATGCACTGCAGTGAGTCAAGGTGCTCCTAGCTTCACACGCTTACAATGACATTAACCTTGTTCGGGGTTTCATTGATATACAAGAAAAAGGTCAATATCCAAGATTGATGAAGCAAATGAATGCAAAAAATCCCTAGCAATATTATGTTAAATGATACTGCACTGATTCCCATTAAAACTGTCGTTTAAGTAATAAATAAAGTTTTTTAAAGCTTCTGGTACAAATATTTATAGTTTTCTCAGACAGTACAAAAAGTGGTGCTTAAACTTTGGCTGAAACAGGAACTTCTAAAATAAATGGAAAATCTGCTGTTCTAATATCATGATAACAAACTCAGACTGTTTACATAGTAGATTATTTCTTGATACTGTAACAGTTTCCATGAAATAACTAAAAATGTACACAACACAAACTACATCACTACATCCTCCTAACAACACAGGTCTGGCGTTGTTATGAAGTCCTCCAAGACTTATTTAAACAGTTTTACACCCTGATTTTTGATAGAAAGTACCCCCCCCCCCCATCCTCATTTGCTCTACTAGCCTTTAAAACAATTACTTCAGTTCGCCTGGCTGATGAGTTGGAGGACAGGGCTTAATGGAGAATGTCATCCAGACTATTCTCAGCATGGCCACATATAGTGCCTGCACCATCACCAGTGGCACGAACTTAACTGCCACTGTAGTTTATGGTGTGTCTGCTCAGTTCAACAGTCTGCTACCAAATGCCATGGCCGATTACTCACCTGACACTCCGTTTTCAACAGCTTGACTGTCCGGTGTGGGTGAACTTGGTTTGTCTGTCCAACTTTCCCCAACAAGACACAAGCAAAATATCCACAAGGTCACCAATTTGTTGAACTCCATGACCGGTGTTTGCTGGAGAGAAAACAGGAGAACCCAGTGAGTATTCTCAGGTTTAAAGGATAGTGAATTCAGACCTCCTATTATATTTATATGCGATTTCACAAATATGGTTGCCAAAAGGGGGCGTGTCCAGTTGTTTTTTTTTTTTTTTTTGACAAGAGCAGTCCATACAGGGATGTGACTCATGCAGTTTAATTCACTTTTATTTTTGTGGTTTTAATCTCATTTTACTTACATTTTCTCTTTAATTTCTCTTTCTACATTTCTATTGATCATTTTTCATTTTGTAAAGCACTTTGCAACCTTGTTTTGAAAAGTGCTATATAAATAAAGTTTATTACCATAATTATTATCATCCTTGTCAGTGGTGGTCGCATGAGTTGCAATCCCACAAACACAGGAATGACTTGCACTTATTTCCCTTTAACTTCCGGTAATAGGGCTGGACAATTACGGCAAGAATAATACATGATTATTTTGATCGATATTGAAATCATGATTAATAAGCATGGTTATTCACTGATTTCAAAACTTAAGTATTTATTGAACCACAACTAAAAATAAATAATAAAAAATAAATTAGTCACTAGTAAATCTATAATGATATATCAAATAATAAAAATTAAAAACAATACAGAAAATTAATCACCCAATCTATATGCACTCCTGTAAAAACTTGCAAAATTTGCAACATGCAAATATACCAAAAACACAACATAACAAATACTTTTAAGTCTTGCTAAAAACCCCTTTTCAAATACAACGAAAACAAAAAAGTTTTTAATCGCTTTTCTTCATTTATATTGTTTTATGATCGTGAGAAGCTATAACTGAAATCACGGTCAAAATTCAATTAATTTTCCAGCCCTGTCCAGTGATCAAATCTACTTCTGCAAGCATAAAAGGGTCATGCAGATGTAATATTCCTGTGAATTTTAACTATAATAGAAACACAGTGAAAATTTTGACCTACAAGCCTTTTCTGTTAAGAGGAATGGTCGACTCCTCTCTTGTGCTCCTAGTTATATTTAAGAAATAGATGCCAAGTACTTATATAATGTTAAGTACCAACTAGATTCTTGACTTGAACACAAGTCTCACCTCTAAAAAAGAAAATAGTCTACAATATTTTTCAATTCTGTGAAGTCTATTTTTTCAGACAGGCCCATGCCACCCCTGCCCCCCTTTTGGACGCGCTTCTGGTCCAAATCAAACGTGGCTACTCAGACACTGACACCCTAAAATGGACAGGTTGTGTCATTAATCGGCTTACAGTATACCAAGAAATACAGTCGGTTACTTAAATATCAGTAGCGGACACATGCGTTCATATCTTGATATGTTTCTTCTTCCTGAATGAATGAAGTCAGTCGTTAGCTTGCCGAACGTCACTTATGCGATAGATGCCTCAACATTATTTTGTCAGTTTAGCTCAGCTCTGGGTATCTCCACAGTTCATCAGAGGAGAGGAATAATACGATTAGGAAAAGTAAGAGCAGCGTGCTCCTTCTGCGTCTGTAGGTTGGATGTCTGACAAGCCCCGACTAGCTAGCTACCCATCTCGGCTAACTAGGAAATGAGGTGGAAAAACCCAACAAAGGGTGAGTAAAAATACGGAGCTTCACGCTAAAATTTCAGTGGGGTTTTTTTCTTCACGTCGGTGTAAATTCACAGTATTGTCACACCTGTGCGTAAGTTAGCAGCCGTTGACGTTGAAAAAGCGAACCACACGACAGAGTGAGTCTCACGAGGAACGTTAATAACCATAGTTTTAGCTAGGCTAAATGTTGACAACGAATAAAGAATGACACTTAAGTTACCTGTCATGTATCAGAGCCCGAGGATGTGTAGTTTCAGCTCAGTGTTAACATCGCAGCAGACGACACCTCACCCGCAGTTGAAGCCCAGTGAACTCCAGCTCCTGTGAAAAAAACAGGTCTCGCTCTTTCCCCCCGACCGATTCTGAACCGAAAAAGCCGCAGAATGTGGACAGACAGCGGGCTCGTCTTCCTCTACTTCACAGAGTCCCTGGTTTTGATCAGAAAGTGTCGCTCTCTAATGTTTGGAGTGTGAACTACATTTCCCATCAAATATTAATTCAGGCTTATTGCACAAGTGTGCCACCTAGTGGATTCTTTAAGCCTTTACAACTGCAGTCGTGCAAGAAAACAGGGAAGAGAGACAACATGACTTAGTGTGAGAACTGGAAGGAGCTTCATATCATAAAAAGGGGAAGCGTGTTTTTACTTTTCTGGGTGCTTGTCTTCGCCTCTTTATCCACTATATAAGACACGAAATCTAATAAAGAAGTTAAAAGTAAGCATTTCACAAAGCCTACATAAGCCCTTTGTGGGCTTGTTCTGAACATAACGCAGTGCTGTGTTGGTTTGTACAACAATACAAAGTGTTAACACTACAGAATATAATAATTGGATATAGTGTCAGTGACGTCGCCCATTTGTTTCTGATACAGAGTTTCAAAGTAAATAGTTGGTTGAAGCCATCTTGGATGTGAGGCAGGCTTAAATCTTTTTACTGACTGCTAGTCAGTCAGATGAGCTGTTCCTCAGATTTGGCAAATTTGTGGTCATAACATCTTCTGAACTGCTTACTTAGATTAAAAAAAAGCTTCCCTGTACAGTGTGTTTTAAGAATTAGCTTTACAGATTGAAGTATTTTTTTTGTACTGGGCCGTACACATGTTTATTTTTGGCTGTAAAAATAATCTTTTGTCTTTTTTACTGAGTTAGCTTCAAGGGGACACTAGACAAATGGTTTTAGCACTTCCACATTGTCTTAGCCACTTGTCTTCAACAGATTAAAACTGAAGATAAACTTTAAAAAATGATGCAACAAACTGCATTTAAATGAGTTTCTCAATACCAGCTGAAGGAAAGGGTGAACTTGTGTTAAAGTCTCAAAAAATACTCTCAAAAGTGTAAACTTTATTGAGTTCGTCTGCAAGTGTACCTGAAATTTATGCATTATACAAAGTGTGCACTTCACAGAGGACATCTGCAAGTGCACTCAAAAGTTTGCACCTACAAAGGGAGCACAGATAAGCAGGCACTTTTAAAAAGGTGTACACACTAGAGTGTTTGTTTATCAACTTGTACGTCAAAGTGTTTACTTAAAGCACACATTTAATGCACAGTATCTACCCTCATTCGCAAACTTCTCTCACACATAAAACACACATTAACATGTTCCTTAGTGTATGCTGACATCAATACTTAAAGCTCCCGTGCAGAGCTTTTGGTCTGCATTTATTTGCTCACCTCTCTGGACTGCTTTGGCACCACTTAAAATCTCCTCACAGGAATTTAAACTCAGCTACACCATGGCTTTAATTTCAACCTCCTTGACGCCACTGTCCTTACTAATTGAATTCTTTATTTTCTTGCTGCATTAATTGTAAAACTTAGTCAACAAGTGTCCTCTGAGTGTGTGCATGCAGTACAGCATCAACACTACCACCTTGTGGCTTTTGTAAATAGTGTCAGTAGGGCCAGTTACAGCAAAGCTGTTAGATGAGAATGCTGAAGCACTTAGCAGTTTCAGTGTTTGATTTAAAATGAATGTTGACAAACTCTAATTGTAGAAAATGTATTAATCAGACCTGACACTTCTGCTAATCAAATAAGATAAGCACATTCCTGGAAAATGGTGCCAAACATGCATGAGCACTGCTCAAAAAATAAACATTAACAGGCTTTGCGTTTTTGTGTGACATCACAAGAAGAGATTTATTCTTTAGGATACCTTCAGAGCATTATCAAAAATGCATCAGGACACCGAGGTACAAAGAAACCATATTAGAAAACTTACAAAAAGTAAAATAAATACAAGCCAAGCCTATTTAACAGTGTTCCTTTACTTTGGCAGACATGCAGTTTCACCACACATATTTGTACAAAAGTTAAAATTGTGCATCACATATCTCACTGTACTGAAATAAAGGCATCTATGAATGAAACAATGAGGCAATAGGTGCACCAACAGCTAAGTGAACAGACCTCAGTAGCACATGTGCAAATACTTTGTTTAAACTGGTCTGACGTCTACACCCGTCAGCAGAGTCTTCATCACGAAAATATATGGAAAAGGCCGTCCCAGTCTTCCTCCTGTGCAGGATCAAGGCTGTTATTGTCAGGTGGTTGAGTTGTTTTACATTTAGCACTTAATCCTGGAGTTTCTAGTCAGAAGTCTTTATCTTCAGAGGATGATATGACCATCACCTCTCGGCTTTTAAAGTCCCACACTGCTGTGAGATGGAAGGCCATGTTGGAGAAGACAACTAGATACTCAAACAAGGCAAAAAATGTATAACCTGTCAAAGGAAGAGACAGGAATACATTACAGACATGTTTGCATCAGCATTTTGTAGCTACCATTCAACAGGATTTCTATCATTTTTCTTTCTGGAAATAATGAGTTACTTACTCCCTGATTCGCAGTACATGTTGTGTTTCCAGTAAAAGAATCCAGCGAAAAAACAGCAAGATATGTTGAGGAATAAGAAACGCACCTTCCAGTGGTGAGACTTGGCATCCTGTGAGAGAAGAGAACCAGAACCCTGAGTTGGACCAACATGTGACAAATGTCAGTGGAAATTTCAGTGTTGTGTCTCATGCATTACCTCAGGATTTAATGAATGCTTCTTTATAGCTTTCCATAAACGGCAGGTTATCAGCATGTAGATGATGGAACTGATAATGAAGAGGACAAAACCCTCTTTGTGGACAACTTTAAAGCAAAGACATTATTAAAAAAAGAGAAGAAAGTACAGTTAATAAAAGAAAAATTACAGAAGAAAATAATATTTTCACATTTCTTTTAGCGTGGGAGATAAATTAAAGATCCACCATGTGCAGTGATTCAAACTCCAAAAAGAATTTATACCAAAGCTCTCCAAAAAGTAAAAGTCTTGGTAACTCACAGTAGGTTTCACTGGATGAGACATATGTCAGAAGCAGGAGGCCAAGGTTCTCAAAAATAGAAAAGGCCAGGTTCAAGCATGTCAGAAAGCTCTCAGGGACTTTAGAGGAAAAACGTGACTTGTAAAATTTGAAGTAGGTGAATGCCACAAGGAACCTCGGTGCCGAGTGTAGACCGATGCAGAAGCGCCATATGTGGCACTCAGGACTCAGGCTTATGGAGGCACTGATGGATGGTAGGTAGTTGGGAACCTGAAAAACAAAACATGATTAAGAATTTCTTGAGGAATGTATATGATCCTTTTGTGATAAAAAAGAATTCAAGATTCCACAAATTCTAGAAACTACTTGTTTGTACTTAAAGAGGAGGCCTTATGCTTTGCCATATTGTAAATATGGATGTAACGAAACAATGATGGATGTCCAAACTTAACTTGTGCAGATTTTCAAACCACTACATTTTCATATGTTGTAGAAATCCTGGAATCTGTCTGTAAACTGATCAAAGGGCTTTGTTCTAAAAACAGCAAAAGATCTTCACAGGGTCTTTGGGAGATTTTCATTCGAGAGTTGCTGAAGTGATGAGGTCATTGCATAAGGATCTAACTTAATTGGTTCATAATGCTTTGGAGGGGCGGGCCTCAAACACCAAGTCTGCCCATACCTCTACCCCGGACAGGCCTCCAAAAGGTTGGCCAATCAGAGGAAAGAGAGCTGGGAGCCTTTAAGACACACACTAAAAGTGTTGCTGCCTCACAGCAAGAAGGTCATTGGTTCAAATCCGGTTCAGAAAAGGTGTTGTTTTCTTTGTGGAGTTTGCATGTTCTCCTTGTGCATGCATGGGTTCTCTCTGGGTACTCCAAAAAAGTGAGTGTGTGAAAGGTTGTCTGTTTCTGTGTCAGCCCTGCGATTGACTGGTGACAAGTCCATGGTGTACCCCGCCCCTTGCCCTAAGACAGCTGGGATAGGCTCCAGCCACCTGTAATCCTGAACAAGATAAGTGGTATAGAAGATGGATGGATGCTTGAACTTACTACTGCTCAGCTAACCTAATACATTTACATGGAACCAGTTGACATGATAAATATAATTAGAGTCAATGGTTTTTTTTTATTTTTTATTTTTTGGAGAGAAGCAGCTGGAATTAAGTGTTTTAGATAGAGGCTTGGGTACCAGAAAAAGACCTTGGTAGAGCATTTGCCTTATAGCTGTTTTTGAGTACAATAATAAGGTGGTACCAAACTATTATCAAGTTAAGCCTGAATAATAATAATAATAATAATAATAATAATAATAATAATAATAATAATAATAATCTCTGAACCTGTGATGTTAGTCACTTCCCACTACTGAAGGCATCCAAAAATGGGTCTTGGGTCAGGATGCAAAGTATTGATATTACCTGGCAATGAGTTCCTGTGGAGTCCTCATGATGAAAGGTGGAGGATATGAAGACGCAAGTTATGAGTCCCAGCAGAGGCAGGCACACTGTACACAAAACACATGTGCTGAAAGACACCCTGATTACCAGGGGCCTGTCATACCCAAAGGCTGATGAACCTTGTAACATCTTAATCTGAAACAAAATGAGCAAATATTAGCATTACACATTGGTGATAGGTAGATTTGGGACAGAGCATTGCCTTCTCGTCACTTAACCACATTTTGTATTAGTAAAATGCATCTCAGTTATTTTTTTCATATGCACGCATTCACTAAACACTTGATATCTGAATAACGATATTAACCCACCTCCTCTATGTTTGCAGGGAACTGGGCTTGGCAATAACTATGCTGTCACAAAAACAACCATTTTATCAGGCTGCAGGAAACACCTGAATATTCCGGACGCCAAAACAGGGTGCAGTGTGAACCTCAGACCGCTCAGGGGATCTATTCGGTTATCATCATCTCATCCTGCTACATTTTTATTTGAATGTTCCAAAAAGATGACATAACGCTCGCGGATGTAACATCCTCCCAGAGCGACTGTACAAGACAAACATCAGAACCCGGAAGAAAACAGGAGAGGAGGAGAGTGATGGTTGCTACGTTTGGGCGGTGCAGCTTTTTAAAGAAGCTGCACCGATCATTGAGCGCATGGTGCAAGAAAATATGTGTATTGATAAGTAAAATCCACGTGGTTTAAAGAAAACTGAGCATGTTGAGTGTCAAATGCTAGGCTAATGTAGCGATGGCGAGGAGCTGTCCGTGGTGCTGCACTGAAAAAACAGTTAATGGATGTTTGCTGCAATTTATTTGGATATTTAAACATGAAAACAACCCACATAAAAGTCACTGCAAGTTTTATTTTTTATATTTATTTATTTATTTATTTTCTGTGTGAGTCTCATTAAACGTGTCTGACGCCCCGCCCCTAATTTCTTCAGCATTTCATGCGCAATCCTCAAACGCAGAACGACTATCCTGGGCATCCATCCAGCTGATTTCTTCTATTTTCCAGTTTTAAAGTTATAAGGAATGTAAATTGATCACAGAATCCACATCTAATGGTCCTTCAGAAGTTGATTCACCAAGATGAAACGGTGGAAAATCCAAGTCTCACTATGCCTGCTTCTGTTTATATGCATTTTGCCAAGTAAGTTTGAATTTATCGATTTTTACTTCTCCACGAAATAATTTTACTTATTATTATTATACTTTTATATAGTATCTATTTTAATTTATTTAATTTGTAATTGAATGACACACCACTTATTTGGAGGAAAACTGCCTGCAAAGATAAGAAAATGCAAAGATTATTAAATTCTTCCAGATGACTATATTTTATTGAATTTGTCAACAAAATTTTAAATAATTCGTATTTCTTTTCTCATAATTCAAGTCTTCTTCCACAAAGTCCATAACCCAGTTCCAGTATCTTGTAGCTGTTGTTATCCAGGGATTTACAACAATTATAATCCCTTGGACCGTCTTTGTTTCTAGTTCAGAGGTATTACTGGAGCAGCATTTCAGAGTTAACATCTGTCAGGACCCAACATATTGTAGGCACTGAAAACAAGCCCCAGTTATATGAAAAATGATGGGGGTACATATTCTAAAACTTCTGATTTGCTTGCAGAAAGTTATGCCCAAAGATGCCATTCACAGTGGTCTTTCGTTTAACCATTCGCAAGAATCTCTACATGCTCGTTTTGAGAAATCAAAATGTATGTGATCATTCAGCACATCACTCATCACATACACACTCTGAACAGAAACAGTGATGGTAAAATGATGGCAGATCTGCCTGATCTCTTTGCAGAGCTTTACAGTAGGAATAGCCCCCTCTGTTCCCTGACACCATCTGTCATGGATCACAATTTCCCTCCTCAATGTCACTCTATACTTCCTACGCTCATCACTACATTTGCATGAATGAAAAGCCAGAATGTTCACTTATAATGACATAAGCTTGACCAGAAAAACATGAGAAATAACATCAAAAATAGAAAGAAAGAAAAAAGAAAAGAAACACTGACTTTAATTAAATTTGTTAAGTCAACCAGTTCTATGTAAATGTATTAGGTTAGTTGAAAACAATCATTTTAGGGTCAACTTAATAACTTAATACGTTCACATGGAACTGGTTGAGATAGTAAATTTAATTCAAATCAACGTTTCATTTTTTTTGAGTGGAAGTTTCATTTACTGAAATGCAATGTACATTATGTCTCTCCCAATCTTAGCCGGTCACTGTGCCCATGGAAAATATGCTCAGAAGCTCCTGAATGATCTATTCACCAACTACACCAGTGCTCTGAGGCCTGTGGAGGACACAAAGAACATACTGAATGTGACGCTGCAGGTTACACTGTCACAAATTATCGATATGGTAAAACAACACTGTGCACTCATGATACTACAACAAGATTTCATCATGTCTGAGAAAAATCTGCTCAGATAGCACCAATTCACTACATGCTTTTACATGCTTTTATTTTTCTCTTAAACTGTAATCTGTGCCCATTGTTTTTGAAGAGGTGTTGAAAAACCAAACAATGGTAGCCATCGAAATTCAAGAGAAGATTCCAATTTATTTTTGGCTCATAGGAAGAGGCAAAGATTCTGAGCTGAGACAGCCTGAATTATTATTATTTTTTGTTTGTTTGTTCATTGTTTTGTTTTGTTTTTGGCTACTTTTACTATAATCAGCCACAAGCTCTGGCAAATTATGGAAAAATAACACTTAAAATGAACAAAACAAATGAGTTGTAGGACAATGATACCAAGTTTTTGATTTCCTTTTTTAATAGATAAATGGGCCATTGAGGTCAACATTTTTTGCAAGGCTATAAACATTTTAAATAAGGTTAGATATTTGATGACACTTGATGACATCATAACATTTTCATTGTCTTCAGTTGTTGTCTAAGGAGTTCAATATGTTGCAGGACGAGCGAAACCAAATTTTGACAGCATATCTATGGATACGACAAGTATGGGTAGATGCACATCTGAAATGGAGCAAAGATGATTACGATGGACTCGATACCATCCGAATACCTAGTAGTTATGTATGGAGACCTGATATTGTCCTATATAACAAGTAGGTCGGACTGGTATTGGGTTAATCATTAACTTTTTTATCCCAGTTTGGCTCCTGTTGGTCAGTATAAAGGACACAAGCTGAACATTCTTTAAAGGCATTTCTTAGAGGAGTGTTCAGACCTTTGTCTGCTTTTTATACACCAGTTATAGAAATAATAATCCAGCTAATGAGGAAAAGATTGGGACACCTATAATAATCACATAAAAAACCCACCAACTACTTTTATAAGAAAATTGAAGTGTAAGGAGGAAGCCAGTGAAGCCAAAAGGATATTGCATTGCATCATGATAATTTGCCAATGGGTGATATTATGTGAAGGACAATGTATAATGAACAGGTGGTCATGCAAAATTCAAAACCCGACAGGATGAGAACAGGGTCCAATTTTTTTCTCCTGACCTTTTTTTTCCTAAAAAAAATCAGCCATATATCAGGAATTGCAACTTTTTCAAGATCACTTAGAAAGTCCTCACAGTCCTTTTAAAAATCACTCATCTATACAGTTAGAGAAAAAGTAAATGCTGCCATTGCAACCAATTATTCATCCATCTTCTAACAAGACAGGTTCATAAGTTTTATGATAGATTAAAGTGTAATGTGAATCAAAGCTATAAAAATATCAGCAATAACTTTTAAATGTTGGAATCTGTAGAAGACAGAAAGAAGTAAAACACATCATAATAATAATTAACGCGACTGAGGAGTTATAAAAAGCAGACACAACACTGAGGAAGGAGTACAGCTCTCTGAAATGTATTGACTCCTTCTCCAGTTGGTGTACTCGTGCCCTTGTACACTGACCAACTTTGAAATCCTCCTTCCCTCCCTCTGGTATAATCCAGCTGCTCTTCCCTCATTTTCACAATGAAAAAAACTCTCAAATGAAAATCTATTGGACCACTTTCCTTCTTCAGACCATTCTCTTTTTGATTTCAGTGCTGATGACCATTTCACAGGCCCCATGGATACCAATGTCGTAATCCGACACGATGGTGAAATAATGTGGGATTCTCCTGCCATCACAAAAAGCTCCTGCAAAGTGGACGTGTCTTTTTTCCCCTTTGATGCTCAGCAGTGCAGGTTCACATATGGCTCGTGGACCTACAATGGAAACCAGCTGGACATCCTGAATGCCCTGGAGAGCGCTGACTTGGCAGACCTGGTGGACAATGTGGAGTGGGAGGTGCTGGGTATGCCAGCAAAGAAGAATATTATTCAGTATGGCTGCTGTGCTGACCCTTACCCTGATGTGACGTACACTTTAAAACTGAAGAGGAGAGCTTCCTTCTATGTCTTCAATCTGCTCATACCGTGTGTGATGATCTCTTTCCTGGCTCCATTGGGCTTCTACCTGCCTGCTGACTCTGGTGAAAAGGTGTCTTTGGGTGTTACTGTGATGCTGGCACTCACCGTCTTTCAGCTGCTGGTGGCAGAGATCATGCCGCCATCCGAGAATGTCCCACTTATTGGTAAGAGAGCAAACGTAAATCCAGATGTTGTGTAAAATGTAAATAAAAACAGAATACAATGATTTACAAATACTGTTTAACCTGTATTCAGTTGAATACACTACAAAGACAAGATACATATTGTTCAAACTGATAAACAATGTTATTTTTTTGCATATATTTACTCATTTTGAATTTGATGCCTGCAACATGTTCCAAAAAAGCTGGGACAGGGGCAACAAAATACTGGGAAAGTTGAGGGATGCTCAAAAAACACCTGTTTCACAGGTTAACAGGTTCATTGGAAAAAGGTGTCATGATTGGTGTCATTGGTGTCATGATATATGATTGTCATGACATATATCAACAACACCCAGAAATGTTGCCGGCTTCTCTGGACCCGAGCTCATCTGAGATGGACTGATGCAAAGTGGAAAAGTGTGCTGTGGACTGACGAGTCCACATTTCAAATTGTTTTTGGAAATCATGGATGTCGTGTTCTCCGGACCAAAGAGGAAAAGGACAATTCAGATTGTTATCAGCACAAAGTTTGAAAGCCAGCGTCTGTGATGGTATAGGGGTGTGTTAGTGCCCATGGCATGGCTAACTTGAACATCTGTGAAGGCTCCATTAATGCTGAAAGGTACATACAGGTTTTAAAGCAGCATATGCTGCCATCCGAGCCACTTCTTTTTCAGGGATGTCCCTGCTTATTTCAGTAAGACAATGCCAAGACACATTCTGCATGTATTACAACAGTGTGGTTTTGTAGTAAAAGAGTGCAGGTACCAGACAAAAGACAACGGAGACCCCTGACTGTTGAGCAACTGAAGTTGTACATCAAGCATGAATGGGAAAGAATTCCACCTCCAAAGCTTCAACAATTAGTGTCCTCAGTTCACAAACACTTATTGAGTGTTGTTAAAAGGAAAGGTGATGTAACACTGTGGTAAACATGCCACTGTCAAACATTGAATTAAAATTGAGTGGATATTTTCAAAAATAAAAAATATAATAAAGTTTATCAGTTTGAACAATAAATATCTTGTCTTTGTAGTGTATTCAAATGACTTGCAAATCATTGTATTCTGTTTTACACAATGTCCTAACTTCACTGGAATTGGGGTTGTAGCTCACAGGCGTTACTCCAATCAACAAACTGTCTCGTCTTTTTGTCTTCAACAGGAAAGTATTACATCGCAACCATGACCATGATCACAGCCTCTACTGCCCTGACCATCTTCATCATGAACATTCATCACTGTGGCCCAGATGCCAAACCTGTTCCTAAGTGGGCTAAGACCCTCATCCTGCAGCACATGGCCAGGATGTGTTTCGTCTATGAAGTTGGGGAGAACTGCATGTCGCCACAGCCAGAAAAACAGGAGCCTTCACCTACGAAGAACAACAACTGCACCATGAATGGACAGGCAGGAGCCAGCAGAGATGACTGCGTCTTCAAAACGGAGAGAGCACAAGAGGTGTCAGGAGAGAGGGAAGACATAGACCAGATGATGAGTCCAGGAGGGTCAATAGGGAGGAACCCGACAAACAACTACAGCACGTGGAAGAACGGCGTCTACATGAGCATGGACTGTGGAGAGACAGAGGCTCAGAGGAGATGCAGGAAAGGTGGAGTGAGTGATGGGGAGAAAAAAGGCATCGAAGTTTCATGCAGTGAGAGGGAGCTGATGAGAAACATTGAGTACATAGCAAACTGTTACAGAGACCAGAGGGCCACACAGAAACGGACCGGGGAGTGGAAGAAAGTGGCCAAAGTGTTAGACCGCTTCTTCATGTGGTTGTTTTTCATCATGGTGTTTTTCATGAGTCTGCTCATCATGGGTAAAGCCATCTGACAACGGATTTCGTGACAGTGTTATTCTGTTCATATATTATAATTCTCAGATTAGCTTCTTCCAAATTGGTTAAAAGTGCTCCTGAAGGACTTTCAGATTGTAAAATTAGATCCTAGATACACTTCTGGTTTTCAGGCCCTGCGGTTAACCCCCCCCCTGTTTTTTTTCCCAAGTGAATGTCAGAAATGTATGTCCTGAAACAGGAAGTATATTTTCAAATGAATTTATTCATTTATAAGAATAAATAATGATTAATTCTACATCAGCATGTATGGTTTTTTTTGTTTGTTTTTGTTTTTACATAAAACAAATGGCTGGATTCAGAAAAGCAACACAAAGAAGTGACTATATTAATGCACTAAACATTGTAGTTTCATACAATTTGTTTATCTTTAATAAAAACTTTCACCAAGAGCTGTCAAGCGACAAATCCTTAAATGATTTTAACATTTTACCAATACAACACAAAAAGAACAATAATACAATAATACAATAATATTATTTAATTTAAAAACATATTTCATGTGTCTTTGTATTAATGTACATAGATTGGTGAAGGACAGAATCATTTATTTGGACAGAAGAGAGAATAGCGTTACAAACATGATCAGAAAAGATTCTGTACATAAAACTATCACATAGGGAAAAATTTCTTCTTTTAAATCAGGGGGATTATCTTATAAATCCCCTGCATCACCACCAGTAGCTGTGCTTGTAATGTGTATTATCCTCGGCCTCTATGTTGCAAATGGAGCCTTAATCTGAATCACAAGGAGAGTGAAATGCTTCACTAGAAGGGTTGTGTTATGATATAGAAAAATAAGGCAGCCCAGAAGTGTCGACTGCGGTTAGGAGACTTAGAGAATTTCTTTTTATCCAGGAAAGAAAAACTGTAAAGACTCATGACTGAGTTTTAATAGAGACCATGTAAACAAAAATCTCAGGCCTGACCATAAAAGCATCCTCAGTATGGAACATGCTGTGGGAAGGCACTGACAACATCCTGGAAATTTCAGTGAATTTTTGCTTTTTTAGAAATATATTCAGTGTAATCCTTAAGAGTTGTAGTCCTCCCTACTCCCCAACCAAAACTGAACTCTAAGCAAGTGTTTTTATTTATTAGTTTTTGTAAAAACTTGTCTTATACTTGTTATGAGCCACATTCACCTGACAAGTCTAGAAACATGACTTATTTCAAGATATTAAATGATAAAAAAAAATTAGGTCTGGACTGCTTGTAACAAATTAAAAAAGTGCTTGTCAAGTTTCTTGAAATTAGAATAATGTCTCTTTTTCATTTTTTCTTATCCCCTTGGCAGATTTCTTTACTCATTACAAGTAATTCAGACCTTATTTTTGTCTTGCAATGTATCAAAAAAGACAAAAAAAAAAATTGCTTAGATGTCAGTTTTTTGCAGTGTTCATACGCAGGAAAGGGAGATTTTTTGACTTTTATGGGTATTCATTTAAAAACAGATTAAAAAACATACTCTGACATTAAATGAAAAGACAAATACAAAATACATATCCAGCATCCATAATTTTAAAAAGAAAAATCAACTAAAGTGCGTTGTTTTGAAGATTTAACATTCACATTTGGAGTTTTAGAACCTAAGATAATAAATTTCTTGTGTACTGTTACAAGATTATGATGCTTCATTAAATCATAGATGCATTTTTTTTCAAGGGAAACATACTTTGATATTTTTGTGGTCCTTGAACTTTGCAAAGTAAAAAAAAAAAAAAAAAACAGAACAAGGCCCTAAATGCTGCTCCAGCTCTGAAACACAAGATGTTATTACAGGATTTGTTCAGTAACACACTTGATTACATCAAATGTGAAAATAAAAGAGGAACTGCAACTTTAAGAAAGGAAGTACATTGTTTGACCTGAAGCAAGCATTGTGTTCCAGGTGGAGACAGGCTTATTAACAGGTGTAATAACAGAGAAACTTAACATTTGCATGCTTCTATATTTAGGCCTCGAGTACAGCATTGACAGCAGACATAAGAAGTTAGGTTGAAGACACTTTTCTTTGCAGTAATTGAAATATTTTATCCCGTAAAGATCTTGTTTGCATCCCATAAATAATTGGGTTTAAATTAGCCGGGACCACGTGAAATAAGATATATGCAATCTTCCTCAGATCTGGGTAATCTGGGAAACGGTGCAGTATGATTGTTAAAAAGCCTGACCACAGCATGATCAGATACAGAACCAGGTGGCTTGCACATGTTTGCAGCGCCCTGTTATTCAGCTCTTTGTTTTTCCTGATCCAGCAGATCAGGCCTATCTTAATGTAGGTGGCAGCTATGCCTCCTATGGAGCAGCTGAAGAGCAGCACGGTGAAAAACAGTCCATAGATGTTATTGATCATCACATTATCGCAGGAGAGCTTGAAGAGTGAAGCGTTATCACAATAAGCATTCTGTATGAGTGCTCTACAGCGAGACAGCCTCACTGTCAAACCGATAAGTACAGAGACCAGGATTAAAGACACCCCCCATGCTGTGGCTGACAGCCCGATCACAGCTTTAGTGGTCATGATTGAGCTGTACCTTAAAGGATGACATATTGCAACGTATCTATCTATTGCCATGATAATGAGGATCATATGTGAGGCAGACCCAAACGTGTGGCTGAAAAATGCTTGAATGGCACACTGTCTGAATGTCATGAAGCGTTCTGTGGAAATGATGTGAGCCATCAGCTGAGGCAGGAGGACCGTGTTACCGATCAGGTCGTTGACAGACAGGTTGCAGAAGAGAATGTACATCGGCTGGTGCAGACTCTTCTCGGTGATGATGAGCACGAGGACTCCAAAGTTGGAAAACAGCAGGGAGAAGTAAACAAAGAGCAATAAGAAAAAGAGAGGGTATGTGAACTCTGGAGCAATGTTGAAGCCCTGGATCTCCAGGATTTCTCCTGAAACGGTCATGTTGCTGTTCATTACTTTAATAGCTAGAAGAAACCTAAGGGAGGAAAAAGATGACTCATAACTCATCAGATAAATACATAAATAAATAATCTACATTAGTTCTGTCTGTGTATGAACGGTACTTACTTACTTTTTATGGTTTTATTTCCGTCTTCTGTTCAAATACTGCAATGGTGTGAAAATTATACAATGCAAATTGAATTAAGCTTACATATGCATAGCTGATGTTCATGCACCTTCAGGTGACATAGAAAACATTAAATTAACAACAAAACCTACAATCAGGCACATTTATAGTCTTGTAAAATGAAAATAAACTCTGACACTTGTATATCACCGCCCTGTCAGTGAGGACAGAAACCCCAGCTCTTCATTTCTTTTATCTTCAGGGTGAGAACACAAGGAAGTGCCCTCCCAGATGGAGCTCAGGGGTGGTACACAGTGGTGGACAGTAATGGAGTACATTTACTTGAGTATTGTACTTAACTACATTTTTTGTGTATCTGTACTTAACTTGAGTATTTATATTTTTTGGAAACTTACACTTTCACTCCATTACATTTCAAAGCAAAATATTGTACTTTCGACTCCACTACATTTATAGGAAGCTTGTTGTTACTTTTTCCTTTTAGGGAAAGCATAGTTTGTCATCAACTGTCTGTGCTTTTCTTTTCTAAAATACAACTGGCCACAGGCTGTACTCATCACAGAAGGGAACCAAATGCAGTCACTGCTCACACCTGGGATGAATTTAAAAGTATGTCTACCAGACTAAATGTTCATCATCTGATAGTGATTTCCATCACTTTTCATACTGAGAGACTGTTCAGACAGACCTATACTCAGTAATCTGGATCTCATGATCACATGGTCCTGACAGGTCTATGATTCACTGATGACCTTTGACCTCTGATCACCAAACTTGATTACCTTGTCATTTTTTTTCAAGACAATCAGTCAATGAAGCTCCCAGAAGTACTTAAAGGGTCAAATCAATTATCAGGGTTTATCCAAGTCCGTGGTGTCCATTTCTCTTGGGTGAGACCATTGGTTTTTCCTCACGTCCTCACAGCCCTTCTGTATTCTCTGTGTGTTCTCTCCCCCAAAGACCAAATATGACCACTTCAGTGCTCTGTTTCAATTAGGATTTAATTCCTCTGAGGGTCAAAAACTTCACAAAAAAGTGATAATTTGTTCAATCATGACAACTTTTTCTTTCTTGCAAATGATTTCTCAGTCTTTAATAATCTTTAACGTGATTTCTTTTTATTTCACATTGCAGATAAAGGTGAGAAAAATGACAAAGTTTTCTGCTATGGGACTGAAACATCTGCAGCTTTAGTCTTTCGAAGTGGTTTATGGAATTAAACATTTGATCATTTCAGTCAAAGAGTCAAATGTTTACAGTTTGTTGTATGTTTTTCTGCATCAAACGTCACAGAGTCTCAGAGGATTTATTGAAGGAAGAATGTCATTATCGAGAGGAGGCTCACGGATTGTCCTGGGATTAATTACGAAGTGAAACAGTTAATAACAAACTGTTGACGTATCTCTCAGGGGGACTCATTAATAAATATGTTTTGACAAAGTGCTGAGGCTCTTATCTGATGTAACTCTGCCAGTTTGGAATCCATGAAGTTACATAATAGTATTACAGCAGACCTGATCCAAAAAGTTGGAGTTGGTCAAAGTTCATTGATTTCAATACAAACTTTTCAAAGTAAGAGAAACTTGAAGAAGATTTTTTAAACATTTGGAGGAAGAGGTTTTTTTTTTTTTTTTCTTTTTTTCATACGCTAGCAGTACTGCATGCTTAAACAAAGAGTAAACATACACTTCACTGCAAGAAAGAAGAAAAAAAGCTAAAATCTGTTTGTCTTGTTTTCAGTGAGAATTATTTCATTAGACCTAATTTGATCCAAATACATTGAAAAAGTATTATTTCAAGATCTTGAAATTATACCTTTTTGTTTTATTCTTTTCTTTTTTCTTTTTTTTGTCAGTGAATGTGGCTTGTATTGAGTCTAATAAGACCATTTTACAAAATTTTACTGAGAGTAAATCTTAACATCCACAATGTCCAGATTTGATGCTGTGGTCAGCTCTATTGCGTCATGGCAGGAAGGTTCTCGGTTTGATTCCCTCAGCCTTCAGTTAGACTAAGATGAATATGTGGAACATGTGAAGTTGAGTTAAAAAAAGAAGAAAGGAAAAGTAAAGGCAGAAGAAACAGCGAAAGCTGTTAAAGAAGTGAGGTGTCTGGATCTGATACTTATATAGGATATTGGTCCGATAACAGCAAGAACACTAATATTGGATTACATTGGCCTTCATCTATCTCAATCTCTGAAGTAAGCACTCAGATACAAGCAGTCCATTCCAGATTAACCAGATGAACTTGCTTTCAACTAACTTAATGTGTTTACAGGGAACTGGTTGACAATAAATTCCATTAAAGTTGTGTCAGTTTCTTTTCTTTCTTTTTTTTTGAGTGTGTGTGATACTTTTTTAACGTCCAACTGTGAACTTGCCGTTTTAAAAGTATTTTCATGTACTTTCACCTCATTCAAAACTATTGAGTTTTTTGGCTTGGTGTCATCAGAAACTTGGCTTAAGAGCTTCAAGTTATTGATTGCTTTTAGTCTCTATCGGTTTTCTATTGGCACTATTATTATTATAAGTTTACCCATGGAAAGGTCTCCTTTATTGGGTGAGCTTTGGTATTTTTTAAAACAGTCTTGAAAATATTCATCTTAAGAAATCAAAAGGCAATCCCAGGAGCTTGTGCTGACGTAAGTAAGAAGGTACAGGTTCTGTCTGTGGTGCCAATAAAAAAGCGAAGCCAATGCCGTTCTTCTCATTTCATCAGCACTGCCCTGTTTCCTCTCTGCTGCTGAATCCAGATCTGATAACTTCTATACACACTGATGCGCTCTCATATAATGACTCTGTACTGTTGCTCTTCTTTCTCTCTGTAAAAATGGAAAATGAATCTTTTGATTTCAGATCTGAGTTAACTCTGGATCCTTTCATCATCCCACCTGGAGGGAAGTATCCCATCTTTTTTCTTGGCATTGCAATTTATATTTTTGCTGTTTTTTGCAACCTGACTTTGTTGACTCTGATCATTGTGAAGAAGAACCTTCACAAGCCCATGTATTTCATCCTTTTCAACCTTCCCCTCAATGACCTGATAGGAATAACTGCGATGCTTCCTAAAGTCATGTCAGACATTGTTACTGAGACGAACAAGATGTACTACCCTCTTTGTGTCTTGCAGGCTTTTCTGCTGCACATGTACGGTGGAGGTATTCTGTTTATTCTTGCAGCCATGTCGTTTGATCGTTACGCAGCCATCTGTATGCCGTTACGCTACAGCTCCATCATGACCCCCAGAGTGGTCGTCATAATTGTGTGTCTAGTCTGGGGTCTTGACTTTGTCCTGATTGTGTTGCTGTTCTCTCTGCAGACCAGAATTCCCAGATGCAGGTCTGTTATCATGAACGTGTTCTGTGATAACCCGTCTCTGCTGAAGCTCACATGTGGAAACACGACTCTGAATAACATCATAGGTTTGTTCAACACCGCTGTCATGCAGATAGTGAGTGTTTCTATTCAGGTGTTCTCCTATGTGAAGATTCTCATCACCTGTGTGGTTTCTCGGCGGTCTGAAACGAAGGCCAAAGCTGTTAACACGTGTGTGGCTCAGTTAGTCATAATCCTTATATTTCAGATTGTGGGAACTTTTACTATTTTATCTCACAGGTTTAAAAATGTCTCAGCTGACCTGCAGAAGATAATGGGCATGCTGATTTTTCTTATACCTCCTCTCCTGAATCCCCTTGTTTATGGGCTTTACACATCTGAAATACGAAACACTTTAAAGACAGTCTTAAGAAGGAGCAGAGTGTCTGTATAAATGTCAACACATTTTCGACATGAAAGGCATGAGTCCTCTTTTTTAACTGTCTTCACCTTCGTGACAGTGTG
Organism: Labroides dimidiatus; assembly: GCA_030710495.1. Lineage (NCBI taxonomy): Eukaryota > Metazoa > Chordata > Actinopteri > Labriformes > Labridae > Labroides > Labroides dimidiatus. The sequence goes on from CM061154.1 coordinate 22,538,390, forward strand.
GGCCGTGTCAACAGTGTGAGTTGTAGAAACAATATGAACTTAAACTTGAACCTGAGATGCAGAAAGAAAGGTAAAAGCATTCATGAAGCAGTGACTGATACTTCTGCTCCAACTCAAGAGTCAAAAAAAAAAAAAAAACCCGACTTACAGCCAGGCCTCTACAACTATTAATGATGAATTTTATGAGAACAATTTTTCTATTCTTATCTTTTCTTTTCTTGTGTGCCTCGCACAGACTCTTTTGACCCTTTGAACCCTGAGCTAATTTGTCAGGTCTCTGCTTGAAAATTGTATACCCATATTAGAATGAGTATATTTCTGAAACCACAAGGTCTGTTTGAATTTTTTTGTGTCATAGTAAAGGGAAAACTTGTGAGATTTGTTGAGATGTGTTAATATGAGTATGTGTGATACTGGTAAGACATTTCAGGATGAATATCTGTTTGAAAATGATGCACCTGCAGCTCTAAACCTTTATCAGACCATAGAACAACATATGAACATTATCTCTGCAATGGTGCACTCTGATAAAGTGAAGTAGAACAAAAGCAGAGAGGTTTTAATGCAGAGAGTTCAGGCGAGCTCTCTTTCACCTCACTTTGGCTCCATCTGTGTCTTTTAAATTTTCTCATGTACAAAACTACAGATTTCATTTGTCCATCACTAATGGTGATCAGCCGTTTTTGGCTTTTGTTGAAAATTCATATATTCATATATAAATACATACACTCAAAAAAATGAGGTATATGACTTAAATTAAATTTATTATGTCAACTGGTTCCATGTAAACGTATTAGATTAATCGAAAGCAATTTCAAGTTACTTAGTTAACCCTAAAATTATTGTTTTCAACTAACCTAATACATTTACATGGAACATAATAAACAAGTTCAACTCACTGTTTTTTTTTTGTGAGTGTACAGAAGTTTTACGACTTTCATTCAGTGAAGTGCTTTTTGTGTTTGTGATTCTTTGGCCTCTATCTCTCTGATACTTTGGTGTGGAGAGCACATCAAACTCTGTCACATCAAACCCTGTCAAATCACAGTAAAAAAAAAAGACTCAAATTTTACTGAGTGTGTTTGTTTCATTACAAGTAAAAATCTTTTGACATTTCACGTCATCTACAGGACAGGTGATCTTATTTCAAGATAAAACAATGCAAAAACAAGGACTTTGTGATGGCGATGAACAAAAGTGCAGCATCAAGCAAAACTTTCTTGAGAGTTGTCTTAAAAAATAACATTGCACCAACTTTAAGACTCTATTTTACCGGAAGGAGACTGTTCCTACAGTCAGGGATCATTTTGCATTTAAAGAAAGAGCTGAAGCAAGAAAAATGAGAATAAAGGCTCCAGAAAAGATGGTAAAATTCATCTCTCTGCTTCTAATTTTGCCCTCCTTCCCGCTCACACTGCGTCCTGTCACAGATAAAGAGCTTAAAGAATCAAACACATTTACTATGTCTGTTCTGTCCTCGTAATTATCTGCACCATGCCATACTGTCTGGTGTTGTGATGACCAAAAACAGATTGGAAAACAACACATTAGGCTGATTTACACTCCTCATAATAAGTTAGGGATATTGTGAGGTCCTCACTGGATTTCATACATAAGGTGTTTGTTTCACTTCAGTGATTTTTAAAGGGAGGCAATTGTATTAGGGTGATAAACACACCTCTTTTGCAACAGTCATCTCTAGATGACCATGTAGCTACTACCTATATTAAGTTTTTTGAGTAAAGTTGGTCTCATTTCATAAGTTAAGTTGGCAAAATTTAAAATTAAAGGTTTGAGGCTAGACTTAAATTCTTTGAATATTCTTCAGCAAAGAATGGGGTCACTGACTCGAATCTACAGGGGTCTTCATTTACACATGTCAGTTGGCTATATGCACAAGTGACCATGAAGTATTTCCGGTTAAATCTCAGAATGCATTTGAACTTCCGGTTACCATACGAGTACTGTGCTACTGTATGCATCCATTAAATGCTTGTTGTCAAAACATCCAAAACTGTTCATGTTCACTGTTGTTTTGCTGTTTAGGTTACTGTTTTTACTTGTAGCCAAATACTTAACACGATGACATGTAAATACACAATTGTTCTTTCAAAGATGGGATGACAGCTCTTCTAAGCTCATTGTTGTTTGGTGTAGGAGATGTATAACATATTGACTAAGAAGCTCTTGTGAGAGAGTAATGTACGTTTGTTTGTGTGTTTGGTGCAGAAAGTTGAAAATATGCTTTGAAACCGAAGTAATATTGAATAAATATGCTAACCGCTAGTATATCAATGCAATTTTCCATATACGTTAGCATCAAGCTAGCGCTTGCGTTAGCGCAAGGTTCAGATTAGGTAGATTTTCATTTACCCAGGTCATGGTTAATGCGTGATAAACACATGAAGTGAGAGGTATGTGCTCATGATTAAACTTTTGAAAATTATTATTCACCAGAAGCAGGATGGAGTCAAAACATGAAAGCAAGGCTGCTAGCTCAGGTTAGCTAGTGTTAGCAAATTACTGTCAAAGTTGCAAAGAAATGATGACACGTACAATTTGAAGCCTTTGTACAATTTGCTACGTAGGGTTGTACAAGATGCCCAGACGATTCTCCATATATCACTGACAGACACTTTAGGCAAATACCTTGTATATTTTTTCTGTGCCATCATAAAACCATCTGTCTAATGTTTCTTCCTGTAACCAGAAATGCACAAACATCCTTACGCCAATGCAAAAGTGATGTGAGCCCATTTCCAACATGTGCCACAATCTCCTCAGTTTTCCTGTGCTGTGTGGATTTCATTACCATAAACATGAATATTTTTGTTTGAGTATTGTTTTGAAACTACAGTTGGTCAACGTAACGGGTCATGAGTTAGTTTTAGTTTGTGGGTTGTGGATTTGTGGGGTGGCTTTGGATCAGTGGTGGAGTCATCATCTCCCAATAGGAAGGTCAGGGTTTAAATCCTGCTCCATGTAGTCACATGACAAAGTGTCCTTGAGAGAGACACTACACCTAGAATTTGTGAGGTAGAACTGATGTTACCCTGCCATAACAGTCTGTACCATCATATTGTGTGTGGGTGGGTGAAAGAGACTGGAAGTGAAAAGTATATTTACAGAGTAAAAAGTAATAATTTGGCGTTAATTGATGTTTTCTTAGTATGTAGAATTTAAAACTGTAAGTTATATGAGATATAAATATAAGTTATCTCGACAAAAATGTATTAGTTGGTTTTAATGTAAAATTTTAGTTGAAAAACCAGTACAGACAGTTGCCTTGAAGTTTTGAGTTTACACAACTTTCTTGTTTTTACAGTGTGTTCAAAAGACATTACATCACAGAAATACTCCACTGGGTGATGCTGGGTGTTCACCCTTGTGCTTTAATGCCAATAAAAGGCCGGTTTAATAGAGTCCACCTCCTGACACCTTCCACTGCAGGTGAGTATGGGACACGTTCACAGGTAAGATATCACAGGCAGAAGTCTTTTGTTGGAGGAGATTGAATTTGTGATGTTTTTCTGTTTTGCAGCTGGAATTTTGTCCTTTATAAGTTTGCAGAAGCTCCAGTAACAATATCATAAAAGTGTGAAGTTCTGTTTAGATATGTTCACAAATGCATCTTCTGCAGTGTTCCTCTCACTGGAAACGCTGGGCTTATCTAACTTGTGGATGTACCCTGCTTTTCTGTTGGGGACTTTCACATACCTCTTCATTATGCTCTGTAACCTGTTGGTGTTATTGAGTATTGTCTGGAGTAAAAAGCTTCAGAAGCCCATGTTTGTCCTGCTGTTTAACCTGCCTATCAGTGACATGCTGGGAGCTACAGCGTTCTTCCCTCACCTCCTGTTCAGCATCGTGACTCAGAACAGACTCATCTCACACCCTGCGTGTGTCATTCAGGCTTTCCTCCTTCATGTGTACGGTACAGGAAACTTACTCATCCTGACTGCCATGGCTTATGACAGATACATAGCCATATGTTGTCCTTTGAGGTATAACAGCATCATGAGTCCACATAATTTGATGAAGATTATCATCACAATTTGGTTCATTAATCTCTCATTAATGGTCACACTCCTTTCAATGCTTACACGCTTTAAGATCTGCAGGACTAACATTGTCGATTTGTACTGTAACAATCCGTCTCTATTGAAACTGTACTGTGAGGACACCAGAGACAACAACTACTTTGGATTATTCACCATCGTCTTAATCCAAGGAGGACCATTACTTGTAATATTGTACACTTACGGACAGATTCTGCGTACCTGTGTTATGAACAGTCAACCTGACACCAGAAAGAAAGCCATTCAGACGTGTGGCACACATTTGGTGGTTTGTTTGATCCTAGAAATCAATACTTTTGTAACTCTTATTTCTCACCGCATGGAGGGTGTGTCGCCTTTCCTGAGGAGGGCCCTCGGTGTGTCGGTTTTAATTTTTCCACCACTTTTAGACCCAATTATTTATGGATTGAAAACAGCAGAGCTCAAAGAAAGCATCAAAATGTTCCTAACAAGGAATGTAGGAGCAGCAAAGCTGTAACACCTTCTCAGTTTCTTTTTTAATCTTTAGTTTTCTAGATTTCTAAAGAAGGATGGATTATGCTGAATTATTCAGTTCTTTCAGAAAGACACAACGAATGTTTGATTTTCTCACAAGACCATAAATTCATTGAGTTGCACATTTTCTGTGATCATGTGGTGTTAGTTACATTTTCTCCCTGGCTATTATCTGTCTCTTGAAGTTATACATGTGAGTGAATATATTCTGATGGTTGACTATATGATGTTTTTAAACATGTGACTATGATTCGCTGCTAAAGCAGATTTGTAAAAAAAAAAAAACATGCCTTTTTATTGGCATTGAAAGGCTTTACCTTTGCCAACTGCCTAATCTGAAAAAAAAAAAACTGGACTTAACTGCAGAGCTTGCCGAATTAATTTGATGTCACTGTCCATCTTAAAACCTAAGTTTGACCCTGTTCGCTTTCAGTAATCTGTCAAAAAGTCCAAATCAACAGGAGGGTGTTCACAAGAGCCACCGGAAACCAAACACCATCATGTCTCTTTTCTTTTTTTTTTTCTCATTGAAATTTTAAAAGTTCAAAGCCATTCAGGCTTTGACATCTTCAAGCATTGCCAGAAGTGGCGTGAGGGCGAAAGTGTTTTCCCTTTTCAGTGGCACATATACCTGACTGTTGTCAGCATAATGGAGGAGAGAAATGCCATGCTTTCTCAGGATGGAGCCCAGGGGCAGTATATACAAAAAGAAAAGCAGAGGCCCCAAGATCGACCCCTGTGGAACCCCATATGGCAGTGGAGCAGAGCTGGACTTTGAATTTCCAAGGATTACACTCATACTTCTGTCTGAACCACTCTAGTGCAGTACTACAGATACATACTAGGTGGCGTAGCCAAGCTACAAGGTTATTGTGAGGGGGTGTGGGGGGTTGTGCTGTTCTGTGGGTTTAGGGGTGGGGGGAATCTTATTTTATTTTTTTTATTTTTGTAAAGCACTTTATGTTACCACTTTGCATATAATAAATGCTCTATAAATAAAGTTTGATTGATTGATTGATTGATATCTGTTATTACTGTTCATTAATGCAATATCTGCTTAATACCGCTCATTAAAGGCAGAGTTGGTAATCAGATTTAGATACACTTTCTGTCATACTGGTTAAAATGATCTTTATGTCCCGATGGCATTCAATACATGATGTGTTCGTAAAATGGAGGGAAAAATATTGGCTGTTTACAGCAGGAGTAAACCTGTGAAAACAGCAGCCAATCCTAGCGTTTAGGATCCAATTTATTAAACCAATCAAATCCTGTCTTGCTGCTCTGCCCTCCTCCTGCGCTTACATTTTGCTGGTGAGCACTTGCCCTGATTCAATGTGCATAACCAAGAGGGATCCAAGTACGCTGGAGAATGGCAGAAAAACTACATATACCCTGATTACTGGTAACATAGAACAAACAAAAACTATGTACTGAGGTCAGGTTTGAGTCTGTGGTTTTGAATCAGTCACCATCATATGATCACGAATCAGTGGCACTCGTGCATGTGAGTGGGGGGGTCATTTTAGAGGAGTTCTGAATGTGAAAGGGCAGGGGCTTAGAGGAGTCCTGAGGAGATGCTACATTCAAATTCATGCCAGTTTTCTGTGACTACCAACTGTGCCTTTAAGTGCAATATATTATTAGTGTTCATCAATGCAATACCTGTTTAATACTGTTCATTAGGTTCTTCTTGTCCTTGTCATAATGTAAATAGTTTCTCTCTATCTCGTTTTAGTACTTATTGCTTATTTCTGATACTTACTGCTTATTTTTGTTCCTTATTTTGTTGTTAATCTTATCATTTATTTTATTGCTTATTCCATTTTACTTCCAACTGCTGTACTATGTAAAGAGTAACAGTAATACCAAATTTCCCCTTGGGATTAATTAAGTATTTCTGATTTCTGATTCTGATTCTGAAATGTAAAGCACTTTGTCTTATGCTATTGTTGATCAAGTGTAACTGATTGATTGTTGCAATAATACCATATTTAGCATTACAACTATTGGAATGTTTCTACTATTAAACTACTAATACAGGAGTCATCTACGTCTATGTTATGTATGTAGCTAATAGTAAAAAAAAAAAAAAAACACTGATTAGTTTTCTTAATTAAGGTTCAGTGTGTGGGATTTAGAGGCATTTAGAAGAACAGACTTGGTGGAAATGGGATATAATATTCACAAGTGTGTTTGAATCAGTGTGTAATCACTTGAATATAAAAACTGTTTTGTTTTTGACAGACTCAGCTGAGCTTTTTACATCCTAAATTGGAATCAGCGCCTTCAGTGGAGGCTGTCATGTTTCTACTGTAGCAAATAAGGGACAAACTACTGATGTGCATTATATAGATTGAGAAGTAGCGATTGTAGCGATAGAAGTTTTCGGTAGTAAGAACTTGACAGATTGTCACTGACAGAAGGGACAGAAGGGGTGAGCGAGGGAGCGTTTCTATCTCGAATCTAATCACTGTAAATACATACTGCAGCTCTAAAGTACGGCCCCTCCAGCAACGAGTCTGACTGTGAAGCTCCAGACTACGTTAGAGCAGTGGTTTTTAAAGTGGAGGCCATGGCCCCCTGGGGGGGTCGCTAGAGGGGCTTCAGAAAATTGGAGGAAAGGGAAAAAAAATAGAATCAAATAATTTTTATTTTTCTATTTTATTATTCTTTTTATATAATCATTTGTCCTGAACATACAACATGTAAACTGCCGTAATCTCCAGATTCTAAAGTTTCCAATTCTACCCAACTGCTCCTCGTGTGACAGCTCCAACTTAGGCATGAAGATGATCATCTTTGTCAACCTGGCGGTTTGTGCCTTTTATCGGGCTCGCTTGTAGCTAGCTAGCTCAAAATGGAAAGGTTTTTGACAGGAAACAGAGCAAGGGAGCAGTCCAACAGCTGTGGAGGATTCTGCAGCAAAAAAAACCTAAGAACTCATGGCCAACAAAAATTCAAAAATATGAGGCCACCAAGCCCATCCCTCCCACTGGTATAATTTGTCACTCCCAGACACGCAAAGACACGAGAGAGAAGTTTTATTTGTTTTGTTTTGGTCTTATCTGTTAACAGTTTGTTGAAAAGTTTATTATTTATTGGGAATATACAGTGCAAAAACATGTTTTTTATAACTGTCTATGCTAAACAAATCTAATAGTTATTAAAAAGTGAAAAAAGCATTTTAAAAGTTGATGTTTCTTTCATATTTTGAAGCATTGTCTGTTGGTTTGCAAAGGGGGTCCCCGGCCAGAAGCTAATGTTGTTTGGGGTCCTTGGCATGGTAAAGTTTGGGAACCTCTGCGTTAGAGTACAGTAAACAAAAAACTGAACTATCTGTATTAATAGTACCAAAAGGATTCACATTTCTTACATGGTATTACTTTGTCCATGTCAGATTGTGGACTGAAAAACACACTCGTTGTTCTTCCAAATCCCCTCGTGAGCGGGTCCTTCTGTCATTATCAGAAAACACGGATGATCAACGTCAAGATGAACCATTACGCTCCTGGGAGCTGCCTGGTGACTGATCACTGCTATAAAGCTGCAGATCCCTCTGAACGTCTTCCCAGTCAGTCTTTGAGAGTGCTGCTGCTGTGTTTCTTGCTATATTGATTTTGTTTTTTTTTCTGCTTGTTGATTACATTTACTTTTTTGTTTTTTTTTTCACTTTGTGCCTTTCTTTCCTGAGGTTTTAGTCAGACTTTTTTTTATCCAGAACTCTAAAATCTGCTGTTTTAATTGGTACAGTTTTTTGCCAACGTGTGTGAAGTGAAACTGAAATATATACAAAGATATATGGGGACACAAAGTGAAGTTGTGTGGAGGAATTTGGGCTTTAAATTAGTAAGTTCTGTCTCGTGTTCAAATTTTTTATTTATATCTGAAAGTTTTTTGTTGTTGCATTTGTATTCTGTTCCATATTCTTTCATTCCTGTGCTATAAATAAGCTTTTACAGATTTTTTGGGGGGGAAAACAGTATGAAGATGGACAATATGTACAACACCTCATCTGAGTTGGTGTTGAGAGGCTTTAATTTCTCCGGTGAGGACGTCTTCCCTGCTTTCCTTTTTGCCACTCTGAGTTACATGATCATCCTTTTCTGTAACCTCATCCTGATCCTCACCATCGTACTGAACAAATCTCTGCACCACCCCATGAATCTGATCCTGCTGAACCTCCCGGTCCATGACCTCATAGGGACCTCAGCTTTCTTCCCACAGCTCATTAAGGAGATCCTGACAGACAGCAGGGTGATACAGTACTCCACCTGTGTGGTTCAGGCTTTTTTTATCCACATCTACGGAGGAGGGACTGTGTTCACTCTGACTGCCATGGCGTATGATCGATACATGGCCATATGCTGTCCTCTGAAGTACAATGCAGTGATGACTAACGCTCACATTATGAAAATAATCACAGTTGTGTGGGGGAGTAATTTATTCACCATTGGTTTGCTTTTTATTCTGCTTTTACGTTTGCCTCGCTGTCGATCTGAACTCACGCACCCCTACTGTGACAATCCCAGTCTGCTGACTCTGGTCTGCGCTGACACGACCATCAACAACATCTACGGGCTGGTTTTAGTGGCTGTCTCACAGCTGATAGCCAATGGGATGATTCTGTACACATACCTGCAGATCCTCATTGCATGTTTCAGGTCCAAACATACAGATACAAGAGCCAAAGCTCTGCAGACTTGTGCTACACACCTGACAGTTTATCTCCTGCTGGAGTGTGTGGGCCTATTCACCATCATATCATACAGGATAAAGAGCATCTCACCTCATTTTAGGAGGTTTTTAGGGATGTCTGCATTGATTTTCCCACCAGCTTTGAATCCTATCATCTATGGACTGAGAACCAAAGAAATCAGAGAAAAAATAGTGCACGTATTCAAGAACAAAATCCTCCCATCTTGATATCTTAGCAGCTTTTTATGGTGGGATCCCAGAACTGTGACTGGACACTTAAAATGTGGTTTTTTTTCTGCAACGTGTGATCAAATTATTTGCTACTTGTCTACTAAACCGTTTTCCAATTACTAAAAAAGTTTTGAAGAAGTCTGTTTCTTACCCATCTTTGACTCATCAATACTCAGTTTTTTTTTCAGGTGCATGTTGTGGTTAGTCAAAAATCAACATTAGAACTTGTTTTTGCAGCTCTTCATTGATTTTAGTGCCATCATCTTAATCATATTTAAAGATTTTAATTCAACCATCCACTATCTTGTTTTATTGTTTTATTAATGTATCAAATTCTGTCACTTTTATGTCTGTCTATTTTTTTTTATTCTTTTGAAGTACTCTGAGCCACAGGGTTAAATGTATGAAAGATGCAATATGAATAAAGCTGAGTAAAGCTCAGTTTTATTGTTGTATTTAATGTATTTACAGCTTTGCATTTTAATACAGCTTCCAATCCAAGGTTGTTGTGTTTTTTTTGTGAATATGTAAAATAAATGTCATTAATTATTTTGAGAAATATTTTACAGAAATTATCATCATAATGAGCAGTTGAACAGGTGTGCCGGTTGAATTGCCAGGTGCTGATACACAGTGTATATTTGTTAAAATATGTACATATATCTGTCAATGTTTGTGTGTTTTTTAATGTATGTACATGTACTCTCCTCTTTTGTTTTTGTTCTTTAATTAACTGTTTAAAATAAAAAAAATATTGTTGAAGTTGTAGTATTGTAAAGCTTGCGTTTTAAAAAAGTTATTATTCAAAAAAAAAAAATGAAATTATCATCAGATAGAAAGAATGCTTCAGAAGAGTGAGATTTCTCTTCTTTACATCATGACTGGATTTGTCTTCAAGTTTCTCATTTTAATGTGAAAGCCCTAAAGTCAAAGACATTTAGTGTATTAAAATAGGTATAAAAATAGGTACAAAAAAGACAACATAAGTATTCCTAATCATTCCCTCATATTTACATATTTACATGTTTAACACAGTAGAGGGCGCCAGCAGAACACATGTTAACTTCAATAATACCAGTGGGGTAAAGAAAGCACAGGATGCCCCCCCATGCGTGCATGCACGGTTTTCATTCCGTGAGCTCTGCTGCCCTCTTGTGGAGGACATTTTAAGGGCTCAGTCCTTGTGAAGGTAAAACTTAACGGGGGACAGTTACTCCTCTAGATCAGTCTGAGAGATGAGAGTCCAGGAATTAAAGATTGGTTTGACAATCAGTCAGTGTATTTCATTATAATTTACCCCCTCCCCCAATAAATAAATAAATAAATAAATAAATAAATAAATAAATAAATAAAAGACATATATCACAAAACAAATAAAAAGAAAACCTCAGGACTAAGATGACAGTCAGTATATTAAAAGAATAAAGTGGCTGAGTGCTCTAAGCTGCTGTGGTGGCTGAATATGTTTAAAGATTCTCTGTTCGTTCAGTGTGCTCATAGCTGTGCAGGATAAAACCTGTTTCTGCATCTGGATATGTGTATTTAACTGCCCTGTACTGTTTGCTTGAAAGCCACAGTTTGCACGGGTGATGTAGCAGGAGGTGGCCAGTTCCTCCAGGGAACAAACAAAAACCATGCATTAAAGAGTTATTTTAGAGAGAATGAGGACAAAATTTACTGAAAGGAGTTAAAAACACTGAGCTGAAGTCATAACTCAAACTCAATCGAACTTGACAATTAGCTCCTGCTGTGGTAGTTAGGATGCATTCTCCTATCTTGACACTGTTTTTTGTTGCTGTCATTCTCTTTGGAGTAGAGTGCTTCATGTTTTCACCACAGACTGTATAATTAATGGATGTAGCCTACACACATGACCCATCTGTTTCTGAAACTTATTTTTGTCGCAAAAAGGCCAGCGCGGCCATATTGGAAATGAAGCGGGCTTTGATTCACCACAGTAACAGCCATAGGGTTCCTGGCAGTCACATGAGCTGAGCTGTACCTCTGATTGGATGAACTGGCGATCTTAATATTGTCTAAACTGCTAAGTTAGTTAAAAAATACATGGTTCAAAATCAGCTTGGTTCTGAAAAGCTTATTTCATGATCAGCACACACTGTACAGGGGGATGAATAATTTTCTAATTCAGTGGATCAGACAATTTAAGAATTATAGGTTTGTCCAATCAGAGGTGCAGCTGAACTCACGTGACTGACAGGCGCCCTATAGCTGTTAGAAAGGAAGCTCAAAGCCCGCGTCCTTTTATTTAAGTGTTACACAAAGTCCCAACTTCATCGGAATTGGTGTTGTATAACAGTTAAGATCAATGTCTCTTTGGCTTTTTCTAAGCTGCAGATATTTATAAAGACAATGATAATAACAATGTAATGGGATAATTTTATGAATGAATCTGCCTGATCTCTGAGGCAGCAGGGACAAAACACTGATGATAATTTTAATCAACAGTTCAGACTGTTCAAAGTATTTCTTTTCCATCTCATAAGACAGTCATGGAAAAGAAGACTAATTAGTTAGTGCTTTATATTCTGATCCCTGAAATAGAGCTGGTCAGTCAATGTTCTACAAAATGCTGAATTCAGTGTTGATAGGTTTAAAGTTTACTGTGAGTACTTGTATAATAAAACATTTATTAACTAAGCATGGTGCAGAACAACAATCATGTTGGTTAAACTTATATAAACTATTTTTAAAAGAAACACTGTGTGTTTATGTGTACATAATCCTAAAATATTCTCATAATAAACCTTTAAATTGTGCTTACTGCATTTTGAGTTTATTGAAACTTGCTAACATTCGGCCAGAGCCAGTTCATAGCCATGAAGAGACAGCAGAGAGAAGCAGCCATCGGCTCTGGATGAAGAGGAACGACCCCAGCTGACCCCTAATCAACAAGCTTGGGGGTATACTGAAGAACAATTGGGCATGGGGTGCAGGCTCAGGACTGATCACCCTGCAACTGGCTGCCTCTGGTGAGGGTGCATAGTGTGAAAGGGCCGTGAGCGAGAGGAACACCATTGACGATGCGTCCCAGTTCAATTTCCCAAAGTCAGTCTACCCAGAAAGCTTCCTAACTATTCACCAAAGAACTTTTGTTTGCATTTTCACAAAGAATGTTAACATCTAGTCCTGTGTGTTTGAAACAGTGAGTAGTACTCATACCTTTTCACGAAGTGTCCAAATTCTTCATAATGGACAATTTAAACAAATTTCCTAAATCTAAAGAACACATAAAAGTTGCTTTATCTCATACAGCATATTTACTATCTGCATTTTTCAACATAGGACATTTTTTGATGCAGACTAAGTTCATTTGGTGCAAATACGGTCATCGTACTGTCGCATTTTTCAGTTTTAATAAATGTTGATAATTCCCTCTAATAGTGTGAAATGTCTTTGCAGACTTATACGATATATCTGCAATGATTATAACACTGTTTGATCATTTCTCGTTGAAGGAAGTATCCGTTTATACAATAAAACAGGAGACTTGATGTCTTTTACTACTCTTTTTTTTTAATAAGACTGAATTTCCATTAAGTTAAATTTCCATTTCCATTGTAAGTCAGCAAAAAAAAAAACATCATGTGGTTTGAATGCTCTTTAAAACATTTATGTTAAAGACACAGAGCTGAAGTAAGAAGTTTAAATGCTGTCTAGTCCCAGAACTGATCCAGAGTCAGTGTTACTGTGATCACTTCACAGTGAGCACATCTTCATCCTTCAGAAGATCTCCTCTTCCTCTAAATTGGAACCGATTCACAACACTCCCTGTGTTTTTGGTTACCAGCACTTGGTTACTGTTTCCTTCATGAACTTAGCTCATTACATTAATGACTCCGTTGTTTATGCAGTGTTGATGGACTCTCAGGCCTCTGGAGTGATCCCTCCTCAGCACTCGGCGTTGGTAATGAACCTCAGAGGGTTTAGTGACAGGATGTCATAAACAGATACTGTTTTGTTTTGGAACATTTCAAACACTGACAGACAAGCGAGGAAGACAAACACAATCAGTGACTGCTGCAGCTTCATATTTCAGTCATACTGGAGCAATGATGATCTGTCATCTCTTCAAGGTTGACGTTAAACCAAAAATAAACTTAAAAATAAAATATAATAAGATGATCTATAATAAAAATGATCTGCAAATGTATGAAGCAAACTGTAAATTAACTTCTAACAGCTATGATTTTTCTCACTGTCATCCTACACAACTTATTTTTAAACTGACATTTGGAAGTTAATGTTGGATGGTTGGGATGCTTGGAGGCAACTTTGTCTTTAATGGTTCAAAAAGAGCTCAGTTTATACCACAAAAATAGGTTTAGAGCAGGGGTTCATCAACTGCATGACACTTCGAGGGCCAGATGTTCCAAATCTATACTATTTTTAAAGTATTTTTTCAGTGTTCAAAGACTTGTGTTACCTGTACTGTAATATTTATGGAGATTGCAATATTATAGGTTTCATATAGTGAGGCTGCCAAGCTGTCCGTCACCGTCAAGTGCAATGCAATAAGTTGTGGAGAATACTGGCAGGAGAAAGGCCCTCCGAATATATGTTCCTCCAGGATATTGCGATGTTGTGACTGCAACGATGAACACAAATTCAATCAATCCCAGTGAATTCTGTGCAACCTTGCAATTTTGTCAAATCACTGCAACAAATTTCTCCAATCATAGCAGTCGGCCCTCCGTGAAACTCGCTGCTTTGTTTATGAAGTTGCAAACATATCTGACAGAAATGCCTCTGGTCAACCAAAAAATATTGCAGCTAAGGACTGTGCAAAGCAATAATGTTCTGCACGAATGTTTTGCAACATTCGTGCAAATCCTTTTCTACTACACTAGGGGAATGACTGAAGCTTATACGAGACAAGACATGAGACGGATCACAGTGACAGAGGCTGCATGCAGTTGGCCTGAAACAAAGGATGTCTGAGAGCCTGTTTACACGATGTTTCAACTAAAAATGCATAAATGCAGAGAAAAACATCTGTGTTGACTCGGAAACGCTGAGGGACTGAAAACGCTGTAGTATGCATGTGAGAAATGTTGGCATTATGGGGTGTTGTGTGTAGAATTTTGAAGAAAAGAAAGAAAGAAAGAAAGAAAGAAAGAAAGAAAGAAAGAAAGAAAGAAAGAAAAAGAAAGAGAAAGAAAGAATTCCATTTTGAAATGAGGCTGTAACATCACTGAATGTGGAAAAAGTGAAGTGCTGTAAATACTTTCTGGATGATTCTGAGGCCTGAAAGCTCTTGTGGCTGTTTCAAGCAATCTCAAGGCTTATTCTGCTGCATCTTTGGTCATGGAGATAGCTCTCTTCTCTTCTCTTCTCTTCTCTTCTCTTCTCTTCTCTTCTCTTCTCTTCTCTTCTCTTCTCTTCTGGGATAACAACTGACTGTATTTTGTAGACTCTAAGTGTCAAATTTTTAAAAAGGGAGCAGTTTCATAGGAACATCATATATTTCTATAGGATTGTCTGGACTCTTGGTTGACTAACCTTCATAAACAAATGTTAGTAAGTTTCCTTTCCACCTCTATATATAGTGTATTGTTTATTAAAGTACATGAAATTGAAATTGGCATCAAGCAAACCACTGGATGCTGGCTGTTCTTCAGGAATACTGCCACAATATGACTCCATGGATCATGGAACCAGAAGGTCCCTGGAGCACACAAAGTGTGTTTAACTCTTGTTTGTTCCCTGCAGATTTCCCACCCTCCCACTTAATCTGCAATTTCCTACTTGTGCACTAGGTGTCCTCAGTGTGTTTCCATCGTGAAACTTCTCTGTTGACTGTTATCCTGTATGTCTTGGTCCTTTTAAAAAATCAAGTATTGGAGTCAGTAACCAGAGGGTTGAATAAAACCAGCTTTTAGACATTAATCAGGCTTAATCAATCCTATTTTCTTGTCTACTGTTTACATATGCAGTAAAGCAGCTTTTAAAATTACACAATAAAAACTTACAATACAAGCAACATGTGTTGAACGACTGCCAGTCAATGTTGTCTTCAGCATAAATGTTTACCAAAAAAAAAAAAGAAGTTTGGTGAGTGGCGTGTTTTTGTTTTTAAGCTATAACACCTAAGAAGCAAAATCACAAATGAGTTCCTGGCGGTAAGCCTGTTGTGTCAGCATCCGTCTCAGGTGTGTGATTAAATTGTAGATGTTTGAGTGCAGACCTCTCTTGGTGTTTTCATCCCGCTGTGAATTCCTGTTTCAAAACAGTCTTATGTAATATGGTTTCACAAGAACAGCAGGGTTTGCAAAACTTGTTCTCTGACTCTTATTTGTGTACATCATCATCTTTTAAATATGTTATTCAGACAGAGTTGAGTTTCGAAATATAAACAATACGAACTATAAACACAAATATACAATAATTGTTTTGTTGCCTTGTTGTGACTGTATGTCAAACAGTGAGTCATGGAGATTAACAGCTTTAACTGTAACAATTCCAGAAAGTAAAGACCTGACCGCGGACTGAGGGGGCAAAACATGGATTCCATTTATGCAAAGAAACTTACGTCAACTCTGAAATGAATGTTGCAGCAGAAGGTAAGTCCTAAAGTCCCGTGGAACAAAGTTTTTGCACATGGAAGTACTGATTCTGACCTGCCTGGGAATCCACTGCATCAGCCCCTTTTACTTCAAATTACCACTCTGTGTGTACATGTACATGAGTGTACACGACTGATCAAAATCTAAAGACTATTTGAAAAATTGTGCAAATTACATTTTGCATCGGTGGATCTTAAAAAGCTTCCAAGTGGTTTCAAAAATGCTGAAAGAAGAAATGGGAGTGAGACAAAAAAATATCTGAGTAAGAAATTTGTTGAAAACAACAAAGACCACAGCTCACAAAAAAAAAGAAAAAAAGAAAACTCCCTAAAATAGTAATAAGAATATGAAAATAGGAATCAGTAATGATGAGCTCCACTGTTCTTGTTGATCACTTCAAAAATTGGTTTGGGCATGCTTGATGTGAGTGTTTCCAGGAGGCTCGTGGGAACGTTGCTCCAAGTTGTGAAGATGGCAGACATCCAACAATTTTGTAAACTTCCCTCGCCATCCATACCCAAATGTTCTCAGTGTGCTTTAGATCAGGGGAAGACGCAGGATGGTCCAAAAGAGTGAGCTTATTCCTCTAGAAGACGTCCTTTGTCAGGGAGCCATAGTGAACTGCAGCATTGTCCAGTTGAAAAACCCAGTCATTAACACACAGACCAGGGCCCTTGGTCATGAAGGACTCCCCCTGCGGCATCTCCACATAGCCAGCCAACGTTTGACGCCCCTGAACAACCTGAAGCTCCATTGTTCCATTGAAGGAAAAATCATGATGGCGCCCCCTCCTCTGTGCCGCCCAGAAAACATCTCCAGTGGGATCTCCTCATCATGTAAGCAACATTTAAGCCATCAGGACCGTCAAGGTGACATTTTCCCCCTCAGAGAATAAAACTTTCCCTCACCTTTCAGTGTCCCATGTTTGGTGCTCTCTTCAAAGATCAAACGAGAAGTTTTGTGGCATAGATGGAGACGAGGCCTTTGAGGAAGTTTTTTTGGAGAGATAGTATTCAAGGATGCCGATAACTGATATTTGGAGCCAATTTTCATTTGCAGTAAAAATGAAAACGGTGTCAAAATTTAAAATAATCAGAACTCCAACACTTTACCTTGTTGGAAAGTTTCTTAGTTTGGGTCGAGGATTGTTCCGTGCCTTGACGGACAGCTTATCGAATTCTTCGGAGGTGACATTTTTTGGGTCTACCACTTGATTTTTTTTTTGTTCCATAACCTTCAGGATCTTTGAATAAACTCAAAATGACGGTCTTACTGCGTCCAACCTCAGCAGCGATGGAACGTTATGAGAGGCCTTGCTCATGCAGCTCAACAATCCGACCATGTTCAAGGAGAGAAAGCTTTTTTTTGCCCTTGCCATCAGGAGGTCATGACAGAGTGAATACCTGACAGAAAATGACACTGAATCCACATTTTTGCACAGATTTTGGCTTTTAAAGTCTGTAGGCTTGAACTGTTGATTGGCTGATGAACAGAGTATTTCACTTTATGTCCACACACATTGTGCTTTGTGTGGTTCTGCAATGCCATTACACTGTGTCAAAATCCCACATTTCAGGCACCAATAATTTTACATTTTATAGACAAAATGAAAAATCTTGAAACATAGTAATGGCAGAGATTCTTTACTGCACTGCACTAGTGTCTAAATAGAGACCTAACAGTTCAGTCAACACAGACTTTTTAAAATAAGTTCCAAACTGGTCATGTGAGTACTGCCAATGTACAGCTATTATATATTTCTTTTATCTATAGCCTACAACCTGTACTAAAACTTCCAAAAATACAAACTACAAAAACTCCATTCACAGAAACACCCTTCTGACTCAACAGGACACTAAACTTAAAACCAGCAAGAATATAATTTGATTTTTCTCTCAGCTTCACACAGACTTTGTGCTGAGAGACCATCATTAGACCTCAGAGACACCTCACTACTTCCTGAGTATTTATTCAATCACACACACTGGGGTTTCACTTGGGGTTCAGTGACCTCCCTGGGGCTCAACTATTATTATTCATTAGTGTTATTAAATTAACAGCTCTTCTGATTGGCCACCGGAGGTGGGAATTCTTCTCAATGTAAAGCTTACACAGTGTTTTCTCTAATTAATGATAATTATTTACTAATTTTGTTGTCCAAATATCAATTCTGACCAAAAAAAATGTTTTATAAGACTCAGGATCATTTACTCTGCTTTCGTTAATTGATTTTTAGATGAATGTCATCAAAGTAATTTTTAATTCCATGGATGTCTTTTGTCTAATGAGTATGATCATTGATGTGTCCTGGATGGATTTATTGACAGGCAGACTGTTGGTGCTCTACAGAGAATAAATAAAAAGGGTTGATCTTTACGTATTCGCAGGACAAGCTGTGAGAAGTCTTTTTAAGAGCTGACTCAGCAGCTGAACCAGCAGACGAAGCCGAGTCACTGTTCGAGGAGGCAAAGTCTGGTTGACAGATTTCTCCTCTTTGAACCTTGAGAGTGAACCCTGTTTTGTTTCATCTGTTTTCTATGAGTAAGTGCTTTGAAATGATTTACAGTCTGAAGACAATGTGTGACCTATCAGAGGAATAACGCTCTGTGAGTATCACTTGTTTGAGATGATGTTCCTGTGATTTATCTGCTGTTTTCGATCACTTTTCCTGAGCTGTTCAGGACATTTCTACTCCATCATGTCAAAGGGAAACCAAAGCTCTGTGACTGAATTTATCCTCACTGGCTTCCACGGACTTCACCCAGAGTATGAAGGCATTACCTCAGCCGTGTTGTTCTTTGTTTATTTCTTCACTGTGACAGGCAATGCTATGATTATTTTCTTATTTGCAACAGACCACAGCCTCCATAAGCCAATGTATTACATAATCCTCAATCTGTGTGTGTGTGATATGCTCTTCAGCACCACTGCTTTACCTAAAATCATCAGTAAATACTGGTTTCAGTCAGGGACGATTTCCTTCACTGCTTGTTTTGTTCAGATGTACTTTGTTCACTATCTGGCTGCAGTGAACTCTTACATTCTCTTCCTCATGGCTTTAGACAGATATTTAGCCATCTGCCATCCTCTGAGATATTCAACTATTCTCAAAAACTCCACCATCCATATTCTCAGTATTACTGCATGGCTGGTTGCAATAATCAGCCCTTTGGTGATACTGATCCGTGCATATCCTCTACCTTACTGTGCCTCAAACATAATCTACCACTGCTACTGTGATCACATAGGTATAACAACACTCGCATGCACTGATAGAACTCCTTATGGTCTTACTGCTTTTGGGTTAGCAATGGCTTCTTTGCTAGGACCTCTGGGGTTCATAGTGTTCTCATATTGCTCCATAATCAGGACTGTTTTGAAGATAGCAAATTTACAAGGCCGCATAAAATCTCTGTCCACTTGTAGTACTCAGCTGATCGTGATCTCACTTTATTACCTACCCAGATGTTTCATATATTTAGCCAGCAACGTGGGTATTAAATTCAGCCGTGATATACGTATAGTTATCATCATGACGTATAGCCTTTGTCCCCCCATGATTAATCCACTCATATATTGCTTAAGAGCTAAAGACATGAGAGAAAGCTTCTGGAAGCAACTCCACAGGCGGACTGCTCCACGAAAAGCACAAATCCCTGCTGTCAGTCACTCATCAAACACTTAATAAAGTGTGTGTTTGTGTTTAAAATGCATCTCTCATTATTGCAATGCATCACCGCATTGTTGCATGTTTCATTTTGAAATATGTCGCTTCTGAGAGAGAAATGAAAATAGCAAAAGTTGTTCCTCTGTACAAAGCTGGCAGAAAACATTTATCCACAGACTACAGATCTGTCTCAGTACTACCAGTTTTCAAAGATTCTTGAAAAAGTTTGTAATTGCAGGTTAGATATATTGTAAATAAACATCATCTACTCACTGACAGTATGGTTTCAGGGAACGAAGGTCAACATCACCTGCAATATTAGCTTCAACTGATAATTTCACATATGTCATAGATCAAAAAGCACATGCAGCAGGATTATTCACTGACTTAAAGAAAGCACTTATTACTACAGACGACTTCCACTCGCTCCTTTGTGAAAAACTTATTTGACTCCTTGGTTGTTGCTGTTTTTTTCTTTTTACTTTTATGTCTTTTTGTCTTGTTTTGTTTAATTGCTATTTCTGAGTTATTATCACAAAGATGCAACGTGAAAACAGCTGCTCATCAGCTCTCTACACCACGCTACAGATGAATGCAGAATTACGAGTGTCTCAGATTTAAGAGTACACAGGGACACAGTGTACTTTATACCCAACAAAATAGAAGAAATAAAATGTTTAATCAATTCACTTTGTTTCTGCCTTTTTTTTAAATCCTCTTTGAACAAAAGTATCTGATGTGGTTGTTAATTTGGTCTCATATCAATTTACAGAGCTGGTTATGTCTCACAACAGTCCATTGGCTGTTGCCAGGCTGCTCTTCTTCTTATCGTTGTTTATTCTTAGAAAGCTGACAAATCCAAATACTCCAGAATGAATTACAAAAAACAGATAAGCAGTGGAAGATGGATGGATGGATGAATTAGAAAAAAAATGGAGGTCAAAAGGTTGATTGACAGTGCTGAAAGTATCACATCACATTAGGATATATATATATATATATATATATATATATATATATATATATATATATATATATATATATATATATATATATATATATATATATATATATATATATATATATCTGCTACTGGACACACATTCCCTTCGTTCTGTAACTATTCACTGATGTTTTGATGCTCACTTCAGTTATTTTCATTTAGGTCACCTTTAATACTCTACCCTGCACTTTTATTTTATATTACTGGTCACCTTTATTTATCAAGTTCGTTTTCACTGCCACACTCCCCGCTACCTTACATATGACCGCTGCTGCTTCTTCTGATGAATGCACCTTACTATTACCTGCTTCACCTCACCAAAAAAGATGGATGACACAAACACTCCCTGAAAGTGAAGCCAAACCATAAATGTTAATGCCTGCAGTACTGGTCATAAAGCTGCCTCCTACATAATAACAAAAGCAAAATGAACTAAAACAAAATTTAAATACATGTCAAATAATTTCTTTGTAAACGTGTTTTCTGTCATTAAAGTTACTCCTCATCATGCTGATTCATGTGGTTAAGTTCAATAAGTAGTTTGATGTGGAAAAGAGGAGATGGGACAACAAGTAAACTTTGTCAGTTTCTACTGTACTTTAGTAGCTGGCTATACTTAGCGCTGCTGGTAGCCCGGTGCTGAGTGGTATCTGTAGGCAAACTTGATAACAAGAAACTTTTCAGTTTGTACCATAGTTTAAGTACCACTCGCAGTCTGGTACGCTGAGATGTATCCGTAGGCTATCATGTAAAGTTAGTGAATCCTTATGTCCTGCTCATTTACCAAGAAGAGCTAACGTAACCTCAGTCTTCAGTATGTGTTGAAATGAAGATTATCACAAACAGTCTAGCCAAGGTTTTAGCATTTAGCCCGTGCTCTATCACTCTCCTGTTTAGCTTTCTTCTTCTCTTCTGTTGTTTTCTTGTCTGACAGTTAAGCTCCAGTACCCACCATCACAACAAAATTAATCCCAGAAATTGTTTTCAGCAGAGAAAAACACAGATCTCTCTTCATGCTACTAAACTTTGTCAGGCAGCATAGTGTTAGAAATAACTGATAATCTCATTTTTAGTTGGGGATCAGGCATATATCTAGCTAAGCGCGCCACTCTGCACCTCTAGGTAACTTTTTAAAAGTTTACACACACACACACACACACACACACACACACACACACACACACACACACACACACACACACACACACACACACACACACACACACAAATAAATAAATAAATAACGCCTCTGTGTTATCATGAAAAATTAAAGATTCATTTGAGAATATGACCCTAAGAGATCATGATGTAGACGTCATGGAGGAAATATTAACCCTGGCACTGCACTCAGCTTTCAGTTGTCGGCCTGCATCTGAGAGGTAAAGATGTTAGTTTAACTTTAAATGACGAATGTCAGGATAAATTCATGTAGCTGTCTCTCTTGGATGTCACATGTTTATTAGAGGGATATTTCAGATTTTAGCATATAAAATGAACATGCTAAATTCAAAGTATGCCACAAATTTGAGAAATTTAAGACAAAAATTAATGTATAAAATTAATCTCATTGATGAATCATATATGAATATATAATATTAAATGATTTGAGTGAAAGTATATTATTGAAAAGGACAACAAGAATTTGTGTAATGCTGATTAGTAATGCATAAATTATGTCTTCCCTTACAGTTTTCTCTTTCTGGTGCATTTCCTGTAAAAGGTGACAATGATCAACTCCAATGTCACAGAGATGAGAAGCTTTTTAATCCTTGGCTTCCCTGGACTCTCACCACAGTATTATGGACTCGTATCAGTCCTCTTCTTTTTCATCTACCTTATTATTGCTCTGGGAAATATTTTCATCTTAGCGTTTGTAATCTATGAGAAGAGCCTGCAGAAACCCACATACCTGGTGTTTTGTCACCTGGCACTGAACGACCTAACATTTGGCACTGTGACTCTCCCAAAGATCATAGCTAAATACTGGTTTGGTGAAGGCGTGATTTCCTTCCACGGGTGCTTTACACAGATGTTCTTTGTACATTACTTGGGATCAGTGACTTCGTTTATCTTGTTGGTGATGGCTCTCGATCGGTTTGTTGCCATATTTATTCCACTGCGTTACCCCGTCCTGATCACAAACAACATCTTATCCATGCTCTGTGGCGCCGCTTGGTTCATACCTTTATCTGTGATGCTGACTATCGTTTCCCAGGCTCTCGCTTTACCTTACTGTAAATCTAATGTCATCACTCAGTGCTACTGTGACCACATTTCTATAACCAGTCAGGCATGTGGAAAGGACGTGAGAGCTGTGCAGGTCACCACTCTCTGCCTGGCTATGTTTTGTCTTTTACTTCCTCTTGCATTCATCTTGTTCTCCTACACTTCCATTTTTGTGACGATTATGAAAATATCCAACGCTACTGGGCGCAAAAAGACCTTATCGACCTGTAGCCCTCAAATATTCATCACATGTCTTTTTTACCTTCCAAGGTGTTTTGTTTACGTGGCTAACACTGTTGGCTTTTCTTTCAGTTTAGATGTTCGTATCTTACTTATACTGTTGTACAGTTTGTTTCCTCCTGCTGTCAATCCAATTATATACTGTTTCAAGACCCAGGATATCAAGCAGACTTTGATGAAGAAGCTGAAAACAGCCAGGGTTGGAATAGAAATTAAGCTTTCATTGTCAAGATGAATGAATAAAGACACTAAATCTGCAAGAAACACCTTAGACAAGTTATTTTTGAAAAGGGTTTGCATGAGATATAAATTTCTCTGGGTTTACTGATGTATGCATGCATGAATATGAGTAATTTCATGTTGAAGTGCTTTAAAAATACCACTATGCATACAGGGCAAAAGAAAGCACTAATGGAATGAAATAAGTAAAAAAAAAAAAAAAAAAAAAAAAAAAAAAAAATTATGGCAGGGGTTCCCAAACTTTACCATGCCAAAGCCCCCCAAACAGCTGGCCAGGGACCCCCTTTGCAAACCAACAGATTTTTATAATTTTTTTGGTGCATGATATGAGGCTTTAAATTATGCTTTCAGGGCCCACTCGGGCAAGATGGCTTGCTGTGTGAATGCAGCAGATTGCCTGACCAAATGCTCTTCTTTACGTCTAAAGAAGTCGACTGTTATTTCAGCCTCTGCCGGGTGTTTTTGTGTCAAGTGACGCTAAAGTTTGAAGGTTTTAAACACTCATTTGAGAGGGTCCCCAGACATAGGACACATTTTTCGGCAATCATGGCTATTTTTCTGTATGGCTTTGAAGCTATAGTTAATGAATGCTGCCACATATTTTCAAATTTTAGCTGGCCATGAGTTCTTCTTCTTGAAAACCCCTGCATTATGGAACACTTTAAAATAATATCTGTTTTTCTTTCTGTTTTTATGCCCCATAAGAAGTCACACTTTAATGGTATTTTTTTTAAAAATGAACATTATTATATTTCCCCCCCTCAAAAAAATCAGGTTTTTAATCAGCTTTCTGCATGGCCAGAAAGAGGAGCAAATTTACAAAGAGAGGAAGTTTCATCAAGAGTATCCCTAAAACCCAGAGTTACATGACACTGTTGACTGGCTGATAATCATTTTACTTGCAAAAGCCTTGTTTAAGTTTGTTCTAAGCAGTTTTTGCTTAATTGTCTGTACATTAATGTCAGCAACCAAAAACTATTATCAGAGCTTGAACCTGACTTTTAAGTGACCTAATGCACAGGGGATCGCAGTCTGACCATCTGTTTTCACTTTACTAATTCACATGAATGACAAAATAAAAGTACCCTTGGAGTTACTTCTTCACCAATCATTTGTTTGATTGTTTGCTTGTTGTTTCGTATCAGCGCTCATCTGTGATGATGTGATGGAGAGATGCTCAGAAAGTCACCTGTCGTGTCCATCAGTAAACAGTCCACTTTTCTTTTATATGAGTCCAAAAAAATCCTAAAAAACCAACAACCACAGATAAGTATTAGTCTGCAACATAACTACCTCTCTTCCACTACTTTTGCAATGAAAACTCCATATATATGAGTTTTTGGAATCAGAAGTCATGATATAAAATGAAAAGCTAAATCACAGACTCAAGAGAGCTGCTTCTTTTACATGTCTGTCACACATGACACACCCATCATTAGAGCAGACTTGAGTGTATAAAGTGCAACACACACATCCTCACTGTTTGGTAGACTGCGGGGATAACTTATGTGAGATCCTCTGAGGTGCTTCAGCTTTGTTTCTTCTTTTTGACATCACATGAGAGTGTGATATTTCTCTGCTACTGTTTTCTGATTTTCAGGATTTTGCTGTTTCTGGGTGAGCCTGATAATGAAATACACAAATATAACAACTATAGACCATTTTATCATCATCGGCTTCCCTGGACTTCAGCCTGAATATTTTGGACCTGTATCTGCTCTTCTCCTCCTTACCTTTGTATTTATTTTGATTGGAAATGGTTTCATTTTCGCTTTTATTGTCTGTGAGAGGACTCTCCACAAACCCACGTACCTCATTTTTTCTCACCTTGCAATGAATGACATAGCTTTTGGTATTGTTACTCTTCCAAAAGCCATAGCCAGATATTGGTGGAATGACATTATAGCTTCATTTGGAGCCTGCTTTACACAAATGTACTTTGTCCACTCCTTAGGAGCCATTCACTCATTAATTCTACTGATCATGGCTCTGGATCGTTTTATTGCCATATGGTTGCCTTTTCATTATGCTGTTGTCATGACAAACACAGCCGCCACTATTTCTTGTAGCCTGTGCTGGGTTCTAACATTCATACGCATGACGGGGATCGTTCTGCATGCTTTAACTTTGCCCTACTGCAACCAAAACATCATCACACAATGCTACTGTGATCATTTATCTATAACTCGACTGGGCTGCAGTGCTCCAGATGTTGCATATGTTAAGTCTGTAGCTCTTGCAAACGCCATGGTCAGTCTCTTGGTGCCTTTAACGTTCATCATTTTTTCTTATTTCTCCATCATCGTCGCTGTGCTGAGGATGTCTCAAGGTGAAGGGCGCCACAGGGCGCTCTCCACCTGTGCTCCTCAGCTCTTTATCACCTGTCTGTATTATGTGCCCAGGTGCTTTGTTTATATCGCTCATAATTTGGGTTTCAAATTTGGTCCAGATGTCCGAATCGCAATCACCATGATGTACAGCCTCATTCCTGCTGCAGCGAATCCCGTCATTTACTGTTTGAAGACTAAAGACATAAAAGAGGCTATAATGCTCAGGTTTAAAAGCAGAAAAGTTCACAGCGCTGTTAACCATAACAAAACTTAAAGACGTTTTATTTTACACGAGAAATGGAAAACAATACAGTGTTAAATATGCACGAGTGCAATGTTAGAATTATCGATGATGGACGATGCAATTCACTGTCTGCAGCTCACACGAGTTCGTTTTCATTCCTTTTATGATGAACTGATCCTGAGCTGTAAGCATTTCTGAGTCTAGACTGAAGACACACCTGGTTATCAAGTTTCCTTTTTCATGTTTACAACCTCTCTCTCTCTCTCTCTCTCTCTCTCTCTCTCTCTCTCTCTCTCTCTCTCTCGCTCTCGCTCTCTAAAAAATGTGTTTTATAAATAGAGGCATTTAAACCTTGGGTACAACAGCATCTTTTTTTATTATTATTATTATTCTGCTTTTGAATTTTTCCTTACGTGTCTGACAACAATGATTTTTTTTTTGTGCTGCTGTTGGTCAAATAAGGAACATTATGTAAACACTCAGTGTCTGCTTGAACTCCAATCACATCTACATATTGCTAGTGTAATCAAATTTCGTTACTAAGACTTATATCTGGAGCCTGATTGTGCATTTAAAAGATCAAAGAAAAAAAAAGGATGAAAAAAAAAATATAATTTATATTATATATTCTTTTGTTCAATATTGTTTCAGTTTAAAATGATTTAAAATGTTCTCTGCAACAGGCTGTGTTAAGCTTTGCTTCTGCTTTTTGTGTGCATGTTTTCTTTTTCTCAGTAGATGTCATTACTTGTTTATGTACTGAAGTTGAAAGAAAAAAATAAGACGGCTAAAACACCTGCAGAAATATCTACTAGTGTGAATTATGCTTTAAGACGTCAGTCAAAGATCAAGTAGGTTGTGAAAGTCTGAACCCTGATATGCAAAATAAAAACTTCTCAGAGGGAAAATTACTGATCATTTTCTTGCAGCAGTTGTATTTATTATATCTGATAAAGTGATCTGTGGGTCAACATCCTGAAGCTTGTGTAATGTGTGTTTTGTATGAAAACATATTTGATGATCATGTTCTGATGTTACAAAGTGATCATACAAACACCTCCCTCACAAACAATGTTGAGCCACTGCTCTGTACCTCTGGATGTAATATCCATTATGTCCACTAGATGGAGCAAAATCATCAGATGATTAAAAAATACACTTTATTCTATTGTTTCAACAGTCCTCACCAACACAGAGAAGAAAATATGACTGCAGTCTTCTAACTTGAAAAGCATTTCAGTCCTTTCAATATGTCCTCCCTGCAAAAATAACCAGAATTTGTTTCAGAAAACATTTTAAATTGCTTACATGAAATCCTTTTGAGGTTTAATGACACAAAGTATGGTGTAAGAGACTGTTTCTATGCAGTTCTAGTTTTTAATCAAGTCATCAACAGAAACATGAAGCAGGAGGGGACAGGTTTAGTAGCAGGTGGTAATTTTTGAGAGACAATATTGCAGGGAAAAAAATGGATCAGAGCCAGGGTTCAAGAGCCCATGAGATCATTAAAATTCAGATAATTTCCTCGATGTCACTTTGCAAATCAAAGCTGTGGCTTCGCTCAGTGGGCAGACATGCAATATCCTCAAACACCGGAGCATAGCTGCTCAAAGGAAGGTGCAGATTTAAAACATTCGCCCATTGTTCAAACATAGCGTGGAGGCTGCTCTCAGCAGAGTCGGGTTTTGAAAGTGAGTGTAGATTTAAGATGTCTCGTTTCCTGAAGCTGCTGCCTGTCAGAGATGACTGCTCATGTGTAAATTTCCTGTTGCTGTGAATTGAAAAGTGTCCACAGTCAATCTCTGGACTGGTGAACGCACTTTCTGAGTCACTGTCATAAGATACCTCCATCGCTGAGCTGGATCTCTGCTTTAGAGGACTGTTCAGTTTGCTTATTTCTTCCAAAGTGAGGCATTGTACGGGTTCAAGGATCTCTGATTGGGGAAACTTCTTTGTGTGTGAGCTCTGTGCACCCATTTCATTTAGCATGTGCTTGTTGAGGGTAGAGGTCATATTTTGATGCTTTGTAACACTTTTAGCTGTTTCTTCCCTGATGTGTTTATGTTTAAATCCTGCTAACAGCATCCTCAAATCCCCCCACTGTTTTGGCTCAGCTTTCACACACTTTTCACTCTCCACGTGTTTGTGAAAGCTAAGTTTCACAGAGGCAGTTTCTGACTGACTTGCACTAGAGATGCTGCCAATCTCATAATACTCTGGCTGAAGACTAGAGAGGCTGGCATCACAGTAAAACTCAGGGCTTAACCCCTGCTGGTCAGTACTCACTGGACAGTGCCTCACTTTGCTTGTGTGTACACCTCCTGTGAGCGTTCCAGCATCATCAAAGCAGAACCCTCTGTTGTCTGTCCCTTGCGCTTGTTTCAGCGTTTCATTTTCATTCTCACACTTTCGCTGCCTGGTTTTGTAAAGAGCTGCTACCATTCCTATAACAACCAGGATGGAGATGAGAGGAAGAATCACAGCGATGACCCACAGAGGCCTGTTGCTCTGTGCCTCCGAGCATCCACCACGTGTCTCTGATGTCGAGACGCAGATATCACAAGTGTGGTCAGAGACATTATGGAAACAGATGCAGGACCTGTTCTGAACAGCTGGTCTGCATCTCCACCTCCTCTGACAGTCTGTGGACACACAGCCTGTTCTCTCTTTGTTTGCATCAGGGCAGGATGAGGGGAGGCAGACGCTCGTTGGGCTGCAGTTTGGCTGGAGGAGAGAAGGGCTCGGGTGGATGTCCACCATCATACTGTGTCCACTGGCAGGCAGGGGGTAACCGCTCACATTGAAATACTGCACACAACCAGTGAACCCTGTCAGAGAAAATGAAGATAGCTTTAATAATTTAACTTCTTATAATTTACACTTTATCATTAACAAAATAAATAAATCTGTTATCAGAGCTTAAGCTTCAAGCTTTATTCACCTGACTGTTGGAGAGTTGATTCACCTTTCAGAGCTCCACCAAGAACTATCCTCTCCACATTAACCGGAGAGAGCTCCATACTTCCCTCTGTGATGTTCAGGATGGGAAAACCATCCAGAATCAGGAAAATGATCTGTCCATCACTGAACAAGGAGAGGACATGCCAGACTCCGTAAGCCACAGCCGAGTCTACGGTGAACTCTGAGAGGCCCCCTGACTGTGTGTCTTCAGAAATGAACACAAGCGCTCCATCTTTTATCTAACACCATCAGGAAAAAAAAAATTATACTCAGGAATTTTAAAAAAGTGGGTTTTTTTTTATCAATAGTACAGTGTTTTATAACAACCTTCAGCGCAGTGCTTCCTGTCCGTCCAACAACAGATATCAAAACTCCCTCATCCTGAGCCTTGAACTTAATATTAACCTCCGTCCTGCTGTTTCCTTCTTTTTTATCATCCAGTAAATCCTCGAGCAGGTAGTCTCTCCTGAACTGCTCCTTGATCACATACTCAATGTACTCGTTCCCATTGAAATGCAACACAAGCACCTCTGACATTTCTATTTCAAAAGGAGGAAAAAAGAGAGATTCAATGTCAAAACCAGAATCTGTTCAAAAAAATTTTTCCTGTTCACGGCACCACATCCTCACCTGTTGCACAGGTGTTTCCAGTGAAGGGACTTTTGCACTCACAAAGAAAGCTGGACCAAAGGTCATGGCAGACACCTCCATTCTTACACGGGTTGTTGTGACACGGGGACGCTGCTGTTCGAGGACACCTGTGTGAGGACATGTATGAAGACAAAGTGCTGAAACGTAAATACAAAAAGATAATTTTAGAGAAGATGTCTTCGGTCCCACTCCACTTCATTGTGCTCTAAAACAGAAGAGGATTCACTGAAGTCCAGAGGGACCATAGCGTGTGATTTTCTGAAGAAAATAAATAAATAAATGGTGATGCTTTATAAGAGCATGTATGCTGAATTGCTCGTTAAAGTTCGTAAGGTGAGTGTATACTTTGTAGACTTCTTCTCTTTTAAAAAAAAAAAATCAATAATATTAATCCATCTTTATCCAGTGGTCATTCACATTCTCACTTATATGCTGATGATACAATATTGTACTGTATTGAAAACTCTGCTCAGCCTTCAGTGTTCCTTAATGTTCTCCAAGTTGCACTTAACGACATTAAATTGGTTTTAAATTAAAAACCAAATAAATGTTGTTTACCAGGGCAAGAGGTAATATTGATCATAACCTTCAAATCACCACCCTGTTAGGTTTCAATATTGAAGCAATTGCGTGTTTGGGATTGTAAATATCTTAGCATCTGGTTAGGCCACAAACTAAAATTCAAATGTAACATTGAAAATCTTCCGACTAAAGATTGCCTTCCTTTATCGAAATCCTTCATCGCTTCCTTTTGTACTGTCTGAAAAGGATTAGTCTTTCAGTCTTGGATTACGGTGATGTAGTCTACAGGCATGCATCTTCCACTTCATCAAAGCCCTTGGATGCTTTCTATCATTCTGCACTTAGATTTATTACTGCTGATAGCTACATGACTCATCATTGCATTTTATTTGATAAAATTCTCTTCTCTTACAATAACCAAGAGACACAATAACCACTGGTATCAAATTATCCATAAAGCACTTGCTTTACTCTTTGTTGCTTTACTCATTGTTTTTACTCTTTCTTTCCTATGGTAGCCTCAACTCATTCTTTAACTCTTGTTTTGTCAATTTTTATATGTACTCTTGGCATCGCTGTAAATGAGAGTTGCCCTCAATGATCTGTTTTTCAGAAATGTTACAGTCTTTATTTGCAAACACTGAAAGCAAGAAGCAAGGATAAGTGAAAACAAAAGTTTGAACTGAAACAGAGATGCTGTGAATTTAGAAAAACTAACAGATTATTATTTTGGAGGAGAAATGAATTTTTTTTTGTTGTGAAACAATTTTAATTACTCACCTATCAAGAATGTTAAACACTGCAAGGGCCATTGAGGGTCTTAGCAGGACGCCATTTACATAAATTTTACGAATGCACCCAATGAAATCGTGGGATTTTATTTGGGCAGGATGCTGTAAAAAACTTTCAAGAGACCTCAGTCCGCCGAAAGTCATGCTACCGCCAGTATCCAGAGTCCTGTGTAAGAGATAAAAACAGAGGTCATTCATAAAAATGGATGTTAAAAAAAAAGAAAAAAAATCTGTTCTGTGTGATCTTTTTTATAATTTCATCTGTCTGATTCTATTCTATTCTATTCTATTCTATTCTATTCTATTCTATTTTATTCTATTCCACTGTAGTCAATATCACACAGGTACCGCTCTGAGCTGCTGCCGTCACTCTGTGAGAAACAAAATCCTCTGTTCTCAACATCAGTGCAGTTGTCCACATTCACTGTGCCGATCTGAAGAAGAGCAATGTATCAGCCATGTTTGATTCAGTTCACTCAAAATCCAATCAATGTAAGCAGCTTGACTAATATTGTGTCTTAAGTGAATTTTTCAAGTGTGTCAATACGTTGAGAACTCACATTGCCAATCCTCCTCACAGTGACACTGTGAAAATACCCATCTGCCACGTGTTTGTTTGTCTGCAGCCTCACAGGTCCCGAGCCAAGGTCATAAGAGAGCTGTATGGATCCATTCAGGATCTCCAGGGCAAAGAACTCCCTGCTGGATGATCCTCCAGGATTGTACAGGAGCAGTGAGTCTCTGCGCACTGTGGCGAATTCTAAAGAGATTAAATTAATCCTGCGATCCAATGGAGGAAACTCCATGAAGGAGAGCTCCTCGAAGCCGTAACTGTGCTCCTCACAGAGGATTCCACTGACTCCTGAAAGGAAGATCAAACTGTTATTGAAGGGGAATTTTCTTTTTGGACAAAGTCAGGCTAGATTTAATGTTGAAGTCAACAACATTAAATCTAGCTCTGCCATCTACAACCATACTCAAAAGGGACAGTCATGAAGGTAACTGGATTTTTCATAATACCGAACCTTTATACTGAGTTTCTCTTACCAAAGGGACACTGGCAAGAGAATCCTGTCTGTGAGTTGATGCACTTTCCCTCAACACAAGGGTTTGATCTACAGTGGTTGATAAATTGCTCACAATTGTCCCCTGGAATAAAAACACCCAGATAGAGGAGGGGTTAAGATACGTCAATGATAAATCAAGTTACTTTGTTCAGTAAAAAGCCAAAGTCTACCGTCAAACCCAGGCACACAGTGACAGTAATATCCATCCTTGGTGGGGATACATGTTCCTCCGTTTTGGCACTTCACCCTCAGGCACTCGTCAACATCAGCAGAGCAGACGGGACCTGAGAAACCACTCTCACATAGACAGTAGAAACTTCCTGGAGTGTTCACACACATGCCTTCGTTCTCGCAGGGATCCACCTCACACTCATTGATGTCCTCCTCACACAGCGTCCCAGTGAAGCCAGCAAGGCAGGTACAATTAAAAACCTCCTTCTGTGGTGACACAAAGATGACTGCCTCGCTCTCCAGAACAGCGACATCCTGGCTGATGTAAATGTTTTTGCGGCACGTCGCTCCATTTTGACAAGGACTTGTGAGGCATGAATCACTGGTGATGTGAGATATCGTCACATTACTCTGAACCTCCAGTAACCGTTTATGTCCTGTGGATATGCCGCTGGCGACTTCTTTGCTGAGATAACGACCGTTGTAGTTTTTAACTGCGGCCAATAAAAGGATTTCACTGCCAATTTGTTTGATTCCAAATACGTGAGTCTTAGAGGCCTGCAGGTTAAAAAGACTGTCCAAAGCTTTCACAAATCTCAGATAATTATTGGACACAAACTCTTCTATTGAGGATGAAGACACGTAGAATAATATGCAGCTGTCTATGGATGCATTTGTAAATCCTTTGTAGTTTACATAGATGCTGTTGTTGACTGGGAAGTGAAGCTGATCTGTAGCTTCAACAGTGATGTTAAAAGTAGCCTCGCCTTGGAAAGGAGATGACCACAGCTCACATGTGCCGTTTGATATTGCAAACATGTTATGTGATCCACTTCTGATGGCGCAGGTAAATACATCTGACTCATCGGGATCTTCAGGATGGACTTTTCCAATCATGCCTCCTTGGAAAGAACCACCAAAATATTTCACCTCGATGAAGATATTTCTTGACATTGGTGGATTGTCATTTTCATCCATGATCTTGACATGAAACATCACTGTGGATGATAGCTGAGGGATCCCTGCATCACTAACAGCCACCAGGACTTCATACATTGAGGCTTGCTCTCGATCAATAGTCTGTGAGGTGGCTAGAACCCCATCAGGGGTGAGAGAAAAAGCAACATCTGTTGAAGGATTCACCAACCAATACGTGAATGGTCCTTGGTTTGGTGGCAAATCAGGATCAGATGCATTCAATCTGGCCACCACAGTGCCTTGAGGCTGATTTTCCTCCACATAAGCCTCGGTGAACCAGAGCGTTGGAGCGTTGTCATTAACATCCTCAACTGTCACGATGACGCTGGTGGTCCCAGTGGCTGGAGGAGAGCCGTTATCAGTAGCAACAAGCGTCAGATTATACAGTGACCACTGCTCTCTGTCGAGCTGGGAGTTGACTGAAATGACACCAGTGGATGGATCAACAGCAAAAGACAAGTTAGTGTTTCCATCTTTAATACTGAAGACGAATCGATCCCACTCCGAAATGGAATCTTCATCCATAGCGCTCACTGTTACCACAGACATCTCAACTGGACTGTCTTCTGGCACATTCACCTCATAAAGCACAGAGGAGAACACAGGAGCTTCGTTCGTGTCGACCACCATGATGTGGACCAAAGTCTCATCTATATTAGTGCCAGTGATAACACCAGAGTTCTTTACCAGAACTTTTAAATCTAATTCACTATCACCTTGTTTCCTCAAACTGTGAGTTGTGAAAACTTCTCCAGAGAGTTTGTCGATTTCAAACCCTGAGTGTTTGTTCTTGCCGAACATCAGGTAGAACATCTGACCTTCTGGGCCTCTGTCGTCATCTGTGGCTGTTATTTTCCCTATTGCAGTACCAAGAGGCACATTCTTTTGTACAGAAAGGTAAAATTCTCTTTCAGTGAATGTTGGCTTGAATTCATTAACATCTGAGATCTGGATGACAACATGTGCCAAACTAAATAAAGTCCTTTCACCAGCATTTGAAGCTTTGACTGTTACATCAAAGCTCTGCTCTTTCTCATAATCAAAGACCACCAGAGTAGTGATTGTACCATTACTTGAATCAATTGAAAATTTATCCAAATGGCCAGCAATGAGAGAATAAACTATGTGTGCATTTACACCTGAATCAGCATCGGCAGCCGTCACATCAAGGACTTTTGATCCGATATCTGAGTTCTCAGACACTGAAGCTGTGTACTCTGAGGATGAAAAGATTGGAGGATTATCATTCACATCTGTAACTACGACTTTAACGTTTATCACACCGGTTTGAGAGAACCAACCACCATCCACAGCTTTGGCCTTGAGATGATAAACACTTTCTTTTTCAAAATTGAGCTCTCTAACCAGTGTGAGCAAGCCAGAGGTTTCCCCTACTGCGAATGGTAAATATGGGTTTTCTGGGGTGATACTGTACATAATCGCACCATTAGCACCATGGTCCTTGTCTTCTGCTTGGATTTTCCCAATTACTGATCCAACAGACAAGTCCTCAGGGACAGAAAATGTGACATCTGGGTCTTTAAAGCTTGGAGAAAACTGATTCCTCCCAGTGATTTCAAAAGTGATTTCAGTCTGTGATGATAAAGGGGGGAAGCCCTGATCTTTTGCTATAACGACCAAACTGAAAAAGTAATTCTCACTCTCAACCAAACTTTGATTCAAAACAACTTTCCCATTTTCTGCTTGGATCCAGAAGAAATCTGATGCATTGCCACCATTCAGAGCATACACAATACCTTCACTGCTGTTACTAACATCCTGGTCAACAGCTGTGAACTGGACCACCTCAGCACCAACAGCCAGGTGATACGGGACAACAATAAGAGGCCTTAAAGGTCCGAACAAAGGTGGGTAAAAGTTGTATGGTTCTAGTCTTACTGTGACCGTGGTATTACTGTGCAGTGGAATTTTACCACAATCAAATGCAATGACTGTAAACTGGTAAGTATCAAAATTAGAAGTCTTTAATATGAGTGGCTGCTTTGTGTAGATTTCACCAGAGGAAGCATTCACCCAAAAATCCTCATTTGGAGGTTCAATGACATAAAAGATCTCACTGTTTTCTCTTAAGTCTGAATCTGCAGCAAGAACCTGCATTACAAACACATCTTTATCTTTTGTTTCAGATAAGACTACACTGTATAATCCATGAATAAATTCTGGTCTGTTATCATTGACATCTGCAATGACGACGGTGACATCAGTGCTGATGCTCCATGCTGAATCATTTGCATTGACTCTTAAGATATACCGATCCTTCATCTCCCTGTCAAGAGGTCTTTTCACAGTGATGTAGCCATTTATAAAGTCAATATCAAATGGAATATCATCACTTTGGTTGATTATAGAGTAATTTATCACTGCATTAGTATCAATGTCGTCATCTACAGAGGTGACTTGTATAATTGTGTGTCCAACAGGAGAATCCTCTGGCACCACAGTGAGAAATATGTGTGAGAAACGAGGTGCGTTGTCATTTCTGTCCAAGATGACAACAATAACAGTTGCTTTGTCTTTGTGGAGAAGGTTGTTTGCCTCTAAAGCTTCAACTGTCAAGTTAAACTCAGGGATGGCTTCTCTGTCTAAACTTGCAGTAGTGCTTAACAATCCAGTTTCAGGATCGACTGTGAAAAAGTTCTCTGTGTTTCCGTCTGTGATGTTGTACTGCACTGTGCCATAATTGCCTGAGTCAGCGTCAATAGCGAGAACATCACAAACCCAAGATGGTGGTGTGTTCTCAAAAACCTCACATCTATACTCAGCTTGAGTGAACAGAGGGAGGTTATCGTTGACATCATTGATGTTGATGTGAATTTCCTCAAATGATGAAAAAGGAGCTGAACCAGAGTCTCGAGCTTCTATCAATAAAGTAAACTCCTTCTTGCTTTCGTAATCCAAAGGGTTCTCAACTGTCAATGCTCCACTTAATTGGTCCACATGAAACGTGTCTTCAAAGTTCCCAGAGGCTAGATAAAAGGAGACTGGTTCAGCTCTGGTGCTCACCGCAGAGATGATGGCCACCAGGGTTCCCACTGGTTCATCCTCTGAAAGATAATAACTCACAACATCCACCATCATTTCTGGAAACAGTAAGGCATGTTGGAACCTGATGCTGATCGTGGTGATGTCAAATTTGGGATTTTCTCCAGCATCTTCCACATGAACATTGACAATAATATCCTCTGTTCTCTGAAGTGACTTAGAGGTGAAAACAGTGCCAGTGTATGGATGGATGGAGAACAGATCTGAACTTTGTCCATATAATGAATAGTGGAGGTCTGCATTCATTTCAGCGTCTTCATCAATGGCTCTTACTGCACAAACAACTGAACCTGATAAAAAAAAGCAAAATTAAACTTTCAGTTCAGTACCACCAAATGATCCAATATTTCATTTAAATAGTTGAGTAAAATCAGAACGGTTACCTGGAGCCATCTCAGTAGGCACATAAGCAACATAAGGACTGTTCATGAACTGTGGCCAGTGGTCATTAACATCTCCAATGAGCACTGAAACAAGCACTGAGCTTGACAGAGGTGCAGTAGGATGTTTATCACTGCCAATTACAACCAATCTGTAAATGGCTACTGTCTCCCTGTCA
This sequence comes from Labroides dimidiatus, assembly GCA_030710495.1. Taxonomy (NCBI): domain Eukaryota; kingdom Metazoa; phylum Chordata; class Actinopteri; order Labriformes; family Labridae; genus Labroides; species Labroides dimidiatus. Next base: position 22,575,190 of record CM061154.1, read on the forward strand.
AGGACACTGGTTGTGAACAGCTCTGCGGTAGTTTCATCAATGGCAAATGGCACATCGCGGTTCAAGAGGGAATACCTGAAAGGGAGTCAAAAGATGAAATGGCTAGGGGTTAGCAAAAAAATAAAAAATACAAGTAAACATGAAATATGTTGAATCTATACTGGTTTGAGAGTCTTTTTAAAAGCAGATTTAGTTAGAGTTGCTTGACAGAACTCATTAGTTTCATCCAATACTCTGAAAGTAATTGTACTCATGCCATGTTAATTAAAAATTTTCAATCTATAGTTTGGCTTTAAATAGATTAAACTCGAGGGCTGAAAAATATCATAAATCCAGAAACAGTCCTACAGTCCAAGTGTATAGCAAGCTAGCTGCTAACAATAACACCAACAACATCAGCATTATCCTACCTGATTCAAAGACGCCTTTGCAAGACCTTTAAATCTTGTTTAAGTCTTTACTTATGAATACAAAGAGAGACTGTTGAGATCCTGTGAAACTCCTCCCTTTCAGACCATACAGCTCAGATAACAGGCTGCTAACTGGCTAACAAACTAAAAATGTGGTTTGTCCCAGTGATATTCCAAACTGGTGGATGGCCAAAATCAACCTCAATACAAGTAGTTCCTATCGTGTTTCTCTCATCAGTTGTTTTGGAAACTGGGAGGCATTATCCAAATATTTACAGATCTACAGACACTTGGATTTTTTTTTATAATGTTTGAACAAATTTAACTTACAATATGTCAACATCAAACACTATAAATATGTGGAAAAACTAAGTCAAAAATACATTAGTGGAAATGAACCAGTTTGACTGATTCAGTGTGATGTAGCCTGGCTTGTAGCAGCTAGCTAGCTAGCTAACTAACGTGAAGAGTGATTAAAGTATGTTATGCTAGCATAGTGCAGAAAAAAAGCCCAAACCAAATCCAGAACACCACATCAATCCTTTTCCTTTCAGGACAGGCTTTGTTATTATAGATATGAATTAATCTGGACGCTTCTTATAGCTATCACTTAAAGTTATAGAATAAAAACACTATCAACATTGTTCTCAAACTGTGAATGACTCTTTGGACGTGACATTTTACCTTATTTCCCCATTGATTCCCTCATCGATGTCTGATGCTGTAATCATTGCAAACACTGTGCCTGTAGGACTGTCCTCTGATACTATGGTGTTATAGACTTCTTCAGTAAACTCTGGTCGGTTATCATTGATATCATCTACTATGATGTGTAATGTCAGGGTTCCAGTTAGAGGTGGCAATCCTTTCAAAGACAAAATAAACAAACGGTTATAAGTGACGTAAAGAGTCAAATTTATTCTATCTTTGGTTTGAATTACCTGAATCAACAGCTATGATGGTAACTTGGTATGTTGAGTCAGTCTCACGGTCAAAGCTTTGGAGGATTTGGAATGTACCACTTGGAGAAATGGAGAACAAACCATCACTTATTCCTTTCTCTATGTGGTATGTTAGCTGACTGTTGGTGCCCAAATCTTCATCTACAGCAGAAACCTGAGCAAAATACAGACAAAACATCCTAAAAATTAACACTACAAAATCTTTAAATGAGATCTCAGTGATTAGTTTGGTTGACAGTGATATGTAATACATGGTGTAACAGCTGAGTGTGATCTTCCTCATTCTCTTTCACATGTATGGTTAGTGTTTCTGGGGTAAAGCATGGCACGAAGTCATTGACATCCAACACTGTGACGCTAATAGCAGCAGTGGAAGATCTTGGTCCTCTTCCCTGATCTACAGCTGTTATAATAAAATTGTAGTTTGACTGTGTCTCCCTGTCCAGGTTTTCCATAACAGTGACAACACCTCGAACAGAGTCCACCACAAACGGACCCCCTTGTGTCAGCCTGTAACGCACTTGTCCATTTTCCCCAATGTCTCGATCAGTAGCATGAACCTGGAAAAGGCTGGTTCCTCTGCGGATGTCCTCTTTGACTGTGAGATTGTAGGTGCTCTGTGAAAACTCTGGGTCATTGTCGTTTACGTCCTCGATGTGAACTGTGAGATCCAAAGTGTTTGCCATCCTGGGTGAGCCATCGTCTGTAGCTGTGACAGTGATAATCAGAGAATCCATATTTTCTCTGTCTAATTCCTTCTCCAGGTAGATTTTGCCACTTTTCTCACCAATGCTGAACAAGCCCTCTGAAACGTTATGTAAATAATATGAGACTCTGCTGTTTGATCCGGCATCTTCATCCTCAGCATGCACAGTCATCACTACAGAATGGAGAGCAGCATCTTCTGGGATATGAAATACTTTGGGGGACACAAACAGGGGAGTGTTGTCGTTAATGTCATGAACCTCCACTATAACCTGAGCTGTGCTGGTCAGCTGCGCCGACACAGGCTGGACACAGTCATGGGCTGTCACAGTCAGGTTGTAGAAAGGTTGGGTCTCCCTGTCTACCTCTGTGTTCAAGCAAAGACGACCAGCTGAGTTTATAAAGAACACTTTCTTTTCATCTCCACCAACTACAGTCAGTCGAAGGTCTCCACTGTCACCTGGCAGAGAGGAAAAGAAGATAAATGACATGATCGTGTTATTTATTCAACATAGGAGTCTAGAAGAGGATTGCCAAACTTAATGATAGTTTCAAGATGCATTTCCACCAAAACAAATCAGATAAGCAAATAAAAAAAATTATAGAAAACAAAATGAATATTTGGAATTTAATGTGGCATTTGTAGCCAACAAATGTGTGAATATTATTCACGCCTTTTCACACTTATCACTTGGCAGGCGTCGTTCTCCCAGTAATCCATGCTTCTCCTCTCACAGGTTGCGCAGAATGAGGTCAGCAAGTTCGGGTCAGTCTAATTAATGAGGCAAAGTTTTTTTTTTTTTTTTTCTTCGAATCATTTTTACTTCTACAATAAACTCACAGATAACATAATGTGAATGCTAATTGTAGAAACGTGTGTATCTTTGGAGAAAAAATATGAGAATCATACATGGTTCCAGAAACTCATTAGCTTGTCTGAACTGTGCGCTGTGCACGAGTATTGTCAGTTTGACCCCCATTAATTGCAAGGATGGATAAATCCCCTTGGGTAATGGAAAAAAGCAGATGCAGAGGGGGTGAGAAAAATCATATTTACATTCTATGTGCAGTAACTGTATAGCATGATTAGACTATTGCTTTTTGCTTTTATTGTATGTGATTGATTTTATAATTAGGGGTATATATGTTAATAAAAAAGAAAAAACTTTCATTATTTTCTCAAATGTGTTAAGGACAAAGGTTGTGACTATTTTTTTAAACATAAATCCATATTGCACTGAATTTTTAATCGTTCAACATTCACTCACTAGAAATGTTCCACATCATTTAGATTACATTTTAGCCAACATTTAAAAGAATTATGGCACAAAAAACACATGTAACACATTTTACATTTTCTCCATTTTTGGCCCATGTGCCGACTACAGACCTTGAACATGTCACCACATGACATCATATCACCTCATATTTCTGTCTATTTTCTTTATATGTTGGTTATTAAAACAAAAGAAAATATTGGTAACAGCTGACGAACAATTCAAGTGCACTGATCATTTTGATGAAATATAGATGAGGAGGATTTGAAACATACCACACTTTCTTCAAGGTTCCCACTTAAAAGGATGTGACCTCAAATAGTTTGGGTCACGTGACTTTAGAGCAAACCATTACTAATTTATAGGGTTTTTTTCCATGGGTAACACAGTTGACAGATTTCCGGAACACACACAAAGTGAATAATTTTATGTATATTAATTATTTAAATAGTTTGAAAACAGCTTTATCATGTTTTAATGATTATTTTGAACAAACAATGCTGAGAATAGTGAACACAAATATGTATTCTAGTGTTAATTCTGAAGAGCAAACTTGACATTAAAGAAATCAGACAGCACAAAAAACTGCAAATTCCAGTCCATGACGTGCTAAATAAATTATAAAACTTTTTAACTTTTTGTATCAAATGGAAGTGAAATATCACCCAAATGTATGGTGGCCCTGAAAGCTCGAAGCACTGCATCTTAAGAGAACATGCAAAAAGACAAAACACAAGCAACTTAAGAAAACATCTTCATCAATTTGAAAACACCTGCACAGCATTTAAAAAAAAGTGCTGCAAACAGATCACAATACAACAGAAGAGTTTCCAGAGGACACTTAAAAATGATGCACATTATTAGTCAATATACTAATTTCTGAATCATGCGATCACAATGGTAAAATAAATCAAAAGCATTTACTTTTATCTTATTTCCCAACACCTGACGGAAAGAGAACCTTAATAGGGTGACTCGAAATCCAAACATGTCAGAATGTGTGCATCACTTTTTAGTGTCTTCTGGAAACACGTCCATTGTGTTTTTACATCTATTTACAGATGTTTCCTTAATTTGCTTGTGTTTTGTCTTATTACATGTGCTTTCTTAAGTTGCAGTGCTGTGAGCTCTCTCAGGGCTACCGTACAAATGACCCAAAATAGAATTGATCATTGCTTGAAATTAATATTTAGTAAAATTGCTAAGCATACCCTATGAACTTGGCTAGTTTCATTTTAACACAATTTATTAAAAAAAAAAAGGTCAAGGACCAAAAAACAGAAACTGTTTAAAGTACATATTTAAAACAAACAAAAAATAAAATAAAATAAATAAAAATATTGTCTTTGAATTGCAGCTGCTTTCCTGGCAGCCCGCTTTGTTTACTAACAGTAAATGGGTCTATAGAGATCTGTATAGGATTTTAAAGACAGGCATATTGTTTGAATTGTTTCACAGTAGCTCTGAATATTAACATGAGCTACACTTTGGATGACTGTTCACTTTCAGTTACACCATTGTACTCACCATCATCTTCATCCGACACGTTCAAGGACAAGAAGCAAGTGCCGACCCGTGTGCCCTCCAGCAGTGACGCAGAAAGGACTTCCTGACTGAAAACGGGGGGATTGTCGTTCACATCCAACACATTGAAGTACACTCTGACACTGGACACCTGAGAGTCCCCCCGCTGCACCGCCACAGCGAGTATGTAGAATCTTTGTGTTTCGAAATCCAGACTGCGGGATAAAAGGAAGTCCCCTGAGAGGGGGCTGAGGAGGAACAGGTTCTCTCCGTCATCCTCCTGAACGGAGTATGTGATAGGCGTGAGACTTTTTAACTCTGATTCCAGTTTTCCCACAACTGTTCCTGTCAACACAGGATGACTTTCAGCACCGCAAAAAATAACAAAGGTCATTCATGAGAACAATGTAAATCTTAAACATCAATAAAATGTCAAAAAAATATTTGTAAACATTATGCTTTCGTTTCTTATTTACACAAGCCGAGGCCTTGCTGCACAGATGACTGACCTGGTGCTGTGTCTTCTTTCACTTCAAATGAATAAACAGTTCTGGAGAAAGCCATCTGTGTTTGCCATCTGTTCTGGGGGTGTGAGCTGCTGGTGCCTTGCATGGCCACAGCATCACTGGATCTATAAAACCAGGAGGGGAGCTTATGATGGCCTGAGACCATATCTACAAACTGCCTCTCACTGCTTCTATTCACCGTGCCTCCTGATGAAGTTTCATGACAAGATGTCATATTAAACACCTGAGGAAGCAGAGATAATTAAAGAAATGACAAAACACATTAAAAGGCCACTTATTATGAATTTAAATCCTGGATAAATTGTTTGGAGTGTCAAAAGTATAAATGTTTTCACAGCCTATACTTATTTCTGACATGTGCTGCACAGAAACTTTGCAAACAGTTTCAAATACCTTTGAATACACATTGCAATCAGTATTTCAATGATTTTCTAATGTGCCTACAACATTTGAAGGTAACTTACCAGGAAGTTAAACAACAAAACAGCACATCCTCTCCAACATCCAGTAGACTCCATTCTAAAAGTTACATCCCAAGAGTTTTTCACTCGTTTGTGCATCCAAAGTCATGTCCGAGAGTGAGATCCAAAGCAAAAGTAAGCAGACATGTCAGTAAAAAGTGAAGCTCCGAGAACTGCACAGCACTACCTTCAATGCTGGAGCCACAAACTGAAAACTATAAAAGCTGTATCCATAGTGACAACTCAATCTCTTCGGCTTGTAATCCTGACTGACACGCCCCATTTGACATTGCTCCATTCAAATTCCTGCAGCAGAAAAAATAGCTTTTTGAGGCCCCAAAATACAGCAGATTAAGAAGTTAGTTGTTGCTGAATATGCAAAAAGAAACAAGCCGCATTTTCTTTAAATTAAAAAAGTGCCACGTCACTTCTAATCTTGACAAAATGAACCCAGATCCTGAATAGTAGAGGAGAAACGAACAACATACACCACTATGTGTTGCTGGATCAGTCTGTTTTATATTCTCTGCATGGATTTTTGCTTTTGAGGTTCCTCGGTGTAGAGATGAAATGCACTCTTTGAACCTCTGGTAAGGTGGCCTGAAAGGAGCCTTTTCTCGCTGCGTGTCAGATGGCTGATTCATTCCCAGACTGCACGGCGTTCATTCAGCAGGTGAAAGGAAAGAAAAGAAACAAAAACCCCCGCGCTGAGTCACAGGTTTGGAAAGAGACACTGCTGTGCGCAGTACAGCTTATGTGATTGTTCGTGTTCCTGCTGAGCCTATGAAAAGCACTACCAAAATATTATGATAAAGTCTGAATTCAATTACTGCTATAAAGCCTTACTCCATTATTGATACCATGTAACAGTGCATATGGGGACAGGGCTACAAGTATTTCTGCCCCTTTCTGTCAAACTACAGTTGTAATCCCAGTTTTAACAACCTGCAGACACTGGAGGTAACAGCCTGTGTCTGTTTTATCAGCAAATAAGGAGAACTCTGGCTTCATTCATATCTGTGAACATCTCAAAAGAACAGAGTTCTTTGTAAAGTTAAGAGCCAATACTGCTGAGAAAAGTCTGATAAATGGAAACATGAGCCTCTTTAAAGCGACTGTGAGGCCAGCCTTACTATGAGACTGTCTCCAATTACGAGCAAAGGGAGCGCAACCTTAGTAAAGCTTCACAAGAGGCCTCTGATTGGACTCACTGGGGACGTGCACACAAGACACAGGAAGGACTCTTCACTTCAGAAGTTACATGTTCATGTAACTCTGATCTTATACCCCTCTAAGTGTTTACGAGCCAAGTTAACAAATTCAACAAGGTGACATCAAGGAATGAAGAATTAAACGAATGATGATTGTTCAATGGTATGAACTGAGATTTACTCAGTTATTAATGTTGAAACAAAACAATTAAAAAGATGTTTTTTCGTGATGCACTAGCTCAAAATGAGCTTTAATTTGTAGAGTAAAATAATTAATTCTGAAATGATTGTGTTAACTGGTTGTTTTCCGTTTACAAGTTTCTAAGCACAATATTTAATCCATAATTTTAGAAAATAAAAAGTTAATTTGATTTTCTGTATAGGTGTCGTATACCTTAAAACTTTCGATTTTTCTTATTTCAAGAAACTTTGGAACTCACAGTCCTCATAGTGTGTGAGACAAAAGCTATATGAAATTATCATCACAGCACTGTGATGCCGAATGTCTCAGAGTTCTTATACAAAAACCAATAACTAGCTGCAGCATATTAGCTGTAAGCTTTTGACTTCTGGCTTCATTATGGACCCCCCTCATGGGTCTAGGCTGTTTAATCTTTAAAAACAGATCATCCATTAGGGACAACAATCACTTAAAGGGAATAACACTGGACCGTGACAGATATGCACGAATGATGCATACAGTTAGTTTCAGGAAGAAGCACTACTCATGCAGCTCTGAGCCATCTAATAAAACTGCATCACATTTTAAATGTAGATGTATGCTTGTTTTTCATAACTACACTTTAAATTATTTACAGGCTATACTCCACACATTAATGCAGATTTACCTCGTCATGAATAATTTAACAAGGCCATTTTGTAGCCTTTATTTGAGTATAAATTAACAGCAGAAAGGAAAAAAGATCTGAAATGTATCTTCAATCTGTGAAGTCATCATTAGCATTTTTTTCTGTAAATCCCCCAAACCCACGAGTGTTTGAATTATAGATGTTTTACATGTTGACCCTCGCATAGCTTGACTAGCTTCATTGAAAATGTTGTGATTCAGGAAAGGAAAAAGAACAGCTTAAAAAAAACCCACGACCTTTATTGAAGACATTCTTTAATGTCCACAGCTGCATTTGATATTAGAGTGGTATTCAAAGAACAATAAAAAGACATTGGGACAGCACATAAAAAAATATTTCTCAAAGTAAAGAAAAATACACTACCAACTCAGAAATCTCATTTTTGAGTTGTAACACCTAAAGACTAGTTACTTTCATACTGATCTTGTTGCCCTCCTAAATTGGTACATAGTATGGCGGGATAAAGAACTACCACTAGAAAATCCGAAACTTAAGATATGTAGTGTTAACTTTACAAAAAAGGAGAATAACACTGTACATCTTAAAAACATTAAATATACACGTTCTTGCTCAATTTGAATTCTGCTTCAAGATGGTGAATCGAGTATATTAGGGTTATATGGCATAAACAAAATTTCAGGTCCCAACCCTGTGCAATCTACTCATCATCCTCATCATCGTCATCATCTTCCTCGTCTTCTCCCTCATCCTCCTCCTCCTCTTCGTCATCATCATCTGCTGCAGCAGCTGGTCCGGAATCCACTGTGCCCTTTGTGCGGTAGGCGAGAACATCCTTCAAAAGCATAACAGAATTTTTTTACAAAGCAAATTCAAACAAAAACATTCAAAACTGAAAAATTATAACGTAAACTTCAAATTCAATGATAAAATCCAGCGTTGTTTTTGCACCTTGTCGTATTTCTCCTTCAACTTCTGGGCCTTCTTCTCATAAGGCTGCCTTTCCTCTGAAGAAGAGTCGTTCCACATTTGACCCAACTTCTTTGCAGTGTCCCCAATGGACAGACTAGGATTCTCAGCCTTTACCTTGGGGCGAAAGTCGGCACAATATAGGAAGAATGCAGACCTGTGGAGAAGTAGAAGTAATAGAACAGAATGTACTTTATTAATCACCGAAGGGAAATTCAAAATTTTATTCAAGATAATACAATTCTTTCAATATTTGAGTACACTGTCGATTTGACATCTGACTTAAAAAAAAATGTTGCGTGTCAGTAACAGTACATACGGTGGTCTTTTGGGGGCATTTGGGTCCTTGTATCGCTTCTTCTTTGCACCCTTTGGGGGTTGGTAATTCTTCATTTCCCGATCATACCGCACCTTGTCTTGTTTGGCCATGTCTTCAAACTTGCCTTTCTCTTTCTGTGACATTGTCTAAATGAAAACACAATGTACTTAAACAACCTGATAATAAATACAACTGAAAATAAAGATTTAAAATTATGAACAATAACAACAACACAAAAAGATATTACAAATTTAGGTTTTCTACCTTCCATCTCTCAGAGCATTTCTTGGAGAACTCCGAGAAATTGACAGAGGCTTCCGGGTGTTTCTTCTTATGCTCCTCTCTGCATGTTTGCACAAAGTAGGCATATGAGGACATTTTGCCCTTCGGCTTGTTTGGATCCTTTACCATCTTGGATTACTAAAAGAAAGACAGAAGATGAAAACATTTGTTAAGAAAATGTGCATGCACCTGAAGGCAAAAATTTTAAAATCCCCCCGATCAATATCTGTTTCTTGCTTTGTCGTCCATCTATTGTTTAAATTGGGTGGTGGGAGGAGGAGGAGGAGGGTGTCTGGGATGACTGATTATCCATTGTATGTACAGGCAAACATGATGCTACTTTTAATGAAACACACCACATCCAGCATAATGTTCTCATGAAATAGAGCAAAGCTAGTAAAACAGCAGACTTCATCATGTAGAAGAGTAACGTTAGCCTCTCACAGATATAACGTGGGGCTCACCGGGCAGCATATGAATATATTAGCATTAGCCTCCAACGCCTTTGATTCAGAGCTAGCTGTTTGCCAGTATGACTCCGCTTTTGCTTTGTGTTCCCCATAGTCTATGGTGTACTCTCGCTTTTAGCATTAGCCTTCGGCTAGGCTAGCTACTTTTAGCAAGGTGGGACGATTATTAAAATGGCTGATTTGATTGCTAACAATGGCAAGCGGACTCTTTTCACTCGCCAGATTTTCCGGCCCATTTTAAGTTCTTGTAAGAAAAAAAATAGTTGAGAATGTTTGGCCTAAAATGCATATATGTAAGAACGAAGGCTGGGGGCAACTGCAAAAAGATGCTTCCTAACAGCAGACAGCAGTGTTAACCTACGTTCACCCTCTAGCTAGCGTTAGCTTACACAATAGTAACGCAGCACTTGGAAGCCAGCACGGAAGGCTACATGAGTTAGCTCGTCGCTGCTAACTGGCAAAACTCTGTTCCTACATAGTCAAACATAAGTGCGTGTGTTTATTGAAGAAGCCATGTTTCAATTTATCTCGCACTTAGTTTTTCCTATTTTTATATTTCCGCATGCCAGCGTTGAGAAACTACGTAGCTAAGTTAACCGTTCCCTGTTACACTCAAGCTAGCATCCTGCCCTGCTCAGTCATACAACTAAACACGTTCAACGCCTTTAAACACTGTGTAAACCATAACACTGCACACACTTTCATTCATAACAGATAGATACATAGTTAAAACGTCATTCTTCTTACCCCTGCAAGAGCTACAAGAGGCCAGTGGTACGTCGGTACGTCTCAGACAATGGGACGGAATAGCTCCGTCAGTGCGCGCTCTTTTGGCTGCGAGGATCCCCGTGTGGTGTTTACCCCTGTTTGCGTGGTGGTTCCCGTAGAACGGAAGACATTGGCTACCGTCAAATCATCGAGGTATCTCATTGGACAGTCGCTGTATCTGCTCGGCTTTTTGTACAGTTGGCTGTTCAAAACAAGCCGAGGGGATGGCGCTAAACTTGAGTAACACAAACAGTCAACAGAATTGTTTTGGCAATGGCTGAGGAACCAAACGCCTCCAAAAGAGTAACGTTTTCAACCGAGGTGGAACTAGCATAACCATGTATTTTACAATATGTTTTACAAATCAAGTTTCTGAAATGGATGTTTGTGTGGATGTATATTATTACAATAATGGAAAGTTTTTACCATGTCCATGCTTTAATTTACACAAACGCATAAATCTTGAGCAACTATTTCTGGACTAGATGAACACAGGAAATACAAAAAAGTCTGCCACAACCCATAACCGAAACATAACACAATTATCTAAGCCACTCAGTACTATTTAATTCTTATTCAAGTATTTTTATTATGTTATTTTTATTCCCTTTTTTGTGAAAAGGGGACAATATACATTAATTGACATTTAAACACATTTACTTTTCATTCTGTCACCAACTGTTATATAAAGGAGAATGTGTTTTAAATGAATGAAATCGAAATCAGGAGATCAAAACAGCAGAAACAAGATTGATGGCTAAATTTCTGACTTAATAAAGTTAAACTCCAACATAAAATTACAAGATTGTCACATTTACTGACCTGAATGTGTAGCCAGCTCAGTATCTGGAGGTGTTTGAGTGATTTTTTGTAACAGAGATTTATATAGTAGTGAAGTTTTTATAAAGCTAGTGATGTAAATTACAGTAATTTATTTTAAATATATAAGTGAACATGCATTCTTACAGTTTATTCACTTGATTTTTCCTGTTTTAACTTACGTTGTTCACTTGACATAACCTTAGAGGCTCATTACTTTAATCCCCAGAGTTGTATAAATGAAACATTAAAAAAAATGTTTTAACCCATGATAATGTAGAAAAAAAATAAATTGAAATGTGGATGAAATCACTTGTAATTTTAAGAAAGCATGAAGAATTCAAGATCTTGATGTGAGAAAATGTCATTCTGAAAAAATTTGGATATCAGCATGCAAAATATGTGTTTATAGCACCACTGGTCCAAAAAGACACAGAGGGCTGAATGAAACATCTCTGTAGACGTTACATTTTTAATGTAACATGTCCCCTGCAGAGCAGCTCGGACAGTACACGTTCTAATGTTGTTTGTCTCCATAACCACAGCATTGAGAAACCCGTCCCTGCTCAGCTCTCTGCCTGGAGTCAGAGAGACACCTGAAAATAAAACTGTATGATTCTTGCTACTTCAGCTTCTCTGTTCAGGCACGGAGTGAGCTTTCTTCTGGAGGAGGAAATGGAAAGGTTTTTATTACGTTGGGAACAATCATAACAAAAGGTACCAAAACAGTGGTCAGCGATGGCAGCCAAAGGTAATCATGAATCAAGATATGTCAAAATAATACAAACTTATTTATTAATTTAAATGACTTATTGCGTCAATACCTACTATTAAATTTCAGAGTTCATACATGCATTGTTTTACAGTGTAAAACAGCTTTGTCATTGTGTTTGGTAATAAGGCTTCCTCATATGCTCTGTCATACTGCTGTGAAGTTACATTCTGTAATTTGGTTTCTGCCTGTACATATATAATGCAAAGCTTATTTTAATTCATATGTTTAAATACAGTTTCTTGCTTTAACTGAACTGATATGAATATAGCAAATTCAACATCATGTCCAACATAGTTTGATATTTGCTCTGTTGTGAAGCAGATATTTCACATAAAAGTGAATTTTATTTGGAAAAATCCAAGAAAATTTCAGTGAAGAGGCAGTTTTTCCTCCAACAATGGTTGCCATCTGGGACCATCCTCCATACAACCATGACCTGACCGGAGAGAATAAAAACAAAATTAAGAACTTTGCCAGAACTTGTCTTATAACTGTTTTACCACCTACCACTATATTATTGTTGTTGCTGTGGGCTGAGTTCAGTCCATATTTGAGGGTTGCTCATGACTCATAAAAACTCTCCAGTGGATGTTTTTCAAGGTAAAGACATAAGGAAAAATAACTGGTCTGATATCACACAGGAAAAAAATTCTGTGTATGTTTATTTTCGTTCTTGGTGTGTTTTCTTTATGTGTTGATGTAAATTAAAGAATACTATTGTAAAAAAGCATTCTGGGCGCTTATAGCTTGCAGTGTGACTGATGTAAACTACAAACCAAGATTTCAGGTCAGTGATGTTTGTTTTTGCAGCGGGCAAACAGTGGTGGGATCCATATGAAACATCTAATAGAAGACAATTCATTCCCCATCTAAACTCAGCTGCACAGATTCTACTGTAAGATGTGATTATGTGTCTTTTGTTAAGTCTTTGTTTAATACATGTGCTTGTATGTAATTATTTACCTATTACAGATTAATACATACAAATCTGTGCCTAGATGCAGGAGCCCAACGTCTACTTCATTTATAGACTCGTACTCACAGTCTTGCCCCCTCGGCTCCACTGTCTATAAGAAAGACTTTCGCTGGAAGCTACCCTGCAAACCTGAAAGTATCCGCACTGGGACCGCCTCAGGGCAGAGGAGAAACAACCCGCATCCCAGTCAGGTTGGTATTTATGCTGTATTAGCTTCAAATTTAAGATTTATAGCTGAATCTTGACCTCTCACCGAGCACTTCTTTTTCCCAAAGTCTTTCATGATTTGGAGGATGCCCAAAGAGGCTGCACAGAGCATAGACTATGTCAGCCTCCCTTGGAAATGTTCTCCATCTGAGGGAGTGATCCGCAAGGCCTTGACAGCACAGTACTGCTCCACCTACAGATGTAACTTCACAGGGATGCCTCAAGGTAAGAGGAGTCTGTTTGTTCAGGCTTGTGTACAGAAAACATGTCTGGGCAGCTGAACCGATGATTCTCAAGTATGCAGGCAGCACAAATCAAACCTCTGTTATCAGACTAATCTTCTTTACCGCACATTCTGCCTTTTCTGTGGAACTTGTTCAACAGGTTATTATGATATTAAAACTGAAGGAGGAAGATTAGCGCCTCTGCACAGCAGGGGGGAAGTGCCTCTCTCTGCTGACACAGAGATGAGGGAGAATTACTGCAAGCCCAGACGAAAACCAGAACTGTTTGGCAGTCACAGCTACAACACAGATTCTTATGCGGCAAGTTGTGGTATAGGTACTGTATCCTGACATAATGTCTGAGATTAACACAGCTAGCATTGCTGGCTGTTCACCATATTAACTTAGCAGTAATGCTAATGTGTTGTCCTTTGTGAGTTGCAGTTCCAACTGTTGTGCGGAGGCATGTCCACACACAGGGAAAAAGATATGACCAAACAAACTACAACAGGTTCTTTGGAAAGAGAGTCACTGACATCTCAGACGTGTTGACGTCTCTGCTGCCAGAAGAGATGCAGCAGCTACATAACAGTTTACCTGAGGAGGGTCAGTGCTACTGCCTTTGAGTCTTTGAGAGTCTTATCAGTTGCTGATTTTGTGAATCTGACAGTAATTCATGTTCTTGTCTTTTGATTTTGCAGAAAAGGAAGCAGTGAAAACAGCTCTTAGTAAAGATTCAATCAATACTGAGAAAGAGAGAAAATTTCCAGCAGTTGTGCCAAATTCATGCACACCAGGGTGGATATCAAGCTGGCCGGGACCACAGTGAAGCTCAGTGAGGGTCTTTTATCTGTGTTTGCATTTTGTGTTTTTATGTTATTTCACCACAGGGAAGACATGTAACATAAAATAATACAGTGCATCAGAAATGTGTTTAATAGTTGTGCAGTCACTGTTATTTTGAAGCAGGGACAAATAAGGGTTGGTATCAAAAATCTGCTTTAAACATGTTAAAACAACATGTTAGATGTTTGTTTAATCAGCTGTGTGGTTTCTGTGGTGACAGATCATTTCCATTCATTTTAATGGGACAAAAACATTTGAAAAATTCTGGATATTTTAAAAAGTACAAGGGTTAGAGACATAAAACATAAACACACAGTTTTCCTTAACATGATGAACATATTAATATTTGAACAGTGAAAATCTGTGAAAATTTGTTCCAGGGGTAGAGAGCCAAAAAAATGTATGTAAGAGTAAGCAGAAAAATAATTAAGTCGGATTTCTTTGTTGAAATGCTGTACTCAATTTTTCCAACATAATTCACCTGTCTAAAAGATATGTAAATGCACTGATGTCATGATATCATTGTTTTCTCTTTATTTTGGGTTAATTGGTTTAAAATCATTTTAAATTCCATTTTTACAGTGTAGTAGACTACTAAAATCCTACGCGTAGTAACATTTTTACATGATACCAATGGGGTTTTTTTATGAGAAACATTGGTTACACCATTTGACAATGACCACATTTTTCACTAAGTAATATAAGAAAATGAAATATTTCTGCCTGATGAAAAGATGTTTGTCTTGCATGAGTTTTGCTGCAATCTAATTTTCTGATTTGACATCATGTCAGCTTTATGAATATGATTTAACAGAATAAACGTTATTGTTGAACTGGTTTAGTGGATTCTATCTTCATTTTTTATAGGCGTTAACACTTTCTCAGTAATTGATCTTATACTTTTAATTACAAATAATGCATTCAGTCTGAACAAAGGAAGTTTGAAAAAGTTCATTTATCTATTAGCCTACTTCTGGAGTTTCAATCAAAATGCAAAATTGCATCCTAACCAACAGAATGAATACATTTCGGAATACCTCCAAAATTGCTGCATCGTATGAAATAAAGTAAAATGCTATTAATGTAGAGTTCTCCTGGTTCCTCTGTCTCTCTTTGAGTGCAGGATCTCATCTAAGGTGATGGCGTCTCAGTTTTCACTCTTGGTTTCTTAGTTACGGAGGGGCCCCATCAGCGATCAGGTGTAACAGAGTAAAACGCCAGGTAGACTTGTGTGAGATCTGCCTGATTAACATCTGCTTGGAGGTCTGACTGAGAAATGTTCTTCCTGAAAGTCTGATTTAACATCACGTTAACCTTTGAACAAACAACCTCTGACCAGGATGCCTGTGTGGAGAAAGAGTCGCTCGAATTCAGCTGCAGGAAGATTAGAATCTGGAGGTGTGACCAGGTATTATCTCCTGACATCTCTCTTAGTTTGCATGTTTTTGAAAGTTGTCTTTCCTGTTCAATACTAACTTAAAGTTTGAATGCAAAGACAAAGGATGATGTGACATTGAGTTGGGTTTTTATGTCATGTTCAGGTTATGTTTACTGTTGTCATAGTGCGTTAGTTACCACCTGTGGCAGCACTGAGCCATCACATCAAGATTTGACATTTATTTGTAGTTTTTATAGCCTGTGTGCAACACTGTGCCAAGTTTTCATACAACAACATCCTTCACATTTGCTTTTGTAGGATAAATTCACTCATTCCTCTACATCATAGGATCAGTGCAGGGGTGTAGCTGCCCTCGGCATCAATAATACATTGTTGAGTTCAACAGGTGCTCGATCTTTATTTTTTAATACCGTGGAACTAAAACCATATAAAAAAACATTCAAGTTACACAATATATGAATACAACCAATTTCATTTGTTTTACTTAAGTTAAAATCTGATCAAAGAACAACAACAACAAAAAAAAAATCCGTTTCATATCAAGTCTGCAAACAAAAGTACAATCACCTCGATCCACCTGCCAAGGGTGCAAAACCTGACCGACGATGGGCCGATTCTTCTGTACAATGCTGCTCCTGATCAATTCAGCAATGAATACAATTAAACAAACCTAAAATCCAACATAGTTCCAAAAATATAGCATTTATTGCTACATACCTTACAAAAGAAAACCCCGGTACACAGAAACACACGCGCTCCTGGTTTGGATGTAAAGTTGGCGTGTGACGACACGCCCGACCTTAAAGTTCCGGGGTGTGCCCATCCAACCATGGAGCACAAAAATAAAATAAAATAAAATAAAAATTGCCGGTGGCCACTTACAAAGGGTTTAATCGCTATGATTTTTTTTTTTATTTCTTCCAGCATCCTCGCTGAACTGGGGAAGAAAAGGGAGAAGACAAGAAACACATCAGGTAGTCGGGGTGAAAAAGTCACAGATGACTTCTCAGCATCGATGCGAGCTGGTGTCAGCGAGGAAAGACACGAGCAGCCTGAATGGTTCACTCGAGAGCTGCTGAGACAGCACAGGAGACGACACTCTGTCACACTTGGAGATAAGGCTGAAATCATAAGAAAACAACACCACATTGCTGACCTGACTTTGGGAGTGTGCAGCTTTGAGGTACAGATAAATAAAAATCCACCTTAAACTAAACTGAAATAGGGTTATAAAAGTTATCTCACATGTGTCTGAAGTGTAGGTTATTTAAGTGGTATTCCAGGTCTCATTTTAAGCCTCTCAGTGAGCTCTTTGTCAGCTTTTAGCCTCAAGGTGTCACCAAAGTGTTACAGTTCACAGTGTGATGCCTCTCTCCTGAAACCAAATTCCAGCTGAAGCATATATCAACAGCAGCAGCAGCAGAATGAATGTGAGGTAATGCCAAAAACGCCATTTTAAATCAAGTTGATGCTCAATTTACTCACAGCCTGACAACACATCGTGCAGAACAATCTGTCCCACAGCCCAGGACGACCATGTTTCAGGCCAAAATAACACAAACACAGCAGCTGAGCCAACTTTACTCCAAAGAACCCTCAAAGAATCAAACCCAAGCTTTCAGCCTGACAGGAATGATGGAAGGATGTAGGAGGTTGTTTTTTCCCCTCTTTTCCCTGAAAATGCTCTGGCTGAAGTTTGCAGATGTCAGTCACACTCTCATGCTTAATGTAATGAGCAATGTGCCATGACAGCTCAGGCAGAGGCAGGCACAGGATTCAAAGTTATGCAGCTCTAATAAAAAAAGGGGGATTTGGAAAGCAGTCGAGGTTGTGTGAACACTTTAAGTCCTTCCATCACTTTGACTGATTAAACAATTATCGGTGCAGTTCAGGAGATCCCGTAGGGAGATCTCAGCCCTCGTTACACCAGTGAGGAATTAGGTCTGTTTATCCCTGTTATTTATTAATGATGGATCAAAGAGTGTCATGGATCAAGGACCTGCTGCTAGGAAACCAAATTGAAGAGAAGCCATTAACCCAGAGAGCGTGGCCCATCGTTTGCCTTGCAAAGCATCACAGAGACTTGACAAAGCAGGTGGTGGCTTTGGTGGCCATTAAAGAAAGTCATTCACCCTGAGGTGGAGCCCTAATCATGTTGATTGAAAATTAAACTGTGAAAAAACGTCCTCCCTGACCTTGGTTTGTGTTATTTAGCACTTAAACTTAATGAACTGCCTGGTGAGTGGGTCTGAGTGACTGTAAGGAGCTTTTATGTCATGTGTTTTTCTTTCCCCCCTCATGTATTCTTTAATAACCTACACCGAAGCAGCTCAAGGTTATCTCAATATAATGCCACTTTTTCTCTTTTCAACAAGATTGATGAGACAATATCACTCGACAACCTCCAGAAACTGAGACGAGCATTTGAGGTAAAAAAAAAAAAAAAAAAAAAAAAAAACTGCATCTTTTAAGAACAAGTTTGCTTTTATATTTCCGCAAGATTTGATTGTGTTTTTCTTTCTGCAGGAGTTTGAAAGCAGTGGCCTGAGATCTATTGATGCCAGGAGTTTTGGACGTATAGCGACAAAGTGTTTGGGTTTGCCTGAGACAGTAAGCCAGTGTGACGTTTCTTTTTATATCTTACTCTCTCAGATTCTTTCATCTCCATGTTTTTTTTTTTTTATTTTTATTTTTTTTCTTGCAGTGGGACCAAGCTTTTGCAATCACCTGATTGGTTTACAGTGAGTCTCATTGCACTTTGTTCCTTTGTTCTTTTAATTTCACAGAGCAATGCACAGATTCAAGGGCTGTTCAAGAAGATTGATTATTCAGGCCAAGGAAGGATTTCATGGGTGAGGAGAAATTGATATTTGTTTCTTATGGAGCATGCAGTCTTTTTTATTGAGTGTATGGCCTCAGTTATAAAACATTTCCATGCATGCTAACGCCAGAAATCTGTAATAAAAACAAAAAAAGTGAAGCCAATATGAAATCTGACAGGGTTATTTCTGCTGCTGTAATTTGGTTAGGAGTAGCAGAGCAAGTGTAACTGAACACAGTGATCCAGGATAAATTAGCTTTTCTAGTGCCAAGTTGACTCTACACTAACATATTTATCCTGAGCTAATTCCAAGACAATAGTGAGAGCATGTACTGTATTTATATTGAGGCTTAAAGCTTGATTTTTTAGTATGTTTTTCCCCCTCAACTGGATCATAAATTTTGCTCACTGCACAGAAAGCTAAAAAATAGTGCAAGTTTATGTTTTTCTAAAGAACTTATTCGAAAATATGCCTTTGTCTGGTGTTACGCTTGACAATATTTTTAGTCTAAAACCTAATGAATAATTCTTCTCTCATAGGAGGGCTCAATTTCCGCTGGAGATGAAGTAAAAATTCAAATTATTTATAGATTATGTGATAAAATTATATATATGGACACAATAAAAAAATCTCTAAGCCAAATTCTGACCAAAATTTGATGTGACATTAACACAGCCTAGCTCCCTCCAGGAACAATGTGCACAAAGTTTTGATCAATATCATGAAGCATAAAACCTCCACTCAGCTATAGCTGGTGTAACCTTGATTGTGATGTCTGCTATGAAAGATGTAACACACCTGCCTGAACAACACTTCTCACCAAAGCTGTGTCTTTCAGGGTGATTTGTGCACACACATGCTGCAGGAGTACAAAGAGAAGCAAGAAACCATCAAACGCAGCAAACAGGTGGCTTTCACTCTGCCCGCCACCACAAGGACGTTGTGTCACGGCATCCCCATCGTCAACATTCGACCCACTCATGACGGCACCATCGCCACAGTGAGAGAGGATGGAGTGGTTTGCTACTGGAGCCCTGAACTCAAACCACTGCAGACCCAACAACTGTTTGTACGATTTTATTTTTGGATACTTACACGAACACTTAAAAAAGAAAAAAAAAACTTCAGTTTTGAAGCACCATTCATACGTAGAGCAATTCAAAGAGCTTTATAGAGCTGAAAAAAAAACAATGAGAACAATGAGAGTGTTAACAGCATTCAGAGAAATATGACATGTGGCAGGCATGTTGCCTCAATCAAAGCCGATTGTTTAAAAGTCTGTAATTAATCTTGGAGCTTTATGCTATGAAAAGAGCACTGCCAAGAAATGTTTGAAAATCCCCAATACGCCGACGCTCCTCCTCTGTCTGTATCATAAGCTATTTATAGATATAGACCGTGTAAACAGAGCTATATAGCGTTGGGGAGCAGGGAACATGATGCCACACTTTCCAAGTCATGTATGTCACTTACCCATGAAACATCAAAGTTAGTTCTGGTTGGTGGAGTCTGCAGCAGAAAAGATTCATGTGCAGATTTGAAGCAGATGCTCATGTTTGTTGAGTCGTGTCAATGTTTTTTTTATGATTCTCTTTGCTGTTCCTCCTCTGCTCTGAAAGCAAGGTGTAGATGCATCATTGGTCAACGGAGCTGTCAATCATGATGTCATACCCCTCCCCCTCCCTTTTTTCATCTGTTTCATCTCTTAGTTTTTTGGTCTTACTTTTTGGATATCTGTTACAGCGACCATGTTTCTTATCCAGTTCATCTTCTTATGTACTAAAGTCTGTTTTTTCCCCACATATAATAACTCCCATTTCTCACATATATGTAAATGGCAAGAAGTGGGGTCAGCTGATTTGGCCTTTGTATTTCTTATTCATTGTTTTAACCAAATATTACTCATAAAGGGCCGGACAAAATATGGTTCTTTTAGTGGATGATTTATACTTTGGTGTGTTTGTGCATGAGACAATGACTTGTATTAATCATAGTGCCTGGGTTGAATTTAATGAAGGACCATGCCACCCCAGAGGAACATGGTGGCACAGTGATGGTTTTTTAATGATCAGTCATGGAGGCATGAAGGAGACGACATAAAATGATCATTAGCAGGCTACACAGTTCATACCTTTTAGGAGGAATACTTCTTTGGAGGAAGAAAACACAGAATATCATCAAATTCAGCCGTTCATACTGTCTATATGTGAGCTGCTGTTATGTTTTTCTGACATTTGGATTCATCCATCTTTATCAGACTGAAGGCCCTGCTAACAGGAAGTCAAAGTGGGTGAGTGATTTCACCGTGATGACGGAGTACAACAAGCTGATGATTGCTACAGGGTAAATTATGAAAGAAAAATAACTGACAAGTACATTTTGTTCACTCCTCAGCTGTTTTTCTTTTTCATCATCCCTTTGTTTGTTATCTCGCAGAGACAGAGAGATCCAGCTTTATGAGTTTTCCTCTCTGAAGCCTCACTGTCAGATCAGTGCTCTGGACACCGTGCCATTAACGTTAGACTACAGGTGAGAAGATAAACTCCACCTTAACATGTCCTCAAAGTGTCTCAATAACACACACTGCTGTCTGTGTTTTCTCCCACAGCTACATTGGAGCGGATAAATGCTGCATTGTATATGGAGACACCGAGGTACTCTTTTAATTAAAAACTCATCTAAACAACCATCATTAATTTTGTTCTGCTTGATTAACACTTTAAAGAGCTGATTCGAGTGTTTATATTTCAGGGATGTGTGACGATCATGTTAATCTCCTCTGTAGCAGAGACTCTCAGGTAATTGTTCTTCTCCTGCCGCACACACTCACTCGGTGTGTTTCCTCTGTCGACTTTACATCAGTGATATTAAAACGAGAAAAGGATGTCACGATGTGAAGATGTTCAAGTGCAGAGACGAGTGACAAAATGCCGAGACAGCTTGTTCAGACTTTGATTTTCTGCAACAAAACACAGCTCAGCCAATCACATTTGTTCACCATCTTGTTTCTCCCTGCAATTGTTTTCTCGGCTGATAAATCGGAACTTCAGAGGGAATAACTGGCACAACATGATTTCCTATGAGAGAGAGAGAGAGAGAGAGAGAGAGAGAGAGGTGTCTGCACTTACAGATGAGATAAAAGTTTAAACTCCTTTCAGAGCAGCAGCAAAAGAGATTAACAAAACATTGAATTTCTAGTTTATTGTTATCCCTATATAGTCTAACATATTCGGTTTACAATTGAGGACTAGATATTTGAATGCATCACGCTGTTTAAACTCTCCAGTCTCTAAAATGCTGCAGGAATCTGTTTGTTTGGTGCCAGTGAGTCAGCATTTAGTCATTCATTGACTGGAGGGTCACTGCACTCACATTGTTGCAAATGCAATCTGTTGAAAAGGCTTGTTTCTTTTGTTGTTACATGTGGAACCTTTTATTCTATTCAGAATGGAAAACATGGGAAGCTGAGTGTTCCTCATAAAAGTGATCCTGCACTTATTTTGTTTTGGTTACAAAAAGTAAAAAAAAAAAAAAAAAAAAAAAAAAAGCACAGCAGTGTTTAGACTCCTGGATAAAAAAGCTGTTTTTAGAGTCGTATCTGCAGAGCTATTCTAAAGATGTGTGTAAAATTATACCTTATCCTGTTATAGGTTTCCTGCCGATCAAATAAATTACAAGTTGTGTGAAGCTGTGTGCGCGCGCGTGTGTGTGTGTGTGTGTGTGTGTGTGTGTGTGTGTGTGTGTGTGTGTGTGTGTGTGTGTGTGTGTGTGAAGCTGTGTGCGTGTGTATACATAATAACTTTTCTTTTTGTAGACTATGGAATAAATCACCAAAGGTGGACGACGTGCCGAACATAGCAATTGACACCGCAGTGCTTTCTCCAAATGTGACCTTCATCAGATGGAAGGTGCATCAGGACTGGGTGACAAAGGTGATTTATAAACGTTCAGCTCAAGTGCAGTCAAGTGACAACTTAAAATATCTGCAGAAGCCATTTATGTTTTGGAAAGTGAGATGGCATTTTGCTTAAACAGATAAACCTGGAATAACTCAGAAACGTATTCATCTCTTCTTAAGGTTAAATACTTCCAAAGTTTCCAGGCGGTTGTCTCCTCATCAAATGAAGAGTCCTCATCCCTTGTCATAGGTAATTTTTGCTTCATTGTTGCTGTAGCTTTTTTTTTATTATTATTTAAAGGCATTTTTTGGGGAAGAAACTTGGGATAAATGAACACAAGTTTTAATACCATGTCTTAGAATTTAAACACATCCTTATCCATAAGATGTCTGGCATTAGCAGAGAAGATGTGGCAAGTTTTTCATGGGCACAACCCACATACTCAGCTCTGCTGCTCATCCTACAAATGCATGTTTAAGGTGGCCGGTGTCATACGATTTAAAAAAGCAACAACACAAATGCAAACACTGCAACACAACAGAAGTTAAAAGAGGTTAACTTACAGTTAAAAACAGACGGTTTTCCTAACGAACACAGAAAAGTTGTGAAATAAAGTGAAATTTTGTTTTCTGTCTCTTCCTATTTATCATAGCTGAAGTGAAAAAAGAAAACAATGTTTTACTTGCTACCACAAATTTCTGTTTCCATTGGGATAACCCTCCGTTAGAAAACAGCTAATGCTGACCTCTTTTAACTTCCGTTGTGCTGTGATCTACAAGCCACCGTACATGTTCCTTATAAATGTGAGCTGTGTCCCAGTTCAGGGTCTGCAGCCTTTGGAGGACCCGACCTTCCTAAGGCCAAACTAAATTGAGACAGCCTGGTCTACTGAGCATTTCCTGTTTGTCACTCTTGACGTCACGCAGCTCTGCTCTCACCTATCAGGTTTACATCAACATCACAAAAAATCATAACTATTCTAACTTTTATAATTTGGTCATCAGTCTCTCTTTGCCGCTCTCAATGCTACTTTTGCCACAGCTGTGAGGGGCTGTGAGGAAAAGCTAATGGTTTTCCAGGACTCCTTTTCCCATGAGCACTTGCACCCACTGTCATAAGAACATGACTCTTACCAAGCTGTGTGGTTGTTTTAACGCAAATGAAAGGAGAGCAGATCTTTTTAACTCTGCTTTTCTTTTTTCAAGACAACTTTTTCCCAGGATGCAAAACAATGAGGTTTTTATTAATAGTTATGTAGCACTATTATTTGAAACGCAACTACAATAAAACTTTGTAAACTCAGTTTGTATAGCGTAGTTTAGTAGCCAGCTATGTTTAGCACTGCTCACAGCTCTGAGACGTGTCTGTGATGAGTAACGTTAGTGAATTCTGGTTATGTCCTGGATGACCTACATAAGGAAGCTGAGAAACAACATTTTAAAATCACCTATTTTGGTGCCGATAATTTCATTTTAAACTTACTGAAAATAGTGACAGAAACTATAAACAAAAGATAAAAAATGAATAAGCACAAATGAAAAAGTGCCACATACTTATTGTGACAGGGAAAAGTGTTTTTAATCCATAGCGTGCAGTAATAACAGTCCGCATTGAACATTAGGCAGCCTGATAGCAGAGCAGTGAGAAATGACTGTTGATGAGTCATACATCACAAATTCAGTAATCAATGCCAGCATGCGTGTGTGTCCGTGTGTACATGTGTGTGTTTGTGTGGGTCTTGTTGATTGCTCATGTCCACCTGCCAGCTCGGTCATTTATTCCAATAATGACTCACCCAAAGCTTGTTGTCTTGCACTAAAACTTTCTTTTTCAAAATTTCATCTGGAGGCTGCGTGCTGCCTCTCACGGATGCCGAGCAGCAGCTGATTGAGATCAGAGAAGCCTGCTACGAGGGTAAGATTAAGAAGTTCCAACTGAGCTGGACTCCACAGCAGCGAGCATCGTGTGACCAGACAGTTTTTAGCATCTACAAAGGCGTGAAGGCGTTTGACCTTTGTGGGAAGCACAGCCTGCTGGTCACTGGAGGCATGGACCGACTCATACGAATGTGGAACCCACATTTTTCAGGGTGAGGGACCTGGAGCTCAGCAGGAAGCACTGTGGATTAGTGCTGATTTAAAAAGACGCCTCTTGTTGGTTGTGTTTGCCTTTAAGGAAGCCGAGCGGGGTTTTGAAAGGCCACTCTGCCCCCGTCGTTTACCTCACAATCTACTGGGAGGAAGGTCAGATTTTTTCGGTCTCCACGGACAGCACTGTGAAGGTGATTCATGCCACATTGTTGTGTTTCTTTTCAGAGATTCCCGACTGATCCAATATTTAAAGGAGAATCCTTTTTTAAGTGTTAAGTGCTTTTTCTTACTTTCACTTGTATTTTCTTTGAAAGGAATTCCTTTGACTTGACTTGACTGAATATGTGTCCAAATATTTCCTCTTTCTTCTTTCAGGTCTGGGATATTCAGGATCAGTGTTGTCTGTACACAGCAGACCAAAAAGCAAGCAGCATTCAGGGTGACATATTTGCATGCTGGTATTCCTCCACTCTGAATTCTCTCTACATAGCTGCAGACTGCATGGCCGTACTCTCCCAGAAGACAAGGTTTGCTGTCAGGCCTTTGTGCTTTATTCATCATAGATTCACTGCACTCCAGAGACTATTTGAAAATATTCCTCCACTGAGCTCATTTAACACATTTGATGGTTTTTGGATGTTCAAAAACAAAAAAGGCACAGCTGATGATTTTAAAGATTTTCTTTGAAGACTTAAAAAGTCCCACTTTCACCCCAGAGGCTTAATTTAAGGTTTCTTTTCAACTCTTCAATTTATAATAATCTCTCCGTTATTCATTTTGTTATCTTTTCCCACTGTAAGGCCGAAGCTTCACAGCCGCCTGACTGTTTCACACTATGAGCCTGTTACATGCTGTGGCTACAGCCAGGAGTTTCGTCAAGTCGTGAGCTGCTCTGAGGGATCTGTGAGTGAATTAGTGCTTTACAGCAACACAGAAACAAATAACCTGCTTAAAATCTCAGCAGAGAACATAATCCAGTCATATTCAAGCAAGAACGTGACTGCTTTACTTTTCTCTATTCCTTAAATTAAAATTTTTAGATGTGCTCGAACAAAAGCAGAAATAACAGGGTTGCAAAAGGGTCAGAAATTTTCTTTTCAGTTTCTTTCTCTTTTCTTGTTTTCAACTTGAATAGCTTCTTGAAAGATGATCTTGTTTGAAACAACATGACTGAATGCAAATTCAACTGTGTACCATGAATCAGGTTTGCGAACATCATCAGTAACTACTTTATGAGCCTACACCAATTCCTTTAAGACCACATTTCTGGATTTGCAGTCTAAAAGTCCTGTCAAATTAAGTTTTGATGATAGTACCGAGGTCAATATAAATGAGATGGTACAGTTAAACTTTAAGTAATTGACACATTTAAGTTAAAATAACAAAATGCTCATCAAAATGTGTATCATTTTTAGCGGCTAGCTAGCCAGTTTTCTGTTAGCTCTGCCAGATAAGACCACCAACTGACAGACATTAGTAATGTGCTTTGTAGTGAGCTAACATTGGTTAATAAATAAATTGTAATGATAGCTAGCTAACTTAACTTTGTGAAACTTGCAGTGAATTATGCTGGCTCTACTAACTTAGCTAGCTAGAAGGAAAAATATTTTGTCAGTTCCTGATCTTGAGTTAGCCTATGTTGCTAGCTAGCTAGCTTGGTTTATGAATAAAATTTTGCATGTTTGCTTATAAAAATATTTATGCCTGTATTCATGACAGCCAGACTCAATTAAGGAAAAAATCCCTGAAAATGTATTTATAATCACATTTTAAAGTATTGCATTAGACATGTTTGCATGCAGTCTGCTTATAACAAACCTAAATGTTTAATATTTATACATGTATATGACCAGGTAAATGCAGCTAACAAAAATTCCTGAAAATTTCTGTTAATTCCTGAAACTGCCCATGGAAAGTTTCCAACCTTGAAAGTTCCTGGAATTTGTAATTATTTCAGATTTTGGGATCTTGTTATTTTTTGACCTTTGTTTTTATTCTGCTTCTTTGAGGGCAGTTTTTTCATAGAATTGTTAAACAGTCTTGAGTTTGATCATTACTTCTAATGGTAGCAGTCCTAGAGTCAATAATTATGATAATATGAAAACATGTCTGGTTTCAGGTTGTTAAAGTCTGGGATTTTGATTCTGGGCAACAGCTTTTTGAGTTTGGCGGGTCACATGACCTCTCTGCCATCACCTGTATGACCTTTGACCCCAGAGGGAGGAGGTACAGTACATAAAGGAGCGTGTTAAATCTTTCAGTTTTCATTTTTTACTTTAATTGCATGACTGAAGGTTTCTATGTTTGCAGACTTGTAACAGGTGAAAGAAATGGTGGTTTAAAGATCTGGAACTTTAATAACGGCCAGTGCCTGAAGACACTCAAAAAAGGTTGGATTCAAAATTTCTTTAAAACATTATAACAGCACTGATGGTGAATATTTCACAATGAATCTTTCCTTCAGATGGTGTTTGTAACGAGGTGTGTGACTGCGTCTTCCTGAAGCTTCACAGGAACGAGTGAGTAAGGGTTTTCTTATCAAACAAGTGTTCTTTACTCTGTGTAAATTATAACCCATGTCGAGTTTGTGCTGTTTATTTTTTCAGCTATGTGATGTCTGTCGGTCGGGACCGCAGGATTGACATTTACTCAGTGAGTACAAAAGAAGATCTATTATTTGTCAGCTGTGTTTCATAAATCCCTTTCCAATTATTTCTTCAATTCCTCCATCATATTGCATCCCATTTTCATTTATTGACTTTGTCATTATAACCTGAAATCCAATATAAAACAGCATTAAAGCTCCTCAGATAGTTCACTGCACATAAAGATTGTTTTGAATTTCATATTAAACATGCTTTTTTAGAACGAGAGTTTTTTTCTGCATGGGGATGGCACTTTGTGTGATGGTCTGTTCTTCCATGATACAAAGAGAGCACTGGGATGTTAAATGTTTCCTATTTTGTTGACACCGGATTTGTGTTCCATCAGGACATACCTGAGGACCTCCATCATGTCCAGAAGCCGCAGCCCTCCTGGCAGGACGATCTGGTGATTGATTAACGTAAACTATCTTGACAGTAACTTTGAGAAAACATGTTTGCTCGTACGTAATTTATTGAGCACTTCAACAGGATCCCAGCCGGGAATTTGTATCCCTCTATGGTATTGAAATCGTGCAAACTAGAAGACAGCGTATGGCATGGACGCATGATGGATTCAGTCATTATTCCTCCATTTGTCGAAAGCACAGATCTTTGTTTGGTGAAAGTGATAAAAAGAAAAATTGTGTGTTGTGCACTGAATGCATCATGAACATGTTCAGAAATGCTTCATTTGCAGTAGCAACACAGTTGTAGGATTTTTTCAAACATTTATAATGCTAATTTGGGCAAAAACAGAAATAGTTGTTTTGGTTTTCTTTGCTGCAGTTTTTCTACATATAAAAGATTTTCTTATGTTGCGATTTTTGCGCTACATCAGAGAAAAGGTTTAAGATTCACCCTAAGTATCCGTGACTGCACTGTAATAAAACAAGGCTCACATTTCGGTACAGAAGGTTTCTTGGACAGTCGCGTCCTTGCTCTTCCACAGACACTCCTGCACCTATGGGGCTTGGAAGATAAATCTGTCCTGCTGCTTCTCTTTTCATATTACTCAGGCACACGCAGGAAGCTCTGCTCTTTGGTCCCCAAAATCTTTTCTTCTTTTTGCTGACTGGCTGGAAACCTCAGAGAGAGATGGGTAACAAAGCCTCCCTGATCTCTGCCCTACTGTGCAGCGTCGCCTGCAGACAGTTTTTAACTTCCCCTCACCCCCTTCTTCTGCTTTACTCTTCTCCTTCATTTCTCTCAGTTTTGAGAATTCCTGTAACATATTTTAATGTATTCTTAGTTCTTGTCATCCTCCTGCACCCATAACCTGTATAAACCCAATTTCATTGCTCATCATTTGTCATTTTTCTCTTGCAATTTGTCGATGTCCTCACGTCACACAGCTTCTCTTTGCTTCTGGGTCTCCATGCAGCCAAGTTTTGACCCGTCAGCACCTGGAGTGTATGACAGGCTCAGCTTCAGGGCTGCCAGTCGACTGAAAGCATGATTTTATCCCTGACTTAGTGCAAATCAAAAGGTGTGCACCTAATGCCCCATGCACTCCCATCACAGCCTCTCAGTTACATCACTTTTCTCCCTTGTGTATTTTTCTTTTCTTTTGTCCTTTTTTTTCTGTTTTCACATAAAATGATCTCAGGATCACATTTCTGAAACAAAAGTCTAGTTGCATATTCATATTGCATTTCAAAAGTTACAGAGATATTTCACGAATAACCACATTCAGAAGGCAGGAGGATGATTCAATCCTGGAAAATATCACAGCATGTTGTTATGCCAGGCACGTCAGAAAGCTGCCCACACTGTTGATGCTCATTAGGGATTTCTATTCCTGATCATTGATTATTGAGTCAGAGTGGATGTTAGATTTTGAGGATAACTCAGAGTGAGGAGAAATACTCATCTGAGTTGATTGCACACTGATATCAGTTCTGTGTAACCTTTAGGAAGACAGCTTGCAAACTTTTTGAATCAAAACCAGTGTATCAACAAACAGATTGGTGAGAGTCCTCCTTCTTTCTATAGCATGCAAATGAGAAAAAATAACCAGCACTTATGCTGGGAAATATCTGCCAGTCTGATATCAATATGAATAGAAATTACAGTCATTGTTTTGGCTGTTTTTGTGAGTTGTATTGCCTACAGCTGCAAGTTTGTGAGTCAGAACAGATATCAGCCAAAATAATTCTTTCTTGACTGAGGTTCAGCCTTTCACCATGTGTCATAAAAAACATTTGCCTGAGGTGTTTCTGTAAAACTGGAAACAAACCGACAGAACATTGTTGGTTAAGATGATGAAGAAGAGCACTGAGGAAAACAGTTTAGCTAAAGAGCTAATCAGTCAGTATGGTAACATGCTAACAATGTGCAGCATGTAAGTTCTCTCTCTGTCTTCTCAGTGTCCTAGTTTATACATTTATGTCTCTCAGGAAGGATGAAAAAACAGGGGTGTGTCCAGACTGTTTTGACTGGGGTGGCCAAATCAGGGCATTAGTAAAGGCAGGGGTGGCCTGGATATTTGTACTCATAGAAAGTTAATCAAGTAGCTATCATCCTGCCTTCACTGCATAATTTAAGATCTATCTTTCTTTAATTTTTTAACCCTTATAGTGCCCAGTGTAATGTCAGCACTACAATTGGCATATTAAGATTCAGCTGATCGCAGATTTAAAACCAGATAAGATAGAGTGATCAGTCTTTTATAAAATCTTGGGAGGCACACCTTCATGTTGTGTTTGTAGCATGTCCCAGAGCACTGTTTCCTTCCACTAATGTGTTTGCACAAATCCAGTATAAAGCATAAACTTAAACATTACGATTTAGACTGCGGTTGTTCACATTGCTTCCTATGTTGGATATTTTTTGAGGGACACAGCCATGACATTTCTGTGTTTATGAAAATAGGTATATTTTATAGATTATTGAACTTTGTAGCAATTTATTTAGTTAATCCAGACATAACTTTTATTAAAGTTTGGGATATAAGGGTTGTATTGATGTATACAGCAAAAGTTTTGTGCAAAAAATGACACTACAGCATGTAAAAATATAGAGATATGTTCTGACAGACATGACATGTCTAGGTCCTAAAGGGTTAATTTACATTTTTAATATTTGCCAGATAAAAGTAAAGACAATGAGAGCAACAGTTTATCTGACACAGTAAAAATAAGCATACCCTTTTTTGACCAAAAGTTTAAGAATAAATTCAAAAAAATTGGGAAGCACCTGTGGTGGCCAGTCTGATTGAAAAGAGGGTCACACTCACCCCTCTGGACACACCCCTGTGAAAAAGAGTATGTCCAAAATAATCTTTGAAAATAAAAAAACACAAACTCTATTTGCTATCATGTTTGCAGAGGTTCTCTGTTATCCAGTTTTTTATTTATTTATTTATTTCAAGTGGAGCTGCTTTTTTCAGATCCAACTTTAGATCAGTTTGCTGTCTCACTTTAATGTGTAAGCATTCTAAAGATTACTTGTTCACAGCTAACAAACACTCAGGCTGGTGGATATTTCTGTAGTTCTGCAGGTATTTTATCATAACTAAAATACTGCACAAAGAAAAAAAAATAATGTGGGAATGTTTTCCAGGGATACCTAAGCCAAATGCCGTGTCTACAGAGAAAATAGATGTTTTCACAAAAAAAAAAAAAAAGTATTTGTGTGTATCTGATTCTCAATTAGCCTTAAAATTGAAATCTCAAACTGCCAGTAATTAAAGCTATCTTCCATGCTCAAAGCTGTGCACCAGTCCCTTATAGTGTCTCTGCATAAACTTCAGTTATTTTATCTGATCTTAGGTGTAAATTGTGCTCAGGATGCTCCTGATGGCAGAGCACATCTCTCTCTGAGAGGGAAATTGATTCTTGGTGCATGATCCATTGTTGGGGGTGAGGCAGACTCCCTTTCCAGCTCTTTCATTATGGCTGCTGGTTACACTCACCCTCAAAGAGGTCCATTAACAGAGCAGAAAGATTGCATTTACAGTGGATAGTAAGAAAAGTGACCCCTTTGATTATCTACAGAGCCCTCTCTTGAAATTGTTTTTCATTAATGGCCTTCAGGACGAAGATCAATGGGTTGCTGTATATAGGTCGCTCTCTTTCCTGTTTCCCTCAGCCTTTGGTTCACTATGAATTTGCTTGTTCCCCCAGATGGTCAGTGTTGTGTTGCATCTCATTAAAACTTTAAAACATGGCCCAGTTCAGCTGAATTTTTCACTTTGGTTTGGATAGAAATTGACAGTGAGTTCACTTGTCAGCGCCTACGTCAGAACTGCCATCTGCCTTTCCTGAAATGTGCAGTTTCTTGTTGGCATCATCACCCAGAGCAAAATATTCTTTTTGATTTGAACAAGACTGTGCACTCAGGGTTTTGACACCAAGTCAGTTCTTGATCCAAAATGTGTGATACATTTGGCCAGAGTTCTGTAAACAACATCAAAATCTAAGCAAGAACTCAATGACACGTCTATGTGGCTTTAAGAGAATCACAGAAGTGCTTTTCATCTGTTCCCAGACTCCTAGATTTAAGGATGTTTACTTACTGTAAAAAATAGCATGTTTAGTAATGTCTTAAATGAGATTTAAGGAACTATAAATGTTCATTTGCTTTGTTTGTTAAAGATAAGATGACTGATGTCATTGTCATTTCTTCAAAGTTAGCAACAGACCCCAGACCGTTTAGCAACTGAGGTTGTACATCAAGCAAGAATGGGAAAGAATTCCACCTCCAAAGCTTTAACAATTATTGTCCTCAGTTCGCAAACACTTATTGAGTGTTGTTCAAAGGAAAGGTGATGTAACACAGTGGTTAACATGACCCTGTCCCAGCTTTTTAGGAACATGTTTCAGGCATCAAATTCAAAATGAGTAAATATTTGCAAAAAACAGATCATTATCTTCTATTTTTATTTACTGTTTCATTTTACTTAATTGAAATTAGAGTTAGAGAAACAAATCAAAACAGCTTTACTGATTTCAAAA
Organism: Labroides dimidiatus; assembly: GCA_030710495.1. Classification (NCBI taxonomy): domain Eukaryota; kingdom Metazoa; phylum Chordata; class Actinopteri; order Labriformes; family Labridae; genus Labroides; species Labroides dimidiatus. The sequence continues at coordinate 22,607,559 of CM061154.1, forward strand.
GTAAACTATGATTTTTACACTAAATGTGTTCACTTCAGCCATAGCAGTAGGCGATCCTGGCTTGCTTGGTTCCATTTTACAGTACTTGTATTCAGCCAAACTAACCAGTTGTAGCTTTGTAAATAGCAGATAAACATCAAAAAAGCAGTCTGCTCGGCTTGTGTAACTTTTAACAAGAATGTAAAAAGTTATTTCCCCATAATGAAAATTATCCAGTAGCTTGTTATTTTTTGGCAGAAAACACTATTACAAGACTAAACTTTTGAGATAACTTCAGCACAGTTTGACCTCTGAGTAGCAGCATGCTAAACTCATGGACATGAAACCCAGGGTATCTTTTAAAGTCCAAACAAAGGCAGGAATAACTCCTGAAATGCAAATAAAGATCCTCAGAGGCATGTCCTTGAACTGTTACTTAGCATTTGACTTTGCATGAATTCATTTTGCTCTCTAAAAGGACTCACTCTTTATCTTCCTGCAGAAAAATGGCCACAAAGACGATATCCTCTGTGTGGCACATTGCCCTCCATCTCTTCTCGCCACCAGCAGCAATGACGGAGAGATTATAGTTTGGAACCTGGTGTCTGGACATATACAGTGTCGGTTTGTCAGCCCTCCTTTCACAGAGCAGCAGAATGATGAAGGTATTTTCTTGCTGCCTGAGTTATAAATGTATTTATTCTATGAAAGGCTTGAGAGCTGTCATTTATTTGATGATTTTTCCATCACATAGGATTGGACACAAGTGTTCCAAGCATCATTTTCCTCAAGAACTCAAAGTTACAGCATTTTTCCTCGGCTACAGCTCTTCTGTCGTCTGGGGCGTTAGGTCAGTGAAATAAAGCACAATTTGAGTGTTTTGTTGCACATTATATTCTCCCATTGTACCTGTCAATACCTTTTAATTTGGTTCTGTGTGTTCTTGTTTAAAGGTTGGATAAATCTCTGTAGCATCGTCAGTGGAAGAAAATTAGTTGGCACTTTTAAAGCTGTAAGACATTCAGTATAACTTCTTGTTTCTGTGTTAAAATTGACTTCAAATTTATCATCTTTTTCTTTCCTTGAAAGTTGCTGATTCAACAGAAAGATAATTTGTGGTGCACGGTTTCTTTGCTTAGTTACAGTTTTTAAACACCTTGCAGGTATCTCCCTCGCAGCCCTGAAATGCAAAGCAGAGACCTTTAATATCTAAAACAAGGTGAACTCGAGGGTATAATACTCAAACTAAACATTTTCTAAGAAGTCCTCCCATGAAAAGTAAGAAAAATGTTTCAAGGCTATAAGACAAAACCCTTATTTTTCACAAAAATCCTTCAAAAATATTTTTGCTTTCCTTCTACACCTCACTGATGTTCTGTAACTTTGCAACAACGGCTCTTGAAAGCTCTTACTTCATGCACTTTACCTTTTGCACAGTCAGTTCATTTGTTGCTAGAACATTTTGTATTGTGTTAAATTTGCAGTGCTTTAGAGAGGACTGTTATCAGAGGGATGAAAATCTGTCAGTAGTAAAGGTAACATTTAATAACAGCAGGGGAGATAACTGTTTGGTGTTAATGTTTGATTCTGTCTTCTTTTATCATTCTGTCAGATTCACTCATGTGCAAAATGCCAGTGCTTCAATTGAAAAGCGCTAAAAAAGAAACAATGTTTGATTCGTCTTTGCAGTCCAGATTTCAACAAAAGATTGTAAAAATGGCAAAAACAGAGGAGGAAACCTTGTTGTATGCTGCAGACAGGATTGGATATGTTTATGTTTATAATATGGAGAAGTACATCCCTGGAATCAGGGGTAAGCTAAACTTCTATACCCTGTCATAACATTTATGAGATGGTTAAATTTATGAACATGACACAAACATGATGAACAATCACACAAAGAAGTATCTTCGAATTTGTCTTTTTTCACTCTTTCAGCTGAAAATTTCTGGCGTGCTCACACTGGCAGAATAACCGGGTAAGTCAAATATCAACCCAGCCTCAGGGAAGTTTGTGGAAACACTCATCAAATTATAATCTAAGGATTTGCATTCATAACGAGACTTCTTTTTCGCAACATGTAAATGTTTGATGCATGTTTTGTTAGCAGACAAAAGTTTTGCAGACATACTCAGTCCCTCCCATTACCTTTGTGCTTGCAATGATTACATGTCACCTCCTCCTCATACCACTGTACAAAAGCGATGCCAAAATACTCAGCAGCTGTTGCAAGTAGTTAAATAACTCAGTGTTTCGTGAATCACCTTTTTGAACTGTAGTCTGCTGATTGGTCGAAAAAATTGTGGCTTCCGGTGCAACAGCGGTAATACATAACACATAACCCCGCCATGTTTAAATCTCCAGTGGACTTTGTGAAGATAACTTTTGGGTTTTTTTGGAAAGTTGCACCTTTTTTTGTTCTTCATTGGATTAATAAGCAGGGTACACTGTGTCACACTGCTATGGCTGCACACTATGATGTAGCTGACTTGGCTATTGGCATCCAGCTTACATGTCTCCTACCAAGAAGGGCATGGTTGGCGGGGGAAACACAAGCTGAATAAGGCTTTACCGATCAGACCCATGCCAAACTGAACTGATCCATACCCGATTGGTGTAAATAGGGCTAATGAGGAGAGTTTGCAGTGACCACATTGGCTCTGCACAGAACTCCTTAAAGAGACCCCACCCTCACCCACATGCAGCAAGTAGCGGTGCGTCTTACAAAAGCAGTTCTAAACTTTAAGATCCTTACTAAAGCTCCTTACCTAAGTGGAACCAATCATTCTCAGTCTTGGCCGTCATTGCAGCAGGAACAGAAAACTTGTCTCTGCTGCAGTAAATTGAAGAAGTGTGTGTGTGTGGGGGGGGGGGGGGCTCTTAGACAATCAGCAAAGGTGGGATGCTGCCTGGAGTGCAGATCAGACATACCTCCATAGTGGTTGATGTAGGGCAACCTGCCAGAAACGTCGTCTCTCATTTCATCTTGTGTCTCTTTATTCTGGTCAGACTGCAGATTGTTGACAGTGATCAAGTGGTGCTTACCTCATCCACCGACCACACTGTGCGCCTGTGGAGTGCGCTTGGAGAATTCATAGGTGGGTGTCATTTAGCATCTGTCACTTCTGTCTGTCTAGACATTATTAATGTTTATGTAAATGGAATTAATCTTGAGTATGGCAGCATGGTGAAGGTGGAAATGCTATTATTTATGTGAATGTTTACCAGAGTGTGATGGCACACATGACTGGAATAACAGCAGGGGGGGGGGGGGGCTTGGGGAAAAAAAAAAAGATTTAAAACTACGATTTTTAATAAAGCCACATCATGAGATGTTCTATGTGCATATAATGGAACAAGGAAGATTTCTGCATTGAAGTGGGAAAAGTCTCGTGAGAAGTTTATTTTGTGGATTTTTACAAACTGTGTTAAATCTTTGCCTCTGAAAAGTCAATAACCATGGTTTTCCATTTCTATTTAATGATGATGGCAGACCATTGTTATGGATGCAGCTCTACTCACAGACTCTGGCGGCCTCATTTTCATAGTATCAAACTCCCAAAAGAAGTTCAGTTAATTTGACACAGGTTTTCTTACTGACTGAAAGTGGAAAAAAGAGACAAAAAACAGAGAAGAACAGGTGGAGAGAGATCAAAGACACAACAAAGGAGGCTACAGCAGTGGTATTTGTGTTGAATACGGATAAAAGGAAAAGAAAATGTCACTGACTGATGGTGACATGGCAAAAAACCTCAATCAGGGTCTGTACTGACTCATGTTCACCTCCTTTCACCTTACCATCAGGAGGAATGTTCGGTTTAATGGGAGTTATATCAGCCCGGTCACAGTGGACACAGCTCAAACTGCGAGTGTGACAGACTTTTATTTAATTAAATACAATTCAATAATTTTGAATCATTAAAACCATTCCAAATTACTATTTTATGTAACATTATTGACTTTTTGCCTAAGAAGTCATGTAGTAAGTAAGTTAGTGGATGGTTGTTTCACCTTTGGGCAGTGGTAGACAAAGTACTCAGCTCCAGTACTTGAGTCAAAGTATTTATACTCGGGGTAAAATTTTACTGAACTACATATAAAAGTTGCTCAGCCAAAATTTTACCCAAGTTAAAGTACCAAAGTACTTACTTTTAAGAAATACTCAAGTATTCAAAAGTACAAAGTAAAAGTACATTTTCTAATATCAGTATATTGCTGTATTGCTTTCTCTGTGCTTTCAAAAGACCTTGTAACTCTAGGAAACCACTTCATGAAGTACTGACTTACATGTAGAACTACTCTGCTACAAAAAGTCTGTAAAAACACCTGTAAAAACTCCATGATAAAAATGCAGTCAAAAACAGTAAGGGTATCTATTTTTAGAAAAAAAAATCATGGGATCTATGTAATAAAAAAAATCCGAATCACATGTGTAGCACAGCCATGTAGTAACACAAGGGAAAAACATATTTAGTTAAGCTCCAACATCTTAAACACAGAGGTCAGATAAATGTTAGCTTGGTAAAAGACATAGTCCGTTGGCGTAATCAATAAATGTCAATTGGCGTAACCAATGTTTATCATAAAAATCTGCTAGTGCCCAAAAAGGTACTATGAATATGACACTTGCAGTCTACTACACTGTAAAAATGACATTTAGGAGTGAGAAATACACCTTCCAGTGATACTTGAACATGTCGTCAGTGAAGAACCTGAGGTCATAGGGTATTTTGGGTCTTCATAAACCCTTGCCCTGGTGACCCAGCCAGGGCTGATCAGTCCCCTGGCATGCCCAAGAGGTGCGCTGTTCCACGAGTCCCCCCTATGGATCCACAGCCACCTTGAGATCCTCTCTGCAGCCTCTAGAATATTCTTGATGGCTAGATTGCAGCCTTTTCACTCCCAGGAGTTTAAGGGTTTCCAGAAGGGAGTCACCAGCAAAGCCTCAACACCTGACCTTGACTGGCTCACAGTAGGCTTTTTTTTTTGGCCCTCTTTCACTTGTTGGCCTTGTCAATTTCATCCTCCCATGGGACAGTCAGTTCCAGAAGAACCACTTTCTTGGTGGACTTTGATGTTAGTACCATATCTTGACAGAGAAAAGTGGTTATGATGTTGATTGGGAATATGAACTGTATTCCAAGGTCATCTTGAAGCTGCCAGTCATGAGCTGTGGTGAGGACCCCCCCGTAGAGCTAGGCTGATGTTGATGAGCCTTCTTTCTTGGTCTAATGAGGGAGATTGACTTTCTGGGGGCAGTCTGGGTCTTGCTGGGCTGGATCACTGAGCAAATGGAGTCCACCAAAGATCTTAAGACTAGATGCCAGCGGTGCCACCCCTCTCGAAGGCAGCAATAAGGGTGAAGATATCAGAGGGGTTTCCTTTGACACTGTGGTATTTCTCAAAATGTTGAACTGGTCCTTTAAAAAGCTTTCAAACTTGATGAAACAAAGCACCCATATGCCCGTCAAGCTAACTTGCAAAATGCCTTTATTTTCTTTGCCCTAATTAAACGTCTGGCATTGTTTGAAGTTTGTGATCCACCCTAACGTTTTAGCACAGTATGTAAAACATCATAGTCATAATTTAGTCTATATTTATCTCACTGGTCAGTTGGAGGTGTGTGTGTGTGTGTGTGTGTGTGTGCATGTGTGTGTCACAGTCAGGCTCTGCTGCAGAGAAATGATTGGAAATGCATTCAGATATCATGACATTTGTAGAAGCCACATTTTTGACAGCGTCACATTCCTACAGCACCACGCCTTGCAATTTGTCAAAACATTAAAACGGAGACCTTTGCTCTTCATCCACAGGGACCTTTGGACAACCTGAGAGCTGGGGCGTCCACATCCCCTCTTCCTGGAAGCATCCTGCTGTTCCCCACCAGGTTCTGGTTGATCCTCTCAGTATGCCAGATAATGACATCCTGAACACAAAAACTGGTCTCTGTGATGCCATCAATCCTGGCAACACTGACGCTCATCGAGGGGATCTAAAGGTGAGCTATTTTCCTTCACAAACGATTATCTGAGCTGTTTCTCCCTCATCATCTCTTTCCCTCGAATTGTTAAACAGAGCTGAACTTTGCCTGCTCCTCTTGTGGTATAATTGCAGTCAGAGACTCACAGTAAGCCGATACTTCCTCCAGCATCCGCCAGTGACACAGAGTGAGAAAGATTAAAAGCCTGCTGCACCCAGAGGAACACAGGAGCGGGTGGGTGAGAGCCATTACAACAGCAAAGACTACTGTATATCCTATACAAGACTGAGCTTAGAAAAGAGATAGATTTAATTTGGAGTTAGCATTGGCTTCTTTTGCATTTTAGCCTTTGTTGGGAAAGTGTCATGCATGCTAACAAGCTATTGAATCACAGCGCTCTGAAAGCCTTTGATACTGCAGAGCCACCAAGCCTGAGAGTGAGCCCTGACCTCTTCCCTGCTGCTATCGATCCCTTCATAAGCAGTACTGAGAAACAGGATTCAACCGAATAAAAGGAAACTGTATTGATCACAATTTGGAAAGTGGGGCATTGTAGAGTTTAACATGAAGACGGGAAACGTTTTGGAAAGCGAACGTGAGTTTGAGCTGTTTGTAATCTACTGAACTGGCTCTTCCAACAGCAGAGTGTCAGAAATAAAACAGCGGATGATCTGGGGACGTAAAATTTTAGTGAAATTCAGGAAAGTTTCCTGAAAATTTTAATGGAAATTTTAAAGGGAAATTCTGGAAATTTGCTAAAAAAAAATCTTTGTTTTTTATTGTTCGTATTTTTTGTTGTTCTGAGAATGAAACCATTAAAGTTCTACAGTTCTACAAACTGATATGTGTCATTTATAAATGCTGTGTTAGGCACATTTGCATGTTATGTTTGCTTATGAAAAATATTTGACTCATTCATGACAGTTAGACTCAGTTTGGGAATATTCCCCGAAATTCTTTTTAAGTTCATTAGAATGTCTTTTAAAAATATTACATTAGACATGATTGCAAGCGTGTCTTCTAATAAAAAACAGAAATGTTTAATATTCATACATGTATATGGCCAAGTAAAGGCAATTAATATAAATTCCCAGAAATTCTTGTTAATTTTTGAAATTCCCATGCGAAGTTCCCAACTTTGATACCCTGAAATTTGCAACCCTAGTATGGACTTAAGTGCCAAACAAGTGATCTTTTAAAGTTTCAAGAAGTTTCAGAAAATAAACTCAGGTTCAGATTCACAGCTGTTCAGAACTTGGTGCTGGTATGAGGGAACCATAAAGACTACATGAACTCTTCCATTTACGACCATTTAACAAGCACATTTTCACTGGCTTTCCTTACATTAATTAAACCCACTTGAGCTGTACTTATCAATCCCTTTCCACTCTTGTGTTAAATCATGCAACCCGAGCCAAGTGCCTAAAAGAGTGAGCAACTACCGCCCCTTTTGTAAGCTCTCCGTGTGAACTCTGGTTCTTTATTTAATTAGCTGCTGTCTGTCGACTTTCTCCTGTGCTGCTTGTTTTTGGTTTACAGGCCTGTTGGATGCCTCGCAGCTGTCTGCGTGTTGTTTAGGTGTTACATCTGATTTGGAGAAAAGATCTTAAGGTTAAAAGCTAGCTGTGTTAAACACAGCTCAGGAGCCTGCTGAGACCAAAAGAGAGCCATTTGCTCACATAAAGGCATATCTACACTAATGAATTGTAAAAACATTTTTCTTGTGTCAAAACTTAGTTTTTCTTCTGCCCTATAGGCAAAACGTACTGTAAGTGTTGGTTGTAGTGTGAGGATCTTTTTTCCCCAAGTTAATGGTGCTGTGTCCCAAACCGCGTACTTCTGCACTTACACTCACTATTTTGAGTACATAAGTGCTGTTTTCATGACATAATGGAAAAACGCAATGCCCTTTGATTTCTCTTTAAAACTTGAATCTGAGATAGTGTTGGATACAAAGGAACCTCTGGGTGTGACTTTAGCTCCGTTTCCATCAAGTGGTCCAGTGTGGATAAATCCACAGCCAACCGTGCCCTTCCTGGTAGTCAGCATGTAAGCCGGATGCCAACAGCTGCATCAGCGAATAGCATGAATTCATAGCAGCGTGACACAATGTACCCCGATAATAAATCCAACATAGAAGAAAAGTGCGACAGAGTAAACAAAGACCATTAATGAAAGACATCTAGCAATTTGTCTTCTTTGTGATTGGCATGGGGCTTAGGAAGTGGCAATTCTTTCAGTCAATCAACGGACTGCAGTTTTTCTAGCTACACTGTCTGGGGTCATATTGGTATGACTGGCACCCAAATAGAAGGGTACCAAAAAGTGAGACAGTACAGGTTGGTAATTTGGGGACCTGTCCTGGTTTTAGTTAAAGGAAACAGGACGGAGTTGAACCGAACTCAGCCACTTGGTGGAAACTATGCTTTTGAATCAAAGACCGAACCCAAACGTACAGCACAATTTAGTCAGAAATCTCATTAACTATTCAAAACCTCAAGAGCAGCTCAAGAAAGAAAGGATGGACCTCTGATGCTACATACAAGATGAAATGACGCTTAAGGAAAGGAAGAGAGGGCTTCAATTCACACTGAGAGTGGTGTTAACAAGACTCAGGTGCAGCTCATTGGGATAACTATGGGAGCGGGAATCACAGGGACAGAAGGCCAACAAGCAATAGGTAAGTAACCAAAATCAAACAGGAAGCACAGGGCAAGAACCATGAGGATTGACAAATTAAATAACTTATCTGGAGGGAAAACACTCTGTTACAGTGGCTGTCTGAAAATTCATACAATGTATCTCTCAATCTGCAAGATGTAGTGTATTTCTCATGCTGCAAACGTTTTATCTTGGCCTTGGTGAAGCCTTGATTGTATTATTTATAAATGTACGTATACCTTTAAAATTTATCAACTTGATACTTAATAATTGAACTGTCAGAAACATTACCTTTTATGTTGTTCCCCTTTCTCTGTAAAATTTTATAAGTTGTGACTTTGGATAACTTTGAGCTTTAAATTTGGACCATCATTTTTTTCTGCAAACAAAAAGAAAACATGACATTTATTAAAAACATGAGAAAGTAAGTTGTATCACAGTGAGTACATAAATATTTTTGCACAGTCTAAATTGTACATGTGGTATTTGTGTTGCATTAGGCAATGGCTTATTGATGTTGTAACCAAAGAGATTTTGAAAAACTGCAAATTTATCATCTCTTTTATAGACAGAAAAAAAATACTTACCTGTAAGGTCCCCACTACAACTGTTTACTGGAAGAGTTTGAGTGCTACTTAACATGAACACACAATAACTAAAAAAAAAACTCAAGCCAGGGCAGGTTACACACACTGCATTTATTTTGATTACACTCTGTATTAGCACTCAGCCCTACTTTGTAGCCGAATTACCCACACAGATTCAAAGCAGTGGGAGCTCTGAATTATGCAGAAATGTTCAGTGAATATCAACACTTTTACAAAGGGAAAGGAGACATTTTTATCTTGAAAACCAGAGAAATTCTGGGTGGGGAAACTTGGTTATTATAGGTCACAACTTCCCACCAAACCACATGTGTAGCTACACCCAAGCTAGAGAAAAAAAAAGCTGTGATGTTGCCGTGAAACTGCGTTCTTTGACATGGAAATCTGATTTAAGCTGTAATGCAGTTCTCACTCTTCTATACAAGTAATACATATTTTATGCTTCAAGAACTGCAAATCACAGGATTCATCAAACAAGTCATGTAGCTGCTTCAGAGACAGTGATCTGCACATGCTTCGTTTCTCGACTGCCAGCAGTCATGAAACCAGAAACTGTCATGTCTCTGTAAGTCAAGTATCCGTCAGTGTCCACAAATGTGTTCTTTCATTTCCCATCATTGAAGATAAGATTCAGAGAGATGCTGTCTTGGTTTTTCTTGTCTAGAGCTGTGGGAGAGACTTGCTCATGGTGCCAACTCTGACTGATCTGTCAAAGTTCATCTGGGTGAATGATGCCTTCATAGGATGCTTGACATATATACAGTTTCTAAATCTGCACGTCTTGTATCACTACAACAGTGGGATATAAATGATGCCAAAATGTGGCATTTGGTAGGATTAAGAAATGAAGTTCAAAGTCATTCTTATTCTTTATATTTTATACCAACCAAAAAGTTTTCCATGGTCTAATTTTTTTTGCAAATAACACAAGTGCTCTCTACAAAATACCTCAAATATACCATCATCATTTTGTTGCAACGTACAAGAAAAAAATATTGTTTATATGTTGTGTACACCATGCTATAGATATAGTTTGCAGCATTTTCTGTTCTTTCTTTACCATGAAATGGAAAGCAATAACTTAAATTTATGTAAGTTTTAATTGTGTATAGGGAAATAACTTCTATGTTTTTGAATGAACTGCTTTTATGTAAAATGTTCTGATAATTCAGAAGTTAACAGGATAAAAACATCTGTTTTTAAGGATCATGGTGCAAAAGCAAGAGCATTACAGTGCCAAGACTCTAGAAAAAAAAAGCAATTATGCAGTTAGTAACCATGCATATTTAAAGATCCATTACTTCTAAACAGGTGTTATTGTCATTCATTAGGTCCATGCTTAGACTGAAATTATGCTTGGAACAAATGAGCAAACAAATCAGCAATTATAAGCGTGATTAGAGGGAACGCTCTTTATTGTCTATCTTAGGTACAGGATTTACCAGGTCATGTTTCAAACAGAGATTCTAAGGTTCGAAACTTTCACCAACAGAGACTCAAACCCAAGAATGGTCTTTGTCCAAAAGAAATGTAGGATTAATGTCAAAAGAAAATACATTACTTTCAATATTTCATAAAGCTGCATCCCGTAAGGATCTCTAGTAAAACTCATAAAGAGACCCCATGAAGAGACCTGAACTGGATGGAGCTGAAACTAATTAATGCAATTAGTTACACCTGTTGTCCTCTTAGTATTACAAGAAAAAAAATGTGTTATATATATATATATATATATATATATATATATATATATATATATATATATATATATATATATATACATATATATATATACAATATATATATATATATATATATATATATATATATATATATATATATATATATATATATATATATATATATATATATATATATAATAGTTTTCAATAAATAAATAAATAAATAAATAAATAAATAAATAAATAAATAAATAAATAAATAAAACAGTTGTTTTAAAGTGGAATCCAATGAACTTTTGGCACATACAATATTGTTTTATTATTTCAACTGAGGTTGTAAAATGAAAAAAAAAGGCAAATGTCAAGACCAATTTTCTATCAAAGCCATATTTTGGTAAATCTGTTTGTAAAATAAATATACGATTATAATTATTATTAAAATCCAATTATTTTCATGCTTTTATTAAGTCCTCTCTCTAAGGTTCGAAAAGAAAGAAAACACGCTACCAAGTTTGATTATGAGGATATTAAATATCAAATATGAACCTGCCACGATTTACCGGTAATTCCCTTAAAGAGGTTATTTCCAAACGTCTGCTAGTCAATACGTGAAGTTTTCCAGGAGCACTTGAACGCAACAGCTGTGAAGCTCCAGCTGCACGCGCTGCCAGCTCGTCAGTTTAAGCTCAGTGTACCTTCATTTCCCGCCAGCAGAGCGCGTCCCTGCGCCTCGCGCTGAAAGCGGGGGATGCCTCCTTCCACCAGAGCACAAACCCACTCCCCGTTTTGCGTGAAACTGTGACAAGGAAAAGCCCTGTTGTGTTTCTTTAATAACACTGTCACAAAGCTCATGCCCTGCGAGCTCTCTCCACCTCCTCCAGCGCTCACAGGACTCCTCCAGGATGCTGAAGAACAAGCCACACTTCGGGCACAAAGTGGCAGGCTGCTGGATTTTCCTCTCGCTCTGTAAGTGCTCACTTTACTTTCTAATCTTCGTGTCATGGCAGCTGCGTGTCTGACATAGCTTAAACAGTAAACTATTTGTGTCATTTGTGAAGTGTGAAGCTTGTGTTGTGAAAGAAACGGCGGTGAGACGCTGGATTGAGCATGTGAAGCTATGAGGAGAGACGAACTGCGAGTGTATTTCCCTGAGTGTTCGAGAAGTGTGGAGCCATGATTCCTCTCAACTTCCTGAGGAGTTAGAAGGCGATTTGTAATTACTGCCTGCCATGTGGGTTTATGTAGACCAATGATTGTAAGTTTGCACAAGAGTCAGTCATAAGACAAGGAATGAAAGCTTCTACTTAGTATTTGAACGCGTCTTAGCTGCAGGAAGTCGCTCCTAAATGACTCATCGACGTTTAACTACAGAGCCAAGCCAGATAATGTATTGACTTCAGGGCAAAGCGACAGTAATATTTACCCCTAAGGTTCCTCTGTCATCAAGGATTGTGCATTATGATTCCAGGATGGCACAACAGCCGGAGCTCTGTGATTTGTGACTTGTTTCGTTCTCCCAGGGGGTTTAAAAAATCCTTTTCTTCGCCTTAGTCAATTGAAAGAGTACTTTTAATCACAACTTAATGCAAGGAAATTACATTTGTGCATCCATTTATGAAGTTTTCAGCAGTATTTTTTTTTATCACCTCCATGCTTATTTTGGGCAGTATGTGCACACTTGTCCTGCACACACACACGCACATCCTCAGCAGTGTCACTTGTCTATAGGGGCTCACCATATGTGGCTGCAGCTGTGCACAGAATATGAGTGAGTGACCAATAATGCAGCGGTTCAGTGTAGCATGTGGACTTCCTGCTGAGCAGGATGCAAGAAGGTAACATCTGCGTTGTTGGATAAATAACGCAAGAAATTAAAGCTGTTTTCAAGAACACATGCAGGTGGGTAAGAGGCAAACGAAAGAAAACGAGAGTTAAATCAGTTTTTATTCCATGCTTATTTGCCCATTTACATCCCTTCTAGTTTACTTTAAATATGACAAAGCTTTTGTAATGGAAAAATGATCAGGCTATTGTACAGACTTGTATCATTTATGAGGTCTCTGGAATGAAACTAAAGTTGCCACATCATGAAAAATCACCTCCCAGACTTAATTCATTGTTGCAGTTTTTTTAAAAAATGATGCCTGTCTCAGTTTAAACCTTGTTAATTTTCACTTTTGTCTCACCCAGAGACGTTGCATTCAAATTCTTCAGAAGTACTTTTTTTTTAAGCTGCCTGTGCAGGTTTGTTGAGCCGGGGGTCGCTCATATCCACTGTTCAACCCTGAGCACGGACGACAGCTTTGTGTTTGGCTCAGACTCAAGCACGTTTAGTCGAGCATCACACTCTGACAAGGCTGCCTGTCTGCTCCTGCTGTATGTAATATTCATGGACCTAACATCAAGGCCCAGCCGAGGTCTGGAGAGCGTCCAGTCTGGTGACATTAGCGAGTGAGTGGTTGGGGGGGCACCTTTGCTGTTTTTCAATGATGTTGTCCACGAGACTTTGGCCGACTGTCACTGGAGCTGTTTGCAGCTCAGTCAGGCTGAGGAGCATCACCCCTGAAGTCCGAGTCCACACGGGCTGCATTTCAATTGTGGCAGATGTTGCAGCTTGACACAGTGTGCATTTGGCTACAGGAAGAGATGCTACAGTGATGTGCACTCATTTGGAGAGAGAGAAAGAAATAAGAGAGTTAATTTTATACTGAAAGTGGTTGAAAGAACTATTCATTACACTCTTATTATGCGAATTTGTTCTAAATTTCTGAAAACACTCTGCCACTCTGAAATGTTAATTTAATGACATTTCAATGACATTTTTATTCTAAAACAAAAACAGAACATCTTAAACAATTTATTTCTGCTGTGAAGTCTTATTTTGAGGTTGAATAAAAGTAAAAAACGAAGCAAAAACCTTCCCTCCTCTCTGAAACGTGGATTCAGGTGCCTGTGGTTTTACTCAGTGACTGCGAAAAGAGCCATGAGATTGGTTCGGGTGATGATAAGAGGAGAGCTCAGCCACAGAGCTCTCTTTCTATGACCCTCTGCTGTGGTCACAATTGGATGACCACTGAAGGAATGAGATCTCCAGGAGGAGAGGTTTTTTTTTTTCATTCTCTCTCTCTGCAGGTAAGCGAGTGAAGGGGTCTGTGATTCTCAAGGATTTCAGGGCCGAGCTGCAGCCGCTGAGGCTCCCTCACACCTGGTTCAGATGCGATCATAAGAGGCCAAATTCTGTCTGATCTGAGATCTGCTGCAGAGATTACTGTACATCTCTGGCTGCTCAGGGAGTTCTTAGAGGAGAGCTGAGAGGAGCAGCAGGAGTAAAGGCTCCTTTATCACCCTGTGCTGGATAAGCAGCTGTTGGCCAAGGGATGAAAAGATGGATGGAGGTCTCGATCATAATATTTGAAGTAATTATCAGAAATCTAAGATTTATTTTCATAACCCATGTCAGTCTTTCTCAGATTGTGGTCTGTGGACCAGTAGTGGTTCACCAGCACCTCCTAGTGGTCAGGCATGACAGTGAGCACCTTTTATTTTATTTATTTATTTATTTTTATTAAACATAAAAAAGACAAGTTTGCTGGGACTCACAAAAGTTTCCTTGTATTCCCCTCTGAGAAAATGATCCAACTAACGTTACTCCATTAATGAACCTACAGGCAAAATCATCTCTTATCTATGGCTTAAGACAAGGACGGTAAAAATAAATTTAAATGAGGAACAGAAAACCTCTGACACGGGCCAGGAGGAGGTGCAGCAGCAAGATGATTCATCCACAGCAAGCATTGTGGACACTGTGGATGGTCATGTTAGTGCCAGTGCATGTATGGGCTCTTGCTCCCGGGCTTTTTAGCTTGGTTTTTTAAGGGGAGACAGGTGGTCCTTGGTCTGAAAAAAAAAATTGAGAAACACTAACCTAAGTGAGCTATTTGTACTGTAAACTGTAAGAATTTATTTCCAAAAATGTGCATATTGATAGTGAGATTCCAATCCAACCCAACTTTATTTGTAAAGCACCTTTCAAAACCAAGTTACAAGTTAACTATAAAACAAAATAATAAAACAATAAAACAAAATATAGTTAAGAGCACAAATAAAAACAATTAGATGAATTCATTAAACAATGTTAAAGAGGTAGAAGATCAGTAAAAAGCGATACGAAAAGTTGGTTTTAAGAGGAAATTTAAAAGTTACATTGTCACTTGCTAAATGCTGCAAAGTGCTGTAAGTATAGATGACTTTTTCCAAGTCTGCACGGGATAGAGAAGACTTGATCTTGGTGAGCAGCCTCAATTGTACAAAACACAACTGAACCACTTTCATCAAGATGACCCCGAGGTTTAGGGCCTCCTTGCAGACATTACTCGAAAGAGCACCAAGGGTAGAGGTGAGGTTATGTGCAATGTTAGCGCCAGAGCCAAAGGTGGTTATCATAATAACTTCAATACTGGAGTCATTACGTTATAAGAAATTTCGGAACATCCAGTTTTTGATGTCAGACAGACAGGACATTATGTTGGAAACATCTTTTGATCCAGGTTTTAGAGGGACATACAGCAAGGTGTCATCAGCATAACACTGGAAATCTATACCACACATTATTAATATTGTCATTGCATATTGTGATATAAGATTTCATTTGAATCACTTACCCTCGAAATGGACTTTTCCTCCAGTGAACTTGTCCTTCTTTTTTGCGTTTACGAGGAGTATCTCAGGAAGTCTGCCTTTTTTCCACTTTAGACATCAAAATTGCTCTCGCTTGTTTCCCCATAAATGTATATTGCAGCTCTAACATTGGTTCCTTACTTAATGTTTAATTAAAAAGCACCTTTCAAAGCATCTGAGTATGTTTTACAGGAAACATCCTAAATAAAAGATAAGTCCTTAAGTATATTTAATTTAGAAAATGGTACTAAGAGAGATCTCAACCAGAGGTCCTGACCAGGTTAATCAATCCCTGTGTTTCTCCTTTCTGCCGTTTGTTTCATATAGAGAGCTATATGAAGTATAGCCAGATGAAGTCTGCATTTATTTCATGCCTTACTATTTGCAGAAACAGAAATCAGACACATTTCTACATCAACACACACAGAGTGTAAACTGTGAGCCATCTGTACCAGTCCTTTGAAGAGCTACTTTTGTTGTAACAGTGCCGGCTGCCTCTGTCGCCACTGTGTGGTATTTTGTCCAAGCAATAATCACGGAATGAACCGCTGGCATTTTGACATTTAACCAGAACCTAAAAGCATGAACATGTTACTCCTGTTTCAGCTTCTTACACTGCCTCTCTGTATGTGTTAGGGTTGATTTTAAGGCATGACTGACTCCTTTTAGAGCTCTCAATGGAGTTTCTGTTTGTCACATAACCATCATATTAGTATAGGAGGCTAGTCTCATTGATATCACCTACCTGTTTCTGAAGAGGAGTTTTAAAGTTCAGTAACTATAATCACCATGTAGGGAATGCTAACTCAGAACATTAAAGCTGAGAGCTGATTCACTCCCACCTGTCTGTCAACTTAACACATCCGCAGTTATGCAAATTTAAACCATTAGTTTAAAAACATGAGATGTTTTCTTTTGTTTTGCTGGTCGTCATGTTCTTCACGGAAGCTTTATGTTTAAGGTGTGTAATTTTAATTAGCATAAAGGAAGTTCCTTTTTACCACAGGGTCTTCATCAACAGCAAACCAGCTTTGATAATACTGCAAGTCATCAACAAATTAATCGACATTACTTATCAGACAGAAAACTGATGTTTAATATGACAGGTGACAAATGGTATGAACACTTCATCCTTGCATCTAGGACTCCAAATGATGTTCACAGTGATCAAGATTTTCTAATTCAAGAGTCTCAAGCCGTCATCCCTGTGATGACGAACAATTGCACAATTGACATCTAGAGTTTTCAGTATTGTTTTCAAAGAGTAATTGTGATATGTTTCTGTGATGAAAGTTGAAATTCTGTTTTTTATCCAAAGTTTTATCGATGTATGCTAACAGTTAGCATATTAATGCAATTTCCCATATACGTTAACATCAAGCTAGCGCTGTTTTTGATATTGCTTTTGGTAAATTAGGAGAGGTATAACATGTTGAATGGATTGAATAAGAATCTCTTGGGAGAGAGAGAGTAATTTGTGTGTTCAGTTTTACAGACGGAGAGTAACTTAAGCTAGGTTAACACAGCTTGAGCAAGTTATTTCGATGTATGCTAACCTCTAGCATATCAATGCAATATGTTAGCATCAAGTTAGCACTTCATTTTCAGTACATTAGTCGATGTATAACATTGAATGTATCAAATACGAATCCCTTGTGATTTATTTGTATCATGTTTAGTTTTACAGACAGGGAGGAACTTAAACTGGGTTAGCACAACTTAAGCAATTCAATTAAAAGCATGACCAACACAACGAAGCATGCTTCACTTATCATGACACATCGTAAAGAGAGTTAAACTGAAATGGAAGACATGTTCTTGATGATCTTGATGATCTTGAAAAGGGCTATAATTGGCTAATTAAATCGGCCTGTCGATAAATCAGTTGGGCCCTAATTCTTAGTTACACACGACTACACACACAATCTGCACAACCAAAGTCAGTCAGCAAACAACTTCATTGAACTCACCATAAAACAGAAGCAGAACAAACACAAGAGACCCATCGAGTGCCTCTTCAATTGAAGTCATTTATTAACTCTAGAGAAAGCATTCGTGTTTCTTTGGCCTCTTGAATGTTTGATGTGCCCTCAACAGCCACTCTGATCCAGTTCATGCCATGCAGGCAGCGCTTTTGTTTGAACTGGAGTGCTGGAAGCTACAGTCTGTGGCTTCACGAGAGGTTGGTGAGAGGTGAATCCAGGTTTAATGGCCCTCAGTGTTGGGATGTTTGAGTAGTGGTCTCAGAAGGGTTTCCTGGTTGGCAGCCGAGCTATAAATAACCACACTCAGATTTTATTGTCTTTGCCAGATCAAATGACTTTGTTTTTGGGGACCGGCTGCAGTTTAGACTCCTCTCTATTCAGCCTCCGTGGAACCTTTTTAACTGTTTCTTTTTACTTTGAACACTCCTGCATGGATGTGGTGAAAGCTCACACAGATGGCTGGTTAGCATTTGAGTTAATAATACACCTGCACAGCTGCTTTGTTAATGTGATTTACTAACTTGAAAGCACTCCCGTGTGGTTCTCCATTCCCCCGATGCTTTTTCTGTGTGCATTAAACCTAGCATGTAATGAAAAAATAAATTGCGTGTGGACCAAGGTGCTGGTTTGGCCTTGTGTTTTAATTGCACATCCCAGGTTAAAGCTCTCAACCTGGGTTTGATTGCAACCTGGGGCATTTTACTGCACACTATCCCCACTCTCTCTCTGCTCTATCAACAGTCCTATCCTCATATGAACCCCAATAAAAGCATAAAAACCCCAAATAAAGCCTAAAAGGTTTGATGTGGACTTGCCATAAAACAGGAAGTCATTGCTTAAGTGCAACAAATCCCCTAAGTTTGATTTCATTGTACACAAGCTTTAAGAAAATTCCACTCGGCAGAAACTTCTTGCCTTTCTCGTAAAGTTACACTCACTAAACTCGGCTCCTTTGTTGTTCAGCTCTGTGAATTTGCAGAGACACTTGAATCATCTCCCTTTGTCACACACTGTTTTCCTGCTAATTGCATTGGACGTCTGCTTTGATTACTATGACAATGTACATTTAGATGCTTGTTGAGAAGCTCTCAGCATGTAGAGTGATTTCCTGAGTCTCCTAAAATCAAAGAAAGCAAGCTCCCCCCAGTGCGGCTCAATTAAAAACATGGCTGGAAACAACAGACTTGATTATGCAGGCTGAAGAAGTGATGAAATGAAGGTGCTCTCATCAGCACTCCTGACATAGTGGAGGGAGTCTTTCTTTCCTCCACTGTGTGCTGCTGCCTCACCCTCTCCTGGGTAAGTCATGAAAGGATAGTGGAAGTTTGAACAGATGTAGCGGGAACTATCTTGAGCTTGAATATATTCCTGTAGGAGGCTTGTTTCCAGCCTAATGTTGCATTTTTAATCAAGACAGAAGCTGGAATGCCAGATGACAATCTTGTCGCTGTGTTGGCTCTATGAGCTCATGATTTTCTGGATGAGAAGACACCAAGTCTGTCATCTTCACATGGCATTCATGAAACAAGGACGTTTGAAAAATCATTGTGATGTAAATTTCTTTCCCCATATTGTATGATTAAAGTTATTGCCTTTTACAGTCATCAACTGCTTTGTTTTCTGATGGAGCTCATTGGAGTTATCTGAGACTCTTCTCATTGTTTTACTATTTTTACTGAAGGTTATTCTGGGATGTCCCAATCACAGAAAACTTCATTAACTGTAAGCTGCACTAAGAGTGTAAGCAACATAAAAAGTAGTGTACCAAAACTGATAGATAAACTCATAGAATTTAACATGAACACAGACCTCCAGTTTAATTTCAGACAATTCCTGTCAGAGACAGGGTTAAGGGTCATTCGATGCCTCATCCTCAAAAAGGGGCAGATGGAGGAGAGGCAGAGAGCCAGGAGATCAAATTTCAAGTCCACACCTGAGGATATGTTCGGCTCCAGTTGTGATGATGTTTTTCAATGAAAGAAATGTTTGTATGTAGATAAACCTAAATCTGTGCTGGTGCTTCCATCTTTATGAAGTTTGGAGTGTAAATACTGTCAAGTACAAACGTTCATTTCATCCCATGCTTGAGCAGGAACAATCTGTTGCAACGTTAGGTTCCGTAATAACATAAAACAGCACACATCTGACCTAAATGTGAGTATATGTTTATGTTTATGTTTCTGAATCATCAGACGAGAGGTTTGCTCATGTTTCTTTGGTCAATTATCTGCTCATTACACACATTGGAGCCGCAACAGCCCCAAAGTGAGTAAACTCCACAAACCAATTCTCAAAATGGCTCTTAAGTGTTTATCATTTACATCGCTTTAACCAAGAGCTGAATTATCCATTGAGGCCTCCATTAGAAAAAGACCATGTGATTAAAAAAGGTAAAAGTAAAGGGATTCACAGATACTCTTACACAGGGTATCAGGAGAGTCTAATTAGTTTTTTGACAATATCAATCAATCAAGTATAGCACCAAATCATAACAAACATTATCTCAAGACTCTTTCCAAAAACATTACTGAAACTTTTTCATTAACAGAGTCCCAACATCAAGACAAGATCATCTTAACCCACCATGAGTATAGCACTTTGCAGCATTTAGCAAGGTACAAAAGCAAAGAAAAACTTCCCTTTAACGGGCAGAAACCTCGACTGTGTTGGGATTATGGGGAGGGGGGTGTTGACAGAGGCAAAAAGAGAGAGGGATGTAGTCAGAGAGAGAGAGAGACAGACAGACAACATTCAAGTTCGGATCCCTAAAGAGAGCATCATTTGTATGCTTTCTTTAATTCTTGTCAGAGGCCAAATTCCCCATAAATTTTTCATTCATCCCTCTCAGAAGAAAAGGTTAAAACAGGAAACAAAGCGGGCTCGTGTTGTGCTGCTCTGGTGCTTTTTCCAGAAGTTAGATGAGGGCTGCTTAGTTAATGGTTTGCCCCCCAAAATGCAGCACCGCTGCTGCCTTCTCCCTCAACTAATGGTAAAGCTTCTTTACAATACATGAGCCTGCTGCTATAGACTGCAGTTACCTAAGGAAAGAGTAAGTGAGAATTACGGCAAAAGAAGGTCTGTACGGTAAGAAGAGTGGAATGGATGAAAACCCCAGTGGTAGTGGAGAGAGTCAACAGCAATGATAGCAACACGCTTTTTTCTTTGTTTCCTTAAAGTTAATCAGTGCGATAAACATTTTGTGAAGGAAATTGTGCCTGAGAATTGTGATCTCAATTCAAAGCAAAAAAAAAAAAAAAAAACATAATTCCCATTTTTGCCAGAATCATGCAGTCCTGAGCTAGATACTAGAGCTAGATATGCAAGACTGTTAGCTGTTGTGTTGCTAACTCTAGTACATTACTGGACTGAAAATCCTTCATGCACTTTAGTTGTATTGCAAACAAAACCAAAACAAAAATAGAGGAAAAAATAGATTGACGTGACTTGAACATTTTAAGAAGGGTTTCTTGTATGGCTGGCATTACCAATGTTCCGAACAGTTTTAGTTTTTATTATCTTTTGATCCAGAATCCCAGTCCGATATTTGAGTTGTCTAAGATAAAAGATACACAAGGGGTAAGAAAGTTGAGTTTCACCCTTTTATGTTTTGTGTTTTTAGTATAAACAAAAAAATAACAACTAAAAGTATGTCTTGAGTGTGTTTCGTTTAACACTCATTGGATAAGAAGAACGACCAATAAGCTGATCATCAATAACTTAAAAAAAAAAAAAGAGTCAGATCAGCTCTGATCTGATGGTTGAGATCAGGATCGGGATTTTGTCTAACAGAGCTGGAACAGGAGTACTTTTTTAATCATGTTTTAGTTTTTCAGTTCTGTTTTTTTACATGGTTTGGTATAATCGTTGTTTTTCCACGACATAATCTAATGGATGTCATGATCTACCCAAGTGTTGCTTAACCTCACATATCCCTAGCTTGTATGCAGTGTAAAACATGAGACTTGTTAAAGTGGATAAAGAAGTTGGTGTGTTGAACTCAACTTAAGGAACAAAAAGTGTAACATTGGTGTTGAACAGCTGGTGTTCTCTGAGAGTCTAGGTCCAGCACAGTTCTGATGTATTCAGCTCTGTTCAAAGACGTCGTATAGTTCTTTAGAAACATGACAATAAACTAAGATTGTCTCACTTGGCAAATGTGCACTCTTTGAAAACTGGTTGGTTCCGCTGATGATTTTTGGCCCTTTATGACAAAATAATGAGGTTCATTATATTGTTCAATTCCTCTCGGTTGGTGGCTTCACTCCGAGCTATTCAGTGTTTTGAAGTTAACTCAGATTTTTGAATAATTGACGACAAGGGGCGTCTCTCTTCATATCTGACCGTATAACTGCAGATTGGGTCATAAAGGAAAATGCTGGAGACAGGATCTGTTTCATGAAACTGTTTTCAAGGAGCTAAATGCAGGTGTCTCATGCGTTGGATATCACACTACAGCTGGCTCAGTAATATTTTAGTTTATCACGGTTGACTCAACACTGCCAGGTGTCTTTTAATGGTTGCAGGAGAAGAAATTTAACTCCTTCAGTCATGTGTTGCCTCATTAAAATGGTTTTTAAACTGACTAATGCAGGTCGCCTGATTTAATATTAAGTGCTTCATGGATTAGTTCTCAGCCACGCTGCTGTTTTTGATGTATCGATTTGAGATCCTGAGCATCTCTCTCTGAAGATTTTCTTGTCTCAGAATCGATGGCAGCATAATTGGATTGAAGCTCTTCTGGCTCTAATTACAAACTCAGACAGATGAATGAGGCTCTTAGAGATAAAATATAGACTCAGCCGTATGGAATGAGGCTCTGGTGTAACATCTTTGTGTTTCTTTACCTTTTTCAAAATTACAAAACTGCAGCAGGTTGCTTCTTTTTTACAATTATGACAGCCTTGAGATGGACATCTGAGACAGCCAGAAGAAAGAGAGGATTGTTTGTGTTTCACTTTAATAGGATTCATTTCTTTATGATTATTTTCTAAAGTGACATCCTTTTTTTCTGTTCTTACAGTTCACATAAACTTCTCTGCTGGCAGCTCAGGAAAAGGCTCACAGGTAAGGAATCAGGTGATTCCATTTTGATTTGTATTTATGAGTCATAACCCTTGCACTGCTGTTTTTCTCCTCAATGAAAAGTGTGAGTCATTATTTCCTCTTCTCCTCACCCCTGTTAGAGATTGAATCAGCTGTCCAGACCAAGATAACCAGCATGCTGTTGTTGTTTTTTTAGTGCATTGATTATTGGCCTGCAGGTTTAGAGGTTTAATTTGCTCTTCAGGAAAAATCCATTCGCTTTTTCCTCAAGTGCTTGAAAAAATTTCCTGCTGTTGCATTTTCTGAGTGTGCGGTCGCCGTTTGATAAATAATTAACATGTTCAGTTGCTCTACTTCTCACTGGTTTGAGGAGATGATGACAGTAAGCATCCTGGAAGAGGTGCTTAGCATCACAGAAACTGGAAATTACTGTCACACTTTAAACTGATGTCAACAGCTTTTTTAGCCTGCCAAGGAAGTTTCAACCCTTTGCTGTGTCATATTTTTATTTGTTTCACAATTTCAGGCATTAACTGTCAGCAAATAAGCTGTCTTTGGTATCTTTATGAGAGGCATCTTGAAACAATTAATTCTCTGGAGTGAGAAAAGATATCAGCTTCTAATTAGAAATAAAAGTTTGACTAAATCAGTTTTCTTCCCTGGTATACGCCCTCCACATTTGTAGCTCCCCCTTTCAAAATGAGACACTCAGTCAAAGCCTTTTTTTGCCCACTGTAAAAAAGCGATTTGGGACAGCTGCCTGTCAGAGTGATAAAAGATACATTTAAATGAACTCCAGTCAAGGGAAGACCATTTTTCCACACAAAAATCGAAGCATCATCAAGAGTAAAGTCACGTTTAATGTGCTGGAACAAAAGACGTTATGAAAGCTGAGAATTACAGGTTTATGGAATTCCTTTTGGAGGGAAATATAACAGTACATTTATTCTTTAATGATTATGACAAGCATCAGAAAAAACATCTTTTATCTGTCTCCTTGTTCTTGACCCTGATATATGGCTGCCTTTTCGAGCTTGTCAGGTATGTGTCAAAACAAGTGAAGAACTGCATGACAGCGATACAACATTTCAAGCTTATCTTTTGTCAAGAAAACCATATTGTACACGTACAAGACAAAAATGGAGAAGTTTAACCAACAGTGGGCACCACAATTGCCCGAAACCTCTTCACAGGAGCTTCTGGAGGGAACTGCTGTGATGTCACTTTCTTGGAATGCATTAACAAAGCAATTTTACTGTCTTAATATGTAAGATGATTCATGGGGTAAATGGGTAAAAATGTAAATTAGAATCCTGACTGGGTGAGCAGGAGCCGTATATAAAGCAAAGAGGGCTTAACATTCTGCAGAAGTTTGTATTTAGAGTTTTCTGTCCTCAGTCAGCACCTTTGCACATATATCATTTTAACATTGTTGCTATTATCACTACAGTGTGGTTTAAGTTACTTTGAGATCAACTTAGAGATGCTTCCATTGCTCTGACACTGTTGTTTTGATACTAGCATGTTTATTTTTTAATTTTATTTAACCATTTATTTAATCAGGAATTATTATGAAAAATGTATTTACCAAAAACTTTCCTGGACAAAATATGCAGCAGTGCAGTTTACAGAGTTTCTGACAGACAAAGAGCAGCATGACAAAAAAAACACCATGTCTTGAAAATATTTTAATACGTCACAACAGAACAAAGTGACGAAAGATTGTCCAAGTCAACCAATCAGGCAAAACACATGCAGCTCATGTTTCAGCCTCCAAACTACTCAACACCACCTAAACATGCTTAGCAAGACTGTATGCACATCCAGTCAGTACTCAAACAGGATTATCAGTCTTCATGTACCATTGTGGAACAGCCCATTTGGATGTAGCGTTAGCTGCAGGCACGACTGCAAATAATTGGCTAGTTCACTAATTGAACAATGGAAATGAGACAGGTGCAGAATGTCATATGTTGTCTGTAATGTCATATTATGTCAGGGGAACTTCCTTGAAAACCCCTATCCAACAAATTTAAATTGTTCACACCTACTCCACATAAACGGTGAAAAACATGGTGAGCATTACCGGTGTGACTGTCCATTTCTTCCGCAGAAAATTTGATTTTCTTGCTCTTTTCTCAGTTTAGTAGAAGAACACAGACTGAAAAAACAGCTGTTATCAGTTAATCATTTGTCAAAGATTAGAAACAAGGATGAAGGGAAAGTTCTGCAAAATATCGTGATCAGGGTAAACGTGTGGTGTTTCCAAGCCCAAAGTAGTTGATAACAGTGGGGTCTATCACCATTAAATTTAGTGCTCTGTGGGGAATTAGCCTGCCTCATGCATACCGCTAATTGATTTTTATTTTTTTTTCCACCATTAGTACAATGGTCTGTATTCACTTTTCTTTCTATCAGAGATGGTTTAGGTCCAGTAGCTCCTCTGGCTGCTCCCACTTCTTGAATTATTTCCCCACTCTCAGGACCATCTTCGGATGGTTTTGCCAAAATGTTGGTGAACTTAGAATGCTAACAGGAACATATATCAATGCCAGAGTGTTAACAGGCAGAGTTAAAATGTGCCTGACTTCTTGTCGTGAATTAATTTGATTTGATGTGCGGTTGTCAGGTCATACCCATTAATGCTTTTTCTATTATTTATTACCATTGCTAGGGATTTTGACCAATCAGAATCAAGTATTAAACATAAATCGACTGGTACTGAATGGTGCCCAAGACAGCAAGGAAGGATAAATGTGTTTCACACCTTGTACCAATATTTGTAGTCACTACTATTTGCTATGTGTACTCAGACAAGTGGAAACAAGGTTGTTCTTCCAACAGCAATAACATATTAAAAATTTATATATTTAAGTTTGTAGGTCATGGGAGCGCTACACTTTACTTACGGTAAGTCATGAAATCAGGCCTGTAGTGGGAGGGCTGGCACAGACTGAACACAATAGTTTGTAAATAGTTTGTTTTTTTTATTAATCAGTGAAAGCTTTCAGAATACACTTTTTGTTCAACAAGTTATACTTTATAAAGTAAGTTGTTAACCTTTGTTCTGTAGAGGATTATTGATTCACAGAATAAGTAGCAGTTCAATGAATGTCAGGGCGTTTAATCAATGTGACCTTAAACTGCTTCTCTCTTGAATCATGAGAAACAAAAAATCCAAGCCTGCCTGTTCTGTTTATAGGTTGGAAGTGGATTTTATGTCAGAACTGTTAAAACAGATCACACAAAGAGACCAATAAGTGTATGTTTTGTGATCAAACCAACATTGTAGACCAGAGCTTGATCAGAGCTTATTTTCAGTGGTTAGAGGAAGATCTGGATCTGGAATAAAAAGGATTACCAGTCTGACTTCAAACAGCTGGACTCAACCCAACACATGATAACAATCATGTTTAATCTGCAGGGGCTATCCTGGAGGGTTTTGTCTGAGTGAACCAAACTGAGCTCAGTTGCAAACACACAGTAGTTTCGCAGTTGAAGTTAATGAATTCATTCGGGTTATGACCCTGAAACCTTTGGCTGACTTTCAGGGGAAGCAAAGTTTGTTGTCCACTTTGACTTTCAGGCTTGATTTGCAAAAGCACTCCACTTTGATCAATACTGCAGCGTGAAACATTGCTGCAAAATCTTGTGATATTTAAAGCAGGAAACATTGTAGCTGTAAACATGAAAGGGTAATTTTCAGTGGCTGGGTTTGCATGTGAAAGCAGTCTTAGCATCTCCCTCCTCGTTTGAACATGGCTTGAAGCTTGCAGTGACTGGCATCAGTTTGAACTTGGAATGACTTGGAGGAGTAAGCAAAGGTGAGCATGGGAGCTGTGATTATATGCTGCTTAAGGGCTCATAAACACCCCAAACAACAAGTGTAGTACAAGTTCGCTAATGTAAGCAGAAGTACCTTGATCTCATGCACTCAGTGGACTCCGAGGAGAGAGAGGATGCACAAGGACTACAGAGTGTGAGAAATTATTCACAAGCTTCTTGTTCAGGGTCGTACGAAGCTGACAAACAACTTGAACAGATCACCAGATGAACAGACTCACCTTTTCACAACACAGGTACTCTCAAGAACAAGAGCACACTTTGAAAAGAAACTTGAGGCAGGGTGCAGATGGCCTGGTGGTTTGGGTCGTGCTCTGTGGGGTTTGCCCTCGAGCAGGTGGCACAGGTTCAAATCCAACCTGGGACCTGTTTCCCGCGATTAAAGGCATGAAAAGCCTACCAAAAAACACTTTCAATAAAATGATGGTAAAAAAAGAAACTAAAAGGCCACATTTTAATTTTTAAAAGCAATGTGAAGCATCAATGCTTCTATGAAAGTTCCTGGAAGCAACAACCAGTTGCAGGAAAATAACCAAGACAGCAAGGGTGATTGAAAGGGTTGTGAGTCATCAATGGCCTTTCAAGGCTAAATGAGGGCTTCGCAATGTTACATAACACTCTCACAAACAAATCCTCAGCCGGTGCAGCATAAAATAAGGTGCTCTACTGACAGAAAAAACATACTATTTTTATCCAAAATAAGACCAACGTGTCTCTTCATAGACTGAAAAGTATAGTGAACTTCATCTCTGAAATCTGTAGTACACCATAATTCTTGACACAGTGATAAGTCTTGATAAGGGAAAAATTCTTCCACATAAATGTTTACATCGACAATAACATCTTCAAGTTGTCCAAAAGTACTTTCTGCCAAATGTAGTTTCATAAAACTTCTCCAAAGCAAAAGAATGTGACCTTGTTGGTTTTATTTTCTGTTTGAAAGCTCAGAGTCAGAGAACATTTTTCAATAATTTTGAACAATGTTTTGACTTGGGATGCACAATACATTGGCATTATTATCGGTATCGGTCCAATGATTGAAACTGTATCGATATTAACAACCGATGTTTATATCCGTCTAGTTGCTGTTTGTGTATGTGTCAGGAAGGGGTTGCCATGAATACTAACATATAACATATATCTATATAAGTACTGGTCCATGGATATTGGTAAATATCAGTCATCAAACTGCAAAAATATGTCAGACATCAGTATCGGACAAAATTTCCATATCGGTGCTCTCTAGTTTTGACAAACCTTACACGATTGAAAACTGATTCCCAAAAAGTCAGAGGTTAACATCACTACAGCATCTTACTTTTGAAGGCCATGAATCTCAAGCCATTTATATTACCATCACTCCATCAGGAAGGTAAACAAGGAACAACTTAAAATAACTAATTTAATGGGTCAGAAGTCACCTTGATGATCTCACGTCTGTTCCATTCTGGCCAACATTGTACCTCAGATTCACCTCACAGAATTACATCCCTTCCCATTTATTTATTCTTAATTGCAAGGATGTCATCTCCTCTCACTCTACCTCTCCTAATACAGGGCAACTCATACTATTGTGCAAATGTTAAAGTAATGCTATTCTTCTAATTTTCAGGTTTGTTGAGGCGTAGAACTTGGAGGCACAAATTGAAGTTGTTTGTGTTTTAGCTCCCATCTGTGGTGCATGTATAGACGTCCTCACTTCAGCTGCAGCCCCTGAATACTTTAGGCAGTGCTGTTGATTGTGAATGACTATGAGTCATTGCTTCACCTCTGCTGCAAATTGCATGGGAAGATCTGACACAACTGGACAGAAATTAGCAGCTGATATGAGGTATTAACTCATCCACAGGGTTGTCTCAAAAGAATTAAAGTCTTATGACACGTTTGTTTTGAAATAGCTTTTTTAAGAAAATAAAAAGAAATGAACTGAAATAACAGCTCAAATTAAAAATGTCTTAAAATATTAGATATCTTAGTTTTGAGTTTGGGTCAGTTACTTGACAAAAAGAATAAATACCATCTATGTCTTGGTCTAGTTCAGGGCAAATAACCACAGTAATGGGCTGTCAGCCCCTGAAGGCCGCACAGGCTGACTTTTCTCAGAGTGCTATATTAAGACATAATAATGGAAAGTTGACTGGAAAGAAAAAGGGAGGTAGTTCTCCTACCTGTGAAGAAACAATCACGATGGTGACATCCTTGAGAGGACTGTCAAGAAAAGTTGGTTGAACAATTTGGATGGGCTTCAGGAGGAGTGGACTGAAGCTGGTGCATCAGGAGCCATGACATTCAGACATTTTTAGGAAAGGGGCTTCATCCGTCGCATCCCTTATATCAGTGGGGGAACCACTGATATAAGGGATGTGAATTGCTCTAAAACAAATACACTCTCACACAAAATGTTTTTTCTTGTAAACATGCAAAAACATAATTGATTTGAAATACTGTCTATAATTTTTTCTTCATGTTTCAATATTACTGAAAATTTAGGCAGAGTGATTTCTATAAATATTAAAATATGGGCTCAATAACATCATTTTAGCAGATTTTTTCAAAATTGTCTGTACAGGAACTTTTACTCTGCCACTTTTTGTGGTAGCTCTGCCTGACAAAGGAATTATTTTAAGACTATTTTTACTTTAAGTCAGTAATTCTATAATTTTAATAAATTAATCTGATCATCACACTCCTCCCTGTTGCTAGCCATACTAAGATCTTTCAGGGCTTATTTTAATTGTGTATAATAATAAAAAGATCAATCATCTTCATGTTACATGTGAAGATGTTTAAAGCTTCCTCTCCTGCTGTCAGTCTTTCACTCTTTAGAGGGAGAGCCTGTGTCTCACTCATTAAACATGAGCATGATAGATATGAACATTATAGTTGTGTTAATTGACCTGTTTGTGAGTAACTGTCAGCTGTGAGCTATGGCGCCATCTGATGTGCTTTAACACAGAGAGCTGGTATTAAAAAAGTTATGGCATTTATATCGCAGAGATTTTTTGCTGTTAAAATCGGGAACTGCGGACGCAGTTCACATTCCCTTTGGTTTATGTTCAACTGTTTGTGACTCTTAACTTTGCTGTGAGACTCCGTGCACATGCACAGCCCGGACACACATATGGAGCGTGCATGCACGGAACCAGGAGTTAAACCCCACAGTGCAGAGGGACAATGGATGATCATCTAAAACATTTTTGATGACACATAATCCACAAGAACTACATATTAGGCAACCTGTGCCCCCCTTGCCATGACGTCGGGCCCCCCCAGGGGGTGCACCCCTTAGTTTGAAAACCACTGCCTTATATCAAGCCACTTCTGAACCAGAGACAACCTTAGAAGCACCTTACCTGGGCTGTGCAGAAAAGGAATTCAGCTGTTGTTCAGTGCTTCCAGGTCAAGTAAATTTGTATTTCAATTGACGATCAAGGTCACAAAGTCTGGAGGAGGAGTGGAGAGGCTCAGAACCCAAGGTGTTTATAGTCCAGTGTGAAGACCCCACAGTCCATGATGAATCTGGATGCATTGTCTGCTGGTGAAGGTCCATGTCAGCCATCAACCTTTTCACATTTCAGAGCACTTCATCTTCCAATTTATGAACAAGCTTTGTTAAGATGCTGATCTCCTTTTCAAGCTGGAAAAAGCCCCTGCCCCCAACACCAAAACTTCTGCCAAATGGTTACTGACTATTATGATATTGTGGTCGATTTGCCTGTATCCCTAAAACAGTTTGAAGAACCAAAGATACTGACAAGTTAAAGGCCACTTTATGCCAAAGTGTGCTCATACTGGGGATGAAAATCACCACTGTCATCACAATATGATACAACACAATACAATTCTCAGAACAATGATTTCATACTTGCTGGTATCACAAAGTCTGCAATCATACGTTTTTGATTCAGTTTGCAGTTCCTGCAATTAATATCAGACGATATCGTGAACCTCTGTACCACAATGTGTTACTTTTCAAATAACAGGAAAAAAAATCACAATATTGATATTTTTTGAAAATTTTATTGCTACATTTAAGGCATTTTCAAGAAAAATGTCCTTTTACAAAGTGAACAAATGGTTGTGTTTCAGTTTTAAATGCAAAGTATTTTTTTCAGCTTTGTCATGAAGGGTCCCAGAGTAACCTTTGAAGTACTACCATTACAAGGAACATTTGTGTTATACCATGTTAAATGCACATAATTCTGCTTATGTGCTGTGCTATTTACCTGACCCTAAATGGACTGAAATGAAATGAATGTTCTTAGCTCTCTTTGACTTGTTGTTTGGCTTCTGAGCGACATAGTAAGTCAGAGTTGAGTTTGCTGTGGTATATTTGGGCATGCTAATGTTAGCATACTGTGTTTCTTCCTCAGGTGAGCAGCCAAATTTGTTGTTTCCTACATACTTTATCTCATCACAGCATTGTTTGTATATTGCATGTGCTCTGTCTCCTGATCTGTATTCTCTCCAAAATCCAAAATATTTCCATACCACTAATTTATTCTAGATCGTTGCTCAAACAATCGATATACTGATCCAGCTCAATGAT
This sequence comes from Labroides dimidiatus, assembly GCA_030710495.1. Lineage (NCBI taxonomy): Eukaryota > Metazoa > Chordata > Actinopteri > Labriformes > Labridae > Labroides > Labroides dimidiatus. The sequence continues at coordinate 22,638,563 of CM061154.1, forward strand.
TTGCCTCACATATATTTTAAAACATTACCCCAACAAAACAAAAATCCAGACCCCTGAATATACTTTATTTATCTGCATAAAATCTGTATGTATGTATTGAGTATGTGTAAATGTATCTTATTTATTTCAATGGTGAGATACAGGTTTGGAGAGAGGAAATTAACCAGTGTTTGTGTTTTCTTTCCCTTAAATCTTGTCAAAAACATCTATCAGCCATCTCATGTAAAGGCCAGAGAGCGTGCTGAGACCTTAAATAACTTTCACAGCAGGGCTTGACAGTAACAGTTCCCCCTGTTGCCAAGGGCGACCAGATTTGGACTGCTGTCAACAATTTTCGTTCTGGTTGCCTCTGTTGGCAGCCGTTTTTCTTGTGCTTAGAAAAACAAGACTAAGTCCATCTGTCTTCTGACTGAGTGCGTGCCCCTGATGAACTGTTTCAGGGAGTGAGAATATTGAACATCATGGATAAAACCCATATTAACAGTAACAAAAACTTTACTTAATCAAGAAAAAAAAATATTGGGCTGAAGAAAAGAGAACCCCAATATCAAAGCTTAAATCAGGGTCAAATGACTGGTTTCCAGGCTTCATGTAAAGGATGATGGGCGTGATGGATGAGGAAAGAAACAAATAAACAGTTTAGCTGTTTGATATGTTCTATCCTCCAAAGACCATTAACAACAGGTTTTCTACTCCAAACTTCTTATTGAAGTCAACAAAGCCTGTTTGTAGGAGGAAAATTACTATTGAATGAAATTTTGATCTGTCAGTTCTTTTGGCACCCTGATGTGGAGGAGGATTATAAAGAGCTTTTCAATTTCAAAAACCAGACAATGAATCTGAAAGCATCATCGAAGTGAAGTTTACAGTTTGCACTTAACCAAGAAATAGTTTAATTCTTCCGTTATTGTGGCTCAAGATGAATATGTGTAAAAGTGATCAAATTCTCAGGTGTTCATGGTGCTGGATGTCCTCATGTAGAGAGATGGCTTTTGCAAAGACACACATGTGAAAATTCAGGAAATCTGCAACCTTGAATCACTCTTTCCATCAGTGAACAGACGGCTAATGTGAGCAGACAGGTCACACACATCAGTGGAGCGTCTGTGCCCTGGGGATGCAGAGCTGTTGCAGGGGGCAGGACCTCTGCGGTGGGTGTATGTGAAGCGCTTCCAGACCAGGGAGGGCAGGGATCATGGTGTTGTCTTTGCGGGTGTCCTCCGTTACATAACGTTGGCATTAAGAAGGTTGAGCATCGTTTCAGTGATTTTTAACCTCAGCTAGCTGTGGTTTCTGCCGTTGTTCTGAGGTTAAACTACAAGAAGCACAATCTTCCCGTCTATCCACATTAGTGCTGTGATGCCGCAGATCAAAAGCATTCATGGCTTTCTGAAACTAACCCCTTTGGATGGACAGTGTACACTCGTAGCTTTCCTTTCTAACACCTATGGGTGCATGATTTCAGCTGCAAATGGCTGACAGCCTGCTGTCAGATGGGATTAAGGAGAGGTTTACCTGCGTGCAGAAGCCTAGAAGGCCAAAAACCAGCCGAGCTCTGTGAGGTGAAAATAATTCAGCTCTCAGTAATAACCAAGATGATGTTAGACCTGATCTGAGCTCACTCATCCGCAGAATATGGGATCATTACCACAGAAAGGTTTTCAGCCCTGGTGCCAATCAAACGTAGGGAGTTTCTGAGTGTAGCAGATTCAGGTTTTATAGAGAAGCCTCAGAAGAAGCATTTTTCGATGTGTTCATGTAGGTTTCATTTCTTGTTTTTACATAGAGTGTGTATGCTATATGCATTTAAAAAAGGTAACACTTATTTTAGAATGTCAATATTACCATAAAGCAACTGCTTTTTTTATAGTTGCTGTGTTTGAACTCCTTTTGGGGATTTTCTTTCTTTCTATCACAGGATCAAAACTTCATGATTTTTCAGTCACTTGTTTAACATCGGGGATTGATTAACATATCATATAATTCATGTAAATTTAAAATTGTCATTAGAAACACCATAATATTGTGTTTTAATTCCATTTTTTCAGAAGCAAATCCTCAAAATAAAACAGCCTGTTACATGTTGAAGCCAAATGTCACAAAGGCACCTTTTTTTTAACTCTCTGGGGTCATCTGGACATTTTGAACACTTTTGATTTTACCATGCTATGTCATCTTTAAAGCCGTTTACCTTGTCTTGCTTGGTGTCTTTTTTTCAGCACACCTCACTAGTATGATTTTACAAATATTTTTTTTAATTTGATTAAATGTATGAACACACTGGGCCTAAAATTGAAAAAAAAATCTGAGTAGGAAAACTTTAGTTTTCTTAGTGTGAAAGCCACATTTTTATAACTTAATGCAAATATAAATGGTAAATTTCAAAAACCAATGTAGAAATTTAGCAAACAACACAACAACTATTTGCATTAAAATACAGAAAATTCCCATGAGTTCTTGTGAAACTATTTACAACCATTTACAAAACCATCAGGTCTCACAATAAGACGTTACAGATTTACTGCCATGAATCGCCTCATTACTCTGACACACAAAACAAAACAAAACAAAAAACACACTGGGGCTTGAGCTTATTTCTGTCATGTCAGAATGTACGCTCTGCCTTGTCCCCACTCCACAATATTTATGATGGAAAAAAAAAATAAGGAGAAGATTCTGTAGACAAGTGTTTGAGGAAAGAGTGGTTACACCAAAGCCAGAGGTTTGTTGATGCTGGATGTTTCCACAAAGCTTGACCCTGATCAGTCTATTTCTGCCACTGACCTTGTGTTTTCCGCGGAAGGCAGCTGTGTTGTTGCCCCTGCCGAGTGAAAATAGTCATCTAATTAAAATGAATGAAGGGAGCCTGTACTATTAAAAACTCTTACAACAAACTCCTGGAAAACATAATGAATTGATGATTCACAGCACTGCAGACTCTTCACTTGTGGTACATTTTCAAATTTCTCATTAAAGCATCATTAAATCAGAAAACATTAGGTTCTTATCAGGGGTCATGTAAAACCATGTAGCAAACACGCACGCACACGTACACAGTCAATGTAATGAGCAACATTTCACCGTTCATTTAGCTCATTACTCTGGAGGTTTTGATTTATTTTGTTTGACAGCGTCAGCCCAGTGGTTTTCTGTTTCCTGTCTGCTGAGGGTTGAGTTCTGCTGGAGGAGACAGAGCGAAAAACTTTGCACCTGCCAATCGTCTGACACAGCTTCTGTTTTCATCTGGAGAGCAGGAGCTCTTTCATTTATTTTATAATTATCTGTGTCGTCATTTTTTTTTAAAGTTTCCACCTTACACTAACCTATTTTTATAGGATGCACCTATCAAAGGCTCTACATGTGTAATTATCTGATATGGAGTGAGATTTTCCTTGGTTGAAAGATGTATGCGTCTCCTCCTGGAGGCGCATTCTCTCTTCAGCAGCAGAAATGATTTTAGAAGAGTTGTGTGTGATAAGACGAGACAGAAACCTTTTGGGCATGACTAATGCTACTGAGTCCAATTAAGCTGATGTCTTGTACCTACTGAATTAAATCACCCTGATATGATCTTGTCTGCCTGTGCATATATTTGCCTCCAACTCCGATCACCTGAAAAATTGGAGAAGACGGAGAGAGAGCCTCACATATCCATGAGCGAATGTTATGCGTATCGTTGTAATTGGGGAACTTTCTGCTATTTTTCTGCATCTGAAGACGAGCTGTCGTCAGAATGCTAGATTCAGTAAAAGGGAAGATCGTAAGTGCAGGAAGCATGGCCTAAAAAACAATAATTGATGTGTAGTTGTGACACTGGTAGGAAACTATTCAGGAACTATACCAAATTAATAGTTTGTTCTCTGTTGTGGAAATCCATAAAAATGTGCAGATATGAGCAGAATACATAACCTGTGGTTAAGGCGAACTGCCACCAAACTACAGTGAGTTCCTGTTACCACTGCACCAAACCCGCTGAGACTGGATTTATGACTTAGTTAAGCTCTCTGAAGGCTGCAACAGCTTGCCAGCAAAATGATTGTTAGTCTAGCGGAAGCCATAAATCAAAACAGTCCGGAGTTTGTCATTATCTATTAATACTCCGCTGCTTTGGAGCTCCAGAAACAGCCACAACTCACACATCCCCCCTTTCTCCTGAGACCAAAAGATCCTCAGAGAAGGATGGAGGTAAAAGACAGCTCTTCAAAGTTTGCTCAGCTTGCGATTGATTTACTCATCCCTTTGTGGTCTGCTGCACGCTCTGACAGCTCTGGAGGTGGAACAGTGTTGAAAACCTTAATTGAGCCGAATGTGCAGAGCTTTAGATGCTGCAGGCACAAAACCCACACAATTAGGAAGGACTAATGACGGGGGGTATCACCCATTATTTCTCCAAATAACCCACAGGGCTCCCCATATTTAGCCGCACTAAGTCTTAATTAGTGATTAGGAGGAAGGAATGAAGTATTTAATGGAAACCGAGCATATTCACACGAGCAAATCTTTGACAGTTTTCCCATTTGTGATGTACGATATGTAGGTCACAGTTTAAAGACTTGTTTGAAAGCCTTTTGTTTTTACTGGATGATTAAAAAAGTTTCTGTCTTTTCAGAGCCAAGATGATAAACACGTCATCCACAACAATCAACTCGGTAAGTCTATTATTTGTTCTTATTTCATCATTCTTTAGGATAAATTATTTGTGTGAATATATATATATATATATATATATATATATATATATATATATATATATATAATGCCAAAATTAAGGATCTAACAATATCAGTTCTTTCCCAGTCATATAGCTCTACCTAGTTCCAATAAAACTACCAAATTTTCATACTAAAGGAGGCACTGTTAAAAAATACAGACTGCGCATGAAATTTGTTGACCGTGCAGCTAAAAGGGTATCCCACAATCGATAAACTCTACGTGGTCCAAAAACCAACATTTCTAGGTGACAGAACCATGCTCCTCATGAAAGATGATGAGAACTGGCCTTTGTTCTGGCACTGATTTTGGCTTTGAACTTCAGACACATCTTTGAGCTGATACTTGAATATCCTATCATAACTACCCTAAATCTTTTGTTTGTTTTTTTGTTGTTTTCATGGCAAGTACATAATCAAACAGGATATCTCTTTTTAGGTCGGGTTCTTCTTATCTGTGCGCACACATTTATAAAAACAGATATCTATAGAGCTTGTACTCACAATAGCTCAGACATTGGTCCTAGTGATGGGTATCTACAACTGGTTCATGTAAAGAATTGATTATTAATGGTTCAGTCCATCAACATTGTTAGTCCCTATGCGTAACAATTCCTTTGTCTGTAATTTGCCTTCGCCAGAGCGGCCGGACCTTACATTTACTATTCTGCCCGATGTATAATCGGCCCGATAAGAGGAATCCATAAGGGCACTGGTATCAACAAAATCTTAGCAATGCCCATCCCTAGTTTGTCCTCAGAGTATGATCACAGCAAGAGAATAAATCTTTCACACTCTTTACAAAGAGCCTTATAATTATCAGAGCTCTTTACAGTTGTGAAGTTCAAGTCAGTTGTGAAGCACTGAGGAAAATGCTGCTTTTAGTGGGCGTGATTTAAGGGTAGGATTTTGACATTTATCAAGTCTTATTAGTTTGTACATCCGTCACACACTGTTTGAGTGTGCTTGTCAGTTTATATTGTTTTGTTTTGTTTTTTTTCTCGCTGTAATATGATTCCTCTGCACTCTGAGAAAAGTAACTCTTCAAACAGAGACACTGATATCAATGTGGGAGTAATGACTTATCCTGTCTCGTCCAATTATTTTCCAGCTGCCGTAATTGATTTCAATTTAATTTGTCTGTTTCATTTTTTTTTCTTTCATACATTTGATGGATTGGCTTCTCTTCTTCAGTTAACCAACTAGCCACATGTGTTTTTCTCTTGGTAAAACTGATGTGTCTTGGGTGTTTCAGTCGTCTCTCATCATATTTGTATTCGTGTCATGTTGTATACCTTGATGCTACCTGTGTTCAAAGCCTCTGTTCAGAGAATGGGTCATGTTTTGTACTCTGCTGTGTTTGATGTCTAGAGCAGCCTGCTTCACTGGAACTAATTAGTAATGCTGGACCACATTCAAAGAGCTGAACTATTACAGAGCGCTTTCCAATTTAAAATAACTATACACAGGAGGGTTTGAAATCCATTATCACCCAATATAATCATCAATAATAAATGTTGAAACAAAAAATGTCAGACAGCGTGAAACTATTCAGTTAAGTGAAAATAATAAAAGTGCGTTTGTCCGTCTGCCTTGAAAATTAAATCTAGAAAGCTGCGTGGATGTTTTCATAAATAAAGTCTCATCTCTTTATCGATTCAACAGCGACCAGGAATTTCATAAGTAGAGCAAATAAAAAGGTCTCATGCGTGTCTTTCATGCTTCAGAGCGCTCGCACAATCCCCGTCTGAGAGTGATTTTTCTGAAGCCTGCAGAAGAGTTGAAGCTGGTTTCCTGGACCTCTGCCTGTTGTTCATTCAACTGGGTCACCACGGACACAAAGGCGCACAAAAGCAACTTCATAATGCTCTCATTTGGCACCTCAGCACAGAGAGGAAATACAAACAGACAGCTATCTGAAAAATAGAGCCTCACTATCTGGCACCAGCACAGTGTTTCCCTTTGTGACACTCGAGACTCTGCTCACTCCTGCAGGGAGTGATGTTTGTGGGAACGAATTCAAAAGATGAGCAAAGGGAAGGCAGGCTTTTATTGTTTAAACCATACAGCAGTCATGAAAAGGTGTTGCTGCCTTGTTTATTTTAAAGGCGCAGGTGACCTTTGAGAAACTTCTATAGCTGATCATTGAAAGTGTGTTTGGAGGGAATAAAAGAGGCAGTATTTAAATAGCGTGACGTTTGATTGAAGCCTGAATAAAATGAGACACTGCAGATCTATGGTAATGCATATTTTTAGAGCAAACAAATGTCAGCATGATTCCTGGTGGCTGTGTTGTGCTGCATGTGCTTTTAAATATCTCAAGAACACAACAAGATGAGACCTTGGAAAATTGCCTCAGGTGAAGAAATCATTTGTTCCAGCCTTATTGCAAACATATAAACCTGCATTATTATATATACCTCCTGGAGTAATACACTTCTCTTCTTTTTACTTCCTCTGCTCTCATTCTTCTTTTTCCATCCTCCTCTTTCTTTCTTCTGATCTGTTTTCGCCCTTTCTCATGCTCCCTCATCAACATCTGTTTCTTCCTCTGCTCCACCTTCTAAGCCTCCTTCTTTAGCGTTTCTCTGCTCTCTCGCTTTCTTCTTTTCTTCATCAGTGTCTGTTTCTTCCTTTTCTTCCTTATCTTCCTAACCTTCTGATCTTCCTTTAACATTTGTTCCTCTTTCTTCTTCTCTTGTTTTAAGCTTTAGCTCTTATTCCTCCAGACTTTTCCAGTTTTGGTTTTGTTCTTTCATGTCCCTTTTTTGCTTCCTTCCCTGCAATCTCCACTTTTCACCTTTTCTCTTTAACTTCTCTGCATTCTTTGTTGCCCCCTTCTCCTCCCTCTTTTCCATCCTTATACTTTCATTTTTCTCTCTTCTCCCCCTTTCTATCATCTTTCTCCCCCTTTCTTTTTCTCTCCCCTCTTCTCCACCCATTCGCTCTCCTTCTCACTCTTCTTTTTGTTTCTTCCCCATTTTCTCCTCTTCCTCTGATTCCTTCCTCTTCTCCTCTATCTCCTCCTTTGTCTTCTCCATCCCCTCATTGTTCTTTTACTTATTCTATCTGTTTCTTCTCTCCGTTTTCTCCTCCTTCTCTTTTCTCTTTCCCTCTTCCTTTAGCTTCTCCTTCCTTTTCCTCTGACTTCTCCTTCCTCTTCTTCACTCCTCCTCTCTCTTTCTTCTCCTTCTTCTCTTTCTTTCTCCTCCCCTGCTCCCTCTTTTTTCTTCCACCTCTTTCTCTTTTCTCTCTGTTTTCTCTCCACCTTTTTGTTTTTTCTCTCTATTTTTTCTCCCCTTCTTCGTATTCTTTTTCCTCTCCTCATCTATCTTTTCCTTCCTTTTAATCTTCTTCACATCCCTCTTCTCAATCCCTTCACTCTCTTTCTCCCTCTTTCCTTTCGTTCTTTTCCCTCTTTTTGTCTCCTTTTTCTCCCTCCTATTCCTTGCTTCCTCTTCTTCCTTTTCCCCTCTTTTTTCTGCTCCCTCTGTTTTCTCCTCTTTTCCTTCGTTTTTCTCACCCCCTCTCCCTCCATCTGTTCCTTCCTTTTCTCCATCCCCCTGTTCTTCTTCTTTTACATCCCATCCCTCCTTTTCTCTCCACCTCTTTGTTTCTACTCCCTCTGTTTTCTCCTCTTCCACTTCCTCTCTCTCTTCCTCTTTCTCTTCCTTCCTTTCTTTTTTTCTTCTGCATCCCTTTACTGTCCTTCTCCCTCTCTCCTTTTTCATTCTTCTCCGTTTTCTCTCCTCTCCTTTTTTTCTCTTCTCCTCTGTTTCCTCTCTCCCTGTTTTTTCTCCTCTTTCCTCTTTCTCTCCTCTTCTGATTTCTCATTTCTCTTCGCCATCCCTTATCTTTCCTTCTTTTTCCTTCTGCTTCTTTTCTGTCTTTCTTTCCTTTTTCTGTTTTGTCTCCATCTTCTCCTTTCTTTTTCTTACTTCCTCTGGCTTCTTCTTCCTCCTTCTCCCCTTCCCTCTTTCTTTCTTCTCCCTCTGTTTTGTCTCCTCTCTACTTCTTTTTCCCTTTTCTCTCTCTCCTCCTCTATTCCAGCACACATCACTTTTCTCCATCCACTTTCTGATCTTCTTTTTTTTCACCTCCTTTGCTTTGTCATTCCTTTTCCTACCCCCCACCTTTCCGCTGTGCACTTTTTCTCCTCCTTCTTCTTTTTCTTTTTTTTCCCTTCCTTCTTTCTCCTCCCCTCCACCTTTTCTTTTTTCCCATTTCATAGTTCCTTCCGGTACCAAATGCTCTCATCTTATTCTGCTTCTCTTCCTTTTTTCCATCTTCTGCGGATCAGTTTATATTTAAGCAGATCAAACCAATGTAATGTGATGGAAATCAATAAACATCATAATAAATCTTTGCAGTCTTGTGGCTGTCGGCTTCAATCACTTCAGTGAGATCACTGTAGTTTCCAGCACTTAGCCTGAAGCATGAAAAGGATAGAAGAGACAGAGTGGTGTTTAGCATGCACAGAGTAACAGTGGGGGAGTTAAGTAATGAATGAAAATACAACTCAAGAACTTTTCAAATTAGTCAACATTTTTAGGAACAGAAAATTATTTCACATAACATCTGCTCTGATCTTCTCTTCTTCCCTCAGCTCTCACACTCACAACAATAAATAGAGGCGATGCAAAGGAAAAGAGTGACTGTGAATAAATTGAGAAAATCTATGAGGTTTTGACCTCAGTGACTTAATGGTGTCTGCCAGCTTTAGCTGTATATATACAGTATATATGTATGTATATGTGTATGTTTATTTGGGTGTTCCAATGTGCTGCCTCTTCAATATTAAGTTGAAGGCTTTCACAAAAAGATTCAAGATTTCATATACCATCTTCTTCCTGAAGGATTTCCCATTAAGACCAACAAGACTTAGTGAGCAAATCACATCATCTGCGTAAGGAGTCATGAAATTCTGTCCATCCATTCTGCATCAACTAATTCAAATGAAAGCGATATCATCTGAAGCTGCCATGGGCTGAATAAGGAACCAGTTTCAGAGTGAAACTACAAAATCAATGTCCAGTGTGTTTAATCATCTAGGACTTGGCGATTCACTTGATAACGAGATTGTACATCTCAGAGGATCCATCCTTATGGAACACTTCCTGTAGATCACAAGCATGCATACTTTACATCTTACATTAGTCTTTAATTGAAAAAAAAAACAAAGCATAAAACTTCAAAGTAAACTCATCAGATATCCCACATTGATATGGTAAAAAAAAAAACACTTGTTGTCTTTCCTTATAACAGACAGCTCCCATCTAAAGCCTCGACTTTACACTCAGTATAAACCAACCAAACCACCTAGTGTTCAGTGGTGGAATTACATCAACACCACAAGATTATTTTTATTTGGTTTATTTAAAAAAAAAAAAAAGGAAATGAGCACATTTTGACTCCTTCGCATCCATTTCTCTGTTATCTAAAAATGGGGAGGAGCTGGAGTTCCAGCTGCCATTGAGCAAGAGGCTTAATACGCACTGGACTGGTTGCCAGTGGGTGGCAAGGCCTGTTTGTGTCAGTTAGGTTTATAAAAGAAGAACAAAAAGATTTGAAATTAGATTTGAATTTAACATATGATAAAGTGATCTCCAAATGGCTTTTTCTCTAAAACTGTGGTTTCCAAAGTGGGGGGGTCGTGAATGTCCCCTCAAAACCAAATGTAATTATAAATGCATATTTGATCCATTATTGTTAAAAAAAGAAGAGAAAGAAAATATTGGTTAAATTTTATGTAAAACCATGCAAACAGAAAATGTTTGATATTTTTTTCCACTCATCTTTGTTGCAAACTCCCAAGGTAACTTAGCTAGAATAACGATGCTATCAGTGGTGGCAGATCAATTTAGAAAACACAGCAATATTGCTTATAGGTGGTTTAATTTTCTACAGATCAGCTATACGAAGTATCTTCAACATTTTATGTCTCTTCGGCTGAAAAGTTTGGCAACCCCTGGTCTAGAGTTTTCATGGAACCTGCTGTTGGTACAGTTTGGAACATGAAAGAAATTGTGTAGTGGTCCAGCTGAGCTGTAGCTGTTACTGTACATGTACTTCTTTGTAAGACATCAACTTTATACTGTATAAATGTACGTGTTAAAGTAAACTGTCCCTCTTTGACTGATAAAGAAGAACCTTGAGTTTAGATGTTATATTTTGGGAAAATAAATTCCCTGAAGTTTGGTTCTTCATCAGAGGAGGGAGAAAAATATTCCTGCCAACAGCAGTTGTCACCAAAATCTGTCTTTTTTAAAGTTTGTTGTTGTTGTTGTTTTTAATCACAAGGTTTGTGAAAATTGAAGGTCATGATAAACTTTGTAACACAAACACTGAATTGTTATGCTTGAGAGGAGAGGAGGTGTGCCAGAATTTAAATCAGACGATCAGTACAACAATAATTAAGCTCAGGACAGCCGCTCCACTGTCCCCTCTGTGGATGTATTATATTCATGCATTGGCTGTCAGCCAGCTTCTACAGCCCAGAGGGGACAAGCTTTGTATCTTTAAGAAGGCACCGTGTCCATGAGACACTATCTGAACTCTTCTAAAGTTTCCTCTGTCTTTACTTTCTTTATTTTCTTTTTCACGAGTTTGGCTGCAAGCCGACTATTGTTTCTGCTTTTCTTCTTCTTCTGTTTGTTATTCAGCACAAGGCTGATGACTTTACTGCAAATATCAATCCTCCAAAATCTCACAAATATAGCTGGAGTCTATGACTGTCCAGAGGTATAAAATCATGCATATTGTTAAAAAAACAGTTATTTTACACTATTGAGTGGCATTCAGTGAATTTTTTAACACTATTATGGATAATGAATGGTTTTCATAAGCACAACCAGGACTACATCCTGCGTTAATTGCCTAAGCTTGCTGAATAATTGATGCTAAGTGAGGTTTAAGGGTTGAGTTCAGCACTCATTAGTCGTCAGCAGAGTGTCCGTGGAGTCATGAACTCCAGAGAGCTTTTAATGAGTGTGATTACCACAGGTTTGAGACCCTTTTTTTAGACCTTTAGGCCGACAAGTTGTTTTGTATGTGCATCCACTTCACATCCTGGAGAGAATTCCAATTAGCTAGATTTTACAGAAGGGCTCCTTTTCTCTCTACTGACTTTCCCCCTTGTTACCAATGCTCTCTCTGTTTCTCCCGCACACAACCTTCTTTTTCCTTCACCATTCTCTCCTCATACGTTTTCTTCCATTTCTCTCTTTCCCCTCTCTTCATATATTTATGACACTGACCTTTACAGCCGTGAGCTAAAAGTTAAATACACCATGCTCTCAATTGATCTTGTACAAAGCAATTAAAAGTTTGTATTAAAATGAAAAGAAGGCTGACAGAAAATCGTTTCACTTGCTGCAGACACATAGGCCTGTGATGATTGCCTACAGGGAAGGTAGATTATTTTTATTCTGCTAAATCGAACTCTCGACAGCCTAAAAAGTTGGCTATGTAATGAATTTGGGCTTCCAGATTGAATATCGCCGGATGTCTGTGGATTGGCTATTAAATCCTGGTGCTGTGCGGTGTGACGGTCATGGTTAGTTTGGTCGAGAGAGTGCAACCCAATTCTCTCTGGTGCAGTGTGTCCCCCTGATGCTCCGATTTGGATGCGAGGAAGAGTGAGATGGAGGGGAGTTTTTTCGGAGACGGATGATTCTTTGCCATCTCGTCTCGGGGAGCCCAATGATGCGAGTCATTGGAGTGTGGAAGGTTTTACACGAGCACAATCAGCTGCTGGATGGAGAGCCGGGCAGGCTGACGATGGAAATGAGCTATTGACATCCTCTGTCATCTCTGAATATGTGCTGGCAATGAAGAGCTTTGGATCTGTGGTGACAGTTTCATTGTTCCCACAACTGCCCTCGATGGTTGCTCTTGCAGAATCTTTTCCCTCTAGACTTTTGCCGACATTTGTCATCGAAATTGGACTATTGATCCAATCCTTATGCTTCTCCTTTTTCACTCAAGATTTTGAGATAGATTTAAAGCCCTCCAAACTTCTTCATCCCTACAGCTGTGACCTGTCCACAGCTCTGCCCTGGATGTTTCTTTATTCATCACTGTGGGGCTGTAGGTTCCCTAGGCTGAAACAAAGTGTTCCTGTGACAGCTGTGGCGACGACACACACCTGCTCGCTGACACTGATGGAGATGACAGGGCTGCAGGAGTGCCTACAGGTCACTGTGCTTTCAGAGCCTCTGCCATTTGGCAATGCCTGCCTTCCTGCTCCAAGGAAGTGTCACTATTGATTTGTGTCAACGAGCTGACAAGACTGCAGGGCCCGACCACAACAAGAGAACGCACAATCTGTATTCAAGAGGAGATATTGAACTCGGCCCGCTGTATCCCTGCACACACCAAGAAATGTAGACATTCTTGCATGTTTTTTGTCTAGAAGTTGAGTGATGAGGGCTCGGTTAATGGGGCGCACGTATTATCTAAGGGCGCAGTCACACTGGCCATTCGTACCATGCTCAAACCCCAAACCCCAAAGTCCAGTTTGTTTGGCCAGTGTGACCGCATGTATACCGTGCATGGGGATGGTTCACTTCTCCTCTTTCGGCAAGATTCTGAGAGGTGTGCCTTGGCACGGTGCACTTCATGAACTAGCTTGTGGACATGATCGCCACCCTCTTGACAATCATTTTAAATAATGGTGTATCGGAACAAAACAACTTAACATAAGCCAAAAATCACAAAAATCAGTCATGTTCTCTGTGTCTTATTGTGCTGACTTCGATGAGACCATGCTACTTGTAAATAGATGTTTTATGGTAACTTAGGAAGGCCAAGGGTGTGCCTAGAGTCTGGGTTATATTGGAGTAGTGTTACCCCGAGCTGTACTGGCCAGCAGGGGAGGTCAACCATGCTTGAGTAAGGTACGGTTTGGATGACCAGTGTGACCAGGCCCTAAGCCTAAACCAGTGCAGCCTGATCTCTGATTTTAACCCTCAGGATCCCAAATCCGGCAGCGGTATCAAAATACAACTTGTTTTTAAATGACTGGCACAAACCATTTATCCACCCAAAAAAGTTCGAAATTTTCGAAGGAGCTGGACAAGGACCGCACGATGGGCGAGGCTGTTAAAATGACGTCATTCATCCGCATGAAGCCACACAGAACCTCGCGGATGCGTCAAGCATAAATCAGGCCTACAGCTCTCACATAACTGTTATCAGTCTGACACATTCACTGACATTGAGGAAAACTCAGTTACAGCCAGAACAATGTATTTTTTATTTAAATTGAACTTTCTATAAATGAACATAATGTCTTATTAATTTAAATTTAACTTTCTACAACTGAATATAACAGGAACAAACATGTAACCCAATCCACAAGAATAAGTTTTAGTATTTAATTCTCTAAGAGGAGGTCTGAGTGACGGCATTAAGGAGGCAAAACAATGCATTTAGACATAAAGGATGATTAACAGTAATGTAATTTAATCAGAGTAGTTCAGTTTTATTTAAATACTGGTAATTTTGATTATTATGGAATAATATTTCAATTAAGGAAGTTAGACTCAGACAGATTTTCCACTACTGCACATGGAGTTTATCTGTTATATTCAATGAAGGTGTCTTTTCTGTAGATGGTCTTTGTGTTACTGACCTTTATGCAAGTATTAATTATAAATTATTTTTTATAAAGCACTGTTTACATTGTTGTATTAGTACTTTGAAAAATACTAGTTTTTAAATGAAGGAAATTTAAGGGGGAAAAATCATATTTTTTATGTCTGATTCATTGATTAATTGAAAAAGTAATCAGGAGATTAATCGATTTATCATATCAGTTGTTAGTTGCAGCCCTAGAATCCATGCAACTCTTAAAGAATAACCATCATTTAAACTCTTCAACCTAATTAACCCTTTGAACTTTGAGCAGAAAAGTGGAAGACGTGAATCCACACAGCTGTGGAAGTTTTCACGAGGACCCCGCTTTAGATCAGAGTGAGCCTTTAAAGAGCTGCTCCATGCACTGAGTGAATGCATCAGATCAGAGAGAATAGGAGGCACAATTCTCCTGTGTCTCATTTCATCCAATATCTTTCAGGGCCGCTGTTTTCTTTTTTTTCTTTTCTTCATCCTTGTTGCCTCGGTGGAATACTGAATGAATGAGGAAAGATAAACGAACACCACTCTCATGCTTTCCAGTTGTTCCATCAGACCGAGAAAATAAAATCATCTGCTCTGAGGTGACCGGGTCCTTGCTTTCATCTCCCTGGGAACTTTCAGTCTCTTTCATTGAAGATGTATTATTATAAGCCAAGAGGCTTCCTGGGATAATTTTACTGAACCACTGAAAAAAAAAAGCTTTTTCTGGCATGTTTGGCACCAGGGTGCTGCTTCACATCTTTGCCTAGCTATTAAATAGATAAATTGATAGCTTACTGTCACCTCAGGGAGAAGTGCTATTAATACAAACTGAGTTACTACCACTGGCCCTAAAAGCCTCAGTGACCAAAATCAGCACTTCTGAGCAAACATTACTGCTGCATTACAAGTTTGAACTGGTTTTTAATAGTTTCCACATAGGTCAGAATTTAAGCTGTTTTGTATATTTATTTTCAGCAGCTTAAAGATGAAAATTACACAGCACAGGTTTACAATTTTAGTCCATGAATTACATAACAGTTTGAGTATATTATGCATCACAACCAACTCAATACCAGTGAATGAACCAAACGGTAACATGATAAACTCAAGTTCCTTTCAAATATAGTCTTGAAAATGATGGAACTAATACAATGTATGATACATATAATACATATAATAAATCTTTTTTTTAGGGTATGGGTGATTACGGTGTAGGAAAAGCAAATACAAAAGATACAGAATACAGATACTTATAGAAGAACAAAAAAAGGTACAATGGAAACTTCAGAAATGATTAAAAACTGATCTTGAGTGTTTTCTCTTTTAATTAAGATGGGTTAATAATGTTGATTTTATTCATCAAACATCTCACCTGGTGTGGATGTGTACAGCATCCTTTAAAAAACAGCTATAGATTGAAAATGTGGGAATGTGATTGAATTTCTGGCTGATTAAAAAGCTGCATGGGAAGGCTACGAGGTTCCACATTATTCCACAGAGGACACCAAAATTCTGACTTTTTAAATTTTTGTCTTTTTTTTTAATGACATCTTGTTACCACAATTACCACAAACTCTTCAGCAAACAACTGGCACCATTCTTTTCCACCTACGTACATGTGCATCTGCCAAAAAAACAAACAAACAAGTATACTGGCTAAAAATAGAACTTTACAGAGCAGGGAAAGAAAAGGAGAGAAATCTGTGAATCTTTCCACCAACAACATTAATCACATGCTGTCATTAATAACTATAATATCTGAAATTTCACCTTCACCCTTACATGTGTTAGGATTTGCTGATTAGCTGTAAACACGGCTGAGCCAAAAGGCTTTTAGTTTAGTCATTTGTTTTGCAAGTATTTATACAGAAGCCCTCAAGTGGAAAAAAAAAATCAAAATTTGTCGCCTGCTCTAAATGGGAAATAGGAGTACTTACATTGCAGTCAGATCCTAGATTGAAATATTTTCTTGCTTACCCATCATGCTGGGTAACTGGACTGTTTGTTATTTTGGCCTTAAAAGAGTCAGCGATCATATCAGGAAAGCTCATCTTCTCTTCTCTTTCAGGAACTGTTTTTGCTTGCCCAAATGATTGAAGAGTTACAGCACTGAGAGCTGCTAAAGCTGACTTTAGGGAGCTCAGGAAAGAAAAAAATCATTTACAAAAATAAGATTAAACTAAAAATACATAAATAAAAGAATGTGCAGCAGTTTGCTGTTAGCTTTTTACCAGATGGTGCAGCAAATAACACCTACAAGTAATCTACGATACCAAAACCATACAGTCAAGCATCACTCAGAAAGCAGAAAGGATGTAGAAAGATACTCTTTATATTCAAGCACAAGTTTTCTAATCCAGATTCCCATTTGAATATTATCACTGATTTATTGTGAAATGGGAGAATAGCACAGGTGGAGTTGCTTTGATCTTATATCCATGATAGTGTTGGATGCCAAGTGTTGGTGACTGTGATTGTCATGGGAGGGAACAAAGGTGATTTTTTTTTACCTGTAAAGAGAAAAACACAAGAATGATAGAGGTGAAGGAGGACACTATAACAGGCTTCTCCTTTTCCCCTTTTCTCCCCCTTGTTTGATGATTAATCGAATCCCATTAGCGTGGAGCCAGGGCCAGTGAATTCAGTCTTAATTAGTTTCTTTTTTTACTCCCTCATTCTCCTCTGCTTTGACATGGGGTACACATTATCTACACAATGAAGGATTGGCAAACAGCTTATCTGATTGTGCTTTTCATCTCATGCAGCTGCTATTATTGCTGTACTGTGCAGTATCATGAGGCTGCTTCCTCACCTGGGGCTTTAAAACACACTGCTCAGTGTGAGACCAGATGCACACACACGTACACACTCGCACTTGCTCGTTTAGCAAACTCAGCAGAAGGACGTTTAGAGGTGGTGGAGTAGTGTTCGTGCTTTAAGCCGGGTGCTCAGCGGAGGTTAGATCTGTTGGGAGATGGACATGCTGAGATTTAGTAAGTAAATCCTCCTCTCAACGGAGACCTCGATCAATGGGATCCTTGTCAGGAGCCAAAAGAGGCGACACACCCACTTCCACTTAATTAAAAAAGCTTGACATGGATACTGTACTCAGACATCATGTCTAACACCTGAACCCTCTGCTAATATCTGAACCCCGGGGGGAAAAGTTCAAGTCGTGTAATCGAGGAGGAGGCAATCCATCTAATCCTGCCATTGTCAGCACTCACCCTGCCTCTCTTTTTTGCTCTATTACTTTAACACAAGTACTCCAATGGGAAGATTATAGACCCGTCAGCTGAGCCTCGTTCTTATTTATGTTTTGAAACACAAAAAAACACAGAGTCAGCAAAGCTTGAAGGGAAAATTCCTCTTGGCAATCATAATTTACGGCATGGTATTTCCCTTTATGACTTTATTCCCTGCAAATACTTGAGTAGCTAATTAAAGTGTCCACGGCAAGTGCAAATTATTTGGCACCAGGCCTGTGAGGTTTGTCTCAGCTCAACTTAAGAGCAAAGTATTCATAACGTCCTGCATTTTCTAGTACTGTTAAGTTCCTGAGCTGCCTGTTCTGATGGGAAAACTCCGGCACGTCGTCTTCTAACATCACACCTGCTTATTGGTTCCTGCCTCTGGGCACTAAATCATCAAAAAAGCCTTTTTCAGTTACCAGCTACAGCAGCCAGGTGCTGCAGACTTCATTTTGATGTGAGGGACAGCTCACAGGATTTAGAGGATGTCAGATGTAATTGTACGGAGGCAAAGACAAAATGACAAGATTTTTTTTTAACTCCCTCCCCCTCTGGTCTTGTGGTCTAGTTTGGATTGTGCTGACTGTGAGAGCCACAGGCTTTATGTGGACTTGTTTGTGCAGCCAATGTCATTCTTCACTGAGCTGTGTCACAATTACTGGCCTGTAAATGGATTTCACATGAAGAATATCTGCAGCAAGCTGGCTCGATGACAAAGTTGGTAGACCAACTGTACAGATAATGGACTCAGGCATCAATACTTTGATCCTTGGTTTCTTGTCTGAACGATTAAGATCTCGAGTTTAGTTCGACACCTGTTGTTTTTTTTTGCTCAAAGTAACTATTCTGTAGAAGAGGGAAGAATGAAGACAGCTGAAACGGGGCTAGTTTCATTTTCTTGTTTAGTCTTATTAGCTTGTTTACCCTGATGTTTACCACAGTTAGAATTTATGTATCAGGCTGAATAAACCAAGAGCACTTGTACTGGCTCGCCCAGATCTAAGAGAGCGGTGGATGAACAGCTTTTACAGGTCTGGTCTCCACATCACAACAGTACCATAATCTTTGTAGAAGAATGAAACAACAATAATCTGAACTCATTTGCTTTGATGCTAAAAATAAACAAAAGTATGAAAAATACTAAATATCAAGGTTGGACTGAGAGTCTTACTGAATGTGTCCAATAGATCGCCAAACATCTAATTCAAGAATGCATCAAATGTATTTTTACTGATTTTGCACAGTAGGGAAATATCATGGATTTTACATGTCCGGGGGTCCACCAAGAACATTGTCATCTCACTAACGAAAACAAACCAAAAAAAAAGACTTGTCACAGTCTTTACAATCAGTGAATTATGTCTCATCTTCGTCATGACAAACATTTTGTGCCATAATTCTTGTTAAAGTGTAGGTACTGCCATTTTTCGCACTTTTTGTCAGTTTCATTTGTCAGCTCCGTAAGTTACTGATTGGTTGTCGACATGTCAGCTTTAAAGTGGTGGCATTATCAGTTTCTGAAGCTACATTTGAAGCTGCTGTCTCCATTTTCACCTTGGCCTTATTATGCAGTAACATTATAGAGTTTTACTGACCGTGCAGCTCTGGCAGAAGTGGACAGCTGGTCTGTGTCAACCTTTCCGATGCTACGTTACCTCAGAGAGTGACTCCTCTGACTGCTAATCTTTCATTAAGTAACACAGTCTGGGCTTTGGCATTTACATACTCAATCCCAGAGCATATTAAGCTCTTTATGTGCTGATTATTATCACCAGGCCAATAATGGAGATTAGCAACCAAAATCACCTCAGTTATTCTGACTGGTCTCTAATCTCGTCCTGCTCTCAGAAGGTCATCAACTGCTATTATCCCTCTTTACACACACACACACACACACAAACACACACACATTCACACACAGAGCCGCACTGACATCTCTGTCCTTTGTGTCTCCCTCCAGACCTGCGGGAGATAGTGTTTGTCCTCCAGAGTCAAAGTAACTCCTTCCATGAGAGGCAGGCGGAGAGGAGGAGAGCTGATTTACTGAAGCAGGCTCACAGTCTTACAGAGGTAAGTTTATAAACACATTTCACTCATGAACACTCACTCTTATCATAGTATACACTAGGGGTGAGTACAAATATTGATTCATCGATGCATTGCAATATTTCCTCCCCCAATTCAATATTAATTCAGCAAATCCTCTGAATCACCTCCCAGACAGTTGGGGGTGCTGTGCTTGGGATTTACATTGTATGGACAGAGTCTGCACTCAATCTCAATGGCAAAAATTGTGACCAAAACCTAGCAGCAGCAGCAGCAGTGTTGAGCTTCATCTTTGTCTTCACAGATATGGCCCTAGGAGCGCTTAAAAAAGGCAAAGATTTTTTTTTCTGCATTTCTTGTGACATCATTTTCCCCAACTCTGTCCACTACATGGAGTGTGCTTGTGTGCATGTGTTTGTGTCTGTGTCTGTGTGCATCGGGACAGAAATCTACTGTGCATGATACAGAGAGCAGAGGAGAGTTGTTAATGTGGGACCATGCAGACTCAGGAATGACATCCCATCATGTAAATAAGATATGGATATTTAATCTGTTAAATAAAAGAACCACGTGTTCACATTGTTATGTAAATTAATATTAACAAATCCTCAACAGGTACACTTATTTTTATACTGTATAATATTACACTTACTTTTATTATTTGTGTATTTTTATTTCTTACTGAATCAATATCGAAGTATTGAAATCAATATCGAATCGATAAAGAATCACAACCTAAAGAATCGAAATCAAGTCAGATTGTGGGGTTCTTAACAATACCCAGCCTAAGTATACACAGTGCACACAACACACACAACACACACAACACGTTTATATTTGTTGTATTTTTCTTTAATCCCGTTCCGCCAAACTGGAACCATATTACATAATTTTGTCCCTTTTCTGCTCTTAAATGCTGTGAAAAGGGAAAAAAAACTTACTTTAAAACACAAGATTTCATATACATTCTTTAAGAGTTTCTTTGAAACAATCATCCCTTCAAATAAAAGTTTAAAAATGGGAGCTGTTGTTAGCTCAGTATGTTGCTGCTTGGTGTCATGGTTTTGATAATCTTCCTAAATATTTTATTTCAACTTGGGGAAAAAAAAATCATTTGGAAGGAAGAACTCATAACAAATTCTCAGTACACAGAAAACAGCATCAAGGAGTGTTTTACCATTTGTTCCACTGCTACTCAATCCTCATAATTCTAAATATTGAATGATGGTGTTGGCAAATTATTCATAGTACCTTCTAGATTCAACCTCTTAAGCACATTGAAGTCCAAATTATTAGAGTGTACTTTAAAATATGCAGCATTTCTCAGCTCTTTGTGACAGCAAATCTTGGCTTACTTCTAACTTAGTGTGTTTCGGAAAATTGTACTGCTTTGAAGTTCACACATGGTGTATCGCACTGCAGAAAATCATCTTTCATTTGGCCTCTTGGTGCTAAATTTTTAATGAGAAGTGATGATCATTGAAGGCACATGTTCATGCTGATGAATACTGGAATTCCTATTTATTGCTCAGATATTTCAAAAGGAAAGTGGAAACTGTGTTTCCTGCAGGGACGTCGGCTCAGATATTGAATGTAATTTCAGTCAGTGCATCAGCGTCATGTAACAGGGATATAGACGTTGAATAGATGAAATATTGGCTTGGCTTCATGTTCATTAAACGTCCTCAGAGAAGTGTGAAAAGTTGTGTAAAACATGATCTTCATCCTGTGTGGTTTATTTGTGAATGCAGCATCTTTGTGTCTAAAGTAGCATTTTAACTCAGAAAATTTCTAATTTCGTTATTTCTTTAATGTTTGCTTATCATGGATGGAGAAGCTCAAGGTTGCTCAGAGAAAATAAGTCAAAACAAGAATTACACAACAGCAAGCTGCCCCTTTTCTTACTATTGACATGCATCAGGTCAATATGTCTCCATTTTGAAGGGGCTGTGTCGTGTTTCCTGTTATTAATAGTGGCATCACTTTGTGCCACCAGATGAGACTTGTCAGGGTTTTTGATGCAGCTTTTCTAACAGACATCAAAGTTGATCAGATTAGACAGACATGAATACGACATCATGTCCAGTTTGCGCTAATGATCTCAGAGATGATTGACGTTTTTGAATCTGTAGCATGCAATTACCCAAAGTAAGTCATGTGAGAGTTTAAATGTGCTCCTCTTTGAGAGGAAGGAAAAGTTAAGAACTTTTAAAGAGACCTACAAGGTCTCAAACCTAAAGACTTTTGATGAAAAATGCAAAGAGTGAAGAGTGAAAATCATCTTTGGCCTTAGGTGTTTGCAGAGAGCACACACCGTTCATACCCCAAGGCTAAAACAGTCTCAGAATTATTTTTTCATTTCTATTAAGTGTGTATTAAATTAGGATTATAGATCATTTACCAAAAAAGAGATGAAAAGTAACATTTCTATGCAGACTAAAAAGCCATCCTGCAAATACCAAATGGAAAAGGACAGTCTGGGAAAAATCAGAAGTGAAAAGGTGTATTTGTAATAAAAAAAATGTAAAAGATGAAACCGAATGTTAGAGAGTTTAACCTTTTGACCTTAGGATATTATCTATTAACATATCAATATCCTTTCAAAGATCTATTCTTGACATTTTCAATGATTTAGAAGTTGTGTTTTTTTTTTAAGTACTTTTTGTGTTGTTCCAAGGAAAAAGCTGCTCAAATATCAGAACTGCCTGTCATTCGTCCATCCATCCATCTTCTATACTGCCTATCCTGTTCAGGATCATGGGTGGATCAGCAGGACTGAACCATAACTCTTTTTTAATTTTGTGGAAGCTTAAGTTTAAAGATGAATCCTTTGTGGAATTATTGAACCTCAAAGAAAGAATAAAAGTAAGGGGTAAGGGTGAAATTGAAAACCCCTGATTGATCTTATTTACAGCCACCCACACCTTTTTTAGCCGAGCATAAGTTACGACCAGCTATCCACCCTTTTCCTCCCACCTCAGAGCCTCGGCACCCACGGGCTCACATTCAGCCATTTGTCAGTCTCAGAGGGTGTTCCTTATATCAGAAAGAAAAACGATCAAAGCTCTGATTGGTTTCTAGCTATAAGACACATTTGATGTGCAGTTTGTTGTGCTACATAGCTCTGTAAAGCTTTGTACAAAAGCAAAACCAATACAGCAGTGGGATCATGAAAGAATTTAAATGACTCTGATCTCATGTCCTTCAAGCAAGGCTCAGGTTTTGTCTGAGTGTCTTCCTTCAATCTGACTAGGAAAAAATGATCAGTACTCTGCCGAAAATCATTAGAAAAAACAAAATATTTTATTTATAGCTTGATAAATTGCTTCTTGTCAAATTTTAAGAAAACTCCATTAATATTTAGATTCTTTTATGACCTGATTCATGGCACTGACAGGTGCTGTCAGGATAACTTTTTTTTAAGCAGATCTTTAATCTCCATCTGTCTATTAAAGGTTTTGTGATATCCCCTAGTTCGGATTTACCTCTGCAGATTTTTATGTATTCAATAAAACATCCTGACTTTCTAGTTTACGTTAAAGAAAATGCTCATATTCACAGACGCACCTACTTATGAGTGAATACGATTTAGATTAAAAAAAAAAAAAAAACTTGAACAGCAGTTGTGAAATCTGCTGTTTTCGGATTCATGTAGTTAAATTGATTTCTTAAGATCTGATACACGTTTTCTACCCCCTTAAGGATTATCATTCCATTCCAGGCAGCTGAAGTTTTGTTTTGGCCCTTTTGAAAATTGCTGCTGTCATGAAATCATCCACACACTTTTTTTTCATGAAAATCACTGATTATTTTCAAGAACTTGCGGTAAAAATAACATCTAAGCTGTTTCTCTTTTTTTTAAAAAAAGTATTAACAAAGTAATTCATTGTTTGTTTTCAATTAAATTGTGTTAAAATGTTGGTATTAAACTTGATACTCCAGATATTTAACTCACGTTTTTCCTGAATATTCATGTAACATTTTTGTAATGTAATCTACATTATACCAATGAAAATACAAATGCACTCTTTTTCGCACTTAATAAGGTTTCTCCATCTTGTTTAAATTCTTGCTTGTTGTGCGTCGCTTGGGAAAAAAAGCGTCTGCTTAATGAAATTGTAGAATTGTAGAATTGTTTTCATGACTTAATTAACTTTATTAATGAAAGAAGTGCCATCTTCAAATACTGTTTGAGAAATTTTACAGTGACAACTCCTCTGAAATCATAATCACTTTATTGACCAGAAATTCCAGAAGAAAGGAAAAAGAAAGTATATTCAAAATGTACTGGATGGAAACACAAGTAACACGGAGCAGTGAGCAGAAGATGAGGAGGAGGAGGAGGAAGAATGAACTCCTCAGGACATGCGTGATGATGAAAGTTCATGTAGTCGCGATGAGGAAGGACATCAAGATGAAAGTGCAGCTGTTGAGGTCCCGTCAACACAGGACACAATTAGAAAGGAGTCTGTGAAGGACGACACAAAAAGGAGCAGATTCAGATGGAAAGAATAGAATATCAAGCTCCATCTGTTGAATTTATTGCATATGTTAATGAAGACACAGAGGACAGGTCCATATGTACATGCTGAGAATCTCTTGATATGAGAAGGAACGGCACTGAACTTTTTTCCTAAATGGGAAACCCAACAGAGATGCAATCACTAGTCACATGTTTACTGTGGGAAGGATAGGGTGCATCTTTGCCGGACCAAGGACAGAAACTGTTAGAGCACCTCCCATGAAGTGAAATAATAAGAGTGTAAAAGTTTTAATGTGGAGGGCAAAAAAAAGATAAAAACTTCCTGACGTGTTCTATATTTAAAAATGTCAGAGACAAAACTAGTTTTAGTCCATTGTGAGAAAAAAATTGCCAAAACCACCCAATGTATCAAATGTGATACAAAAAAAAATATAAACAAAATAATAAAGCAATATTTTAATGGAGTTTGCTAAAAGGGTCATTAAACATCTCAAAATAATTAGAATTTTTTTTTATTTTTGATGTATCAGGCTTTTAAGGGTTAAGGAGCCAATGTGATTAAACTTTTTTTTGTGCACATAAAAGAAAAGGTAATTTTTCTCATCTGCTCATCACCAGAGATAGAGCAGCCGCCTGTCAAAACCACTTCAGTCTCCCCTCAGGTCCCTCCTACAGATAAAACACAGCCTCTTGTTCCTTCATTGCAGCCAGGTCTCAGTGACCCCCATCTTCCTTCAAGTCACCAAGCAATCAGTGTCCTGTTTGCTGCAAGAGAGTCCATATGAGGACCAGCTCTTGTCTGTTTCAGAGAAGTCTACAGTTTGCACGCAGTCACCATTAAAGATTCAGGATCCACTTCTTGAACGGCTTCTTCATCACAGGAATGTCAATAGCTCTTTGGGGCAAATAGCTCTCTTTTCAGATTGTGTTTTCATCAGAGGAAAGGGTCCTTTTATTCTGAATTTATTATTTTTGTTATGTTTTATGATGGTGTGATCGTTGAGCTTTGTCATTATGCTGTTAGATAAAACTCAGATCTGTTAAAGAGCTAACAAACCTCAGTGACTAATGGGGTTAAATTTGTGTAAACAGTGTCAGACTCGTCACCTAAAGCTAACAGGCTGCTGGTAGACAGAGAGGCTTTGAGCAGACTCTTTCCCCTGACTTCCTGCCTGATGAGTGGACCGTGCAGTAATGAACCACAGGCTCACACGCACGACTGCTTTGTTTTTCTCTCAGTGTGAAGCTCTGGCTCTCTCACACAGTGCTCACACACCTTCTCCTCGCTGCCTGACTACGGAGAATTCAGATGAAACAGATTTCTTTTATTTAGAAAGTGATTGTGTGCATCATGCATGTCCTAAAATATCCTACGCTGGTTTCCTCTGATTTATCTGCCAGTTGATTTCCTGGAATGAGGACAAGAATGAGCAAAACCATGGAGGCAATATTGGATCTGAAGGATGGTACCACTGATTTAACAAGTAGACTCACAAAAATGAGGCCGGATTATGATACCTGTCTATGTATGGGCATAAAGGAACTACAGAGAATACAACCAAAATTCCAATGAATTTTGGACATTGTGTAAAAAAAATTAAAACATAATACAATGATTTGCAAATCCTTTTAGCTTATATTCAGTTGAATACACTACAAAGACAATAAATTTATTGTTTAAACTGATAATCCCTGTTGTTTTGCAAATATGCACTTATTTTGAATTTGATGCCTGCAACACATTCCAAAGAAGCTGGGAGAGGGGCATGTTTCTCACTGTGTTCCATCAACCTTTCCTTTAACAACACTCAATAAGTGTTTATGAACTGAGGACACTAATTGTTGAAGCTTCGGAGGTGGAAATCTTTGCCATTCTTGCTTGACTTCAGTTGCTCAACAGTTCATGGTCTCCATTGTCGTATTTTGCACTTTATAATGCGCCACACATTTTCAGTGGGAGACAGGTCTGGACTGCAGGCAGGCCAGTCCACACTCTTTTACTATGAAGTCACACTGTTGTAACACGTGCAGAATGTGTCTTGTCATTGTCTTGCTGAAATAAGCAGAGATGTCCCTGAAAAAGACGTGGCTTGGATGGCAGCATATGCTGCTCCAAAACCTGTATGTACCTTTCAGCATTAATGGAGCCTTCACAGATGGTCAAGTTAGCCATGCCATGTGCACTAACACACCCCCATACCATAACAGTTGCTGGCTTTTAAATTTTGCGCTGATAACAATCCAGATGGTCCTTTTCCTCTTTGACCCGTAGGACACGACGTCCATGATTTCCAAACATGACACTGTTCACCTGTGGAATGTTCCAAACAGGTGTTTTTTTTGAGCATTTCTCAACTTTCTAGTCTGTTTTTGACCCTGTCCCAGCTTTTTTGAAACATGTTGCAGGCATCAAATTCAAAATGAGTGGATATTTGCCAAAAAAAAGTTAATCAGTTTGAACAATGAATATGTTGTCCTTGTAGTGCATTCAATTGAAAATAGGTTTTGCAAACCATTGTATATGTTTTGTGTGTTTTACACATCCCAACTTCATTGGAATTGAGGTTGTCAAAATGAGTGACATTTAGTTCTCATTTTCATCTCCTTCTAGTGTTTTTTTTATCTTAAAGATGAATAGAACACTGCATGGTCTTGTGTAGTGGAAGAAAAATATTAATATTTCATGAAAATACAGCAGGATTGCAGAAATTTCATTCTTAAATCTGAATGAATATTTGCTATTCACAGTAGGAAGGTTAAAACATGCAGAAGCCTTTATCTTTAAGTAAGACTCTGAGATGGTCTTAATCCAAAACCTGTTTATTAGCATTGATCAAACCATTGACCTTCCTGTTAGGGAAAAGTCTTTGTAAGCACCCTGTGGTCCTTTGTTGCAGAAAAGTTTCTTTGATTGTCTTCAGCTTTAGCTTCTGTACAATAATTAACCTTCACTATTTCTCTGTTTTTTGTCATGTTTCTCACAGATACCGCCGGTGGTTTTGCTTCTACACACTTTATCAGAAAATGAGGGAGACTGGAGTATTCTCCCTCTGCTGCCTTAGTAAGTATCTCTTAACCCAAAGAATTCACAGAATATTTATGACATGAAATGGGCTCAAAGTTTTAGAGACACTTTCATTTCTCTGTTTAGGTTATAATGGGGTTTACAGGATATTTCTTCTGCCTTATCTTAGGATCTGAGATCGCCTTGAAGCTATTTTCAGCACGATAACAGTGATTGATCACTTCACATTATAATAAACGCCCCTCTAATGTGTCCATAACTGTGACAATAAGCCAATTACAGCAGTTATTCAGTCGTCTAAATGGCACCGTAATGTCATTAGCTGCAGTCATCTACATGACGGCCCCTTGAAACTCCACTATGTGTTCAATAAATTATTTAGGGAGGATGTGAAATAACATTTGGAGATGTTTTCTTCCTCCATCATAAAGATTTAGGATGTAGATTTGTAAAACTAGCCTGCATCATTACAGAAATAAAGCCTGTGTGCTTGTAATGTTTGTTTTTTTTTTTGTCTCTGCCCCGGAGGGAAAACTTCATGTCTCTGTGATGTGACTGGGTCAGGAGCCGCAGTTAGCGAGTTCCTCCTCTGACTGAAATGAGAAAAAAAGCTCTTTGTAGAGATTGCCTGTGCCTGGTGATGTTCCATTTATTCTTATTTTATTATTTAACTGCAGTTTGATGTGTGTCCTCAGTTTATCACACTCCTTTGGGAAAAACTCATCCTGGATTGTGTTTCTTGAGGAGGAAACAAATGTGAAGATGACTAAACTTGCCGAAGTCCTTGCAAAATATGACAAGAACAAAGTAAGTGTTCAGTATTCCCTTTTTTTAAAAAAAAGTATTTTTTTGCCCTCTTTACTTTGCTTGCACATGCTGCTATTGTTAAATTTAGCAGTGAGACCAGAACTTTATTTTTAGAGTAAGTGTAGTCAAATGTGTTCACATAGGAGACGCAATGATGAGACATCAACAGAATGTATTATGATAAAATTACCAAAATAATTGACCTACAAGGAAAAGTTAACATTCAAGTTACGAAGATATAATTCACGCCCAATGGAAATAATGTAATGAGCTTAAACTCAGACCCAATAAAAATGATTTAAAAAAGGAATCTGTATTTTTTTGTGCTTCTACCATGGGTGAACTTACTGAAAGAATCTTTCATAAATTACTCTCTTTTAGATTTGTCCCCTGGGAAAGTTTTGTTTATGGTCTGTACTTCCCTTTTTTGTTGTTTTTTTTCTCTGTGGTTTGCTACCTCAGTGATAAACTTCTCCCCGTCCATGTTTTTCACCGTTTCCCCTAATCTGATTCAGTGTTGCGATGGAGCGGAGCTGGACTACAGATGCATTTGGTGTATTTCAGCCGTAACCCTAACCCTAAAAAGACTTCTCAGTTAAATAAGAATAAAACAATTTAAAAGCTGAACCATATATTCCAACAAAGAGCTGTAATAAAATCAAGTTGTTAGCTTTATCAAGAGCAGTGTGAAAGTATGAAAGAGAATCAGAAAGATATCAGATCAGTTCTTTTGCAGCTGGCTTGACAGTTCTCAATTGAGCAGCTGATTTAAAGCCTTTCATTTTATTATGATAAACTTTGCAGTCAGAGACTCAAATGTGAGAGGTTGAATTAAAAATGTTTCCTTAATCAAGCCTTGCAAATACTGTCCTACATTAATACTTAATGAGTTATCAGAATCATCTGAATAACAGGCTTGTTTTTCCTGTTTTTTTGGGGTGTTTTTCGCCCTCTTTACTTGTTGACAAACCTCCACAACATGAGTTCGAGCCAGCTTTTAAATGCCAAAGGGTGATTTGCCACATGTTGTTAGATACACTTTGGGGTGAAGTCTACAGGGTTAGCTTTGGAATATGCTAATTTTGTATCAGCAGAAGCTAAAGCTTGTTTTGGTCTACATCTCAAAAACTCTTCAAAACAACTAATGGAACCCTTTTCACTTTCATTTTGGACTGTTTAAACCCTGCAGTGTGATATTTCATTACCAAGTCAGAGATGGAATCCTTTTTTTAAATGACTTCATGCAACCTTATACTGAGGAGGAGGCAGCAATGGATTTATCACCTTGTGATTTGATTCATTTCACCATGCCCTGAAGCAAAGACTTCTCACTCAAGTGTTATCGCACAGTGGGGTCGGCCTTGTGTTGTTGTTAGAGAGAGAAACTGTTTTTTCTTTCTGGGATATTTTAAAGAATAAAACTGAGAAACTGGCTCATTTTCAAAATATCTTTCACTAATGAGACAGTTTTAATACTTATAAAACTGTCAAGATGACAAATAAAAAGTAGTGTTTGTCATCCATTAGCAATGGGTTAAACAGCACTAAACAAAACACAATTTTTTACTTTCCTAAGAATTCACACATAGGCTCTCTCAGGGATGAATTTACAAACCATCGAGGCCGCTTGTTCCAACATCAATACTTGCAGCGGGTATCTGCCCAGTGTTAAGGTCTGATTCACTCACATTATTTAAATCAGTTCTGCAAAATTACGCCAAAAAAGTCTTGCAGTTAATTGCAGTTCACTCTTATTATACATTTGATTGCACTTGGTCATGTGGCAAATTATAGATTGTAGCTCTGTGCTGAAAGCATAGTGTGTAGAACAATGGCAACATAATCAAGAAGTTATATTAATCTTTGAAACATTAATTCAAGAGCATGTGTCAGGCATAATGATGAAATTCTTCCACATCTCTGCAATCATTATCTTTGACTGATGTACATATTTAAGTGTTTAAAAGTGCTCCAATTGACCTATGGCTAAGCCACGCCCCCTGCCACTCACTCAGACAATCAAGGAACATCCAGTGTCAGGCGCTATGGGAGGTGTTACAGTAGGAGACATTTCCCCAGCACATCCAGACCTGTCTCCCAATGAGAATGTGTGACACATTATGAATCACTAAATACGACAATGGAGACCACGGACTGCTGAGCAACTGAAGTTGTACATCAAGCAAGAAAGAGAAACAATCAAAATAAACAAGGTATCTGAACTTGAACATCAGTCGTAAAAAATGAACAAGTTAATTGAACTCACAAGAATCAAGTTTACTTTAGTTGATATTTCAAAGGCAACAAGTTTCCTTTTTTTTAAGTAAACCCAACTTGTTTTATTTTACAGTGAAGAATTCCACCTCTAAAGCTTCAATTTGTGTCCTCAGTTCACAAAGGCTTATTGAGTGTTGTTAAAAGGAAAGGTGATGTAACAGTGGTAAACATGACCCTGTCCCAGCTTTTTTTGGAACTTGGTGCAGGCATCCAATTCAAAATTAGTGAATTTTTGCACAAAATATAGAAACAAAATTAATCAGTTTGAACAATAAATATATTGTCTTTGTAGTGTGTTCAGTTAAACAAAGGTTAAACTGTCCCAAATGTCCCAACTTTATTGGAATTGGAGTTGTAATCAAGGTCAACACAATGCTACTTACTAGTGAAACAAATAAGCTTTACAGCCCACAGCTTCCTCATTAACCATATGTAGGATATAAGTAATACTTTTTCACATAACCTTCTGTGTTAAAGTCGGAAAAGTTCAGTAAGTGAGGCTGCTGGTTGTTCACTCTTCAGACACAGGCTTTTCCAGTTTTCTCATCAAGCTACCAAGAAACTCATTATTTGCTCAGTGGGTGACAAACCCACTCACTGGAAAGACTTTTTTTTTTTCTGCCAAGCACTGTGTGAAAATTGCAAAATTGGGCCAGATGTCTTAGGGTGTCCCTTTATAAAACCTCACAGCATTGTATTGATGGTAAAATAAAATCTGCAGTATAAAATCCAAAAGAAAAGAAAAGAAGCAGCCTGCGCTCATGCTGACATCCTGTCACGTACCTCTCATTTGTCAGGAGTGGTTTCTCGGTAAGCCCCTCCATGACGCTGAGTCGACCATCATCCATCACTACGCCTTCGCAGAGAATCCCTCTGTCTTTAAATACCCAGACTTTGCTGCTGCCTGGGCCTTAAGCATCCCACTTGTTGTGCGGTGAGTGGATCAGTTTGTGTTCGTAAAATTGAGTTGTTGTTTGGTTCATGTCTCGACTGTATTCCCTATTTTTCAGAGGCTTGTTTTTATTGCATATTTCTGGCAATGAAATCTTTCATTTTCTGTATCAGGCTTGCCAATAAAGTGAGAGATGAGCCACTTAAATCTGACTTCACTATTGACCTGAAACATGAGGTAAGATATCATGTAAGATACCCTCACAGTCATCCTGTTCTGAAAGTTATGATAAGGTTTTAGATTTCATCTAAAAACTACTTTTTCCCTCGTTTGTCACACTCAAACCAACAAGGACCAACTGTTATTTATTTTCACCAAAAAAAGAGGAGGCATGGAATCCATCTAACCTGAAGCTAAATCTTATTACTTTGGAGAATTGTCATGGCGCTGCATTGAGGTTCTTATTTTTATCACTGAAATTCAGCCAGGGAGACACCAAGGGGTTTGTTGGGTAAACAGAGCAGCTGCAGACTCATCAGGATCAGTCCTGGAAAGATGCTTCAGTCAGAGATGGTGGGACTTGAATGCTGGATATTCAGTTATTACACTGTACGCAACCTATATATATATGAGAAAGAGGTCGCTACTGAAGTTTTACACAGAATTAGAGTATATTTATGCAGATTTATGGCTCTATAAATGCTAAAATGCACATCACAAACAAACATGTTGAACCCCATTTGTGTGACAAAACACCACTTAGTCTTTATGCCGGAAAGAGTCTGCATAAATCCTTTACATCATCCAGATTACTTAGTCTAAGCTCTTGACTCTAATTCAGCGAAACATTACGTTTCACAGTTTCTGTTGTTTCAGATTCTCTGAGACTGTTTCCAGCAGCACTGATTGTACTGTTTTCATTACCGATTCTTTCTCTGTTATGTCGAGCGCTTACCCTGAAGAACACTTAAACTAAACCCTAGATTTTATTTTGCTCTTCTGCAGAAAGAGAAACTCACCAGCTCCAAATTACTCCCTCCTCACTCTCCCTATTTATCTCTTTTGTTATGCATCTTAAATAATAAATATGTTCACTGGAGTTGTGTAGCGAGAGCAAAACAATCATGTAGTCATCATTTAACAGCTCTTCTCTTCTGTTTGTAATGAAGCGGTAATGCCTGATGGGTTTGCATCTCGTCTGTTGCCTTAAACTGTGAAGGATCCGACTTGAATCTGTGTTCCTGCAGGTTGCCTTGTATATCTGGGACAACGGGAGCGGCCCACGTCTCACTGCTGTCCCAGAGCTGTGCACCGAGCCAGAGGACTCCCCTCAGACCAGCCACTGTGCCACCACTCTGAGACGCCAGCCTCCACTGTGTGTGAGTATCTGCTCTGTCTGCAAATCAATGCGACTGTCCTCGGTATGTGGGATACAGTGCTGGAACAAAATGAAACCTTTAAATACAACAAAGATGCTTCCCTGCAAAGATTGGCAGTTCTGTGGTGATCTTGGCTTTGCTGCAGACAACACAGAACAGCCTTAGAAGTCATAGAAATGCTCTTCTTTTCAAAAAGAATCCATTATTCTTTCAACATATTTTTGAATGATTTTCATATTTGTCCAAATATGTTGAAGCTCGAACGAAGCGCCAGCTAACAGTAGAGGCTGCCTGATATTTTG
Organism: Labroides dimidiatus; assembly: GCA_030710495.1. Classification (NCBI taxonomy): domain Eukaryota; kingdom Metazoa; phylum Chordata; class Actinopteri; order Labriformes; family Labridae; genus Labroides; species Labroides dimidiatus. Next base: position 22,671,355 of record CM061154.1, read on the forward strand.
GTGAATCACGTTCTGTCGCCTTAACACTCCCATCATACCTGGACTAGGAAAATTGAAATCTGCATGAAAATTTCCATTGTCTGATGAAGAACCAGCTCTTTCTTTTAGACTTTTTGTCCACCCTGTAAAACTACTTTGCACACATGCTCACCAGAGTTTAGTAACAGGAGCAAAACACGTGGCTCTTCCACATATTTTTAAAGTAAAACGTATGTGGCCCAAGGTTATATGCTGCATGTAAACAAGATGGCCTTGACATTTCTTTGTGATCAAGTCAACTTCATTCATACATTACATATGGCAGGTGTGGACTCAGTGTGCCTCAGGCAGATATCTGCGCAAAAGAAAAGAAGGGATTACAAACTACATGATACATCCTTGTTTTCTGTTTCACTTCCTGTCTGATATGGTTAGGTTCACAAAGGCATAACAGATATAAAGAGGTATTGCAATTACTAAATCCTGTGTGACAAGATAAATAAAAAGAATCCCCCCAAAAATTGCAATATCATTATATGATATATTTTTTGTATTATATTTGAAAAATTGGGCAGCTTTGGCAACTTTTTTTAGGATTTTTTTATTTTATTTCATTTTTTATTTTTGGTTAATATGCATTTTCTCAAGGCAGAAAATACTTACTTAAAAAAAATAAGTCATAATTTAGATGCTATTCTTTCCACAAGTTCTTTAAAATTAGCAGTGATTTTCCGAACAAAAATGAGTGTGAATGATTTCATGAGAGCATCTATTTTGAAAAGGGTCAAAATACAACTTCAGATGTTTTTTCAACAGTTTTTTAAGGAAACTATTTAGCATGTTGATGAGCGAAAGGTCTCTGAAACTCATGGATTAAATATGATACATTCTGCAATAAAGGGTTGAAGGCACACATTTTATCCAGATAGAATGTGAATGTGTGAGACAAAAAGTTTCATGAATTTCTAAAAGATATTACTGATATTAAAATACAACAAATATAAAACAGGCAAGGTAAATATATAAAAATACAAGATAAGAAAACATGAACTACAGAGACATTACATGTATTAAAAAAATACAAGAAAAGAACATTTAAAAAATATAAAACAAAAGCCAAAGAGCTCCTGCTTACACAGTAGCATAAGATAATGAAGTACCACATACTCAAAACTGTTTAATCAGAGGCATCAGATAGAAATGATTTATTTTCATCAAAACATTTAAGATTACGGGGATTTAAGGAGGCTGGAGGCAGACGTGCATCCCTACATTTGATTCAATCCATCTTTTCAAGATATGGAGTAATTTCCGCTTTGTTTCCCTAGATTTCAGCTCACTTATCTCATTTTCTGGTGATAACAAACATTGCCTTGTGATAATGGGATAATTTACTGAGGATCCATAAAACAAAACAACAAGGCAGTCACTGTGATAGGTCACACCAAGGCATACTATGCTGCCTTTGCCCACACTAATAAGTTATGTTAAGCCTATTATGTTTGCTTTGTGCTTTTCCATCTCTGGGGATTGGAGTTATCCTCATCTAGTGTTAGGTCAAGATCTCAGGAAAACTGGGTGAATTATTTTCACATGAACAGGAAATCTTCAGAGTTTTGGGGTAACCACAGATTCTTCCCAAACTAGAAGCTCACAGATGTTAATTTTCTCCATCTGTTCATAAAAGGAAACCTTACCTCACATAGTTAGAAATAAAGCCTCCCACACAGTGTGACATTCATGACTGTAAGCCCCACAAAGTCATTTAAAACTTGTTTTATGGTTGTAGTGTGAAACCCTTCACCTGATAATTTCACAAGTAACTCTAAAATTATAAGAAAACCACCAATCAGAGGGTCAAGAACTGATTTCGCTCTGAAAGTATAACAATTCATGGCACGTCTCCAGCCTCTCATGCTGGAGTAAAGGCTTTATTACAAAATGAGTATCGATCTTGAGTTAATGTCCTCATAAGTCATTTTATATCCACTATGCTACACCGAGAAAAGACATCATGGTAGGTTTTATATGCACAGGGAAATGTCTCAGAGGCAGGCAGATTCTTAGGATAGTCTTGCTTGAAATAATTGGCAGTTTGTGAGGGCCATGCTGGAGATGTGTTTATCTGAGTGGGAGACGATGAGTGGGTGTGGCTGAGGAGAAAAACAGCATGGAGAAGTCAAAAAAGTCAGTATCTAATTTGTATGAAATGCACCATATCTCCTCCACGGTTAATGTTTTTTTCTGACTTAAATATGAATATTGAATAAACTCAGGGTTTACTACACAATGTTGTGCATATTTACGGTTTGATTAGCCTGAAAGAAGTTAAGTTTTCAAACTGTTTTAAAAGGTTACACAACCTTTAGCCTGTATGTGTTGACCCAACATGGACAATGAAACCAACAGTCACGGTGCCAAGATTTCATTTTGATGCAAGCAGGCAAAAGAGTTGAATTTATATGCCAAAGCTGCATATGTAAGTGTCCCAATTCTGACGTTTTCCTTTTAAGCTGAGACACAAAATCCAGTTTGTTGTTGTAATTTGGGATTCAAATCACAAACTACATGTTAATGGTGTGTTCTACAACCCCAATTCCAATAAACGAGGGACGTTGTGTAAAACGTGCATAAAAATAGTCTACAATGGTTTGCAAAGCCTATTTCCAGTTTAAACTGATAAACTTTTTTTTTTTTGCAAATATTCACTCATTTTGAATTTGATGCCTGTAACACTCCAAAAAAGTTGGGACAGGGTCATGTTTATCACTGTGTTACATCACCTTTCCTTTTAATAACACTCAATAAGCGTTTGTGAAGTAAGGACACTGATTGTTGAAGCTTTGGAAGTGGAAATCTTTACCATTCTTGCTTGTTGTACAACTTCAGATGCTCAATAGACCGGGGTCTACAGGTACTGGACTGCAGGCAGGCCAGTACCTGCACTCGGTTACTACAAAGCCACGCTGTTGTGAAGGATCGAACATCAACACAACAAGGTCACGGACATTCAATGTTGGGTTTTGGCCTTGCTGCTGAAGTGCAGATTTCTCCAGATTCTCTGAATCTTTTGATGGTATTATGGACGGTAGATGATGAAATCCCAAAATTCTTTGCAATTGTACGTTAAGAAACATTGTTCTTAAACTGTTGGACTATTTGCTCACACAGTTGTTCACAAAGTTATACCCCATAATGACACTCATCTGTTTCCAATGAACCTGTTCACTTGTGGAATGTTCCAAACAAGTTTTTTTTTAGCATTTCTCAACTTTCTCAGTCTGTTGTTGACCCTGTCCCAGCCTTTTTGGAACATGTTTGAGGCATCAAATTCAAAATGAGTGAACATTTGCCCCCCCAAAAAAGTTTATCTATTTGAACAGTAAATATCTTGTATTTAAAGTGTCTTCATTTAACTATAGGTTAAACAGGATTTGTAAATAATTGTATTCTTTTTTTTATTAATATTTATGTTTTACATATCGTCCCAGCTTCATTGGAAATGGGGTTGTAGTACCTGTTACCAGTTTGTTGCAGTCTGAACAGGCAGATTCATACTCATGTAGTTTCACAATGGAAATCCCTGTTCTCATAAAACTGCATCCATATGACCAGAAAAAGGACAAACACTGAAGCAGCCAGGGGAGAAGCATGAAGGTCACAGTTTAATGTAATATTCAGGGAGAAGTTCCCATTTTACTCCAAACAAAAGAGGACGTGTCCTAATCGGTCAGAGAGAGAAACAGTGGCACAACAAATTGCCTGTTGGGTCACTGCAGCCTTCAGCTGCAGAGTCAACAAAGAAGCAAGAGTCTCAAGAGGCCGATTAGAGGAGGTGAAGGACAGCAGCATAAAAAGTGATCGGAGCATCCAAACACGTCTGAAAGAAATGAACTTCCCATCTCCTGGATTCCATCTGCATGCTGGACGTGATGGAGGAGGCATGTTTTGCATCAGATATGAGTCAGCTCTTTTAAAATGAGTGAAACTGACAAATAACAAAGAAATAGCTCTGAGGAGGAAATGGGAATAAGTAAATCCATAAATATCAATTTATTCTCAGTGTTACTGTGCTTTTAAGGTCTTAAAACTGGCATGAACATCAGTGAATTTGAGGGATTTACTTAAACAGCTGTTCAAAAATTCATAAACCATTTCAATGAGTAATTTATTGTTGTGTTGTCAGTCAGAAAAGACCAATTATTGTTTTTTTTTTTCAATTCATCAGATGTGAAATTCATTTATTCATTGATGTGTTATAGGCATTATTATTATGATTTACCAAAGACTTTAATTGATATTTTCAAGATAAATGTGTGTTGATGTGAAAAGAGTGACTTGTGGGATGAATCTACAAATAATTAGTATTTAAAATCTGCACTTTGACTTGCTTTTCACATTTCATAGCATGTGTGAGGTGGCGTTGAGCTGTGGAGCTCTCACATTTGTCTATTCAGTAAGATGTTTTCAGCTCAGACCCAAATGTTTGTATCAAACAGCAGACAGACACAGTTACCGACTCAGAAGAGAACAAAGTGGAGCCTCAAGCTGCTAAAGAGTCAATATTTCCTTCAAGAGTTTGTAAGGACTGAAAAAAAAGCTAAGGAAGAGCAAATATTGGGCCAAGCTTCACCAGGTGGTCAGAGACACAACTCTGAATGAAAGATAATGTTGCTCAAGCACAGTTTAAAAAAAAAAAAAAAAAAAAAAACTTTCAGAAAGATGTGTAAAAAATTCAAGTCACAAAGTTGCATCAGGGTAAAATCTACTGCAGTTTGCACTATTATTAAGAAGCAAAGCCACTCCAGTCATCATAATCTGCAGCATTAATTTGAACATGATCGTGTTATTTCTCAATTTCTTGAAAACTGTCTGTACCCTCATATCCTTTTCATGAATGTGAAAAATGAATAGTTTGTGCAGCAGCTGACAACATTTTACAGTTAAACCAACTCTTATGCTTTCTGCTGTCACTGATTTGTTAAAAACCTTTTGTGACCATTCAGGCAAAAGAAAAGAGCCTCAGGGATTTTGATCAAACAAAGGACTCAAAGATGCAGAAAGTGCAGCTTCATTATGTTTTTATTTCTCACTAAAATTAAAGTACAGCTCAGAGAAAAACAGCAAAAAGAAGCTTGATTTTGAAAGTGTCCAACCCATAGAGTGTATGAAAAGATGGACGGCACTGTTGCTTCCCAAAAGAGAGACCAAAAAGCATTTAAAGCTCCCTCTGGTGACTGACTGCAGTAGCAATAGATCATAAAGCCAGCCTCCTCTGTTACACCAGATTGAGTTACACGTCCAGTTTTCAGAAGCAATTTTTTAGCATAGTGATTGATCTGATTATAAGACCATCCTGGACAACTTCCTTTTCCAACCAAGACAGATTTTTGGAAAAAAAGGCTATACAAAGAAAAAATCTTGTTTCCTCACCAAGAATTTCTTATTTGAAAACTCTATTCAGAGAAGGTTGCGCAGCTGTCCAATAAACAACCCCACTGTTGGGATAAAAACATTGTCTCTTACGGAGTACAGTACGATATTTTTTAAATGCTTTTCAGCCTGAATTATGTGCAAGTTTTTATTTTTAGTAGGAGTGCACTTGCAATTTGGCTTGGCATACGAAGGGTCGCTGATTCAAGTCCAAGATTGGGAATTGGACTCATCGCAAGAGAGGTGTTAGCATAATTTCTTGAGCACTGTCGAGGTGCCCTTGAGCAATATAATTTCCCCCAAGGGCATTAATGAAGTATAAGTAAGTAAGTCTTTATATATATAGCACCTTTCTCAGCTCAAAGTCACAAAGTGAGTCACAAAAAGTAAATAGAGGATAAAGGTATGTCTTAAGAAGAGTCACAAACACATGTAGTTTCGATTTTTGTGTGTCCACTTCAAACACACACAAGAATCTGCTCTAGTTTTTCCCCACCTGACAGATCTTTGCTGTTTGGTCCCATAGCTCCACGAGCTAGTTTAATTCTGTACATGCCTTGGCCCCCCCAAAAAAATCCCAGATGTAGTGTCAGTTCCCACTGCAGTTGTATTTTGGCTTCATTTTTTTACACAGTGGGAGGAGGTAGATGTGCTTCGTCAAAGTCACTCCCTGAAATCCTGTGAACACGCTTGTCCTCACTTTTTGGAGCACTGAAGAGCTTCAGAAGACAAGTGCAGAACGATTTCACTTTCTCTACCATTCTGGTGCAACTTGTGTTGTGCAACAGCTGCAGTTTGTAGAAACATCCCACAAATGTAAAGAGAGTATGCAGTCAGAATGTCTGCAGATTGGGATGCACTTATAGGTAAGCCATCCCATCATTTATTCTGCAGAAAGTCAGTCCAGTGATTTAGTTCATTCTAAATGGATACATTGATTCAACACAGTCTCCAGATTTTGCGTTTGTAACTTCTTTCCAACTTTTCTGCTGATTAATGTCCTGATGTGACAAGAATATTAACAAATGGATCCAAAAGTGCATAAACCATGAATTACCTTCCCAAACTTTAATCATTATCTTTCATTCCCAGTTTCATTCGTGTTCTTTTTTTTCTTTCAAAAGGTTTTATAATAAGTATTGAATTTTTAAATATGCTGCAGTGTTATCAGCTGTCTTTAACTTTGAAAGAAGAGCCAGAGACAACCAGAGGGCAAAATGACCTCATCCCATTAAGAGAAATATTCAATTCTAATTTCCCTTTGGAGATTACGACTCGCACTGATCACTTTGACACTTAATATCGCCTGAACACTCAGTTTTAACCATTCAGCTGCATTTGTTATAGATTCTCTTGTAATTAAATATGATTCATGCTGTTTATTCCTGCAAGCAGTTTACTGATTTATGTCTCCTGTTTTTTCATCAAAGGGGGAGCCTGTAAATAAAGAAGATATATTTGTTGCTGTGAAAACGTGTAGGAAGTTTCACAGTGAAAGAGGTGAGTCATGCATCCACTTGTACTGAAGCAAATAGAGACACACATTTTCCATTAAAACAGCTTGTTGTTGCACTTTTGTTTTCTCTTAATGGATTTGTTTTACCTTTGACACGTGTGCCTGAATAAAAGCTTTATCTTATAAGCACCGTAGAGCCTCTCACTAGATAATTTCACCCTCTTTTCTAAAAAGATTTTAGAGTACTTGGAGGCACAAAAATACCTCAGCCTGCTTAATTGCATGCCCCCGTTGATGCTTAAAGAGCACGATCATCCAAAAATCCTGCAGCTGTTACTGAATCGTTTATGCATGTTTAGCCTTTTATTTGCAAGCTCTTTGTGGCTTTATTCCGCTACTCTTTTAACCTGATGAGAAAAGTAGCAGGTACATTTGAGAGGGATCAGACAAATTGTTCATCGCTCTCTGAGGATATTGCACAAAGTGATTGCACTAATTACCTTAATTACAGTTCCCGCTGCCAAGCTGCCTTTGTCAGTTTTAAAGGTAGACAAGATGAGAATGAGCATGAGATTTATGAATCAAAGGTCATGTGAGATCAATACACATTAGACATGACAGAGCATCACATATAATTTACAGCAACATTAAGTGTTGAGCTTTTTTAATCTCCCTCTTTGCTGATTATATAGAACAAAATGCCTGAGCATTGATTGAAAATCAGGCGGCTGGTGTCGGAAAAGAATGAACAACCTTGAGTTGCTGCAGGTTTTGTGTTTCCTGTACTTATAAAATTGTACCATTACTGAACTGAAGCCTCATTACAGACTTTGGATTGTGTTATAATTTGTAGCTATACCTTTGCAGCAGTAGAACTGATCTTAAACTAACAGAGCTATCAGCCAGTGCTTATGTTTTAGATCTTTTTATTTTGCTCTGTGTTCCTTTGAATCCCACCCACCCCCTTAAAAAGCAGCTCAGCTCAAGTTACAACCCCGATTCCAGTGAAGTTGGGACGTTGTGTAAAACATAAATAAAAACAATAAAATGATTTGCAAATCCTGTTCATTATATATACACATGTAAATACACTACAAAGACAAGATATTTATTGATAAACTTTGTTTTTTCACAAATATTCGCTCATTTTGAATTTGATGCCTGCAACATGTTCCAAGAAAAGCTGGGACAGGGGCAACAAAAGGCTGGGAAAGTTGAGGAATGCTCAAAAAACACCTGTTTGGAACATTCCACAGGTGAACAGGTTAATTGGAAACAGCTGAGTGCTCATCTGAGATGGACTGATGCAAAGTGGCAAAGTGTGCTGTGGTGTGATGAGTCCACATTTCAAACTATTTTTGAAATCATGGACAGACCAAAGAGGAAAAAGGACAATCCGGATAGTTGTCAGCACAAAGTTTAAAAGCCAGCATCTGTGATGGTATGGGGGTGTGTTAGTGCCCATGGCATGGCTAACTTGACCATCTGTTAAGGCTCCATTAATGCTGAAAGGTACAGACAGGTTTTGGAGCAACATATGCTGCCATCCAAGCCACATCTTTTTCAGGGAAGTCCCTGCTTATTTTAGTAAGACAACGCCAAGACACATTCTGCACGTGTTACAACAGCGTGGTTTCGTAGTAAAAGAGTGCGGGTACTAGACTGGCCTGTCTGCAGTCCAGACTTGTCTCCCACTGAAAATGTGTGGAGAATTATGAAGCGCAAAATACGACAATGGAGACCCCGGACTGCTGAGTAACTGAAGTTGTTCATCAAGCAAGAATGGTAAAGAATTCCACCTCCAAAGCTTCAACAGTTAGTGTCCTCAGTTCACAAACGCTTATTGAATGTTGTTAAAAGGAAAGTTGATGTAACAGTGAGAAACATGCCTCCGTCCCACCTTTTGTTGGAATGTGTTCCAGGCATCAAATTCAAAATGAGTGAGCATTTGCAAAAAAACTTTAAGATTTATCAGCTTGAACAATAAATATCTTGTCTTTGTAGTGTATTCAGTTGAATACAGGTTAAATAGGAATTGTATTCTGTTGTCCCACATTCAGTGGAATTAGGATTGTATGAAATGCATAACAAAAAGAAGCAAACCTAACAAAGACACTGGGTGAATCCTCAAAGGAGCAAAACACCTTACATTAAAAACCATGTGAACACATTCCATTTGCTCTTCAAGATCAAACCACTTCAGCACAGGAATTCAATTTTGTTTAGTTTGTATCAAAGAACTTAATAATTAAAGTTACTACAGGTTTGAGGCCTGGAAAGTCTTTTTCACGCTGTTCATCAAAAGCTGAGCTGCTGTTTTGCCCTTTGGTGACACTGAAGGGCACCTATTCTGACTTACAGCTTTCAGGTTCATTCTCTCAGCAGTAAATTTTGCCACTCTGACTCTGTTTTGTTGATATATGAAAGCTGAAAAGCTGCAGCTGCAGATTTCTTTCTTTCTTTTTTTCTCAGAGCTCATACTCTCTCGCCTCAACAAACTCATCACAAAACTCAAAATATTGCCTTTCAGGTTTCAATCACGTCCAAACCGAAAACCTTACTCTCTGATGGAGGGTATTATAGCAGTGATGGAAGATCAGTTCATATAAATAGCTTTGCTAAAACAGTGTATAAATAGGAGGAGGAAAAGACAGATTCAGAGATCTGCTGAGAAAAGGTCAAGAGGCTGCAGGTCTGTGAGTTTTAGACTTTATCAAGAATGAGCTGAGGGAAACTAAAAGTTACATATTGATTTTTATTATTTCGGAAAATTCCAAGAGTCAAAACTCTGAAATTTAAAAAGTTAAACTAAGTGAAAATGTATTACTTATAACATTTTCCTCAAACCACGAAGACTTGTGCCAGCATCTGGGGTCAGCAAGAAGTTACTTCCTATTTTTTCCAGTTGTAATATCGCTCTACTTTTACTTATCATTTCAAAATATTGCTAATGGTCATAAATGTAACTTTTTAGCTACAAAAGATCCAGAGTTTTGCAAATAAGAGGTGATGAAGATGATTTCTCTCCTGTTTGCTTCAGTTCCAGTGATAAAGAAGACCTGGGAGAAAGATGCCTTACATTTAGAGTACTACAGTGACCACGCTGACCCTTTAATACCGACCGTTGATTTAGGAGTACCGAATACTGAAAGAGGTAAGTCTGCTATCCTTCAGCTTGAGTAACAGCAGCAGCACATTCAGTCTCTGGCCTTGGGTAATGGTGCGGGGTTGGCTGCATATTGGAGCTACGTGAAAAATGAAGTGAAAAACTAAAGGTGAAATGTCCCCGACCTCACACCTCATGGAGGGGATGGCAGCAGTAATTTAAAACATTGTTGGGGGTGAATTGAGTAGGAGTTGCTGAGTCAGCAGTTTATTCCATTTCATTGTCTCTGAAAGTGTGTTTTGCATCACAAAATGACAAAACAGAAAGGCTTTAAATGTGTTGTTCCATCCTCTGTGTAAGAATCACATTTCTGGTGGTTTAAAATTCAAACTTTTAAGCTCATTACACTGATTATTTTCCCAATGGGAACTTCTGAGGCATGAAATGGGCCTGCACTTTGTTTATATTTTGAATTTGAGGAGCTTTTCTGAATCACAGCTACAAACAGTACTTTTACTCACCTGGAGCTCAGCCAACATCACCTGCTGAGCTGCAAAGACTGAAGACTTTTCTGTTGTCGATAGCTGAAATGTTTTCTCCAAGGCTGAATGATCGGGCACCGTTTCAATCAGTCCATTTTGAAGATTGTTTATAACCACCAGACAACTTGACTTTTTAAACTTTGTGTGACAATTTTTTATCTTTACATACTCTTAAAATACAAGTCTAATGTTGTTGAAAAAAAGAGCAGTTTATCACTTTGAAACCTTTTGGCATCTCGTTGAAGCTGGATGTGGAAATCAATACACATTTATATTTAATCATATTTCTGCACCAGGTACAAGGTAAGAGTTAGATCGAGGTTTGCTTAGCTTAGCCTTCGAGCGTAAACAGGTAGAAACGGTTAGAGAGGATCATTTTATCAGTGACCCTGAAGTTTGTTTGTTACCAGTCCAGCTCTGAGATTACGCTGTTCCTCCAAAAAGTCCCATCTTCTTTGAAAAATGTGTCTGACACCAAATTCAAAATGAGAATTTATGGATTCAAATTTTCAGTTTCAGCATTTAAATGTTGTCTTTGCACTAATGTAAACTTATGTAATGTAAACCTTAATGTGGGGTTTAAATGATTTGCAAACCATCTAATTCTGATTGTTTGGGGGATTTCTGTAAGTTTTAGATAAATTCTTCCTTTGTTTTTTTTGTTTGTGTTTGCCAAGTTGAGCTCAAAAATTCTTGGGTAAATATTTGTCTTAAGCAATCAGGCATGAGACTGATATTTATCCCCTCGTTTCTTCATCAAAGCCAAAAGAGCATTTCCAAAAATTTAAGGCAAATACACAAATAAAATCTACACTTTGAATACTAAACAAGCTCCCAAATATTAGTAAAGATTTCTGTGTTTCAGTTATGGCTAACTTGGAGGACCCCCTTGGATATATCATGGTGCCCGAAAAGAAACACTTGGCTGTTGATCCCTCAGGAAAAGCTTCACCCACTGAAAAACCTCCTCTCTTGGATGGATGATGATCAGAAGTGTATCAACATGCACATTCAGTGGATAGTAAGAGCGTTCAAAGCTACCCATGTTCTTTTGAGCTGAACAGCTCTTTGCTTCAGCTCCTCCTGGTTGCCTGAGCCCGAGGCCTTTTGGGCTCAAATTATTTTACAGTCTGATGGCTTTCGGCACAAAACTGCACCTTAGACCTTCATGTAGCAGCTTAATGGGATGATTCATCGGCTGTAGCTTCTATCAGCCCTCTGTAAGAGTGCTCAGGGTTGTTGTTGTAGGAAAGGGTTTTGGAGAAGGTTCAGTCTCAAGCCACCTTTCACTCGCTGTCTCCAGGCAGTTTGTGGTTTAACAAGAACATCCTCCCTGACCTCTTTGCATTGAAGCAGTGAAGGATGCAAACTGCCATCGGCTACTCTCTTGAATATGTGCGCTTCTCTTCTCGTTACAACAAAAGTCAACGTTTTCTTGGGAGGTTACTCAGTGCTCGGTCCACTTTTTTTGTTGATATGCAACAACAGCACTCAGGGCTGCTTCTGTACTTGAGAGCCGCCTCCTCAATGTAGATGATGACATGCCTTGTGCTGATTTGCATCGGAATCTCTACTAAATACATTATCAGCTCATTTGCCCTCATGTTACGCTTCACCTTTAGGTGGCCCTATGAGTCTAACAACAGTCCACAAACAATCCATTTAAAATACTAAAAAAAAACCACATTGAACCATTACAAAAAAGGATTCATTAATATTAAGACATGGATTAATGCAAAACCAGATACTTTTCTTGCACAGTTACGACAAGGCTTGTAAGGACACAAATTCCCAGCTTTCTGGATTTTTATCAAAAACAGGCTCTTCATTTTCAAGAGAGTCAAACAGAGTCAGACGAAGTACAGACAAACAGCCTGATTTTTGGAAACAAAGAAGGACACAATAACAAAAAATCACAGCTGTATGGGAAGAGTCTGGATATTCAAAATAACAATAAAGAAACAGTATCTAACTGGAAAAATCAAACTCTCAAAAACAAACTTGGCATAAAGATTATGAGGCCTGGAGGGAAGACAAGGTTTGAGAGATGATCTGGTACAAGATGAGGAGAGATGCAGAATATTTTACATGAGTTGATGGGGCACAGAGGTGGAAACGAAGAAGGGTGGGGATCACAGTCACAAAGGCAGGAAATTAAGCAACCTGAAATGAGAGAAGTAAAAAGTGCAAACTCGGTCTCTGTGAGTACTTTTTAAGTGATCTTGAAAAGTCTCAAGTGCCAGAATATGTTATTTCTAAATATTATTTTCGCTATCCATGGATGGGTCGTCCAGGACTGAATTGATTTATGGCATGTTAAAGTCTCTATGGCATCACCAGCCCAGTCAACCAAGTTAGCCGTGAGAAGAGACAGCTGTGTTTTTCTCAGCTGAAAAAAAAATTCTTGGATTAATTTTGTAATGACGGTGAACACTGGAGCTGGACTGCCAAAAAGAAAAAGGACAGAAGAGCAGAAGAAAGCTAAACAGGAGAGAAATAGAGCAGGGGCTAAAACACAGGCTAAGCTGTTTGTGATTATGTTCATTCCAACCCACATGCAGCAGTTATACTCCATTGATCTGATCAAACTTGAGACTGTCAATAAAATGAAGAGTGAGGTTACATTAGCTCTTCTTGGTGAGGCTGGAGTTGGTAGATGAGCCCTGGTAGGACATAACCAGGATTCACTAACGTTACATGTTACAGACAAATATAGCCTGGTACTAAACCACAGCACAAACTGAGTTTACAGAGCTTGCTGGTTTAACATTTCAAACAAAAGTGCTACGTAACTGTTAATAAACACATCACCTCGTCCCAGGGCTGGAGTGGGACTCATTTTCAGCCCTTGAGTTTAATGCTTCAGACCAACCCACTTAAGATCATAACTTATTATATTAGAATAACGTAATAACAACCTTATACATTAAGTCTGTTCCCTAACTTCATGTAGTCCTGTGTATTTTTCTGAAATATTATTTCCATTTTAGAGCAAATAAGGTTTGTTTCACGTTGTATTTATTTGAACATGAGATTAAGTGCAAATTTTAAACATATTCAAACCTTAAAAATAAAATGAAAGAATTATTACGAATAAGAAATATTAAATAAAAAAAAGGCATTGCTCTTTTAAATGACACTGTGATCTCATTTTCCTCTGTAAGGAAACAGTTCTGTCACAATGCCCACTCAAGAGTTCTCAGCTCATTGCTAGACAGCTGGAGAGCTGGCTGCTGCTGAAGGGCATTTAGACATCTAGCAATTATGTGGCATTGCATCATACATCCTATTATTAAGATCAGATAACCTTATGTTATAATGCAACACAAGTCATTAACTTGTATTTTGTTTTACCCATTTCATCGTCTCCATCTGGAGTTTCTTTTTCATCCTGCGAGCTCATCTTGATGAAAAAGTTTGGCACATATGGCCGCGTCAAACTGTAATGCTTTTCTGTTGTTAATTCTTGCTTTTTCAGCGCCACCCTTGATCTTCTGTCTATTTTCTTGTGTTTGTGATCCTCTGTTAAGCACTGCTGCATGTGTGCACGCACAGACATGTTGTCAAGGTAACGGCTGGCTGTGTATGAGGGGAAAAAAAAGTGCTGCCAGTGCAGGCAGCCCAGAAACAGCATTAGCAGCTTCTGTGATATATTTCAACGCAGTTTTATGACTGGACACCAGCCCTCATGGCCCCAAATCCGAATTTTCCAGATCCTCCAGATTAGCTTCCTCCGGGCTTGAGATCTGCTCTCCATTTATTTACTTCAAAATAAACACATGCTTTGGTAAGAGTCATGTCCTCGCAACAGTGGGTGTTAATGCTCATGGGAAATATAGTCTTTATCCCAGAAAAACACTTAGCTTTTCTGGATAGTCCTCACAGCCCCTATATCATAACTGAGATATGGCAAGTTATCTTAGATATCAAGCATACTGTATTCTTATTTTAACAGATATAAAAGTAAATATCCAGAAGGAAATTCAACTTTTCATATCTAAAATTGGGAAAAATAGGTTTTGAGCTGCTTAACTTAGTTTACTTACTGCTTAACTTACTAAGCTTTTTTTCATGTAAAACCTTTAAATCACACTCAATAAGAAACATGTCAAATGCAGCAACCAGACTCCTCTTGCTTTGGTTAAAAAAAAATGGCCCCAGTAACTGCCAAACAGTGTTCACTTAATGTCATCCTGACCACTGACATATTCTGACATCACTGACACTTTTCCCCAAAACTCAAGTCATTACTGCAGAGCGCAGTTCAATGCTGGAGCTGATGTTAAGTTAAAGGTCTGGTTTGTGAAGAGCAAAAAAAAAAAATAGGGGGCCACCACACAGTCCTCCAGGTCATCTCAGTAACTCTCACTCTGCAGCTCGAAATGACTCACTAATGTTTGTTTGTTATGAGTCCATCCACGTTTGACTGAAACGCGTCTGCTCTTTGGATTGACATCAAGCCCTTCAGTTTAAATAAGGGATTAAACCCTTTACTCTCTCTCATTGCAGTGACAGCATTTCTCTGGCTCAGTGATTGTCTGATCTTCATCTCATAAGTGGTTCAGTCCACCTGGATTTACACACACGTCAGCACTGAGTGTGAGGAACTCAGTTTTAAGTGCTCCATCGCTATCTAAAGTCTGAAAAAGTTAGAAAATGGCATAATAAAGCCTTTAGATAGTGCACTGCTGAGCTGTTTAAATAGACTGCTGTAGTTTACAGCTTATTTCATAAATTAACTAGGCTGCAAATATGCGATGTTTATTAATATTATTTGCCTGGTATGTATGCAGTTAATTGATTGATGGCTTTTGGTCCATGAAATGTCTGTAAGTTACCAAAAGTGCCTTAGATTTTCATGCTCAGAGGATGTCTTTGGGAATAATTTGCCACACTGATCTACTACCCAAACCTTATAACTTTCTATGACCTGGCTTCGACCAGCTTTTAACCTCCAAAGCTGAAAATTTTGAATAATTTGCTAATCTCTGTAGCTCTTATTGGTAAATACAACTAAATACACTAGTAAATTAAAGCAATAAATTCTGTAAAGTGTTCATAATCTGACTCATAGATTTGTCAAACTGTCCACACTTCCACAGAGCAGAGCAGCATTAATGATCCACACATCGAGCAGGAATTTGTCATAGGATTTCTCCCTCCACACAGACTGGGGGTCATGGCAGGAGATGATGTGTGCTTCTGTTCACACTTTGCACAATGCCAAGCTGACAGGCTGGTTGCTGGTTATGCCATGACAGAAAAAACACTCAAGCGGAAGTTTTTTGGCTCTTCAAACCGGCTTATTTGAATAACTAGACGCACTCCTGAAACCTGGGCACACAGAGCTTGTGTGGCTGACTTTAGGTTTGATGTCTTAGTCTGGAGTAAGCCACAGCTCTGCTTCTCTCAAACAGAAAATGATGTGAAATGATAATGCGCAAATGTCTCCTTCCCTTTAATATCACTTTTTATGACATGTCACACACAATCAAGAATCAGAGCTTTGGTAGAAATCCACAGTCCATCTTTAGACAGCAGGATTTCCTCTCGTTTGGGATGCAGCCAGATGCTAAATCTTCTTCAGTTTAGTTACTATGCAAACTGTCAATAGAGCAAATCGCTCATAATGCCTCTGTCAGCCCACAGAAGATTGGATTTGCATAAAAAAACACGATTAAAAATTGCAAGAGTAATAACAAAATAACAACAGAGAACAAAAATAGAGTTATATAGTGTAAGACAGTGCAGCTCGATCAGATTAGTGTGCAGTATAAGGATTGAGGTCACATGGCTCCCTCAGTGCAAGAAACACATGACACTGAATGAGATATTTAATATAGATTGAGTAAAGGCCAGCATCCATCATTTCTCCCTCTTCCCTCCTTTTTTTCCCGGGTGACCTCTTTCTGCTCATGTTCGAGACCTTAAGTTTTATGCTAATGATCGCTGAAGGCAGCCTCGAAGTTCATCAACAGTCATCAGGCAACAAAATGTCAGGAATCTGTCAGCGCTACGATTCTTTGTGCTTTCATCTTCAACACTCTTTGACTTGTCAAAGCTTCAAAAGACATGTTTTAAAATAGTTCAACAATATGTGTTAATGAAGTGTGAAGCTTCTGGATATCTTAACAGCTGTTTTGAAAGGTAAATCTAGACACATTCTTTTTGTGAATACAAGCTACAACCCAATTCCGATGAAGTTGGGACATTGTGTAAACATAAATAAAAACAGAATACAATGATTTTGAGGGGGCAGTTACAACCCTCTTATCAGTGTTTCACATCCCCACTTTGGGAACCACTGCTCTAGAGAATAAGCCATTTGGAGATCACCTTATTATGTGTTAAATTCAAATCTATAACCCCAATTCCACCGAAGATGGGACGTTGTGTAAACGTAAATAAAAACAGAATACGATAATTTGCAAATCCTGTTTGACTTTTATTTGAATGAATACACTGCTAAGACAAGATATTTATTGTTAAAAGTAATAAAATATGTTCTTCTGCAAATATTCACTCATTTTGAATTTGATGCCTGCAACATGTTCCAAAAAAGTTGGGATGTTGAACGACATTGTGTTGTTTAAAGGAAAGGTGATGTAACACAGTGGTAAACATGCCCCTGTCCCAGCTATTTTGGAACGTGTTGCAGGCACCATGTTCAAAATGAGTGAATATTTGCAAAAAAAAAACACACAAAAATATCAATTTGAACAATTTATCTTACCTTTGTAGTGTATTAAATTGAATATAGTTTAAAAGGTTTTGAAAATCATTTTCTGTTTTTATGTAAGTTTTACACGACGTTCCAAATTCCACAACTCAATGGATTTGGAGGTTGTCTAAGAGAACTGTTGCTGCTGTGGTGAGGAAAACTGTGGTGTTAATAAACCAGATCTGATCACCTTGCTTTAGTGGAAATTGGCAGATAATACTACAATAGATGAATGGATGAATAGTCAATACCAGACATTGCTTTGGAAATGTCAAGAAGACTGATCCAAGAATTCAAAAGAACTGGAGTCACATGTTCGAATTTGCAAACCGAGATGGGGACCCTTTATGTTTTCTCCTTTTACCTTGGCTCTCAAAGAGACAACAAGTCTCATAGAAACACACCATTCCCCAGACAGTGTCATGTCTTTAGAATCAGAAAATAAACTCGGTTGGATGGTAAACATGGTGGATTCAAGAGTGAGCAAGGAGACGGTTGATGCAAGACGCTGAAATGAGGAAAATGTTGTTTTTCATTCTCATAAAATGGTACTCAAACTAACATGGTCAAGTGTCGTATATAATAGTTTGAAAAACAAAAACAGGATGACAAGGGTTCATGTTGTGGCTCAGGGAGAAAATTCAGTGGGTCTCATCTCAATCCAGCTCTTGCAGTTGTAGTGCCAAAGTGTCCTTGGGCAGGACAGTGAACATGGAATTGTCCTCAGTATAGCTAGCAGGATGTTGAATGTGTTTGAATAATAAATACTGATGGACTCTTTACAGAGCAGCCTCTCCAATCAGTGTATGGATGTGGTGCTTTTTGAGGAGTTTGAAGGACTAGAAAATGATATTATAGTAGCTTTGTTTACACCATCTGTTTGTTTAAATCAAGGTCTCCTCACCTGAGCCATGAGAATGGAAGTTACGACATCTTCCAGGATCCCCAAACCAGGTTTATGTTACTGGGCTTATCCAAAAAAGTGTGTTTTTGGACTTTATTCCTGTCAGCAGTTCAAGGTGTCCTTACTTATTCTATATTCAGATCCTGGGAAAAAAAAAACACCAGCTTCCTCATAAATAAAACAGCAGGGCCTCAGTATTCTTGTGATGCTTGCCACCAGGGATTTTCACATCTCAGCTCAGCTGTGATGCTGCGCGGATATTTGGATTCTGATGGGTATATATCTTTGGGTTCTTTCTATTTGTTCTATACCAAAAGCATCACTGTTTTTTGTTTTTTTCCCAGAGCTGACAGAAAATTTTGTACCGTCTGGCTGTCATGTCAAGCACGTCGGTATGAAAGTTTGATCTTTCCGACCCATCACGCCAAACATACCTTATTATTTGTTTGGGATGTCAGAAATGAGACACCAGCTGTCTGCTCGTGCACAAAGCTCCAGAGGACCCGTCCTTACATTTAAAAGACCTGATCTTATACTCTTCCCTCCAAATCTTGAACAGGAGAGTGACACTTTTTCTCCTTTTCCCTTTGTCAATAGAAGGTCAAAGTTTTGATCACTCAGGTGTCCGGCTATAGACTGAGGTGCTTTTAAGGCCTTCTGTTGAAGAAGCAAAGCTGCTGCTTCTTCATGGTTTGTAACTTATGATGCTTTTAATGCTGAAATACAAACTGGAAAATCGCTTCACCTTTCTAGGTTTGGGCTCCATAGAAACAGAAATTTCTAATGTCTCTTTAAGGCTTCTATTGAGAGGATTTAATGAATAAATAGTTTGTTCTAATAGTTTTTATATGCTTTAATTTAAACATTATTGGTCATATCTAATGAGTTTTGTCTCATCAGTTTGAGGTTTATATGTTAATAATATCTACAAAGGAGCCAATCATGCCCATAATGTGAATTCATTCACCATATTGAATCAAGTCGTGGCATTTCAGTTTTGTTGAAGGCTTACAGTGACCTTTTTTCCTGAGTAAAATGTTACTCTTCCTATTTATCACTTGTGACTGTGGCGAGCCTGCCGCCCTTCAAACCCTCAAACATTTGCATAATTTATGACTGTGGAGTTGTCTTTACGCCACACAGCTGTTGTCCTGTTTATGTACGAGTGTATCCGAGCGTGCAAGTGCATGAAAAAACCTGCTCATGCCAAGTGTGTTTTCCCTCCTGCAACAGGATCATTTATCTTTGTAAACAAGAATACAGCACAAGGTCAATATGTGATTAATTTAAACAGGCCCGTCTATTGATGGCATGACTCTATTCACAGGACACTGCGGGAAAACATTCGCCATCCTGCAAAGATTTCTGAGCAGCTCTGTTCCTGATACCAAGTGGCTCCTTGTTGTGGATGACGACACACTGATCAGGTACTTTTTCACCAGCTCTGGGGAGAGGGGGAGGAATGTTTCATCGTACTCATCCACTTTTCTAAAACTTACTCTTTAAATGTCATGCTTTTATAATCACTGGAGTGTTGTGTTATTTAGAGGAAGATGCTGACATTGCCTGAGGACAACTTTTTAATTCTGATTAACACCAAAACAGATCCAAACAGCTCCAGTAAATATACAAAACTCAAGGCAAGGCAAATTTATTAATTTTGCACAAGGCAATTCAAAATGCTCCACACAGACATGCAAATAATCCTCAAACAGGTGAATAAAACACATTAAAAGAAAAAATTAAATTTTAACACGTTTTAAAAATCACTAAAAGAAAACATTTAAGTTCAAGCAAAGAAAGTGAAATAAATGGCAAAAAAAAGAAGGTTAGACTATATAAAAAATGAATTTCAAATTCAAATTCCAGCTATTTGGAGCATGAAAGCTGAACTCTGCTTCTTCATGTTTGTTTCCAGGACTAAAAGTAGACCTGTTCCAGATCACCTGAGTGGTCTCAGTGGTTTATACTGAGTTAGAAGATCAATTATATATTTTGTCCCTAAACTACTCATTGCTTTAAAGACCAACAGAAGTATTTTAATCTTCTCTTCCTCTCTCTCTCCATCTCTCCCTTTTTGAATTAAATAAATATATTTATATAATATCATAAAACGCATAGAAATTGTAATCCAGCAAAATAATCTCAATTTGTAAAATAAATGAAATTGTGTTTTTTTTTCTGCAGCTGTAGTGGAATACAGTTTTCTTTTTTTTTGTAATTAATTACGTAATTACATAACACCGTTACACATATTCCATTACTCCCCAAGCCTGCGCATCAATTTGGCAAAAGCAGATCGAGCAGAACAGGAAGTCGTGCACAGAAATCACCTAAAAAACACACAGTGACCTTCAAAATAAAACAAACTGTGTCAAAACCACATCATATTTATCTTGACTACAACAACAAACCGACAAAATGAGCGGAGCCAGACCAGGTGTCAACAGGTTTGAGGTTTTACAGCCCAACATGAATGAGGAGAGGATCATCATTGGAGTGGTACACAGTCGATATGCAACAATATGCAAGTGATAGTAATTGTCTTAATGTGTTTGTTAAAATTCAGATCTGAGTCCACATCTGAAGCTGCTCGCTGACTTTTAATCTGCTTTGGCCCCAAAAACGACAACCTCTGTTTTATCTTTGTCCAGTTTGAGTAACCCTGGCTGGCCTTAACTTCAAACTGGCATGGAAAGACGTGTGTATGAAAACAGACTGCAGTCAGTGTACGGAAATAAACTTAACTTAAGCCTAAATAATTGACACCTCTCCCTCAGGGGAAAAACGGGAGAGTAGGCGTGAAAAGAGATAATAAAAATTACCACGGAAGAATAAAAATCATAACTTTTACTTTGAGATTCTGTCTAAGAGCCATAAAAAGCATTCAGGGGAAATGATTCTCAGAGATATTATATCCTGCTGAACATCTTTAAAGTTCAGCGCATTAAGCGAAGTCTAGCTGGCCTTGGTTTCTATCCATCAGGTTGAACTTCATTTGGATTCCTCCTGATGTGTGAGAGCACCGCAGGGAAAGCAGTTAGACCAGCCTTTAAATGGACAGATCTGTGTGTGGGTGTGTGTGTGTGTGTGAAGATGATGAGTGTGTGATAAGTGTGTGATGAGTTTGATCTTTTCCTTCCACAGCCTTCCCAGAGTGCAGCTCTTGCTGAGCTGTTACGACCCCTCTGAACCGGTGTGTTTAGGAGAGCGGTACGGATACGGCCTGAGCCAAGGAGGCTACAGCTACATCACGGGAGGCGGAGGGTGAGTTTGAGCGCTTGGATGCTCTGGGAATAAGGATATGAGATAGAGAAGCAGCGGAGGGAGAACGAAATCTGTAATGGAAAACCTGTAATCTGTAATTTACAGATAAACCATTTCTATTCAGTTTAAGTCTGCTTCCGCCCTCGAGGGAAGTTTTGGTTTGCAGGCTGCGTAACAGTAAAGATAGTCTCTAAAATATGGCATAAATCGAGAGAAAATGCAGGAAACAGGGTTATCGGTGGATGAGAAAGGACAGGAAGTCCTTTTTTTACTGCATGGAACATCAAAAGTAACTGCAGTTCAACCAGATCCGTTTTATAAAAGCCCTCTTAGTGCATGCAAGTAAAAGTGGGCAGTAAGCAAAATGTCAGCTGTCAGTGCAGGAGGAAAGCTGCACTAAAGATAAATCTGTGACTGAGAAACTCTATTTAGGGACCCTTCAGTTGCTGTGACACTTCACAGCGCTGCAACTGCCAGATTTCTCCAAAGGGATATCTTCTAAAAACTGTTCTGAGTGGCAGTAAACGATTTCCTTTGGCAGCTTAAGTTCTCCGTTTTTTGTTTTTTGTTTTTTGTTCAAAAGTAATTGCGCCTCTTTTCAAAGAGTTGTCACATCATTGTTGTTTGAAGCTGATCACAGAAAGCATCTTCCTCTCAGCACGGTTCACAGACACACTCTACTCTGAGTTAATAAGATAAGCATGAACTTAAAGATGACAGCGCAGAGATGAGCATTTCATTTTCTGGTCACTTCTGATGTTTTCTTTGAGTTTTAGCTGATTTAGCTACATCCTGTCTCTCTCTCTCTCTCTCTGCTCTCTGTCTCTGATGTCTGTCTGTGTTTACGCAGGATGGTGTTCAGCAGGGAGGCTGTGATCCGACTTCTTGACAGCGGCTGTAAGTGCTACAGCAACGACGCTCCAGATGACATGGTGCTGGGAATGTGCCTCAACGCTCTGGGACTTCCTGTCACACACAGCCCGCTCTTCCACCAGGTTGTGCTCACACTCGTACAGAAATGTATTTCGCTGGTGTCTTCCGCTCTGCTGCTCACACAGAAAGATGGATCATACTGAGAATTTAATCTCTGGGCCTGATGAAAAACTTTGAAGGAAATCATACAGGTTTCAATCTTATTTTGGCACCTGGAGTGGCCAATCAGAACACGCCTCTGATGGGGAGAGGCCCTGCAAATTCATCGGACACCTCAGCAGTTACATGTAGACGTGTCCTGCATGTAAAGACGGTCGGATCCTTATTTAACTGCTTGTTTAAGAAGCAGAATGCAGAAAGAAAATCCAGCCTCAGCTTAAATTGGTCGTTCTGGACCCAAACAACGAATTTAAAGGCTCTGTTTCATCCACCTTTCAAAAGTGGTGGATTTATTTGGCTTTTCCAACAGCTGAACAAATACCACAGAGACACTGACGCAGACAGAGGGCCCGCTCATCCAGCTTCACATACATGTGCAGCTTTCAAATCGTATGCTAGTTTTAATAATGAGAAGCCACTGAGTTGGAAAAGCCAGATGTGTCAGAGCGTATATTCAGTCAGGGGTAATTGGAATTTCTGACAGTCACATAATCTCTCAAACAGCAAAAAGACCGACGGAGGGAAAAATGACCGCAGATCTGCCCGTAACGGGACTGCTTCCCATTCTGCTGACATGATGTAATGCACCGCCGTGTCACATTCACGTCATGTTGGATGGATCAGAGAAGAGTTATAGTTGCAGAGGGTAATGATCAGTCCTGTGGGGATAAGGTTTGGACAATCAAAGACGGTGGCAGAGGTTGTGAAGGTCATGAGTGATATTTTAGCCCCATATCGATCAAACATGGATTTAATTACTGAACAGAGGATTTGGCGTCCATTAGAGCAGTGGTTTTCAAAGTGGGGTCCAGGGCCGCCAAGGGGTGCTAGCGGGGCCTTAGAAAATTCAAGGAAAATAGAATCAAATTAATTTTTATTTTTTTATAATTCTTTTTATATAACCATTTGTCCTGAACGTACTACACGTAAATTGCATAATCATCAGATTCTCAAATTTCCTATTGTACTTAACTGCACGTCATGTGACAGTTCGAACTTGGGCATCTGTGTCAACTGGCAGTTTACGCTTATTATCAAGCTGCTATCTAGCAAAAAATGAAAAGGTTTCAACAGGAAAAAGACCGAAGGAGCAGTCCAACAGCCCTGCTGTGGAGGATTCTGCTGCAGAACAACCCTAAGAACTCATGGCCAACTAAAATTCGAAAATATGAGGCAGCATACGTTAAGTATGGCTTTACAGGCATGGCCATGATTGCCCGAAATGTGCTCAATGTTTGGAGAATCTCTCAAACCAGTGTTTAAAACCTTTGAAACTTCAGTGTCACTTGATTCAAAAACACCCGGCAGAGGCTGAAAAAAAATCAGTAGATTTCTTTAGACCTAAGGAAGAGCATTTGGTCAGGCAATCTGCTAAATTCACACAGCAAGCTACCTTGCCCAAAGTTTGTGAACCCCTGCATTAGAGGAGGGATGTGTCAGAGTGCCAGGGGATACTGTATGCAATCTTAAAATGTATTACTTCAAAAACAAAGTATATGTGGGAACATCTCACTAAACTCCATTTGAATTATGTATTGACTGCTTGAAAAAAGCTAAAGCTCTGTATGTTCTGCAGAAACTCAACAACTCTTACAGCTGATGTCTTTAAATGACTGGATTTCTCATGGAAATGTGAGACTTCAGAAGACACAAAAGAGGACACAAAACTAGATCAGAAATTAGGAAAAGGTGCAGAAAGGGCAAAAGTGGTGCTGAGAAAAAATGCTTCAAAATGCAAGATAAGAAACATTTAAGGCTAAAAATGTTGTTTGCAGGTCAATAGTCTTAAAATCATCATGAAAACAATCCTGATAAAATCCAGATCCTGATCCTGACATGAAAACATCCTGACATAGTTTCTTCACATCACCCCCTAATGGAGAACATTTTCCTTGGTCAGAAGCAGAGTTTGTTGATGTTTATGCAGCACGTAACACTGCAGAACACTGACCACTTATCATCTGGTATCAAGAGACACCTGAGGGACAGGAGAGGTTTGATTTCATCAGTCTGTGATGTTGGATGATGACACTCAGTGACAGATTATTTATGACACTGTTACTTTTACGGTTAATAAACATGTCATTAGGAGCTGCTGCTTCTTGATCATTTAAGCCCTGTTTCCATCAAGTGGTTTAGTTCGGTACATCTCGGTACGGCACACATTTTGTGGCGTTTCCTTTGACCAAAAATGGGACAGATCCCCAAATTACCAACCCTTACTGTTTAACTTTTTGGTACCTTTCTGTTGGGGTGCCAGACATACCGATCTGACCCCAGAAGGTGGAGCTAGAAACACAGCAGTCTGTTGATCGGTGGGAAGAATCGTCACTTTCCGTGCCGCAGCGGCAAGAAAGAACAACGCATAACCCTTCCGTGTTTAAATCTCCACTCGACTTCATGAAGATAACTTTCTTTCTGTTTGGAAAATGGAGTCACGAAACATTTTACTGTGAAGCGTTTTGATTCTTTGTTGAATTTATTAATATTATTAATTTATTTATTAGAGTACACTTTTCTCACTTTTCTATGTCGTCATGCTATTATGGAGCTGACAAGGCTATCAGCATCCGGCTTACACGCTGCCTACCAAGAAGGCCACGGTTGGCTGTGGAAACACAAACAGGATCAGGTTTTATTGATCCGACCCGTACTTAACTGTACTGATCCATACCGGACCGCTTGGTGGAAACAGGGCTTTACACAAAATCAGATGTGTTCCTCTTTGAAATCAGTTTGGATGCTCCTGCTATATATTTGAACCATGACTCAGATGGATTGAAGTGTTGCTGAAAGTGATGACACTGAGAACATTTACAGAAACACAGACCCCAAACACGAATCCAAAATCCCAATGTAACAAAGAGGGAATCTTCTTTCTGTCAGTCCTTTAAAAACCCATCCAACAATAAGCTGTTGTGACCTAAATTCTCTGTTAAAGAGTCAACACGTTACACAGAAACGGAGTTAGGATGAAACGATTTAGTGGCTGAGGTGTTGCTGAAGAGAACGCTGTGGATTCCGTTGCTCTGTCCTCAGTGTGCAGCCTCTGATGCAACAAAAACTTTGACTTTCACACCTCGACTTTTGCTCTCTGCAACACTTGCACGCAGCCTCCTGTGACTGCTTCCAAATGTAAATGACTGTACTTCATCTTACCTTTCAGGCTCGCCCAGAGGACTATGCCAGAGACTTCTTAGCTCACCAGGTGCCCATCTCTTTCCACAAACACTGGAATATCGACCCGATCGCTGTTTTCAACAAATGGCTGAAGGACGACCTGATGGGACAAACTTCAGATGGACTCCATAAGAGCGCAAAGACGGAGTTATAGGATTTTTAAGCACATGATAGCCTGTGTGAATATGTATGTATGTACAGAGAGAGTGTGTGTCAGAGAGAGTGTGTGTGTATGTGTGTTATGAACTGAAAATTGAGCTTTTGAGCTGAAAATTGTCCTCTTGAGCTGTAAATGTTTTTGTATTGTTGATGTCGAGGACTGTGTGTGTGTTTGTGTGTGTGTGTGTGTATGTGTGTGTGTGTCCTTGACTTCTTTGAAGTGTTTTCAGTTTTTTGTGTATTTTGACTGAGTTGCACGTTGAGGTTGCTGTTGTTGTGGAATATGGATGTTCTAATTGTGTATTTATATCGTATGAATAATCTGAAGCTTACAGAGGAGTCTCTGCCTCTTTGGGAGGTCCTGTATCTTTCAGAAAGCATCACTAATGCTGTACAATGCGCTCTATTTTGACATAAAAGTATAAATATTTCAGAACATCTCTTTTCTTCTTCATTGGGGGGCTATTAATGGGGTTTAGTGAAAGTCAGTCATGTTTAAATGATGAACTTGTTAAAGGTTAATTGAGGCTGAAAGTACAGACAGTTTGAGGGAGCTAAAAGGCAGCATTAAAGCTCTCTGAAGACTTCTGAAGGTTTGTACTTAAACTCACCCAACATGAAGTCTCCTAAAGGGGCTCGGCTGCTACTCATGCAGAAAAACGTCCCACATTTATGTCATTTCATCACATTTTGTCCATCTGTTTCTTGGGCCCACTTCTACCTCAAGCTACAAAAAAGAAATGAGCCTGATTTCATGAACTTTCGTGTAAAACATCAGCTGATATCCTGAGGGATTTATCAAACCTAATTTTTCATTTTCAGTTTTTTTTCCTCTCTGTTAACTAATTGACAGCCTCAACGAGTTACTGACCACAATTATTAAAGGACCCTGAGCCGGGGCTGATGAATTAGACCGCTCTCTCGGCTGTTTGACAAATTTAAATATTAATTCACAGCTAATGCTTCATCCTTGAAGAAACGAGAAGTGACTCATTTTTAGATGTTGCAAATCTTGAGAATACCTGAGGACTGTGAAAAGGTATGTCACAGAGAACAATTGGGTAAGCCATTACTATGAAATGCACAGTATATTAACTCAAAAGATGTTTTTCTATTCATGTATGCAGCATTGTTGTGCTTCATTTTAATCGCTCACTCGTCCCTCTCTTCCGTCTAAAGCAGCAATAAGTCAAGTAGACGTCTCTATCACATCTGTGAGTTGTAACCTATTTGCAGGAAACGATTCAAATTCCAGCAGGGACTCACCCACTCACTCACTCACACACACACAGAGATGAGTGGAGGCAAGACGCTGCTTTGCACTCAGGGAAATCCTCAGTGTAATTCAAAGGAGGTCCACACAACATGCTTGCTCGGCCAATATTTTCCAGCCTGTCAGCAGCAGCATCCCAGTCGGGTCGAGTCTGGTGTTGAAATTTATTCTTTAATCTTTGTCCAAAACAGAGGAGGGGAGGAGGATGAAGGGATATGATTTTTTTTTTTTTTTTTTTTTTTTTTTAGCAGACATATTTCTCTTCAGTGAAGAGTCTGAGTTGTCAGATGCTAGAAACGGAGGTTTTGCTCTGGGCTGTGTCTGAAGAACACTGACCAGAATATAACAATAAATACACATTTAAATATTTACACTTTGAGCTGAATAATTAAACTCTGAAATGGGAAAAACTCTTTGTTCAGTCTTCTCTGAAGAGAGACAATAATGCTTTACAAATAGCAGAAAAATCATGGTCAAGGTGCCATGACATCTGAGTCTCAGTATTGGTGAAACATTACATCAGAGAGCTTCAAAGTTTTGTAGACATAAATCTGCTTTAAGCCACCAATGAAATATTGAAGATCAGATTCTGCATCATGCAGAATGCTGCATGCCATTTATTGCTCTGTAAAAGACATATAAGAGTCTAAATTTCAAGAAAACACTTCAAATGCGAGCAATCATCCTCGATTTTCTCAACGGTGCCTATAAACATGTAGAAAAAACTGTATTTTGGGTGAACTAGCCCTTCAAATTGCCAGTGGACATGTATGAGGCATCAGCAGGTAGGTGATACTTTGCAGACACCTGATACCTTTCACTCCCCTCTTTAAAGAACTCATTTCAAACGATGCGTGCAGGAGGTTCAGCTTTTCATGCTGTGTTAATGTCTCTTTTTAACCTTTGCATTTGAAGAGTTGCATGGCTGCTTTAATATTCATAAAGCTTTGAATAAAAATCATGCTGAAGCTCTGGGGGAGCCCTGGCTGGAGAGCATTTGAAGGGTTTGAGTTTTCAGTCGAAGCGTTTTTGAACATGAGAGTGTTTCCCCTCCGAGGACTCTCCCTGATCAGCAGGGCCTCTGAAATGAAGCAGACGATCAGAGCGCAGCAGTCAATCAGAGCCATCTGAAACCTCCCTCACTGTTTACTCTGCTGGAGATTTTATCAGCGCTTGGATCGTCTCACTTGTTGATGGTCTGCTCTCTCTCCCCTCAGAGGAACAACAGAGACTGGAAAACAATTTACATTGTCAGACAAGGAACTTTAATCCTGATTGCATCAGACTTTTTTATTATAACGCAAGTTTTCTAACAGATGGAAACAGAAAAGTTGTGAAAGTATAGCTTCATAGAGGTCTCACTCTGTAAGAAGACGTTCTTAGTAGAATGTATGCTTAAAGTAAGATGAAGGCTTGGGTTGGAGTCAAGGGGCAACATCCGGTGGAGAAAAATGATTGCTTAAAGTTGCTGTTCATGGAGAATCATGCAGAAAGACCTGAAGTCACGTACACACCAAGCCACAATAAAACAAGCATTATTAAGCATATTAAAAACCATATTCAAAAAAGAGCTTGTGTCTGAAATGCTAATTTGGCTATCGGGACACATTGCACGGTGAGTGAATTTTTTTTTAACTCAGCGGTTTAGACGATATTAGGATTATTGGCTTTGTCCAATCAGAGGCTCAGCTCATCTCACGTGACTGATGGGCGCCCTATAGCTGTTAGAAAGGAAGCTCAAAGCCCTCATCATATCAAATTTGTCCCTGTCCAATTATTGGCTCCATTATCATGAACAGACGGATGACATCATGGAGACTGCGTCCATATTTAATACAGCCTATGATTAGAGTGCTTCAGAATTGGATAAATTACTCCTTGTGAAGAAAATTGTAGCCTAGCTTGCGGGCTGTTTCTCCCAACAGAGTCTGTCTTTAAAAGGGGTCCAATAACAGTTGTGGCTGGTAAAGTTATTAACAACATGTAACTCATACAGCCCTGCTTAAAATAACTTAATATATTCCTTGCAGTTGGCATAATTTATACAATTGTTTTGACATTAACAGCCTACAGTAGAGCAGGCTCAGCTAACCTGAGGTCAAACTCTGTCTAATCCGCTCTTTGAGGAAGTTATGTTTTGTTTCCGTTTGGTGTCCCTGAAATATAGATCTTAAATGTCAATGCGATGACTATGATTGGTGGAGATATAAATGAAAAGCTATTTCTGTGTGCCCAGTCCATCCACATGGCCTACTTCACGCCACCCCTGCAGGAGTCTGTGCCCCAGTTTTGGCCACCCCCTCTTAACAAAAGTCTGGCTCCGCTCCTGGTCTTATGAAGGACTCTTCTCTTCGAGTGTCTGTTAAAAGCTGGAAAATAAACGCTGACAGGGATGGCATATTAATTATTTTCATAAAGATGTTTAATTCATTTGTGCCCTGTAAGAGTAATGTGATTGTGCATGCACATTTAGCCTTGCAGAATAAACTCTGTGTCATTTTTTTTTTTTTCAGTGTCTCTTTAAAGAGGTGGAGGGTGTTACACTGAGGGTGTTAAACTGTGCAGATGTGCTGTTAAAAGTGCAGGTTGTGTTTAAAGCCTCTCTAAAGACAAAATACGAGACTCTAAATGCTCCCGGGTTGCACAAGGCTGCTTTTATGGATACAACTTAGTGAAATAAATAGCGTGCTGTCATTGTGTCATGCTTTTGATAGTGATTAAAATATTGTGGATACTTACCCTGCGCCAGCTGCTTGCAAGGGAAGATTAGATTATAGATCAAACAAAGTTTATTGCCCTTGCAGGGAAATTTTTCATGGACATAAAAGTCTCAACAAGGACACGAAAACAGGCAAAGAGAACGTGATGAATAGAGGAGCTCAATGTATGATCAAATCACTGAATTATATCACACACACAAGAGGAAAAAATGTCACTCAGCCACTCTGCATATCCGGTCTTCTTAAATAAGAAAAGGAGGTGAGAGAAGCGAGGACAGAGAGGAGGCAGTGTATGTTTATGCAGTGGGGATCCAGACCATCATTCTGAGTTAATCAGTTTTATTGGCAGGGGAACAACAGGCTGCATGTTTCTGTCCAGCACAGAGCGTGTATCATCTGCCTGATGGGGAGAGATCGACTGCTTTGGCTGCCAGAGATGTGGATAAAACCGACTGATAAAAACTCCTGATACTCCTGATATTTACTGTGTGATCAGCTTTTTATCAGCACACTAACATATCACAGTACAGGATGGGCAAAAATCCAAAGCATACCTTTAAAAATTACTAGTCACACAGTATCAAAAACAAGGAGCCCCCAAAGCAGTGTGCAAACAACAGAGAGAGAGAGCAGTGCAAATGATTTATAACAAGGCAACAGCACGAGGCTGAGCATAAACAAACAAGAGCTGAGAACAGGGGCCTGTACTACGAAGCTTGACTTCTAACCAGGATGAATCAACGTAGTAACACATGCACATGCTCCAGAGCAGGTTAAGATCTGGATAAGAGATCAACAAGTAGAAAAGCAACACCTCCTGACCAATCAGCTCTCTTAGAAAATACCCTGCCCATTTTTAGAAGATCCTGTCGATGTTGGTCCTCGGGCTCATAGGAGAGAGAGTTCTTAGGGAGAGGCACAATCCTTTTGATGTCCAAGATGACATCATAAAAAATAAGCTTTTTGCTTCTCTGACATTCAAAAATATGATCCTTGTGTTTGTATTAATTTAGGACAACCTCTTCTATGACATTATAATTAATTACAATAAACTGACTGAGCATTAAATTTACATTAAAGGATAAATTAGAAGTTGAAACTGATATAATTTTAAAAATAGAATAAAGTTAATACTCATAAAGATTTTCACAGAATGTGTTTACTATGAAAAAAAGAACAAAATCTAAAAAAAAAAATAAGCAAAGCTCACCTCTGCTGGAGCATCATTTAACGTTGCACAGCAGTTGCGTTCCCGCAAGATGCCACTGTGAAACCATGGCAACACACAGTTCCTGTTTCCACCTAAGAGAGGGGAGTTTGTCCCCAAGCTCACTGCTGTAATTATACCCTACACCCAAGTGGCAACCTCCAGTCTGAAAATATGAGACAGTGCTAAAGTCTGCTGTTCCTCGAGTGTCCACTTGAGGCTGGCTCCGAAAGTACCGGGAGTCACAGGCCAAAAAAAGCCGTTTTCACGGCCAAAATAAGCGTATTTACAGCCTGGTACAAACAATGTCTCCCGTCTGGATCGCTAATTTCACTAACAGCACGCATTGCATGGGGGGGGGGGGGGGTGAATTATTTTCTAACTCAGCAGTTTCCACAATATTAAGATCGCCAGTTCGTCAGAGGCACCCACAATCAGAGGCACAGCTCAGCTCACGTGACTGCCAGGCGCCCTATGGTTGTTACTGTGAAGACTCACAGCCCGCCTCATTTCCAATATGGCCGTTTTGCTACAAAAATCTGTTTCAGAAACAGATGGGTGACGTCGCGGAGACTATGGCCATTTATTATACAGTCTATGTCTACACCCTGATGGTGGGGAATTCACTCAGCTGCAAATGTGACTCCACCACAGAGGAGAAGGGTGTGGGGGTTGGTCTGAAAAACTGAAAAACTGTTTCTGCAGTTCTTGGGTAGTTGGTCTTGTCTTCTGGTCCTCGGCTTTTCCTGTAAGTGTTTGTGGATTTTTGGTGTTCTTAAAGTTTTGGATATTTGTTTTGGACTTTTTGGATTTCAGTTGTGTTTTTAGACTTTTGATGCATCTGCCTTGTGTTTTTCACATAACCTGACAGGAGTCAGGAGTATGAAGAAAAATAACAAATAAAGAGGGAAAAAATGGGGTTTACTTTGAGATGTTTGGTAGCAGCATCTAATAAATATTCTTGGTCTTAAACTGCGTTTTCCACCATGGAGGTCACCAAATAGTTCTCTAGTTAT
The DNA here is from genome assembly GCA_030710495.1 of Labroides dimidiatus. Lineage (NCBI taxonomy): Eukaryota > Metazoa > Chordata > Actinopteri > Labriformes > Labridae > Labroides > Labroides dimidiatus. The sequence continues at coordinate 22,703,410 of CM061154.1, forward strand.
GATAGTCACAGAAAAACATGTATAATATTACTTCTGGAAGGTTGAGAACCATCAGTCCAATATTCTTCTTTTAACCCAGGGGGCAAATATGAGAGTTGTATCTGAAAGAGTCTTGATTAAATTTCACTTGCTGGTGAGGTAAACTGAAGTGAATGTTGCGTTGAGGATAAAAGGCTGAGCTGATGAACTGGACAAAGATGGCCAAATGGTGACTGAGTTTGATCCTTGGGCACAAGAGAAACAGGCGAGCAATCATCAGTCTGCTGAACAGACAGATGATCTGGGTTTATATGCACTACAGGCTGCTTCCTGCAGGTGAGGAGCGCTGAGGATCAACACGCCCAGAGGTTCTGGGTGTTTGCTTGCTTCCCTCAACAGATGCTCATGAATGGAAACAGACTGATTTTCTCTATAGCTGCAGAAAAACTAAAAAAAAGTCTCAAAAAGTGATTTTAAAACATAGTATCTAAACTTTTCTCAAGAACCTGCAGAAGAAACACTTTCAATGGTCAAAGTATAGATATACAGAGGCTGAGATATCCTGGTTTTCAGGCCACTGAGTGGGTTTTAAATGCAAATCATATATTTCTCTCTATGTGAAATCAATGCTGACTTTCAGTACATGCTCTCTCGTCTGTCAAATGTCATGCCTGAGGTTTGTAATGTAAGTTTTTATTCTGCATATCTGATCTGGCAACCAAAGAAGTAACCCCGATGATCTCAGCAAGTGTCTCTCATACTTCCTCCACAGCTAAAGGAGATTTTCTAAAAAAAAGTGAATTTTATTTGAGCTGATGATTTCAGAGAAGAAGTGGTCATATCCCAAACAGCCAGTCCCTTTAACTTGAGGCATTGGAAGCATGCGCATTGGGGGTGTTGCGGTTTACAGGCCTGGGCGTATAAACTAACGAGCGGAGGGGGACAGCTGACAAGCTCAGAGAAAGTATTAAGTTTAACAAGCGCAGTTTGTTCAGCGAGAAAGGAGTGGGAGCACTTGATTATGTGAGCTTTCACCTACTCCTCTCACACTGTATGAGCTGCACGTCTGGAGGTGTGATGCAGCTGCAGGATTAGAGGGGAGCTTATGCAGTCAGAGAGGAAAAGTGTGCATGACTGAATTTACCCCGGCAGCATAATCCGACATGAAACAACTATGCATGCTGCTCCTGTTGCAAGTTAAACACTGTGATGTTTGTTTTTGAATGTTAAAGTAACATACAGTGAAGGTAAAGAGCCTCTCTTTGAGATCAGAGCTGCTTGATCTGTGCCTGTGGGTAATTTGTCCTCCAGACTGACCCGATCCTACTCCTGAGCAGCACAAGGTAGAGTCTCCACTGGGGACTAAGTCTACTTCTGAGGCCACCGTCCTTGACCAACACACATATTATATTCATGTAGTGTGTCTTATGAGAACACTGTTCAACACTTGTCTGCTTTCACACAGTGCCAGCGAGGACACAAGCCCGGTGTGCAGGTTCCCCTCCTTTGTGGAGTGCGATGGAACAACGCGGTATGATGAAACTAGTCTGAATTCCTCCCACACGTTAACCCTCATTTATCTTTGAGACACAGAAAGCAGAGAAAAATGGCCACCTGCTCACTTTCAACTCAGCATGAAATGTAATTATTTTGAGAGGTGTGGGGAAAGTCGGAGCAGTGGAAGAAAGCTCCGCGAGTCACAGCTATCGACTCTGATATGCAGAGAAAAAGAGTGGAAATGCTGCACGAGTTCATTTTGCAGTTTGGGAAGGCTTTTGAACTTTTCCCTCCTCAGTTTTTTTTTTCACTACCTGGACTGTGACAAAGTGAAGCCTGCTCTCTTTTTTGTGTTGTGGGGGTGAACGAATCATCTCATTCTTTGTCAGTTAACTGTGAGCAAACTTTACCAGGACAAAGAAAATTGTTGAAGACATGTTTTGTTTTGTTTTTTTCCTGTTTTGCATCCTTTACCTGAAGCCAGAATGCTATTTTCCTAAATAGGTCAAGCTACAAAGCTTCATTAGTCAATAAAACCCACACAACCTCATTCATATGGCCACAGTGTTGTTATAAGATCTGCATGACTCACTGATTAAGGCATGATTGTGTGTTAATAAGTCTTCGGTATTATGAAGGCACTAATTGAATCCCTGCCTAAATAACTGGATATCATCTGTTATAATGGTCAATTTATCTGTGCTCCATCTGTGCCAATTTATTCACACTTTAATCACAGTTGAAATTAGAGCTGTTTACTTTAATCCTCTCGTTTAATTCCAACATCAAAGTCCCCTGCCTTAAAGTTGGAGTTGAAAAATAGAAATTGAAATAATTCCAGAAAAGCTCATAATCCTCTTATAAGGAGTTGTGGCTGGTGTTTTCAGGATGTGAAGAATTAAATCAGCAAAAAAGAGCAAAAAGATGAGTGAAAAAGAGAGAGAGAGAGGTAAAGAGATAGAGCTGGCTGCAAGTTTGTTGACCTATAAGCAATAAGATTTAATTTCATTCAGTGTTCGCACAGGAAACAGTCACTGATCATCTCGAAGCTGGACCGCCATGAAAACCTCCTGACATTTACTCTCAAAAGCAATACGCCAAATCACAACACGAGCACTATTTTCAGTAAAATAAAGAAGTGCCAGTGATTAATTATTGATGTTTGTGAGGATGTTTGGGCTGAATATTCTCAACCCGGTGAATATCAATACCTTGAACTTTTAACCTGCAGGAAGATGGGAGACCGGTTCTAAAGAAGGTGAAATGAATTTTAATGAAGAGCAGAATAAAATATGAGCAGTGATCCAGAATCCAGAAATCTTCTTTGTGTATTTGGCTCTGGCCAGCAGCTCGTATGGGTCTGTTGTTGCTAATTCATTATCTCACTTGGGTATGTTGTCTTTTCACAGAGCTCACCAGACTGCTCTTTAAGCAGCTGTTAATTAGAGAGTCTGCTTTGTGATTGTGGTACCATACAGAGGAAACAAACCTCATGAATACCACTCTCTCCTGTTCTCTATGTTGACAGCTGTTGGCAAGCATCAAGCAGCATGAAAGCTACAACTGAATAGTAATTTCTGATTTGGATTTCCTGGCTGCTCCCTGGTCCCCCATGCAGGTATCGTCTTTGGGAATCTTCAAATAATCTGTTTACTGCGAATATTCCAGTTTATTTTCCAGGAAAGGTGCAATGAGACATCTTGCATCAAATTTTCATATACATTTTCCTAGCATTGGTTTTTATCAGCAGAAGGCTGAACCACTAAATATTGCACCAGTGCTATCTTTAGGGGCCGCAGTAGTTCAGTCTGTAGGGACTTAACAAGAACCAAGGAAGGTCACTTGTTCAGACTGTTCATGGAATCAGATCTGATTCCTGGTGAGGTGTCAGTTTACTTCCTGAGCCCTCAGTGGTGCTCTTGAGCAAAGTACTGACTTCCACTTTTTTTGTGCTTGAGGAGAAAATTGATTTGCAGGAAGGAAAAAAAATGAAAAATGTAAAGGAAATTCCAGGCACACAGACTTTCTTTTTCAGGTCTGTTATAGTTTGGCCACCACTGTAGTAAATGCTTTTTAACAAAGTGAACAATATAAATACAATAATGAAATGCCCATTTCCCAATCTAAAATTCTTACAGAAGAAAGTACCACCTGGAACCCTGGGATACACTTTACTGATACATACTTACAGCGAGGATTTAAATCAGGTAATGATAAAATAATATCTCAAAAAATATGGAACTATAATGTATGATGAATTGGTGGTTATGCAAATTATAATCCTGACAGGGTGAGCAGGTGTCTTGACTTAAATGGTTCTAATTTGTACAACCACCAGTTCACCATACATTTTCTAACTTATTAACTGACTACTGACCAAGACATAAACATGTTGGTACAAAATATTTGTTTTGCAGATGATATTTAGTGATTTAACAAAGAATAAAACTGCTTTTACAGGCTGCCTACTTGTGTGATAAATTCATATTAAACTCAACATTTCATTCAAAAGCAGGCTAAAACATTGGCCTGCTGAGTTGTTATAATTCATTTTAAACTTAACATTTTCATGAACGTCAGACAAGGTAAATGAGACTTATTTGATGTTTCTGTCCTCATTCAGCTCTCTTTTTCTTTCTTCTCTGCTGTTCTTCACCTGTAAGTTGAAAAGAAGTGAATAACACAGCTTTTAAATTTTCTGCTGTTGGCACTATCACTTTTTGTTTCAGATACTTGTTAAAGATTGACGATTTTAAGATACACTGCAGTTGTAACCCGCATTGCAGGACAGAATTTACAGTAATATTTAAAATAGCCTCCATGTAGTTTATCGTTCTGATTTCTAGAATTCTAACAGAAGCTAAACATTTTGCCACAGTGTCAACAGGTAGAGGTGACTCCTTTCAGGTGTCCTTTCAGTGATCAGGTCGCTCCTGTTGTTGCTTTTAGGCTTTTTTCTCCAGCAATCCAGTTTCAAATAAATATTTCCAACACAGACAGAAAAACACCAACACAACAATCCTGGGGAAGACATCAGTCTAAGAGATGTTTTCGTGAGTCAGCTCTGGAGTGCCTTGAGAAGAGCAGTCTCACCAGCTCCTTTAAAATCAATCTGTTGATAACTTCAGACAGTTAACATCCAGAGCAAAGAGGACTCTCTGTCTGGTAGTTTTCAGTACTAAATCCTCACAGTGTTTTCCGAGAGTCTGCTGTATAATGAATGCAAACAAACGTGAATAATCAGACCTAATAAAGCAAAGGAAACATTAATTGCTGAATGCATTAGTGCCAACTCAGCTGAACTAAAATAACAGAGTACTAATTCACATGGTTTGATTAAACACAGCTTAAAATTGTTTCCCTCCTGATTCTCAAATGAGAAAATGCCATCATTATTCTCCTAAAGGTGGTCCAGTTTTATGTTATTCATCCCCCTGTGGATCTAAGAGCCGTGTTTTGCCTGTGTGGTTTGAAAGCATAAGATCAAGCTCAAGGAGAGTTTCTGTTCAAAGGAATTTACCCTTCAGCAGCTGTGCTGAGAAACTCTACAGATGCCGGTCCTGCTTCTTTGAGTCCAGGTCAGCTTTGAGCCTCTTTGTAATTCCACTGATCATAATCCTCTTATAAATAAATCAGTCAGTGATGGTAACAAGTGATTGAAAACACTATTTCCCTGGAGTGTTTGCGTCTCCAGTTTCACCGTATCATGAATGTGAAAGAATAATTATGGTGAATCCTCAAGCAGGTTTGAAAATTCGATCAAAGCACTGAAACTGTCAGTGTTGATGTTCAGGCAAAGCGCCAGAATGAAGGTAAAAAAAAGAAAAGAAAAAACACCTGATGGACACACACACACACTCACAGTTTATGCTCCTCTTTTTTTAATAACATCTGTGCATAAGGAGGACTTTAATGTAAATATCAGCTTATATAGGTCAATTATTCATACAGTAATGTGTCCTTGTGCTCATTTATATCATTAAAATTTCTGTCAGTCTTATGTCATCTTTATTGTCTATTGCATTAATTCTGTTCTGGTCTCATGAAACAGACCTTGTGGAAAATTCATACAGCAGCAGAGTTCAGACACCTTTAAATAGATCAGTGCAGAGTGGGGAAAAAGATGTAATCATGCGTGACATAAAGCAGAAAAGGGCTGTGTTACTGCATCTGCCCGCTCTGTGCACAGGATACAGAATGTCCCTGTTTGTCTGTTTAATGTGTTTATCTCAGTGTGTTTTATTAGCTCTGCCTGTTTCAGGTCAGAGATGTGTTAACAGGCTGGAAGGTGCACAATGGTAATGTTAACATGCCATTGCTTGGTAAAATGTATATAAACTTTGTATAAGACATGGGTTAAGAGTGAAGCTGCAAACTAATGAGATGTGGACAAGTATCAAATTATAATAAAAGGCCTGGAAATCATCAAAGGCTGCATGACTCATCCTCTGGGTGTCATGATTATCTCTACCAAATTTCATGAGCGTCATGTGAACAGCTGTGAAGATATTTCAGTTTTACTATAACCCCAGTTCCAATAAAGTTGGGACGGTGTGTAAAACGTAAATAAAAACAGAATTCAATAATTTGTGAATCCTGTTAAACCTATTTTACCTAATACCTAAAACACCACAAAGACAAGGTATTTATTGTACAAACTGATAAACTTAATTGTTTTGTTTTGTTTCTTTTGCAAATATTCGCTCATTTTGAATTTGATGCCTGTAACGTGGTCCAAAAAAGCTGGGACAGTGGCAACAAAAGTTGAGGAATGTCTCAAAAAACACCTGTTTTGAACATTCCACAGGTGAACAGGTTCATTGGAAACAGGTGAGTGTCATGACTGGGTATAAAAGGAGCATCCCGGAAAGGCTCAGTCGTTCACTAGCATGGATTGGCCCGGCTCACCACTTTGTGAACAACTGCGTGAGCAAATAGTCCAACAGTTTAAGAACAATGTTTCTTAAATTTCGATTGCAAATGATTTATGGATTTTATCATCTATAGTCCATAATATCATCAAAAGATTCAGAGAATCTGGAGAAATCTCTGCACAAAAGCAGCAAGGCTGAAAACCAACATTGATTGCCGTGACCTTCAATCCCTCAGGCAGCATTGCATTAAAAATTGACATTATTGTGTAAAGGATATTACCACATAGGCTCAGGAACACTTCAGAAAACCATTGTCAGTTAACACAGTTCATCACTACATCTACAAGTGCAAGTTAAAACTCTACCATGCAAAGCCAAAGCCATATATCAACAACACCCAGAAACGCTGCCGGCTTCTTTTGGCCTGAGCTCATCTGAGATGGACTGATTCAAGGTGGAAAAGTGTGCTGTGGTCTGACGAGTCCACATTTCAAATTGTTTTTGGAAATCATGGACGCCGTGTCGTCCAGACCAAAGAGGAAAAAGGACAATCCAGATTGTTATCAGCTCAAAGTTGAAAAACCAACATCTGTGATGGTATGGGGGGGTGTTAGTGCCCATGGCATGGCTGACTTGACCATCTGTGAAGGCTCCATTAATGCTGAAAGGTACGTACAGGTTTTGGAGCAACATATGCTGCCATCCAAGCCACCTCTTCTCAGGGAAGTCCCTGCTTATTTCAGCAAGACAATGCCAAGACACATTCTGCACGTGTTACAACAGCGTGGCTTCTTAGTAAAAGAGTGCAGGTACTAGACTGGCCTGACTGCAGTCCAGACCTGTCTCCCATTGAAAATGTGTGGCACATTATGAAGCGCAAAATATGACAACGGAGACCCTGGACTGTTGAGCAACTGAAGTTGCACATCAAGCAACAATGGTAAAGAATTTCACCTCCAAAGCTTCAACAATTTGTGTCCTCAGTTCACAAACGCTTATTGAGTGTTGTTAAAAGGAAAGTTGATGTAACAGTAGGAAACATGCCTCTGTCCCACCTTTTGTTGGAATGTGTTCCAGGCATCAAAATCAAAATTAGTGAGCATTTGCAAAAAAAAACTATAAGGTTTATCAGTTTGAACAATAAATATCTTGTCTTTGTAGTGTATTCAATTGAATATAGGTTAAACAGGATTTGATGATCATTGTGTTCTGTTTTTATTTACACGACATCCCAACTTCATTGGAATTGGGGTTGTAAAACTAGTGGATCTAGCAACAGATTGCCTTCCCTTACAATCTTCCACCGTCTTGATTGAACACTTTCCTCAGCCACTCGGTCGCACTCACACAAGAGTGAAAGGCAAACAAAGTTCAGATGCAAGTGAGCATGTCCTTATTGCTTGTGTTAACCTCCTCACCCAGACATGATTGCTTTGCCAAGGGTTGTAATGGACTTTTATTGTATTGCAGCCACCTCTGGCCTGAAGGCTTTGTGGACTGCTGAGTGTTTACACTACTTATTGGCGGCTTTATTAGAAAACATCACAGATGTAATTAGCAATGCATTTGATTGTGATAATGACAGAGGATATTGCAATATGAGCGTATGATGCAGTAAACTCCAGTTGATGTATGAAGATAAGAAATATTGTTCATCTCTACTTGGTCTTCTGACGGAGAATGCACATCATGTGTCTGAGTGATAGCTGCATTATAAGCACTGTGAGAACATTAGGAATATATTCTCTGTGCTGTGGTACAATTTGTCTACATTCATTTCCCTGCAAAACTACTTGGCGTGGGTGAATGTCTCTCTTAATATTATTACTTCAGAAGATTTATCGTCACAAATAGCGTCTCTGATTGAACTTGTCAAATCCAGTTTTGTGAGACAAATTGGTGTAAAACACAAAAGGGTGATACATTTTCCCGCAGTTAATGGTTTGATATCTCTGCCCTTCATCCTCTGGATCTGTTCACACTAATCAAATTAGGAGACGACCGGAGGACAAATTCCATTCCTTCGACTGAAAACAATTTGCAGAGAGCAGCTCACTTCCTGTAAATTCACAGATTGTGATGCAGATGTTTGGGATTTTTCTGTAGCCTGTCGATCATCAGTGAATAGACAGATAAGACAGACAGACTTCATCAAAGCCGTCTCTGTGAAATATGATGAATGTTGGGACATGTTTTTCTGGCAGATTTTGACAGCTTTGCTTTTTGTTTTTGTCTGAAATGCCTTTCCAACTGTCAGTCTTGAACATTTTTCAGCATATCCAAGCAGATTTTAATACCTGTTGAAATCTCAGTGTTTATGAGTCATAAAATAGCTTAAAAAAAGGTGAGAAAAATTTCATCCCAGGTGATTCGAGAAGCCCATCTGGCTATGCTCATTTATGACTCTTAATTTTGAAGGGTGTTCCTTGCAGCAGCAGCCTGGTGTCTTGTAGTGTCTTGTATTTCCAGCAAAGCAGATTGTTGATCAAATCAAAGATAAACAAGCTGCCTCCCTGTGTGCTTTTGTGCCTGGCCCCAGCCGTCCATCCCTCCCGGGGGAGATTAGCAGGTAGATGACAGATTGAAACCACACAGAGAGGGCTATGATGAATTGGAGCATCAGCTCCAGGAAAATGATACACTGCATTCTCACCTCTGCTTTCCAGTCAAGTCCAAACTGTGAGACTGATGCTGGCCATTCACACACACACACACACACACACACACACACACACACACACACACACACACACACACACACACACAGATGTTACAGCTGCTTTCCAGGCTTTCACGCCTGTTCTCTCAATAATCTCACTTTCATTCAATATAATTTCATCTATTTAATCTGCCTCTCGTGTGGAGCAGTCAATAAAGATAAAAGAGCTAGCATAACAAAAACAGCATCCAAATCATTATGGGCAAGGCGGATTCAAAATTAGCCACTGAAGGCCATTAGAGTCATTTATATTCCAGTGATGATAATGATGCAGCAACGATCAATCATCCTTAAAGATGAAGTGGTGTTCATGGTTAGTCAGCTATAAAAGTTAAGCTTGTTTTCTTTTAGCAAACTTTCTAATCATTCATCTCAATAACAATAACACTTTTACAACCCTTCCTGATGCAGCCATTAAAGAAGATAACAGTGTCCAAAAAGAGCCACCAACAAAATCATTCAAATTCATCATAAACTCACAACCATTACAGTAAGTTACATCTGGGTACCCACATAATAACACTGAACTCTATAAGATGGTAGCAGATCATTGCTCACAGACATGCTTCTGTTTGTGTATTCTGAGATATGAAGCTGACTTAAAAGGGACTGTGAGAACTTTCTAAGTGATCTTGAAAAAGTATCACATCTAGATATTGACTGATCTTAATTGTAAGAGTCGTCGTGTGATAATTTAAGTTTATTTAAAATACAAATCGAAGTTCATAACTTTTATATTTTGGTCATTGTACATTGTATAATCCATGTTTGAAAGAGTAAAATAATTTGGTATACAATGAGTTAATGTTGATTACCATGGTTTCCACCATGTGAATCAGAATCAGAATCAGAAGTACTTTATTGTTCCACAAGGGTAAATCGCTTTTTGATTTAGCCTACCGCTAAATAAGAGTGATAGAGTACGGGCTAAAGGCTAAAACACAAACATAAGGCTAAAACACGAGCTAAAGGCTAAAATCCAGGCTAAACTGTTTGTGATGTTTACTCCAACCTGCATGCAGCACTTATACTGCAGTGATCTGTTGAAACTTGAGAGTCTGTCAGTAAAATGAAGAGTGAGGTTGTTGTCACGTTTCAAACAACAGCGCTGATAAATACCTTACCTCATCATGTTGTATCCGGTAAAACTTGTTTTGAACAAAGAAAAGTAGTGTTAAAAAGAAGATCTGATCTCCATACATTTCTGAAACAAACACACATCTTGTTAAGAGTCATGTCATCACAGCAGTGTGCGTGATTCCAGCCAAAAGGTGTCGCTGTTATCTACTTTAAACAGATAGTCCTCACAGCCCCTTTGAGTTCCAAACCTGCAACAGCCCTTGAGTTATCAAACTAATTCAAGTCCTGAGGTTTAAAAAAATGTATCTTTTTCATGAGTTTGTCTAAATTTGGTTATGCTCTGATGCTTTTCATGAAAAAATAGTCATCACTTCAGCTATCAAACTGCCCAGCAGCCGTTCAGTTTATTGCTTCTGTTGTGCCAGTCTCTTCTCGACATTGACAGCAGCTGCTGTTGAATGCAGCCATCGTTTTAATCTCCATTCTTCATCTGCAGAAATTTAATGCAAGCCATTCAGGAACCTTGACAGTACATGGAGGACTTTGGCTTCTTGACAAATTGAAAATGGCTAGAGCGCTGCAGCTGTCAGTTAGCATTTTGTTCACAGCTTTGAAAACATAAATTTGCAACTCAGCTAAAGTTGCATGTGGACGCTGATTGTTAACTCTGGTATCTGACAACTGAGCATTTTGTAACATGATTCAGAGGCTAGTAGAAACTTTAGGGAAGGATATCTGCGTCTTCCTCCAGACAGATCAAACTCATTGCTAAAGGATGCTCTTTTCCAACTTTGTTGCAATCAGAGTCAGGCACATGTGGTTATAAACCTGAAAAAAGTTACCATTTTTAAACTGCTTTCTGCTTTCAATCCCCCAAAGCTTAAACCAGTGTGCTTCTTTTTAAGCCTCAAAAAAAGTGAAATTAAAGCATGTGCATAGTAAAGAAAGCTGACGATCACAGTGTAAAGCTGCACTGCAAATTTATGTGATCTAAGCAAGTGTTTTTGTCTAAAGTTTTAGTAGAAATGTATTTTTAGACTTAATATGAGTCACATTCACCAGACCAGTCCAGAAACATGTCTTATTTCAAGATATTAACAGACAAAAATGAGGTCTGAAGTGCTTGTAAGTAGAAAAAAAATCGTCCAATGAGTTAAGAAGAAATTTATTTGGATTAAGACATTATTCTAACTTCAAGACGCTCGATGAGCTAAATTTTCTTACCCCAATGGCAGATTTCTTCATGTGTGACTTCATCACATAAAATGCACCCAAACGAGACATGTATGACAGCAACGAGTGGCAGCATATGTTTTGTTTATGATCCTGAAATGGAAAAAAAAAACTAGTTTAAGCCCTCTTTGCTGCGTAGAGTGTTTGGCTGCAGCTTGTCGTGCAGTGTGCTAAGCGGCTTGCTGTGCATTAAAGGAAATCACCACCTGATTTGTTATAAAGCCAGTTATCTTAAGTTTATTTGAATAATGTGATATAACATCTTTTTATTTCAGAACTCTGTATGTAAATCCTGAACCCTCGGCTGGAGGAGAGTCTGTGGGCGTGAAGGAGAATGGATTAATGATGAGGGCAAGAATGACTGGGTTTCAGGTACAGCATGCATTATGATTTCACTTTTTCTGCACTGATCACGTCTGCTCATGTGCAAATTGCCCGCAAATGCACATTAAGCATGCTTTTGCTCTGGAGTCATTAGGGCCTATAATGTCAGTGACTTTAACGGCACACTGGGTAAGATATTAATGGAAAAACACACCTGTTTTAGCAGCCAGATTAAAAAGCCAGTCTTGCTGTGGAGAGGAGCATCCCATCCTTGCAAAATGAGACCCTTAGTTCTTCTTAGCTCACTTGAAACAATTGGATTGAAAAAGCAGAACACAAACAGGAAGCATCAGACATCAAACAGTGAATCTTCTTTTCTCTGTTTTATCTTTTTTTCTGTTTTGCGACAGAAAGCAACCAGAGCTGTCAGATTGATTATTGAGCTATCTCAAACACCTCATTTTGCAGTGACAGAAAGTCCTGCTAAAGAATTTGGCTCTTAAGATGTTGGTGTATCAACATAAGCTGTGTAAAGTGTTGTTTTTATGCCTCCTTAAGTCCTGTATGCAAATGTTTTAGACTTTCGGCCGCTGTTCATCTCCCTCAAAACCATTAGTCACATGGAGCAGCTGTTTGTCGGAGTTAAAAAACGGACATAAATCTCTGGCTTCTCCGGGAAGCCTTAAAATTCCTGCACAGTCTTCGTACACATCCGCTCTCACCTCATTTTCATTTTCCTCTTCTCCATTAACAGCATCACCTGCTGCTTTCAAGCTTCTCTCCAAGAAACCACTGTTAATTGTGCCAAGTTTCTCCACTGCAGGAATTACAGTCGACTCCAATTATCCGCACGATGGTAATGATGTTTTTTTGTTACATGCTGTTGATGGGAAAACATGAGACTTTGCTCTGTGCAGCTTTTTGAGTCCAGATTGTGTTTCTTAAATCCAGACAAAACTGACATAATCCATCAGATGTGACATATATAACACCCATAATAGGCCTGTGGCAGCAGAACATCAGACTGTGTCCTTGTTGGTGTGCTGCAGAGCTCGCTGAGGAGACCTTGTCGATATTGTTTGTTGAATTGTGCAACTCGGCCTCATCCATGCGGTTAAAGCATCCCTGCAAGACACAAGAGCTTTGATCTGCACTCCTGACCTGCCACTCGAGTGCCCTCCTCCCTCTGCGGCCGACTGATCTCTTGTGCTGCAGCTCAAAGGTTTCAAAGGCAGCTCTGTATTCTCCATTAGAAGAGCCAAAGCATGAATCAAGGGTCATCATTCCTCTGACTCTAAGCTGCTGGGCCCATTTCAAGCTGAACCCTTCATATGACAGCGAGAAATCCCTCCGATATGGAGTCTCTAAGCAGGAGTATCAGGAAACAAAATAACCCTGCAAAATGTCAAGCTGGCATTGAACCTCCGCTCCCCCAGGTGTGAAATAAAAGACAGCTCTCTTTGAAGGAGATGTAACTAATGTGATTTAATGCATGTCTGTGTGGGTCATGGCTTTCACCAGCGGTTTACAGAATCTCCTTTTAATTGGTTTGCAGACTTTCATCTGAGCTGAAACTACCTGCGTGTGCATGAAGCTGCGCTCTGCTGTGACAGACATCCACATCCTCCTTTATCCCGGGCTTTTTTTTTTCCTTCTCCTTGAAGAAGCCAGAAAGAAGCACTGGGATCAGGTCAGAGCGGCGGTGCTGAGTTCTGCAACTGTCTTTCTTTTTGTGCGGTGGCACTGATGTGTTATTTCATTCATGGCAAGCCGAGAAAAATCGTTAGCAGAGCCAATCTGCTGCAGCCAAGAACACCTGGCTCACTTGATAGGAAACTACACAGGAAAGCATGTCCCAGAGCTTAATTATAAATACCTTTGCATAGAAAGAGTGCTACTTTTTATTCCAGCTGATGCACGCTGTTTTTTTTTTTTTTAGAACACCGTTGTTATTTCGGTGCACATGTCTGTTTCTTTCATTCTTATTTCAGTGATTGAAAAATGTTTTTTTTTTAATACTCCGCTCTGTAGAGCACCTGGTGCTCTATATAGCTCACCAGCACTGTTGGGCTCTGCTGTCAGCGTGACAGGCCCTCGTGGGTGCATACAGTTGACAAAGCAATTCACTTGTTCTGGCCTGGATGGAGCTCTTGGGCATGCTATCATCTTGAATCAGCTGCATGCGCTCCCTGAGTGCTAAAACAGTGATGTCTGAGAGGATGATGTCCAGCCATTGAACTATGTCCATCCTTGTCAGGGAGTCTGCTCTCATCTCTCACAGCGGGGTCTGTGGGTCGCACTACAAAGACCTTTTTTATACAGCAACATAGACCTGCAATTTTATCTTCTGACATGTCTATTACAGCCAACAGAAGTGTTTCTTCGAGTGTCTATAAACCTTAGTTGAAAGAAAACATCAGCAATATTCAAATTACACTTATTTTGTTGCCATCACTTTCCACTTCCCAGTGTAGTCTTTGCACATACTGCATTCATGTCAGTCAAAAGTGTTATCTCTGTCTCTCTCTCTTAATCCTGGGCTGATTCTGCTCTTATCATGATCTTTGACGCCATCTGCTGGATCCTGAAATTCACAGAGTATCTCACTCGCTGCTTTTCGCTTTGCTTTTGTTGCACGTGGAGATTAATTGCTATTCCTTACAATTGTGCTGTCGAGAAAAAGCTTCACTGAAGCAATTATTCTAAATTCTGTCATAACACCCATATACTTTTCCCAGATTTCTTACAGTTTGATTTGTGGTTCAGTAATTAATGAACTGTTTAAAAAATACAAATAAATCCAACTTCTGTACATATTTAGGTCAATATAATAAAGTTGCAGCTGTATACTGAACAAATCTTTGTACAATTCTAATTTTGTGTAAAGACAAACCAGATTATTAAGGTCGGATTCTAAGGACAGATTAGTACAATTCATGCATAATAAGATGGTTTTGCAACCTTTAGGGAGTCTTTTAAGTGTGTTTTGTATTGATTTCACGAGTTTTTCTGCTGAGTAATGGGTTTGTCTATAATCCTATTAAGGAAAAACAAGTAGTTAAAAGAATGCCTTAGGGCTGTCATGTCAGAAGTATTGATCCCTAAACATGTACCTATAGAGATAAACAAACAGAAATGTTAGAGCAAAAGCAATTTAAGTAAAATAATACAAAGCTGCTGGGGAAACTCACTCGAAAATTACATACTGGCTGTTTACTCTCACGAAGATTAATCATGATTATAGGCCACATATTTCGTGTTTATTACCGCTTTAGCGATACTTTATCATGTCCCTACTGTATGGTTTCTCTTTAATTTCTCTTCAATATTCTGTGGAACTGTTTGGCCCGATTGTAAATATAAGAAACAGGAAAACTACACAATGTGTTCTAAAAAAAAAAAAACGTCGTAAATTGGCCCTGACTGGATCCTCTTGGAAAGGAAGAAAACCAACCGTTGCATGTGTTTCATTATTAAGGAGACCAGAGGAGCAGGGTGGCCTCGGTGGGCGGAGCCTGTGTGTGTGGCGCTGATGGAGGGAGACCGTCAGAGCAAGTGTGGCGCCTCAGGCTCGAAGTTGGACAAGTGGAAGATGGAGTAAATAAACTGACTCCCCTGCTGTTCATCAAGGTATGTATCATTTATTAAAATAAGGCTACCAAAATAAGCACTCTTCCCCTGTTTATCTTTCGACGCTGTATATATTTTAGTTTTCAGGAAACTGTGAGCCAACTCTTCTTTTTTATCGCTAACATGAGGCTTTCATAGCGGCGACATCAAAGTGTGGTCGCTAAAGCTGCTCTAATCTCGAGTTTTGTTCTCAACTCTTGTTTCTGTTTAGAAAACAGAGAAATAGAGAGTTTATGTCTTAAATATGCGAGGGAAAAATTATCAAAAAAAGATTCAACGTCCGTCCATTTTATCGCCTTTACTTCCAAAGTCCACTTGAATTGTCTTAAACCGAACTGAAAAGCCCAGAAACTTTTTAAACTGCGTAGCCTGTTGTAGTGTACGGAAAGGGATTAGGGCCACTGGAAAAAAATAACGTCCAGTATTTTATTTATACTGTTATTAGAAAAAAGAAGCAGAATTCTTACTTTGAGGTCAGAATTCTGACTTTATAGTGCCCCTTTACCGTTTGCTTATGGCCTTAAAATTCTAATTTTGCAGCCAGCTCATTAAATGATAACATCTCTAGTCCCATATCTGGAAAAAAACTTGTGGTTCTGTACAATAAATTGGAAAAAAAAAAAAAAATACACCATAAGATAGTCCTACTCAGCAAACTGCAAACAAATCAAATCATGTTGTAAATTTTCAAGTGGAAAATATGCAATTTATATAGATTTTAGTCCTCTGGAGAGTTGTTGGTTTTGATCCCAGCCAGGCAGCTGTCTTGTAGAGAGTTTATGTGTGTCCAGGTGATTGTGTAGTGCATCAGTCTGGCAGTGTTTGAACAACTGCATCCTTCAGTGTCTTTTCTGGTCCATCACCACATTTTTGTATGAATGGATTTTGACTTGCAGATGTGCAAATGAGGATTTTCCCTCTTAATTCTGCACTTTTGATTTAACAGCAAGCACAATAAATTATTTTGAGCAGGAGCAAGCACTCCCTAGATGATATTGACTTAAAAATCCATCATGTAACATTAGGACTGTATATTTGTAATGTGAAGCCAAACTGTCTTTTACAGAAAAACTGTAAAAATCCCAAACCATAAAAAGTCTGCCAAAAGCAGCGTTTCCTGTTCAGCTTTCGAAACTTAGCATGATGGATAATCAATCCAAACACAGGTCTACCAGTGGCATTAAAAGTACAGACAGTTTTAAGTTGAATCGCATCCAAAAGGTTCTGGCGCTTGGATTGTGTGGAAGACGATGGAGGAAAAGTTAGAAAGATTTGCAGCCCCCTCTCTCACTGGAGAGTTTTTATTGGCTGCAGGCAGTTCATGTAAAGAAAGCTATATCTTGTCTTTGCTTTTTGATATGTATGCTTCCCTTTGAGTGAGTCAGACATCTCCCCCCAAGCTTTTTCACCTGGCATAAAGCCCTGAATCAATAATGAACTTTAAAGTTAGTATTCATACCATACTGACTTTGGGCAAACACAAATATCCACCAAGAGAAAAATGCTGGCATGGTTCGTTTCTCCTCAAAGGTTGGTCTTAGAGATGTAAAGCAGCTCTGTTGTTTCAGGCTTAAAAGAAGAACATAATCACCCTTCTGTAACTGGATATGCATACTGTTCACCTCACCTGGTTGCTTTTTTTCAGAGGCCACAGAGGCTGCATGTGTTTCGTGTAAAGCCCCTCCTCCAGCAGCTTGATAAAAGGCCAGTAGAGCAGGAACAGGTGCAGGTGCTCATCTGTTTGCAGCCCTTAAATGGATCTTATGTTTGTGACCCAGAGTCAGAGCAGTGTGGAGGACAGGTGACCCCTTTGACCTTTCATTCCCTGTGGATGCTCCCTTCTTTTTTATAAGCCATAAAACCAACGTACAGGTGAACTAAGAAGCCGTGACATGTGCACCCTGTGGAAGTTGTGAGATTTAAAAGCTTTTCAGCAATTCGGTAGTTTGTTTTAGAGTAAAGTCCTTCCACTTTGTTTCTCAAGAGTTTTGTAAATGTTTAAACAGCAGTCTGACTGTTTTTTGTTCTCTGTCAGGAGAAAATGGTTCAGTTAAACTCACTTCAGCTCCACGTTCATGCACAGATATTCTATCACTCTTAAAGTGTGTTACATAACGCTGGTCAGTTCCCACAGTTTGCTCTGTATTTGTCTGCTTGTTGTAAGATTACTCTGTTCAGGAGTCGACAGGCATCACTGGAATTAACCTTGAGCTGGTTAGTGCTGCTAACATTAGGACCCGGTATCTATCTATTATTCATCACATTCTGCTCGGCCTGTGTGAATCTAAATGTGTCTCACCATGGAAACAGCCTTCTGTCTCTGCTTGAGGGTGTTGGTTTCAGCAGCCGGGCTGACTCCAACCTCGTTTCTGAGGCCAGGCTGTCCTGATCTGCTCCATTCAAACATGCTATGAAACAAAGAAAAAAATTCATAGAATGAACTTCACATCAGTTCATTTTGATTTTAAACTTGTCAAAAGTGAATTCAGACAGAACATGCTGATGTTTAATATGCGTGTCTACAGTTGTACAGTTATTTGCTTTGATAGTTACAGTTTTTCTTCACTTCAGGATAAAGTTAAGGGCCACACCCAGTTTAATTTATGAACTTCATTATTGCATCTATAAATGTAGCTCAAACAACTACAGAAGAGGATTAGGGACACTGAAAATAAAAAGGTAATATCCAATAATTTTTTGGTTTGTTATTATTATTATTTTGAGAAAAAAAAATCAAGACTTCCACACAGATTTTTTTTTTCAGAATAGTAATAATAATAAAAATGTATTTGACTTAATTTTTGTTTCCAGTGGCCCAAATCCTCTTCTATACACAACAAATGGCAATTAACTGAGTTGTTTTATTGTTGTTGTTGTTGTTGTTGTTGTTGTTGTTGTTGTTGTTGTTGTTGTTTTTAAACCAATTAATTTTTGACATTTTATGAAACAAGGTGAGAGTTGGGAGTGACATGTGGGAAAGGTGCCACAGGTTGAAACCTGATGTAATGGGCCAAAATTTACTCCCAGTCCAGACTATAACCGGAGATAAAGTGACCCAGTCTAGATTTAACCCCTGGTATGTTCTGGCCTGGGCCACTTCATATCCCCCAGGCCGGATTGTTCCCCCATTATCTCAGCAGTCATTAGTGACTTTTGCTCTGTGGCAGCGTAGAGCATCAAAAGCTGGGGATACTTAATGGTTCAACATGAAGTGAATATGTTACACAAATCTTAATGAACCATTTATGGAGTAGTTGTCTTACACATGCAGTTACTATTTGAGCATTTATTCTTCAGACAAAAAATTCAAATGCAAATTGAAATGGATTTTGTTGAAATCAAAGAAAAGCTAAGATTTGAGCAGGTCTTAAACAACAAAATATTTACGCTTCACAAGTTTTGTGCAACAAATTTGGCTGTTTTCAGATTGTTCTTGTTATTAAATGCAACAATGAAACAGGTTTTATGTTCTGTCTGCAGTCAGTGATTATACTTCATTGAGTCAAACACTTTGTAAACACAAAACCTCTAGTCCAAGACGGGTCTATTCTGGCCTGGAGGGGTATAACTATTCTTAATGTTTACATAGATGAGGCAAACGGCAGTCGAGTTCAGTAAAAAAAACTTCGATTTCACAGGTTTATTGTGAGAAACCATCCGTGGCGAAGAGAAAATAAAACTTGCACATATTTAATGCTTGATAGCAAAAACAGATTGCAGCTATTTTTAGTCTTATGGAAGTCAATATTTGAACGAGTATAATGGAACTCTGTGTGATACATACAGAGAAACTAACCATGTTTTCAGTGAACACTAGAGGGCGCACTATGACAACAACTTCTCCTGTCTCCTGTTGGTACATTAAACCTTCGAATTCAACTTTTTTAAATGTCTGAGATTTCTATATGTTGTAAAATATGAGCACACATAAGGGAAAAAAATCTTTAAATAGCTTTAAAATACTTAAATTTGGCCATTGATATGAATTGTCATTTTTATTAGAAATAAGTGGTAATATGAGTTAAAAACAAAGAAAAATAATGAACTCTTCATGAAATGAGGAATGTTGTAAAATATGAGCACACATAAGGGAAAAAAATCTTTAAATAGCTTTAAAATACTTAAATTTGGCCATTGATATGAATTGTCATTTTTATTAGAAATAAGTGGTAATATGAGTTAAAAACAAAGAAAAATAATGAACTCTTCATGAAATAATCGTCCTCTTTTTTTTAAAATAGAGTGGTAGGTCAGTTGGATTTGTTGTTTGTGTTGTTTGTGTTGTTGTGGATACAAACACATCATATTCATGCTTTTATTGACTGCATGTGTAGATTTCACTCTTGCTCTCCTGACTTAGTATCATCATGACCTTTAACTCCAAACTCAGCCTGTCTTTAGATGTTGTGAAGACATGTCTTCACTGTGCAGGTTGTTTATTGTGGAAACATGAAGATTCTTGTGCTGAAGGATGTTTCAGAGGGGGGTCAGGACCAGGTTTAGTAGTAGGTGTAATTCACTCTTCTTTTCTCTGCAACAGGAGCAGAAACATGCTGACATGCTGCATGCACTCTGTTGCTTTAGCGCTTGTCTCATGTGCTCTTTCTGCAGAAGCATTCCTCTGAAAGTGTTTTCTTTAGGCTACCTTTTTCTCTGACAGGTGGATGAAAAGTGAAATTACAGCTGGACTTGTTACAGTGAAGAGAAAGAAGTTGCCCGGGGCCCCTTTTCATGCAGCTAATCTCACAACGTCTCATCTATGCGTTTGAATGCTCCGTCACATTTAGATGTGATGTTTTGGGCACGTTGCTCTGTTGTATAACACTGATTTTTACAGAAAACATATTAATAAGGATGGAAAAAAAGAGTGTATGGGCCTTTTGTTCCACAGTGAGGCCGTGGTTTCTTTAAAAAACAGAAAACGCCTTCACTTCACGTTACATACACAGGCTGTTTGTATTGCTGATGTAGGTCAGAGTAGGAAAAACTGGTTCATGTGGTAGGTGTGTCCAGTTGAAGTTGGTTTGAGGGGATGAAAAAAGACGGAAAGGAGAGTAAAAGCTAAAAAGATGTGTGAAAGTTTCCTTTGGAGGGCTTCTTACTTGTTGTTTTCACACCTTTCCCGATGACGCTGGACAACGTGAGGATGTAATGAAGAGGGAGAAGACAACAGAGGAGGGGAACCAGAGGAAGAAGAAAGTCTGTTCACGTGTATTTTGAGGATGTTTATTCCTTGTCAGATGAATCCTTACTCATGCTGGAAATGTCTGCATGATTGTTTAAGTAATGGTTCTGCATCTCTTTGAGGCTAACAGAGGTAAGATGTTTAAACTTTGATGTGCAGACTCCAGGACTAAGACAGGATATTTATTCAGGAATGCCTCGTGGGCACACAGAGGGTGGGGGTGTTGTAGCTGTCAGAGCGGCCCCTCTCCCCCTCTCCCTCCCTCCCTCTTTAGTTATGACTTTGCCCCTCTCTTCTCTGCCTCTTGCCTTTTCGCTGAAAAGAGGAGGGACCGTCCAAGTAATCCAATACCTGCCCAATTCATGAATGTTACTGTAACTCGCTCAACTGCCCCGACAAGTGCAGAGGTTAAAACACACGAGAGGCTGACAGCTCCGGCTGCATCTGAGCTCAGAGGAAGAAGGAAAACGAAAACACAAGAATTAAAAGGAGAAGGAGAAGACCTGGCCCAGCTTCAGATGCCTCCTCTGGAAGAATGACAGATGTAGCTGAGGGCTCCCTGCCATCCAACATGTCTGCAGAGGAGAGCACCACTGTGAGAGACAGAGCTCAGAGTGAGACCGACTGCTCTGAGGGTCTGGATGAGCACGTCCTGGGGCGCATAGCCAGCTTACCTCTGGATCCGTTCCCTCCCAGGGATTTCAGAGGGAAGTTTAAAAAGATGCGCCACAAGAAGAGGCCCACCATTCTGGAAAGTAGGTGCTTGCTTTGACTTAGAGGCTGTGCTAATCGCCTCAACAATTCTCTGTTCAGGCTGAGAAAAATGTGTTGCAGAGCCAGTGTTTGCCACTACTTACATCACTTAGTGAAATGCCTCACATCCTCACTGAATTTGTCATAGTAACAGAGGAATCTGTCGGCTGGTTAATAATAGAGTCGGACAGCAGGAGTGAGTACATCTCACAGGTTTTGGTGTGATTTCGTTGAGCTCTTTGTCACAAGGAATATCAGTATCTGATTTAACTTTCCAGGAATTCTGCATGATTGATATCTCTAAAGAGCAAGAGCCAGCGTTCATGAAAGACCAGGATGTGTCAGCAGATAAGGAGAAGGAGAAACTAGGGGCAGCGCGGGGTGAAGAGTTAGAGTGAGTCGAGGGTTTGATAACTGCAGAATGGCTGAGCTGAACTGGACGAGCATACCTCACATTCCTGACCTTCATCAGAGCCTGATAATGCTTTTAATAAGTCCTTAATGTGTCCAAGCCCACCTTCACTAGAAGCCTAATTAAGAACAATATTTGTGTTACATCAGCGCTGCTTCTTCTCATCTATTTGTCGCTTCCACATGTTGCAATGAAAGCGACCGATAGTGACGCTGATAACAAGCAGACCCTCAAACTTTCAAACCTGTGAATCATGAGCGTCTGAGTGAAGCCGCTTTGTTTCCTTCTGACTCCACAGAGCGCGCCAGAAACCTGTCAGAGCTTCCCGTCTAAATATTTGGCAGCAGACGTGTTCAGAGACATCCAGAAAAGATGTTGCGCAGCACTGTAAACATATTTAAACTCCTTCAGGGTGGTGTTAGGTTGTGATGTTTTCATAATGTGGCGGTTATGATAAATGAAACAAGTGCTTAGGTCTCTTTGCAGGAATTTTCACAAGAGGCAAACTAACATTCTCGCATTAAGATGCCGAATATCTTCCTGAAATGTGTTAATGCATCTAACTTTTTAAATCAAGAGCTGATCCCTTAAAATATGTGTTTACTACTGGATCCTTCAGTGAACATGTCAAAGTGAAAGCACATCTTGTTACTGTATCTGTTACCTGCCCATGTGTACTATCATCTGCATGTTACCATGCACCACTTTCCTTTTTCCTCTACAGAAGCCATATCGGTGGAAAAAAAAGCTACATTTATTTCAGCGAGGACCTTACATAACTGTTGCCCTTCAGAGGGCCTCTTACTGGACATGTCAGGCTGACCAGATTAGATCTGATGCAGAAGTCATGGAAGGAACGTGTGTTTAAAGAATCCAGCTTGAGTTCAGATATCTGTTCCTTTAACTAACTGATTTGCTGTGGTGATAT
Organism: Labroides dimidiatus; assembly: GCA_030710495.1. Lineage (NCBI taxonomy): Eukaryota > Metazoa > Chordata > Actinopteri > Labriformes > Labridae > Labroides > Labroides dimidiatus. The sequence continues at coordinate 22,726,024 of CM061154.1, forward strand.
CAGTCCACATCATCCCTTCATCAGAACTCCTTGTTGTTTAATTTACTGTATGTGTCAAGCTGACACACATTAAGTCTGTAAACACTTAATAGGTGAATGATTTCTTTCTTTACGTGACCTAAAAGCAGAGTCTCTTCGCAGAACTGTCACCTTTTCATCCTGTGAATAAATGGGTGCATTATCAGAGAGCTGCTAACTTTCACAGAGAGTTGGTTTGAGGTTAAGAGTTTGTGCTCCAATCCCTCAGAATGATAATAAACATACATTCGAGTTAACATGCTGATGGTGTGTATTTCAGCATACAGGGTGCATTCTTTGACATAAGATGTTTGAAATTTGGGGCTAAAATTACACCTACCTCTAGATTTATTTATTTATTGACAGTGGAAAAAAAAGGAAACTAAAACGATGATATAGGAGGAAAATCCAGATTCGTGTGAAAAATTAATGTGAAAAAAACAAGTTATTTACTCAATGTTTCTATTTTAGAGTCTAAATCTGATCAAATTTCATATGACCCCAAGCTTTCATCTTACAAAATAGAACTTAAGTATAGATCTGAATCTATCAAGCTGCGGTGTGCTGTTTGCGCACCACGGTGTGTGAGCCTTCAGTCTATGGTTACAGCTGAGCAACAAATACAAATCCTTTGCAATTAATTCTGTGTCACTCCAAGTTTCCTTCATGTCTTTTGTAATTTTTTTTGCCAGTATGGATGTGAAGTAGGTCCTAAATTCACTATGGTCTTAAAAATGCCTTAAAAAGTCTTAAATTTGACTGGTTGGAACCTGCAGAGACCCTGACAAACAAAACCAAAGTACACTCATTAATGTTAACAGACTGTATAATAAATGAACATAGTTTTTTGGGCGGGCTATGAGTCTCCACACTAACGGCTATAGGGCACCTGTCAGTCACGTGAGCTGATCACTGCCTCTGATTGCGCGAACCTTGTGATCTTAATATCTTCTAAACTGCTGAGACAGAAAAAAAATTCACTCCCTGCTCAGTGCAAAATTAGCTATTCAGACTGGAGACATTTTTTTTACCTGGCTGTAAACACGTTTATTTCTGCTATAAAAACAGCCTTTTTTCTGTGTGTTATCTGGTTTCCCGTAATCCTGCAGCCAATCTTTATCAGACACCTGGAACACTGAAGTTTCTGGCATTTCCGCAAATTTTACAGCTGACGTCTGTAAATGAATGGATTTAAGGCAGGAGTGAAGTTATGATTTGGGGAGAAAAGGCAAAAATTGGTGCACAAATATTGTTCAGAATTCAAATTAGAAATGTTTCCCCCATATTGCCAATTACCAATGAAAAACAGTTTCCTGAAGAATAAGAGAAATGGTTTAGAAATAGATGTTTCATGTTACTTTCAATAAAAGTCACAACCAATCAGATGTGGCCCTCTTTGACAGAAGTTTGGCCTTCCCTTGGCCTTGTCCCATCCCATTTACATCAATTTGCAATACTTCATTATTTAGAAGTAATTATTGCAGAATTGCTTTGAAGCCTTATGATGCAGTTCTGTCAAAAAAACCCCAAAACAAATACAGGTGAAAGTGATGGAAGAAAAGTTTGATTTCAAGTTAGACTGATTTTGATTGACATTTTATCACTCATTTGACAATAGATGAGAGATGAGCATGAGCAGCATGGTATGTAGAGTCAGATATGTGACAGATAATGATAAACTTCATAACTGGTTCATTGGGAGGCCAAAATAGAAAAAAAAAGACATCAAGCCTCCCAGTAAGGCTAGTTGACTAAATGATTATGCTGAAAGAGATTTAAAGAGACAGATGCAGAAATGGTTTTGAAACAGTTTGTACCCAACAACTTAAATAGGCATTTAAATTAGACTTCATTCAACTCCCATTTAATGAAGGTTTGATGACATCAGCTGTCATGATCCTCTATATTTACCGAAAAACAGCTCTCTGACTTTGTGTTCCTTTGGGTGTTGAGCTGTTTTGGCATGACTGAAATGTCTTCGTGTGTATGTGTGATTCAAAAAGTGCAACAAGTTGAAAACACAACGCACAAGTCACAAGAGTTTTGTGTGAGCTGGTTTATTCAGTAGTCACTGCTGTGGGAAGGAGAGCCAGATCACAAAACAAACACGCTGAATACTACACCACAGAGCTCGAACCACACAGGCCCGGCTCGGCTCTCAGAGTCCTGGGTGCAGTCAGGACACCTGAGCTCCTGAATGTGTGTTTACACCACACACACACATGCACAGCAGCCAGCAGTGCGATGGCTTCTCCATCACGGAGTGTGTTACATAATCAAGGTCAAGTGACTGTCGTTTGATGGACAGACAGAGTTGTGATAGGATTATACCGAAAGCGCTGAGAGGGAGCACAGGAAGTGGGAGTGGAGGATGTGTTTCAAGGGCCATATGGTTGATGACATGCATCTGTTTTACACTGAAAAAAAAACTGTGTTAGTAAAGGATTCAGTGGGTAAGAAATAACTTTCATTCAGTCAGTGTGTTTAAGATTACTTTGATGGTCTTTAGCCTCAAGTAAGGTTCAGTGTTCTGAGTTTCACGACAGTTTATAACAAAATGTTTATTTGTAGAAAAACTGATTCCTCAGATAATGGATATGTGACGTAAGTGTTTTAAAGACGGCTGTGGTTAAGAAGTAAAAGGGTTAAAAGCCAACAGTCAGCCCCTGCTCATGCAGATCCCCTGTGTGTCGTTAATCCTGTCTGCCTGCTGATCACTTTACTGTCATCCTCCCTCCCCGCTCGCACACATATTCTCCTTAATGTGTCATTTTTTCCCAGGGTTCCCTCTCTCCTCCATCTCTGATGTTGACCTGTAAGATGCTCCCAGTCACTCGGAAAGACTCACAAGCCCAGCCCTGTCCTCATTATCAGACCCGGCCCGCACGCAGACAAACAGTGGTTATTATTAACTGTGCTCCGCTAAGAGGATTGCTTCCTGCACTCTCAGCCTCCGCGCAGTTATTTAAAGGGAGCTTGCTTTGCCGCCCACTGCCTGCCACAGCGAGAGAGAGAGAGAGAGATGTAAGCAGAGAGAGAGAGAGAGAGAGAGAGAGAGAGGGCTGATAGCCAGGGACGGGACACAAGAGGAGGGGTAGAGCAGATCTGGTGTGTTTTCTCAGTGTCTTGTCAGCGCAGCATTGTGCGTCACAGAGAGGTGACAGCAGGCGCGCATTACCTGCTGGTCTGTGCTCGGCTGCCGCTGCTGCTTGTGAAAGGAAGCCGAACCTCGAGGGATCAACTAAAGGGGGGACACTCAACCAAGAGCTGCAGCCATGACCAGCCAGCAAGACTCAGGCTTCTTTGAGATCAGCATCAAATCCTTGCTGAAATCATGGAGCGGCAGTGAGTAGCAGTTTGTGTCTTGTTGTTGTTGTTGTTGTTGTTGTTGTGCTATAGGCTGCAGCTCCTCGGGGTGCCTGACTTTGGAGCCTCTCTGCCCTCTTGTTGCTTTAGCTGATATTATAGCCCCAAACGTCAGATTCTGAAAACTTGGAAACATTGTACTTTTAGCAAAACGGCACCACATTTCTCAAGGTTTTCACTTGTATCCTAGCAACAGCAGAGACATAACCATGAGTATCTAGCCGGAGTTATCCTAAAAGAAGAAGTTTCCCATCACGCAGCGCTGTGTGTTACTATTACTCACATCATGCCGCGTATTTTAAGTTCTCCTTTTGATGATTCAGCATCTCATTTCTGCCGCTTCACTTTAAAGTCCATCCTGATTTCGCTTTAGCCTGAGAGTCCCTGACAGACGCTGAATAGCTCTTATTAAGTGCAAGGACACAGTAATAGGATTAGCGGAGGTTCAGCTCGGTTGCATATTCTGTGCAGAGCTCCCAGCTTCACAGACGTCCACGCGGCCCATGTGGAAGGAGGAGAGGAGGAGGCCTCCTGCATCTGATACCTGCATAATGCTGTTTCATGTTGGATATAAGACGTGGAAGATAAATATTGATTCCTTTTGGGGGGGGGGCAACATACTTGAGGGAAAACTAGGCTGAAGCCGAGCCAGGAAGGAGAACCTCAGAAACACATGCAGTATAGAAGTCTAATTAAAATCCAGAACTGGAGCTATTTCACTCGAGGCAGGCAGAGCTAGCACGTGTGCATCTCCTGAATCTGAATGTAAAGAGACACCACAGGACATGCTGTCCCTGTATACACACACACACTCTACATTGAGCCATCTCCTGATGATGTTGCATAATTCTACAGTGGGTCACTTTGCTGATAAAACACAGGCAGTCTTTGTACTGAATCAGCAGCGCTGACCAACAGATATAAATTTAACATTTTCATTTAGAGATATTATTCTTCTAATCTCATCTCTCTGCTCCCTTTAAACAGATGTTATGTAATGAATCATAAGATGGCACCAGAGACAGTGTGGTGCATAAAATGTAAAAGCCGAAGGATTCCAGTTTCATGCTAATATAAGACCATAGATGGATGCACTTTATTGGTCCCTCGCTGGTGAAATGGAAAAATTCTGATTTGTCTTTAACTTTTAAATATATTGGAATTAGAAATGGGTGATAAGTGCCTGGTTTGTGTTTCCCTATGGTGCATTTGTTTGGACACAAAGTAAACAAAGTCAAGGCCCTTTAAGACCCCGGTGCCTCATCAGTCAGTGTGTTCAGCACTAATAAAACAGTGACAACCAGCAGCACAGAACCGGCATTGTGCAGCTGCTGCATCAAGTCTGGTGTTCTAACAGCCTGAAGGCTGGTCCAGCATCAGCCAATCAGAGCAGGAGATGAGCTGCAGCGAGCCGAGCACGGCGCTGCCCTCCTGATCAGAGGTCAAATATGTTATTCGGTTCACTGAGCATTTATTGAATGTTAAAGAATCCGTTCTGCACTTTTTCTATTTGTTATGTTGAAGTCACCCAGTGCAGTATTAACACTCTGTTTTTGAGAATAGTGTTTACTGGGCAGTTTGCAGTAGTACAGAATTGGCACCAGTAACATTTGTTCTGTATAAATAGATGAAACAGACGTACGCGTTGAATCAGACTCTTGTAATAATCTGACATGTTTTGTCAGTGATATTCAGTCTGCTTTAATCCTATAGAGCCCAGTGAAGCACCAACACTATGATTTGCATATTAAGTTTAGATTGGTGGTAGATTTATAACCAGATAACTTAGATCTTTTTTTTGTATAAAAAACCTGGGGAGTTACACTTTCATATTATGTTTTCAACATGTCCCCGAGCACTGTTTCCTTCTTCTAATGTGTTTGCAGAAATCCAGTATAAAACTCAGATGAGCTCGGGCTCAGAGAAGCCAGCGTTTTTTCTGGGTGTTGTTGATGGCTTTGCATGGTAGAGTTTTAACTTGCACTTGTAGATGTATTGATGAACTGTGTTATTTGACAATGGTTTTCTGAAGTGTTCCTGAGCCCATGTGGTAATATCCTTTACACAATGATGTTGGTTTTTAATGCAGTGCCCCCTGAGGGGTAAAAGGTCACAGCCATTGGTGTTGGATTTCGGCCTTGCTACTTACCTGCAGAGATTTCTTCAGGTTCTTTGAATATTTTGATGATATTATGGACTGTAGATGATGAAATCCATAAATTCTTTGCAATGTACATTGAGAAACATTGTTCTTAAACTGTTGGACTGTTTGCTCACGCACTTGTTCACAAAGTGGTGAACCTCTCCCCATCCTTGTGAACGACTGAGCCTTTCAGGGATGCTCCTTTTATACCCCATAATGACACTCACCTGTTTCCAATGAACCTGTTCACCTGTGGAATGTTCCAAACAGGTGTTTTTTGGAGCATTCCTCAACTTTCCCAGTCTTTTGTTGACCCTGTCCCAACTTTTTTGGAACATGTTGCAGGCACCAAATTCAAAATTAGTGAATATTTGCAAAAAAACAAAGTTTATCAATTTGAACAATAAATATGTTGTGTTTGTGTATTTGATTGAATATAGGTGAAACAGGATTTGCAAATCTTTGAATTCTGTTTTTATTTACATTTTACACAATGACCCAACTTCATTGGAATTGGGGTTGTAGTTCAGCTTCAGCTAGTTCCTGGAGGTTTGCAGAACTTACTGTGGATGTTCACACTTTTATGTTGAATTTGTTTAAACAAATGAAGTTGTATTTGAAATTTAAGCTCTTGTGACGTACAGGTTTTATTTTCATATGGAAATATCGTTGGTATACTTAAATTGTAAACTGAGTCTGGTTGTTAACAGGAGCCTTTTTTTTTCTCTTTGACCCTGACTTTATGATCCAAACCTGGCAACAACATTTCCCGCTTACTGCACATGACGCAAGCAACCACCTTCAGCTGCGCACCTAAGAACAGTGCCTCTTTATTCTCAGGAAGTATAAAATATGAACACTGTACAGTGCTGGAGGGGAGGTGATATAGGTAATGATTTGCAGTTTCAAAGCTTGCATGTGCCAAAAGTGCAGAGTCAATGTTTCTCACTGCAGCTGCATGAAGTGCTCCCAAAGGTCCATGTTGACTCTGGAATTCCTGCTTCAGTGAAAGAGGTCAGTGGTATCTAAATATCCTCCCACTCAGTTCACAAACGGCTGCTAAAGTGGTTGTTTACCCAGCGGGACGGTCTCTGAGGACGCATATAGGGAGCTGCATTCTGTCTACGCTCGCGCGTGTGTGAATGTATATGTGTGCGTCCCTCAGAGACACTTGTTAGCTTGTTTGCATTGTCCTCTTGGGAGCACCACCATGCTCAGGGTGTTTCCAGCACCACGGCGGTGATGTAATCCACGCTGTGCCTCGAGCTCCTTGTTTGCAGAGTCACATGTCGCGTCTGAGGCTCTGTACAGAGGCAGAGAGAGCTGGAAGTGGACACTGGTTGCTTTCTCTTCCTCACATCTTCAATGTAGGTCATAAATATGGGACAAAGTGTGTGTGAATTGAAACATGAATTTTGGTGGATTAAGCATGTTGTGACATGAAAATGTTAGATAAATGAGAAGTGTTGTCTTTAGCTGAGTTTAAATCTTAACGTATGCTGAAAAAGTTTTAACTTTCAACAAGTAACTTTCTTAAAAGGCAGATTTGCCTGATCAGGAATAGTGTTTACACTCTGTTGCTTTCTGCCTCAGAATCACAGAGGTGGAGGAAGGGGAGGGCTGCTCCGTCAGTATGGTGTGTACCCCGGGATAAATATAGACACATAACTATGCCACCATAGCATGTAGGCCCTCGTCACCGTGCTGTGCCTCAGCTAAAAATTCCAGCCTGACCTTCACTCTTGGAAGGCACCGCTTGGTCACAAGGCAAGAGGAAGCCGTAGCAGAAGCTGCTCAGAGAAAGAGAGCGAGAAAGAAAGAGAGAGAGAGAGAGAGAGGGCTCCCATACCAAACACTACTCCCACATTTTTAAAGCACACTTGCTGTTGGCTCTCTGTGTGCCATGGAAACTATGCCCAGCAGGACAGAGCCCGCTGACACACCAGACATGGATGTTTATGGATTTTACTAGCAAGGATTAGTTTTTATTTTTAAATTCAGGACAAACCCTGGACTCTGTTTCCTCCTTCCCCACGATGGACGGGACGGCCGTGTGCTGGAGTAAGGCCAGCGTCATCAGCTTCATCAAAGGCCTGGGTAGGTGCCGGGCGGCCGTGAGTGAAGGAAGCATGTTTTTAAAGCAGCACGAGATCATCGCACGTGCTGGATGTTTTTTGACGCACATCCAGCCCGTGTGTGTCCCAGAAAGATCTGAAGAAGAAGACATGTTTAATAGAACTGAAACTATAAGTTTCTGTCTTGTTTCTGACATTCAGTTGTGTGAATTTGTTTGCAGTCTCCTTAAACCTCCTGTGGATGCATAATAATTTCCAGCAAAGCAGTTAACGTAATTCATTAGAACTACTCCTTTCCCCATAACTTTTGATCTGCACAAAAACTGATGTTTCTGCTTCTGATTTGTCTTCTGGCCGACCGCAGAGGCCATTAAATTAAATTAAATTACGGGTTATCTAATTCCTCTACTGAATACATGCAGTAAATTTTCTTCTTGTCACAACTTGACAACATGAACATGAATCCCTTCAATTAAAAGATCTGCTGCATGGGTTGCGCTTTAACACGATTTTCAGTTCTTCACGAGTCTCTGCTGAACGATAAACTCAGCTTGAACCAACTTCACGATAAGAAAATGAATACTCTCCTTCAAAACAACAGCAGCTTTTCACATCCTCGATTCAGGAAACTCTCAGTGTGAAATGTGCAGGAAGGCTGAGCTGTGTTTTCTGAGCTTTGTTTACATCTTGTTGGGCATCTTTGTTAGGAATGTGTGCCAGTTACTTCCCATAATAACCGTATTTGTGGCGTCATACAGGTGTAGGCTGCACAGCTGCTGTTGTGCTCTGTGTCCAGTCACGTTTATTTATTAAGACACATATTGGCCTTTTACTCATCGCACTGCTGGAGCTGAGAAAATGTGTTTCTAGTCGTGAGGCAGTAAGTCTTTTCAGTCTGGCCCAAACCTCTGAATATTTTACGCTTCAGATTTACGGCGGTGTGTGAGGTGGACAGTCAGGACTTATCTCACACTTGTAATGAGGTGTTTCTATGCAGTTCTTTACTATATTTGGCACTTGAGTGTCTAGACTCAGCAGAGTGTGTCTCCAAGGTAAATTTTAACCTGTTAGTTTTCTGCATGTAACAGCCTGAGTGAGCAATCTGTGATTAAACGTACACCACAGCATAACCTGCGCTGCAGGATGGTCACATGCACAAGATTTCTGCTTCCCTCAAAGGGCAATGACATGTTTGGTACGAAATGAAAACACCAGCTGCTGGAGCTTTAATTTCCATGTGTGTTGTGTTCACTGTAGCAAGAGGAAAGAAGGAGCCGAGTCAGGGCAGGCCGGTGCCCTCTGGACGGTCTCCCTCAGGAATGTTCAACATGTCAGGAACTTTATGTCCATGTTTGGAAGCTGTTCAGTAAATCTCTGTCCACTGGTCTTTCTTTCTTTGTGGCTGATCTTGTCCCACTCGTTTGTGCGTGAATTAGCAATGTTGGACTTATCTTATTCTTTCCGTGTTGTTTCCACAGCCTCACCTGTGGGGAACGGATACAGTAAACCCCCCCTTCCTCCAGTCTGTTGTCCCCAAGGAGAGAAGGGTCCCCCAGCCATGATGCCCATCAGCATTGACCCGGAAAGCAAGCCGGGCGAGTACGTCCTCAAGAGCCTCTTCGCCAACTTCACCACCATATCAGAGCGCAAGATCCGCATCATCATGGCCGAGCCGCTGGTGAGTGTGCAGACTGGAGGCTGATGTCATTCTGTTTCTCAGTTTTAAAAACAAGGGAGGAAGTTCAGCTCAGTTCAGAGCAAGCTGTTGGAGATGTTTTGGGGAATGAGGTCAAACCACTGGTGCTCTGTGATGAGCTTTACCACTTTGTGTTAAAGACAGTCCAGAAAAAAAGACAGAAAATCCCCTCAAATTAGGATTTTCTGTGGCTTTTTTCCTTCTCTTCTGCCCCGTCAATCATCTTCTGACCCCTTGTTGGGTGTCCTGACCCACAGGTTGTGGATCACCAAAGCGAGGTCAGACAGGAAGCCTGCAGACAGGCCCATAATAGGCGGCTTGACAGGAGTAAATTACAGACACTGGCAGAGGGAGGATTAAGATTCTTTTTCTTCTTCATTACCGATGTAAAATCAAACACTCAAGTACAAGTAGAAGTAACTCAGATTTCAAAAAGAAACAACAATGCTCGTTCTGCACAAAAATGCCCTTGTTTATTTATGTCATTGTTACTCTCCAGTAGAGAGTGGCCTAATGAGGCTAACAACAATCCACAAAAAAATGCATATAGAAATACTAAAACACACCTTCAACGATTAGGAAAGGAAATTAATTAATATTAAGACATAAATAAATGTTAAACACAACACTAAATTAACAGACTACAGAATCCCAGAGGAGAGGCAGCAGGGCAGCAGCCCCCAACTCAAAAGCCTCTGCCTCGCTGTAAGCCACAGTGAGCTTTTAACCTGAGGATCAGGTGAGCCTCACTGGCAATTTGCTGGGAACAAGCAAAGAGAAGAGACGCAAACACACACAGCAGTAACAGTCATTCTTCCTGTAGAATTGAATTAAATATTTTATTTTGAACATGCATTAAGAAAAAAAAACATAAAAGGCCACCATAGAAAACACATGCGTCTGCAAAACGAAACAGAAACAAAGACTACATGTGCTGCAGGCCCGTGAAGGAGCATATTAAATAATATTAAATAATAAAAAATATAGTAATAAGCTTCTGTCAAGGTTGAAACTTTTGTCTGTAATAATTCCTTGATTTTCTGGCTTTTTTTTTTTTATTTTTTTTTTTGGATCTGTCCAGGGCGTTTTGAGGGTTGTTTGACTATTCAAAGACGCCGTAGGCTAATTGTAACGTCATTATTGTCATTTAATTTAATTATTTTTGTGTGCACCCACCAAATCACTGCTCAATGATTCTATTTTTATCATACTGCAAATTTTCACAATTAATAGAAAGATAAACGCATTGGATTCAGTGTGCAAGGTGCTTGACGCCTTTTTTTTTGGGGGGGGGGTTATGGATCCAAATAACACATTTGAAATAAGGGACTTCATTATTAAAGGAAGAGTCTGATCAACATTACGATCTCACAAATGCTGCTCTAAATGTCACCTGAATCCATATTGCTGAATTGAATTTTTTTGAACATGTAAAAGAAAAGAATAAGCTAAAATGAAAATAAAAAAATAAAACCTTTGCCCTCTACGATACCAAGTCTGTCAGAGCATCTTTGCATTTTTACATGTTGTGTAATTTTTTACATAAAACTTTTGCTACTCGTCAATGCAACCTTGTAACCCAAACTTCAATAAAATGTACAGACTTGCATCCAGACTAACTAAATAAATTACTAAAAAGTGTGGAAAACTATTTTAGAAAAAAATTATACATATTTTCATTAATACAGAAATGTCACGGCTGTGTCCCTCAAAAATGGAATGTGGTCTGGATCGAAATGTTTTTGTTGTTTTCTCTTTGTTCTGGATTTCTGCAAACACATCAATAGAAAGAAACAGCGCTCTGGGACATGTTGAAAAAACAATATGAAAGTGTAATATATGCAAATATATTTTATATGGAAATACTATTATCCCATCAAAGGGAACAAAACAATGCAACATGCAACGAGAGCAACACTGAAGTTTTTTCCATTTTTTTTCTGTCACACAAGTTGCAACAGAAGTGTTTTTTTGTTTTAGGAAGGGCAAACACCTGATGATAAACAAACTGATCAAGATCAACTAATAATGCATCATATTTCTCATGCTAAACTTCTGTAACAAATAATTAAAATTAAAAAAACTCATGCTGGGATTTATAGTAAGCTGTTAGTCCTGGGTTGGAGTCTGTTGGGGAGTGTTAATTACCACAGGGAAAGTGCAAACCCTTTGTTTTGGTGTAACTCCCTCTAGAGAATCACACGGATGTGTCTGTTTTTCCTCTCAGTGGAATGAGTCATTTGTTTCGCTCCATCTTGTAGTCGTGGTGTGTAGTTGCTGGACTCATTATTCGGGTAAACATGTTCAACAAAAGCTGTCATGTTTATTGATCTGTTTCCAAAGCCAGTGAATCAAACACAGAGACAAATCCTGCTCTTATGAAGTAATTTATGTCAAAAGGTTGGAGGAAAAATCTATTTTGCTAAATCTTTAAAGGCAGACAGGAAAAAAAAAACGCGTTGACTTTTCTGCCACTCTGGCTCAGACGAGCTCCTCCGGTTAAAGCATTTGTCCGAGAACTGAAAGCTTCATCAAATATGGAGCTGAGCTGCTGTCCTGGAAAGCACAAAAGGGGGACAGCTACATAACCATCAGCCCACGCGATGTCAGACACATCAGACAGATAGCTGTTTTAGAATAATTGCAAAGTAGGTGATGTGCTCTGATTTGCGGTCGGCCTAAAAGGGCAGGCAGAGTAGTAAAGGAGAAAATAGGTGGAGGGCTGAGAAAGCTTTCACTTGTGCAAGATTAGATAATGTGGGTCAAATGTGGAATAAAACCTTCTTATAGATTTAAATACACCAGTTCATGAACTAGTCAGACATATTTAAAGACGCAAATGATTCAGAAGAATCAAAACTTGGACATTTTAACCCTCTTAAATACAACCTCATTTCTTAACACGTGCTGCTGCTATTAAATGATGTAGAGAATCAGGAAACCATCTAAAGGAGTGTCCTTTGCTCAACCCAAATCCCTCACAAAGGTCTTTATCTCAGATGATAGAGGACTGTGATAATGGAAGCTGTCATGGACGTCCCGTCTTTAATATCTGACCCTGCCTGCTCACGGCTGGCATCAGACTGACTGATTGCATTCTCATTAGCTGTAATCTCACACACACACTCTCTTAACAGGATGAGGAGGTTTATGACCTATAACCCTGACTTTAAAAACTTTGCCAGTTTGTGCAAAAATAAATCTGCACAAATAAAAACCTGAAAAATCATTAAAATGACCCTCTTATTCTCTGTTTTCAGGAGAAGCCATTAACAAAGTCGCTGCAGAGAGGAGAAGATCCTCAGTTTGACCAAGTAAGTGCTGCATTGAATTTACCAAGAGATATGCAAGCTCAGGTTTGATTTTATTGTCTGCAAAGTGTTATACAATAGACAGCAATTAACAGTTGGGCCACTCCCTAAAAGAAAGTATGCAAGTCACCTTTCACGTTTTAAATCCAGCTCCAGTGCAACGCACACTGACATAAAAGCGCTCGTGGGTGAAAGTGCTGCAGACATCCATGTCGCTCTTTCACATCCAGTGAAGGGCAGGGGTGTTTACCTTGTGAGCTGGCACCAGCTCTGTGCTAGGTGTGTCCAGCAGGTCTGTGGCTCTGCAGAGAGGGCTCTTTCACAGCCACAGGAGTGTGTTTGTGCTGCTGCGTGAGGCCATTCAGTTGCCACACAGAGCCAGGATTCTTCTCCAGCCTCGTGCTGAATGAAGGGCTCGCTGTGTTCCCCCGGCCTAACCAGGCTCTCCTCCCTTCCTGTGTGCCCGGCCCCATCCCACCCGTTCCTTCCTTTCCTTTCTCCCTCCCTGTGGACTCATGGTGGCTGCCTCATGCTGCACCTTTCTCCCTGCGTATAATCTCTAAGAAGAGTGGCTCCCCTTAATCTGTAGCTTTTGACCTCAAAGTTTCCCGATTTTGTTTCATGCTCCTTGTTTTTAGCGAGTAGGAAACATAAAATTTGATTGGATCTGTTTGTGCTGCTTAGATTTTGGTTTGAATTGCTGCACAAATAAACAAAGGAAGCACTGATTGCTATCTCAACGTGTATGTCTTTCTCTTTCAGTTGATAAGCACCATGAGCTCGCTGGCTGAGTACTGTCTCCCCTCCATACTGCGCACCCTCTTCGACTGGTACAAAAGACAAAATGGTCTCGAGGAGGAGCTGCACGAGTACAGGCCGAGAGCAAACACAAAGTCCAAAAAGTGAGATTTGATAAATTAATCCCTTAAAAAACAATGAATCATGTGCGGAGAAACAACGGTGGACATCACATGATCTGTGTATTAATAGCAAACCTGCTGCTCTTGAATTTTTTCTTTCTCTCTCTCTCACAGTGATGAGCAGCAGAGAGATTATCTACTTGAAAGGAGGGATTTGGCCATCGACTTCATCTTCTCTCTTGTACTTATAGAGGTTTTGAAACAGGTGACTAGAGTAACTCTGTTGTATGTGTTTTAATCTTATTTACTTAAATACTGGGTTTACTTTCAGTCAGGCATGGTTGGAATACGCTTACTTTTTGTTCACATTTTGAGGGAGAGAAAATTATTTAAAATTCAATATTATCCTCAAAAAAGTTTTGTTTTTTAATATAATTTCCTTTTTATTGGCACAATCACTCGTGTCTACTAAAATATTTTAGTATTTGAAAATAAGCAAACCGAACCATTAACCCTTTATTGCCAAACATGTCGTATTTGATAGATTGGTTTCTTTCAAAGACCTCAATCTCATCAGCGTGATAATTATTCTCATCAAAAACCTGTTAAAAAAAAATATATATATATATGTAAATACAAATTTCTTCTACCCCCCCTTGAAGATTATGATTCCACTACAGGCAGCTAAAACTGTATTTTGGTCCTTTTCAAATTAGCTGCTCTTAGGAAATTGTCCACACAATTTTTTTTTCTTCAGGAAAATCATCACTAATTGTCAAGTTTTGATAAGAATAACATCTAAATTATTAATAATTTTTTAAAATAAGTATTTTCTGCATTAAATTACTGCATATTTACTTAAAACTTAACTAAAAAAGTTGCCAAAATCGCCCAATTTATCAATATGATACAAAAAAAATTGTAAACAAAATTATGTAGCAATTTTTTTGTGGATTTTGTTGAAAGGGTTAATAAACATCTTAGTTTCAAAAAATGAGAATTTTCTGATTATTTTTTTATGTTTCAGGCTTTTAGGGGTTAATGGAAATGAAAATCGTTTCTAGATTTAACCACAGTACAGTCATTTATCTTGGTTTTGTTCTGCACAGTATGAAGGGATCTATCTTATTCAGGAGTGTACCTGTGCCCTTAGACCTTTGACTTTGTTTGTGCATCAACACTGAAAGCAGTTTGCTGTAAAAACAAGCACATTTGGGCTGAAATGTCATCAATAACTTGTTTTCTTGCTACAAATATCAGAATCAGAATCCCAATTTGTTTATTGCCAAGTTGGTTTTTTCACATAGGCCATTGGTTTTTTTAGTTTGATTTGTTGGATCTACAGCAGGGGGTAATGTTTGGAGACGATGGGTTTAGATAAGATTCTGTGTTATTTGGGTGAGTGAAGGGGATATCATTGATGACACTATTAGAAGAGGGATATAAACTCTTATACTCTATAAAGACGGCTTTCCAGAGCTGTAGATTCAGCACACCTCATTTTGTACCCAAGTTTCTAAATTTGGTTACCTGAAAGGGTTAAAAATGTATTCTCAAAGTTTATTCTGCATGAAATTCTCTAAACAAACCTTACATGGGTTGAGCTGAAATCATTTGTGTTAGATGTGTTGTTAAACGTTTATTCTCAGACACTGTTTTCCTGTTTGTGTCTTATCTAGATGCCTCTCCATCCGGTCCTGGACAGTTTGGTCAATGAAGTCATTAATTTAGCCTTTAAGCACTTTAGATACAAAGAAGGGTAAGATCTCATCTTTCTCCTCCAGTATGCATACTTTCTGTAAGGGTTTTAACATCTGTCGTGTTTGTTTTCTGTGTCTTGTGTCCCACAGGTATCATGGTCCAAACACTGGCAACATGCACACTGTAGCAGACCTCTATGCTGAGATCATTGGCGTATTAGCCCAGTCAAAGTGAGTACTGAAACAATTCAATACCATCCGTTCTCCCTTCGTCTCCTGCTCTGTTGGTCTTTGGTTTTGTGCCACTTCATTGTGGTGTTACCATCTCCAAAGCCTTCCTGCAAAACATTTCCCGCTTCAAGAGACTGGAAAGTACAAGAGGAACGACACACTCTTGGACCGGTCCCCCTTCGCACCAAACTAGGACTGGAAATTGATGTCCATCTTTTTGAAGTTTTCAGATCACTGCTGCAAGGAAAAATACCTTAAAATAGGTTGTCGAGGGCGCTACAAACCTCCTGACCAAAGTGATAGACACTGTATATCCTGAGACACTTAGCAGAGAGGATTGAAAGCTATCGGAGTTATTGTTTGAGGTAATTTGATAAATTGTGGATAATTTTAAGGAGGTTTGGTGTTTGAAGAAGTTTAATGTGGTATCAAACAGCTCACTCCTCTCACTGGCACAGCTGTATTCAGTAGCTGGAGTCCTCTGAGCCCCCGCTGAGGAGGTAAAGAGATGCATATGTGAGTTCCCATGATGAATTGTCTTCTAAATTTAGACCAGCTGAAGAATCCCATCTCTGGTTCAATTTGGGCAGGAGACCGGGTGCTGGATGAAGAGTTCATCTTAGGACACAGACTCACAATCTCCATTTTAGGCTGAGACAAAGGGGGAGGGGGGTGATTATTTTGGGAGGCGTGCCCCTTGAATATTGTCACTGTATTCTCACAGCGTCACGACTCTGAACAGAGGAAGTCCTCTGAGGAAGTGCTGATTTGGGTTTTTGTGACTGAGCTATGCAAGCTGGTCTTTTTATAGAACCAAATTTAGTGTCTTCTGTTTTTTTCTTCTCTCTAAGGTTTCCTGCTGTGAAGAAGAAGTTTATGACGGAGCTGAGGGAGCTGCGACAGAAAGAGCAGAGTCCATATGTAGTCCAGAGTACCATCAGCCTCATCATGGGGGTCAAGTTCTTCCGGATTAAGATGTACCCTGTTGAGGATTTTGAAGCTTCTTTTCAATTTATGCAGGTAGAACAAAAAAAATAATTGACAGGAAGTCTGAAAGAGTTGATTTAAATATTGATTAATGCCTTCATATCGTAATACAAATGAGGTTTTCAATATTAATTTTAAAAATAAAAGTGATACACACATTTTTTACTCACTCTAAAGTTGACAGTATTGTCTAACACTGCAGTCTTTGTATTTCGAGGAGAGAAGGTTTAAAAACCTCTTGAAGTTAGCTTTTCCTGCCCTTTGCCATATGTTAAGCTCTGGCCATTTGTTTTTGGCAGCCATCTTAGTTTTAGTCACATTTTAGTCACTTCTATATGTGATAGTTTTAGTTTGGCTTTAGCAAAAGACAAAGTTTTACCAAATTAATTGGACAGACATTTTTTAGTGGAGAAATCCAGCGTGTACCCCAGAGAGGGGTTTAGCAGAAACCCTCTTAAACTAAAGGCGAGCACACAGTCCACTGGGTCATAATAACTGAGCCAGAAAACTACATCCAGATAGAGAACTGCACCAAATCTATCAGAATATTAATGGTTTTGTATTTAAAGATCCCTAATAAATCAGACTGGTTACTAGTTTGATAATATACAGTAGTTTTACGTTGAACTTTAAAACTGTTTCTGTTGATCATAATTTGTAGGTTCACTCCTATAGTGAGTCCATATTTGGTCATAAGCTCGGCCTGAAACCAACTTTTTCATTAAACACACAAAGTAAAAACTGAGTATAGAGAATCAGCAGTTAATATTGATTATTTTGTCAAATCTGGTTAACTGAGGTTGGATAAAGAAGACATTTAATAACACAGCTGCAGATGTCACTGGTGTTTCAGTGCAGTTTGACCCTGTTAACTGGTGACTCTCAGCCATCCGTTACTGACACGTTCGCCTGAGAATCACCAGTTAGCAAGGTCACTCTTTACTCCAAAACACCAGTTGCTCTGCAACAGTCAGAACTCCATTGAAGTTGACTCATTCATTGACTTGAAGGAGTCTGTAGACTCAAGGTGTCGATGCGTGTCTGTGTGGGACAGATTACACACAGAGAAGGCAGAAATGTGCTGGATTTTGAGTGTCTGACAGACCACCCGCTAACATTTTCGTCCAGTCTTGTCTCATCAACGAAAATTCATGAACGTCTCCTCATGTTTTAGTCTTCAATTGCCATGTTTAGCTTGTCACCGTCTTGTTGTCATTGTGAAAAAAAGGAGTGTTAACACAATAATTTTGTCATTGTCATAGCTGACAAAAACAATACTGGCTCTGGCATGCTAATTTGTGAATTTTATGGAGGTTTCCTTCTCTTCTTGAACCGTTTTGTATCTTTTCCACAGGAGTGCGCTCAGTATTTCCTTGAAGTGAAGGACAAGGACATCAAGCACGCCTTGGCTGGTCTCTTCGTTGAAATACTGGTTCCTGTTGCAGCAGTAAGTGCTGTTTTCTGTAGCATACATTATATAAACCATCACATAATGTTTTATAGACACAGGGAAGGGAATTGGGATGTGCCTTTGCTCAGTGACCATGTTTGATGTTGTTCCAGGCCGTGAAGAACGAGGTGAACGTACCCTGCCTGAGGAACTTTGTGGACAGCTTGTATGACACAACCCTGGACCTGTCCTCCAGGAAGAAGCACTCGCTGGTTGGTCACTCTGCAGGAAACAAACTGACTCTGATAGTTAGCTTGGTGTCCTTGTGTGGCCCCGTGTGTTTCTGTGCACCTCTTTGTTTTCACCCTTTTCACCCTCTGCTGCATGCTCAGATTGTCCAGATGCCTGTGGTCTCTGTGAACCTTCAAGCACTTCAAAGTCACTCTTGTTTTATGTGTCGTGCACACTAGGAATAATTTATGAGGGAAGAGAGGCTGGCTTTTCTAAGAATTATAACAACAATGAAAGTAGAGCAGACTAGAAGTATGTGTGTCATGTCACTTTCCTGTAACGTGGCTTCAATAAAACATCACAGCAGCAGCTCACAGTGCAATCAAGAGACACAATCGAGAGAACAACCTTTACAGAACAACACACAGCTCTTACAGGAGCTCTACAGTCCCCTGAGGCAGCGATTGTGGCTGAGTGTCTCTTTTATGAGTAATGCTTTGTCAGCAAAAAGCATAATAAAGGAAGAAAAAGTTATACATGCAAGAAAAACTGTTTTACATTTTGAACACTCTTAGGCTGATAGAATTATTGTGAAATTATTTAAATCATCCAATCATAGGACAGCATTGAAAAAGAAATTAAATGCATGTTTTAGCCTTTTAACTTTTATTCTGTGTATTAAATAAGAGATGTAAACACTACCCGTTCTTTTCACAGGCTTTTTACCCATTGGTGACGTGCCTACTATGTGTGAGCCAGAAACAGTTCTTCCTCAACAGATGGCATGTCTTCCTCAACAACTGCCTCTCCAACCTGAAGGTAATGTCACCTGCAAACCTGCAGCTTGCAGATGTGAAAAAATACGCTATCCTTTTTTTTTCTGTCTTAGATTGTCTGTTGTTGTTTCAGTGTCTTATCACTGATGTTCTTTTGTAATTCTTTATTGTATTACAGAGTAGAGACCCTAAGATGGCTCGTGTTGCATTGGAGTCCTTGTATCGGTTGTTATGGGTCTACATGATCAGAATTAA
Source organism: Labroides dimidiatus (assembly GCA_030710495.1). Classification (NCBI taxonomy): domain Eukaryota; kingdom Metazoa; phylum Chordata; class Actinopteri; order Labriformes; family Labridae; genus Labroides; species Labroides dimidiatus. The sequence continues at coordinate 22,745,063 of CM061154.1, forward strand.
GTGTGAGAGCAACACTGCAACTCAGGGGTAAATATCTCCTTCATGCTGTACAGTGGTGAGGCAGCCAAAGAAGTAGAACAAATGAATAGTTAACTTCTAGTAGACATGCAAATTTCACAACCAACCGTAACTTTTTATAGTTTCTTATCTGTGTTTATGTGTCTGTAAATACCTGTCAGAAGCTAGTAAACGTCACAGGCTGGAACACATTTGTTTGAACTACAGGGGCTTTTACAACAAGAACAATATGTTCATTTAATACGCAGTTTTACACCAGAACACCTATTCTTGTTACTAATTTAAAATGCGTGTAAAGAAAGAGATTCTCAGCGTGTTAGGCCTGTGGTCAGGCGACACCAGATTGTCAGAGCTGGTGGCCCACAGGTTTATCAGCAGCTTAAATAAGTTATTATAGGCTTGAGCCCACCTGAGAAATTCTTAACAGGTCAAGCTAGACTTTGAAAACGGGTTAAGTAGGTCCGAAGGAAAACATGTCTGAGGAGTAAACTGCAGAGGCTTTCTCGTAATAATTTCTTCTTCTTTTTTTTTCCAGTCGCCTCAACACAGTCGTAACAACACTGTTCCCCAAAGGATCCCGCAGTGTGGTACCCAGAGACATGCCGCTGAACATCTTTGTCAAAATCATCCAGTTTATTGCACAGGTACTGACACTGATATACCAGAGTGAACCAAAGAGAAACGCTGTCACAACATCAGTTTGTTTTATCCAATAATACCTGATACCTCCACTTATCAACATTCTTTTTCGTGTGTGTGTGACAGTAAGACATGCTCCACCTCTGCGATGTCATTACTAAAGATCAGTGTGGCATCTTTAGTGATAAAATGTCTGATTTCTAAATATCTAAATTAAAAAAATCTCTTTTATTCCCATTTTTTTTGCAGGAAAGACTGGATTTTGCCATGAGAGAGATTATCTTTGACCTTCTTTGTGTTGGGAAACCTGCAAAAGCCTTTAGTCTTAATCCAGAGGTATGGATTCAACATTCATTCACATGTCAGAACTCAAGATTTTGAAGACTAAGATAGTCAAATGAGATTAATTAGGAAGGAAATATACTGAATATAATTGATCGAACATTTAGTTTTTGGTATTTCTTTAAAAAATACCTTTATTTCTTACTTTTTGCTTACTGTATGTTAAATTTGTCCTAAAGCTTAAGAATTGTACTTTTTTGTCTTTAATGCTGTTTAACTGTGGAAAAATTATCATCAAATATGACACATTTTTCTATTACAATCAGAGAAAGTCATACATGCACAAATACTTTCATTAAAACCAAAAAACCTTCCTGTAACTGTAGTACTTGCTAGTGTAAATGTTTTTTTTCTGCTGCTCTCATCTCATCAGGACCAATATTGTGTACTTGATATTGAAAGTGAAAGTTGAACATGATGTGTCTTTTTCTACGCAGAGGATGAATATCGGTCTGAGAGCATTCCTGGTCATAGCTGATAAACTGCAGCAGAAGGACGGCGAGCCTCCTATGCCTAACACTGGTTGCACTTTACCCTCCGGGCACACACTCCGAGTGAAGAAGACATACCTCAGCAAAACGCTGACAGACGAAGAGGCCAAAGTCATCGGTGAGTGAAAGAAACGTTCTCAGGAATGTCGAAAGTGCTGTGTTTGTACACACTCGCATAGCAGAAGTATCAGATTTTGTAGACTTAGAGTAGTGATGCCAGCATATTTTTTTCTCTGTCCTCTTTCCCAGGGATGTCTCAATACTACTTTCATGTGCGGAAGGCTATTGATAACATCCTAAGACACTTGGATAAGGAGGTGGGACGCTGCATGATGATGACTAACGCTCAGATGCTGAACAAGGAGCCTGAGGATATGATCACGTGAGCTTTCATGCAACTTTGTCCTTGCAAAACATTTAAAGATGGCAAAATTCCAGAGTGACTCAGAGAAGCGTTGAATGTGTTTTCAGTCCAATCATTCACTCATACCTGACTATAATAACTCTTGTTATTTCTATCAATATCTGATTAGGTGAATATGCTGAAAGCATTTCTAGTAACTCTTGAACTCTGACCCTTCAGAGGTGAAAGGAAGCCCAAGATCGACTTGTTCAGGACGTGTGTCGCAGCCATTCCTCGCATCCTTCCTGATGGGATGTCAAAACCAGAGCTCATAGACCTGCTCTCTCGGTGAGCTTGCTCCATCAAATGCTCTGCCAAGATACTCAACAAGAGATCAAATCATGCGTTACTAATGTTTGTGTGACATTAAAAACCTTCACATAGTTCAGGAACCGAAATTTCCTGTTAAACCAGTTGTTGTAATAACATGGCCATGATGAGAAAAATCACTTACTACAATATGCAAATAACAATGCAATGTATTCATAACTTTAATAGATCCACAGAGTGAATTTAAACCTAATTATCCCATTAATCATGGAGGATTAACTGTCTGTGCTCTTATCTTTTAGTAAGTAGCTGTTTAATGTTTGTTTCTCCCCCTCAGGTTGACAATCCACATGGATGACGAGCTACGCCTCATTGCCCAGAACTCCTTACAAAGTCTGCTCCTGGATTTCTCAGATTGGCGTGATGACGTTCTGTTTGGATTCACTAACTTCTTGTTACGTGAAGTCCAAGACACTCACCAGGGCCTGTTAGACACCTCGCTCAAACTACTCCTGCAGCTGCTCACTCAGTGGAAACTCACCCTGGCTGCCCAAGGGAACAGTTATGACATGGCAAAGATACACACTGCTGAGGTACACACCTGTGTGTCAGTTATCACGTTCTGTTGATCCTTTAACAAGCTGGAAAGACAAATTACAGCAGGACTCATTATCTTTAATCCATCTGCCTTCTTAATTATTTAAACAGTTCCTCGAATGTTTGTGATGAAAGAGAAAGTCTGAGACAGTCTGATGACTCAAACGTAGGATTATGATCGCGCATCTTTATGATCAGTTTTATTTTGATGTGCACGTCACAGCTGCTGCAGTCCACTTCAAACCTGAAGATCCCTGCTGAGCGAGGTCCCCACTCCACCGTGCTGCACGCCGTAGAGGGTCTGACCCTTGTGCTGCTCTGCTCCTGTCAGCTGAGCACCCGCAAGCTCGCCATCTCCATCCTCAAAGAGATACGAAGCCTCTTTATGACCATTGGACAAACTGAGGTAAAATAAGGCAGAGTTGAACAGATTCAATAAAAGATAATGACTCTTCTTTAGGACTGTAAACTTCTCCTTTGTCTCCTGCAGGATGATGATAAACCGATGATAGAGATCATGGACCAGCTCAGCCCAGTGATTCTAGAAAGTTTTGTTAATGTTGCTGTCTCTGACACAGTAAGTAGTTTGTATCTCTGAGAGTCAGCTTCAAACTGAACTGATGTCATTATATCATCCACCAGCAGTTGCTCGCTACACTGTCTGTAAGACAGTTTCTCGATGCAGTAATCCTGCATGTAAACTCCGAACGAACAGCTGGAACTGAGCAGCTTTTAACTTTTCGACCTCTTCTTATGTAATCATCATGATGTCATCGGGATGCTCAGGATGCAGTTTATATTTAGAGTGGGATAAAAACATGAATGCATTATCAAATTGCATTTCTAAATAAACTGTAGGATTTTCTGATGTGAGGTTTGGTATTGTTAACATTTACATGATTATACTTCATCTAAACAATGAGAAAAGATTAAAGAATAATCTTTTTTTATTATTTACTGTTTATTTTTACACGGATGATTGAGAGTATGCAATCAAGTAACGCATTTTAGTAATAATATTACTTTTACTAATAACGAATAGTGTAATGAATTACTCTTGAAATGCCAGTATTAATATTAATGCCAAACACATAAAGCTAATTTTGCTGATTGCACGCTGCTCTCCTGCAGGCACCCCTGCCACCCGGCCACCATGTGGACCTCCAGTGGCTGGTGGAGTGGAGCGCACTCCTCGTCAACAGTCACTACGACATCAGAAGCCCCTCTCATGTATGGATCTTTGCCCAGTCTGTGAAGGACCCGTGGGTGCTGTGTGTTTACAGCCTCCTCCGACAGGACAACCTTCTGAAGCACTGCCCTACCGCTCTCAGCTACGCCTGGCCCTATGCCTTCACTCGCATGCAGATGTTGATGCCCCTGGTAGACCCAAAGTAAGCATCTGACAGAGAAACATTTCTTCTTTTGTTTCTGTGAGCTTGTACGTCCTGTTTGGGGTAAATTCCCCTCATATTGTTTCCACATTTCACATGAGGATAAAAAAAGATCGTCTTTCCAATGATTCACCAGTAACCCAGTGTATGCAAAGAAGACCAGCACGTCTGGCAGTGGGGACAACTACGTCACCCTGTGGAGAAACTACCTGATCCTTTGTTTCGGGGTGGCCAAGCCCAGTATCATGAGCCCCGGCCATCTGAGAGTGTCGACACCTGAGATCACAGCCGCCACACCTGACAGCGGTGTCAGCTGCGATAACAAGGTAGCTGCCTCCTCTGCCTCTGCCCTCATTAATGAGGACACGTTTTGTCTCTGCAGGATCAGGTGTTCATACGGAGCTTGTTGACATTTAAACCGGAGGCATCAAATTACACTGCAGCTAAACCCTCACATGACGTTGATGTATCCTGTGCAGCCACTTGTCTCAGTGCAGAATCAGATGTGAATTTGTGTGACTAATCCATAAACGTTTGATTTTTTAGGTTATCGGGAGTCCATCTGTGGCTTGGCTTCTGAAGCAATTGGTTCCACTCATGAGGGCAGAGAGCATCGAGCTGACAGAGTCATTAGTTCTGGGCTTTGGTCGCACCAATTCTCTTGTTTTCAGGTATAACAGGAAAAAGACTGAATCTTATTTAAGTTCATTTTTCATGCCGTGATGAAGAAGCTTCATCTAAAGTTTCCTCTTTTAATACAGATTAGATTTTAACAATGAAAGCAGTGCAGCTTTTCTATCATTAAGGCTGTTTGGCTTTTTGTTTTTATGCTATTTTTTAATAAATTATGAAGTCAGAGCACAATCCATTATTATTTCAGTAGTGGGAGGACATGTTGATCTGTATTTGTCTGGATTCAAAGTGGAGATAAATAGGGGATTACAGTTTGAATGCCCTCTTGTTGCCATTTACAGCTTCATCTAATCTGTTTCCTAAAAATCAGATTTTTTTAAAGCTCTAATCTCTCTTCCTTGAAAACACAAAATAGTTCAATATAGTTTTATTTGTTTTTTGTTCTAAGCTCATTATTTCATGAAGAATCTTAATGATGAACTCACAATGACTTGTGTGTGTTTTCTCTGCACGCAGGGAACTTGTGGAAGAGCTACATCCCCTCATGAAAGAGGCCTTAGAGAGAAGGCCGGAGGTAGGTTTGCTGCATGAACGGCACATTGTGACTAAAAATAATTATTTATGTTTTGGTTGATTTAGATTTTTGGCTTTAAATGAAAATCTTAGCCACTGAGTAAGAATTAGTCCTTTGAAAATTTTTCTGATCTTTCTTCCTTTTGCAGAACAAGAAGCGACGTGAACGGCGAGACCTGCTGAGACTGCAGCTGCTGCGGATCTTTGAGCTGCTGGCTGATGCAGGTGTCATCAGTGACAGGTCAGTGTAGCAGATGATAAACAGTATCGGACTCACTGTGCACAATGGAGAAGTTAAACTGAGACAAACCTACTGTAGACATTTTGCTTCAAAGATCCTCATAATTAATAACAGTGCTACGTGCTGACAGATGTTTGAATGGCTCGTGTTTGGTTTGTGGTGTTCACTGTGTGTTACTGTCTTTCTCTCTTTTCCTGAAGTACTAACGGAGCTCTGGAACGTGACACTCTCGCCCTGGGTGCTATGTTCCTGGAGTATGTGGATCTAACTCGGATGCTGCTGGAGGCTGAGAATGACAAAGATGCTGAGATCCTTAAAGACATTCGAGCACATTTCAGCGCCATGGTTGCAAACCTTATACAGTGTGTACCAGGTAAAGATCTAGGATAAAGGGCCTGACGATGCACTGCAAGTCTGGTTGACAAACTAAACAAAACATTTCTTATATATTGGTGCCTTGCACAATTAAACTGGCCTGCCAGGTTATAAATTAAGCTAATTACGGGGTATACACTGGGTCTTAAAAAAAGTCTTATAGGCAGTGTTGGTAATCAGATTTAGATACACTTTTTGTTTTACTATTTTGTTTGTTATTTTGTTTTTTTTTTCATTTTTGTTATCACTTTACTGGATTGCTGATTTTGATTTAGAACAAAAATGAGAGACAGAAAAATGCAAACATGATCTCAACAACTTTGATTAATTCATTCATTATTTGTACAGCTCTAGCGGTTTAGTTTAGTTTATTCATTTGCACATAATAAAACCGATAATTGCAAGATAATTGAAGAAAGCTTTGTGCAGGGGAGGTTAGAAGCAAATAAAGGTTTGTCAAAACACCTCTCTTTGATATAACCAGTTAATCTACGCAGCAATTTGGGTTAGCTATAACAAAACAAAACAATTACAACATAAACAATAAATAACAAAAAGTCTTACAATTAAGTGACATAAAATAATTCAATCAAACCTAAAATCCATCACAGTAATGACCTTTTTAATTGTCTTTTGAATGACTTTAATGTAGATGCTGACTGTTGAGTGATTGGTCATTTTTTTATTTTTTTGGTCTTCTGCATTTTAATGTATATTGGTTAAGGGATGTCAGACAGAAAGGAAGGTGAAAGTCCTTAGAATGCCTTGTATAACATGAATGAATCTCTGAGGTGGACTTATCCTGTATTTGTCACAAAGTTTAGTATGGCTTTGTTAAGACGCAAGACTCTTGACGCTGATCTCAATTTGGAGCAAGCCTCACACTTGTAAAAAAGGATGAGGCAAGCAGGGACAAGTTGCAAGCATTCACAAGTCTAGCTAATGATCTGTCAAGGGAAAACATTTTACTGTGGTATCAGAAAAAAAGCCGTCTGAACAGCTATTAGAGAGTCGAAGATGCTTCAGTGGGTTTTGTGCTGACCCCTCACTCTTTAAAGTAGACCTTTAACAGTTGTTGGGTTTTTTTTCTCCTTCCACAGTGCACCACAGACGCTTCCTGTTTCCACAGCAAAGCCTACGGCATCACCTCTTCATCCTCTTCAGCCAATGGGCCGGGCCTTTCAGCATCATGTTCACTCCTCTGGACCGCTACAGTGACAGGAATCATCAGATCACAAGATACCAGTACTGCTCCCTGAAGGTAAACAAACTTCTTTTAATATGTTACATTTATCCTGAATAATCTCCCTGCCTTTCCCAGGCAAACTAAGCTATCTCTTTAAAAGTTGATTCAATATTTGAATGCTTATCCACCCACATGAAGAATACAAACTGAAGTTAAGTGCTTTGCTCTGTGAGCATGTGCTCCTTCTAGACTTTTGTGTTGCACAGCCCACTTCTATACGTAGGGCTGAAGAAATAACAGGTTTAGTGGGTTGGTTGTGTATCATCAGCAGTGCAATATGATGTCACGTAACATTTCTTCTGGGCACTCAACACTCCTTTCTGCTGTACAGAGCTACTGTAAAAGCAGCAGTAAACAACATGGCTGCTGAGTTACATAATCAAGAAATCTTAAAGAAACAGTCATCCTGTCTGGATCTGTGTAAATATGTCATTTGTAACGTGTGACTAAGTGTTGTTGACGTTTTGTTCTTTCAGGCCATGTCTGCTGTGTTGTGCTGTGGGCCCGTGTTTGATAACGTTGGCCTCTCTCCAGACGGATACCTCTATAAGTGGCTGGATAATATTCTGGCCTGCCAGGATCAGCGGGTTTGTGGCCAATACTTTACTAAAGTGGTGCATTTAAACAAAGGGTTGACCTGGAAAGCCCCTCTGATAGCTTGATGGAGCTTGTTTAGTAAGAAGCCCAAACACCAGACTCTGCCAAGTGCTCACTATTATCTCTCAGGAGGGCTGGCAAGTGGTGAAGGAGAGTTTTGTTTCAAATAAATATGCCTGATTGTATTGTCTGTATTTGAATTTACTCTGATTATTTCTGCAGGACTCCCTTTAAACCCAGATGTTGTCAATGAACAGCTTGAGAGTTAGCATTAGCTGACATTCTTATATAATCTCTTTGTAAAGTAAATGCAGAGCTACTGGAATCATAAAACCAATTATTCTGTCCAAAAATGTATATGCCACCTCTTATTGGCCCTCATTTATCAAAAGTGCATAAGACTGAAAAATGGGTGTAGCTTGTTTCCACTCAGATCAATCCCACGCCATGTCTGGGTTTGTGCACGCAAGTTTCATGTCAGAGAGGGACGTGGTGCAGCGAGGAAAATCCATCCATAGCGGAGAATCATTGGATCATATAAGTGCAGTACTCATCTCTGTAAAGAGTATCCTAAGAGCAGCACGAGCTGTCAGCAGACTTTTTTCATACAAAAATGTTTCCTTCTTAGATTTACTTTGAAAATCAGACAGGCTGTTCTCAGTTAAACACTCCCATATCTACAGTGAAGTCTCAGCAGAGATTATTCAGAGGACGCAGGATTAAACTTCAAGTGTCAAATTTTTTTTTTTTTGTAAAGGAAGCAGTATTGTTTACATGATTTACCATAAAGATTATTGTTTCGCTCCTAACAATATCAACATATTAATCTGAACTGTGGGTGAAAAAGTGGACTATTTAATAACAAAAGATGCCTCGTCTCATGGTAAAACTCCGTTCTACCTGTGTGTAATTGCGCACAAACGATGCACCTCTTTGCAAAGATACACCACAAATTTAGCGGCAGGTTATTTAAACCACGATTATTTTCAGCCACCAGATTTATCAGTACCTGATCAGGCATATGCCGCGATTGGCCCAGGTATGGATATTTCATAAATCACACGTGGATGTTGCCGTAAACTAATTTCCACACCCAAATCTGCACCTATTCCCACACAAGATTGATAAATGAGGGCCATTGTGTGTAGATAAAACTTGGTCTTTGGAAAAGACGTGAAAACAAGCTGAGCGTGTTGTTGGTGTTCCTGGCTCAGGTCCATCAGCTTGGCTGTGAAGTTGTCATCCTGCTCCTGGAGCTCAACTCTGACCAGGTCAACTTATTCAACTGGGCTGTGGATCGCTGCTACACGGGCTCCTATCAGCTCGCCTCAGGGTGCTTCAAAGCCATCGCTACAGTCTGCGGCAGCAGGTACAAAGTCTCAAAATCCCTCTCTGTATCTTGTTTAGTCAATTAAAATCAGCTGCTATGCCTCTTTTTTATGTAGCTGTCTCTTTTTGAGCAGTTTTTATTTTATCATATAAAATCTATAATTCATCTGTATTTCTTGTCTAGGTAAAGAGTTACCTTAGCTTAGACTTTAAAGGGTTAGCTCAGATAATCCTCTTAAAGGGTTCACTCTTTGTCTGGCCCTCTTCTTATCTCATCCTAAAAACACTACTGCTGTTGTTTTTCTTCATAATTATTCATTACCCCAATCTGTTTCTTTCTTCACTCGCAAGCAGAAACTACCCAAGTGATATTGTGACTCTGCTGAATCTGGTCCTCTTTAAGGCATCTGATGCCAACAGAGATGTCTACGAGATTTCCATGCAGCTGATGCAGGTAAGAAACACAATAAGAGTAGAATATTTTATTTGTGCTAAAAGTTGCTGTTTATCAAGAATCCGCTAGAGGCTTTCTGCAGAAAGACCAGAAGTCACGTACACACCAACACAAAGAAATGGACTTTTACTGCATTTAAAAAAACATATTTACAGCCTGGCTCAAAAAATGGCATGGGTCTGCAATGCTAAATTTGCTATCAGCACACACTGTACATGGGGTGGGGTTTTTTTGTTTGTTTTTTTGTAACAGCGTAGAAGATATTAGGATCATCAAACCAATCACTGATAAAAAAGATTTTGACAAATGTGTGTTTTGATTTCTCAAGCAAGGTGAGTTGGGATGATGTGACCTAATCTGTCCTCTTGGGAGTCATAACCGTCAAGGCACAAGTGGGCTAATTACAGGTTCAAATGTACAGTTTCTTCCCCTGCTGTGTTTCTGCTATCTTTTTCCCTTCCTTAAAAAACAGCCTGAGACATTATTGACTAAAACATAAGCAACATCTCTTGGCCTATTTGAGAATGGCAAAAGGCCAGTGAATGGCAATGACATAGACAGAACCTATCCACTCATTAACCATTAATCTTCCTCCTGCTCTTACAGGAGTCACCTTTTTGCTCTCTTTGGGACAGGAGTTGTAGTTCACCTATCTTTACTCATATTGTTTAAAACTAAACAGAAGTTTTACTGCTTTTTTTGGACAACCCTGAAAGCCTGTTAGCTTTCATACCACACTGTTACAATGTGTGTGCCACTGCACAGGGGCATGTCCAGACTCTCAGACTGGGGTGGCTCATTGAGGGGTGGCCAGGGTGTGCACTAATACAAATTAATACCATTCATCCCGTTGAACTTCGCCCTCTACCTCAACAACTTTTACAATAAAGATGTATTTTACACATAAATGTGCATCAGCCAGTCTACTAATTTGGAGTACTTTTTAAGACCAAATAAAAAGGCAAACCTTTAAATCACACCAAAAACAGGCAAGCCCCCCCGCTAGGCTGTTAACTTTGGTGAAATATTGATGCTGTATATAACATTGCCAAAGAAGAGTTAGTGTTCACCAAATTTAAATCAGAAATTGTTCTCATGAAGAAAAATGGATTAAACGTCAAATTCAGTTCAATGAAGCACAAGCACTTTGATCTAGATATGTTCTATTTGGCCTAATGTTTAAGTTTCAGATGTTAAATTTCAACTCAGTGAAGCGCTTTAACACTTTTTTGTGCTTTTTTCTTTGGCTCAATTAATAAACGGCCCGTTTCTCCTCTTTCTTTGAACAGATTCTTGAAGCTAAGTTGTTTGTGTACTCTAAGAGGATTGCAGAGCAGAAGCCAAGCAGTATTCTGTTCGGCACCCATGGTCCTCTGCCGCCTCTCTACAGCGTCTCTCTGCCTCAGCTCTCCAGCCAGCTGGCCAGGATGTACCCTGAGCTCACACTTCCACTGTTCTCAGGTATCTGTTTGTTTCAGATGTGTGTGTTGCCACAGCAGCGTTATCCTCCATATTTGAGCAGGCTTTGATACCCTAACAGGCTTGTCATCTTCTTATGGTTTCCCACTAAATGCTGCACGCTCATCCTCCAAACCAAAGATTGTAACCATATCACTAGACACTCCCGCTAACCACAGAAACACTGAGCGCTTTACTTGATTAAAATCATGTGTGGATTTGGATTAAACTGGTAATTATGGTGTAACTGGATTACAGTATTAACTTGACTTCAGTGTTGAATATAAACACTGCACTGTGATGTTATTCTGATGTTAGTGCTTCCTTTCCTCTGCAGAGGTCAGCCAGAGGTTCCCCACCACTCATCCCAACGGCAGGCAGATAATGCTAACCTACCTCCTGCCCTGGCTCGGGAACATCGAGCTGGTTGATAGCGGCCTGCTGCTCCCGGTTTTTACACCGTGCACGTCAGATTATAACTCCAGTCGGACAAACAGCACAGTGTCGTCCCATCAGCTGAAGGGCAGCGGCTGGGGCTCCTTACAAGCTACCTCTATGGTGCTCAATAACCTCATGTTTATGACCGCCAAGGTACAGTCATGTGGGAAAATACGATGAAATAAAGGAAAAACAACAGCGGAGATCAGTTCAATTAATGCAGGATGTTTTTCCCTTGCTCAGTACGGAGATGATCTACCTGGAGCAGAGATGGAAAATGCCTGGAACGCTTTAGTCAGCAATGACAAGTGGAGCAACAATCTGAGAACCACGCTGCAGTTTCTCATCAGCTTATGTGGCGTCAGCAGCGACACCACCCTCCTGCCATATGTAAGATATATCATTAAGCCCGCTGAGATGGGTTATGTTTTGTTTATAGCTTTTTGCAGTTTCTCATGGATCTTATTTTTCAGATCAAAAAGGTGGTAATCTATCTGTGCCGGAATAACACCATGCAGACCATGGAGGAGTTGATATTTGAGCTGCAACAAACAGATCCAGTCAACCCTGTGGTGCAGCACTGTGACAGCCCCCCTTTTTACCGCTTCAGTGCCACAAGCAAGACCTCCACTGCAGCATCAGGTACATCTTTAAAAAAAAAGGAATACAGTTTGCTTGAAACTGGTAAATCAACCACACAGGAAATCCCCAGTTGCTTCAGTGGAACCACTTAGCAGCCAACTGTGGAAAACTGTGTTTGCTCTGGAGAGATTCTTGTTATGTATTTGGTGTTTGAACATGTTAACATTTGGCTTCCCCTGAATCCATCTTCAAAGATTATATTTTTCTGTGGTTTGGTAAAAAAAAAATGTAGGCACCACGTCGAGCAGCAATACTGTTGTTGCAGGCCAAGACGGCTTTCCTGACACAGATGATACCAAGACTGCAAAGGAGAGTGAAGAGAGGTAGATAAACGACCACAAAGCTAGTCATTAGATTAATAACAGTTCTGAAAAAGGCACACAAACGTTATGATTTTTTTTGTTTTGTTTTGACCTCAGGCTAAGCCACATAATGCGAGCCCACAACCGCCTTGAATCACGCTACAGCAACAGCTCAGGAGGATCTTATGACGAAGATAAGAGTGAGTGTATTTTTGTTCCAGACGCTCTTTGAAAAAAATGAGGTTTTCATGGTCTGGTGAGTGTGGAATAACACAGGCTGGGTTGGAGGATAAAATGGGGACTGACGAGGTGTCATTGATAATGTATGAGCGCTGCAGAGTGGCCTGGGGTTTTTAAAAGGCTTCTGTGAGAACTGGCTCTGAAACAAAAGTAGTGGAGCCCAGGGCCTCGACAGGACTGCCAGTGACCCAGAAACAGCTTTGTTGTACTCTTGGTCTAAATTAGTCCCGCTAAAGCATGAAAAGCATTCTGAGTTTAGTTTCTGCACTCTACCTGTGATTGAAATTGTCTCCATGTGTGAGGGAAATAAACATCCGCTCTCTAATTATCTCAAACTTTAAGGTGAGCCTCTGCCTCCCTATGCTGATTGGTTGACGGTTGTTGTTGAGACCAACCAGCCGCATCCTCTGCCCATGCCTCTGAATGGAGGATGTTGGGCTCCACTGGTGGACTTCCTGCCAGAGACCATCACTCCCAGGGGACCACTGCACAGGTGAGAATAGAAGAAGGTTTAACTTTTCAGTTTTGACACTACGTGAGGTTAATTTTAAATGTTGTATATGATTTCATCCTGATTTCTCTCTTGTTTTCATTCCATTAAGTGGCTTTAAAATGTGTTTCAGGTGTAATATAGCCGTCATCTTCATGACAGAGATGGTGGTGGACCACAGTGTAAGAGAGGACTGGGTCATGCATCTACCTTTACTGTTACATGCCTTGTTTTTGGGTGAGTACACACCATCATCCCAAGGGATGGGATCCCGTTCTGATTTTTTTTTAAACCCTCAACCCTCAGATCAATAACGTTGAAGCTTATTGATAATCCTATCGAGTTGCACGCCCCCTGTAACATACCGTTGTGCTTTAAGTAAATTCATATCATTTAAACCAAAACAAACATGCTCAGTGGTTTGTTCAATAAAGTTTTTTTAAAAGAAATTTGAATCACAAGCAAACTGGTCTCAAACAGTGTGAAGGAAACACTCTGCTGCAGTCACTCACTCACTCACTCACTCAAGAGGTCCAGTGTTTGGCTGCTTTTTACCAAATGGAAAGAAAAGGAGGAAGCACAATGCAGTTTGTGCAGCAAAATAATTTCTCACAAAGGGGAAACATAACCTCCATGGCCAAGCACATCATTCAACATATTAGACCGAAGTGTAGAACGTTCAACAATCTGACTGAGCCAAGACCACCAGCTTGGCCTTCAACACTCTGACAGCCCTCCCACAGACCCAGAGGAGTGGTATGTCCACATAAACTATTAATCAGGTCCAGTATGTGGGAAAAAAAAGGAACCCATTGTTCAAATCCATGTTAAAATCTGTGCGTGAACCAAGTGGCAACCTCCAGTCTGAAAATATGAGACAATGTGGAAGTGCTAAAGTCTGCTGTTCATCGAGAGTCCGCATGAAGCTAGCTCCGGAAGTACCAGCAGTCACATACACACCAAGCCAAAAAAGCTGTTTTCACGGCCAAAATAAGCATGTTTACAGCCCGGTACAAAGAATGTCTCCCTTCTGAATCACTAATTTCACTAACAGCACACACTGTACAGGGGGTGAACTTTTTTCTAACTCGCCAGTTTAAGCAATATTAAGATCGTCAGTTTGTCCAATTGCCAGACGTCCTATGGCTGTTACTGTTGAGACTCAAAGCTCGCCCATTTCCAATATGGCCGTGCCAGCCGTTTTGCTTCAAAAGTCTGTTTCAGAAAGGGTGACGTCATGGAGAAAACGTCCATGAATTATATAGTGTATGGCTTGAACAGTTGAGAAAATTATTTATGAAAACGAGGCAATGTAGCGTATCATGATGATCTGTTTAATGTCCCTTCTGAAAATAGAGCATTTCTTAAAGTTAATCCAAAAGTCATCATGATGTGTTCGAACATAACTAAAAGATGATGAAACTTTGGTTTTGGCAAGAAACAAATAAATTGAATAAATACAGTTGTTTGGAAATTTGCCTCTTGGAAATATATATAAAAAGATTTTTTTACTTGTTATGACTTGTTAAACTTCCTCCAAGCTCCAAGCTTCTTACCAAATTTTTTGCCAAAAGTTTTTTTAACCAAATATTGAAATTGAACAGGAAAAAAATTAAACCATTAACAACTTGTCAGAAACCATCAGTTGTTAAGCAATGAAAGCAAAGCAAGTTCTGTTTTATAATTGTCATTATTTTGTTAAATGGCTGACATCCTTCTGTTTAATTTCTTTGATAATCGTTGAATCTGGGCTGTAAAACCAGGAGAAGAAGACATGAGGAAGACATGTTGACTGGTGTGTTTGTTCCCTCAGGTATGGATCACTACCGTCCAGAAGTATTTGAGCACAGTAAACGTCTCCTCCTCCACCTGCTCATCACTCTCTCCTGCAACAACAACTTCCAGTCCATCGCCTCAGTCCTGCTGCAGACACGAGACATCAACGGCACCAAGACCCTCACCTGCAAGCCAAGCATTCAGCCAGAATATCTACCTTCAGGTAGAAACGCACACCACTCAAATACTTACCTTTAGTAAAAGATAGATTCACACTTTACTGAAGGTTAAGACCAGGGTTAAGTTGTCAGTGCAGGTTGGCATTTGACACATTACCCTCCTCTCTGACTAATATAAAGTGAACATCAGGAGGGAATGGTTGACATTCTTTTCAGGGGAAGATAACAAGGCTTATCTGGGAGAAAATATTTTGACACTGAGCCAAAAGCAATATCGAGCACAGAGGACATCAGAGGTCTTGATTAAAGCATTCCAGGCTGCTATTTTTATCCTCTTGTCCAAATTGCGGCCATCTGTGCGGGCTTGAGTAGGTTTCCCCTGCTCCCCTCCTCCCCTCCTCCCCCTCTGCTTATAATTTGTTTTTGCAAATGTCTAGACTTTCAAAGATGTCCACATTATCCCTCATCAATTTGACTACTTCCTTAGCTTTCAAGTGTTTGTGTTTTTCTTGGATAGTGCAAAATGATAAATCGATCCGTGACATCCAAAGAAAACATCCCGTGCTTCATGTTTGTAAGATAACATGTGTAACATCTTGGAGAAAACCTACTTGACACAGTAAATAAATATTTGGAAGCAGAGTAATTGGATTCAAATTCCAGGTGTGTTGAAACATGCCCGGATGTTTTCATCTTATACAAACTCCAGTCGTAGAATCAAACATTCAAATGAACCAACATAACCTGTTCCCCGTCACACCTGTTCCTCTGTTGTGTTAAGGAGGAGGTTTTGACTTTCTGCGAGAGTGTTCAGCGTCCCCTGTGCCAGACTCTGGTTTGAGCTCATCCTCCACTTCGTCCAGTCTGAGTCTAGGAGGCAGCAGCAACAACCTGCCGGAGATCTCACACGAGGTGGAAGAGCTGGTGGCGTCCAATAAAATGGACGAGAGGACGAACCAGCTCATTGAGTTTTTAACCACAAGGTACTTTGCTGACATTTGAGCCCCTGTTGTTTCCATGTAGAACAACTTTTTTTTTAGTTTATCTTAGTCAAAAAATAGACATACTGTACAGAACAAGTATCCTTTGGTCCCACTGATGAAATCTACAATAAAGCTTGAGGTAGATTTCCACCTAGTGGTGCTGTATGCATGGTGCACCAGATTTGAGAAATAGATTTTGGTTTCCAGTCCTGTACAGCTAATATTTCATACGAATAACTTAACATGTTGGAAATTCTGTTTAAAACATCTAAAATGTGCCAAAAAAAAAATTTAGAGGTCGAGGATTTTTTTGTTTTATTTGTCTTGTAAGTAGTTATCAAGCTGTTGTCTCACAGAGCCTATGGTCCCCTTTGGTGCCATGAAGACATTTCACCAAAGAATCAACTTTCAAAAAGCACCGGGCAGCTGACCAACTTCCTACGACATGTTGTTTCTATATTCAGAGAGTCCAAAACAGGTAATCTTTTTTTTTTAGTGTAATGAACAATTCAAACTACAGGATCCATTTTTACCAGCAAGCTCATTTGAATTCTCATCTCTCTTTGTTAGATTTCCACCTGGAGCAGCAGCTCAGTGACGTCGCCCTACAGACGGCCTTGTGCAGCTCTTCTCGTCACTATGCCGGTCGCTCTTTTCAAGTGTTTCGAGCCCTCCGTCAGCCCATTTCAGCCCACGCTGTGTCTGACCTGCTCTCCAGGCTGGTGGAGGTTGTTGGTGAACATGGAGAAGAAGTGCAGGTCAGAGATCTTTGTGATCATATTCTTGAAACATCACATAAGTTCTCTCCAACTTCATCTGATGCATTTTGTCACCTTTTAGATGCAGAGATGATAAATTAAAAAAAACCTCAGGGATTAAAGTTCTCCATCACCATGATGGGTTTCTGTCAATTTCAGAAGTGTTATATTTTTAGTCTGTCAAACAGACAGAAAAAGTGGATCAGACTGCTTATTTATGGTCTGTATTTATCTGAAACCTGTAAATAAAGTGTAGTTTTGGGTCTGTGTGGCATTTCAATGTAGACTGTAGGAACATTTATCTGCTCTGTTTCAGGGGCTTTTATTGTGGTAGCAAGCATCATCGTGCACTCCCTGTCATGTCCAGACTTTTATTTTGGGCTCTGGTGTGCAATTTATTTACCTTTCAATGAAAAAAACAACAGGGAAATCAAAAGTCCACAACATGATGCAACACTTATCATAATCTAATCTCAAAATGCTCCAAGAAACTTCATTTTAATGTTAGAATAGCTCGATTTTTCCTCAAGGGGACACTTGTTTGTCGGTAATATTTGTTAAAAACAGGCAAGCTCATATCTTTCAGCCCAGATCTTCAGCTTCAAAACGGAAAAAACATGTCAGTTTTATTCCTGAACTAAAAAACACCTTTGTTGTTTTATTTGCTGACAATTTCAGTCATTTTTTGTTGGTTTTAATCCCTGTAAAATTCTGTGTGTGACTAATAAGTGTTCCTTCATCTTTCCTGCAGGGCTATGTGATGGAAGTATTACTCACACTGGAGTCTGTTGTGGATAACTTGGCTGAATGTCTCAAGAACAACGATTTTATGGCTTTATTAACAAGGTTCTTCCTCTTCTTCTTTTTTTTTTAACTAGAATTTAAAATTTGACAGAGGAGTTGTTTGTTTATTTTAAGCCATATAACACTGGATATGTTTGTTTCATTGCAGAGCCTCTTCTCCAGATTTCATCACAAGTTTCAAGCTGCTCTCCAACAGAAAAAGCACAGGGCAACTCAATCTCAGACGAGAAGAGAGGAGTCGCCACCAGAGAAGCTCTTCTGTCCCCAAGAAGTTTGGGGAGGCAGACAGGTGGTCTGACCTGCCTCGCAGCGCCACACTCGACCGTATCCAAGCCTGTGAGCAGCACGCTCTGTTAGCAAAGACCCGCAGCCCATCCTCGTCCAAAGACAACATCAACGACCCAACCAACATCAACCACCCCAGCAACCTGCTCGCCACCATCTTCTGGGTGGCGGTGTCCCTGATGGAGTCCGACTTTGAGTTTGAGTATCAGATGTCTCTGAGGCTGCTGAACAAGCTGCTGGGTCACATGTCGCTCGACAAACAGGAGAACAGGGAGAAGCTGGAGAAACTGCAGAGCCAGCTGAAATGGAGCAGCTTCACCGGGCTCCAGCAGCTGCTGCTGAAGGGCTTCACCTCTGTGTCCACCACTGACCTCACGCTGCAGCTCTTCTGCCAGCTCACACCTGTGTCCCGAGTGCCTGTCGTGGACACGTCACAAGCTATAGGTACACAACAGATGACAATAGATAGATAGATCATGTTAGATTTTAGATGTCTGAGCTGTTATTCTGTGACAGTGTTGAAGTTTTTAAAGTTTTATCATCCTGAATAAGATTTCAAAGCTGTAAAGCTTCTTGAAAACAGTTATGCTTTGTGTTTCTAGGTTTTCCTTTGAATGTTCTCTGCCTGCTCCCACATCTCGTGCAAAACTTTGATGGCCCCACGCTGTTCTGCCAAGATGTTGCAGAGAGGATAGCTAAGGTTTGCTTCTGTTGCTTCATCTACTCCTAAAATTTTTAAGAGACAGATGTGAGCTAACAAACCTGTCATTTGTCTCATAACGCTACATTGTAGCTTGATTTATTCTTATCTTTCATATTGCAATATACTTTGGGGGAGTACTTTTCCAGCTCCTCTTCACTAAATTGTGGCCCTCTAGAACTGTTTTATATTGAGTTTGTAAATTGAGGGTTTGGGGGGTTTTTGTAATTTAAAAATAAAATAAATATAATAATTTTTTTCGTAGGTTTGTCTAGAGGAGAAAAACGCCAAGCTGTCCAACCTGGCTCATGTCATGACTCTGTACAAAACGCACTCCTACACTCGAGATTGCTTCTCCTGGGTGAACGTGGTGTGTCGGTATCTTCACGAGGCTTTCTCGGACATCACGCTCAACCTGGTCACTTACATGGCGGAGGTTTGTAGATCCACGTCAGATTACCAGTGAAATTAATTGTTGTCATTTTTAATACTGCAGCTTTAAGTGAACATGACGTTGTTCTTTTGAAATAGCTGTTGGAGAAAGGTCTCCCCAGTATGCAGCAGACTCTTCTACAGATCATCTACAGCCTTCTGAGTCACATGGACCTGAGTGGGATTGAAGCCAAACCTTTCAACATAGAGGTGCTGAAGACGATTGAGAAATTTGTCCAGGTGGGTAAAACAAAAAGAAAGAAAGAAAGAAAGAAAGAAAGAAGAAATGGGAATCTGCAGGCAGTCGAGGAAGAGCTTTGTGTTCCTATAAGAGGAAAAAAAGGGAAAGAAAACAGTCTTATGTGAGCAGTCAATCTGCAGACACACCCAAACTATAAACAGTCTGCCGTTCTGCCACAGGCTCAGGCTCTGCTTATACTCACACTGAATCCATTTTCCTTTAGCTTCCCACTGTGAGCTGACTGCCAGAACACTTGTCTCTAAAAATAGAACGACAATAAAACACAGAGAGAGACGTTTGTAAGTGTTTCTTCCTAAACACGTGGCTGTGTTGTTGTCTCTCTGTGTATACGGATGTGTGTGTGTGTGTTGACTTTAGACGGTCCATTGGGGGGAAGCGCTGAATATCCTGAAGCTGGTGGTTTCTCGATCGGCCAGTTTAGTGCAGCCCTCGTTCCCACAGAGTGACCTCTGCTACGAGGACATCAGCCGCGTCTGGGACCGCTCCTCCAAGGCCCTGCCTGGGAAGACGCTAGATTTCCACTTCGACATATCCGAGGTGGGAGACTTCTTCTTCTTCCCTGATTCTCTTTCTGTCATGTGTGAGAAGGCTTGAGTGTAATGCTTGTGCGTGTTTTCCAGGGTGTGGTGCATGTGGAAGTTTAGTGGGATTTTGTTGAGCTTTAGCAAAGGAAACATTTCTTCCCCTTCCTCATTGCTGATTTGTGTTTTCACCAAGCCTCTCGAGATTAGCCCGAAAGCTCAGAAGGTAAACACAATTAGGCAAGCAGTGCAGAGCTGGAAAGTGATGTGAAAGATAGCGTCAGAGCGGTGTATGTGTGGGAACTGGACAGAGAGTTATTTGTGTAGTTTATGAATGGCAGGAAATGATGTCAGCTCTGAGCTGTGTGAGTCACTTTGGGTTGCCTGCGTGTGTGTACTTAAACTTGAGACATACTGGACAAACCACTGGCACTTCTTTAAAAACCAACATCATTTTAGACTCAAGGAGGAAAAAAACAGAGATCAGGATAGTTTTTATTTTTACAAATGCGTCACATCCTCAGAATGCCAAGTGGAATAAAAACAGTGAACGGAAAAATAATGTCCCAGTTTATTTTAAAACATTTCCTAATTTTGTGTCCATGCTGTTAGACACCTGTGATTGGCCGGCGCTTTGATGACTTGCAACGCTCACCTGGCCAAGATGTGAAGAGCAGGACAACAGCAGTGACCCGCAGCACCTCCTCCACCTCCTCTGGATCCACCACCAACAACGTACTGGTGCCAGTCAGCTGGAAGAGGCCTCAGTCTTCACAGGTGAGCACGGTCTTCCGAAAACTGCTCTCAAAGGCGGCTTATTGACAAGAGATTAACTCCAGGCTTAAATGCGTACAGAAAAACAGCCTTTTTAGAGCACACAGGCTCATGTTCATCATTATTTTTTAGCTAAAGCAAAAAGCTACAAGTAGCAGATGGTAGGAAGCTACACCTGCAAAAAAGGGTTCTTGAAATTGCTTTTCTTCACCAGGGACTATATGCACGTCCATTCATTACACAAACAGGACCATTAGTTGTAACGTACTGTGATAGATGACTCAAGCTTTTGTTCAAAGTATCTTTATTTTCTCTCCTGCTCTGCAGAAAAGAACACGTGAAAAACTGGTGAATGTGTTATCTTTGTGCGGGCAAGAAGTGGGACTCACAAAGAATCCTTCGGTAACGTGCACTTTTTTTAAAAAAACTCTGCTGTGAATTAAATATGAACTTTAGATTGTGTTTCATTCCATTTTTTTTCTCTCCCTGTAGGTGATCTTCTCCAGCTGTGGGGAGCTGGACCTCATGGACCACCAGCCCAGCCTGGTGTCCTCTGACGATGGGACCCGAGAACCTGACAACATGGACGACAACACATCAGAGCAGCAGTTCAGAGTCTTCAGAGACTTTGACTTCCTGGATGTGGAGCTTGAAGATGGAGAGGTGAGAGTAAGAAGACCAAAAGTTTCCAGTTTGTGAAAGAACTCGCATATCCTCTCTCTCAACTCCTGTGACATCTTATGGATGTTCAGAAGAAATGTTGGAACGACTGATGCTGAAGTATTTGACTGTGTTTAGTTAGGTTTATCTCCTCTGTATAATTGGGTTTCTTTTTTTCTGCTTTTATTTTTCTGTCTGTGCTATCTAGGAGCTACAGGTAAGTTTAGCCACGTTGCAGTTTTACTTGCAGTGTTTTTCAAGAGTGTTTTTTCTGTGCAGACTATTCAGTGAACTGCCAAGGGGATTGCAAATGTGTGTGCATGCTCTGGCATTTATAAAATGTAATGTGAGACAGATACTGTCTCAAAGTACGCTGTTATCTCAACATATTTCTCAATATCACATCAGTCTGAGGATGAAATCAGTGGATTTTGTAATACTCAAGATATGAAGGAGTTCTTTAACACAAATGTTTCTGCCAATTCACCACCACCTTTGCTGTTTTGGTTATAGATCAGGGAGTTCTGGATACACTGTGAAGCAATTACAACACTCTAAAGCTCTGTCAAACTCTTAGAAACCCGATCCTGCACAGCATGGTGGTGTTAATACACATACACAGTGTAGGGGATGTGTGTGCATGTGTTAGTGTTAGAGAAGGGCCTTCCTCATCAGTGCTTCAAAACTCAAGGCTGTTCTCTGTTGCAGGGAGAGACTATGGACAGTTTTAACTGGGGAGTACGCAGACGCTCAATGGACAGTCTGGACCGCAGCGACCTGCAGCCGCTGGAGGAGAGTCAGCTGTCCAGCAGCATGCCCAGTCTGAGCAAGATCACCCATGAAGACTCAGACGAGTCGTCTGAGGAAGATTCCCTCACTGCCAGCCAGATCCTCTCTCACTCACAGCTCGTAAGTTTACTAAATAAATCAGTGTTGTTGAAGGAAAAGGGGAGGGAAATCTTATCGTCGGGGTAACTGCAAGCCTTGAAAGAGTGGAAATATGTAAGTCTTGTCCAAAAAGGCATACTCGATTAAAATAACAGGGTTCTATCGTTTTCAGGAAAATCTTAGTCAACAATCTCAAACATTTGAGAAAAAAATTCTCTGACAACATATAAATTTCTACGTGCTGCAGGCTTTCAAAGTTTTGCATCATCTTTCTGTAACTCAGCGCTGATTGGTTGTCATGCAGTTTAAGCTAAAGTGGCAGATGGAAAGCCCATGTGTCCATGCAGCTGTCATCCCACTCCTCTTCTTGTTCTTAGTTTGTCAGCCACTCTTGCAGTCTGGTTTCTTACAGGCAGTTCAGAGAAAGTATCAAAGTTTTGAATCTGGTGTCAGATATTCAGATATTAGATGTGCCTTTTAAGAGAAGGTACTAACAACATTGACTTTGTCTCTTTGCAGACTGTCAACCTCTCACCAACAGCTGAAGGCAGTATGGACTCTCCCTCCACTTTTTTTGATTCAAGTTCAGCTCCTTCAACTCCTCTGAACACCAAAAATCCTAGCTTTGAAGTCCAACTTCCAGAGGACTCGAAGCAGCGGGTGAATAAGGGCTTCAGAGTGTCTGAGATTCTGGGAACTACTAATTCATATCGCAGTTCAATGCTCGAGTTCTTTACTAATTTTGCCAAATAGGAGCTTTTCTGTTGCATTTCTTCTTTCATAATGTCTTGAATGTGTTATGTGCTTTGGGATTAGTTTATCTGAAGTATTCTTTTGTGGTTCTCTGACTTTTCTACACATCTTCTCTTCAGATTAGAGCATGAGCCAGCCATTTTATTTTTAATTTTTAGTTGCATGCTAAAAGAGAATGGACTAAAACCTGCAAGTGGGCAAATCATCTTTGGGCTCCAGGCTAGTTTTTACTCTAATTTAAAGTGACAGAGGTTATCGGGGGATGTTAGGAGGTCGTAGAAGAAGTCTCTTTTCTCTCTGTGTCTGTCTGTTTAAGGCAATGTGTATACCTATAAGGCTTCTGTGTGGGTGGCAACAACTAAAAACCCTTGGCATGTGGGAGCTCAAGAAAGGTTTACACATTGCCTGCCCCCAAAAAACACCACAACAACAGAGCCACAATGCTGGCTTGATTCAGTTGTTTTATAACCGTTTTGATTGGCAGAATTCATAAAATTAAATTTACAAAATTAAAGCATTTTTAAAGTAAAACGAAACATCACAAGGAGTGTCCGTAGGGTCCAATACCAAGGTTAGTGTTCACATTTTATCAACAGAAAATACCTGTCTGATAAGAATAACAGAAGGAGCACATATCTGTGTACTGTAGCCTTCACTGCATGCTGCTACATTTGTTGTGATGACTTGTGTTTATTTTGACATCAGCTTTGAAAGACTGCGTCCTTATTTCTGTTTTTTAGAATGACTCATCTCTAGATGATGAAGACACAAACATCCATGAAGAAGAGCTCTCTCTCTGCATCACTGAGCTGCCCCCTGACTTCAACAGCGGGGACAGTTTGACGATGGACTTAGTTCACTTTGAATATAGAGGAGAGCTGGACTTTGATGGCTGCTTACCCAGGTACCCATTCACAACCCTCTTCATAGATACAAGCCCAACTGGACGGCAGGAAAGCCAGTCTAGTACCTGCACTCTTTTACTATGAAGCCAAGCTGTTGTAATACATGCAGAATGTCTTGGCATTGTCTTGCTGAAGTAAACAGGGACAATCTCTGAAAAAGACGTGGCTTGGATGGCAGCATATGTTGATCCAAAATCTGTATGTACCTTTCAGCATTAATGGAGCCTTCACAGATGGTCAAGTTAGCAATGCCATGGGCACTAACACGCCCCCATACCATCACAGATGCTGGCTTTTAAACTTTGACCTGATAACAATCCAGATTGTCCTTTTTCTCTCTGGTCTGGAGGACATGACGTCCATGATTTCCAAAAACAATTTGAAATGTGGACTCGTCAGACCACAGCACACTTTTCCACTTTGCGTCAGTCCATCTCAGATGAGCTCGAACCCAGAGAAGCCGGTGGCGTTTCTGGGTGTTGTTGATATATGTCTTTGGCTTTGCATGGTAGAGTTTTAACTTGCACTTGTAGATGTAGTGATGAACTGAGTGTTCCCGAGCCCACGTGGTAATATTCTTATATTCTTCCTCAACTTTCCCAGTCTTTTATTGCCCCTGTCCCAGCTTTTTTGGAACACATTGCAGGCATCAAATTTAAAAAAGAAAAAAAAATCAGTTTATCAGTTTGAACAATAAATATCTTGTCTTTGTAGTGTATTCAGTTGAATATAGGTTAAACAGGATTTGCAAATATCTTGTCTTTGTAGTGTATTCAGTTGAATATAGGTTAAACAGGATTTGCAAATCATTGAATTCTGATTTTATGTATGTTTTACACAACGTCCCAACTTTATTGGAATTGGGGGTTGTACATAAAGTCAGTGATTTTTTTCATGACTGCTTTCTCTCTGTGTCTGTTCAGTCTTGCAGAGGAAGAGACAGACGAAGCTCTCGAGTCTCGCTCCTCACCGCCTCCTTCGCCCTTCTTCTCCGCCATCCTCGCAGCTTTCCAACCTGCTGCATGCGATGATGCAGAGGAGGCTTGGAGGAGTCACATCAACCAGCTGGTGTCTGACTCAGATGGATCCTGTGCCGTCTACACTTTTCAAGTGTTTTCTTCACTATTTCAGGTATTTAATGGCCTTAGAGTAAGCATACACCTAAATTCTTTTAGCAGTGAGCCAGGGTGAGCGAGGAGGTAACCGGATTAGTCTTTCACCTGATTGACCTTCCAATCAGAAGTCATCCAATTAATCACAAATAGAGGCTGCAGTGTAGATGCTTTCAGCTTGAAAATCCTCCAGCCTTCATTAAGCAGATGTTGTTCACTTCACCAAGCAAAGCTGACAGGGAAGAATTTCATGACAAAAGAGTGATAATGACACACTGTACGCACCTTAAATGATGTAGAAGTGATTCTGACAGTATCACAGCAGGTCTCACTCTCTTTTTTTCTGCCTTGCAGAATATTCAGACTAAATTTTGCTCACTGACCTTTGATGCTGTGAGTTATCTCGGTGACGGCCTCAGAGGATTAGGATCAAAGCTTCTGAGGTCCTCTCAGATGCTGACATCATGCTCAGAGTGTCCAACACTCTTCATTGATGCAGACACTGTGAGTAACATGATATTTAAAAGCTCTGCTGTCACTAATTTTTAATAGTTTGACTTATTATAAGTGGTCATTGAACTTCTTTTTTCACAGATCATGTCTTATGGACTCCTGGAAAAAATGAAGTTCAGCGTTTTGGAACTTCAGGAGTACTTCGACACTTACAACAACAGAAAGGAGGCGGCTCTCACTGTAAGGAGATTAAAAATATATACTTCCAGACCAGCTGTTTCAGGTTGTTTCTGTTGTTTTAATGCTGTTTCTGTTGTCTTCAGTGGTTGAACAACTGTAAAGCAACCTTCCCCAGAAGTGCCGAGGGCAAAGTGATAACATGTCAACCAGCAGAGCTCGAGGAAAAGGTGAAACTTTTATCTTTTGAGTAGCTGAAGCAGTAGCTCGAACATGCTGGTGATGTGTTAAATATTGAAGAAATGCTAAGAGATCCACTCCAACTGACCTTTCCTGCTACATCCTTTGCATTACTGTGTGATTAGCTCTGTGAGTGTTACCTCTCATTTTTAAGTATCTGACATCTTGAAGCTGGCGCACGTCACATTAGTGTACCTCATTTCAGTGGGCACTGTGATTTTTTTTCAGCTAAGCTGAGCATGAGAGCAGGTTCTCCTAAGTTGCATCTGATACAGCTGTGAACTGTTCTGCTCACTTTATGTAAAACTGGGGGTTGGAAACAGCAAAATTTACAGTTTTGCTGTTAAATTTGGTTCTCAACACCTAAAGTGTGACACCAAAGTGAGTGTGTTTATGCTAACTGACAGGCAAAACACTTTGCTTTGCTTTTTTTACTGAGAGTTTTAATTAAAGGGATCCTGTGGAGTTTTTTTAAGTACACAAAAGTTACACACCAGTGTGCTTCTTTCAGATCTATTTAAAATTTCTGACATAGTTTGTGTCTGTGTTTTCTACCTCTTAGTCTTCTCCCCTGTATCTGTTTAGGCATTTTATCTCCAAGTGTTGTTTCCCTTTTTTGCTTAATTAATGTGACAATGTTAGTAGAACTGTTTACATCGACTACATGCACCTAAATGCAGGGCTGGGTTAATCAAAATTTTTCAAAACCTGTACCAAAACTGATACCTTCATTTTGTTATCAGTACAAATTTTATAATATTAATTCTAACAAAAAGAAAATTGCGTGAGATATTACGGTACAAATCTTCAGTTTTAGTTTTCAGCTTTAGTATTTTTCTACTCTGAGAAGTTTTCTTACATAAGAAAATAAACAACAAATAATTACCAGTGCAAAAGAACAGTGTTTATAACTATAAATAAACTTTCTTCTTCCAATTCCTGTTTTTTTTTTTTTGTTGTTTTGTTTTTTTGTTTAATGTTAAAATATCAACCCAACCCTCCTTCTTTGATAGACATGATACATGATAGTAAGCAGCCAGATAGATAGCAGTTGGTCAGCCCATCAGCTGCTAACCGGTAACTTCTCTATCCAACTGCTTCAGCTAAGCAAAGGTAATATAAATGTAAACGTTTATGTATTTATTTATTTTGCTTTGGGCCAGCCTCTCATCTGCTAACCAAATGAGAGGCTGTATACAGCTACACCCAGTGGCTGGAAGCTGTTCGTGGCAGCTCTTGTAGGGGGAAATCAACACAAACACATTATTAATTAATTCATTATCACGAGAAAACAATCTTTTTTATGTTGAGATAATGAAATAATAAGTCGTTATCACGAGATAACAGTGAAGGGAAAACAAAAAGAAAAATCCATGGCCGTTCTCGTCTTCCGTAGCCCTGCATGCTGTAACCACATGTAACGTAACAGCCAATCACTGATGACATTTTCAGATCTTGGTCACATGATTAACCCTTTGGGTACTAAAACTTGGCACCTAAAGACGAGGCATATTTTGATACTTGGAACTACCAAAGCATTTCAGTCCGTGCCATAAAAGAACCAAAGTTTGGTACCCAGCCTTACCTAAATGCATGTGTCTATGCAAAACAGGCAACAACTCTTAGTGGGAAAAAAAACTACTAAATTGAAAAAAAAAAAAAAAAAACCTCCACAGGGAGCCTTTAATTATAAGTTATGTCCAGCCATCCTTTCAGTTATGATCACAAACGTCTTTTTTTTTCTTCCTGTTTGCATGCTAACTACCTGACATTACCTGTGCTTCACTATAAACTGCATGCCCTTCTTTTGATTCTGTCTCCTGACTTCTTTTCTGTCCTGTAACATGCTTGCTTTATAGCAAATGGAGTCTCTGGCTGTAAGTTGGAAATGCTTGTTCTTATTGTTGTTTAAAAGTTATTTTTCATTGCTTATATACGTATTTAAATCTAAGTCTGTAGTAGAATTAAGGTTTATTACTGTATTTCTGAATACCTCTTGGCTTCCCTCACAAAGTATGAAGTGACATAAGAAAGAAGAAGTTTGAACAAGCCTCTTGCTAACCATCATGTTTCTCTTTTAGCAACTGGAGCTCTGTCAGAGACTCTACAAGCTCCACTTTCAGCTGCTGCTGCTCTTTCAGTCCTACTGTAAGCTGATTGAGCAGGTCCATGCAATAAGCTCTATTCCTGAGGTTGGTTCAACTTTGACTTTCTTTTGGAACCATGACAATCTGTGCATGCGTCTTATAATATTGTCCCTCTTTAACTTTCAGCTGACAAACATGTCCAGAGAGCTCAATGAGCTGAGGAGCAGCCTGAGGGTAGCAGCGGCCTCAGTAACGAACAATGAGACTGCCGCCCACGAGAGCTCCGCCTTCAGCTCCTCTGAGGCGGCTGTTCAAGCCATCCTGGAGTGTCTGAAGAACAAAGAGTTTCAGACAGCCATCCGCAATATTCGTGAGTGCAGGTAAGTAAAAAAAAAATGGCTTGTCATACATTTTCATGCTGCCAAAAAGACTGAAAAACATAAGATGTTTTCATTACAGAACAATGTGGCCTAGCGACATCTTTGGCAGTCCATCTGAAGACGAGGTCCAGACATTACTCAACATCTACTTCAGGCATCAAACCTTGGGTCAGACGGGAACTTTCGCACTCGTGGGTTCAAAGCAGGACCTGACAGAAATCTCAATCAAGCTGATGGAACTCAACGGAGAGATCCGGGACATGATCCGGCGAGCCCAAGGCTACAGAGCCATCACAGCTTTCCTTCCAGACTCCCGCGTTACAGGCTCAACTCTCTGATGTCTGCCTGAAAGCGTGCGACACCCATTCCTGCATAGCACCCTGTCTCACGCTGAGCCTCTGGTCCTGTCTGAGGTTGCTGCTATCATCTCAGTGGCTAAGGAGCACTCTGCTCTCTCAAGGACAAAACAAAACATTATCCCGTTCTACTCCTCTTGGTCTGAGCATGTCAGAATGTTGAAATCGCTAGATCTTCAGATTTGCATAAATACTTTTATTTTCATGGGAAGATGAGAGAAACAGAGCCTTTTATTGCACTAATAATAGAAAATGTCACAAAGCAAACAACTTGCTACTGAGGTCAACAACTTTCATTTTTAACAAAAACAAACCAAAGCTAAGTGGTTCTCTTTTAGTTTTGTTCTTTTAGTTGTCAAGGGAAAATGTGCAATCCTTCACAGAAGTGGAAGACTTTTACTGTATCCTGAAAGAATGTATTTGAATTTCATACCATTGGAAAAAAAGAGCATTGTTTGAACAGAAAAAGGGAGACTCCACAACTTGGAGTGGTAGTTGGTCTTTGTTGTGTGTCTGTGTGGGTGTGTGTTTGTGTGCGGGTGCTGGAGTGTCTGATGATAACCTGACGACCATCACAGATGGAATTAAAAAAAAAACACTGTTTTAGAGAATCAGTGTTTGCATTTAACTACTTCAACATGCTGCAAGACTACTGTAATGTCTCCTAAACCCACGCACCATGATGCTGTGCGGTTTATCTGTTACCTAAAACATCTTACTGTACCTTTAACTGTGCAGCTTTTAAAAAAATAGATAATTTATTTATATTATTTGCAAGAGGAAAACATGCTTTTATCTGACTAGTTTTATAGGAAACAAATATTTTGTTTCACTTAAGCCTGCCAAGCTCGCAAATGTTATGTACTATAGAGTGTAATAGTAATGTTTATGAACAATTACAGAAGCTATTTAAACTGAATTATTGTACAGAGTACAAGTGGGGCTTTGCTCAAAGTCATAAGATTGTATTTTTATGAACTTATAATACAAGTTGCTTGTAGATTGAGAGAAATTTATGGTGTAGCCTCTCGCCTTGTAAATACTGTTGCCTTTGCATTGTACTTTATTTTGGTGGTCTATAAATTCATGACATGAAAAATAAAACTTACATTTGCTAACTTTAGATCTATTCTCTTTGAGATTTTTATTTTGTTTTCGCTTTTCAAGATTTATGGGGCCGAGGGGTCTGGCTCCAGCTCACAAATGTCTGCCTGAGAAGCTTAATTTAACCACAACTTAAGCAATTTAAAAAAAATAATAATTTAAAACTTCCTCTTTCTCCCTCAGAAAATGTTTAAAAATATGAAAAAGATGAGGAGATGGGGTAATCTTGGGGCGTGGCAATCAAAGCTGTGCTCAAGTTTTAGATATAAAAATAGGATTTTGCACTGCAACCATATGTGGCAGACTATGAAACAAAACGGAACAGATGGATATGTTACATGGGATAAAAAATGAACAGTAAATATAAAGAAACAAAACGTTACAACAGGTGTGTCAATGTTATCTAGAGAAATGTAATGATTTAATCAATATATTAACAAGTTTAGAAAATCTATCAATCCATTTGGTTTATTTTTTCAGTTAGAAAAACGAATAGTTATATAATATGAAAACTCTGAAATATTTACACCGTTGCATATGAAATCGAAATAAAATATTTTCCAGTAATTTGCAAAAAGTTTTTATGGTTTTATTTTCATCGTTAAATGTTTGGAGCTTGATCAATGTTTTGAGAAGACTGGCACTTTACCTTGAGAGAATAAATCATATAGTCACAGCCATTTTATGAGAAGCAGTAGAAAATATCAAAGTACAATGACTTATTGCGGTCTTTGTAGTTTAAATTAACCCTTTAAGGCGGAACTTGTTAAGAAAATGAAATTTTGAGTATTTATTCCATACGAGTCCAGCCTGTCAAATGTCAAATTAAACCAGTTTTAATATTCTAAGCATATTATTACGTGGATGGTATTTTAATAGTGTTTTAATACAGATAAAGATGGTAAAAACAATAACTTGGTAGGTTCGACTAACGGTAAATTATAAACATATCTTGGTGTAATTTAAGGGCAGAATATAATAGATAAAAATCTGTTTGAATTATTCTCAAGAGACTCTTATTGTGAAGTCACCCTGACTTCCGGTGCATGGCGCGCGAGGTTTGTTTTCCTGCAGAGGCCGACTAGCATGTCAAAGTTTATGTTATTTTGTTTCGTGTTTTTTTGATTCGTCATTAAAATGTTTTGACATTGTCACGATATGAGAGAAGAAACCCTCACACGCTGTCATGGTGAGTTGAAGTAACTTTTAAGACTTCGTATATTTTCGCTGGCAGGTTTCGTTCTTGAAGGAGTAACTGAGTAACGTTGATCATAGTTATTGACTAACGCAGTAACCAATCGTGAATTGAGTTTCGAGACAGTTAATAAGTCGTTAATTCACTTTACCTTCTTGATTATTTCTCTATTATGTTGTCAAGCTTTTTGACCGTAAAGTTAGCTCGTGCCGATTAGCAGTGAGCTACATAACAGCAGCAGGCAGCTCATACCTGAGATGACGTTAACGGTATCGCTTCATTTGGTTTAAACAGACCAAGCTAAGATATGAGACATTAACAATTGGTTAAGTGTGTGATGAAAACTTTGTCTTCGCAGGTGTGCCATATGACAAATTTTAGGGGTTATAAAAGTGGAGTGATATGGATTTACCCTCCAAAAACATGTACAACACATTCAAAGATGAAATCTGGACAGGTAAGATGTGTACGGAAGCCCTCGTTGGTCATACAACTATTAATGTTTATTTTCTCTTTTCTCTTTTTGCACTTTTTGTGAATACAGGGTACTTTTAGTTGTTTCTCAAGATTTCTTGCAACAAAACGATACCATTTAATCATTAAAAGCATCAAAATGTTTCAGTCCTGGGTATATTAAGATACTTTATCCAACATGAAAATCCAAACACAACATATTGTGCAGCAGCAAAATAAAATGAAGTGATTTATGAAAGAGTTTCTTCTTCTCATAAGCTCATCATCTGTTTCCGTTGTCTTCGCGTAGAGCTGGGACCACTGGATCCAGACTGGTTTGAATCTCTGACAGCTGAAACATGTAATAATGAGGAGAATGTCTCTGATCAGGAGGACCTCTGCGCAAACCAAGAGGGACATTTTAAAGCACCTTTTGACAAAACTGCAGTCAGTGCAGACAGTCAGCTGTTTTCAACCCCAAAGCTCTTCAGAAACAGACGAGCCGCGTCACCTGAAACAGAGAATGAGCAGTCATTTGCTGCTGAAGGTAATGCTTCATTTTTCTATAATCATGTATTTACATGAGTTCAAAAAATGACTGTTACTGTTAAGTGTCATAAATTGCATTAACGATCCTGCATTTAAAAGCTTTGGTGAGGCTGGATGTCAAATTCGTTCCCTTTGGTGCATTTTAGAAAAAGAAAAGATGCCATGGACAGCAACAGAAAGTCCATGTCTGTTTCAGATGTCCAAAGAAGAGTAAGTTGCACAAGTCTGACTCTTTAATGTCTCTTTAGTGTTGTTTACAGAGAAGTATATTATATTTTTTCCAGATTAATTTTCAATTATTCTCATTCAAATATAAGTTTTGTGAGAGTATTGAATATCTTGTCTTATGTCAGAGTCCCAGTCGCAAAGTATGGCAGTATCCAGCCCCAAAGTCTGGACAGTTTTGGTAAGCTGTAAGCTGTTGTTGTTTCCTATGTTAGTTATATTTGAAAGGAGATTTAATCACCACATGTAATTTCTTTGTTTTGCTTTTACAGATCTGCTTCACACACCACAAAAATCCCCTGTAAGGGACTTTTCATTTCTTTTCAAATGCCTTTATTTTGAGTCAGATTTCGTTTTGATAATGCATAACAAAGTTGCGATTCTTTATCGTTTCTCTTGATGATGTAGATGAGCTATGCGAGGCAGATATCTGAGAGTCTCGGTGCAACGTTACATCCTGATATAACGTGGACCAGTTCTTTGAACACCCCAACAGGAGCTCCATCCACCCTGATTTTGAGTAAGCAAAAAACTTCCCATAGTTTCCCATAGACCCCTTCACAACCTACGTCCTCATAAAGATGTGCACACATTTTGGCTGCAGAAGCGACGTTTAGCTCCGTTCATTCAGACAAGTTATCGTTCTCTAAACACCAAATTTAAACTGTAATCAGCATAAAAATGAACAGTTGTTCTGTGGTTGGTTATCAGAAACAGTACCATACCATGGAGTCAACTTCTGTGGAGTTCAGTTCCGTAACACTGTTAACTGGGGACTCTCAGCCGAACATGTCAGTGATGGTCAGTTGAGAGTCACCAGTTAACACTTTATACTGAAACACCAACAACGTAATGAAAAAGTTGGTTTAGAGCTTTATTGACACAAGTTCATGTCTTTAGTATCACAGTCTAGTCAGTATCAACAGATAATGCAGTCATAAGCATCTAGTGATAGTTCTGTGCTTAAACTCCTCTCTGGGTTCTGGGATTTCTCCACTAAAAAACGTCTGTCCACTGAATATCTGTCCACTTGCTGATCTCCTATATCCGCTCACTGTTTTTTCACGAACCTGGGAGTTGTTTACCATCCACCAAAGTGATGAAATTATTAAGATAACTCCCTGGTGTTGCTTGACAAACCAAGTGCTTCTGCAGTCAAGTCACATGCGCATCTGCCACGTTGATAAACAAATAATCCCTTTGTAAATCTGTGTACGTGAAAACAGGGTATTTGTAAAAATCATGACCCTGTCTTTTTTGTTACAGCGAAACAAGATGAGAGTTTCTGCCCTCGGGGTTTGTCTGCAGAGAAAAATGTTGTTGTGAGTACTCTGTCATACAAACATACTACATGGAGACGAGTTACATATATGATGTGTTTTTTTTTATCTCTAAAGCTTTATTTTCCACCTCCCTCAGCTTGTGCGGGAGCTTTTCCCGTCTCTTTCCAACACATCCAGAGTTGGAGTGGTGTCACCAGAAAATGCTGACAAACCTGCTGTTCCACAAGGTGCCACTTTTTTACTAATTTTCAAGACAATGTGAAAACCCTGTTTAGAAATTTGACTGTTTCTTAACAGATCATAGATTTTGGATTCAAATGTATAAAATCTAATAACAGCTGCTCTGTCATCACCAGGTGTGTGTTCACCTGAGTTTGTTCAGAATCCAGAGTCCCATGAATCTCCCACGTCTCATCCTCATCAGAGTGACGGCGTTTGGAAACGGGAGCTCCCACCTGCCGTCGAGGATGGAGAAATTCATTCCACTGTTTCAAATCCTGAAGGGGATGAAAATGCTCTCTCTGTGTTTTTCACCAACAGTAACTCCGCACTTAGAAAAGTCAAAACTGACAGAAACAAAAGAAAACAAATCAGTTCAGCAGAAGAACCGGGCCACAGCACCGCTGACGTCTCGGTGACAAAAAACGCTGCATCCACAGAACATGAAGCAGCCGATCAGGAACCTGGACAACTTCCCTCTTCCCCACCAGTGAAAGCTTGTGATATCGGAATCACACAATGGTCTCCACTGAGTTTATCCGAAATCCCATCTTGCATGGCTTCTTGCTACGATAATAGCGCTGTTATCAAAGTTAAAAACAATATTTTTACAGAGCAGTTACAAAAAGACTCAGATTCTGGAACACAAGTACAAAAACCTTTGAGTGTTACGGACTCTGGTTTTACCAAGAAGAAGAGGAAATTCATATACAGTGTTAAGACTCCAAAACAACCCGTTCAAGGAGAAGAGACACAGACTCAGAGGGCGATCTCTCCTCAAAGAATCCTGGATTCAGGTAAATAATTTTAATCCACACAAGTAGTTAATGCTTTAACATGTTTTGTTAAAAGGGGAGTTTTTTCTTCAATGATTGAATTGATCTTTCTTTTTTGAATTTCAGGGAAAGACTTGAACATGAACCAGTCGGGAAAAGCTTCTGCTGAGGCAGATCGCTGCAGAATAAATGAGATGCAAAAACAGCCCAGTGTCACTGGAGAAAACCACCTTCCTCCTGTACAAACAGAAGTTCAAGATCTTGACATGTCGCAGCTTTGCAGGGATTTTGCACAAGACTTGAGTGAAATGTCGGACCCTGATCAGCCGAGCAAAGCGGCCGAGGACGTCTCTGAAAGTGTCTTCTCTCCGTCGGCCTGTCTGTCAGCCGTGAAACAAGCCAAGCAGAAAGCGAAGCAAGCGAACGACAGGAGACACGATTCCACACCCGTCCAGAATAACCCCATCAGTGAGGTCACAATCAGCGACAGTGGATTTCAGTCTGCTGTGACAGACATGACTCACATGACCGCTCCATCATTTGCTCCTCCTAGCTCTGAAAACATCTGTCACAGTCAACAATGGTCAGGCTTTAAAAATGAACTCCACAGGACGACTCCTTTCCTATCTGCGAACGAAGAGCTTCAGGATAATATTTTACAAGGAGCTGAAACTGACGCCAAACAATCGAGTGTCATTAAGGAGAGCCGGTTGCTGAGCCCTTGCAGAGAGAACACATCAGCATGCGGGGCAAAGGGAGCAGTCAGTAATATGGATTGCGTTCCACCTGATGCTGAACTTTTTGTCAGTCTGCCAGAGAAAACAGTGATTTCTCTCCAATCCGTTCATACGTCAGGATTCAAAACCGCTTCAAACAAAGGGATACACATCTCCTCAGCCAACCTGCAAAAAGCGAAGCGTCTCTTTGAGGAGACTGAAGGAGAAAGGACTTTTCATGATCAACCAATGAAGTCTGAAAATCCAAAGAGTCATGATTCGGTGAAACAAACCACCTCTAACTTGAAGCAGCCTCGTGCTCCCAGTGAGAAATTAACGGAAACCAGTTTCCAGTTAACAGCCTCACAGAAAGCAGACGTTTCTGAGCTCTGCACTCTCCTGGAAGAAGCAGACAGCCAGTTTGAATTCACGCCGCTCAAAACTGCAGAGCCGAAACAACACTGTCAAGAGGACACCGCCTCCCTCCAGAATGCTGACAAAGAACTGGACCCTGATTTCCTTGCAGGTATCGACTTTGATGACAGTTTTAACTTGGATGCCGAGAAGCACCAGGTGGAAACTGTGATGCAGAAGAACATTAACTTAGATTCATATGGCAAAAGCAGCCATGTGACATCCAAAATCAAGAGTGAATCCAAAGTATTGTCATCGATGATGGAAGAAAAAGGCGGAGGGGGTACTATATCAGCGGAACGCCAAAACGTCAACAAAGCTGTGCAGGGATCCCATAATCCTTTGATGCTCGGTGTGGGGTTTAAGACTGCAGGAGGAAATGTCGTGAGAGTTTCAAAGAAGTGCCTGAGCAGAGCCCGAGCTCTGTTTGCAGATTTAGAGGAAAGTGAAAACTCACCTGACATTGAAAGTAAAAGTGCTGATGCTAAAGCGCAGCAGGAGCAGAGTGGGAATAATCAGAAAGAGGATAACGTAGAGGTCACATTCAGTGGAAATAATCCAGCAAAGAGCTGTTTTCCAAACACAGATGAGTCTGTTTGTCAGGAGGAACAGGTCACTGATAACACAGATGATGCAAAGACGAGTTTTAGTAACGGCAAAATGGACTCCGAGTCGTGTGAAGTCGGGTTCCAGCTGGCCAGTGGGAAAGGAATTTCTATTACAGCAAAAGCAATGCAAGAGGCGAACGCTTTCCTCAAAGACTGTGACGTTACCGACAGCAACACCAGCACGTCTTTAAAAGCAAGACGAAAGACTGAACCGTTGTGTCCGAGCATCCAAAGGTCAGGTTTTAGGGATACACTGGCTTCATCTGTTAAAACTCTTTCATGCACAACATCAAAGACTATCGACTTCCCCAACATCAGCCGTGGAATCTGCACAGCGAGAGGACAGAAAGTTTTGGTGTCGGATGAAGCCATGAAGAAAGCAGAGCGTCTGTTGAGTGAAAGTCATACGCCTGAGGACAAACAAAAAGCTCTCAACGATCGAATTCAGGTAACAGCACCCAACAGCGGAGGATTTCACACAGCTAGTGGCAAAGGTGTGGTCGTATCATCTGGAGCGCTCGAGAAAGCAGCACTGCTTTTCAGCGAGTGTGGTGAAGGTGGTGATCATTCAAAGATGCCGAAGCCAGCACCCGGGAGGAGTGGGTTTCAATCAGCGAGCGGGAAGTCTGTCTCTCTTTCAGCTGAGGCTCTCCAAAAGGCAAAAGCTCTCTTCAGTGACATCAGCTGTGACAAAAAGAGCCCAGACAGAGAAGAAAAAAGGGTTCAAAACTCTGAGAAACATTCTGGGTTCTCAACTGCAGCAGGAGCAAAAGTCCACGTGTCGAAGAAGAATCTGTTAAAAGCAAAAAACATGTGGAAGGATTTCGAGGATGAGTCCATTTCAGTGAAAGCGATGCAGGAAGCAGATGATTTTTTCATGGGCTGTGACATCACTGACAATTACAATGCAGTTTCAGTCAAACATAAACATGTTGGTGAAAGTGAGAAGAAGAAATACAGTCAAGACGTCAAGGTGGCAAACTCTTCTGAAAAGTCTAGAAGTGGATGCTCTGAGTTTGAAAACGTGAGACCAGTTACAGACTCTGAGAAGATGAAACCCCTGAGTGGTAAAAACCTTCACGAAGGGTTTTCTGAAAACACAAACAGAGCTCCTTCAAACGGAAATCTGCCTCCAAACAGCTTTTATCCCCCTGCTGTTGCTGAATTAAGCGCTGCTGCTGCTGCTGCTGCTGGATTCAGTACAGCCAGTGGAAAGAAGGTCTGTGTGTCTGATGACGCGATGGCAAAAGCAAAGTCTCTGTTCAGTGAAAGTGTGACATTTGAGAACTCAAACAACCAAGTGGATCGAGAAAAAGACAAAATGCAAACACAGAGCGGTGGATTTCAGACAGCCAGTGGGAAAGGAGTCACCATTTCTTCTGCAGCCTTAAAGAAAGCCAAAACTCTGTTCAGGGAATGCGATGAAATTCAGGATGAGATCAGCGTGAAACCAACACCAATCAAGGATTCTTGTAAACCACCAAGGAATCCACCATTCCAATTAGCCAGTGGTAAGCCAATCGCAGTTTCATCTGAGAGTCTCCAGAAGGCCAAAGCTCTCCTCAGTGACTGTACTGCAGAGATCGCTGCAGATTCACTCGGCGGTGACAAGAAACGAGATGAAAGTGAGAGAAGAGAGAAAGTACAGTGTGGGTTCAAAACTGCAGGAGGAGCAAAAGTCCATATTTCACGCAACAGTTTGTTGAAAGCTAAGACCTTTCTGAAAGAATTCGCTGATGGGGACCTTCATGGTGACGCTCATGAGTCGGATTCCTCAAAAGCTAAAGATGTGGAAAGAACTTGGAGTTCTGCCACGTCAAAGGAAACACCTACTGTAAATAAGTTTGAAGCCCTCCGAAATTCAAGTTGTATTTTCAACAAAGACGAGAAACCGATGGATGAATTAAAGCTTGTAGAGGAGAAAACGTCTCCATCCAGGGTGAACAAACTTCACGACAGCTTCGCAGAGGAAATGTCAAGTGTGCTGGACCGTGAATCAGACCAGACGACCAGGAGTGAGTCTTCAGTTTTGTGCTTGCAGTCACTTCATCTTCACGGCTGCACTGAAACCCAGCAGAAGATTCTGGCTCAGGAGGCTCTGGACTGCACCAGAGCTTTGTTAGAGGACGAGTCTGTCACTGGACAAAACCTCTGTGAGTCAGAAAATGCTCCGCTGCAAGACGGTTTGAAATCCTGCAAGGCATCTGCAGAGGAGTGCAAAGGACGAGGGAAGAGACTCGCAGAGGACCAGGATGTGGTCGGTGAGTGTTTGTGGCGTTTGTTCATGCTTCATTGGTTTCTGTGTTTTCGGATCCTCTCTGAATCTCGAAGCTGAAGCTTTGACTCTTTCTGTCTGACACACTCTTGTCACTGATGTTTGTTTCAAAATATTTCAGGTCAGCCTCCTCTGAAGAGACGATTACTGGAAGATTTTAACAGGAGAGCTGATGGTGCCAAAGTTTCAACACTCTTACCAGAAATAAGCAGCCTAAACGGTAAATCACTGCAGAAAATATCCTTTAAAGAGCATTTCTCCCATGAAGATGAACTAACTTGTGATATTTTGGGGTTAATAAAGGTGTAATGAAAGACAGGGGAGTGTTCAAGTACAGCGACTCTCTTTATCCAAACATCACAAGGCCACACAGGTAAGTTAAGCCGTGCTTTGAAGCTGCTGCTCGTCAGAGGTGATCTCCTCTTCTGTGATGCATTGTTTCGTCTTGCAGGAGTGGAAACCAGTTTACAGAAGGCAGATTTCTAAAGACAACGCCAACACAGCACTCGGCGCCAGGGAGCAGCAGGACGCCAGCATTCATTCCTCCGTTCCTCAAGAATCCAAAGACAGAGAGCCGCAAGAATGCAATGCTCGTGGAGAACATAAGAGCACCTCCTGCGTTTGTTCCTCCGTTCAAAAAACAAAGAATTATTGTCCAAGAGAGCTCTTCTAAACCACAGGAGAGGGAGGACAAACACTGCAGTGCAGTTGGAGTGCCAGCTAACAGCAACACTCATGTTCCACTCACTAAGAACACACAGAGCCCTGCAGAAAGAAGGTGTAATACTGAAAGCAAAGTTGACAAAGAGACGGTGGCCTTGAATGCCACCACAGAAGATGATCCACTTAATACTGAAAACCTTGCAGAAGGTGAAGTAACCTCCTACTTGAGTCGGTATCATACACTTACAATGCACAGCGTGTAATAATAATGTATGTATGATGTTGCAGAAATGTTGCAGGATCTTCATAACATCGAGCTGGCCCGAGACATGCAAGACATGAGGATCAGGAAGAAGAAGCGTCAGACCATCAGACCTCTGCCAGGCAGTTTGTTTCTCACCAAAACGTCAGGAGTGTCGAGGATACAGCTGAAAGCTGCTGCTAATGGAAAGCCTCCTGGAAGATACACACAGAAACAGGCAAGGAGAGAAATGCAGATTCATTTGATGGGGTTGAAATTGGTTTGAAGACTTGCTTTAACAAATTCATGGTCCTGTTTTCAGCTGTATGGATATGGAGTTCATCAGCAGGTGTGTGAGATCAGCGGTGAGACGGCAGAGTCCTTTCGCTTCAGGCTGCAGCAGTTCATTAGACAGGAAGTGTTTACAGAAGGAGGTGGTGTTCAGCTCGCTGATGGAGGGTGGCTGATCCCCAGCAATGATGGGACTGCAGGGAAACAAGAGTTTTGCAGGTAATTAAGTCGCAGTGATTTACTTACTAGATATTAGAGCCCAACTGATAAGTCAACCCACTGATGATAGTGTATCAAGGATTAATTGACATCGCCATTTTTTACAATTTCATTCTAAGATTCTACCATTTTATTTAGCAGGTTTTTTTCCAAAGCAACATACAACACAAGCAACAAAGCAAGAGTGTTGTTTTTTTTTGTTTTTTTTTTCCTGTGTGATCCCCCGGTGGGTTTGGGATCCAGAGAATTACAGTTGTGTAAAGTGTCTTTGTGACATAAACAAAGATTTATGCAACTATTAATTCCCATTTCCACAATTATCTAAGATAAGACTATTATATAGTTTTAAAGTGGTGTAAGTTTAATCTTTGTGAAATATGTGGGTTTACAGTCCTCATGTTGACAGTGTTACTTATTAATAGGGATGCACCGATCCGATCCTAGTGTCAGGTATTGACCATAGACTGTATATAGAATGGACAGCATGGCTCCGCCTTTTAGCATTTTACGGTTTTGAAGCCAAAAAACCTCCGTCGCCATTGGCTGCCATTGTGCAACCAGAGTGCGCAGTAGAGACTTACGAGGAACTCTGGGAAAATCTGAGTGGAAACGGCTGACAAAAATAATTTATTTTTTTTATTTAGACAATCTAATCTCTTCTTAACTGTCCTCCCTGATGTATTTTATTATGTTATGTTGGGCAGATGTTGCGGCGTTCACTTTGGCGTTCGCTGCACCAGTGGTAGGGTATGAAGCTGGTTTATTACTCGAATGTTAGCTCTCAACTCAAAACAAAAACAAAAATAGGACAAGAGATGGCTTGTACCTCGAAAAACTCGTTAGATGGGACACTCATAAGTCAACGTATCGCTTTATGTAAGAATATACACAGCAGGCTGACTGTACAGATAACCATCTTCACTTTGTGGCGTCAACAGAGCGCTGTATGACTCTCCGGGTGTGGATCCTAAACTGATCAGTGAGGAGTGGGTGTACAACCACTACAGATGGATTGTGTGGAAGCAGGCGTCAATGGAGAGATCGTTCCCTGACACGATGGGCAGCGTCTGTCTCACCCCAGAGCAGGTTCTCCTACAACTCAAGTACAGGTACACAAGATTTATAGGTTATAATGGTCAAATGGTTTTTTCTGATGGTCACCCTTATGTTACTGTGAGCAAGCACAAAATCTGCCCATCTTTCTCAAAATGTGTGTAAAATAATTTATGCTTTTGTTATTTTTCTCCTTTTTTCAGATATGATGTTGAGGTTGACAACAGTCGCAGGCCAGCTCTAAGAAGGATCATGGAAAAAGACGACACAGCAGCTAAAACGCTCGTCCTCTGTGTCTGCGGGGTCTTCTCCAGGGGTCAGTCCTCCAAAAGACAGAGCGTCACTGACACCAAGACTCCACAAGGCGGCGATGCTCGAGTAGAAACCCCATGCGGGGTTGTTTGGCTGACAGATGGATGGTACGCCATCAAAGCGCAGCTGGATGAGCCGTTGACTGCCATGCTTCACAAAGGGCGACTGGCTGTGGGTGTGAAGCTGATCACCCATGGGGCTCAGCTGGTGGGCTCACAGGATGCCTGCTCCCCGCTGGAGGCCCCTGAGTCTCTCATGTTGAAGGTGAGACTGAAGCCCTAAGTTGGTTCATCCATTTATAAGATATCTAGATAACACGTTTGCTTGTTGATTGTTTAGATCTGCGCTAACAGCAGCAGGATCGCACGGTGGGATGTTAAGCTGGGCTTTCACAGGGATCCACGGCCATTCCTGCTTCCTGTTTCCAGCTTGTACAGCAACGGAGGGCCAGTCGGATGTGTGGACATGATCATACTGAGAAGCTACCCTATACAAGTATGTGCAGACTTTCTACAGCTATCACTACGGTTTCTCTTGATATTAAATGGTTGATTTACTCCTGACTGCCTTCTCACTGCGTTTCTCAGTGGATGGAGAGGAAACCAGATGGTGGTGTTGTGTTTCGCTCTGTTCGTGCTGAAGAAAAGGAGGCGAGACGATACAGCACCAACAAACAAAAAACCATGGAGGTCCTGTTTGCTAAGATTCAAGCTGAATTTGAAAAGGAGGAGAAAGGTAAGGGTTGTGCTTTCAGTGTGTTAAATGTAGGCTGAACAGATACTGAAAACATTTCATCTTCAGGCAAAAGCAAACCTCAGCGAAGAAGAAGAACAATCAGCCGTCAAGATATTTCAAGTCTTCAAGATGGAGAGGAGCTCTATGAAGCAGTGGGAGAAGACCCAGGTTACCTCGAGGTGACGAAGGATTTATTTCATTGTTGATTTGATTTCTGTCATGATTACAGGTTTAATCTGTTTGATTTTCCTGTCCAAGGCTCAGCTGAGTGAGCAGCAGTTAGAGACTCTTCGTAGCTACAGACGGTCTCTGATGGAGAGGAAGCAGGCGGAGCTACAGGATCGGTACAGACGAGCTTTAGAAAGCGCAGAGAACAGCGAAGGTGGCTGTCCAAAGAGAGACGTCACACCTGTGTGGAGGCTCTGCTTTGCTGACTCCATTGGACATTCCAGCAGTAGTGAGTCTATTTTATGTGTTCGTTTTGGATACAGTACAGTCTCTTGACTTTGATGACTTTTGTACTACAATGCTGATGTAGTTTTTTTTCATTACTGCTGCTTCTTCTCTTTTTGTTTATGAAGTTTGGCAGCTGAGTCTTTGGCGACCCACCTCTGACCTTCAGTCTTTGCTGAAGGAAGGCTGTCGTTACAAAGTCTATAACCTCGGCACCTCAGAGGGAAAGAAGCTTTCTGGGGGTGAAAGTGTTCAGCTGACTGCCACCAAGAAAACACAGTTTCAGGACCTACAGGTGCTGTTGAAACTAGGGCTGCACAATGTATCGTTTCAGCATCATAATCGCGATGTGCAAAAAATAATATCCATCTGGAGCCGAAAAATATATTGGAGCCTTTTGATTAAGTTTATGTAGCCTGTCTGCGTCCAATCATTGTAGATTTAACCACATTACGTGCAACAACTGGCACAGTCAGAAGACATTCTCAGCGCTCTGTCATCAGGTACGCAGAGCGACGTGCAGCATGAGTTGTCGAGCCACTGAGAGTGAGTGAGGGAGCTGTGAATGTGAACAGAGCATAGCAGAGATTGTGACAATCTGAAAGTTTTCTTAAAGTTAAAATCACATAAGGAGCTTTATTTAACACTTTCAGGGTTTAGCCTGCTGAAATTAAATTCCCCCACATTTCCCCCAGTGCTGAATTTATTTTAGAAATTACCGCTTCTGAAATCATTCAACATGAGATGAGATCTTCACAGAGATGCCCTGGGAGTGCTTTATAAAGGAAGATTTTTTTTCTGCATCTCTCTGATGTGAGAAGAATCACTTGTAGGAAATATCGTAGCTAGATATCAATAATTAACGGACATCAAGTGATTAAGACTCTTTGCAAACGCAAATAGTGGTCAGGGAGGCAGAAAGAGTCAGAGGCAGTCAGGTGAGAGTCTGTTATCATTTCAAGGAAAATTCAGCCAAACGGAATGAAGCAGTTAACTTTAAAAAAATACTGCAATATATTTCACAAAAAACAAAAATAT
Organism: Labroides dimidiatus; assembly: GCA_030710495.1. Lineage (NCBI taxonomy): Eukaryota > Metazoa > Chordata > Actinopteri > Labriformes > Labridae > Labroides > Labroides dimidiatus. The sequence continues at coordinate 22,788,539 of CM061154.1, forward strand.
CACAATGTCATTTCTTCCCAATATCGTGCAGCCCTAGTTGATACTGAATATCTTGATGCAAATATGGAAATTTAGGAGCAGTATTTTTAAATTTATATGAATATTGAAACATTTTATCGTTTCAGGCTTCTCAGGAATGGTTATCGACGCGTTTCCAACCAAGAGTCTCTACCCAGTTTGTGGATCTTCAGGGCCCAGATTTCCAGCCTCTATGTGGAGAGGTTGATCTGACAGGATTTATCATCAGTGTCATTGATGGACAGGGTGGGTGCTCGAACTGTCTCAGCTGTTGCATCCATAAATCTATTGTTGACTAAATGGGTGTCTTTGAACACAGGTTCCTCTCCCGCGTTTTATTTGGCTGATGGGAAACTAAACTTTGTCAAAGTGCGCTGTTTCAGCAGCCTGGCTCAGTCAGGTTTGGAGGATGTGGTAAAACCTCGTGTCTTGTTGGCTCTGAGCAACCTGCAGTTGAGAGGTCAGTCCACACATCCTACTCCCGTCGTGTACGCTGGAGATCTGACGGCCTTCTCGACAAATCCCAAAGAGGTTCATCTACGGGAGTCCCTCAGTAGACTTAGAAACCTGATACAGGTGCAGTGCTAAAGTCCCAAACCTCTTTTGCTGTTAAGATTGTTGAAACAGTTGTTGACTTATTTGCAATTAAATATAAAATTAGCTTTGCTAACACTAACTCTGATTTTCATTGTGTTTTAGAGCCAGGAGAACTTCTTCAATACTGCAGAGGAGAAGCTGTCACATTTGATCAGCTCTGATGGCCCACACTGCCTCTCCTCTCCGGCTCTGCAGACAGGAACTCCAGCTTCTTCAACAGGGAGACGACAAAGCGTAAAAACAAGTGTAGGTTCAAAGTGATATCTGGGGTCGTTTATTATGTTTCCTTTTTTAAACTTTAAGATTTAAAACTAAAAATTTCCCTTTTCGTGCAGTTAATATCTCCGCATCAAGTCAGAAGTCTTGGATCCTTCACACCTGTCAGCAAGAATCCCTCTTCAACAAACGGTTCAACAGAGACAGATCCAAGCAGCCTGAAGAGAAAGAGAGCCCTGGACTATCTCTCTCGTATTCCTTCTCCCCCTCCTCTTTCCCCTCTGATCTCACTGAATTCTCCATGTGTGAAAAAAACATTTAACCCTCCTCGAAGGTCAGGGACACCAAGCACTTTAAAATCTGTACAGACTCCAGCTCCAGCTCGAAAACCCGTCAAACCACCTGTGGAGGAGGAATGGGTGAATGATGAGGAACTGGCTATGATTGATACACAAGCTTTACTGTAGGAACATACGACTGTGTTGACAAGTAAATATATATTATGTAAATAATTGTACAAATAAGTGTTGTGTTATGTGTATATATATTCAGTTGTTTTGTTGACGAAGTGGACTCATTAAAAATGTGAAATCCTTAACCCTCCATAGTGATCTACATTGTTTTCTTTATGCTACTATTTTCTGAAAAGTTTGGCCCCTGTGACATAGACTTAAAGTTTCATACCTTCAATTTACTTGACTGAGAATCTACAATTTTTTAATTAAAATCCAGGGTGTTTAGATAATTTAGATAAGCATTACTTAACATCTCTATCACCTAACAATAAACATTTTTTAAATTAACAAAAAATGAAATGTCATGTGTAAAACAAGATGTTTTGGCATGTTATCCAAAACAGAAATTTTCAGTCTTTTGGGCTACAAAGTACTCACAATTATTACTTTCAGCCTTTTTACGAAATGGAAAGTTTCTTATGAAATAGCAAGTTACACAATAAAAATAAAATACAAAGCTAACAATAAAGGAAACGTAAATAAAAATATAAGGTAAATTTAAAAAAAAAACAGTGACAGCAGAAGAACCCAACATAGACTGAGAGAGTAGGAATGATAAAAGATTAAAACAACAAAAAAATCTAAATATGTAAGAAGCTGATAAATAAAAGACCATTTAAAAAAAGATAATAGTTAAACCCAAAAGTTAAAATAGTAATGATAATGTCAGGTTTAGAAAAGTGATAAAAGTGAACAAGTAAACGCTAAGATTGAGGAAATGTTTGAGGGTTTTTAATATGACTAAGGGAAAATGCAAGAAATGGGAATTCTTATCTAAAAATTCGATGTTTTATTGTTTTTCGTCTGCGTTATATCAACTCAGTCCGGCTGGTGGCGCTGACGGGTGCACGACAGGTAGTGAAGAGAAGAAGAACGACGTCACTTCCGCAAATACAAAACATTTGCAATGTGAGGAGTCTGTACCGGGTTTATTTTGTCAACGTAGCAATTATTCATGTTTCTTTAATATCCACGGTAAGTGTTTATTGTCACTTTAGCTCTTTAATGTTATTTTACGTAGAAAATTTATTTACTTTATGCTTTTTTACCAGCCTTTTTTTTACGTATTGCTCGTCAGTGACCGCTAACATTTTGCTTGTTTCGGTTTCAGTTATAAGTAATGTGCATTAAAACCTCACAACCCCACCCCGAAAAGACCATAACACATCTTTCAATAATTGTGATAGTCATATGTCATATTTTTATTATACAAACATATACAGTTTAGTAAAATAAGGTTACCAAAGTGAAGCTTCTTGGTGTTAAGACTGAGAATTTACTATCGAGGTCACTTGTTTAGTCACATATAGACTACTGTCCGCTTATCTGGTCAAGTGCTGCTGAAAAGCATCTGAAAAAACTTTCAAATTTTACAAAATTCAGCGGCCAGATTGGCTCCTGTCTGTTCCCTTCGCACCAATGGGCTTTAGATGTATAAACTGCTGTCTTGGCTAACAGTGGAGGCCAAATTTGAGACACGTCTTCTGTCAGTAATACATAAAGTTACGTGGAACAAGACACCATGCTTCTTTCGTGGTAGAGTATTCTGCGTTTTGTCATGAGTACAAAAAAGAACTTCATTTCAAAATTCACTTCAACAAACTTAGGTGGAGTTATCATTGACGAAATATATTTACTGTTTGAACTTTTATGTCATCAATCTCTAATCCTGTGTTTGTTTCAATTTGTTTATGTTTGCTTTATGATGTTACTTAGCAATTTTTAAGTTATTTATTCTGAGTTTTTATGCCTTTAATGGGAGAGGTAAGGACAGAGGATAGAGTAGGAAACAGGATGAGAGTGTGGAATGTCATGCAGGAAAGTCACCACAGGTCTGTTTTGAACCCGGGCCTGCTCAGGGTTTTGCCTTATGGAGCGCGGCCTAGACCACTAGGCCATCTGTGCTCCACTTATCAATTTTTAATTCAGTTTGCATTTTCATTTTTAGTTTACTTACTTGTCTTCTATTGCACTTTTGTTTTAATGAATACCGAGGGGTTTTAAGTAATTGTTTTTTACAGCTTTGTTGTGTGGACCCCAGTAAGACTAGGAACCACACTGTGGGAGCTAATGTGGAAGAATAAAGTTGTGGATCATTTGGTTTTCAGCTTTTAAACGCTGTGTTCTCATCTGTTTTCATGCAGATGTCTCATACCAAGCCCTCCTGCACAACCTTGAATGACACAGAAAACCCTGACACGAGTGAAAGAAGTAAAGATGTTTCAGATGATCTCAGCAGTCCAGATAGAAGTTTGAGAGAGAAAGTATTAAAAGAGGTCGGACTCACCAGCTCCACCTTCATCGGTCCATCATTACCCCCAGAAAAACAGACAGTCACATCTGACCTTGAAGACACACTGAGTGAGTATTACAAAGAGCTGGAGCAGATCGATACCCCTGATGGGAAACAAGATGAAGGGCTTGTGCAGCCAGCCATTCATGTCACACCATCAAACAGCAAAGAGACTTGTGATTTGAAAGACCAGAAAACGGTGAACACAGGTATATCTGCAGATACAGATGGCTTCCAGAGGAGCAGCAGACAGAAACAGCCATCCAGGCCACACTGGTATCAGAATGAGCCTTACCCCCCCAGACGACCAAGACCGGGTGTGGACCAGAGCTCACCGAGAAGTGCTTCTCCCCAGAATCAAAGGCAATATCCTGAAATGCAGAACAGAACCCCGAACTTAAGATTTCATAGACCACCATGTCATCCTCTTCCACCTATACATGCATTCCCAAATCAGCAGAATCCCTCTTCGCATGTGAATCCAAACTGGACTGGACCAGGCTTCACCAACCAGCAGCAGGAGGATTCTCATTTCCCACCATTCACGAACTTCCCTCCTCCGAATTTATGCAACCAACCACCTCAGGGCTTTGATAGAAACTCTCCACACCACTTTGACAGGGATGAACGGGTCCCTAACTACAGTGTTCACTCTGAAAACACAGACTTTGGATGGTCCACTGATAGAAATGAGCAGTGGTGTCAGTTTCGTCAAGATTATGACTGGCGCCATGGAAACGAGTCAGAGAATGAAAACAGGGAGGATCACACCAGTGCATACAGTTCCTCCTTGGTGCTGATCTTGATGAGGGGACTACCAGGATCTGGGAAATCCACTCTGGCCAGGTATGTCTGTGTGTGATCTTCAGCCTAGCCAAAAAGTGAAAAAAAAACTCACTTTTATGAAATTAACATATCATATTTATATTTACGTCTCTTCTTCCTGAAAGAGAGCTGCTCTCAACTGGTCCCAACGGGCTGATACTGAGCACAGATGATTACTTTACACACAGAGAGGGATACCGCTATGACCCGAGCCTCCTGGGGGCAGCTCATGAATGGAACCAAAGAAGAGGTACTTACAGGTTGATATATACGTCGTTTCATAAAAAGGGTTTTATTGCTTCATGATGGCAGCATTTACATCAGACTTCACTCTGGGCTTTATTTTGCTGTTTTTTTTTTATCACTGTTACCCCTTTTCCAACAAGCTTTGTTGGTTCTAATACCATGCTAGTTCCACTGGCCTGAAACTAGCTCAGTGGAACTTGTAGTGCACTTTGGAACTTGTGTTTCAGTGCACTAGTTTTTTTTTTTTTCTGCAACCACGGGTAAATTAAACATCTGCCAATGTATCAAGAAACAAGAGATTGCAAAAACTTTGATGATTTACAGTTTCGGTATTTCTGTATTATTATTATTATTATTATTATTATTATTATTTCAGATTTCTGAAAAAGCAAGTATTAAACTTATGTTAAGCACATAATCATACACAAATAAATATTTTAGTAATTTCACATGAAACAAAAAACAAAGATTTGTTGCTGGTCCCCTTTTTTTTTTTTTTTTTTTTTTAAGCAACCTAAATCCATTTCTGATGATTTTTTGAAACTTCTATAACGGTATTTTTCAGTTTTAGATACTTGTGGAGCAAACAACTGTTGAGTAGTCATTTAAAGTATCAGTGCTGAAATTCAGTGTTTAAAAATAGCTTTTTTTTATTCCTAGGATCAAATGTCTTTGGTGATGCAATACTTGAACCAGAAAAGTCACGATTCTCTGATTTCCTGCTGTCAGGAAAATGACTTTCATCACTTTTCCATAGAAAAACTCTTTCCGTTTGTAAAATTACACTCAAAAGTGAAACATTGACTGTAATTAAATTTAATATGTCAACCAGTTCCTTGTAAATGTTTTAGATTAAGTGAAAGCAATAGTTTCAAGTTCAACTTGGGTGACCCTAAAAGTTTCTTAACTAGCCTAATACGCTTACATGGATCAGGTTGACATAATTGATTTAACTAAGGTCAATGATTCATTTTTTTGAGTGCAGAGGCATTGTGAGAAGTAGGTCTCCCAAGTTGCCGACTCATAATGTCAACAATAATGGTTTCAATAGATTTGTATCTTGCCACCACCTATTTGACCGTCTTATTTTTTTGTTTGTCCTCTTGTAGCTGAAGATGCTATGCATGATGGTCGATCTCCCATTATTATTGATAACACAAACATCCAAGCTTGGGAAATGAAGCCATATGTAAAAATGGTAATTTAAAGGTTTTTAATATCATACTTCAGTAAAGACGTGCCACAATCCTCCTCATGGAAAATTCACTGTTTCTCAACAGGCCCTGAAGAGAGGATACAGGGTGGATTTTTGTGAGCCTGACACCAGCTGGAAGTTTGATCCTTATGAGCTAGAGAAGTATGATTTTTTGCTTTTTTTACACACCACTACTGAGTTTAAATAACGCACAGAAGCTTACAAAGCCGCTCTGTTTTCCCTCCAGGAGAAACAAACACAGTGTTCGTCAGGCGAAAATCGCTCAGATGATGGATCAGTTTTCATTCCCCATATCCGTGGACATCGTGCTGAGTTCACAGGTGCCGCAACACGTGATGAAGAGACGTCAGCCAGAGAGGTTTCCAGTGTTGAGGGAAAGCAGAGGTTCTAGTTAATACATGCAGATAATTAACAAGCTAAATGATTGCCAGGAAGAACAGAATTTTCATAATGATATTAAATTTTTAAGTCGCTGTTTCTGCTGATTTTTCCTAAATTATTTTGTTAAATGTTATTTTTATGAGGAGAAACAACATTTTTTAAGGAATTTTTTCATAATTGTGAGTAGCATCTTTGATGTGAAAAGCAATCTGCATCATTTTTACATTTTGTATTAAATGGCTGCCATTGCAGCTAGTTATTACGTTGTTTGTGTCCTCTGTTCAAATGCAACAGCACTGAAACTCCCAGGGCAGTCTGTGATGGCCTCGTGTCTGTCACATTTGATTTCCAATTGGTTGTTTAAGTTGTTTTTGCTGTCCTCCAATACCCTGAAGTCAGCACACCAGATGCCACTGTTGTCAATACTGCTAAACCACAAGTTAAAAAAAAACAAGTTCCACAGTTATGAAACTCTTTGGTTATACTCACTTGTTATTTTCTTTTTTTATTTGAATTTTATCCAAGGCAGCCTGAGCAAGACAACTCTAGTATCTTTAAAAGTTCACAAACATAAAACTGCCTGGAATTTCGAAGGAGACATGTCTGTCTGCTTATATTAGCCCTGACAGACCTTGTCCAGGTCCCAGAATCTACTGAGAACTTGGATTGGCTCCTTTAGCATCCCCATGACACCGAACAAAAGAGACCTCATCAGGGTAAAAGCTCTGACCTGTGCAGCAATCACTGTGGAGAGGACTGTTTGAATGCACATATTACTCTGCTTTTGTGTCTCACAGGAAATTACTTTTTGCCTCAGTATTCCCTCTGGTGTTCATTAAAGCAGCCTTTTGTTTACTTTTCTAATCAGTGAGGCCGTTGGAGGACTGGGAATTATTTATCTCCGGACCTTAAGTTATTTTTATCACTGGAGCATGAAAATTAAATCCAGTCTTCTTTTAATAACAGTGCAATAAATGCAGCTCGGTGTGTTTAATACGCCTACCTTTCTAGACCCTGATGTGTATTGCTTCCTGTGGGAAGATTTAAATGTAGCTCTATGTGACAGATTTAGGTTACTCCTGCTCACAGCTTCACACTGTGCAAGCTCTACAATCTCAGGTTTAAAAATAGCACACAGGTAGAGCAAAAACATTAGAGAGCAGAGACTGATATTATTATGTATGAAATAAATGATCCATGCAGGCTAACAAACATATCTCTGCAGCTTGCTTTTTGTTTTTCTTGAGGCTTTCAGACCACGTCAAGCTGCTCATGAGTGTTTTATTAACCCAGCAGCTGTAATTTGTTGAGCAGCATCGTGATCCTGCCACCAGCTGTGGGTCTATTAAGATAACAATGACTGAGGGTGTGATCATTTTCTCATTAAAGGTGAAGCATGAATATAAATGTGGAATATTTTGCTGCCTTGTGGTGCTCTCTGTCACTCCGATGACTCAGACTGCAGTATACATTGTTCTTATCCGCAGCTTTGGTTCTCTGGAGGTTTATTAGCAGAGCTCTAACCTTTAGAGTCCAGCGCTGATGTAACTTTAAGCATAAATCTAACAATGAGTGTTTGCTGTAATCTGTACAAGGGTTACAAAGGGTTGGAAAATTTAAGACAATTTTGGGAAAGATTTAAGAAAATTTCAGCAGGAAGATTGGAAATTTTCAGGGTTTTGTTGCCTTCAACTTAAATGAATTTTCCTTAAAAAAAATCCCAGGAAATTTGGGAAGTTTTCCATTTATTTTCCTTGTCATCAAATTGATTACAGCCTAGTATCTTTTCTCAATTCATTAGTAAACAATACACTGCATTTTCTCCATAGCTTTGCAAATAAAATCTGCAATAGCAAAAGGTCCTTTTCTGAAGCAGAACTCAAGTTTTTCATAGTCATCAAACCAGAAAAAGTCAGCATTAATCAAAGACATTTTCCTAAAAAGTAAATCTCTTAAGTCATCATAAAGTGGATTGTAAAACATAAATTGAATCTCACTCTCAGTTTCACCAACATTACACAACAAACACACTGTCTTCTTCACAAATTGCATTAAACCTACCAGTCTCTATGGCTAGGGGTAAAGTTCCTGAGTGCAGCTGTGCACATAATGATCTCTGTCTTCTGGTGAGATTACACTTCACATAAGACTATATCATAACTGTTATTTTGGTTTACACCATATATCCACAGACCAGTTTGTCTCTATTTGGTAAACATAGAACTCTTAATGTCCTGGATGTCACATGGTAAGCTATTTTGAAAAATGAATGACATGTTATTATTTTCAAAGACAGATTTCAGTTCTTTTTCAGTTATAAATGTATATGACCAGGAAAATGCAGTTAATATAAATTCCCTAAAATTCCAGTTATTTTAAGAGAATCTCCATGGAAAGTTTCCAACTTTGACAATTCCCTAAAATTTTGCAACCCTAATCTGTAGTATGAAAGGAAGGCTGAAATTTATGTGCCGGGATTAAGATGAGTTACCACCTGAACAGTTCTGTGTGATGGAGAACCCCAAAGATCTGCGTGTTAAGTTACAAACACAAAAGTATAGTATATAAGACAATATCTGAACACAGATGTTCTGACAGACAATACCTTCAGCATCATCTTACTGTCTGTTAAATATGGACAACAATCAGTTCAGTTTTATGCTGGAAATACTTTTCTTTTCAGAAGGCAAATATTAGAGTAAATGTAGTTTTAAAAAAGCCAGAAATATGCTTGTAAGAACAGGATTCTGGTCATGCATTAATCTGCAGCTACCACAATACTTTCTACAATTAGATCAGAGACTAGACCTTCACCAAGAGGCTCTGGTTCCCAAGCCAAGTCCTCACAGACATGTAATATAAATGTAAAAGCTTTGACCTTTGTAATCCAGCAGGTATTCAACATCCCAGATATGGCCAAGATGAGGTCTGTTCACGACACATCTGAAATGAACTTCTCTAGAAAAGTCTATTTTCATCCTGGATACTCCTTCAAGGTTTAAACTTAGACAAGTTTGTTTGAATCTGTGATTTCACTTTTAGTAAATCACTATGCTGCACTTCTGTTTTTTTTTTTTATATATATTATTTTATTTATTTATTCTTGAGGGAGGGGGAGGTAGTTTTTCTTGAAGCAGGCCTTCTGTCGGTGTCTTTCTCCACGCAGGCTTAGAAATGATGCTTCTATTGTTGAAAAGAAGAAGCTTTTGTTGCTGTCATACAGTGAACATTCAGTTACAGCTCTATTCAGACCAGCTTTATGTGGTGAGGATGCTCAATGTCACAACAACAGATAAAAAGTATTTGAGACTAAGATATAAAGACTTTTTGTTCCATGACATCAATCAATGTGTCATAATGCAGCAGGTATTTCTAATGGGCTTTCACACATTAGCACTCTTTTCACATATTTCCAGCATGCAGTGCCAACCATCCTTCGAAACACAATGTTCTTTCAACAACAGGAAGTCCAAAACAGGAAAAGTCATAAATCTGAACCTCTGGAGGAGGCTTGTGCTTCCTGCATCAACACAAAACAAATTTATTCTTGTGTCCCAACTCAACAGTAATCTGTACACAATAGATGATTTAAGCTGTGTTAAATGTGGTAAAATCAGTGGTGTGTACAGATTTTTGAAGGGCAGTGGGGAGAGAAAAGGCACATACAGAGCACGCTTTTGCCTCCAAAGAGGGCAGTGCACATTTTTTTGCCACCAAAGACAACAGTTTATCATGCATTTTTGCCTCCAAAGAGGACAATTTAGTGAGCATTTTTGCCACCAAAGAGAACATTTAGTACACATTTTTGCCTCCAAAGAGGGCAGTTTAGCATGCAGGTTTTTTCTCCAAAGAGGATAGTTTAGTGCACATTATTTCTTCCCAAGAGGGAAGTTTAGCACATGTTTTTGCCTCCCAAGATTTGTCTTTCAAGATCTTGTATTTTCTACTTATTTCCAGTTTCCACAGCTGGATAAACATTTTTTTCTCGGGTGGAATATTTGCTGCTGTTCTGTAACTCTGTCTTAAGGCTGTTTGCTTGCAGGAGTCTTTGAAATGCAAACATTATAAATATATTTATAGTGCATCTCCTCCTTGCCTTCATGATTGATTTAAACACACACAAACATGCAGCAGAGGCAGCACTGTGAAGATTTCTTGCGTTGTGTCTGTTTGTCAGCACACCCTTCGGCGAACGTATGCCCATCATGTTCCACGTGTGTCCATCCAAGTGTTCCTATCAGGCTTTGAAGGTGTGTAGTTTTAATGTGAGGCAGAGGCTGCTGAGAAAGAGCATGCATGTGTGCTCTGAATGATGATGATGTGAGGGAGATGGGATCAGTGCTTTACGCTCCCTGAATGGCAGTGATGAGCCACAATTAAGTGGGTGCCATTAACCGTCCAGGAGAGAAAAAGGGCAGATGAAATCAGAGCTGACATCCGCATGAAAGGCAGGGGACAACAACTGCATCTGACAGACTAATATATGCTAATTACAGCCCCACTAAACAATGCTTAATGGTCTAGAATCACACTTTTTCCCCTTCTTTTTTGAACTCTTAGTACTGTTGGTGCATAATTGTATCCAAAATTGTTTCTGCAAAATGCAGAATAGGATGACCAGGAAACAGAAATGAATTAACTTTTTTGCTTATAGAAATACTTCATATTTTTAGCCTCTGAAACGTCCTTGCTTGTATTTTGCAAATCTACTTACATTTATGATGACTAGATTAAACAGTGATACTTGCTTTAAAATAAACTGAAAAGAGTTACCTGCTTGTTTTTATAAGTTCCCTTTTATCTATAGTCATGGTTCAAAAAGGGGGGGAAAAAGCTAATACACCACTCAGGAAATCCATAATCTCTTAAGCAAACAGCCAATCTTCCATTTCCAAGAGTTACTAAATGTTCCCTGTGAGACTTTTTTCATAAGAAGGGGTGTGTACTGTGGGCTTCACGTTGTTGATTGTGGTTGTCACGTGATGCTGACAGCCAATCAAAGCCTTATTCTGCACGGCACAGCGTGTCATCTTTTTACACACCATCGATCAATCAGCGGAGTGAAGTCAACCATAATGAGACAAAAACTGAGACATACACCCTTCAAAATAAAAGCATTTTATCCTTTTTTTTTTTTTTTAGATGTCTTACAATGACATGATTTATGGACGTTATTGAATGATAGACAACAAAAATTAGCTCGGTGGTTTAAAACCCACAAAAACATGTACTTGGGTGAGAATTAAACAATGTTTTGTTATTTCAGCTTGACATAAATCCACAAATGTCATGAAAAGCAGAAATATGCTCACCATATCCATCTGTTAGGTCAAAGATTGAGGAGGAATCAATCAACAAGGCTGTGCTGAAGACAGAAATAATGTGTAAGTGTTGTGCATGTACAGGTAGAATTACACAATAAAGTCAACTCATTGTGTTTGTAGTTGTGGTCAAAATTATATTTTTGATCTAATTTTTTAGAATGAATAATATTGATTATATTAGGTTCACTGCATTAAAATCTATGGTGGGACATGGTGTTCACTTACACCCGTAAAAAGTTATAATTTCATTCCTCACAGGTACACAACTCATTTTCTATTTATTTAAAAAAAATGCACATTCCATCATTCCATGGTTGAATCAGTAGGCATCAAGACCTCATGTTGCAAATTCATAACAACCATCATCAAGGGTTCCCACCCATAACCAAAACTTTTACCAGTGAAATAAATCTATTAAGTAACATATTCATTTACTTACTTCAAAATCAATGTATATTTAATGAATTAAAATCCCAACAATGAATAATCTGAATTACAAGTTTGATTTTGTCTATTTAAAGCTCCTTGAGGAGTTTTTATATGGTTGTAAAACAACTCTGAAAAGAATACATATATCTCAGAAAAACTTCAAGAAGTACACAAAACCATTTTGCAAGAAGAGGAAGAATTTATATACTTTACATTTCAGTGTCAGTATGGTCAGTGATCACTCATAGTGGTCGCAGAAGAATTTCATTTATATTTTTCCTCATATTAAAGAGCAAATACTCCCGATAAGTGTTATGTTTGACTGAAGAGGTCATGAGGAGATTCTACAGTTCCTCACAGGAGCTTCAAGTTATGAATCTTCAAAGTGATTTAAAATGGCTACAAAATATTTTATCCTATTATTCTTAATAATAAGTAATTTTTAAATGACTTTGTCGTTTGATAAAACTACTGTTCGGATGTTTTCTTTCCACTCACTGTTCTTTATTTCTGAGCACAAATTTAAGCAAAACCCCATTTTCCTCTTTCAGTTACCGACGGAGATTTTATTATGAAAGAGCTCACCGGAAGTTCTTTGAGAACTACGTTGTACCTTGACAGGTGTGGAGCTCAACATGCTACAGATTTGAGACCGTCCCGGCGGCCAGTTTACCGCTGGCCGTCGCTCACGGAAGGTGTTTCCGTCCGTTCACGTTCCTCACGATGTTGTCTGTGCTACGTTCGATGCCGCCGTGTCGAGCGCGTGCATCTGCTCCGTGCTGCAGATCGATCATGTAGATCAGTCTCATGTGCGGGAAGTTCATGTCCAGCGACCTGAGTAAGAAGAGGGGCGGATAATTGTACGGCGGATTACAACTCACAGTACGGTAAGTGGTTTTGGATTTTTGTTGGATTATGAAGATGCTGGAGATGATTGAGAACAGATGTATTTGAAGCAGGCTAACTGGATGGTGCGCTAATCTCTTCTGTCTATCACGTCTAAAACCCTACCTGGAAAAATTCTTGTTTTTGACCAGATTTTGGTTATCAGGTGAGAGGTAACACAAGATGAGCAAAATAAATGTTTGGGTTTTTTTTGCTTTTTAAATTAAAAATACAGCTTGTCAGTTTTAATGTTTTCTCATTTTGAGTGTGAACACAATAAATGTGTGAAAGAGACTCTAAGCCAATAAGCCAAGCAGACCTCTGTCTCACCACATGTTAATGTTGACTCATTAACTGCTGGCACGCTTGACTGGTAAACCTGTTCTCTGTGGTTCCCTGGATTCATGCAGCGGTTAGAGGCAGCGGTAAGAGGCAGCAAACAGGAAGAATGACAGCTTGTTCACAGAAACACCACTAATCTCATCAAAGCACGGCTGAGGTCTGACCTTAGGGCTCAGTCCAGGAATATCTGTCCTAAATTATAAAAAATCCATGCAGTTTTACATTTCTAATAGTGAGATGATGATTTTATATGTTGTAAGAAGATATATTTATGTAGTTTATTTATAAAATATCCAGGAAGGCTTCATTCAAACTCAAGGCTACAAGTGATGGATGCTTTTATCTCTCCTTTACCTCCAATGAATCAGTGTGCCAGACCTCGCCTCTGTCCGCTGATTTAAATCAACTTCCCATTGTCAGTCGCAGGCAGTTCTCAAAGCCTCCCCATCTGCCTGTTACATAATATCAGCCCAGGACCGCCACAGTTTAGTGAGCAGAGGAGGAGGGGGGACTCAGGCCAAACTGAGCACAGACAATACTGAAGGAGGCCAGATTACCACGTTACATAAGGGATGTTTTCTTTCCACTCGACTGGGATGATGCAGATGATGGTGGTCCAGAAATAGGTCTGAGTGAAGGAGGAAGGGATGATGCTGTAGCACACATATTATATATATACTACACAGGAGCAGAAGGGAATACACAGACGAGTCAGGTGGAGCAGGTTGAAGGTGAAAAATAATCCCTGTGAGACAATGATGCACAGAGTGAGCATTGGACAGTAGTTTACACTCAAAGATATACCTATATAGTGTCTTTCTAAGAAAGTAGGATCTATCCATCTGGTTTACTTCATCTGCAAAATGCAGTCGCTTTGTTTTGGATTTGGTTCAGTATATTTTACTTTTCATTAAAATTGACACCACTTGACAGACAGTAATTTGCATTGTAGTGAGCTAACATTGGTCAATAAATGACTGTAATAATAGCTAGCTAACTTAATTTTGTGAAACTTGTAATGAATTATGCTGGATTCGCTAACTTCATCAGCTAGAAAGAAAAAAAATATTTTGTCAATTCCTGATCTTAAGTTAAATTCATGGCCCATATTGCTAGCTAGCTAGCTAGCTAGCTTGTTTTATGAATACCAGCTTTCATCTACCTGTCTGTTTATTTGTCCATAAAATCGTGGATAGTGGACTGCTTATTTGGCTAATCATCTGTTGTTTAATGGTAGAAAAAAACCCATTAAAGTCTACAGTTCCAAAATTGATTAGTCAGTATGTTGTATCAGGCATATTTGCGTGTATGTTTTGCTTTACAACAAATATTTATGCCTATATCCATGACAGTTAGGCTTGGTTAGGGAAAATTCCCTGAAATATCATTTATAATGTAATTTAAAAATATTGCATTAGACATGTTTGCATGCATTTCTGCACATATCAAACTAAAATGATTAATATTTATGGATATGGCCAGGTAAATGCAGTTTATATAAAATTTCAAAGTTTCTGTTCATTGCAGAAAATTTCTATGGAAAGTTCCCAACTTAGAAAATTCCCGAAATTTTGCATTCCTTACACACACATTTAAAACAAATATGGTTGTGCACAGTGCCTTTAAGGTGTTTAATTAGAATATCAGTTTTACCTATTTCTCTCCAAATGCAAAGCTTTTTAATAAAACACCTAGGGTATCCCAAGCATGTATTAACTCTGCAGATGGAAGATGGAGTGAATTAGACCTCCTCAAATCTAACTGGAGACGCATAAAGGGTTAACTTTCTTCTTGTACTCCTACCAAAGTCTCAGAACTTATTGATTTTCTAAACATTTGACAGCTGTATTATGGTGGTGACTAATGGAGCCAGCTGGTAGGAGTCTGCTTTGACAGCTTTCATCTATCACAAGAGATCCCAAAGAGCAACAGATCTGTGTATCACGCAGCACAAAACCCACTCGTTGAAAAAGGAAACTGTTGAAGTCTAATTCCACAGCTGAAGTTTTAAAAACCAGATCTTCAGTGAGGATGAAGGAAAATTCACTATTTATGTAAAGAAAGTGCTTTCTAAGCTGAATGAAGCATTTGAAAAATGTTGAATGTGTTAGTTTTCAGGACAAGGTCACCAGAAAAAAACGAATCCCTACAGTTCAATTCATTGGCTTTGTTCACATGTGGTTTGTGCACGGCTGCTACTGTGAAAATCCTCGAGTCCTCACAGTGTGATGGCAACGCTGTTGGTTTGCTTTTCATAAAATCAACAAAAGCACATAATTACCACACTATAAAGTAAAACTACATTTAGAGGTATTTTTCTATGTTTGATAAGAACCTGGGGAAACTCTTCGGTCATACAGGGCTGAAGGGAGCTGCCGCTGCAGCACTGCAGGAGCTGTGGGCCGCATCCTAGTAAACAGCGATGACTGCAGTGGGAGCTGAGAAGGCAGACATAACACACACACACACACACACACACACACACACACACACACACACACACATACACACACACACACACACACACACACACATAAGGATTACATAATCCCCAAATTATGAAACTACTCTCCAGTTTTACTAAGCATGGCAAACAGAAGTTAAATAATGAAGATGTTTTGGTAAACAGACCTCAAGGAGGACGTGAATTTAAGCACCAGCTTTCAAATAGCACAAAGAAGGCAGAGAAGGTTAAAACTTTGTCGCCTTCGTGGAAGGATTATTGCATTATATTTAAGTTATTAGAATTTCATTTCTTGGTACCATAAAAATATTCAAGGACTATAAGGGTCACAGTTCTTTTTTTTAAAGCAAAAGAAGTATCTTTGTTGTTTGGTGATTTAATGAACCATAATGTATCAGAAGACAGGATTTAGTCACTTGACTTGGTGGCAACCCAAACACAACATGGTCTCAAATGTGGGAAATATGCGGGAGTCTCCCATCTCAGTGGATGATTTAAAATGTTTAATTAAATTTACATTTTGAGCTTCGTCTTAATTTAAGTATATTTGTTAACAATTTTTTCTTAATTTTTACAAAAGCGTAATTAAGATACTATTAAACAAACCTGATTTGGCACATTATCCTGTGATATATGTTCAGCATGGACACAACTTGAAGTTGGCCGTTGTTAAATATTGGCACATAATGTTGGGCAATGTTTTACAGAAGATGTATGAAGCACTTTAAAGATAAACAAGAGATGTTGTTCTGAAATGCTGTGTCTATCAATAAATGTCCTGGTAGACAAAAAGAGTTTTACGACTTATTTTGTTGGATATCGTCAATTTATCGTTGTCGGAAAACTGAAAAAAAAAAAAATCAAGATATGTTTATTTGCCCATTATATCCCACCCCCACACTGTGCTGTGAGATCATGGAAGTAATGCAATCAGGCTGAAAATCTATCCACCATGTGTACAAACATTTTCCCCCATTAGTCCTAAGTCCTTCTCAGATTGAGTGAGGATCGTCTGATGTTTAAAAAGATTTGAAGAAAGAGATGAAATCTTCTTGTGACACTGAAGAACAGGTTTAAATGAAAGCAGTGGCCTAGTTTCCTCTTGTGACTAAAAGTCGTGGTTAGAGGGACTTTCACTGAAGCATGATTCATGTTGGTTTGCACTGTGTTGCTGATGAAAATGGTGTCTGTGTTGACCTTTTGACTCCGTGAAAACAATTTGTTACGTCTGCAGTGAGAATAAACCAGCTGAGTGCTCTGGAAACCATGGGCTGGCACCTTGCAATTAGATTGAGTTAATTTATGGTCCACGCTTTGATCGTCTCTTGGTGACAGACGAGTGATGACAAATCAAACCTGATGGCTTGTTTTCATGGTTTCTCACATCAGTCTGTCTCTCTGGAGGGCTGCAGCTGGATATAAAAAAGGCTGTATGTCTGTTAGCGCAGCAGGTACTTCACTTCAGAGTGGAGGGTTTGCAGTTAAATGAACATTGCTGTCTGACAGATATTGAAGTGTTGCTGCTGATTAGGACTCCAGATGACCTTGTTGGTCTCAACAAGCTTGTAGAGAGGAACACCGCTGTGCTTTGAGCCACATTACTATTTTTTTTTTTTAATTTACAAATGAAACAGAGTCACAGTTTGTTGGATTTATCTTTTGGTATATAACGGTGAGATGTGCCTGTCCTTGCAGACATGATACAATGAAGCCGCTGCATGCGGCAGCGTGCACAGACATGATGGAGGAGGCTGCCAGCCAGCTGGAGAGAGACCATGTGCACAGCATCTATGACAAGATAGCTCCGTATTTCAATGACAGCCGCTACAAAGCCTGGCCCAAGGTGCGGCAGTTCCTGCTAGACCTGCAGCCAGGGAGCATCATCGCTGACATAGGTGGGTTTCTCCTCCAGGAATGATCTCTAGCTTTTTTTCCTTTGTTTGACAGGTCAGCTCACGAGAGAGACAGGAAATATGAAGAGAGACATGCACTAAATAATGCAATCTTGCAATAATGATTAAAGCCTTTATATGGTGTGCCTGCTCTACCAACTGAGCTAACCCAGCCCCCCCCAGTTTGTTTTCATTGAAGGACCACAGGGTTTAAAATCTATTCCTCATTCTGAGCATCCTCTCTCACTAACTGTAGCTTGACCTTGACAGGCTGTGGAAATGGCAAGTATCTCCACATCAATAAGGAGGTGTTCAAGCTGGGGTGCGACGTCTGCCGCCCTCTGGTGGACTTCGCCTGGAGCAAGGGACACGAAGTCCAGATGTGCGACGGGCTGCATTTGCCTTACAGAGACAGCTGCTTCGATGCTGTGCTCTCGATTGCAGGTAACTGACAGATGCTCTCATGGATCTCTCCGAGCCGCTGTGGCTGCTGTTGACTTCAAATCAGAGAACTCATAACGATGCTAAACATCAAGTTTACTTTGCGTTTGTATTGCCACAGTGTGAAATAATTTGTTACTACCAACAAAACGGTGTAATCAGTGCAGAAAACAACAACAGAAACCCACATCATTAATTTGTATGATGTGCCTAACATAATGTACACATTGTGTACACATTGTGTACACATTGTGTACACATTGTGTACACAATGTGTACACAATGTGTACACAATGTGCCGTGTTCACAGTCAGCGCTAATTGTGACACATCATAAAGAATAAGTCTCTACTTAACTCTGACAAAAGGCATGTCTTATTTCAGTCATCCATCATTTGTCCACCAAAGAGCGTCGTATTCGAGCAATAAAGGAGATGGCTCGTGTCCTGCGAGTGGGCGGGCGCATCATGATCTACGTGTGGGCCATGGAGCAGAAACGCCGTAAATTTGAGAAACAGGACATCTTTGTCCCCTGGAACCCCAACCCTCATTCACCCTCTGCCAAACCCAGACGGAGGGCCACAGCTCAGAGTGTGAGTGAAGCCATAGACAACAGCGACAAGCACAGGAAGGTTAGAAGCACATCATCGGTGGCAGACGAGGAAGACCTGAGCTGCAGCATGCCACAGCAGAGCACCCAGAGACTGTGGTTCTTCTCCAGGTCTCTGGATTCTGTCTTTGATTTTGGAAGCTTAGCCATCTCTCGCTCGTCCTTCAGAGACCTGAGCACTTTATCTTCACCTACAGGCGAAAACGAGGGGAGTAAGCCCCGCCAGCGAGGGAGAGGACGAGACCTCATCAGGCAAGTGTCAAGCTTCTTCTCCCCGCCGTCTGTGATCGGCTCAGAGGAAGACGTGTTTGACCCTGTCACAGACCAGCACAAGGGTCAAAGCGATCCTGAAAGCAACATCGCCAACAACAATTTCAGCACAGAAAGTCCAAGTGTGTCAGTGTCTTTAGCCCAGGAGTGCAGCTCTCTGGCCCTGCCGGACCTGGTCTCTTTCCAGAAGGAGCACCTGAAGCAGTGTGAAGAGGAAAGTGAAGCCAGGCCACAGGGGAAAGAGCAGCCGGAAAGCACAAGGAGTCCCGAGGGGAGCGTGGGGCAGGTGCAGAGCTCCTGCTTGAGATACTATCATGTCTTCAGGGAGGGAGAGCTGGCAGAGCTAATAGAGAACAATGTGGAGGAGCTACATGTCAAACACACCTATTTCGATCATGCCAACTGGTGTGTGGTGGCAGAGAAAGTGCAGTTAGTAAAGATGTGATTTGATCTTACTTTGAATCTTCTCTGCCTTGAGGTTAAGCACTGAATTAAAAACACTGATGGTTACACTGCTCTTACTTTGAAGGGTAAACAGTTACACACAGAAACTATTAGAGGTACACTGAACTCTCAGCTGCAGTAATTTTTTACATGACTGTTTGAAAATAAGTTTGACTCTCATTTTAGGTGCTGCAACCATTTTTATGACTGACTTTAAGAACGGAAAGTTATTTTACATTTTGTATTTATTGAAAGGTTTTGCAGCTGCAGACCAGGATGCACAGAGGATGTTGGTGTTCAGTAATAGCTATCACTGTATATGGCACCACTTTTTAAGTATTTATCATATTTCAATGCAAGCAGTATCCAGATATTGTGTTTTTTATCATCAGTAACATGTTTTTAATGTTGAACCACAACTGCAAGTGATTTTTATCTCCTTAAAAAGAGCGAGGGGATCATTGAGATGCACTGTTTGTTTCCTCTGACTTTTAACACAACTAAATTTATGACACTACAGTTAACTCCTCCTCCTGCTCTTTTTTAATGCACTGATCACAGTGAACAATATTTACTTAACTCTGTGTACCTGCCTGTTTGGTAATTGCACGTTCTGTAATTCAATCTATGGGAAGCTTAACATGCAGCAAATGTTCGAAGGACGATCTGGATGGATTTTCAGTAAACCTCTCATGAGTAATCCATTCTGATACTATAATAAGAAAAGCTTTAGCAGAACATCTTCCAAAGCATTTGTGCAGTTTGCTCATTTTAAGTGTTACAAACAACGTGTTGCAAGTGTGTGTTTGTTGTGTGTAAAAGTTGTGTACTTGTCCTGTGTTCAAGCAACAAGCTGAAGTGTACTACTGGTATGCTTTAGCAAATCGACTGCCTCATGGACTGTGAATCGACGTTGCACTGTACCACTAAATGTGTCGCTGCTTGATGTCTGGAAATGGCATAAAAATGTGAGAAACTCTAAAAATACTGGTATTCTGTACCTATTTGTGCCAAGGACGGTGCATTTTAATATCAGTGCAGTATGTCTTTGCTCTTAAGTGACACTGGTACCTTCATGTTGTACGTGATATAAATAATTTTTTTATTTAATTTTTTCCTTAATAAAGTTGTTTTTCACAAGTGTTGTTTTGTTGTATTCATTGTTCTCAATGACACATTTGAGAATAAACCTGCATTGATTCAGTGACAAAAAAAATCTTAAAGTTTAGGACTGAGTACTTTATTCCGTATGTTGAGACTGTGTCAAAATAATATAAAGAGTCAAGTAGTTACTTTTCAGAGGAGATTTTCAGTTTACTTTTCAAAAAGATTTGCACATTAAAAAGGTCTCTAACACTTAACATCTGTTGTCTGAGTCCAAAGACTTGAGCACTGAAAGTGTTCTAGTTTCTTTTTTAAGTCTAAACTAAATATTAACAGACTTTGATGGCATGCAGGATAAGTCCGGAGAACAGAAAAGATGATTTGCACTGGCTGATATGTAGGACTGGAATTCTGATGCAAGAATAACCAAAATTCAGCATTTCATGAATCTTTACAAACAGATATCTATTTATGAATGCTGTCAGATCATGCGCTTTTACTGGAAGCAGCAAAGTCTGGCAAGTCTCAATGAGGACTCTGTTCTTGCTATATATTTTCATACTTATATCTTATTTTCAATGGATATTTTGTGGGGAGAAGACTTTATTCAGAGAGGAGCTTCTTGTATTACCATGGAACAAATCTGGAGGTTATCACCCTATTCCAGCTGAGATGAAGAGGTGTTTCTGGGGATGCTGTGCAGGTGCAAAGGTAAAGGCAAGGAGATGGAGATGTAAGTCCTTTCTTCCATCAGTCATCTTGGAGAATGTCAATTATCTGTCCAACAAAAGTTATAAGCTGGAGATATTGGTGAAGAACTGGAAAGTATACCATGAGTGTAGCCTGATGTGCAAAGATCCCTACAGAGCTGTTGCATTGCCGCCCTGTTTTTCTGCAGACCTATTGCGGACCCTGTGTTCTGAGGCAGCCTGCAACTACCCTCACAGTCATTAGATGAACTCCTGAGGCTAGTGAGGCTCTGGGGGACTGCTCTGAATGCAGAGATAAGTGTGTGCTGCTGTAAAAAAAAAGATGAGAGCAGCATGGACATTGACAGACTTTATTTCATGTTTGTTTGTTTTATGTGATTGAAATGTGATCATTTCATTTGCCAGACACCTGAAGTTCCCTTTAGGGATCAATAAAGTACATTCTGTTCTATTCTATTGTAATAGAAAACATGTATAAAGAAATTTAAATAATTTAATACACAACACTGAAAATTAGTCGGAATTATTTATTTAAAAAATAAAAATAACAATAACGTCATTGAATCCTGAAAATCAAGTACCAGATATGCTCAGAAAGTCAGTGAAGACAGGTTTTACATTCCACATTCCCTCCAAACCTGAAATAAGAAGAACATTAAATAATTTCAACACATGTTCTGTTAAACCCTTTCTGTAAATGATTCTGTGTTGGAAAAAGGTCATAAAACAACATGTGGTGTACCTGAGTTGCTGCTCTGTGGACAATGGAGTGTCTTACAGCCAGTTTGTCGATGTCTTTCGAGTAACCTCCGCCAATAACGGCAGCGACAGCAACACCTCGGCTCACCACAGTCTTCAACACGTACAGATCTCTCTGATAGAGCCCTGTAAGGTGCCCACTGTCAGTATTACAAGTTTAGGCATGATGTGTCGGAGCAGAAATTGAGTATCAAAGCTGTCACTTGCCTTGGTCGGTCAGACGGAGCCTCCCAAGTTCGTCTTCGTGATGAGGGTCAACACCTGCATCATACAGGACCAGGTCTGGGCGAAAAGTCTCCAGGAGCCAGGGGAGGTGGGCTTCAACTGTAAGAACATCATCAAACACACTGAAAGGTTTATTCTTTAATCAAAGTACTATTTGTGTACTAATGTCAGCCACAGTGTTTACATTTGGCTAACCTTCAACAGCATTCAGCATTCAAACACATAAATATTGGATGTGATGGCTTGCCTGTGGAGAGGTACTCTTTGTCTTTCAGCCCATCCTCCAAGCTGACATCCAAATCACTCTGTTGTTTACGGAGTGGGAAGTTTTTCCCACAATGCACTGAGAATGTAAATACACATGGCTCTTCTTTAAAAATGAAAGCAGTGCCATCACCCTGTTGAATGGAACAAATGGGAGTTTTAGTAGTTAGAAAAAAACAGATTTTGGTGCAGTGTCATAGGAAAATGAGAAGACACAAGTCATCTCTACCTGATGCACATCTAAATCCACAATAAGAACCTTCCTTTTGGGCGAGGAGTTGCCCATCAGGTGTTGAGCAGCCACTGCCAGGTCATTAAGGAGACAAAACCCTGAGCCGAAGCTCGGGAAAGCATGATGAGTTCCTCCTGCCGTACTGCAGGCCAAACCCCTCTGCAGAGCCACTTCAGCAGCGAGCACAGTCCCACCTGTCAAGAAGAGAGATGGTGAAGTGAGTCTGATCTTTCCAGCCCTGTCAGCTGTGAAATCATCAGGAGTCTTCCATTTTTCTTCTCACCCGTTTCATATCGACAGCGGCTCACTATGCCTTCACTCCAGGGGAAACCTGTCCTCCTCTGTTCCTGCTCATTTATTTTCCCGTTTATGAAGTTGTTCAAGTATTCCTCAGTGTGCACACAGCCAAGTAAGTCTTTGGAGGCTATTTTAGGGACCCAAACCTACTGTAACAAATTGAAGGTGAATTCACAAGAAATCACAAGAGAATTGCTCCCATCAGTTCTACTGCAATGACAGCACTGACAATATGAATATATGTATATTTTTCATTTCTCTTTAAGACAGCTCCATTTGCACAGGGAGAAGAAAAAAGTAATGTCAACAGTATCTAAGTATTACCCCGTTAAAAGTTTTGTGCTTAGATAAATTAACGTAATGGTAGATATGTGTACAAACAGTATAAACCCTGCAACTAAAAATGCTTTTCATTATCGATTTATTTAGCACTGATTTGTAATTAATAAGCTGGTTAATTAAAAAAGGAACACTAAAAATCCTTTTTTTAGTCATTTGAAGTGAGTACCATTTTCCACTATTAACTTGGAAAAAAAATCTAATCACTCAAATATTACTGGTTGTTTGATCTTATCATAGACTGACTCACCTGAGTGTCTTTAATGACCTGATCTTTGAGTAAACTCTGTAAAACTCGGGGAAACTTCCCCATGGGGAACCTGTGGTTAGGTGGGAGATCACACACATACTTCCTGTGGTGCACTATGGGAAGTCCGCTGGATTCAAGTCTTACCTGTAAGGTGAAAATGATCACTGAGGTCAGATTTAAATCGCTGCCTTGTGCGTGTGTGAGTGAGTGAATGAGTGAATGAGTCTGATCTGTGGAGTTCTTACTGTTTCAGCATGAAAACGTCTGCAGGGAATGGAAGCTTCACCGAGCAGTCGTCCGGCTTTGATACGAGATCTTTTATGAAATATCTGTCTTATGCAGGTCATTTCTTTGACTGAAAAAGTCATACACGACTCACTAGTAGCGAGGGGAGAGGCTAACGGAGCTGCATGATCATCAACCTATGCCATGCTGAAGGTGAGGTGTCCTGTTTGTTGACGGAAATATGACAGCAGATTCCTCTGTTACAGCGCCCTCCGCTGTCTTGGAATGAAACAATGCGCGGTGTGAAATGGTTGATTAGTACCATCTACAGAGCAGAAGTGGATACTGCAAACACACAGCAGTATTGCAAAGAAGTTAGGATAATACACAACAAAGGTGTACTCTATATTTCCAGGTATCCGACTCACACCTGACGCAAAGCTTCAGGGAAGTAACCGTTAATGTTGTAAAAACTGGTACCATTGTATAACAGGTTTGTAAAAGTTGTATTTTTTGTACCATTTCTTAGAAAAGAAACTGAAATGCTTTCCCATCTAAGCCCAGTTACAACAGCCGATATCGGTGTTCACCTAGCCAAAATTACTATTTTCATACAGTCGATCACCTCTTATTCTGGCAAAAAAAAGAAGAAAAAACAAACATATCAAATCGAATGACTGTACACCTAAAGTATTTTAGCGTATAGACTAATGCGCACCTGTTGAGGATATTTATTTAAACAGTTTAATAGTTAAAAATAAGATAAAATATTGAAATAGCAATAAGATTGTAAATAGTTTAAATGAGAAAAATAAAAAGGTAAGAATAAAAATTTAAGGATAAATAAAAACACTAAAACAAAAGGGGGCAGTATGAACTTATTTATTTGAGTATTAGCAGGTATCTGGTTATTTCTGGTTACTGTTGCTAGCACGTTTGCTATCTTTACCATGAGTAAGGAAAGACCTTATGTAAGGAAATTTCCGCTTTGCAACTATTCAATTGTTTAGGACATAAAGGGGGAAAATGTGAGAAATATCCAGAATCCGGAATTAATTTAAAAAACACATTTCCCCCCACAAGTAAAAGTTGTTTATTAATCTCAGAGTTGCTAGCTTTAGCTTTATTAAACTGCGTCACAAAGATGTGAGTTTTCCGTTAACGAGGTAAGACGGAGCCTACATGCTGAGAAGTAGCTACAGCATAAAACAAAATCATTTTAAAAACATTTCTTTTATTCCATGTTACATTTTTAGATAATAATGAACAATTTTTTGTTGAACACAAAGACTATCTTAGTAGGTGAGTGAGTTGGTGGTTTAATATACATTGTATAATGCTGTTTTTGTCTTATTTTCATTTCAATGCTAATTGTCATTTTTGTTTGGCCCTTTTTGCTTGTGTGTTATCCGTTTATAATTATGTTTTCCCAATCTTTGTCAGTTGTTCAGTTAAATAAAAATAGTATTGTGAGATTTGAGTTTCTATAAGCCAATGTAAAGGATACAATAACTGGTGTCTGAAAATACTTTCACTGCCTCCTTGTTATCAAAAAATGAAACCATCATAGATTTGACTAAGTTTATTCCATCTTATGCTATAATATCCTAACAAAATATTTCATATCCCATCATGCTGGATCTTGTATCCTGTCATAAGAGTTTTTTTTCCCGTGATAATTTAGTTTTTACATTCTGATTCCCCAAACAGGATGGGTGGAGACCTTGTTTAACCTCGTTGAATTTTTCCCCAACTTTACCAGACCTTTCTCATCTGTCTGTCATCTGTACTCTGATCATCTCTCTCCATTTCTCCTCCTCCTCATCCTGTCTGTCCTCACAGTCACCTCCCCTCCTGTCAGGCCTGAGCGTGCTGCAGCCGAGCAGGTTGATCAGATCAGCAGGGGATCATTCATGGTGTCACTCTGAAATCATGTCAGGGTCTGTCTTCACTCCTACGTCTTACAGTGACAGAGGACTGGGTAAGTGATGAAATGCAAATGATAATGCTTTAAATAATCTACAGAGCTGTTTTTATTTTCAGTTTCACATGTTAGTTATAGTTTTTTTTTTAATAGAAAACGTGACTTTTTTAGTTGAAATTATTTTGAGGTATTAAAAGTGTACTTTTTGTATCAGTCTACCAAACTGGCCTTTTGTTTGCTACTATTGTGCCTGTTTCTTTTCTCTCCATCTGTATCTGTTCTACATTGCCGCTAGGCAGCTCAAGGTGCTGTCTGGCGTACTGTGGCTATGGGGTTGTCCCATGACAAAGACAGATTGAGAGAGACAGAAAGTGTGTGTGTGTGTGTGTGTGTGTGTGTGTGTGTGTGTGTGCGTGTGTGTGTGTGTGTGTGTGTGTGTGTGCGTGTGTGTGTGTGTGTGTGTGTGTGCTGGTTGGGGATTAATGCAGCCCTCTTTGTTAGGGGGCTGGTGTACTCCCGGGCTGATAAGAATAAAGAGCAGAGCGTTGGCCCCAGGTGCAGAGGACAGGCCTGCACATAATCGAGAGAGGAGATTAGAGAGGGACAATCAATTACTGACTTCAGCCTTGTTAGAGGCATTTCTTGTACAGAAGAAGGAAGGAGAGGGACTCCCCTTCCGAATATAAAATCCTTATTACAGAGATTGCTCTCTTTGTGCAGCAGATAAAGGTTGAATTTACATACAGCTCTGATCACAACAGTGTGAACCCGTTCGGCTCTCCCTCTGCTTTTTCATTTTTTTTTTATAATAAGCTTCATTACAAATTCAGTTTTTGTATGATCTGAAAGTTCCCATTCATGTCCTCAAAATATAAAAATCTCAAAGTACACATCCACAGAGAGTCACTTAACAGGGAAAATACAGATATGTGAAAATATAGATTTTCTCTTCTAAATGACTTTTAGATTAGGACAAAGACCAATCGTTACAAACAAAACACTGACAGAGAGTATTTCAGACTTGATGTTAACATTGATCGATGAAAAACAATGGCTTCCTCCAAAAACAGAAGAAATAATTCCACAGATCAATAGAGGGTTTAAAAGGTTGACATAACAAAAGTATGCACATTTTGTGTTAAGATCTTAAATCTGCACAGAGCACAGACAAAAGGCATTACTCCTTCAAAGTGCAGCAGCAGCAGCGACAGAGAAAGCACAGCTGACAGTCAGCTGTGAGTGAGCAGCAGTCTGCTGCAGGGCAACTGTTTGCAAATCCTCTCAGCTCTGCGTCTCATTCCTGCGAAGACAAAGAAGCAGACAGCTGCTCAGCTTTGATCTGATGTTTCTCTTCTTAGATAGTAGCATGCTGACTTGCTGTTGACAGTCAAATTATTTCAAGGCTCACTGAGTTATTTCCTTTTCTTCACTTAAGTTTTTGATGCAGAGCAGCCATGTGTACTTGGCATGAATAACTTGTTGGTTCATATACATTGTCTTTGGTTCCCACATGAGCGGTATCAATGATTTGCTGCACGCAGTGTGTGTTTAACCAAAGAGAACAACCCCATCATCTCTGAATGGCCCCGACATCTTGGCATGTTTTTTCACGTTCCTCCAGGAAAATATGTTTGTTGTTCAACCCCAGAAGAGGAATGGGTGGTGTTGATGTTTGCATCAGACTCTGGATTCACACCTACCTGTCAATTACACAACATCACAATCACAACAACGAGCCCACAAGCCCTGCGTCCCTCACCTCTAACTCGCTGCTCCGAGCGGAAGGAATTTGCTGGTGGATTGCGAGTGCTGGCAGAGCATGTTGCAGCAGGCGAGGACAGGGGTTGTTGTTGGAGTGAATTAATTTGTAGCTGCTCTTTGAGAGAATGTGTGTGTGTGTGTGTGTGTGTGTATATATATATATATATATATATATATGTATGTGATGGTGACAGCCTTCTGTGTCGCCCTTCCGAGGCAATCGCCCCAGTGGCATGAAAAGTTGAGCTGATTCATCGCTCTTACATCCAATAGTCTTCCTATAATCACAGACTAGCGGAAAGACAGGCTCTGAAATCATCATCATGCAGTGAGGAGTATAATTCACCATCATTACAGACAATGTTTACTTCTCCCTTCAGTATCATTGGACATGACATCTTCTTACTGTGAAGCATCACTCATCATGAGAAAATGCCCCAACTGTGTGGAAAAAGGCAGGGCCCTCATGTTTTGTCAGAAATCAGCTCATTGGATATCATGAAGAGAAAGAAGGCCAAGAATTTAAACTTGCGCAAACATTTTCCAAGCCTGAAAGACTTTTTGGCTTGTAAATGTCAGCAGTTGTGTTTGAAGGATCATTGCTCTGCAAGAGTTTGATTTGTGGTTTGCTAGTGTGACAATAAAACTTTAACTTAACTTCGAAAAGAAAAGAAACAAAAACAGGCTGTCTGAGCTGGATGCCAAATCTGTCAACTCTGATAACCCAATAAAGAACATGATTTGTTTTGGAAATAAAGGAACAGCCTTTTCAGTTATATAACTACAGGCTATATAAAAACATTTTTTGCACACAAATTTTGCATAAATAATATTATTACTTAAAAAAATGAATTGAATGCACATTTTTCTTTGAATTTACCTCATTAGAGATAAAAAAATATTGCCCTGAAAAATACACTTTTAACATGTAGATAGGTTTAACAAAAATAGCACAACGGCTTTCTCCTTTGAGGCTTTATTTTTAGATAGATGTGGGGCTTTTTTGAAAAAAAAAAAAAAAAAAAGGAATAGGAAAAAGGCCAAGCTGACAACTGTCCTGCATGCTGCAGCCACGTGTAACGTTACAGCCAATCACTGATGGCATTATCAGATCTTGATCACATGATTAACCCTTTAGTGTCCACTTAAGGCTGGCTCTGGAAGAACTAGAAGTCATGTACACATCAAGCCAAAAAAGCAGTTTTCACAGCAGAAATAAACATATTTACAGCCTGGTACAAAAAATGTCTCCCAGTCTGAATAGCTAATTTTAGTAATGCAACACGGGCAGGAGTTTTTTTTTTTCTTACTCTGCAGTTTAGAAGTTGTTTAGAACTCGAGTTTGCCGAATCAGAGGCACAGCTTCGCTCACTTGACTGACAGGCGCCTTGTAGCTGTTAGTGTTGAGAACCAAAGCCAGCCTGATCTCCAATATGGCCGGCTAGCCAAAATGCTTCAAAACTCTGTTTCAGAAACAGACTGTGACATCATGGAGAGTACGTCCATTAATTAAACTGTCTATGTTTAATACTCAGTACTATGGAAGCATTTTGCTTGGTGCCATAAAAGGAGCAAAGTCTGTTACCCAGCCTACACCCAAGTTAAACTTTTTTTTTCTTTTTTAAAAACACCTTTCTGTTATCCTTCATTCGGCGATAAATATTTGTTTTTCTGAAGACATTTTTTCTTTCATATATCGTTTTTCTATCCTCTATTTGGTGGTAAATATGTGTAACACTCGCTCAATTCAACCCACTCCCACAGGTGAGATCATTGTCTGTGAACCAAGTAGCTTCAGCCTCTTACTCAGTCTGAATATTGGGCCGTTATCTTTGCAGCCACAACAACCCTGTGAGGATCAGTTGATCAGTGTTTAGGACAGAGACAGAGTGAGACTGCACAGAGAAGTGATAATACAGAACATCTGCCCATGGTCTGTGGTATGCTGGGAATCTGTAGGGGAGTCGAAAAGCTGCAGAGATATTGAGTCAGACTGTGGTATTGCTGGAATGTTTTCTAATGATGTTTACGTTTGGTATTGTGCTCGTCTCTTTTCCACAGCTGGGTATGGTTCTACCTTGTTACATAAAGAGTATAAAAAAGTACAGTTTTTTGTGTACCATCCTGAGGGATAATGTCTCACAGTGTTGCAGAAGCAGATGTAATTTAACGCTGTCAGTCTGCATCGTCTCTATAGAGCCATGCTTGTTCTGTGCAGTCATAATAACGTGAACATTGCCAGCAGGCAAACTTGTAACTGTACAGCCACATGTTTCAGCAACGCAGCTGGCTCGGTTTGCTCCCTTCTCACTTTAATCTGAGTGTGCCATGTGAAGACCACAGGCACTTCACCATGTCTGCCCCGTCTTGACAGCCATGTTGATACCGCAGATAAGAGAAGGAGGCAGAGAGGAGACAGCAAGTGAAATGACAGGAGCAGAGTGGGTTTCTTCAAATACACTGTAAAAAAAATCTCTCGAGGCTGCAACAATATTTGTTATACATTAAAAAGAATCAGTGAATCTATCACGAATGATTTATTATCATGGCTTAAGTAAATCCTAAACAATTAGCTACACTGTAAGGCATGGGTTTTTAAGTATTATGAACAAAAGTCATCATTTCACTGATGTCAAATTAAAGCATCAAACATGTTTTTATCTCTGAATGTTTGACGAACACTTAGGAGATATTTCTTTTTGGTACTTTTAGATTAACTGAACTAGTGTAACCGATTTGTAACACTGGCTTGTTTCAACGGGTGTCTTTACAGTGCATTAGACCACAGTGTGTACTCAGAGGTATTCATAAAGACTGACATATCTTTTACCAGTCTAAGTAAGTACTTTTCATGTGACAAACTGTCATATTTAACAAAAACTCAAATAAAAATAAATTAGAGGAGTTTCCAAACAGAATCAAAAATGTTTAACCGACCATAATGCTTTATTAAAAGTGTTTCCTTCCAGTCTGGTTTGACGTTTCTAGTTCATTGAACGCGTAATCTCTACCCTCAGGTGTTGCATTTCTTCAGTGAAAGGTTCATGAACTCTGTCATTTAAATCCTCTGCCTTCTTCCAGCTGAACTGAAATGTGAACAGACCGGGAAATTATCATTCTTATCACTCTGTAAATCAGCCTAAAACAAACAGTAATATCCTCTTACTTTAACATTTGCGTCTTTCTGGAGGGGTTGGCACTGAGCTCCTCAGTCGGCTGAAGATTTCTGTGCGGACCTTGGTATGCATGCCATCTGTGGCAGTTTGCTTTGGCAGCTTGTCCTCATCCTCCTGGTCATGTCTTGACATAGTTGTCATAGCAGTGATGTGCAGCAGGAAGCCTTGTTTCCATTTCACTTAATTCAACACAGCTCGACATATGATAGCATTGGTACTGAGGAGATTTCATTTCAACCACTAGAACAGAGAAGTTTGTATAGGCACAAAGGATTTGAAGTGTTCCTTTAAGGGCATTTTAAATTTAAGTTAGCTTCGTATTTAAGGTTGGAATTCCAAAAGCATACATTTACTAGAGACTGAGCTTGGTGTCAGCTCGTCTGTTTGTTTCCACTGTTATCTGTTTATTCATAGATTATTGTACTGTTTATTGGTAACTGTTGTGTCGTCCTTGTGTTTTTATTTTGATGTCTCCATTTATTGCACACCATGTGGAGTTGCATCTCCAATTTCGCTGTTGCTCTGCTATAATTACAATAAAGCACTCTACCTTACCTTTTCCTAACTTATCCATTCACAAGGTCTGTGCAATATACAGTAGCTATAGTTCTAGGGATAATGCTAGCCTTTTTGTGAAAATAAAGGTTAGATTATGCTTTCAGCATGAGAGAACGCGTGTGGCTTTTGTGTTTTTTTTCCACGCTCCACACGGCATCTGTTCTCAAACTGCAGAAGTGCGGTGTATCGCAAACGCACATGCACGACAGTGCTAAACTGGAGTAGATGTTTACAACATTTTTTTTTGCCAATTTCTCTTCTGCCAAAGTTGGCTGCAATTTCATGCCAGGCATTGTTCCTTATACGGTTATCACAGTTATTTCTGTGTGATGAATCATATACATGCCTTTGTTTATTATTATTATTATTTTTAACTTCGTACACTAGGAGCTCTGGTTCATCCCTGTGGAAGTTACAAACTTTCAGAGGTGC
Organism: Labroides dimidiatus; assembly: GCA_030710495.1. Classification (NCBI taxonomy): domain Eukaryota; kingdom Metazoa; phylum Chordata; class Actinopteri; order Labriformes; family Labridae; genus Labroides; species Labroides dimidiatus. The sequence goes on from CM061154.1 coordinate 22,820,202, forward strand.
AGTACAAAGACCTCGCAGATGTGTCAAGCATAAACCAAGCTTAAGAATGACTTTAAGGCTCCTCTAATCTCACCCGCCATCATTAGGTAGGATTTTATTTCGACGAGTACTTTACATCCCAAACAGCCTTAGCTCTTTTTGTGTAAAGTGCAAGTAAAGCAAGTATCAAATAATTGGCTTTAGAATCAAAGTTAGGCCTTGAAGGTGTAATGAGATGTATGAATCTGACAAAGATTCAAACTAGAAGAACTCTTGGTAGTAACCTTTGTAGCAACCTCATTTTGCTTGGCTCAAAGTGAGGTTGCCACAAAAACGTGGTGGAAAGTTGAAAAAAATAGTACACCTCATAGAAATGTTTCTCACATCCATTTTTTGTGGTGATATTAAGATATTATTGAGCTGCATTGTGTTCAAGTCCTTTTTTTTCTGAAAAAATTATATTTCATTAGTTATTAGAGGTTAATAGAGGTTAAGAACAGGGTTTTACATCTCGTTTCACGATGATTGACAGCTGCCGTTCTTGTGTAGTTTTTTTCAGGAATAGTGCATACATACTGTTCCTCATATATATATTATATATATTATCACCGGGCTCTACTCAGATTCTCTACTGCACAGACTCTGGCTGCACATTGACCATACAATGGTAAAGGACAGAGCCACGCTGTCCATTCTATATACAGTTTATGGTAGTAACAGTTAAATAAACCTGACCAAAGCAAAAGAAAAATACAACAACAACAAAAAAAACAAGGTTTGTTTTTGGCTCTAATTTTGAATGCATTGCCCTCTTTAATTTCCTCCCTCCTGACCCTCATATCTCTGCCCTCTGTCCCTCAACGAAAGCAAAATCAGGGCTTTTTTTTTTCTCCTTTTTTTTTCTTCCCGTTAGAGCCACAGGCAGGCAAGTCTTCCCAGGTTAGCTTGTGGGAACATCCAGCTGTGTTTGAGCCAAACTGTTCTCACTCCCACTGGCCTTGGACTGTTCACCTTCACAGCTCAGACAGAGCAGGCAGAGAAAAAGGCTGCTTTCATTAAGTGATGGCAAATGTCCAGCTCTGTGCTCCCCAAACTTTTTTTGAACATAAAAGTGTGAAGTCCACTCAGGGGTCAACACATATTTCATGCTGTTTTTCACTCTTTCTGTATTTTTTTTCTCTTTATCTTTCATTCGTGCACCTGCACCTTTCTCAGGCAGAGTAAACAAAAGCACAGCACATTTACTTCCACTTTCCTCAGGGTCACACAGCCAAGGAAAGGGTTGGTTCTTTACTTTTGTTTGATATGTGAAAACATTTAAAGAATTTAAGTTTTAGAGGAATATGGATTGAGTTGCACCAGTTTGATAAACTGAAGCCCATTTGTACCTCCAGTAACCTTTGCATGTAGCCACTGGAACAATGGGAGAAATGTAAACACTGATATACCAGAGGAGGACATCAGGAATGTCACTGGGTAGGAACAAAAGATCAGGAAACATTTCAAGTGTACACACATACCTTACATCACAGGTCAAACAGCAACCTGTTGATGCAACACAGCTGCAGTGTCCAACATGGATTTTTGATATTACAAAATTTACAAAAAAATATTTCCACAAGCAAAATTGTATTCATCAAACCTCTTTTTCTGCATTCTGTAATTAACTTATCTTTATTGTTACGATTCAAATTGATGGACAACACCTGAATTGATGGGATCTACAAAAAAGACATCAAAGATGACATTTTACATCACAGGAAAAAAAACAAAACAGGAAGAGCTTTGAAACATAGCTGAGAGAGAAAGAAAGCCACAGGCACATTGCAAAGTATTTTATGAATGAGAGAAGTCAGTCAGCGCTCCTTTTCTCCCCTTGGGCAAGAGGTCAAACTGAGTCCAAGAGCTGATTTGTGGCTGTGGCTTCACCAGCTCACTCATGTTGAGGAGACTGAAAGAAGAATGAGTGAACAAACGAATGAATGACTGAATGAATGAAAAGACCCCCCTGTGGTATAAAGTCAAGCACAATTTAGAGACTCGGGAGGAGCTGCAGCAACAACAAGACCTCAGCCAATGAACGAGCAAACGCTCTGACATGCCCCCATCATGTTTACTCTCAATGCTCATCCTGTGTGTCCTGATCGTTACTCCTCCTACACACATTTTTTAACTCCTGCTGATTATCAAAGAAACAGTTGTTCAGCTATTAAGGCGTTTGCATTGTGCTTTTGCTCATTTATGCCAAACATGAGCATTTTGTACATTCTGTAACACATTCTGAAATATTGATTAGAACACAAGTGCATCTAGGATTCAGGATTCAGAATTTTTCTGAACAGTTACAACATTTACGTTTGGATCCTTCAGTAAGTCTGAGATTTTACTTTATGAAAATGGGACTCATCCAACACTTAATTCACTCTTGTGAGGGAGCATCTTGTCAGGTCAGAGTTTCCACTCTTATGTTTGTAGACAATGTTATGAAACCTTAGGAAACATGCTTTTGCTTCTTATTTGGGCATTAAATCCCCTCATGAAGATATCATCTAAATCTATTATGCTCCAGTAAATCACCATGGAGCTTCCCAGCTTTCCCCTTTGACTTGAAAGCATTCCTCAGATCAGTGTTTTTCAGCCACAGGTCACTGCTGCAGTTCACCTCGCCCCCGCACAGCACAGCACAGCCCGGCCAGCTGAAGAAATTAGCCATTCCTCACTGCTGCCTGTTTGAAAAGGGCCAGGAAACCATTTCACCTTGTTCTTTTACAGTGCCAACCACTGCTGCTCCCCCCCAAAACACCCACCCACCTCCCTCCCTCCTCCTCTGTCTCTTTTCTCCACCCCTTTCCATCTCCCAACAAGTACACACTCTCCCTGCTCTTACGCATATTCTGAATGGTTTGGTCGCTGCTAGTTGAGCTCTCTTGCAGCCCCCTCAAGGGAAACATGAGAGGAGGAGGGAGATGGTTGTGATGACAAGCTTGCCTTGAGCAAAATAGGCCTATGGAGACAGAAGTGTGGCTCTGCAAAGGGTTCCCTGATCTTACAGGATCAGCTACACTGTCTCTGCTTTGCCGTGATCTCAGTGACAGTGTTTGGAAAACTGTCAACTTCTGTCCTCTCAGCAGGTGAGTGCCGTGTGCTCTTATTCTCTGAAACAACTGGCATCTTTTAATAATTTGGAAACCTAATATTTCTCTCCTGATTGCTCGGATGCTTAAGGCTTAAGATTGAGAAATGTTTAGTATAGATCTGCGTGAGAGGACTTGTTCAGGACCTTAATGTAGAAAATTCTCCAGCTCCTGATGCTTTTTTCCCCTCCCTCTCTACTAAATAAGATGTGTTCCTGCCTGGCCTGTCAGCGCTGCCAGTTCATTTTCACTCTGACTTCTTCCCTTCATTTGAATCTGCTCTGCATTCATTGGAGAATAATGAGAGCCTCTTTTGCATAGTGTTTTTTTAAAGAGGGGTTTCTTGGAAGGAACCCTAATCTTGTGTACTCCTCACTTCACAATCGCCATGTAGGGACAGGTTTTACAGGAGCTGCTATGCAGCATTGCATTTACTTAGAGCTTAATGTTTCTTTGTGGAATATCTACAAGGTGTATGCAGGATTGTACAGAATTTGTTTTAGTAGCAGGGTGTATAGAAAAAAAGTTCGGAGTTGGATTTCGTCCTTGTCTGTGGTTGTCTTATCTGCGTATGTGTGTGCATGTGCATGTGTCTCAAGGCCATGGTAGAGGTGCTGGCAACTAAAGCTTTTTCACAGACAGCAAAGACCCATCTGCATAAATTACTTTTCTCCAATTACAATACATACATATAAACAGAAATAACAGTTTCTTTTCTACAACCCCAAATCCAGTGAAGTTGGGACGTTGTGTTAAACATAAATAAAAACAGAACACAATGATTTATAAATCCTGCTTAATCCATATCCAATTGAATACACTACAAAGACTAGTTATTTATTTTTCAATTAGATAAACTCTATTGTTTTTTTTGTAAATATTCACCCATTTTGAATTTGATGCCTGCAACACGTTCCAAAAAAACTAGGTCAGCAATGACAAAGGACTGGGAAAGTTGAGAAATGCTCAAAAAACACCTGTTTGGAACATTCCACAGGTGAACAGGTTAATTGGAAACAGATGAGTGTCATGATTGGGTATTCAAGGAGCATACACGAAAGGCTCAGTCATTCACAAGCGAGGATGGGGCGAGGCTCACCACTGTGAGCAGCTGCGTGAGCAAATAGTCCAACAGTTTAAGACCAATTTTTCTCAATGTACAATTGAAAGGAGTTTATGGGATTCATCATCTACAGTCCATAATATCATCAAAAGATTCAGAGAACCTGGAGAAATCTCTACGTGGTGGCCGTGACCTTGGATCCCTCAGGCAGCATTGCATTCAAAACCAGTATCATTGTGGAAAGGATTTTATCATGTGGGCTCAGGAACACTTCAGAAAACCATTGACAGTTAACACAGTTCATCTCTACATCTACAAGTGCCAACTACCATTCAAAGCCAAAGACATATATCAACAACACCCAGAAACGCCACCAGCTTCTCTGGGCCTGAGCTCATCTGAGACGGACTGATGCAAGGTGGACACTGTTTTCTGATGAGTCCACATTTCAAATTGTTTTTTGGAAATCATGGACGTCATGTCCTCCGGACCAAAGAGGAAAAGGACAATCCAGATTGTCATCAGTGCAACGTTGAAAAGCCAGCATCTGTGATGGTATGGGGGTATGTTAGTGCCCATGGCATGGCTAACTTGACCATCTGTGAAGGCTCCATTAATGCTGAAAGGTACATACAGGTTTTGGAGCAACATATGCTGCCATCCAAGCCACGTCTTTTTCAGGGACGTCCCTGCTTATTTCAGCAAGACAATGCCAAGACATATTCTGCACGTGTTACAACAGCGTGGCTTCGTAGTAAAAGAGTGCGGGTACTAGACTGGCCTGCCAGCAGTCCAGACCTGTCTCCCATTAAAAATGTGTGGCACATCATGAAGCGCAAAATACGTCAACGTAGACCCCAGACTGTTAAGCACCTAAAGTTGTACATCAAGCATGGAGCAATGGGAAAGAATTCCACCTCCCCTGCAACATTTAATGTCCTCAGTTCACAAACACTAGAGTGTTGTTAAAAGTAAAGGTGATGTAATACAGTGGTAAACAGCAACAAAAAAAAACTAAAGTTTATCACATAGAACACTAAATACCTTGTCTTTGCAGTGTATTCAATTAAATATAAGTTAAATAGGAGTAGCAAATCATTGTATTCTGTTTTTATTTACGTTTTACATAACATCCCAACTTCATTGGAAATAGGGTTGTAAAAATATCACCAGGTATCCAGCTCCATAAACAAATGTTTTTCTAGTTAATCATGCAGGGTAAAACATGTTGACTGCATTCAGCTTTTGTTTCTTTTAAAAGTTGCCTGGCTCCTCTGTGATCTGAAAACATCTCCTGAGGAAAATCTGTGGTTGATCAAGCTGATATCATCTCCTGAACAGAGATGCAATTGTCTTTCTGACGCGACCTCAGATGTCTCTGACCTGTCCAAGGTGTGCTTTGAAGAGGGGCTTAATGAAGGGGTGAGCGGGATGTTAACCACAGTCACACAGGGACATCTTCTGCCCTGATGAATGGTGTAGTGAGTTGTAAATCACCGAGCGGGGAAGAGCAGTCAGATTCCTCTGTGAGGTGATGTCATTTCCATCGTGTGTGAAACAGATCCAGACTTGAATGGCTCAGGTTTAGCCAGATGTTGGATTTCACAGGAAGCTCCTCACAGGATGACAGAGGGACCGTGTAGAGCTGAATGTAGTGGCTTAAAGTTTCCCTTTAATCGTCTCATGACACAGGCTGACATGGAAACTGTAGGATGAGCACTTTGAGAAGTATGCTTTCCCCCACCTGGTTGTACCTGTGTTGTCTTATCTGTCATACATTCCATTTACATCTTTTGTTTCTGTTTGTTTCAGGTTATCAGCGACGTGGTTTTGACTGAGCATCTTACAGGAAAATGGCCATCCCATACATGCGGCATAAACGCCTCTGGATTTATGTGTTGAATTATGAGACACTCTAGATGAAAGAAATAATGGAGGTTCCGTCTGTGGGGAATTTGCAGGGACACCAGTCCGGATTACAAAAATGCACAGCACAGGAGCTGAACTCAGAAAGCTCCATCTCCATTAATGGCTCTGTGGACCACAGAGGGGATTATGGTCTCTGTGAAGCTGAAAGCTCGCTGTGGAAGCCAGATGAAGACTTTAACAAAGTGATGAACACTCACCTTTCTGACAGTCGTGATAAATCTGAAACTGTGGGAGGTTTGTGCTTACAGCAGCCTGACCAAGTGTCAGTCAAACCTTCTGAATCAAGTCATTTTCCAGTCACAGAGGACTTCTCAGACCACATGGTTCAGAATCACTCAAACTCCAGATGTATAAAAACAGACTTTGAGAGGTCAGAGGCAATCTCAAATGGACACCAGGAGGATTTGTGTCCTGATCCAGACCGAGGTCGGAGCATCTCAGATCTCCCTCGCATCATCAAGCACAAACCCAGCTCCATCACCTTCTCAAACTACACCTTCCCCTCCATAGCTGAAGGACACGCTTTTGTGGAGGAGAGCTCCGACGAGCCTTCATCAGAGAATGATCGGGATCCTGATGACAGTGAGGATGATGAAGATGACTGTGTGTTTCTTGAGCTGCCTGTTAATCACAGGAAAAGCAGCACCGGCAAAAACAAAGATAAGAAGAGGGGAGCTGCGAGCGCCCAGGCAGGAATGGATCACACAAGCAGGAACGGTGGATATGAAGCAAAAGGGGAGAGGAGGAGCACAGAGGTAGAGTTTTAACTTGCATGTGTAGATGTAGTGATGAACTGTGTTAACTGACAATGGTTTTCTGAAGTGTTCCTGAGCCCACGTGGTAATATCCTTTACACAATAATGTCAGTTTTCAATGCAGTGCTGCCTGAGGGGTCGAAGGTCACGGGCATCATGCAGAGATTTCTCCAGATTCTCAGAATTTTTTAGTGATATTATGGACTGTAGATGAGGAAATTCCTAGATTCTTTGCGATTGTATGTTTAGAAACATTTTAGGAGTTTCTTTTATCCAAATAATTCAAGTATATGTTAGTCTTTATCACTGAAAACCAAGTCAAATCAATATGACAAAAGATAATCTGAAACAAAGTGGCTTTTTTTTCAGCTTAGTTTGATCTTTCTTCTGTTCTAACTTCGGTATCAGAGTCTTTACTTCGCAGCTCCAGTCAGCTGACATCAACACCCTGTGAGATAAGGAATGCAAACAGCTCCTGCTTTCTCTCTAAACCAGCCGCAGACGATGTGTTTTGACATAACCGGCTGTTTTAGTGCTGAACTTTGCCTTCTATTTCTGAGCTCTTCCTTTATCTCAAACTTTTTCACACAGCCTCAACCTTGACCTTGGCTGCAACCATCCTGTAATCTCTCAGTGCTGCTCTTATTACTCTTTAAGAGCCTATTTGCAATATTTATTGTTCAAATCGGTGAAAGTTTCATGCTGCAGCCGGAGGAACACATCCAGTGACACTCACCTGTCGTCCTTCTCTAAACAGTCTGCAGATAATGGCGCTCATGTAAACAGGCCAGAGTCCATGGCTGCTGCAGATCTGCCCATCTGTCTGATTGCCTAGTATGTTGAGGTATTGCCAGATTTATGTGGAGAGAAACATTTTTACAGAGAGTTGAAGATTTCAGGGAGCTGTGGTGAGGTTTCTCAAAAGACAGCAGGTCAGTGCTTTGAATGCCAGCACAGCACAAGATCTGCTGTCGTGTGATGGGTTGAAATGTGTGTGTCACCACAGACTCTTTGATTCAGCGGAAAAACAATCTGTAAGGATTTGATTTCACATGAAAATACACATCAAGTGGAACTCTTTCACTTAACACGGTATCTTCTCTCATGTGTCCATACAAACCTACAGACCGTACATGCTGGACTTCTTGTCTGACAGATTCCAGGACCAAAATGTATCTGATACCTGTATCAGATTTTTTTTATCATAGCTGCCACAAGCATCTAGTCCAGAGGTCATGTTGTTTCATTTTTGGAACTTTTCCAGTGTTGCTTGACTTGCAGTAGTTAGCATTAACCATATGGGGGCACTGTCTGCATAGTGTTCCCACTCTGACTTCTCATGACTCCCCCCTGCCTGCATCATTTAACTCAGCTCTGACCAAAAACCCTCTAAAAATCCACATTTCTCCTCTAATCCTCCTCCGAAGTTGAGGCTGCGGCTGTGTTCGGTTGGTGCTTTGCATCGCAGGTTATTAAGAGTGTAATTTATTCCTCCATGTAGCCAGGTAGCCGTTGCCCTTTCGCATGACCGGCTGCTACATTTGGATACCTCCATGGTGATCTGTGGCTCTCTCAGTGGGTGGCGCGAACTAGGCACCAAGCCCAGAGCTCACACACTTAACTCCTCATTTCCATGTCAAAGCCACTGTGTTGGGGTTCACAATGTGGCCAATTTGCGCTGATAAAGTTATAGTCAGCTCGCATTTTGTGTCCCCAGAAGATAACATTAATGCATTTATCTAAAGGATTGACTCATACCAGCTCAGTTGCCATGGTGTGAGGACTTCACACAATCGCCGAGGCCACATCGAGGGGGGAAAGGCACCGAGAGATGAATCAAGGGTAGTGTCTCACTTGAGCGTCAGGCCTTCTCAGGAATTTGTCTCATTCTTAGGGGAAGTGTCCGCATTCCTGAGCAGCACCTTGTGGGGATGTCACTGAAAAGAGACAGCGTGAATGTGTTCCAGATTTGGCTCCAGAATGGGGCATCTGTTTCTCACATTTGTGTTTGTCTGACTCCAGGGGTTAATTAGGAGTCCAGGTCTTTCCCCTTTTCTCTTCATCAATATACACTTTTAAACAGGATATCAAGATTTTCTCTGCAAGTATCTCTAAAGATTCCACCTTTTCAGATTCGGAAAAAAACACGTCAGTTTCTCGCCTTTGAGTCTTGTTGCAGGACTGATCATTGTTGACAGAATAACAAGTTAAAATCTCGATTTTTAAGTCTGTGCTTCTTTATTTCTCAAGTATCTTGTCAAGTATCCATGGACTCTGTCTTTTAAGCTGAAGTCATGTTCCCCTTCTGACTTGCAGATGTGGATCCGTTTAAACAAACATTTGAGTAAAATCAAATCCACACAGCCACCTCATCCCTTTTAAGTTAGAGCAATTTAACCAACAGTCGTTGGCTGAAGAATCTGTGGTTAATAAAGAGAAGCTGTGTCTGCATTTGATTCCAGCATGGAGGTCAAGTTTCATTTTTAAAAAAAGAAAATCTGTAATATCAGAATCATTTTTGCCAAAACTTTCCAAGATACTATATTCACTTTTCTTTGCATCGTTAGACTTAAGCCGTGTTCACACAAACATCATTTGGTCCGAACTTTCAGACTTTTCTGTTTGATCCGAACTAAAATGATAAGTGTGAAACGTCCCGTGGACCTTGGTCCGAACCAAACAGTCAGACCTTGGTGACAGGACCACCACAGTCTGGTACATGCCCAGTGTGAAAGCATTATTTTGAAAGGTTCAGACTTTTGTACCAATCACAGGATTACACACTATTTCCTACAACGATAAAGTTGTCATCTAATTATTTACCTCATAAGACGACCACGGATCATTATGTACAATTTTTCAAGTTGTTGCTGCAGGTGGTATAAAAACATCAATAATATGTTGGCGATTTCATTCATTGTTGACAAAATTAAATTCCCACTCAACATGTTGACGCCAGACGGCCACCGGCCAAATGACTAATCAGTGTAAACTACGGAGACATGCAAAGTACGCAGTTGATGACGGTATCATGTAGGTTTGACAGTGACGGTGTAAAACCATAGCAGACCGAACCCAATGTATACAGTGTAACAAAAACACAGACTTTGGTCTGGACTTTCAGATATGAAAACACCCTTAGTGTGAATCACACAAAAAAAAGTTCAAGGCAAAACTGAATTTAATAGTCATGTTTTAATAAAACAGAAACTATCAGTTAAAAAAATGCTTTTCAAGTTGTAAACATCAAAAGACATAAATTACCTCTAGCAGCAGAAAAAGAAATCAAATGTTTTTGAAAAATACATATGTTTACACTCAAAAATGTGTCTAGGATACTTACACAAGTTTCAGACTTTCCAGACATTAATAGGTTATAGCACGTTCCATGGAGGGAAAGATGGAAACAGAAACAATAAAAGTATGTAGGAAAAAACTATTCATGTTTCTGAGAAGCCTACGTGTAGAATTAGCTTGTTATTGTTGTTTAATGTCAGATTTGTTCAAAGCTGATGTCTTGTTTCTGTTTTCAGGGGCGCACGTTCACGTGCTGAGTCTAAACGTGTGTGCGGGCCTTTTATTCGTTTGCAGACACAGATGATTGAGTTGTCCAAACACACTGAGCTCATGTCAAACCTGTGTATTCTCTGGTTTGCATTAGCTTTAAGGACAGACATAACAGAGCAGAGCAGCTTTATTTTTTCCTCTCAGTGACCCAAGGTGACCCCCCCAGGCCTCAGAGGTCAGCAGAGGAATTGGCCAGATTTTGGTCATTCCTTTAGGGATTGAGTTGAAAAAGGCACTTTCACTTAGTGCAGGGTCAGTCAGCCAACACTGGGTGGTCAGGAGGATGAGCGGAGCGTCTGGTGTCTGATCCTTTTGTTCTCACAATTAAGGAAGAATGCAACATTATGTAATTCTGTCAGTTTCTTACACATAGTTCAATTCAGACTGAATTGTTTGGCAGTTGATTTGGCCCTACTTTTGTAAATGAAATTTAAAATAATTTTCTTTTAATTTCTCCAGATTTTACACATTGATAGTAATTAAACCCTCCGGATCCCACACCTGCCTACGAGATTAAATGACTGACATTTACAAACTATTTGTCCAATCCAAAAAAGCGTAATCATCAGATTCTCAAGTTTCTGAGGGTACCTGAATGAATCACAAGTGATGTCAGCAACATGTGTTAAATAGAGCGGAGAAGATGGGTGAATTTCATTAACATTGCTTTAATTCTCGAGTCTTCTTTGAAAGGGATGTTACAGTTAAGAACAGAGAAATGTGACTTTGACATTTTTTAGACCTCACAATTCTTTCATTTGTTTTTCTTTCAGCAAAGGACTAAGTGGCCTGTTGTATTAGGCTTATATTTTAATGCTTCTACTGACAGCCACTGGTTGGTTGGTGTCCTCGTTTGTGCTTTTACCAACATGCGTAGGTTTGTTTTCATGTTAAACAGAAGACAAGCAACATAACAGGACTATTGACACATCTAAGCTATTTCTTTTGTCCTCTCTGAGCTTTCGATTAGGCAAGAGTGTTTTATCAAGAAGTCCAAGTCTAAACTTGGAGTTTTAGAAAACAGAGCTTTTCGTCTTCACAGTTCTTGATTAGGATCGGTGAGTAGGCTTGTTTGTTTGTTGATGCGAACACTTTACAAAATCACTAGTTGAAACCTGATTACCTTGATCTATGTTTTGCCTATTATGTTGTATTTTTTAAAAGACCACCTATTTATCATTAAGTTATGAATATTAAAGTAATGTTTTATTACACATGGTATCAATGAATCATGGAGATTACAGTGTGGGCTAAACACATAATTGGAGCAGTGACAAATAAGGGTTGGTATCAACCCTTAAACTTGATAAAATGGTTTTTTTTTGTTGTACTGAGCAAGTTAGTATGTTGTAGACATCAATGTTTTCTCTCTATTTTTGGCTTAGTTGGTTAAAAATAATTCTAAATTCCATTTTTTACAGTGTAGTGGACTGATAAAATTCTATTCATAGGAACCTTTTTTGCGCAATATCAGATTTATCATGAAAAATATGGGTTACACCAATTGACATTTTTACAGTTTTACCAACTGGCCACGTCTTTCAAGTGTTGCGCAAAATAAAATTTCTCCATTGTAGAAGTTAAACCTGTTGGAAAAGTGTCTTCATGCCTGCGTGCACCTGCACTCAAGTGTCTCATTAACGTTGATTAGATGTGTATAAGTTGTGGGACAAAGAGTAAAGTGTTGCCATTTCTGTTAGAACCAGTTTTTATGCATTTTCCTTGATCCTCAAAAGAAATCCTCTTTGGCAAAATTTCTTAATGGGACAATTATTCTCCAGCAAAAGGTCTTCTTGGAGGAACACAGCATTACTGCTGTATTAAAATGTTTTAAATGATCCTCCAAAACATCTGCTGTAAAATCTTCTGTGGATCTGGTGTCTGCTTCTGAGATTCTTGAAAAGGGTGCACAGTCAGAGACCCCGCTCAGCGTGGTGACCCTCTCCAGGACTCCACTGACACGTCTCCTCTCTGTCAGATGGCACAACAACATTCTGAATTTATGTTTTGGCGACTGAAGTGAATCCTGTTGATTTATGAGGCCGGACCAGGACCTGCAGATCCTCAGACACCGCTCCTGTCTGTGTGACCATGGTCTATTTATACACACGGTGTGTCAGGGGAGCAGTAAAGGCTGGTGCAGGGAATTCTATCATGGCAGACATGTCTGCGACCCTCCTCCTCTGCTTTCACCCTGAAACACGGCAGAGTAGATCACATTTCCATGTGTGGTAGCACAGTCCTCCACTGAAAGAGCATCTGCAATTTACAAGATACTTTTTTTGGTTAGCCTGTAACTCTATTTGAACTTAGGGCAGCGTGGTGAAGTCCACAGATGCTCTCACCTTACCAAAAAGAGCTCACATGTTAAATGAGCTACGAGGAGATGACAGGAAGTACTGCTCTCACAAATAATCACAATTTTACTCCTGTTTCATATTTGTACTGCAGGTTAGAAAGTCGGATAATCTTTGAAACTGATAGGTCATAAACTTAAAGCCTTATGAAAGTGCAGCAGCTGAATTTGACTTAACCTTCAAATAGAGGCTTGAAAACTCTTTTAGCCTCCATGAAGATGGGTATATGTTTAATCCAGCTTTGCAGGATAAAAATTTGCAAAGAATATTGTGACAAATATCTGAAAAGGTGGATGGAGCACAAATGGAACTCATAAAATCAATCATGAAACATCTCAGCTTCCTAAAAGTGAAGAGTTAAAGAGAATAAATCCAAATAATAAAATTTAAAATTGTTCTAGTCTTGATCAAACAAAATCACAAAAGTTTGGCTGAAATATTTCACTAATTCTTAAAAAAGATTCCAAACAGCAGAAGATTTATGCACAGATACTGATATTTTTTCAGCCCAAACTCCAACACACACATTTTCCCTCCCTGATTCTCTACAGGAATCTCTGCAGGTTAAGTCTGCTATGTCTGAGTCGATGTGCCACCTGATGATGAAACTGGACCAACTTCATCTGGACATAGAAGAAGCCCTGAGTGCAAGCTCCTCCCCCTCCAACACTCCCTGCATCACCCGCAAAAAACAGGTGAGTTTGAAGCCACCACGGCTGAAACTAAAGGTCTACCACGAGTTTGTCCTTTATATTTTGGTATAAACAGAGAATTAACTGCATGTACTTCTTTGTTATAAAGCAGCATGTGGTCTGCAGGTCTTTATGGTATGTGCTCTGTCACGCTTTGTACTGTACACATTCCTGTGAGGCGTTTGCCGCATACTTGGTCATGCTTGTAAAATTCACTAAATCAATTTAGTTCGCTGTGTGGAGAAAAATCCCAGCAGATTATTAGACCTGTAAGTGACAACAGGTGTGCAGCAGAACTTTATGCCCTGAACAGTTTGAGAAAGGCTTTAAGATTAGCTTTGGATTCATGGAAAAACCTCTCAAATCAAGCAGATCCATGTTTATGAGGGGAGTGTGTTGTCTCAGGTGCGCATGATCAAAATTTTAGGACAAGTTGAAAGATTGCATGAATTTACATTTCACACTGTTGGATCTTAAAAAGGTTCTAAGTAGAGCTTCAAAATGCAAAAAGAAGAAATAGAAAGAAGACAAAATAATTGAGTGAGCAATTTATTGATCTGTTCATCAGCAGATAAAAGTTTCAGACCACAGCCTTTAAAAGACAAAATCTGCACAAAAATGTGGATTCATTGTCATTTTCTGTCAGGTATTCACTTTTTCATGATCTCCTGATGGCAAAGACAAAAAAGCTTTCTTTCTTTCTCTTGTGATTGGATTATTGAGCTGCATAAGAAAGGTCTCTCGTAATGTGCCATTGCTGCTGAGGTTGGACGCAGTAAGACAGTCATTTTGAATTTCTTTAAAGATCCTGAAGGTTATGGAACAAAAGAGTCAAGCTGTAGACCCAAAAAAATATGACTGGGGCAGAGCCAGAGGATTCGATTGGCTGTCTGTCAAGACCCGGGATCCTCCGGCTCAAAATAAGGCCGTTACTGGTGCTGACTGCAGCCCAATAACCATCAGACGGCGTCTGAGAGAGAAGAGCTTTAAGAACAAAAACGTCTTCAAAGGCTTCATCTCCTTCAACGCCACAAAACTGCTTGTTTGAGCTTTGAAGAGAGAACCAAACATGGAACACTGAAAGGTCGAAGAAAGGAAATTTGTGCAATTTTTCAACTGGTCCTTAAATTTTGATCAGGTGTGTAGCTCCATGGTGTTACTGTCACACTATGGGCTTTGTAAGGCCTCTTATGAGTGTCTTTCTGACTTGACTCTGTTTTATGATGTAGTTCTGTAGCCCTCTGTTGGGATACTGCAGCGTACAGTGCCTCAGTGGGGTCAAAATGCTGTGGCAGGAACAGACAGCTATTGTACTTCAGGCTTTATGACTGGAACCATGCGGCTCTGTTCTTAAAAAGGGCTCTTCTCATGGTGGCATGGTTCATGAAATATCCCACTAGAGTTAGCACTGAGGAACAAAAGTGCTCTTTTGGGCTCCATATGTATGAACGGCACAGAGGAGCTATTGTGTTGGAGGGAGTTTGTATGATTTGGTCCATTAGGAATGGTAGAGAGGGGCTCACATGCCTCCCAGGCATCTGCATAACCATCCCAGGCATTCACTATTACTTGCTTTAACTAATGACAGGCAACTGGGCAAGACAAGACATCTTTACTGGGATATTTGACAAGGTCATAATCTCTGTCCTCTCCAAAGAAGATCCACACATACAGGCTCCTTTGTGAGCGTCTGTCAGGCTGAATTGAGAGTGGAGATTTCACTTCCCCAGCAGTTGACCTCAGCCTCTTGTTTTCTTTTCCCCTGGCCACCGTTGAGACCATCCTGTCCCAGTCCTTCCAGCCAGACAAACTGAGCCAGTCGTGATTGTTGTTGTGATGTTGTTGCAGTGGGCTGCTGTTTCCAAGTCCACGTCAAACCAAACCACAGCCCCGAAAGACCGTGTCCTCCAAAGACCAGAGAGCGGGGAATGTCGAAACCAGGACAGGTCTTCAGCTTCTCGCCGCAGCTTAGCAGAAACGAAAGCAACGACCAAGAAGACGGTAAGTTTCTCTGAGGAGAAGAGCTTCCTGCAAGTGAATCATTCAGATAATGCATCGTATGTGTATACTGTTGTTGTCCAGTGTTTATCGTAAAGGCTCTGAGAAACTGATTGTGTTTGAGTTTATCTCTACAACAAGCTGCACTGGTTGTTTTTTGTTTGTTTTTAAGCTCAAGCTCAAGCTTTTGGGTGACTTCCTGGAACTTTCTGCATTGCATAAAGAGTTTCTATCATCCTTAGAAAAGCTTAGATGTTTTTTATGTGTGCCTCCTAATAACTCACCTTAATATAAAAGAACTGGTTATCTTATTTTGAAAAGGAAAATTGTCAAAGAAGATGGATTTGTTCTCTTGCAAAATATTTACCCAAGCTTTCATATCAGGCACCTTCATGAATAAAACCAAACACTGAAAAAAAAAGTTTAATAGTCACATATTTGACATTACAAAAAAATCTCACAATTCCACTGCAGGAGTGGATGTTTTTAAGATAAATCCCTCAGCAGTCGGCTGAAACTCTGACATTACCCTCCGTGCAGCTGCTCTTCCCCTCTGCATCTGTAAATATTTGAGGTTTGCGTTGGGAATAAGGTCAGCTTAGGCATTCTTAAACAAGCAGGACTCACTTGTGCTGGACAAAGTATATAAATGTCACTATTGAATGGCCCTAAGAGAAACAGACAACTGAGCGATTTGCAGAATGCAGGGCGGGTTTAAACCCAAAGCCTTTCAGCTCGTGCTTTGTGTTGTGCTGATGGCTCTTCTGCAGGGTGATGGAAAAACAGCCTGCTTAGGAGGAGAAAACTCTGGTTTACCGCCCAGAAACACACTTTGAAAACATGTTACCTTTTCATGAAGTTGTGTTTTTTTTAGTTATTTAACACATCTCATAGATTTTGTAGACTGGAAAGAGATGCCACAGAGATGAACAAAGACACATTATTTTGTCTGGGGGCAAAGAGTACTTCAAATGAAATGAAGTTCAGATACCACCTGTTTCTTAGGGAATCCGTAACCACCTCTTGAAAATGACAACAGCTTGGAGTAAAACTTGGCTCGAGGACAGCTGGGAATGTTCACATCTGTTAAAGACGAGAGTATTTTGGCTGAAGTGAAGCCTTGACCTCAGCAAGATCACATGCTGATCAGAAGAGACACATTTAGGGATATTCAGCGATCACACGAGTTTACTTTTTAAATGTTTTTTAATCGTTTTAGATTTTCATCAAAAACCTGTTGATTTTTTTTAAAATGTGTTCTACCCCCTTGAGGATTATCATTCCATTCCAGGAAGCTGAAGTTGAAATTTGGTCTTTTTTAACATAGCTGCATTCATGAAATTGTCTACACACTTTTTTCTCCCAGGAAAATCTTTGCTAATTTTCAAGAAATTGCAGATAAAATAACATCTAAATTGTTTCTAATTTTTAAATTTAAGTACTTTCTGCATTAAATGAATGCATATTTTCTGAGAAAAAAAAAAAAAAAAGTTGCCAAAACCAATTTATCAAATATGTTACAAAAATATCTTACATCATAACCCTCTTGAAAACGAGATGCTGCATCTCAAGGGGCTGTCCCTCAATCAATAAATTTCAAATTCCAAACGCTCAAAGGGCCGGATGTGGCCCACGGTCCATAATTTGCTCAGGTATGATGTAGACATTGCCTTAACTTTAAACTTCATACAAAAATTCCAGAAGGAGCTAGACAAGAATATTATAAACTTTCAAACTTTAAAGTCAGAGGCTACAGTCCTCTTTTCCGCCCCTGCTGGTTCAACTTTCAGCTACAGCCCTCTGCAGCATGTCATCCCTGACTTTCTACTCCCAACATTTCCTGTCCATCCCCAGCTGTCCTGTCCTGTCCGATAACAAAGGCAACATGTAAAAGGAAGTATTAATTAAATTCATGTACCGCTTTAATGGAGACCGCACAGATGTCCTAAAACACAGATGTCCTAAATCACAGATGTAACATCATGTTATGGCACATGTAGGGGGATTCTTCCTGCTCTGTCCCCTCTGAGTCTTACATAAGTGCTCTGCAGGCCAGAAGAAGCTCCTGCCAGGAGGAGAATGTGATACAGATTGAATCTCAGTCTCTGAGTCCAGGAATAACCGAACTAATCTGTGAGCCAGCCTTCGCACCCTGCTTTTACAGTTACTGCTTTACTGAGAGATGGTTTATTATTCAGTTGTCTTCTGAAAGGCTTTGGCACCTGCCTGACAACCCGGGACTCTCTCCGTCTCTGCAGGATCTTCAAAAACTGGAAACCACCTTTTGTATATCCAAATCTGCTGCATGTTAGAAAACATTTGAAATGATAGGTTAGGACATGTTAGGACATGTCACTGAGTTTAAGGAAAACTATGATTTTTTTGTCCATTTCCTTTATATAAAAAAAAAAAAAACTGGAGAAGAGGTGACTATCTTTTATTTGGAACAAAATTTTGTCACCTCGAAAAATGTTGAAAATGGAACAGTCTTTAATCCACAGATGGATTGATGAAAAGAATAACAGAATGTATAGAAGCACTGGTTGTGTTCACGTTTATTATAGTTATCTTCTTGACCATTCAGTTCAGCTCAAAGTGTGGTGCAGCCTGGCTGTATAATGTGTACTGCTGCACAGAGACGTATTTGGGTTGAAGATTCCTACTTTTAATTAGTGTTGACAAAGCCAGACAGAGCAGTGGACATGCCGCTCTGTCATCCTGACTGACCGGTCCTGTAACTGCCCTGTTGACTCTCAGGCAGGGTGTCATTTGTGCTGGGACAGCAGCCATCATTCACCCACACAGACCTGTCACTCCTTATAAACAGTCTTGTTGGTGCACACAGAGGACAACAGGACAACTGAATAAGCCTGGTGCTGCTCCTGCATGGAGGATGTCACTTTTCCTGACCTGCAGGCCTTGACATGCATTCGCCATGTGACTGGACTGAAGCAAGCTCATGTGTTTAAAGTGGGTCAGAGAGAGAGAGAGAGAGAGATGCATTCAGATCTTTGAAGTCTCTTTTTTTTTTTAAATCAGCACATCCCCACTGGAGCCCAGCATCTGGTTTGTGGAGTGCTAGTTTTCACCAGTTCATATCTGAAACTGGGTCTACAACTGCTCTTCTGGGGCTCACTTCTGGCGTCCATCACTTTCAAAGAGACAATAATTATCTCCAGAAAATATGGCAGCACACAGGTGATGAACCTGCAGGTTTCTGCACCTTAAACACAGCCTTTGAACTGTTACACAATTGCTTAGATATGTGATGAAATTCTGCCAGGCTGTGCCAAATCTCACAGTCAATAATGAGAGATACATCAATGGCTGCGCCTCATAGTTTAGAGGCCCACTCCCTCACCCCATGTTTAAACAGAGGTAAAAATACACTCATAAGGTTATGAGTCATGTTACTGAGGCCTGTTTTCTAGTTTCTATGTTGAGTAAGAGGCAGAGAGTTGGATTTTGTGGATGCTCAAGCACACAACCGGCTGACCGTGAAGCTGCAAGGACACTCCAGGGAGACAAACATCTTGGCTGTGGCTTCATCTTCACGTTAAATCCTCTCCTTCATCTGAATAAATCAAAGATATCACTGCCAAGATGCTCCCTGTTTGTCTGACCTTGTTTGCCATCTAGCCTTAAAGTGTCACAAGAGCGCATAACAAAGAGGTTAAACTACCTGTCCTGTTTAACATGACAGCTAAGTGGTTGCTCATGCAACCAAGAAGCTTTCTATTCCCATGACAACCGAGGGGGGTGGCTTTCATGAAACATGCAAGATACATCTCACTTCCATGCTCAGTCCAACTTAATAATATAGCTTTTGCAAGTTTGAATCAACACCATGTGGGGTAATGATTTGGTAACTATTCTGTCAGAGTATCAGAAACAGAGAGGCTGCAGGTTTTGCAGAATTTGGGAAAAAATGTGGAAACAGGGCAGGCAAACAAGAGTGTAAATCAGAGCTGTGAGGCACAAAGGGGAAAGGGAAGAGAAGGGAAACTGCCAAGACCAGATCAGGAAGAAACCCAGTCCTTTTTTTATTACCTGCAAAAAGATGTGTAGCAATTTGTTGTGCAACAGTTTCTGATATTTTCTTTTTTTTTTTCATCTTGTAGATGTTCAACAAGATGACCAACGCAGCAGGAGCAGGTACGTGAGCTTGAACTTCCTTTGGGTGAAGCTTCTAGATGCAGTGCGTTGTTTACAACATCTTCCTGAGAAAAACTGGTTTTGATCTTTGCATGAACAAATGAATGAGCTGCATACCAAAAAAACTTTGAATCAGGCTATAAAGTTTTATAATTTTTCGTCAAAATGAGCATTTTAAGATTAGCGTTATTTTGCCTTCATACCTAATTACCATAATTTCCCTCACATGGCAACTTAAGCCCCGTTTCCACCAAGTGGTCCGGTATGGATCCTGTTTGCATTTCCACAGCCAACTGTGCCCTTCTTAGAAGGCGGCATGTGAGCCGGATGCCAATAGCCGTGTCAGCTACGTAATAGCGTGACGGCATAGCAGCGTGACACAGTGTGACGCCATTTTCCAAACAGATGGAAAGTTATCGTCATTAAGTCGAGTTGTTCTTCATTACCGCTGTTGCAGTAGGGCTGGACGATTATGGCAAAAATAATAATCACTATTATTTTAATTGATATTGAAATGGCAATTAATAAACATGATTATTTATTGATCTCAAAACTTTAGTGTTATCGAAAATAAAATAGTAACTAGTATCATAATAATAACAACAACAACAACAACAACAATAATAATAATTACCTAGTCTACTTAAACTCCTGTAAAACTTGCAAAATTTGCAAGCTCCATAATACACTAATAACAGCCAAAAACACAACCCAAAAACACTGTTTAAAGTCTTTTCAAAAAACCTGGATTGGTATGTCTGGCTCCAACAGAAGGGTACCAAAAAGTGGAACAGTACGGGTCAGTAATTCCTGAACTTGTCCTTGTTTTAGTCACAAAATGTGTACCATACCGAGATAAACCAAACTGAACCACTATGTGGAAACGGGGCTAAAATGAGAATTGTCGCAAGTGCAGTACATGCTGTAATGTAAAATTTAGATTCTTCTTTCTTAAACTCCCCTAATTTGAATAAACTTTGTGTTAGAATCATTTTTAAAGCTTGATCTGTGGCGTTCAGTCTCTTTTGCTACAATTGAAACATCAAGTTAATCTCCCTGTGACCTCCTGCACACTGCCCATGCCTGCGCGGTGGCTTTGCTCAAGCTCCAAACAATGTTACTCAGACTGACGGCCACAGGTGTGTGAGACTCTGAGGAATGTCCGTGCGTCTCTTATTTTAAAGGCCTTGTATATATCGGTCACTTGGCAGGATGCAGTTAAAATTAGGCAGCGTGCCAGATCATTGTTTCTGTTTTGCTGAGGGGAAATATTTGGCCCTGTGTGATGTGGCCCTTGGGGGGCAGCTGTGGGATTTGGGTAGATGCCATTTTAGGCTCAGGTTGCACTCTCACATGACCTCTGTTCTGCACTATGGTACCGCACAAGTGGACATTATGGTCTGGAAAAAATTCCATGTCACTTTTATGCAGTAGTTACCTAATGTGTGGTCTGTGGTATGCACTGTGACCAATGGCTGGTCATTCTTTACTGTAATGCTTGAAACCTGAGTGTGAGACCACCGAGGATCACATCAACAAGTTTGTCAACACGGCTATGAAATTCACTTTGAATACATTTATCACCACATTCCTCCATAAGAGGATTTTCAGTGCTGGCCACATGCTTCCTCTGTTAGCCAGTTATCTCTTTGTCACTGTCATCCTTATTCAGTCGTCAAACTAATAAAACCAGTAGATGTTTTCATTAGAATCTAATGATAAAATAACCTGAAGGATTATGATGTTATGAAAAGGATAAATCTGGCAGGGAGTCAGACACATTAGACACAATATTCCCTGCTTAAATTTTACAGCCTGGCTGAAGACACCTCCTTTATGACACGGATACGAGGCAGCCAGATGGTTCTCGGTATCGAGCATAACAACACTGTCCATCTCATTAAAAAGACATTGTCCAGCAGAGGAAAGCACATTCTTTTGGTCTGGGTCCAGAATAGCAGAGCAGAGCAGAAGAGGTATTCAGGGTTATAAATGTGCAGGGTCTTTTTATTGCTTACATATGCACATGGTTCACATTTTTTTAGTGCTCAAGTACACACAGTGTTTTCATTAACAGCTGTGAGCAAATTCAGAAATCTGCTCATGTAGCTAAAAAAATGTGTAATTTCATCCACAAAACCAGAAATGTAAAGAATCACTCGATTTAAAGCACACTCAAATTTATATGAGTATTTGTTTCTCTTCTATTAGCTGCATACATCTCAAATTTACTTGTATTTGATCCATTTAAATAGGAGCATAAAGATGTTTTTTAATACATGAATGGCTTTTTAACCCTTAAAAGCCTGACCTATCAAAAAAATAGCCAGACAATTCCATTTTTTTAATTGAGATGTTTATTGACCCTTTTAACAAAATCCACAAAAAAATGCAATATCATTTTCTTTATAATGTATTTTTTGTATCACATTTAATGAATTGAGCGGTTTTGGCAACATTTTCAGTGAAGTTTTTAGTAAATTTGCATTCATTCAATGCAGAAAATACCTGTTTTAAAAAATGAGTAACTATTATATGTATCATATTAAAAATTAGCAATGATTTTCCTGAAAAAAAGTGAGTGGATTGGTTCCTGAGAGCAGCTATTTTGAAAAGGGCCAAAATACAACTTCAGCTGCCTGTAGTGGAATGATAATCCTCAAGGGGGGTGAAAACGTAAAAAAGGAAAAAAAAAATTAAAGGTTTTTAATGAACATTTATCCTGTTGATGAGATAGAGGTCTTTGAAACTCATGTATGAAATATAATGTGTTTGGCAATAAATGTCTATTTTGTTGCTTTTATGCCCATAGTTAGAATATAAAACACTGGACTAAGCAGGGAACTGCAAAGAGAGAGAGAGAGAGAGAGTGGAGGTTGACATGCAGCAATGAGCTGAGCATCTGATTCGAACCTAGGCCACCCATGAGGACTAAATCCTCTGCACATGGCGCACAATTTAACCACTGAGCTAAACTGGTGCCCCATGCTTTGACATTTCACACATCATCCATTTCTTTTACCAGCTTTGAATTCTTTGTATGGACAAATGCATGAGCTACACACTTAAACCATTTGAATCAGGCTGTAAAAATGTTTCATCCGCTGTCAAAATGACCATTTTAAGCATTTCAATTGCCAGCATGCTTGACTATTTTTAACTCCAAGAACACTTCAAGCATCAGACCCTCAAACCCTCTTGACTTGTTGTTTTGTTATGTTTTGTTTTTCCTGAGGCAGAAAATAAAACCCAGAGCTCCATCCCAAAACCACATATGGATATGCTCAGAGAAGATTTGCTCTTTTGAGGGGGGGGGGCTAATCCTCCCTCTGAAATGTTTATTTTCTGGCTGCATTACTCAACACTGATGGAGCATTTTTCAAGTCTTGAGTAGATGATGAGCCAAAAGAGCTTCACATAGTATGATTTGTATGGAAATCTCTATTCCCTGCAGTCTCTTTAATTGCTCTGTGGAAATGAATGTCTTCCTCTGGTGAGAGGAGGCAGCTGAACGCTGCTGCCTGATCTGATGTTAATCATGGAATTAATTTACACTGCAGTGATGAAAGCTCCGTATCCAGCCAGGTTTCTGTCACTGATACGGTGCTGATAATGGGCATAAATGGATGAATCTGTCTAACCTGAAAGTGTTTCATGCAGTGAGCAGACAGGAGCTCTGTCATAGATGCAGATATGCTTTTATGCACGGATAATGTATGTTTTGTAAATGCATTTTTGTGTAACATAAAAATAAAGACCGAGCAGAAAAGATAAACACAACCACTGCCAGGGTCCAAGTAGAGGCAGTTATGCAGAACTTTGTGACTTTTTAACTTGCATAAATAAATATTCCTGAGCTTTGTTATGATAAACATCACCTTTCCAAACGCCAGTCAGAAGGAAAATGACACAAGCGAAGCTGAAACGGCATTCTGTGGCCCAGAACTGTCAGGCCAAAGCTCCCTGCTCAGCCTCTGCGCTTTCAAATACACAGACTGTTTGCATTTACACAGATCCTCGCTCTGAAAGAATATGCTAATCTGCTCTCTATGTGAAAATCTCCTGCCTCTGATTATAAGAAAAACAAAGACGATCCCCTGAGGGACTCCTCTGCGTTTATAAGGACAGTAACGTAAAGCCTTATGTCTCCCTTACATGCTGGTGTGAATGACTCCAAGAGAAAAGCTGCAAGAAAGAAATAAAAAGAGTGATCTTAGTGTTATAATGTCGACTGTTTTGTGTGTTGAATGTCACTTGCCTCTCCAATTTAATGAATCTGATTTCAGGGTTGTCTTGGTAAAGTGCAAACTTTACTGGCTCAGATTCAGGTGCGTCTTTGGTCTATGCTCAGTCTGGTAAAGTTAAATTAATTATGCAGACTTTACACCTCCTGGGAGGCAAATACATCTAATGAATAGTTGTTGAGCTGGAGATGTCGGGCACATTTCTAGTTTTACATGATAAGCAGTGGTGTATGTGGCAAGAAAGAGGTCAATGTCATAGACTTACCATCGCCTCCAAACTTGTTTCTCTAGTTGATCTGTTTGTAGAGTCTTGGCATTTGAAAAGAGCTTACTTTTTGTCTGCATTATTGTTGTATTTGGTCTTATATCTCAAACTATGGCTGTGTCCATTGAGTCAGAACGTCTTGGTGATGATTTATGGAAATAGCAAAGAAAACAAGTTGATCTGCTCGGGCTGCAAGAACATTTCCATCAAAGCTTCTATGAGGAACTTTTTTATTTGTGTTGATTTTTGTGCCCCCTTTGAACAAATTAATACCACTTATTGCTTTGCTGATTTTCTCCTTGTGTGTGTACATCAAGGAGACATGGTTTAAATTAAGATCTCATCCTGCTTTTTTTTCATATACTGGGAATCTTTGATTCTTTTATGTAAATTGTCATAGATTTCTTTTTCTTTCTTTCTTTCTTTCTTTCTTTCTTTCTTTCTTTCTTTCTTTCTTTCTGTTTCATTGCTTTGTGCATTCTTGACATTAAAAACTGAAGTGAAAAACAGTTCCCTGGCTCAGTGAGAACTCAAAACAGGCACTGATGATTTTGATTAACTTTTATTCAGCCTCCAGTCTTGACTCCCACAGTATGAGACCATCCAGTGCCAGTGATCCTTCTCCTCTGTGTGTCCTCAGTGAGCATATGTTGTTGTATAAATCACCAGTCTCTCTATATATTAAGCACTAGTGTGTATTATATAACCTCTAATGCATTGCAGCAGGGTCGTCTTATCGGTTCTGGACTCCCCAGCTGCTCTCAGAGTCCCCCCGGCCTGCTGGGGAGAGAGGGGGTGACTGTGACCTCAGACAGCTGCGGTCTCTCTGGAGCCCCAATGGGGACCACAATATATACATCTCAAGAGCTCCATGGCAACAAATGAGGGAATATGAAACTGACATATCATCTAGAGCAGTAATCAGTACATCATGTAAAACAGCAGAGTGGGGCTGGCAGGCAGAATAATGAAATCATTCGTAACTTTGGGTGTTCAGAGCTGAAAGAAGGATTATTGAATCTGTTGTAACCAATTCAATTCTGACATCAGTGCTGTTGTATAATAAAAGCTTTTTTGTTGTGACAGAAGGAGTCCAAACTTAGCTAAGGGAGCCCAGAGCTCCCAAAATGATGCCAACAGGAAGAGTTTAAAGGAAAAGATCCATTTGGAAGAAATAACAGTTTTTCCTATTGATCTGAATTTACTCAGCTGATATGCATCGATATAAGCCTCCACTCCCTGAGGAGACTTTCTGCCAGACTTTGAAAGACTTGCTCTTTTTCAGCACCAGAACCTTTATAGTGAGTTGGCTGCTGCTGTTGGGCGATAAGGCCCAGCTTAGAGCTCAGCCCAAGGGTGTTTGAATGCCAGTTGTGATTGGAACTTAGGGCTGTCAAGCTTTGTAACAACAAACTATGAAAAAAACATTATTTTATTGATTTACTCACAGAGATGGTATCCAGTCAAAACAGGATTGGTAACACAGTGGTAAACATGACCCTGTCCCAGCTTTTTTTGGAATGTGTTGCAGGCATCAAAGTTAAAGGGAGTGAGTATTTGCAAAAAAGAAAAAAAAGAAAAAGTTTATCAGTTTGAACAATAAATATCTTGTCTCTGCAGTGCATTCAGTTGAATATAATTTAAATAGGATTTCAAAATCATGGTATTCTGTTTTTATATACATTCTGCACAACGTCCCAACTTTAATGAAATTGGGGTTGTACCTCTGTGTTGCTGCAAAAAAAATCTTAGTCTATCTAAAGATGAACTCGGACATATGGGAAAGTTTTGATTTGAAGCATATGCAGGCTCTAAATGCTGCAAGGAAAAATCCGTTTTCATGAGATTTTGCTGTTATTTCTGCTCGCCGTCTTCGTTGCCTAACAGGTGCCAGATCAGTGACATCATGAGCTAAATTTACAACCCAGCCGTCATTTGTAGATGCAGCTCAGACTATAAAGGGCGCTGCTGGCATGACGAGAGCATGAAAAATTCCACACATGGAAAGGTGGAAAATGACTTGTGGTTTCCTGAGTGCAGAGGCCAGCGCGGCTATTTGACAGAGGAAAGAGAAGGAGGGGAAAAAAAGAAGCCTGCTAGTATTTCGAGACTTTTCTTTGTATACACAGTCATTTGTCAAGGTTGTGAAAACATTAGAGAAACTATTTGGTTACCCTGCTCAGAAATCCTTTGACGTTTTTATTGCAATTTGAACATTTTCATTGCAATTAAACATAAAGTGACAAATAATGTCTTTTAATAATGCCTTTAAGGCCTTTAAACTGGATGAGATCACAGCGTTTGACAAATCCCATCATGTTTGGGCACAATTTATCATAATTATAAATCCTCTGGTTTAATCCTGTCATTGTGTGCTCATGCAAAGCAACTGCTATATCTGCAAGTTACGTTGTCTGCTTGGAGGAAGCAGCTTTATTGTTCTGATTGTTAATTATATCCAAGCAGCCTCTTAGAAACAAAGCAGCTAATAAATATTTTGGGGAGTAAACGTCTGCAGAATGGCAAAAAGGTGAGAGCAGTTTCTGTTTGCAACGATGCGTGTCCAGAGGAATCTAGGCCTGGCCTTTGTAAACTTAGTGGAAGGAGATGTGGGCAGCCTTGTCAGGATGCAGACCGGTCACAGGACAGAACAGGACTGTGTGTGTGTGTGTGTACAAAACAACACAAAAGCTAACAGGTTGGTCCTGTACTCAGCTGCCAACTGAGAAGAAATGCAGAAACAAGATTTAGGAAGTAATCAGGCAGGAAGGGACACACTTTACTTCAGGAGCCTGCTGCACCAGGATGTAGCAGCAAAACAGTCAACAAGCACCGGTCCTGTTATATCCATATAGCTGAGTGTGTGTGCTGCTGAATTCTCACAACTCAGCTGGAAAAGGATTCAAACAATAACTCCTCTCTCATCCAGAGCTTTACCTTTGTAGTTCCTCAGCACTCTTACCTCACACACACACTCTCACACACACATTTTCCAAGCCAAGAACATTTCCGCAGGGTTGGTTTAGATACAGTAACCACATTGGCTCTGTCACTGGCCTCCCAAATTTCCCACATCAACCACAGAGATTCCAGATGTTGCAGGGAGGCAGAGAGTCTGCAGCGCTCGTCTCCTCGTGCTCGCGTTGGCCAAACACGTGGACCCGCTCACACCAAACACTCGGTCCTTCTGCATGAAGGCAAGGCTAACCATGCTACTGGAGATTTACATAGCTGTGCACTTCCACCTGCACCCTGATAACAAAAAAACCTTAACAGTCACTTAAAAAGAGGCTCTGTCCTGGGGCAGTGTAGCACTGCAGCTTTCTTGTGGTTTCAGACCTGATTAAACAATTTGGCTCAGTAATCAAAGAGCAACCGTAGGCAGAGGCTGAGCAGACTTCCTGTATCCTCTCAGGCTCGCTGGCTTTTAAAGTTAAGGGCCCAGCAGGAGCTGTTTGTGTCTCAGCATGAAAACAATACCTGCACTGTGCCTCCAGCTTATCACGGCTGATGAGCTGAGCAGAATAGCTGGACAAGGTTGTTAGAGTGAGTCCACACGTGCAGTCTTCTTAAAAACCACACAATAAAAGTGAACTTGTTCATGTTGCGTAGAGAGAGAAGTGAGGGAAATATAATTTCACCTCTAAAGAATCGTGGGATAGAATTGTTTGGTTTTCTTTTGTGGGAACAAAACGGATATTCTTTTGCGTTGTGAGTTTTGTAAACATTTGGTCAGTGTCTGCACAAATGTTGATGCAGCAGTTTTGTTTTAAGTGACACAGATTTTAAGAACACATCATGCATTGATTGGCATTGGGACATAAAGATCATTTTAACTAGAATAACAAAAACGTATCTAAATCTGATTACCAACGCTGCCTTTAAGTGTTCATTTGCAAAAAAAAAAAAATAACCTGCAATATGCTCTTTAGAGGTAAGCCTATAACAAGGTGCTTAATATGTCCCTAATAAATAAATACGGGGACTAGAAGTAGTTAGCAACTTGTTTTATTGTTTGAAAGTAGCTCTCATCCAATAAAGGTTGAAGACCCCGTCCAAGAGCAATCTCTGGGTCCTCACCGCATATGAACAGAGTCCTGACTCTGTTGTGGAAGTCACTGCATGTGCTCAAAATCACTTCCATAAAAAAACATTGCCTGTCAACTCAGTTTATCACTTTATCCACAAAAGCTGGTTGAGACTTTACCAAACAAAGAGGAAACCATATTAAAACGTGTCCAGAAAACCTTGTGACTTCATTTAGCCTTCGGCCGTTCAGGATGCACAGAGGCGAGGTGGACAACTGTCCTGTGGTTTCACCATTCAGAATTTGTAAACCATCAAATTCTGTTATCATCAGTATCTTATGCAGTTTCCCAACCTTTTTTGGAATTGAGTTTATGTTTTGAGGTTTGTTTGTTTTGGCTTTGGGAACCAAAACTTTGAGTGTGAGAAATTTGTCATCGTAGAAGAAACTAAAAGCCAAACTGTAAGTTTGATTCAAAGCAGCTGTCTTTGTCTTCCTTTGGTCTTTGTCAGACTTTAAACTCCAGTTTCTCTCCGGGGACGGCACTCATCTTGAAATGTAAACATGCACTTCCTGTTTGAATTTGTTTCAAGGAGGCTAATGTCATGCTATGGTATATCATGTGATGTAATTTATAAAGAGTTTGGTTGTCAGTTTTACTAAAAGGTGATTCATGCAGTGGAGCAAAAGTCCCCGATGTGATGTGAAATTAATCCCTGGTGAAAAAAAGGGTCTCAAAAACAGCTTGAGAAAGACTTAAAATCAATAAAACATTAACTTATTTTACATCTGAGAGAGAAAGAGTGAGATGGAGGAAGTGAGAATGATTGAGACAGAAATGTACCTCAGTGATTAGATCCTTATTGCACTAATAGAAACCAGGTGCTGGATAGTGGTGTAAATGTTTTCCCATGCATTTTTGTGGCCAGCGCAGCCTTTAACAGATCCAGACCTGACAGCATTACATGCTTTGTCATTCAATGAAACAATGGCCACGTACGCCTGTCATGCCAGTTTTACATTCTTCAGGCCTCTTTATACAAACTTTGACCCCAGGGAGCTCTCATTTCTATAGACACTTCATCATATTGAACCAAACTTTTGTGCTGAGGTTTCATACAGAAAGTCAGGTTATGTAACAAATTTTAGCAGCGGGAGGATTTTTGGTTAAATCCAAGAGATGATTCATGTGAAAACCTACACCTTTCTTTTTTTGTATGTGTGTGTATATATATATATATATATATATATATATATATATATATATATATATATATATATATATATATATATATATATATATATATATATATATAATTCATTTTTCCACATAGCAAACAGAACAGTACAGCCCAGACATAATCATATTACTGAGAAAAGTTAAATATGTATAAATAAAATACATATAAAAACCCAATAATAACATATAACATCTTAAACCTGCACTTTTCTATTTCTGTTTTAGAAACAGGTTTGATGCAGTGGATCATCCGTTTAGGAACAAATGATTCTGTACAGAAACAACCCCCACCAAAGAGAAACCATGACGTTACCTCTAAAAAAACAGAATTAGTGGCCACTCTAATGGATCAGGACCAGAGTCCGCTCCTCCTTCCCCAACCCCATAATCTAAACCCAGATACACACCACATGTGTGTCTCCTCTGGAAAAATGAACTCGACTTGGGAATATATGGTCAGGAAATTTATAGCACATGCCTGGGACAAGCCTTCAGGGGTTGGTGGTGGTGGTGGGTGGGTGTTGGGGGGGGGGGGGGGGGTCTCCCTGCTCCCCCCCTGCTCACCAAGCCTTGTTTCCATTAGGCTGGGAAGAGCAATCTCCCAGACTATTGAAGGGGAGGGTGTAAGACCTCCTGGCCAACAACATCAACAACATGACCCAAGCGAGGACGAGAAATCAGTTTCCTCACATCTGGGATTTTCCCACTCCAGCTCTTGGGGCAGCAAATTTCCACATCAGACATCAAAAAATACTGAAAACTCAGATAACTTGAGTACAGATAAATATGTCTATGAAAGAATAAGAAGGGAGGTGGTTTTTTAAAAAAAAAGGATTCACAAACTGTAGAAAAAGCTGGAGAACTGGAAACGAGGGCTCTCTAAGAGCTGCTCAGCCAAAACAAACACGTGCGTGAGTCAGCAGAGAGAAAACATTCCCCGGCTGATTGATGTTTCCTCTCCTCTCATCTGCTATTACTTCCAACCGCTGCGGAGGCTCAGTCATCATCTCACCACAATGATACTCGCAGCAGTAACCCTCATCCTCATTGTCCGAAAGAGGAGAGGCACAGCGGTGGGCTGTGTTTACCTCTCGAGTGATTCATGTTGAAAGAGGTCAGAAGAGTGTTGCTGTGCTTCCTCCATCACTTTTCCTGACAGGGGCGGGATTGTCTGTCTGTCTGTGCGTCTCTCTCCTGTCAGTCACAGGGCCCGGTGATTGATCCCTTGTTTACAACCTTGACAGCTTGTACACCCATTAATTATCCTGTTTTCTACCTATGTCAGACTATTTCAGAACGAGGATTAGTAAACGACATTTAAAAGGCTCTACTTATGAAAAAATGTCTAATCTGAGTCCTTTTTAAGTGTTAATGCCAAGAAGGATTGATGTGTTAACTTTTAGCCTCTCTATTAGTAAGCTTCCTGGTTCATGTGAGCAGCGGAAAACAAGGTGCTTGACTCGGCCTAACCCTGACCCTGCATATTAGCCTGGGGTCTGGACTACTGGTGGCTGAAAATAGCAACATGCCGGTCACTGGTGGACAGATTCCTCCCTCTGACCCACACTGAACCTAAAAAGGAAAGCTACATTTTCTCACACGTTTCTCTTTCTAGTGACTTGTGAAATCTTATAATTTGGGTGAAAGTTCCCTTTAAATCTAAAAACAAATCAAAGACTTCCACAGATGTAAAAAGAAAAAAACAAAAAACATAATATACAGTTTCATTTGAAGGATCCATCTTTAATGTGCCGGTTCACTTGACTTAAACATGCTGATTTTGGGTCTGCAGATATTTCCACTTTGGAAAACTGAGCACTTCATTAATAATCCCCTGGTGCTCAAATGTCTTACTATGTGACCTTGTAATAATCTGTAAATCAGCCGCCTCACTTGGTGGCAAATGAGGTCTGTCTCCTCATTGAGATGAAGTCATGTTAGCTCAGCTTCATAGCGAGAGGCCAACCTGAGGTCAGAGGAGATTTGTTCATTTAAGAAACTGTCAATCTTCAGCTGCTCACTCTGTGTTTATAATGGTATTAAAGCTGTTATAATAGTAACCCCAGCTGGTGAACAAGACAGCTGATATGATATCATGGCTCTGAGGTCATGCTCTGTCTGAATGGACATGTAATAATAGGAAGAAATTCCTAAAATAGTTCTGGTTTGAAGATTACTGAAGCGGCTGTATTGGAGAATGGATTGTGTTGATTCTCAGACATGAGCTCAGGTTTTGTTTGGTATCTTGATACTGTGACAACAAAAGTAAATGGTGCTGAAACTGAGCCCATATTTCTGTTAGGATGTTGACCTACTCTAACTCTACCTTGGGAGAACTTGCTGAACTTTCTCTGAGATTTTGAGTAATAGAAAGCATCACTATGATGAGATATTCAGGCCAAAATCCTAATAATAACCTGTTCATAGAGCTGTGACAAGACACCAACAAAAAGATAACTGCAGATAGAGATAACTTTCATTGGATGATCTGTTGATTATATTATTCTTTGTTTATTTTTCCCTCCTTTAGTTTTCATTGTTTTGTTGATGATAATGAAGGGAGATACTGAAACAGGGAAAGTGATCTCTGGGTCTTGAGCTCTGTCATTTGAGAGCCTCAGTGTGTGTGTTTGTAGTAGTGGTGGTGGGGTGTTGAGTGGTTTGCAGCTTGTGATGCCTTCAGGTGCTCTATGTAGAACTCTGTTTCCATGCCTCAGAAGTGTATTTATGTTTATGAAAAGCACATTGTGACACTTTTCTTTGCAAACTGCTTTATAAATTAAATGTACTGGCAAACTATTTCAAAGCAACATTTGTCATGAGAGTTATACATGTTCTGATAGATGTTTTTTTTTATTTGCACTATTTTCAGCCAGCTTTCTTTAGGCTAAGATTCTCATCTTATAAATAGTATTCATGCAACATGTTAGTGTCACTGACTAATGATTCTTTGTGCTCTCTCAACAGACCCTTCTTAACCTGCTTTATATTGTTCTACTCCTTGAGATAAATTATGTTTAATGTCTTTTGGCCTTACCAGAACGTGCAGGGTTATGGAAACTTTCAGGAACGTTCTGTACTTTGGGATAAATTATCATGCAGGGAACATTAGTATTTACATCACCATGACAGAACATTGTGTACACATAGCTGATGTTCTTTAGAAATTACATGACCAAATGCTACCTAAGAGCCCCCTTACTACGTATAAAATGTTTGTTTGCTGTATTACAGTTTAAAAAGACAAAAAAAATCAGTACATAATGTTAAAATACCAGAAAAAATAGCATCCAATCAAAGGTTGAGTTTAAGTATCTATTGTAACCACTACTTTTCTGACCTCTCTCTAAATTATTTCCTCTCCTCTCCAGCATGTTTTACGTAGACAGTTTGGGTTCAGTTGGCAATTCCCATATGTCCCACTGTACCTGAAGGTCTCACGAGTAAGAGGCGCTCGTTTTGCGTGGAGACTTCTTTACACACACAGGCGCACGTACACGCACACATCTGGTGTGAAGTGTGAAAGTTTTACTATCACTTTGTATCTTTTCACTTGTTTATTGTTTCACGTTTTGAACTATGAGGAATATTTCTGTTATTTTTTTCTTTTCTTCAAAATGTTGACCGCTTCGTTTGAAGAGCCGACAACAAAGTCAGGTTTGCTGCAGTAGAGGAGAGAAAGTTAATAACTGGGGAAAAAAAGTTAAGGTGATCTTACTGGTGACAAACATTACGGTTTTTGTGTGAGATTGGCACGAGGAGGATTTTGTTATTATGTCCGCGTGGAAGATTTGCGATGACATCTAGAAGAAACTCAGCGAAACTGAAGCTCCGGAGGTCTTTCAGCGAGCAGCTGCGGAGCTCCACGTCCAAAGCCTGGGACTTACTGTGGAGGAATGTCAGGGAGCGGAGAGTGGCAGGTCAGTAACCCGCTCAAACAGACCGGTCTTCATGCGAGTCATTTTCACATTTACATTTACAAACAGGTCTCCAAAGAAGTGCAAAGACCATTGAGGAGGAACTAGCTTCTTTTTATTTCTTTATTTTTAAATTAACCTTTGATATTTCTCGGGTTCTTTTTTTCCCTCTATTTTTTTTTTTTTTTTACTAATTTTCATCATTGCCTGAATAATATTTCAAACACACGACTGTATGGAATCGTTTACGTGTGGAACGTCGTGGCCCGTTCATTATTGTACATTATGACATTCGGTTACCATAATCAGTTACAAATGACCACGCGCCCGATAAAACCGCACAGTGGCGCCAATGGGTCAAATTTGCACTGTGGACAAGAAAGTGCTCCTACATGCTAAAGACGATTAGGGCCACTGTGAAAAAAACGCCTTATTGTTGTTGTTGTTGTTGTTGTTGTTGTTGTTGTTAATAAGAGAAAAAAAATTCAGAAAGCCGAGGAAAAAAAATAGAATTCCAAGAAAAAAAAGTCAGACATTAAAGTTTTTTTTCATGGAATTGTGATTTCTTTGGTCAGAATAAAAATAATCATGATATTAAAAAAAAAATCATCAGGCTTTTTTCCCCAGTGGCCCTTGTCCTTTTCCATTGCTACAGACATGACGGTCAGTATGCCTGTCTGTCTGTCTTGTCCAATTATGTCATTCCCTCTACTTAAAACAAAAGCTCATAGTTTCAACCATAAACTACATGTGGCTCTGACTATTCTTGGACTCAGCAGTTTCTGGGCTATGTGACTCCAAACAGTCCGTGCACATTTCCTCCTCTCTCTTAAAATGCACCTGTGTCGAGAACATGTTGAAATACCAAGCCTTGTTTCTGAAGTCAGGAGTGAAGTGTTCTCAGGTAGACATTGTGTTCCCTGGATAATATGTTTGAGCTCATGCAGACGCTGCATGGATTTATCTCAATAAGATTTTAAAAAAAAATTCAGATAGGGGTAAATATTTATTGTGACATGGGTGCATAAAAGATGTCTCATATGCTTTAACAGATATTTTGAGCTAATTTATGAGATATATTTATCTAACAGTGAAGGCTTGTACTTGCTGCAGTGATTTTCTGCAGATGAGTGGAAATCTTGGATTTGTGCAGTAACTTTACCACCAGGTGCTGCGATTGACCACAGCAGCTCTTCGTGCATGCATTACAACCAGCTGTGTCCAGCAGAGAGTCTGCTTCAGGAGGACAATGATGAGTATGGATTGTCAGCTTTCTTTAGAGGCTTTTGCACTTTGTGCAACAAGTTTAATTTGTCCTCAGCAGCTGATTTCTGGATTTTATATCTTAGGAGATACATTCTGACCTAAATGCCTCGTTCAAGATGTAAATTATAGTTGGAGTATTGCTTTTTCCTGCAAGAAAGTTCTCTTATGTAATCTCTTGTTAGGCACGGGACAGTTTGTCTTCTTTGTCTGCTCTTTCAGAGGTGTGATGGCCAGTCATTGATGAAATTCATCTGTCAAACCACAGTTGTTGACTTATTCACAGGCAAATGGCAGCTGCATTGGTCACTTCTTGCACAATAACCTCATCAGTGACTCAAACCTTGTTATGCTCTTAGTTGTTGAATTCCTGTTTTAACATCATGGCTTTTTAGTTTTCAATCTTTTTTTTTTTAGTTTTTACCTTAGGGATAAAACAAATCTGCTTGCTTCAGACATTGCTCTGAGTCCTGTGGATTGAAATGTGCACGTGTGTATCAGCTTGAAGTGAAGTGGTGATTTATACTTCACAACATGAATGCACCAAGAAAACTTTGGTGTAAAAGGTGCCTCAGCTTTAATTCAAGAACAAAGAAAAAGAAATATGGGCAGATCTGATGGGATGTTTATAAGCACTTGATAGAATTTCATTTTTAGAGAGTCAAATTTTCAAATACAATTTCAAATCTCTAAAATTAGCTGCAAAATATTTAATTTAATTTCAGATCATACTTTTCAAAGTCAGTTTAATAATTCAAATTCGGTTTCTAGTGGCACAAATCTCAGTCCATATTCTTACTTCATATCAGAATTCAGGAGCTGTAACTTCCCTCTCTGATTACTTGTTTATTTCCTTTATAATGTCCATTCTTTCTCATATTGTGAGTTAGTAATGTACACGCATGGACCTCAATATATTGGGTAAGACCTCTAAGGTTTGAGTAATTGAGTGATCCTTTAAGTGTTAAATCACGACTGAGCTTTGTTTTAAGAATTGCAGCAGAGCACCCATGACCTCATCCTCAGAGCCTCTGGAACCTGCAGAACAGCTCGATTGCTCCTGCTGTATTAAAGGGCGATTTCCTCCCAGACCTGAGCTCAGAATTGAGACATTTGGTGGCTCATGAGGTGGAAACCTCCCGTCATCCTGGTGCTATTCTTAATCCTGGGCTCCAGGAAACGAAGCCACAGCAGAGCCAGGACCGGCCAGTGCAGATTACATGTGACTGCTGAGGAATCAAACCACATCAGAGCAGTGTCTAAACGCAAATCCTCATCCTCCATGCTCATCATCTGTGTGGGCCTGAGCTTCCACTGCGTGACTCAGAGTTTAAGTTTCCCTTTCGTGATGCCACCTGAAGCTGAGCGCCTGAGCAGAAGATGAATGAAGGCTTTATTAAAACCCTGAATATCAGTGACTTTTCAAGAGGGCTCAATGTGTCATCACTGAGTAACATTTACAGCCTTCACTGTGGTGAATAATAAAACCGAGCCTCTTCCTGAGCCTCAGTATAGTTTTTTATATATGTGTGTAATGTGAGCCTGGATTCCTGTTACCATGTTGTATACTATTTGAGTTCTGTGCTCCAGACAGAAGCAAGTTGGAACAAGTTTGATAAGGGCTGGAGTCCCTGTGCCTGACACACACAACACTCCCACGAAGGACACAAGACGGCTGACTCTGCACGGCATGCAGCACAAAGTTGAACCTCCAAAGAGAACGCTGAAGATCTTTCACAATCCTCCATGAGGAATCCGAGTGCCGTCACAGACGAAAAAACCATTAATCTCATTCATTACGATGTTGCATAGCAGCGGGTGATTGATTCTGTAATGCAATACGTGTGATGCACTCTGTGACTCTTTTCGTCTAGACTGGGAGGGAAGACAAAAACACAGAAATGGGTTCAAGGAGATCATGCTGCTGCCAACGTGCCGCCAATCATTCTCCAGAAGCAGTGACACCTGAAGCAGTGTTTGTACAGTATGAATGAATACAGGTGTCTGTGCGTGTAAAAAATGAGTCACCGGTGTCTCACCACCACCTCGTACCTTAAAAAAGCAACAATCACACGTAAGAAAAAAAAAACTCCACCTGAGGGTGTGGAGAGAGTCATTAAACTCTGAGAGGTTTATGAAAATGGTGCAGCAGCTCTGAAGTGTGCTGCTGAATTGTGCTCTTTGTGAGCTTAAGCTGCGCTGGATGCTGCCAGCCAGAGAGAGAAACAGACAGGGGCTGTGTTTGACTTGGTCTCCTGCCCATTTGTGCTTAATTCACATGTATGGCGCCATGCTCATACTACACAGGCAGGTCTGTATGAGAAGCCGGGATGGTCTAAAGGAGAGTGGCAGAGGCTCTGGTGGTGCAGGGCGGGTCGGTGTATGTGGATGTGGACTTTATTTCAGGTGTGAGAGATTGTTTTTCCAAGTTGGAAACTGAGTTGAATAACAGAACATGAGCTGTAATCTTCTTGGAAAAAAATATTATTCCAAGAGGTGAAGATTTATTTTGGAGCTAGTTTGTGTATAGCTCAATAATTGTCTAATTCAGGCAAGTGTTGAGTAAATTAGCTCAAATTGCCACATGTTAGATAACAATTTATATAATATTAACAGAGCTAGCATCACTAGCTTTTGGTCCTCTTTGCAGGTTAATGCCCACATGTCTGTTCAGGATAGCTTAATATACAACTTGATCTCAGTTTTCTAGATCACAATACTGACAAACTGTGCTACAGTACAATATGCCATCTATCATCTGTCCAATGCAAGTCCAGCCATTAGTGATGGAAACAGACAGTTTGTACTAATGGTGAAAAAAAAAGATTAGCTGTATGCATGAAGCAGGCTAACGCCCCAGTAGAGCAATAATGCCCCGTTTATACGACAACGATATTAGGATGAAAGGCAAAGTTTTGTTGCATTTCGGTTTCACGTTTATACAGAAACACTGTTTTGCCAACCTAAAACGCAACTCTTTTAAAAAGCCCTCCAGAGTGGAATTTTTCTGATACGCTGCAGCCTCTGTTGCCATATAAACGGCAAGCTGGAGTTTTCAGTGAAAACGCTGACGTCACACTCTGTTTTGCGCGTTCACATTCCACTTTCGTTGTGGGAACTTTTGCGAACCGGACAACAACAACGGTTAAATGGCGGACTTACCGGGTTGTGCTTGTGCTGCTGAATCTGCTGACTGTCTTTCAACAACATGTGCATCCCTTTTTCCAAACAAAATGACACTATATAATGACTGTTTCTCAACTATTACATATCAGTAATTGTTTTATTTGAGTTTTCAGGTCTTTTGACAGCTGGTAAACATCTGTCATTAGAAATGGGGAAAAGTTCTCATCTTTGCATCTAAATCCTTTAAAGTTTTGGGATCAGTTGTTCCTGTCACTTAAGATCCATCGAAGCTGACCTGATGATGTGACTGTCTCTTTCTTTTGCTGTTGACCAAAGGGGTCTAGGTCACTCATATGTATTCAAGCTAAAATGTCTGTGTCCCCCTGAGGAGCCAACACTTGGAGGAGACCTGCTGAGAGGCCTTCCTGTGGCTGGAGCAGGGGGTTTTGAGTGTGTGGGGGTGGGAGAGCAGAAATTAGCATTCTCCAACCAGGAAAACAACTTATCCCTCTCTTTCTCTTTTCTCCTTTAAAACAGCCTAGACTCACTCTCGCCCAGTAAACTTGGCACCTGTGTGAGCAGCAACAGCGGAGGAGTTGTTCTAGTGCAGGGCGGCTCCAAACCCACTATTTTTGTAAGCCCTCCTACACCCCTCTGCTCCCTGTACTCACTCCATCGGCATTCCAATGGTATTTATATTTCCCTCCAGAGTAGGGGGAAGTTGACAAGCGTTCACACAGACACTGGATTCAGCCCAGCAAGGTGGGCAGTACTCCCTTTGCTGCCTTTCCATTGGCCTTTCAGTGGTCACATGACCCACAGAGTCAGACTGAAGTGTTGGCACTCCTCCCCCTCAACTCTGCTCGGCCGTCCCTCTCAGCTCCCTTCAGGCTTTTTGCGCCTGGATGTGAAGTTTTCTGTAGCTGGGACAGTGAGTGGAGGTTTGAGTGTATCAACTGGGAGTCAGGGGCTTGTTTTGGGGGGAACAGAGCTGCAGTTATGTTTCGAGGACTCCCAGAGTCTGAGGGTAGCGAGTGTCTTGGGAGTATGACACCAGAGACTCAGGATATCTACCTGAGGATGGACCATCACCGCAGACGCTCTGGGTACAGACTGGGAAGAATCATTGCCAGACAGCAACTTCTCAAGAGGATCGCTGGAGGTAGGAGAGATGTTTAGATACAAGTGAAGTTCAGCTTTTTGATGTTTTTTTTTTTTTTTTTTTTTTCGTGAATATCAGCCTGTTTTGGGTTCTACTGAAATGAATCCGCCTTTGTTAAACTTCCAGGAATGCTGCAGATTACAGCTAAGCAAGCAAACACGTAATGACTAAGATATGACACATGAGTATGAGGATGAAAATGCAGAGCAACCTGGTGGGAAATAAAGAAGAACACTGTTGTGTTTGTTTGGGATCAGCTGATGGTCTTTGTGAAATGACATGTTTGCATCATAGAGGTGTCTTTGTCTACTTATGTCCCAGATGATTCAATTTAAAATGATCTCTGGAAGAGTTATGATGTGCTTGATTGTGTTTGCAGTGCAGATGAACACACACTTGACCCTTAGCCAATCATGCAGTCAAGGGAGCAGTGCTGGTAAATAATTAGTACTGACTGACTTTGGTGATAAGCTGAAGGATTTGTTATGTAACATGAGACAAACATTTAGAGCAAACAAACGATATCAATGAATGTCCACTTTGACAGTTTTACAAGCCCTCAGCATGTTTGTGGGACGCTGTGTGGAGTTTTATCATCACAACATGGCCTGACCCTCATTCAGCTTCTGGAGCCTCCTGCTTTTGCTTTTACCTGCAGATTTAAGGTCATTCCTGAGAGAAGGGGGCAGGGCAGAATAACAATAGTGAGGACAAAGACCTCCCCCCTGCTCCTCCTGCAGGTGTGAGCACGCTGGATCAAAGAGCGGCTTCATCAGTAACAAACTTCTTTGGCATAGTTCTGCTCTTGGTCACTGTAATGCGAGCATGAGTCAGATAATGCATTCTCTTGTGCGGGAGCATTTCCCGTATGACCACAGGCGACCTGAGGCATGTTGTGATGGTGACGCCGTTAGTAATACACAGAGCGCACTGTTTTCAAAGTTTTCCTGGATTTGTGTGTTTGCTTGCTTGTTTTCAGGGGGGAGAAAATCTTTATGATCTGATGTTTTCTGGCGTGTGCAGTCATGTAACCTGAGATTATAGATGTCTGCTTTGACAGTAAACCAACAATTTAGGTCAACTGTGACAAGGTTCCAAAATATGTTCACGTTTGAAGTGGGTTAAGAAATCTTGTACTTAGGTTAGATGTTGTTTTACAGCTTTTCCTTGCTTGTTTATTGTCTGTTTTGTTGTTTTCACCAACTTCAACATGTTTTAACTTCACTGCATTCAAAGTGGTTGTTTACCAAAAAGAGGTTGTATTTCTTCTCTGTTAAAAGAAATTGTCTGGTTAGTTAAAACTTCTTTGAAATTATGCAGGCTATTTATTCAGCAAACAACTCAAAAAAATTATTACTTTAACTTATTGGGTACTAAATTTTTGAAGCTGTTTTTCAAACTTGTCTGAGAACAGTTATTTCTTCAATGTCTAAATCCCTTTAAAGGAGGTTAAAAAAGCATGAGATTTAATGTGTTCCATGTCTGGTTTATCAGCTTTCTTAAGTGCATGATTATGCCTAATTCTGGTAATTGTAGTTTTTAATCTGGCTTGCTTTAAATGCCCCAATTAAGCAATTTTCTTGCTGATCTTCTTCATTTTACTCAGGAAAGCAGCATTAACTATCTCTGTGACTCATGTTTCTTTTATTTCTCATACTTTGTTTTGTAAGATACGCACCTGTTGATGAAGAAAGAGAACTTTTTAAGGGGGCGAGGACTAGGACATGCTGAGAAAGCCCGAGGTTTGATCTCCATGTGTCACACAGTGGCTCCTGCATTCCAGCTGGCCCTCATGTTGACATAGCAGGTTGAAAGTGAGAGGGGGCCATGGTGATGGGCCCAGTTACTCAGTATTGTTTCACCCCAAATTCCAGGGAAGCCTACGGGGTCTTAGTCATGTTTCCGATCTGATGGCATTTCAAAGCTAGCAGTGGAGTCACATTCAGCCTGCGATGAGCCCCTGTCAAAATACCTTCAGACCTTCCAAGTTCCTGCGTCCTTAATTCTGCCCAGTGTATCTCCTCGACTCAGAGAGAGGACGGATGTAAATGCACAGCTGTGTGATGTTGGATGGAAAGAAACAGGCGTGTGAGAGCTGCACAGCGGGATTGTTGTGCAGGGGAAAGGGTCTGTTTTCATTGTGGAGGAATGTGTCTCCTTTCCTTCAAATATTCCTCACATTTTGGAGGAGTATTACACTCCGTCTGGACTGGCTGCTGGATTTCTGTGGTCATCTGCTCTCTGCTCTGTGCTGTTTAGCACATCTGGAGTTCGGATTCTTCAAAATATCTGCATCTGCTCCTGCTTCTCTTAGGATGGCAGTATATAACGTTTGTTATGAATTGGCACTATATAAATAAAGATTGATTGATAATACAAGGTTTATTTGGAAAAGAGAAAGTTGCTTGACCTTCAAATCCTTAGATAATGTAAAAATCTTAGTCGCCATCTCTTTTTTGGATTTGAAATCTTTACTGTGATATTATTTTTCTATTTAGTATCAAATTTGTGCTGATTGGGATCTCGTTTTGATGCATTAGAGTGTGTTTTGAGCATGAGAGGAAACAGATTTGGGGTAAATTAAAGCAAAACTGGAATACACGAGTCACCTATCTTTAAATGTATAGTTCCTAGATTTAATAATTTTTTAAAAAGATGCTGTTTTCTCAGCTGGACTTCTTCGAAAACCAACAAAGATTAAGCCCCAAAAACATCTTCTTTCAAGGCCTTTGGCAAGCCCCAACCATGAGCAGCTGAATGCTCCACCGTGTCTAAAGTCTTGCTCGCTGACGCTGGTAGTTTTCATTTCTTCTCATCCCTCAGAGGCTGCCGTGTTTCAGAGAAGAAGCTCTGTCCATTCTGACCTCTCTACGGCCTCTCTGCTTGGCTTTTTGACCTCGGTGCAGCCAGCAGGCTCCGGTCTGTGCCCTGTGAAGACCATTAGTTCATTCATGCCATGGTGGAGGAAGTTGTGCTTCTCTTGTCAAATGACACAAGTTATTGCATAGCAGCTGTGTGTGTGGTGAATCTGTCCGTGTCCTGCTGCATCAAAGCTGGGCTTTTATTCAGCTGTCATGGCTGACAGGCTGGTGTCTTTCAGGTTAACGTACCATCAGACACATTTGTTCGTATGCTGGCATGGGGTGGATTTTGTTCTGTGGATTCGTTTGCAGGGTTCCCACGGGTCCTGGAAAACCTGGAAAATTATTGAAAATGATTGAATTTTCTGGTCATGGAAAATAAGAAAAAAGGTCAGATGTCCTAAAAAATGGTTGACTTACCCTGGAAAATTACAAATCAATAAAATTTGAAATTCCCTTAAAGCAGTTCAGCAACCCAGTGCTTCTAAGTGACTTTGTTGATTGATTAAGGCCCCATTTACACGACAACAGTTTTAGGATGAAACCTAAAGGTACTGTTGCATTTCAGCCTCTCATTTACACAGAAACACGTTCTAGCTGGCCTAAAACAGAAACATTTGGAAACGGCCTCCAGAGTTTTTCTGAAACGCTGCAGCCCTTAGCGCATTACACTTTCATTGTGGGAACTTTTAATTGACATGCTTGAACTGAACAACAACAACAGTTAGAAGGTGGACTAATGTGTTGTGCTTTTGCTGCTGAATCTGCTGACTGCCTTTCAACAAAGTGTGCATCTGTTTCACCACTTCAGACACATTCAATTTATACTCCAGATGATCAGTCCACCTCTGCTTCAGTGGAGGGCTACCAAAAGATCACAGTTGTATCGCCACCTACAGGCCTGGCATGTATACTACAGCATTTTCTGTCCCTCGGCATTCCGTGTAAATGCTGATTTTTTTCACTGCGTTTATGACATTTTCAAGTAAAATGTTGTTATGTAAATGGGGCCTTAGCAACTTTTCAGGACTTAGTGCCTAAAAACAAAACTTGTGACTGTAAGTTGTGAAGTGTTGCTAGCATTGATCCACAAGTGTGAGGTTTTTCTCTACCTGCTGTTAGCATAAATGAATGTGATTTAACATGGCTAAATTAGCATTACAGCTATCAATCAGTCAATTTGACTTTATTTTGTAACTTTTAAACAAATGTCAGTTAATGACAATGTCAGAAAGACAGTCTAAAGGTGTCAGCATAGCATGGGTTTGACAGCTCCAAAGAGTGAGGTATGTGGATGTGTCTGAGTAATAAACACAGAAACAATCTGGTTAAATGCAAGTTATAACTGTAGAGAAGAAATGAGACGGACAGGGGAATGTAATAATGTGTGATGTGATAGCTTGTCACTATGGCAGCTGAAAAAGTCCAGGAAGATTATTTCAGGGAAAGACTGTGAACCTTGATTTGTTGTCAGACATGAAATTGAAAGACAAAGTTTTCAGTTTTCTGAAGTCTAAATGCACTTTGTCCTGAAAGAAGTAAAACCTCTCTGAGCAGGATAGTGGTGAGTAATGCTTATACACTCGTAGATTGTAAATGCTCAGCAGAGAGAGGACAGGAACACTCGAGCTTGTTAAGAGGACCAGCTCTGCCCCTCTTCCTCTCTTCCTCCTCTTCTTGTAAAAGGATAATTGTCAGAAACCCGCTCTGAGAAGGTTTTGTATTGTTCTGTCTTTGTGAGAGTAGAAAAGGCTCTTCAAGGTGAGGAATCCGGTCGGACTCTGTCCTCTCCACTCAAGACTCCCCTCCACAGGCTCTGAATTATTCATTCACAGTCTGCTCCAACATGTGGCAAATCAGATCATGTGTGTGTGTGAAACAAACATAACTGCTCCTTCATTCAGACGGAGGTTTGATGATAAGTGGAAATGTAGCCTTCTGCATTGTTTACTAAGTACACACAGAGCTGGTGGATCTTTTATTCATGAGGCGCCCTGTTCTGGAGGTGATTGTTATGCTGATTTTGTTTGCTGCCTTCAGAGGGCAGCAAACGACCCTGACAAGCAGCGGAAAGCAA
This sequence comes from Labroides dimidiatus, assembly GCA_030710495.1. Classification (NCBI taxonomy): domain Eukaryota; kingdom Metazoa; phylum Chordata; class Actinopteri; order Labriformes; family Labridae; genus Labroides; species Labroides dimidiatus. Next base: position 22,864,013 of record CM061154.1, read on the forward strand.
TCTGACAATGTGATTAGCAGGTTGTGTACTTTTAACACCACTGCCATCACACTTTAACTCATCAAACCTATGGCTTGTTCTCTTGATTTGTGCTCATTTATGTCATGATTTTAATCATCTGATACTTTACACTTAAAAAAAACAGATGTTAAAATGCTTTAGAATCGTAAAACATTTCTGGAGGACATTGTTTGTAGACACCATCTTCCCACAGTGCAATGCAGAAACAAATTTAAAATGAATCTTGGACAGTGGTGAAACAGCTTGGAAAGTGAGCCTACTTTAAACTGTGTACTTTTTCATGTGTGCATTAGGCTAACACTGAAGAAGGTGACATGTTAAAATAATAGAGGATTGAATATTTCTCAGAGCAACTCCATTTATTTCATTCAGACTCTGAAAAGCAACACACCAAATTCAGCCTATTTTTCTCCCAAAATTATACATACATATCTATATCTATCTATATCTATATATAACAATATCTATAACTATAATCTATCTATCTATCTATCTATCTATCTATCTATCTATCTATCTATCTATCTATCTATCTATCTATCTATCTATCTATCTATCTATTTATATATTTATATATTTATTAATGCCTGTGTGCTCCAAAATGACTTATTTTCCAGCCTTTTTTTGTTTGTTTATTTCATCATTAATTACAAACATCAGTGTCATAGAAATGCAGTACACAGATTAGAAATAAAGTTTATTTGAATGAGAGCTGTATTACTAAGAAGTTTGATTTGATTCTGTGAAGTAAAAATATTAGCAACAAAATAGAATACAATCAATGAAAATCTTGTAAAAGTGTTGAGGGGGTTAGCAAAGAACTT